>OX376697.1:32713080-34088867 GCA_947389925.1 Coelopa pilipes
AAAAACTCAGCACAGGCAGGCGGTGATGGGGGCGGTGGGGAACGGGAGAGGGGAATCTGTGCGGGAGAGATGGGGAGAGAGGAGGAGGGGGTTGGTGAGGCAGGGAGGAGGCTGGAACAGGGTCTGAAACCCGGCAAAGAAACCAAACCGCGGCCGGACCTGGACGACGAAGTCGCTCCGCCTCCCTCTGCCTCTCGAGCGATCTGACCTCTCTGTCTCTCTCTCTTTCTCTCTCTATCTGTCGCCCTTACAACGCTCTCGACATCTGAACTTTAATTAATTTTAATGATAAACGCACCGGGTCGCAACGAGCGAGGGAGCCCGCCACAGAGCCGGGGCGGGAGGGAGATGGCGATAAAGTGCGCCAGAGGAATGGAGGAAAAAATCTGATTGCTGAAAGGATGAAATAATAATAATAATAATTCTCAAGGACTTTGTTGCGGCGAGCGGCAGATGAAAAATGAAAACAAATAATTTAATTCCCTATTCACACGAACCGACACCAACACACACCAACACACACACACACACGCAAATGCACACGCGAGCCCAAGTCGCCTCGAAGTCCTCGCCACAGCCCAGGCGCTGCTCGGCCGCTCCTCTCGTGCCGGCCCCGTGGCCCTGTCTCTCTGTCTCTGGCTCTGGCTCGGCCTCGAACCGCTGCCGTCCTCCTCACTCGCCCCAGCCCATCTCGCTCCGACGCCCCCGTCTCCGCTGGTTGTCCTTCCCATCCCCTGATTGTGCCTCCGTCTCCCTCCTGTTCCTCCTCCACTCCTACCCAACCTCCCTCTACCTCTGAGACGCGCCCTGATCCTCGCCTTCTCAGCCTCGTCTTCGCATCCTTTGGCTCGGCGTCGTCTTCTCGTCCTTTTCCCCAGCCTCTCGTCCCTGTCCTCGTCCTCTCCCGCTCCCATCCTCCGTTCATCTTCGTCTCCCCATCGTCCATCGCCGCTGTTCCATATTTAATTTAATTCCATTTAATATCCAGGCTTTGCTCCGCACCCCACCCCCCTCCCTCCGCTCCACAATCGCCCTGCTCTTCCCCTCGATCTCTGTCGTGCTCGCTCCCTCGTCGTCGTCCATTCTTTGACTCGGTCTGCCGCATGTTGTGTCTTTTGATTTCCGCTCCTTTCTCGCAATCCCCGAGCTCTGCGGGCAATTTGTATCCCTTGAATAAATCTCTCGTGCCATCTCTGTTGCTGTTGTTGGACAGCGGTTTGTCGGCACTCGGACACACACACACGCACACACACACCCCCTGCAGACCAACACTGTGTCACTCGTTAACTGTTGCTCCAGCCACGTCGCTCTCTCGTCGTTATCGTCAGTCGGCATTATTAGTGTTGTTGCTGTTGCTGTCGTGGTTGTTGCTGTGGTTGGCATTGTTTTAGCTGCCGATGTTTTACCCTTGTTGTCGCAGTCCTTGCTGTATCGGCGCTGGACGAGCATTCCAAAAGTTTGATCCGGAGAAAGAGCTGAAATGCAATTATTCTCGCTATCCGCTCCTGCCAGAGCTCACTGCGGTCGGTCGGTCGATCGGTCGGTCGGTCGCTGTTGTTGTCTCTTGACCCGATTCGCGCACGATCGCCCTGCCGCATGGCGTCAGCCGCACTCCCTCTCGCCCCCACACCTTCCCTGTCGCCAACGTCGTGCCTCGGTCCGACTTCTCCCTGGGTTTGGCGCCTTCCTCGAGCCTCGACAGGGACTCCTGCCCAACATAACTGTGACTAACACCGTCCACCGACGACTCGCCCCCGTCGCACGCCGACTCGTCGGTGGTCGATCAAGACAGAAGTGACGAAAATCGAACCTTCTGTAGCGGACGACGGGGTCCCACCACTGACAAATCGCACGCACTCTGCTAATCTTCTCTGTTTCTGTTCATAGCGAGGACTACTACGGCGACGTGGACCTGAAGGCTCTCAAGAAATTGGGCTACTAGAGGCGCGGGAGCGAAGTCCGAACCAGGATCAGCATAAAAAGCACACCAAAAACACTGTAAAACAAATAAAAAAAACAACAAAAAACAAAAAAACAAAAAACTCAAAATCACCATGAAAAAGAAAAACACAAATAAAGCAAAATTCAAAACTCAAGCCAAGCACGTACCACGGACACAGGACGACGGGGAGATGGCGCCGGAGCAGGAGGAGGACGGCAGATCGTAAAACTCGACTCCAAAGACTGATGAATGAGGCGAGCAATAAAGACAGAGACAGCAACAGCAGTCGAAGAGGGGAATTTGTCGAAAAGGGCCGAAATCCCGCACAGACGAACAAATCAAACAGGAGTCGGTAGCAGGAGAGGCGAAAAAGGGACGGGAAACAATATGGTGAAGCCCGAAAGTGCTGCTGCCACCGAGAAGAAGAAGAAGAAGAAGAACGAGCAGAGGCCGCCGAAAAACCGAGTCGAAAAAACTCACTTCAGTCGACAACGAGGACAATGGCGAGAAGATGGAGATGGCGCAGGACACAGAGACGAAAACAACCCATAAAACGTGCTTAGACCCTAAAAATATGCTTCAATTTAGTTTTAATTACACTGACAACAACACCACAAAAAAAACCAAAACAACAGCAACAGCAACCTACACTCAGACAACAACAACAAAAACAAGAACAAAAACTTTAGTGCCAGGCCATGGGACGATGGCCGAGGCTGCAGGACGAAAAACTATTTATTTTGCGATTTCTCGGCAGGAGTCAAACTCAGCCCTACACACACACACACACACACACACACACGCTGCTACACATGCACACCGCCCGCCACACACACGCACGGCTTGCCTTCGCACAGTGGGCAGATGCAACAGACGCCTGCCTGTGTGAACTTGTAAATACACTTGTCGTCAGAAGCACACATTGTCCCATTTGATCATGTGTTCGTAAGTATATCCGTGCCTGTACATGTATAGGTCTATTCCTCAGCAGGATTTTATGCAAGTTTGCCGCAACGAAAGTCAATCAACGATATAGCTTTTATTCTTAGATATAAGAAAAGACGTCAAATATTATGCGAAATAAAACAATTATTTAAAACCAAGCTTGCTTTTCATTTACAAAATAGGTGGAATCGGAAACCACGATCTTCTTCAATCTTAAGAGAAGGTGTTAAAAAAGGTGCATAGTTTCAGGCTTGACCAGGGCGTTTGAGGGCGTCTGTACTGCTCAGGTCCAGCTAAACAATGCAGTGCCTGCAAAACCTTCTACAAAGCCATCGCCATCGACATCTGAGGCGGCATACTTTCAGGCACTCCGTGAAAATGCAGATCCAGGCCTCAAACCGTGAACTAATTCGGGTTCTGCGGGTGAAAAGACCCGAATGCAAGCCCGATGTTCGATGGCATCGTCGGCAGGAAATCCTGTGGAATGTATTCTTTAATTTGACTTTTGTCCAAATTTTAGCAATCGCAATAATGCCTGTCGTAGCAAAAGCAATTAAAAATTGTCACAACCAGCCTGACCGAATCCCACACACCCTCGCCACCACCCACACACACAGGGAGTGAGGGAGAGAGAGAGAGAGACTGGAGTGGCACGGCCTGCTCTCGTGTGCTGGCAATATTGACCAAAGACGAGCCGCCCCGGCGAGGGGGACGCGCGGACGCCGGGGCCTCGGGAACAAGGACGATAATGATGACGTCGGCCATGGTTGGCCACTACGGCAGCCCCGGCAACAACAAACACAGCAGCAACAAAAACAAGTGCGCAGCCCATCTACGACATCGAGGACGACGGCGACGGCGACGGCGACGACGACGACTGAATATTGGCCCATTTTGTTTTATCAAGTTGTCACCACTGCCGGTGCTTCGATGTTGCGGTTTTGTGTAATGGTTTTGCTACCAATCAGTTGGCCACACAAATGAAAGCACAAACGCAGAACCCCCCCCCCCCCTCCCCCTCCTCTGACCATGGAGCCCCTCCGGCAGAGCGGGCCGCTGCGGGACCGGGAGCGGGACTGAGGACAGCCGGGCATGCATGCGGATGGTTTTAAATGCTCGATCACACATGGTAAATTGCAAAAATCATTTCGTTGTTGCCGGTGATACTCTTGTTGCTGTTGCTGTTGCTGTTGTGTTGGTGGTGCTGCCGCTGCCGTTCCGGAGTCGGGTGTGTGTGGCGTGGTCAGCCGTCAGCGGGGCCGGTCGGGGCTGGTGGTCGGTCCATTAGACGTTTGTATTGAAAATACTCAAAAGCGTCGGGCCGTGGGCCTGAGTTGGGCCTCTGGAGCGATCCGTTCCACACCGAGGCAAGTGTGTGAGGGTGTGGGTGTGGGTTTGGCGAGGACACCCAATCGAACGGCAGCGTTCGAGGAGTCCCTGTATCGAATGCAATGAGGGGGAGAGGGCGGCGCCCACGTGGGAGGGAATCACGTCCATCTGGCTCGGAATCCGGAACCCAGAGTGGGTTCGAAGCCACTTCAAGGGCGGGACCCACCGCACCTTGGACAAGCGGCCGAGGGCCTCCTTATGAGTTTCCGCACTTTCCACACATTTTCTAATGAACTGCAAATAAACAACGTAATGTGGCGCATCTGCCGCTGCGGTCGCCCGCCTCCTCCTCCCCGTGCTCCTCGTCCCCCACCTTTCGTGCCTCCTGCCTGCCGCCCCCTGCATCTCGTCCCAGCCCTGCAGCCGTCCGGCCGGCTCTCGAGTCCTTCACGACGCTCGCTCTGGCCGCTCGGGCTCCTTCCCAGCCTCGTCTGTTCCGGCCTTGCTGTCGCCCTTCCCGCCCCGACACGCCCTTCGTCCGCCCGGGGGCCTCCGCGGCACGTCCGGGCCCGGCTGGACTCGTCCGTCGCCCGGCTTCGCCAGCCCCGTTCCGTCCTGGTCGCTGTTGGTCCTCGGCCCCCACTTCGTCTCCTGGCACAATGATCAGGGATGTTGCTGTAGTAGTTGTTGTTTCTGCTTCTGCTTCTGTCGTTGTTTTTGTTATTGTTTTTGTTACTGAACCGCCGGGAGTCTCGGTTGTCTCATTTATTTAGCTTCGATGCGATGCGATCCGTTGCGATTCCATGCTCCGAGTGACAGAGACAGAGCAGCCGAACCGCAGGGAGTGGCGGGGAGAGAGATAGAGAGAGAGAGGGGGAGGGGGCGGGGGCGAGTTATTGATTTCAATTAACATGCTTCAAGCTGTTTCTCCTCATTGGCAAATGTTGCTCTAACGTTATCGTTGTTGCTCTTCTTCCTGTTGCGGCTGTTGTTGCTGCCTGGCTGATGATACTATTGTTACGTTGTTGTTGTTGTTGTTGTTGTTGTTCTGGCTGTTGCTGTTGTTATCGCCGCCGCTCCTGTTGTTTGTTGCTCGTCGTTGTTGATGTTTTTGCCCTGGCTGCCGGTGTTGCTGCTAGCATTGATATTCTTTCTATGCTGTGGTTGTTGTTGTGTCGGCGATGTCATTGTTGTTGCTGTTGTTGGCGTTGCAGCGTGCACTCTTAAGCATGAACTGCCTGTCCGTCCTTCGATCCGGCCCTTCGCTCATCCGCCTGTCCATCTCTCGTTCTCTCGGTTTGTTGCTTTTGTTATTATTACTATTGTTTTAACTCTTGTTATTGCTGCCGCTGCTACTGTTGTTGTTGTTGTTGTTGTTGTTGTCAGTGGTGTGTTTTCTTGTTGGTGTTTTATGTGGTTATTGTCACTGTATGCGGATTTCGGTGCAATTGTCTGTGTTTGCCGTGTCCGCCTATGCGTGCACTGCACAAGGCCTGCATGTGTGTTCTTTTGTTTGCTCTCATTTGCTCCATCTCCCGGCGCTTTCCTCACATTGGCTGCGCTCTCTCCGTCTCGCTCGCGCCTTCCCTCCCCTCCCATAATTATCATTCTCTAATGGGCGTCTGTGGGGCCGAGCTTGCGTTGGCAGCAGACGCATTTAGTGAACCATTAGCAACGATTCGATGCGATTCGATTGCAGGGAGACGACGAGCGACCGACGGACGGATGGGACGAAGGCGGGAGAGAGGGCCGATGGACTGACCGGACCGATGGACCGACCGGACCGATGGACCGAATGGACCGGCTGGACCGATTGGACCATTGGACTGACCGGACCGAGGGAGCGCCTGGGGCACGGACGGATCGAACAAGTGATAATTTAATGAACTGAGCTTTAAGCTCCGGCTTCCCTCCGTCTCTGCTCGGCCCACGTCTTGGCCGAAGTCGCACACGCCGATCCCGATGCACCTGTCTGGAATTCAATTGCATTGAATCCTTCCTTTAATTGTAACGATGAATGTTGAGGGGCGAATGGCGAACGCTGAACGCAGAGGCTGCTCGGCTGCCGCAGCCCCTCCCGGGCTTAATTAATTTTCTCCCAAGGACTCTCGGCACACCTATGCGCATTTACATGTGGGCGAACGATACATAACTTAATTTACTGTGGCATTAAATCCGGCCTAATGAGGCCGATATCATTGCGATGGTTGGCAGGCTCGATACAGGTCGACAGGCCACGACAGTCAGCATTGCGCAGATTGCAGATTGCACAAAGGCAGCCCATTAATTATTCCAGATCGAGCCGAGTCGAGCCGATCCGATCCGACTCGCTCCGACTCGACGTCAATGGCTGGAGCTTCTTGTGGAATTCAAACTCAGCTCCAGGCGCTGCGATTGTATCGTTTTCCCTGGCTCCTCGAAGCCAGCGCCTGCCCCTCCAGGCCACGCCATCAGCTTCGACCTTCCGGGCCGTTGGGAATCCTCCTCTCCAGCGCGTTCAGCACCACCCGCCGTGGCCCGGCCCTAAATCATCCCCGAGGGCGAGGCCGAGGCGAGCTCGGCAGCGATCTCGGTCCACGCCCGCAGGAATTTCTTTATTAACTCAAGAACTGTCGCCCGCCACTGCTTTGGCGTTGGCATGGTTGTTGCTGCTGTTGCTGTTGTTGTTCCTGTGTTGTTTCGCTTTCTTGTTGCTCTTGCTTTTCCTCCTCTCCCCTCTGTTTTCTATTCGGTCTCATGCTTTCCCTTCGCCAGCTCGGCTCGAATGACGGCGACGTCGAATGGCGGCAACAACACGTGCGTTGGCCGTTGCTGGTCCGGCGACAGCAGCGACGAAGGGAAACAATTGGGAAATCGAAGACGAAGAAGAGGCAGCCGACAGGGCTGCTGGAGAGGGGGTGGCTGTTGCTGAGGACGTTTGGAATTCCTGCAACGCATTCATTTGTTGAATTCTGTTCTCGATGCAGTTTTGTCGCAAATCCTCCCATTGTTCGGCCGGCATGCATTGTTTGTCGATTGTTGTTGTTGTTGCTGCTGTGGCCATGGTCAATGTTGACCGCAGGACGAGCATCCGAGGACCAGCACACGAGAGTGCATGTGTGTGTGTGTGCGAATTGGCAGCTCGCATTCTTTATGACGCTTGTCAGTGAACTCTGTCAGGCGCCGAGTCCCTCACGGCGCTCCCTCGGCCCCGCCGCCAGGACTGCGGCGACATTTGGTCTCGCTGCTGCTGCCAGGACGACTGCGGACGCCCGGACCGAGGCCACATGGGACGGCCCGGAGGCCAGGGCAGTTGGAGGTTTTCCTCGGCCAGGTTTGCGACTAGGACGAACTTTAATTTTAGCTTTTGCTTTCGTGCACAGAAACACCAAAAAGAAACCTGAGCGAATGGCGTCGTATTTTTTTCTGCTCCTGCTCCACGGCGAATTTTCTCCCCAGATCCCAGTACAAAATTTTCACCATAATAGTATTGGATTTGCGAAGATCCCGCCGGATGCTTCGACTTGGCTCAGTCTAATGGCTTCTGATATGTAATTGGCTCGCAAGCCGTTTCATCTCCCGATCCCTGATTTAGAGATCCCTCAGGACGGGACTTTCTTTCTTCTCGTCGACATCTCCATCTCTCGGTTTTCCGCTCCGGCATTTTCCACCCTATCTCGACGCTCCGATCCTGCGCCAGGATCGGCTCCGTCCGCCCTCGTCGCCGCCGCCGCTGGCCGCGGGTCCGTCCCGCGGGTGCTGCGCTGGTGCCCCGGGGTCCTGGGCAATCATTGGCGTAAAATTGAGCAATAAATTCTTCCGACGTTGCCAGATCGCGGATCCGATTACTTCTGCCGCTGCTCGCGCCGCCTCGATGCCTTCGCCTTGCGATGGTGCTGTTTTTTCGCTACAACCGCGACGACTACAAAAAGGCGAAAAATGTCAGCAACAATAAGAACAGAAAAAGAGAGAAAGAGAGGGAGTAGTGAGAACAACAAGAACAAGCAACAACAAAAACAACAACAACAACAACAACAGTGGTGAGCGAATAGAGAACCGACAGAACTTCTGCTATCTGCAATTGGCATCGAAATTGCAATTGCCAATTGTTGTTGCCGCTTGCTGTTGTCCTTATTGTCCCGCTGTCATCGCTCTTCTTGTTGTTGGTCTTCTAGTTGTTGTTGTTGCCGCAAGGGATGCCGCCGGTTCCTGGTGCTCGCTGTCCCTGGTGATCATGGCTGTCACAGGACGCTGTTGCTGTTGTTGCTGCCGCCGCTGCCTCCTCCTTCAAAGCAAGGTCGATGTTTTTCCATTCAGTTCTGTTGTTTGTTTTTGTTGTTGTTGTTGTTGTGTTGTTGCTGTGTTGTTGTCCTGCGTCTGCCGCTACTGCATAAGCAGACTGCGCTCATCAAACGTGGAGTTCAATAAAAATTGTGAATTGTCCGTTAGATTGACTCTTGCCGCATTGTTGACCCCTCCCACTATCGCCCGACCACGCCCACTCGTCGGCGTCGACAGCCCCGGACAGCGGACAACAGGCAACCAGCGTCTTTGTAGCCGCCGTCGCCTGTGTTGTTGCTCTGATTTTTTCAGATTCCGCCCCGAGCGACGACTCCGGACGACTGCGGATGACCGCAAGCGTGGGAGCTGCTGGCGAAGAGGAGAAGCCGGAGCACAAGAAGAAGCGTGGAGGAGGAACCAGGGAACCGCCGACGTCTCCTTCTTCTTCTTCTTCTTCGCCTCTGCTGCCTCTGCTGGCTGGCCATAAATTCAGTGATAGCGGAATGCAATTACGTAACAACAATGTCCGCCACGGTTAGCGGGGATTAAGGCGAAGACGGGGGGTGAGGGGTGGGGGGGGTAGTAGGAAGAAGAAGAAGAAGGGTCCTGCACTCAGCGCCTAAGCGCCTCAGCGGGTGTGGGCGAGCGAGTGTGTGTGGACAGGAAGTCGGAATTTGAATGCGAAAGGATTCCGCATTCATATGCATGCGGTGGAGCGGGCGACGGAGGAAGAAAGAGTGAGACGGAGAGAGAGAGGGCGGGGGGAGGACACAGCGAGACGGAATGAAGGATGCGGATGCGATGGGTTCGAGCGCGGCCAGGATCTAGGACGAGGGATGCCGGCGCTGGTGCCGCCGCCACGGGCGAGGACCAACAGAGTCCTCTTGGTCGTTGTTGATGCACGGGGAGTGGTGGTAGTTGTTGTTGTTGCTCCTGCCATGGACAGAAACCTGTCGGAGCCTTCAATCATCCGCAGCTCGGCAGGACGCGACGGTGATGACGCGCGCTCCTCATCATTATCGAGCATTCGCTTTTATCCCCCAGTGGAAAGCCATAAGAAAAGGAACCCGTCAGAGAGGGGAGGAGAGAGAGGGAGCAGGAGTGAGTGGGGGGGGGGCGGCTGGTCGAGATTGCGGGAGCTGGGCAGTGGCTGGCCGGGTCCAATAAGGATCGGATTACTTTCCGTGATAAGCTACGCCGAGCTCGTGCTCGCCTCCCTGCGTACATGATTTAAGGCTGGATCGACGGACCGCGTCCTCGAAGGCAGGCGCCGCCCCTCCCTCCACCTGGACAGCCCTCCACCGCCAGCTTCACGCCGAAGTCGGGACGCTGCGGAGCCGTGGCCAGAGGGGTTGCGGTTGCCAACGAGACAGCCGGATGCCGGCTGAGCGGACCCGGAGTGGCGGCGTCGGCACTCGGCATTCGCCCATCTTTTCATCTCCCGATCGATGGCGATGCGTTCCCGAATTCACCGCATTTCCGTCGATGGCCCGCTCCGCATGGAGAGTTAATTGCAGGTCGGACTTGGAAGCCCCAGAGCCCCGACCTAAAACCGACGCTCGTCCCCTGTCCACCCCCGCCCCCCGCACTCGCCAATCGCTCGTCGCTCGTCGTTCTTGTTTTGTGTTTTCCGAAAATGCTGTTTGCACTCGCTGGTGTATGAAAAATGAGAACTCCTTTCATCTGCCTCGCAAACAACTTCCATAATCGCGTATTTGCAAAAATTTATTTACATTTTCATGATTCGTTGCCGACCGAGGACGAAAATCCTTTCAACAGCTTTTTCTCCGGCCGCCCCCACGCCTGACGACGAAACGCGAGCGCTCATCGAAAACGGAGGAAAAGGAGCGCGACAAGGAAGCGCAAATCAAAACGACAAAGCAACGAAATCAAACATAATAAAGTCAAGAACTTGACAAATATTTAATTGTGTGTCTACGCAACGTGGGGACGATTAAAAGAACGATGAACAAAAAATCAGTAGATAAAACCGAGACGAGAATCAATAACGAGGAGAAATCAAAATTGGAATTCTGATGCCCGAGTCAAAGGAAAGGATGGCAAAGTGATACCAAGCGATGGTAAGTGGCTCCTGAGGCAGCCACTGAGTCCTGACCATTTCAAGACTTTAGGCGTCGGGAAATAACTTTCAATATGTTTCGCCTCACTATCGATTGCAGTTGGCGTCGTCTGCAGCAATTCGTCAAGAAGCGAAGCCTTGGACTCCGAATACTCCGTGACACGGACGCCAGTGCTGGGCCAACAAGACAGAGAGAGGGGGGAGAGAGAGAGAGAGAGAAACTCCAAGGACGAAAGGAAACCGGCGGGAAATCGAAGTGAGCCAATGGAAGTCAGGTAAATCGGCGGCAAATTAAAACAGCTAAACGGAAGTCCCTTCTCGCTCTCTGTCCCTCACACACACACACACACACACACACACACATGCCCACTGGCAGGAAATGAAAGATTATTTATTGAAGCGCATGTAATCAAGTTGGGCTCGGGCCGAGGAGCCGCAGGATGTGGGCAGCGGAGCGGGAAAACAAAAGTCAGCCAACAACGACAACGACCACGACAACGACAACTGATGGGCAACGTTGTTGCTGATGTTGTTCTCCACGATGCTGAGGTTATTGTTGAAGATCTCGGTGTTGTTGTCGCAGTGTGGTTGTTGCTACTTATGTTGTTGTCATTGTTGTGATTGTCGTGGTTGTTGGCGCGCTTTCGTCGGCTTGTTTACGGCCATGTTGCTATATATAAATCGCTCGGCCCCGACTAATTTCCGAACGCATGTTGGTTTCGGATTTGCGAAATCATTTGTAAATAAAATTAGGATCGAGTTCCACGCAACCTGAGCTATCTCGGGGCGTGGCGGGGCTGGCGGTCACCGGAGGACGGTGGGGGCGTAGCGAAGCGTGAGTAACGAGTGGAAGATGCGAGGGTGGGAGGAAAATCTCAGTGGCGACGAGGTCGTGGCGAGGGCGGGCGAGGTCGAGGTCGAGGAAGAGGGCGGAAACCGCAGGGAGAAAACGAAACCATCTGAAGGACATCGGCTGAAATCGGATCCTGGAGCAGCCGAAGTTGGCGGAGGCAGTCGGAGGTTGGGGGCGCCGGATGTGGCGGGGCGCTGGGCGAGGGCGGTGGAGAAATGAGGAAATGGATTCGCCGATGGGGATTGGGGGCAGGAGGCCGACAAAACCACTGCGGCGGAGGATCAGGAGGAGGAGGGTGGAGCGCCAAGAGTAGAGAAGGAAGAGAGGAAGGATATATAATTATTGTTCGGACAACGTCGAATTCACCGAATGCGGTCCTTGTGTCGATCCACAGAGCGATCGTCGAGAGATGACGCCGGAGGATTTCGAAGAGAAGGGGGAGAAGAATTCAGGAACATTTTGCCACAATTGGGGGCTGAGGTCGGGCCAGTTCGGGCCTGACTCGAGACGGCTGTCTTGAGCCGCTGTCCGGCTCTGGCCAGGAAGCCGTCGACCGATCTTCTGCCTGTCTGCCCCGTTTGAGGCGCCGACTCGACTCTGCATCCGACTCGAAATTGTATTTATTTGAGTTTGGCTCTTGCTGCTGCCGTCACTTGTTGAGTGGGCGGTCGGTTGGCCAAATAAGTTTCAGTGGCCTCGTTCCGAGCCGAGGAATAATGTTTGATTTGACGCTCGGAATGTGTCGGAAAGTTCGTCAGAATGGCTGAACTCGGGCGGATTGTTGCACAAGACAGTTGAATGCCTTTGTCGGAGAAGCATGAACTACTGCACATTATGCCTGCTGGAACTGATTGCTCGTCTGCTCTGAGGGGTCGGAAAACAATTTATTTATGATTAAACAAAATAAAAAAATTCCCCAAAAACATCATGCCCGAAACCCACCTCAACAAGAATTCCCTTGGCCCCTGCGAATTCCCCGGTAAGGAAATTTCCCAAAATAAACCAGGAGCACGCAATTTCCCAGCTTCGAAATGAGCACCGCCCGATGATTGCATTTCGATAATCAAATCGGAGAGCAGGGCATCCCAAAGGCATGCCAGCGGGAGAGCGCTCGCTCAATATAGAGAGCCATCGAGAGAGAGGGAGCGCGAGAGCGTGTGTGGAGCACGTGGTGTCCGGGGAGAGAAAACTCTTATACCCGTGGCACTTCCATTCAGCGCGCATTCAGCACAGGCGGAAGAGAAAAATTCCCACCACCAGCCTCGGGAACTTCCCTGCGGCGAGGAATTTCCCGCTGTCAGTGCGTTGCGCTGCGCATGGCGAGAGAAGGCCGCGAGGTGGGAAATTTCCCTCGCCAGCGAGGAGTGAAATTTCCCCTCGGCTCTCTCTCGCCATGGCCCGGTTCTCTCGACCTCGCCTGCTCGCCGGCCGTCGCTCGTTGGCGCTTCTCGTGCTCGCCGAGTCCTCGTCGCTCGCTCTCGCTGTCGCTGTCGGTCTCTCGCAGCAGCCCGCGGTTGTAATTAATTTATGCTCCTCGCCGGTTTTTATTTTCAATTTGATTTTATTCCCTTTTCGTCCGCAGCGAGGAAAAAATTACCCACATTCCCCCTCGTTCTTCCTCTCCCGAACGCCTGACGCACACAATTCGGATGAGATTTCGCGCCTCCCCCCTCCCCCGGGCCCACGGACATTTGCCCATTTCACGCTAGGCCGTGGTGGCCGGGTCGGGGAGGGGGAAGGGGAAGGGGAGGCGTGACGCTGCCAAGTGCTGCGGCAACAAAAACCAGGGCCGCGGAAGGACCGAGGGGGGCGGAAAGAAAAAGGTGAACGCGCAAATGAAATAATTTCCTCTTGCAATTTACATACTCCCACACCCGCACACACACACACACACACACCCAGGACCCACTCACATGGGTTGACACCTACACGCAGCCGGGCGAGGGGACCGGGGTGGGGCGGGTCCGTGGCTGCTGCTGGGGGCGGCGGAAGCCCGGCGTCAACGGTGCCAATTGCAGTGGCGCAGTGGAATTGATGATGGCGCTGGGCGGCGTTGCCACCTCGGCCCATCGCCGCATCGCCGGTCGCCGCATTAGGATTTGCAGCCAGTCGTTTGGGGTTTTTGCCCGTCCTCGCGCGCCCCAGATGGAGCGGCAACCCCGGCGCTAGCGATGGCCTGTCCACGACCCCCAGCCGGCTGACTGCCAGTGGGAAGGCGGGCGTGTGTGTGGGTGTGGGTGTCCCTGCGGTGGGCGGCGTCATTTGGGCGAATGGATTATTTAAACGCCTTTTATTGGACATTTTGATTGAGTTGTTTGCAGGGATTTGCATGGAAAATGCTCGAAATTAAAATTTAAGCGCGCGCTTTACTCCACTTCCGCTTCCGGTGTGTCACAGACACGACACACACGCACCCTGCGACAGCCGCGACCGCGACCACAACAGGCCGGCCCAGGGGGCGGGAGCTGTCGATGTGGAGAGAATGATTAGTTGGACGAGAGCGAGGGCGCGGGAAAGGGGGGGTGAAGAGCGAAGCCAGCGAAGGATCGCGGCCTGGTGGAGCGGGAAGACAAGGGTTCAGGTCGTCCTCTTCCTTCACCCCGCCGGCGGCCCTGCGACGCCGAATGTTTCATTGAAGGGCTTTTAGCGCTCGATTCAAGACACGGCGGCCCTGCGCCGCTGCGATTAAAAATGCATAAATCTATCAGCGCGAAACAATTTGAATTTTAAAGGACGAACGGAGGGCGCCTTTGTTCCTGCCAGCGGATCCTTCCTCCGACAATCGTCGTCGCCCACCGACCGGCCCCGCCCGAAACCACCGAGGGAAAGAACCGCAGAGGCGGCCGCCCGCACTCGCAGCGGCGCCAACCGGAAGCGTTAAAATAAAATTCTCAATAAACCTCAACGCATTTCCCTTTATTTCCGAGCAGTGGGCGTGGGCGTGGGCGCAGGTGAATCCAGGGTATTCATTGTTATTGTTTGCATTTCCACTGCACACGACACAAAGGCTCAAGGAAGCCGCCGCTCGTCGAAAGCGAGGCAATGGCGAAGGCGAAGGCGGAAGCGACTCAGGCAGTTGGAGTGGAGGCGGCGGCAGTGGTCGGAAGGAAGCCCGGGCACGAGAGGAAGAAGTATTATTATTATCCTTTTGCGCTATTCATGCGGGCGTTCAATCTTCGGTATCATCACCTGGCCCCGCGCCTTCGCCCTACGCCCTCCGAGCCTTGCGCGGCACCTGCGAGACGGCGACGGGGCGTCGTCGAACCCTTGCCGGGGTCCTGTGCGCTTTTCAATTTCGCTAATGCTCTCGCAGCGTCTTAGTGGCAACAACATCATCAGCAGCAGCAGCAGCAACAACAACAACAATAACAAATGCAATAACAACCATAACTACACGAACAACAAGGGCGAAACCAACACAGAGGCGAAAGAAAGCAAAAGAGGAGGCGGCGAAAGCGTGGCCAAAGGAAGCCGCGGCAGAGAAGAGCAAAGTGCGCAAAGAAGAAAGAGAATGAGAGAGAGAGAGAGAGAGAGGGGGATAGCCATTCATATATGTGTATAAACTATGTTTATATATTTGCACGATGATAGCACGGGGCGAAAAAGACGATGAAAGGGCGGCGAAGGTTCAAAGTTAGCTCGCCTTCGACTCCGCCTCCAGCTCCGGCGGAAACGGAAGCGCGCATTTAGAAATTGTATTGAAATTCCCTTTCGAGCGTCGCGCTACGGCACGCAACGAAATGTAATGTAAAGTAATGTAACGTAACGCAATGCAACGCAACGCCCTGCAATGTCACGTTACCTTGCGACGCGCTGCGATTCCGCGAGTTCTTTGTGGCCTCAGCCACTTCCGTTCGCCGCCCGAAGATTGCGAAACGAGCCTGGTCCTGGTCCTGGTCCAGGTCTTGGCTTCAAAGACGTGGCGGCCCCATCCGCGCCGGCACCACCCCTGCCCTCGGCCGGCTGCACCTGCGACGCCGTGTCGCGGCTCCCCGGGACGCGCGTCCTCGTTTATCACTCGTATGCGGCGCGGTATCTCGGGCCGAGGACACCCAGCCGTCGCCTGCACAAATATTTATGCATGTTCCGCGCTCTCCCCGTTTGCTCACCTTGTGCATTCTCGCGCCCTCTCTCCCTCGCACTCCTTCCCTCCGGCACACTCTCGATAATAACCTTAATAAATTCCCCGTTGTCGGCCCCCGCGATCTTCTCTACCCACCGTCCTCGCCCCGGCCTCGCTCTCCGTCCCTTCCAGAAGGATAAATATTTGGTTTCAATTGGATTTTTCGCCATTGGATCACCGGAGAGGGCGGCATCCGTTCGGGAAACGGTCGCGAAAGCTCCATCGAAAACAGATTTGAACCCAGCCGGTTTAGTTTGGCCATATATTGGAGAAACTCGACACGGTCGCCTCGCTCGTGCCAAGAGGATTGAAGTGGGAGATTCTGCAATGTTTCGCACGTTGGAGGAAGGCCATAAAATACTAAAAACAAAATGCCGTCGAGTCCTCCTCCAACGAGGACCCGACGCATCCACATATTTTCCACCCCCGTGGTTAAGAAGTGGAGCTCGTGAAACCCACCTCTCGCAGGATATCCTTGCCTGAAGTAGCTGTAATCACATTAACTGCCGGCAAATTAGGGCCAGGGCGAAGGAGGTCGGCGCCTTCTGTTTCTTCCTCTGCTTCTCCTCATGAGAACAATTACAATAAACATGCACGATGAACAAGTTACTAATAAATAATCCGACATTCGCCGTTCTCCATTGTTTCGTCTTCAAGATGATAATTGTTGTTGCTGTTTTCTCATCGCTGGGTCGATGCTGTTCGGCTTTCACCGGAAGAACAATGAAACCAACAGCAACATGATGAAAGGTGGAGGAGTTATGTATAGAGAAGATCACGAGTGCAAGAAGAACCAAATATGATGAGAGCGAAATTGCAGACAAAAAAAGCACCCACAATAATAACGAAGCAACTATTAATGAAATACTAAAGAAACTGCGAGGCGAGTGGAGCGATGGGAGGGGGGAGGGAGACGTTGAGAAGAAGACGAGCTGAAGGCGATGCAGGAGCAGCAGACACAATGGCGAATAATAATAATGTGAAAGAACAATGGGAGCTGAGGGCTCGCCACCGAAGGCCACGGAGCCCACCCGCCCCCAGGGAGGGGGCGATCGGGGCCGGGTCCTCGGCCCACCTGTGCGCCCAAGGTGGACGAGGGCGGATGACGAAGGATGTAATAACGCTCGCTCGAGTGCCCGAGGGCAGGAATGCTGTTTCATGTTCCAGTGAGGTGGGCGAAACCGAGAGAGGCAGAGAGGGAGACAGGGGATAGAGAGAGAGGCACACACAGCGCTCAGCGATAAAGGAACTCGTCCTTCTGCTCCTTTGCCATCTGTCCATCCGCCCCTCTGTTCGTCTCACCGTCCATGCAACCGCCAATCCACCTGTCTGTCACTCGTCTGTCCATCCGTCCGTCAGTGCGCCCATCCCGCCGCCAATCCGCCGCCTGTCCGTCCGGCTGTACCGTTCTTCCTTTATTAAGCTTGACATTCCTTTTGTGTTGGCTCGTCTTTGTTGTTGTCGTAGTTGTTGTTCATGTTGCCTGCCAGCTACTGCTGCTATTATTTGTCTAACACATGCGAACACACAAGCACACACACACACACGCGCACACCACTGCCACAATGGCATCTGATTAAGGGCTGCATTAGGCGTGGGAGAAACCGACCGGAGTCAAGGTGCACGAGACCATAAACAACAATAAAATAGACACAACAACATCAACAACAACAACAATAACAATGATATCAACACTAACAACAACTAATACAATAACTTGAACAATAAAAAAATTATGAAGAGAATTATAATTCCAACACAATAAGGAGCGCCGGTAGAAAAATAAGGCGGGGAAGGAGATGAGAAAACGTGGTCCACGAAGGCCAAGCATGGCAGGCAGGCGCCGGAAGGCGGGCGGGGCGGACTCGCGGAAAGTGGGACTCGGTCAATTGAAAAGCACCGAGTGTACGACGAGACGGTGGATCGCATGATGAATCCCTAAACCGGAACCAGGGACGGAGGGAGGGAGAGGAAGCCCCGACTACATCAACGCAGTGCCGTGGCTCGCTGTCGGCGACAAAGGACGCCATAAGCTAAATTCATTTGGTTTCCAAACGTGCACCTCGACCATCGTCATCGACGTCGACCATCGCGCCCTCCACCAGCCCCGTCCTTCGTCCGGCGGGCCCCTGCTCGCGTTATTCAGTTCATAAGGACCGAGGTTCATCTATTCATCCATTCATCGATTCACGAAAGCACCTCAATGGAGAAAAGTTTTTATCCACAGACATGCAGAGGGGGCGAGGGTGGCGGAGGGTATCAGAGGAAGCGGAAGAGAGAGCGGGAGCCGCCAAGGGGTCGTCGGAGGAGAAGGAAAGCCAGAGAGGAACAGAGCGAACTTTGTCCCCTTTGCGAGCATGCGAAGCCTTGAATATCTTCATATTTTGTACGGACAAGTCACGGCAGACAAGGCAGAGGGGGTGCAGGTGGAGCAGGGGCCGTGGACTGGGGACAGCAGAGCGGAAGCACGGAAGGTGATTAGAGACTCTCCAGAGGAATTTGCACACACAATGGAGCGGGTCGATCGAAACCCAACGGGAGCGAGGGTCCGATCCTCTGGCCGCCGGAAGCTGCAGTATCAAGTCCGAGGCCAGGGCGAGGGAACACAGTGGGGAACATGGGGAATAATGAAGTCCTCAAAAGGAAGCCTTTGCAGGGAAACGAGAATCAAATGGGGAAATTGCGAAATTCCTATATATAAATAAAATCATGCCGTAAGACGAGCCCGGACGACCTCGCCTCGGTTCCCACGGGACTCGCCCAGCACGGGCTCAATGCGAATCTTCTCGCCGAGGAGAAAGTGTCGGGGCGAGTGGTTGGGTTGATGGAAGGTGGGTGGTGGGGAGGGGGGTGCTTGGTATCCATACGCCCGGAACAGGAATGAAAGCCACAATCTATTTGCATGCAATGCAAGTCGTTCGCACGCATTCCAGCCCGCAATTCGTGCTTCGGGCACAATATGACCAACTATTTCATAAAAGGACTTCGCTTTCAATCGCTGAATATCGCCCTCTGCTTCGTCCCTTCCCTGCAACCCCGGCCTGTGTCTGCACGCTCAGACAGACAGGCCGCCAGCAGGTCCGGGAGGCTTTCGGCGGTGGCTTCATCGCCAGGAACAGCAACGTCAATTTAACGTCGGCGCTCCAGACCCACTCGGCAACGGTGAGGAGGCCAGAGGCGCTCGCCGTCTCCCTGTTGGCCTCTGTTTCCAACCGAACCTCCCTTCCCTTCCCTCTCTGTCTTCCTCTCTCGCCCCAACACTGTCGCTCTTTTCAGAACTCGACTTCTACAGTTTTTCTATCGTCCACGCAAAACCAGAACGCCAGAAATTCTCCCCCTCTCTCTCCACCTCCCTCTCCCTCTCCCGTTCTCAATCTCTCCTCTCTGGTTGTTCTGTTATTTTCTGAAAATCCACTAAATTCAGATTTCTCTGGAAATCTAGTGCGAAATTGAGCCAGGCAGATAATTGCTCACGCATGCATTAAGTGAAGTCAACTTAGAAATTTTGATAAACCATTTTCGGCGCGTTGGCATCGAGAATCGACCGCGCAACAGCAACAACAGAATCCCGGCTGAAGGATACTATACCAAATGACCACCGAGAGATCCGAAGGCTCGACAGGCACTTTAGAGACGGCGTGAAATTTAATAATAAGCTTAACTGAGACCTGGTCTGTTGGGAGATCGAGTTTCACTTATTACTCGATTATTTGACCCAGTTTTTCCCTTTCCACATGCCCGAGGCTTTCACGAAATATTCCATTCCGATTCCCTCCAGAGCAGACGACAAGCTCTTGTCCGGGACATTAGCTCCTTGTTCACCACACTAAGGAGCTTACTGGGTCAGTTCGCGTGAAGTGCTCGGTAGCTTCTTCTCTCGATCTCCTCGAGACGGGGCAATTAAGCCCCTGGTAGGCCGGGGACACAAAGGATGGCGACTCGTCATTACTCATTAGGTATTCATGGCTTTAATCCTTTTAATGCACGCAGTGTTCGTTGGCGGCATAATTTAACAAATCCACTCCAGTGGGCGGCGCATCAGGGGCTTAAAGCACTTCATAAATTACACCGGGCTTGTCTCCGTGGTCTACGCCTATGTAGCAATCGCAACAACAACAAAGTACCAACACAAACGGCATCCACAGCATCAGGAGACAGTGGAAGGACGGACGGACGGACGGATCAAGTGGATGGACGGCGATAAAAACAAGGACAACGACAATAATTTGTCATCAATTATAATTAAATGCTAATAGAAATTTCGCTGAGCCGGGGTCGCGCCGAAGTTCCCACGTTGTTGTTGCCGCTGAGTTGTCGTGTTGTAGTTGTTGCACGTTGGCTGCGATTTGAATCTCATATAGTAAATGAATTATTTCGCGTGATTATTCAAATAGCTACGTGCCCGGAGGGGCTCCAGGCCCGGAATAGAAAGTACCTGCGAAGAAATTAATTACCTGCTCGGAGCTGAGGCCGAGCCCCTTCCTGGGAGCCACGAAATTGAGAAGCCATAAATTCCAGGTCGCCGTCCTCGGATTACACGGGATCCATTGGCAGTCATGAAATTGCGCCAAGTGACCCCAGTTGGCCGGAAGTCGCTAGCTTAGCCTGGCTAGCCAGGTTAGGCTGACGAGATTTGTTCGTGCCTGCCGGGTTGACATTCGGGAAGACTTGAGGTTGCCCCATCGGAAGTTCGGTGGAAATAATTGAGGCGAGCTGGCGAAGGCTCTCGAGCGGAATCGCGAGTCGACCTTCGATTGAGAGGGAGAGAGAGAAGCGGGCCAAGAACGAGCACGGCTCATATGTAAAGAGGACACTGTAAGGCGATGGGGCCGGGAGGGGAAGAGGGGAGGGAAAAGCATAACGAACGAGAGTGACAGAGTGCGAGCGTTGACTTTGTGATGAAAATGTTCAATTAACCCGACGTATACATAAGTGCAAAAGGCTCGAGAAAAACTGTTGCGGTGACACAGTTGCGAACCCAGACCGGTGGAAGAATGAAAGGAGAGAGAGGGAGGGACTGCGTTGCTTGTCAGGGATGCGAAGCGCGCTCGAGCTCTATCTCGGTGCAGCTCTGACGGCTCCGCAGACCCTTGAATTGTGGCATTGTTGCTGTAATCGTTGTGCCCTCGTTGCTGCTGCCGTCGATGCTGGCCGAGCGACGCTGTCGGGAAAGGCAAAACCGCAGCAATTCATCGATATCCCAGTTGGAGACACGCCGCGCCACTCGAATGGATCTTGTGGCGAGAAGGACACTCGACGGGGCCGCCCGGGGCGCCGGGGCAGTCGTTGCTGTGGTTAGAATCTCATGAATGCATGCATGCTGGGTGTACGAATGTGTGTGTCGAGGCATCGACGCCCTGCTGCCGATTATCAACTCGCACGCACACCCGCACTCACTTGGAGCGGCCCCTGCGTTGAGTTGCGCTGCGCAAATGTTGGCTAATTATTTCCGTTAGCTGCCTGAAGCCCAGATACCAATTGAAAATGCTGTGGCCGCTCCTCGGAGGGTCGCAGGGATAGAAGTGTGTGGGAGCGAGAGACAACGAGGTAGTTGCACGGGCCAGAAGGAGGCAGCTAATAAAGCGAATCATCTGCGAGACGTCCCGGACTCGCTCCTCGCCCCGCTGTGGACACCTCTGGAGAATGTGGAAGGATTTCCGCCTCCCACTTCGTCCCTTCCTCTGGCGTCCCCTCCGTGCCCACCGCTCCTCCCAACGGCCTGGCTCTCAAGGTTGTTTGAAGGATGGCCTGCGCCGAATTCAAGGAATTAAGCCATTGGCAAGGCTGTGTGTGGGAGGAAGGGGGAAACTGACGGCATTGTGAAGTTAAAAAACGCTTTTTGGCTTTGCGTAGGCATCCTATTCTTCTTCTTATTCTCCTTTGCTGCTGCTTCTTCCATTCCCTCAACGCTTCTGTTGTTCGCCCGCTGTTGTGCTGTCTGTTGTTGTAATCAATTAGACAAAATCTGGTTGCCTGGTTCTGGTCCCTTGCGATACGCCCACGTAATAAATTGTGTCCTCATCATTTGGCAACGCAGGGTCGACAGGGCCGAGGGACGAAGTCTGCCAGAGGCGGCAACACCTCCTCAATACGAAGAGACAACGGCCAGGCCGAAGAGGGAGCGTCGAAGACGAAAAAACAGCAAGAGAACAGAAACCCTCGCTCACTCATCATCAGTGATAATCATCAATCACCGAGCGACGGCCGACGGCTCACGGCCGAGGTCTGCGAAGGGCTCCGCACCGAACCGGTCCGCACGACGGGCCGGTGGGGACTCGAGGGTGGGCGTGGCACAATGCCGTTTGTCAAGCCAATAATGACAACTGCCACGAGGTCATCAGCAGCACTCAAAGGACGCCATTTCGAACAAATAATGAAGCACATCATCCTCGGACGCCGCCTCCTCATTGTGTTACTGTGTGTGTGTGACGCGTGTGTGCGGCTGTGTGCGAGCCATTCTAATCCATCAATAGAAGGTGACTCGCGGGCTGCTCGGACGGCGCAGGAGAACAGGACGAAAGTTCGCTCATCCCCGTCTCCCTTTCCTGCCGCTCGAGTCACCCAACGATGTCTGGACCTGCCCGAGTAGGCTTCGGGCGAGCTCAGTCGATGGTTGAAAGTGCTGAAATCTTGTGGACCTGAAAAAGCAAATTCCAAAATGAATAACAAATAGTTGAGCTCAATTTCCAACTCACGGCTCGTCGTGGATGGGCGACGACGACGGCGAAGCAAGTTAGCAATAATGCATCGTACTCACCATTAAGTCAGTAATTGTTCACTTCCATCTCCTTATTGTTCGCCACATCGAAAGAGCAACGAGCTGAAATACATATATATTTACAACACGTAGGCCGAAATGCATATATGAATGCATGGAATATTCGAATACTTATTCATGCACTTGATTGGAGTCACGGGAATTATCTTCGTGATTTATTTATCTCACCGACTTCTCCCGACAGACACACTTGGCCCTTCACCCCTCCTTTCTGTCGATCTTCCGTTACGCATTTGTACAGCACTTCAATTTTTAATTCATGCATTTGTTTTCATTTTATTTATTTTCCTTTATTGTCAGAAGCAAGATACAATTGTGCATCCGTCCTGTCCGAGGTCCATACACCTTACACATTTGAATTTCATTTTAATCCGGAGTATATGCCAGAGTGCAAAAGCAACAAAATTCTTAATCGCTATGCGCTTTATTAAATGAAAATGTTTTTAAATATTACAAGACAACTTTTTCAAAGAAACTATATCAACGTTTATTATACAAGATTCGAGAGTGGAGTGAATAAAATATTTTCTTTGCATCAAAACGATTGTCAATAAAAATGTATGAACAATAAATCAAATCTGAACAAGTACACATTATTTTGATATCCAATACGCTTCATATTGATACAAAATTCTATTGATAATTGATGAAGTGAAGCCTTTAATTGCAGTAAACCTTTGTAAATGTTATGGCACCAACTGTCTCTTACACTTGTGCAAATTCGCAAAAGCCTCACGCATGTCACTCACAAATACAATCGGTCCATACACTACATACCTATAAAATTTCTATAGAATGGCTATCGAAAATCAGCAAATGAAGAACCCGGAAGCTGGGAAAACACTGAATCCAACGTTACGAACCCGAATTTCAGGACCAACTCAAGTAGATCAGATGTTTTGGCAACCACTTTCAGTTTTTGGTCCTCGGTAGCATCCTTTGATCGAGGAAAACAGTTCGTCTTTGATAAAAACTTACACGTTGACCTTATTGCACGAGTCACCACTTACGTTAACTCAAGCAAATCACATAAACAATTCCAGCCGCCGTCTATAAAACACTTCATACTTGGATGGAATAATAGAGAAAATACTGCGGCAAAATGCAGCATAACGAAACAAGTTGATGGACATCATGACATTCTCCTCAGCACTTGTTGGACATTTTCACTAGGGGTTTCGAGAATGTCGTTCGCCTGATGCTGATGTCGGCCCAAAATGCGAAGCAGATCGAGATCACGGGCGTTGTGGAACTCCTAGTTAGCACTGGATTGAAGGTAGGACTTCTCGAAACGATTCGATTTATTTTGTTGATTACATTTTTAGATCACGAAGAACATCTACAGCATCTTCATGATGATGATCCAGTTCAAATGAATATCATAAAAATACTAACATTGAAAAGATATCGGAAAGTCTTTGATGTATTTAATAATTTTAGTCACAACTTACGTTTTTGTGCGAAGGCTATTATCTGGTAAACTAAAATCCATCTACTGCTATCAAAACATATTTCTTCTATAATTTTATTACCGATTCGAAGATAAACGTATATGTTCGTTTAATTTAATATCAAAGAGTTTCAATCTGATACTATTTTTAATTTAATCCCTTGCAGACATATCCATATATTATTTTTGTTTTCTACTTTAGTTTGAGAAACATGATATCAATTTTTATTCCTCCTTACAGATTGGATTTTCATTTCAACTATGAGTACATGCTGCAAAAAGTCATAGAGTTTTTAATTTTTATAATCCACTAATATTACTACAGTTACAAAATGTTAAACTATATTACTTTCAACAACCATCTGAAGCCGGATTAACCCTCTAGTGCAGTAAACATTCGTAAATTTTATTGCAGCGACAATAGCAACAAGACGTCTGCAAAATCTCACGGCTCACAAATCTCCAAGGCTCACGCTCAATGAGTGGTGAACAACATATAAAATCAAGAACCCGAAAACGCCGCTTGGCTCGGGCATTTGCGAACCTGAATTATAAAATTAATAACTAGTGGAGAGAAAATGTAAACAGTCGTACGTAAATCCAGTATGATTCATTAAATGTGCATTGATGGTGAAGGAAACCAACTGTTTCTGAATTATGTATAAGCTAGTATCAGTTACAGCTGTTGAGAATGACGTCGACTATAGCATACGAAAATTTTCGAGGTAAAGAATCAAAGTGGTAGCAAAGTGGAGCAGTTAAGAGTCAATTAAATGATGATAATGTTCATAAACATTATAGTAGTACATTGTGTCAATAGCACATGTTACCAATTGCATTAGCTCAAAGTAAATCACATACACAATTTCAATTGCCGTCTATAAAATAGTTCTCATTTCAACGATTTCATCCGTGTTATTCAACAGTTGGAATACTGCGGAATGTCGGACACGGAAACACCTCTCGAAGCATACAACAAGTTGATGGGAATCGTGAGATTCTGTTCAGCACTAGTTGGTGCTGACATCGTCAGCCCACATTATCGGATGAATTTCATAACAATCCTTACGATCATCAGCATCTCGGGCTACTTCGCCTTCTCTATCTTCACTATCGGCAAGCTAATGAAGGAAGACTGGTCGATACTGCTGGAAGCCCTCTGCATGGTTGGCAGCGTCGTACAGGTAAATACATCAGTTTCAACTATAAGACCCATATATAAACGGGTTGATCACCACCAGGGTATTTCAAAGTTATACAATGCCATCTATTATACCAAAGTATATTCCGGAACCAACATTTTGGTGCAAAATCTGTATTCAGACTACCAGACCCAAGGCAAACAGTGCAGTTCATCGATGTTCCAGTGTGTGGCACGTACGCGCAAGATCATAAAAGTGCTCGGTGTTTTTACGTTTTCAGTTATGACGTTTATGATTCTCGTGCCATTCATCTCTCTATTCTACGACAATAGACGCCTACTGATCATGCACTTTCATCTACCGTTCCTGAACGTGGACACTACAACAGGATACTACTCAACCCTAGGAGCCCACATGTTCTGCATGTTCGCCGGGTCCTTTGGCAATTTCGCCGGAGATATGTTTCTGGTGATTTACCTGTCCCAATGTATGTTGTTTGTCGATATCTTCCGGTACAAAGTGGAACTCCTCAACAACGATCTCGCGAATCTCAAGGGCTCGGCCGACCGACCAGAGATCAACAGAAAGCTGATCGAGATAGTTATGTTCCACAAGCATTATATTCAGTAAGTTGTTAACTGAGCAGTACATCAATGTCGCTATTTAAAAAGTGCTAAGTTATTCAATTGATGTAACGTCAATTAAATCCTGATTGTCCTTAACTTCCATTACTAATCTCCCAGGTTCACCAAAATGGTCAACTTGTGCTACAACGGCATCATCACCGCTGAAATGACAACCAGCGTGATTTCGATTGTCCTGACCCTCTACGTTCTGCTCCACAGCAACTGGCCCGGTGGATACCCTTATCTGATCTACTGCTTCGTCTGCATATACTTGTATTGCTATCTGGGCACAAACTCCGAGATCTGCGTATGTCAATACAAATACAATGCCATTATTTTCGTGCAACAGTTCCTTTTTAACGCATTGCAGAACGATCGGTTTGTAGAGGAAATCTACTGCATCAGTTGGTATCACCTGACGGTGGAGCAGCAGAAAGTCGTTCGCCTGATGCTGATGTCGGCCCAAAATGCGAAGCAGATCGAGATCGCGGGCGTTGTGGAGCTCTCAGTTAGCACTGGATTGAAGGTAGGACTTCTCGAAACGATTCGATTTATTTTGTTGATTACATTTTTAGATCACGAAGAACATCTACAGCATCTTCATGATGATGATTAAGTTTAAATGAATATGATTGAAGAATCATAAAATTAAATGTTTACATAATGTAGTCGGTGATTCTACAAATGAATTTTCAACACGTAAATAAATATACAGTGTGATTTAAAAACTAAGCATTATTACTACAGCATTCTAATATGGTTCTTCTTCTATCCTTCTCGTAATTTATTTTATAATCAAATGTACCCGCTATGACCGCAATCGTCTTTTAACTTGAATGACATGTCGGCTGGAAGCTTTCTGATCTTCATCTTTACTCTCGGAATCTGGGCTAATCTTGTAGTCTTCACTGCTACTCTCGTGTCTTAATGTGTCTTCTTCTTGTTTATCGTCTTCTGATTCTATGTCTTCTTCCCATGATTCGGCTTGTTGTTCTTTAGACCAAACGATGTGGTAACTTCACTTTTTCTTCACAATCATCGGGCCTATCTTGAAATTTTACATATCTAGGAAATTATAAGTCTTCTGTAAGTTTAGCTATTTTAATAAATGTTTTATAGCGAACAATATCTCTCTCTTTCACCATATGAAAGTACTCAACTTCCTTTTTAAGCCAACATTTAGTAGTCGTTAATCTTGATTCGCTCTCTGGGTTTCAATCTTGATTTGCTAAGATTGAGAATATATTTCTAGGTACCTACATGTACATACCAAACATCAAGTCGGTCGGTTATTCTAGCAATTGAAAGATAATTGCAAAAGCCATTTTTGTTCCTGTGGGGTGAAATATCATCACCATCTGACCAGGTGAAAGCGAAGAACTCAGTACATATTTGGAATATCTGATCCTTCGACGGGGCTTCGAACTATATCTTTAGAACCTTCCACGCCTCAAAAGATGTCTATTGATCCATAATTTTCAGATAAACTGCATCCATAACTGAACTCGTTATCATAGACTTGGCAAAACTATTAGCCTTACATATCAAATCGCACTTCCCCTTACGAGTTTTGATTTGTGCATCCGTAGCCGATTCTACTAACCGATCTGGCTTTATCTACTTGATGTTGTTCGATGGCTTCTAAAGCTCTCTCGTGGTAGTCTAATAAATCACGAATCTTTCATTTCCAAATCGATCAATTTGCATAAAAATACAGTGTTTTTTAAAAACTAACGTATTTTCTATGACTACTAGTAGTGTACTAACTTATTGTTATAATCCTCAAAATTGATGTAGTCTAGAATGTAGAATTCCAATATATCAATCATTTGTTGGTAGCGATATTATGAAAAATGCTCCTAGTAATTAATTGTTGTCAACGTAACGATATAATTTTGCTTGCAACCCAACTGATGATATGCAATCCCTATATACAACTGTAGGATATATTTTATATAATGCAAGAAGGCAGATTCAGCTTATCGTGGAAGTAATTGCAGGAACTTTTCCCCTGCTTCATGCCTATTGCAGTTACCTTTCCCTGATGTTGATATTCTACTTCAATTTTTATATTATATTGTAGTTTAATTCACGGAATTCTTTGGTTGTATTTTTTGGTTTATTCTACTTTAGTTGAAAAACATGAGACATATTTTTATTCCATGAAGTTCATACACCTTACACATTGGAATTTTATTTCAACTGGGAGTGCATGCTGCAAAAAACCATAGAGGTCTTTATTTGTTTAATCCAGTAATGTTAATATTGCTGGAAAATATTAAACTATATCTAAAGCCGGATTTTCCCTCCCTTGGAGCTTTTAATTGCAGAAAATCTTCGTAAATATTATGGCAACGATAATGGTAACAACAACAACAGGTGAGCAAAATCGCAGACCCAAGGCTCACGCATGTCACTCACACATACACGTACATCCCTAACACACACATGTTCAGTTTCAATAAAAAGAGAACAAATAGAATCAAAACCCCTGAAAACGGCGCTTAGCTCGCCCATTTGCGATATAAAAGGTGAAAAGTCGTACGCAAATCCAGTATGATTCACTAAATGTGCTACGACGGGGAAGGAAACCACCGGTTTCTTCATTATATTCTAGCTAGTGTCAGTTGCAGCTGTTGCCAATTGAGTGCTACGACTTCGACATATAGAATACTAATATTTTCAAGGTAAATAATCAAGATCGATGGTATCCGGCGCGCATTTCTAATTTCGATCGTCCTTTGGCAGTTGCTGGACAATTAATTGCTAAAAATATCGATAATCAATAAAAGAGTGCATTGTATCAATAGCACATGTTGCCAATTCCATTAGCTCAAAGCAAATATAAGTTCCAGTTGCCGTCCATAACTTAGTTCTCATTTGGATGTTATTCCATCCGTGTTGTTCAGCAGAGGGAACACTGCGAAAAATGTCGGACACGGAAACACCGCTCGAAGAATACAACAAGTTGATGGGAATCGTGAGATTCTGTTCAGCACTAGTTGGTGCTGACATCGTCAGCCCACATTATCGGATGAATTTTATAACAATGCTCACGATGATGAGCATCATGGGCTACTTCGGATTTACGGTCTACACCATCAGCCAACAGATCAAGGACGACTGGTCGGTACTGCTGGAGGCCCTGTGCATGGTTGGCAGCGTCGTACACGTAAATACAAATACTTATTAACTATTAGTCCCTTATAAAGTCCCGGTTTGTCCACCACCAGGGTCTTTCGAAGTTATACAATGCCACTCGCCACACCAAAGTGTTTTCCGGAACCAACATTTTGGTGCAAAATTTGTATGCAGACTACCAGATCCAAGGCAAACAGTGCAGTTCATCGATGTTCCAGTGTGTGGCACGTACGCGCAAGATCATAAAAGTGCTCGGAGTTTTTACGTTTTCAGCTTTGGCGTTTATGATTTTCGTGCCATTCATCTTTCTATTCTACGACAATAGACGCCTACTGATCATGCACTTTCATCTACCGTTCCTGAACGTGGACACTACAACAGGATACTACTCAACCCTAGGAGCCCACATGTTCTGCATGTTAGCTGGAGCCTTCGGCAATTTCTCCATGGACATGCTTCTGCTAATTTTCTTGTCCCAATGCATGCTGTTCGTCGATATCTTCCGGTATAAAGTGGAGGTCCTGAACAACGAACTCGAGAATCTCAAGGGCTCGTCCGTCCAACCAAAGATCAACAGAAAGCTGATCGAGATAGTATTGTTCCACAAGCATTATATTTAGTAAGTTATAAACCTAGTGATATCACACTGTCGATGTTCGTACTCGGTCATCTGTAGGTCCTTTGTTCGGTGTAAAAAAGTTCGAACCAAGTCCTTCATTGACTATAGGGCCAATAAGACTTTGTACTCAACTTCCACCGCTAATCTTCCAGTTTCACCAAAATGGTCAACTTGTGCTACAACGGCATCATCACCGCTGAAATGACAACCAGCGTGATTTCGATTGTCCTGACCCTCTACGTTCTGCTCCACAGCAACTGGCCCGGTGGATACCCTTATCTAATCTACTGCTTCGTCTGCATTTACTTGTATAGCTATCTGGGCACAAATTCGGAGATCTGCGTATGTCAATACAAATACCATGCCATAAGTTCCAGCAACAGCTCCTTTTTAACGCATTGCAGAACGATCGGTTTGTAGAGGAAATCTACTGCATCAGTTGGTATCACCTGACGGTGGAGCAGCAGAAAGTCGTTCGCCTAATGCTGATGTCGGCCCAAAATGCGAAGCAGATCGAGATCGCGGGCGTTGTGGAGCTCTCAGTTAGCACTGGATTGAAGGTAGGACTTCTCGAAACGATTGTATTTATTCTGTTGATTTCATTTCTAGATCACGAAGAATATCTACAGCATCTTCATGATGATGATCCAGTTCAGATGAAGCAACAAAACCGCATATAATTACAAAACACAAATGTAAAGATATTTATTAGGGGTCGCAATTTCGGCCCGGGCCGAAGCATGCGAGCATCTGAAGAGCGAAATAGGTAGAAAATGTCCTCCTGATTGTGGCACTTCAAAAATATTTAAGAACAAGAAATTTTTTTAGGAGAACATTTTCTACGTACTTCGCTCTCGAGATGCTCTCGAATGCTCGGTTCCTGAACCCGGTCCGGCTCGAAAGCGGGCGGCAATTGCCTGGGTAATCGAGACCTCTAATATATATCCACGTTAAAGATAAAAAATGTTACGATTTCTAAAAGATTGAGATTTATTTAACCATTTTTTATGTATTTCAATAAGCTTGGTCGTAATTTTTGTTTGTGTATGCAAAAACTGTTAAAATATAAATATACTGAAATTCAGCAAGATTTTTTAATTTGTATTTTGTTTAAAATTAAATTCGAAAGTTTTAACCGAAGCAGTTGATTTGCGATGTTGTTTCGTAGTAGAAATATAGACTCTATCAATTTGTTCTCTAGTATTTGACTTCGACATTATCTTGCTTAAATTCTATATGATTAAGATGTAGAACCCCAAGCTGGTATTGTTAGAAGTTCTCAGTAGATTAATGTAGAGTACCACCGAAGGTGAATAATTAATTGAGCTTGGTGCTTGCAAATTACTTTTCCACGGATTGGATTGCAAATGGATAAAAGGCGTTTAACGAACAGTGTGACCTTCACTTAAGTTGCCACCATGCTGCAGGTGGTGGTGAGAAACACCTGCTGCTGCATCAATATTTTGACACATTGTGTCAGTTGCAGCTGTTGTTAATGCAAGTGTCAGCCTCTTCGTGTCGTGAGTGGGTGGACGCAGTTGGAGTATATAAGATTCGGACTTACCAAGGTATGCTTAGGGCGCAGTCATGCTGAGAGTGAAAGCCAAGCGGCCATCGGAGACATTCGCAGCCATATTCAAGACGGCGCGATTGTGCTCCGCCATCGTCGGGACTGACCCTGGCCGCCCACTCGACGTGCATGATCTTCGGCGGCTTCGGCCTGTACGCTGGCGACATGTTCGTCATGATCTACCTGTCGCACGCGTTCCTGTTTGTCGACATCTTCAAGCTGAAGATAGAGCTGTTCAACGAGTGCTCCGCGGACAACGGCAAGTCGCACCTGTCGACCGACTTGCTGAAGGACATCCTTCGCTGGCACCAGAAGTACATGAAGTAGACCTGCTCTCATTGCCTGCTGACGTCGTCTCTCACTCTCATCGCTCTCTCCCTCTGTGCAGCATCAACAAAGTGTCCAACAACACCTTCTACTACATCATCTCGGTGCAGGTATCCACCGCGGGCATGTCGATCGTCTGCACCCTCTTCATCCTCGTCACCAGCGACTGGCCCGGCGCCTACTCCTACCTCCTCATCTCTATCATCGGCCTGTACATCTACTGCATACTGGGCACCCAGATTGACACATGTGTAAGTACTCTTTTCTGCTTTTCCCGGTTGAACTGATGCGTTCGAATTGTTCGTTTCCCAATGCATTCGAAAGAACGATAACTTCTCGTACGAGATCTACAACATCAACTGGTACAACCTGTCCGTGCCGGAGCAGAAGATGGTCCGCATGATGCTCATGCAGTCGCAGAAGCCGGCCATGATCGACGTTGCTGGCGTGATGCCCTTGTCGGTGAGCACCGCTCTGCAAGTGAGTCCTTGTCAGTTCCTTCACCTCCCCCACGATCCCATCGCCATTGCCATTCTCTATGGTTCCAGATCACCAAGATGATTTATTCTCTCTTCATGATGATGGTGCAGTTCTATGGCGATTGAACGGTCACAATTCACGGAGATCTTTCGAACACTCGAAGGCACATATGTTTCAATTTAATAATCAGCTTCTCAATATTAGACAACACATCCCATCACATCCGGTGTTTCTTTCCGCGTCCATCCAAAGCACCTGCGATTTGCATTGGGCATCCTGGAGACTTTTCAGTGCCATCGGCGAGCTCAGCTGTTCCGGGACTTCGGCTGTCACGCTGTGCGTCGTATGAAATGTGTCGACGTGTTTCGAGTCGCTTCGCCTCTCGATCCAATTCAATTCAAATCCGATGTCGCCGATGTCGAGGTGCAAATTGCAGCGACATTCGGAGATCTGATTCTTATTCAGAGCAGTGCGAAGCCACCTGGTTCCCAGCACCGAGCCCTGCTTCGGTCCACTCCCCGAAGGACATTGTTTATTTTCACACCTGACAACGCAAACACTGCAGCATAATTGAATAAGGATTTAAAGCTGCGACGACTTGACAGGTCGACAGACGGGGGCATGGGCAGGAGCAGCAGTAGTCGCAGGCAGAAGCAGTCGAGTAAAATGGCGACTGTTGTTTGATCGACGGAGGGACGAAAAGGAGCCAGACTCAGAGTCAGAGTCCGGTGATTGGAATTAAAAGGTCGAACTGGACATGGGGGTGGTGACGATGGCTCGAAGAAGCGGCAGAGAAGCAAATGCGACTTTAAGAATCGATTTGTTTTAAAGCCTTCGCCTGCGGTCGGGCGGGTTCGCAGGACATTTGCAGTTTGCGTGAAAGGAAATATTGTCCCGAGAAAAATATGTTCGTGGTCGCAAATTCCCGATCCGCGGTTCGGCGTTTTGGGCCGTTTTAAGCCGCGCTCCGCGGCGTTGTTGTTATTTATATGAGGTGCATCTGGCCAATAAATCAACATGGCCTCGCGCCGAGGATAACGTGACTCCGCGAGGTCTCTCTCTCGCTCCGTCTCACACTCTCTCTCTCACTCACCCTCTCGGTCCGTCGGTGTCTGGTGCCGAGCGAGGCTTTTTCGTGGCTATTAAATCAATACTTTAGAACGAAGCGTGAAAATTGTGGCATAATTTCAGGCGCCATTCGCATTAAGCCCGGAAAGAAAAATGCCCGAGAACCAGGGGACGTGGGCGAGAGGCAGGAGAGGGGCGAGAAAAAAAGGGAAGAGAGCTGAAAGCAAACACAATGCCCTCTGGCGGCCAAAAAAGGCAGCGAGAAAAGGATAATTATTTTGAAAAACAACCGCTAATTTGTAAGCATTTAGGCGGAAAGTCGGAGGGACGTCGAGGCCCGCCTCGGTCGTTGCTTCTTTATTGCTTTTCCGCTCGCCCCTATCGCCTTGTCGCTCTCTCAGGGCTTCCCTTTGGTGTGGCAAAAATTACGACCGCATTAAAATGCAAACCAAATCAATTAAACGTAAATTACGCCTCGTTAGGGCCACCAACAACGAATGCCCAAGAACCAGACCCCGACCGGGCATCAAAGGGTATTAGGATTGCCTCCGCGGCTGCGTCACGCACCGCATCGCCCAGCGGAGGGCGTGGGTCACTCTGGCAGTTAATGTCCATTTAAAAATGAGTCCTTCCAGCGGGCATCACAATTAAAACCCTCACCGCCGGCTTCGCTTTTAATGCCACTGGCCTCGGACGGCAACCGCAGCTGCCGAGCAAAGGCATTTTTCGGCACAAGGCGCTCGGGCAAGCCGAGTGATAAATACAGGCGTCCATCCGCAGAGATATTCCGCACAGACAGGACGCGGCCGGACCGACGAGGATACTCCATGGGGCACGCGTATCCAGAAGTGCCGAAAGAACCGGCTCCACATTAAGTTCAAATTAAATAACGGCGAGTGGTTCGGCCCGGTCTAATGGCCGTAGTTTTTGTGCCGTGGAAACACATCAAATTCACTCACATCGTCCGCACGGATGGGTAGCGAAATATACATATATTTATATATATATATATATATATATATATATGTATATATGTAGAGAGAGAGAGAGAGCAGTGTGTGCGTAGATGGAAAATGTGAATAAGACCCGCCTCGCCCCGCCCCGCCGACGACCAGACCACATCTCAATAACAAGCAGCACTCGGCACACAGAAACTAATTAATCCGCAACTAGTAATTATATCCGAGCACACATATTTGCGCTCCGAACACACGAGCGAAATAATCAGAATCGCAAACGTATCGAACGAAAGTCATGTGACAAACAAACGATTATCGTCGACTGCCTCCGACTCCGACCCCGCCCACGCCCCGCCCCTGCTTCGAGCGAATCACGGAGGCCGACGACGATGGAGGTGGCGGTGGTGAAGGTGAAGGTGGTATGGTGATGGTGATGGCGTTGGTGACGGCGATGGTGACGGTGATGTTGCTGCGGTGGGGCTGGCGATGTCGATGTTTTTGCTGGTGATGCTGTTCATTTCAGTGCTTCACGCTCTCAGTTAATTTGTAGCTGTCGGTAATTGCTATTGACTGGAAATAAATAAGCGAAGTGGGCGACAGAGGCTACACTCAGAGCTCTCGGAAGTTCGTCGGCGGCGAGAAAAACTTCTCCGACCCAATCGGACCGGACCCCAGCAAGTTCATGGCACTGCTTCCTTCCGCCATGACTCTCCCAATGCCCGCCACGCCGAGTCTGGATTAGAGGATCTCGGCCGGGAAGTTTCTCTGCTAATTGGAGCGTTTTTCTCCAGTGTACTTGGGGAGGGCGGGCGTCACGCGACCGGACGCCAGTGGTTGCTGCTGTTGATTACGCTTCGTTTGATTTCTGTTTTCGGGTTGTAATTTTTTTTGTTATTTGGTGCCTCTGACGATATCGTATGTTTTCGTTGTTTTTGCTGCAGTTGGGGAAGCAATTATCAACAGTTTTGTCAACTCCTTCGATTGTAGATTTGCAAGTGTTGCCACCCACATGCGATTTGATGGAGTTGCCCGTGGTGTTGGGATCCGGCCAAATGGACTCATTAGGAATGAAATGGTTTGCTTGCTCAGCACGATTCTCCTTCACTTCTCCCCCTCCCGCTCTCTCTCTCTCTCTCTTCGGCCAACCCGTCTCTCATGTCCATTAGCTGGTCGTGCTCATGCTTGTGGGCGAATCAGTTGTGGAAAAACTGCAAATGTTTCAAAATCTGGCGACTTTCGCCGTTGCCCTGGGACTCGTGGCTTGTTTGAGCTCTAGGGAAAGAAGGAGGACGGACATCCCTTGAATTGATGATGCGGACGAGATAACGAGGAACTTTATCTACCTTCGGCTAATTTCTGCTCCAGCTTGGCTTACTTCAGGGATACAGTAGGGTTGAATTTGGGAACTGCATTCAAGCCACCTTCTGTCAGCTGGTGACGTGCACAATAGGCGAGAGTTTACATTAATAAATCCCGACGACAGGAGGCAGCAGTTTTAGTGTATCAAACAATTTCCTCATTGCCAAGACCGCTAAACGCAGATTTCCGCTAAGGTTCGTCCTTGTCGTCGTCGTCGTTCTCGTTCTCGCTCTCGCCACCCTCTGCTCATTAGTTTTCCACACCACAATCCCATGGTTAACGCCACGTCACACACACACACACACACCCAGCGAACGCTGCCGTCCTCACCCTCCACTCTCCTCGCTCCTGTTGCTTAAGCTTATTTCGCTAACGCTGTCAAAGTTCGTTCAAGACGGTTTTGTCGACAAGCTCGAAGCTCGGCGCTCCAACCGCAAAGCGCTAAGGCTTCTTCTGCTCATTTTCCTCCCCTCCTCTCTCTGCCTTCCGCCTTCGCTAAGCTTCGAGCGGAAGAGGACCGAGACACGTAGAACTTTGTGATCCTTTTGCTAAATCCTTGTCATGTATTCTAATACTTGTTTTGCGATTTCCGGGCTTTAATAGTTTATCGCATATTGTTGCTGCTCCCCTCATTGTTGTTGTTGTTGATGTTATTGTTGTCGACTGTTGCTGTCGTCGCTGGTCGTTGTTGCCTGCGACCTGTAACCGTGTTCCTTAACCCATGCTCTCGCTGCCAAGGTGTATTAAGATGAATATAAATGCCCGCCAATGAGAGCAGTTAAGCCAAAGCTAGCCAGCGGCTGACTTCAAGCGGGCGTCGACGGAAGCCTCATGGTCGACCCAGAGAAAGGACTGAGAGACAAGGATGAGGGTGACAGGAAGGGTTCAGAATTGAAGACAGTCAGTCAGTCCGCAAGTTGTTTGATGGTCTTCAATTCATGGATTTACCATGACTTAAACGGAGTCCTCGAGTGTCCGACGAAATCGATACTTCAGTGGCGTGGCCTCCAACTTGGCGCACAATCGGAGACCTTGCTCGATTTTAATGAAGCTCCACCCACGAGCCCCTGGAGCACCTCCTGGCCTGGCCATTTGTCACGAGCCGCTCTCACGACGGCTCCGACGCAGTTCGTACGGGCGATGCATTAAAGTAGCGCTCGGATGTCTCACAAGAAAGAAATAAAATATTGCTGCCATTAGCGGGAGCTCGCTATGAGCCGCATAAATAAAAATTTTGCACTATCAGCGCTCGCTCTCCACGGTGGGTGGGTGCCCGGCCCTGGGCGGCGGAGGGCTGGAAAAGAAGCAGGCGGACGGGAGGGCTGAAAAATGAGAGAGAGAAACGGTGCGTCGAATGTTTCGCAGTTCATCAATTGTTGGGCGTTTTGCACGCAGATCAGAATCACTTGAGCTCCGCTCCGGAACGACAGTCAGACACACAAACTGCCAGCTGGACAGACAGACAGAGAACGAATGGTGCGAAGAGAATGGCAGCGAGAGAAAGAGAGAGCGAGAGAGAACGCGTTTTGAGTGAGCGAAAACACACGATGCTATATGACAATCGTTACATTCGCAAGTGGCTTCATTTGTCCCTTGCACGTATTCGCAAAAATTGCTCGACTCGATTTTTCCAAACCCGCCGCTCTCTTCTTTCATTTTCTGTACTTCTGTCTGCGGGGTTTTAAAGAGCCGTGCGAGGAGGGGGAGGGGAGGAGGAGGGAACGCTTTCTTGCCTCTCGATATTTCCAGGCCTCAGCAAAACGCAGACGTCGATGGGACGACGCGACATGGAGATGATATATTTATGTGTTTGCGGCGCCGGGGACTCCTCGACCTTCGCAGGGCTCGAGTGCTCAAGGGCTCGAGGAGCTTCGGCGTTTATGTAATTAACTTCGGGCCTTGGGATTTTATGGCGCCAACAAATTGTGTCTTCCAGGAGCCCAGCGCTCGGGCCAGAGCCACGGCACGAGCCCGAGCCAGGTGGATGAGGTTTCGTTCTCTCTCTTGCCGCCCTCGTGCCAACGGCCTCCTCCGACCCTCTGCCGTCACGTCACGTCACGTGAGGCACATGTTCTGCGCCGTAAAACCGTTTAATAACGTTAAACTTTTAATTGCTCACGCATACGCCTCGACAAGCACATAAACGCAAGTTTCGTACCACCCTACGTCCGTCCGTCCGTCTGTCGCTCCTTTCTTTATTTCCTCGTCCATTGCTCCTTCAGTCTGTCCGTCTGTCCGTCTGTGCGCCCGTGTCTGCTCGAGTCGCTGGTGCCCGCGAGGTGAGAAATCAAAGTAACGACGAGGCATCCGGCTGGGGTGACGGGCGTGAGTTGGGTTCGGCCTGGGGTGGGTTCGGCAGGCGAGCGATCTGAGAATGCAATAATAAAGTTATTAAAAGTGTCATAATAACTCAACTTGAAGTTTGAGCTCAAGTCGAAGCCGGAGCCGGATCCGGAGCCGGGTTGCTCCGAGTTGAGTTGAAGTTTTCGTGAATTAAAAATAACTGCTGGGTGAGCGGAACCGCGATAAGTTGTTGTTGCCGATTCGTCGCTACTCTTGTTGTCGACGTCGTAGTCGCAGTCGCAGTCGCTGTTGTCGTAGTTTTTGTTGTACCTGTAGTTGTAGTTGTTGTTGGAAGCGCTGCTCATCTCCGCATCATTAAGCGAGTAAAACTTCTGACAGCTGACGGACCTCTGGCAGTGGCTCGGAGAACGGATTGACCGACTGGGAGGCAGAGAGGACGAGGAAGGCGGTGCGATGAGGGGAGAACGCGAGAACGCGGAGATTCCGGTGGCTCCTCCTGGGGCGCGTCGTCCAACTGCAGTGGGGATGTTTTGACCCTCCGACTGATTCCCACTCACTTCACATCACATACAAGTATTCAATTAGGAAACTGCACAGCCTCGGTTCCAGTCGACTCCGCTCCACTCCGTGTGGGGCTCGATTCGATTGATGGAGCACTCGCTCCATCGATGGCCACGTCTCGGCACATGAACAGCTCAATATATTTTAAACTTCTCGACAATGGGCGGACGTCGGTTTCGCCTGCGAAGCCGTCAAGAGTGCTTTCTATTATTGATTAACCGGGTGGTGGCCGATCGAGAGGCAAGCGTGGTTCGGTTGGGTGGAATCGAGTCGAGTGGAATGGGACGGAATGGAATGGAAACCCCAACATGTCTCAAATGAATGCTCGTCAATCAGATTGATTTACAACTACAAATCTTTCATGACCAATTTCCAAAAGTGATTATCTACGATTCGCAGACGACTCGACTCCCTCACTCTCACACACACGCACTAGTCTGTCTGCGAATTCGCACACATGGGCACAGTGGCGTCGTATCGATAGGCAAACAACTGGCTGTGAACCAGCGGCAAATTCTCTTCTCCGAAGGCTCTGCTGCGGACGCTGTTGCTCTCGCATCTCGTGGGCCTCAGCACGGCATTCGGAGAATTTGCCGCGCCGCTTTCGTGGCCCGGCCGCCTCGTGCTCAATCAAAGGAATGCCAGCAAGCGCGCACACTCTCGCACGCACGCACACACGCTGCCCATCTCTGTCTCTCCTGGGCTGCTGCAGCACCCTCATTTCAGGCGATGGAGCTCATTTTTCACACAATGAGTCTCATGCAGGCGAGGATTCTCTTTGAGGCTTCTGATTGATTCGAGTGATGGATGGACAGACGGGCTGCAGGCAGGCAGTCGACCAGGCGGGCGGCAGGTCGCACCGGCAGACAGACAGACCGAGAGACGGAGAGACAGACGGGCAGACAGATTGTATCATGTGGGAGCCGAGCCGCCGGCTCCGATGGCCGAAGCATTCGCCGCCCGAGTGAGGCAAATTAAGACGAGCCACGCCCAGCGCCTCCCCCCCCCAGAGCCTCCCCCGTCGCCATCTGCGCCTTCGCCGCCAACAGCGGGATAATGAAGACGAGCCCGGGTGTCAGTTGTCGGCGGGACTGGGCTTGTGATTGAGAGGGATTGCGAGCAGGTCCTTCGGGTGACGAAGGTTGTGATCGACGGCGACTCGACGGGGCCCAGGAGTGGAGTGGGAGGAGACGGGGGAGTGACGTGAGCATGGGAGCGAGAAGTGGAGTGTGGGGAGAGCGAAGCGTTGGTGTAGGGTGTGACACATTTCGAGCCCAAGCCGAGTGAATCGCATGCCGCTTAAGTGGTGGGGGAGGAGAGGCAGGGCAGGGGCAGGAAAGAAGGACGCGGGGGGAGAGCGAGGGAGTTTAACGCATTTTACACGTCAATTAACAAGGCGTATTTCGTAAATTTTTTACCTCCTGCCTCGCCACATGTAACCCGAGCAATAAAGCAGAGCAGGCCAAATGAAATCCATCAGAACAACGAGAGGCCAAATGAAATTCAACCGAGCAACAACGAGCGTCAGAGCCAAATTCAACGGAACAAAAACAACAACAGGCCCACGACTGCGCGGCAACAACAAGGTTATGGCCATCGCAACAGTGTTTACGACTTGTAAAGCCATTAAGTTGGAGCTTTAATTGCGAAACCCTAATTCGGCGCCACCCGCAGCGGGCACAGAATCCTTTATCTCAGCTCGCTGCCTGCGTCGACCGCCTGCCCTGCATCGTTTCGGGCCCGCAGCCCGTAGCCACCTCCTGCCCGCCCTCCCGGCAAACGAGGAATTCATGAGTACCGTGGGCCCAGACCAAGGCCGAGACCGACAGGATCCGGGCGTAAAAATTCTGAGAATCGTCCGCGGCTGGTCGGGGCGGGGGCGAGGGCGAAACTTGAGGGACGCCTGAGTAATACAAAAGCGATTGAAATGGAGCGTGTCATCGGGCGTATGAGGGATTTGGGAGGAGGTTGCCGGGGTGTTGGGAGCGTATGAGTGACATGAAAAACATTTTGTTGAAAACTTCGAGTGACAGAAGGACAAGAGGCAAGAATTTCAGATCACAGCATGAGTGATCGGCAGGAACTTCAAAGAACTGAACCCCGTTGAGAGAAACTCTTCCGAAAAGCTTAAATTCTAATCCTCGGCCGGTGCAAACTTTAATCACAGCCATTCAAGTCGAGCGGAAAACAATTAAATTTCATTGTCGTTGTTTCGGGACTGAGGCCGGCCTCCGGTCCCTCCTCCCTCGCGTCGACGGCAAACTCGGCTCCACCTTCCGAATTATGCCGGCGGCAGGCAGTGATGGAAAGTCAATTAAATTTGAGTCCGCAAATAATTGCGCCGACAGACGTGGACACGGACGTGGGCATAGATAGACAGACTAACAGACAGCCCGATAGACGGGCGGACAGACGGACGGACGGACGGACGGAAGCTGCTGCAGACACGTGAGTGCTGGGCGAACACCCACAGCGGCAGAAGGCGCCTGCTGCGATGATTAATGACACAATTATTTAGAAGCGTGTCAAAAAGGTTTAAATCAATTTTCAGGTCCCGCCCTCCTGACCCCTGCCCCTGACCCCTTCCCCATTCTCCCAATCTCCCGTCCGTCATCTTCAGGTTGTCTTCAGGCGCTCCAGCTCTATCTTCATCGTCCGTCCCTCTCTGCTGGCCGCCGCCTTTCGTCCTCTATGCCGCATCATCTCCATCACCTTCGTCGTGCTTCACTTCTCATTACCGTCTTACCAATAGTTTTCACCCGCCACTCCTCGTCTGAAGTGTTTGCAGTCGACTCCCCGTCGGCTTCACCTTCATCATCCGCCGTGATCTTCGACTTCGTCCTGTCACCTTCGCCCTCTGCGTCGTCGTTGGCAGCTGCCGTCGAGCAGGCCCTCTCGACCCCACTCCGTCAGTTCACCTCACGCGCGACTCCTCGAGCAGCCGTCGCCCAGCTCCGCCTCCTACAGCTCCGGCCCCCGCACCCTTCCTCGTCCTCGAAACCCAGCACCTTCAATTGAGCGCGATGAAGAGCGGTTTTCTCGTCTTGGTGCCGCGAGAAGGAGGCCAGAAGCCAGAAGAACGACGAAAAAACGTCGAGGCTTCGCCAATAACGAGGACAGCAACATCAGCGCAGTCAGCCGCAAGTAGTAGACCTTAACAACAACAACAACCACAACAACAACCAGGACACGAACAACAACAAACAATGCGATTACAACCACCGACAAACGACCGTCAAAGCAGACGACGATGGATGGCGTTTTTAGTTGTTGAATTTGTATTCTTCGTATTTATTTCATTATTTTATGATATTTTGAAGCTCGACATGCTGTCACAAGCACTTCACGGAGCTCACATGATAATCATGCAGAACGCAAGCTTTCATCAGCTGCACGTTAATGTCATTTATCAAGGCAAAGAACCGCCGACGTCTGGCCACCCTCGCACACGCCGCCCTCGCCCTCGCCCATCCCCTGTCACACGTGCACGCATTCCAGGAATCACAAGCACAAACACGGACACACGAACACGCACACACTGGCAGAACAAAGGGCACACGCAGGGACGTCGCTGCCTTGACGGCTGACAGCGCAGCCCGCCTCGTTCTATTTCGGAGAAGGCATGCAAATCATTAGAAGCAGCTAGCGAGCCGGCGACATGTCGAAGGTGAGGAGGCAGCATGGGCGTTTAATTCGGGAAGGCTTGACGACCTCAGCATGACGCAAGTGGCTTCCCTTCGCCCGTGGTCGGCACTCGATCTATTTACGGAAAGGTCCCTCCTTCCAGGTCGTTTGGTAATCCACTTCTACTTCTCCTTCTCCCAGTGCAGAGGAAATTCTTGAAGACACCGGTTCAAGCAGTTCGGACAAGTCCTTCACCTGAGCATGTCCAACGACCCTTTGGGAGAGGGAGAAGTTCTCTAAGCCCTCCCTTCCCAGATGGTTCCGCCGAAGCGACGGGTCTTCCGAGGGCAGGCTGGGAAGGAAGGGCTCCGCTGCTCAGCTGAGACGAGCCGGCGCGATCCATTTAAGTTGAGTTTCTCATCCCCAGCAACAGCTCCAATATCCGCACATCATCGCCAGCACCTCCTTCACCGCCACCGGCACCCTCCAGCAACTCCTGAATATGACGACGATGGCGATGATGATGATAACTAGGAGGGCGATGATGACCGAGCAGCGGAAGAAGTTTACGTCTTGAATGAATAAATAAGCGCTTGTCTTTCATTATTTCTGCGTGCACGGCGTTTGTTTTCAGACGGAGCCAGGGACGGATAGAGCGAGGGGGTAGGGGGTGGGAGGCGTATGAGTGTATGTGTGAGCTAAATATAAGGATTAAAACAACATATGTGTTCATTCGCTCAGCATCCTCGCTAACAAAGATTAATGCCTCGGCGACGTCGGAGAAGCTGATGATTTTTAAGATTAATTAAGCGACGTTCAGCCGCAGTCGGGCGAGCGGGCGGGCGGTCGGACGGCACAGACGGGCCGGAGGAGGGACGGAGGGGTGGGGAAGACGGAGACGACGGCACGATACGGCGATAACCGAGCGGATGATGGTGGCGACGGCGACGGCGACGGCCGCTGTTTGCTGCGGAGGATTAGAAAATTTATACGCGTCCTCGGTCCGTCCGTCCGTCCGATGACGAGGCGCTCGCCGGAAGTGGGTGTGGCGGCGTAAGCGAGGCGGAAGCGAAGCGTCATCCCTGTTATTAATACAAACAAATAAACGTAATTATGGGAGAAATAATTGCGAGCATATGTTTGCGAAATGTGTTCCGAATCAACAATTTATAAATGGGTGCCCCGTGGGAGGGCTGGAGCGGTGGAGGGCGGCAAGTGGGCTCGTTAAATGTAGGACTGGCGGTTCGAGGGGCCGACAGATGAAGAGCCAAGGAAGCAGTTAAGGGGAAATCGATAGCTCCGGGGGCCGAGGCCGACCCTTTTCGAGCCTGAGCCGTGTCTCGGGATGGGCTGAAGTACGCGAGAGAAGGCGAAAAAACGGCCAATAATCCATCTTTATCCTTCTTTCGCATGATGCCCGTCTACTTATCGCTATCCCCCCTCACTCCCTCTCTCGTCTTGTCTCGTCTCACGGAAGGGATTTACACAGGGGAGGAAATATGACAGGACACTTTGGGTACGTTTTTATCTCCCTTTGTCTTAAGCAATTACTTGAATGAATAAAGCAATCGGCGATATTGAATGAGGAACTCAATTGCCCGGAGTAACATTCCATACGAAACACACACACGCACACCCGCGCACATTTACGTCGATGTCCCCCCACCCCTCTCTCCGTGACCCTGTCTGTGTGGCTGCCATTGCTGGGCCTGTCCTGGGGGTCCGGGTTTTTAAAAGACTTTAAGTGCAACCGGGTGTGGTGCGCTTGCGCTTGTGTATGTGCGTGTGGCACGTCGACTGAGCTGCGCCGAATATGGCGCTGCTTCCGCTTCCGTCCGCCGCGGATCGTCGGCCGTCCCTGCGAGCTTAATTCGAGCTCCTGCTGCAGCGCCTGCGGAGGAGGCAACAAAAACGGGGAAATCGCAGCAGATTGAAATTTAATATCATTCAGCGCCCAATACGCTTAAGTATTTTAACGACGCGGGGCGTGGCGAGCGCGGCAGCACGAGTTTTACTGCCGCGTTTCGATTTTACGACTTTCGCAGCGGCGGCAGCAGCAGCAGAAACTCATCAGCATCAACAGCAGGTCGTTGCATCGCGTGCGACGCAGGTGCAGGGCGAGGGCGGAGGCCGTCCTCGATGCACTGCGGCGTCGGCGGGCTCATCTTTCGAGATGGTCCTGCAGGCGCTGCTGCTGGGGCTGCTGACGGGGCTGGGGCTGGGGCTCTGGCTGCAGCTGTTCATTAAAATCGTCCAGGATGCAGCGTTGCCAGGATGCAGCGACGACAGATGCAGCAGAATTAAAAGTTAAGTTTATGAACTCTCGAGCTCCGGCTCCGGCTCCGGCATCCGCCTTTTTTGCGAATACCCATTTTGTGCCTGCTCCCTTCTCCGCTGCCTCGCTCGCCCTGTGACATCGACATCGGCATCGGCACTAACATCGGGCGCAGAAGTTGAAGTGGATGCGAGGGCATCTATTATCCGGAGGAAAAGTCCCGCGAAGTCTGCGTCGTACGTCAATACCCCGGAGCTCAGAGGAAGGACGCGATCCCCAGGCACGTCCGCACCCCACACCCGACTCAACGAACGACCTTCAAGTGGCAACAAGCTGGAGATGAATAAATCTGCAGATTCCAACAGAGCTCCTTCTGCTGTCACAAAGGCGCAACTTTAATTAATTATGATTGAGTGAAGCTCGCCCCACGCACTTCGCCCTCTTCCTCTCTCTGTCTCAGAGCGTCTCCTCGCCCCTCGAGCTGCTGCTTTGCTTTCCATTAATTAATCCACTCGGAGGATGTTTCTTTCAGCGCGCGGGTTTTAAGTGAAAACTTTCGCGGCGCGTCGCGTTCCGCTGCATCACCTTGAGTTAGGTGGGGTTTCATAACGCCACGGCAGTGGACACGGCACGAGGTGCCGGCACCCGCCTCGCTGCCCGTCCTTGTTCATGTGCCTGGACCCGTCCCACTTGTTGTTCCACCACCACCCTCGCCATCGGTCGCGACCGCGGCCTCGGCCTCGACCTCGATCGCTCCCCTCGCCCGTCCGCGGCTCGCATAATTGAATTTGGATTCAACTTTCTCCAAACTCGTCCACCCTCGTCCTATTTACTTCTTCCTGTCCCGTCCTGCGGAGCCCCGAACCCGGGGTCGGAACACTAAATTGATTACAAGTGCCGCTTGTAGTTGGCAACGCGCACCGAGCAACAACAAATCAAAGCATTACCAACAACATCGACGTCGGAGCACCGGGCGCCCACTCCAAAATGAGTTATGGAAGAATAATTAGTTTGTTTCGTCTGCGATTCCCTTTCGTTATGTTGAGACTTTCGAGAACTTTTGGCCAGTGAGGCAAGGAGGAGCTCTCGACGAATGGACGACCAACGGGCCGGCGAAATGGGTCCAGGGAGCCCCGGTTGTCGATCGAAGTCTTCGTCGCTCGCACCTTTGGCCGTTGCCAAACTGCCCGAAGTTCGGCAGCGGCCCCGATGGACGGGCTCGCGGTCATTGGGCGAGGCGGCAGCAGTGGCCGAGTGTCTCCAAAACACTCAGCTCAGAACGGCGGATAATTGTGTGCTTCACAACATCAATTCGCTGACTTCTAATCCCTCCGTCGCCACCTCCGCCACAGGCGCGGACGACGCCGAGGACCACTGACAGCACTTTTAGTCGCGTCGTAATTAAAATTAAAAGTTCCGAATTTACCGCTCCCGCCGGCGCATCGCGGCTCCGGCGAAAGGACCTCAGGACGACGGAGCCGCGGCGAGGAGCTGCAGTGGGGAGAGAGGACGCTACGAGCCGGGAGCGGCAGCCGGGTCGCGGCGTTGATGCGAAGGGCGGCGCGCGGCGAGTGTCCTTTCAGTAGTCGCGCGAGCCACGCCACGTCCTGGGCGGTGGAGGGCGCGAAGACAATGCGAATTCTGTGTTGAGCTTTTAATTATAAATGTTATGGGTGACATATTCGCTCACTCAGGGGCCATTTCGCGACTGCACAAAAATGGCTGCGTCATGAAGCCAGAAAACAAGAAACCGAAAATTAAGGCAAAATAAAAGGAAAGAATCGAAAATAGTAAAAAAGGATTGACCAAAAAACATGTGCAGCTGAGGGGAAAATGGAAAGAAGTGGCGAGAAAAAAACGCCAACAGGCGAGCAAGTGCAGCCAGTGCAGGGGGGTCTGGCGGAGAGGCGTGGCGCCGCCCCTGCGGCGACTCCGACGCACTTCGCCGCACTCCGTGGTTTTCGCATCGGCAGCGAAAGGTGAGGAGCGGACCTGAACTGATGCTGATTTATTTCGCCTTCACTTCGCGCCGGCCTTGCAGTTCTCGACGTGGTCCCTTTTAATTCAATAACAATTATAATAAGCCGTGATTTATTTCCGGAATGCGCTTCCTCTCACTCCCTCTCTCTCTCTCTCTCTCTATCGCTCCCTCTTTCTCGTTGTCCTTGGCTCCCTCCGCCGGCTCTCGTTGTCGTTATAATATGCTTAATTTATTTAATCAGCTTCCATGCCAATTCAGTTAATTTCGTTTCGCTTCCGTTTCCTTTCGCTGCAGCATCCGCTCCCACGCCGCCCTTGGTTTGATCTGATTGTATGAATATGCTTTAATATCGTCTTCCCTTTCTTAAATCTCGCCCTTGTTTCGTTAATGGGGAATTCCCTCGGTTATTATCTTCCATCCTCCGATCGCACTGGGATTTTTTCCTTACTCTCCTCGCTCGCCGCAATTTCAAGCATTCGACATTCGAACTTCGCAGGCCCGTCGCTGCACTTTCACGTCGTTCGGCACTCACACACTCTCTCTCTCTCTCTCTCTCTCCATCGCTCCCTATCTCTACGTGCGAGTCCTCGTCCCTGTCTCTGCCTTTCCTTCACCTGCCAGTCGGTGCGATTCGATGTATTTTCGCAGGGAATCGAGTTTATGACCGCATGGAAATTTCGAGCCTGCAGATGAAATGCGCAGAACACACCGACCGCTCTCTCTGGTCCTCCACCCTCTCGGCTGCCACCGCTTTGCTTCTCCCCTCTCCCCTCTGCCGTCTCTGTCCCTCTCTGTCTCTGGCTCGGTGGAAAATTAATTGTGGGCGATTTCGAGAGGGAGGAAACTGAAACTCTGCTCCTTGTTGCATCTCTGTTGTCCCGAATCTGTCTGCGCCTATCTCGTCTCTCCATTGTTCTCATTTCTCTTGTGGCTCTTCTCAGTCTCTTTCTTTCTCTCCGTCTCTTTCCCCCTCCCATTTATCGCTCGCCCTTCCTCCCTCGGTTCTCCATTTCAGATGAATCTCGATTTCCCAGTTTGCTTCATTCGGTGGAAGTTGCAGAGATGGGCAGTGCCGATAGAAACAGAGAGAGAGAGAGAGGGAGAGACAGAGCGAGACGCCTTCAGTTCTTGTGCGCTCGGCCGTGGGCAGCTTCAGTTCGCATCGCAATCTCGCCAGGCGTTGGCCGAGGCTGGGCTCTGGAATTCCCAGCAATTCAATTAATTCACACACAATGACGACTGCATGCGGAGGCGGAGGCGGAGGCGAAGGTCGAGGGGCTGGGAGTGGGTCGCAGTGCGGCGAGATCCATCAGGCCGTTTGCGGGACGTCGACCCAGGTCAGTCAGATGCGTTTGCTACGAAACTCCGTTCTAGACAGAAGCCAAAGCTTCAAATGTAAGCTCAAAAATGCGCCCTCGTCCGACGAAGGACGAACTCACGCACACCAACAGCAACACCAACACACACCCACTCGTACTCCCAGTCAGAGCTAATGAAGTCGTAAAAATAGTAACGTAAACGAGAAAAAGACCCGAAGCCTGAGCCGGCAGCAGGGAGCAGAAGAATGGAAGTTTTTCGCTGGCGGATTTTTAATTAGTTACGTGACTCAATCACGAACAAATTTACAATTCGCGCCTCACACACACGCACACGCACGCATAGACTTGCGTCTCCATGCATACGAAAGCAGTGCCGCTCACACACACCGACACCCATGGCTGGCGGAGGGCGAGGGAGACGACTGCAGTCGCAGATGCAACTTCTTGGAACTTCACTTAAGCGCACTCACACACACACATGCGCCGATGCGTACTCGTTTACATACCGTTCACACAGCCACAGACACAGGCGCAAACAAGGCTCGCGCAAGACACGCGTCCCGAATGAAAAAACTTCCACAATTTTTCACCAAAACTTCATCCGAAATTTGCTCGTCTTCTCGTCGCCTGGCGCTGCTTTCGGGAGATTTTCAGCGAATAAAATATATCGAGCGCAATTATTTTTATGGCCGCGGAAGCTGGCTCGAGTCGGTGTGTGTGTGTGCGTGCACGAGTCCCGAGTGGATTCGTTTTGAAAGCGCAACGTAATCTCCTCATGGAGCTTCTTCGGGGAATGACTTCCATAGATATAGGCGAAAAATGTAGCGAATAAAATTGGGAAAATTTGAACAAATTTTCCTTTCCCCAGGAAGGGATTTCGTCAGGAGAACATCTCGAGCACGATTGAGTTGAGAAATCGGCGGACATTTTCCAGCGCCCGCCATCTTCCCATAGCTATTCCGGTCATTGTTGTTAATCTCGGAATTTCTCACTCGGTTTTTCTCGCACTTCGCTCGCCGCGCGTCACGTGCACGCCGCGAAACGCGCCACGCGACGTGAAAGAGGAGTTAAAAGAGTGGAAGAAGACGCGGAACCAGCCCTGGCCAGGACGGCGGCGGGCGTGGGCAGCTGGGCAGGTGGGTTGTGGGCTGTGGGCGGAGGTCGGTGGTCGGTGGGTGTCGGGCGTCAGCGAGACGGGGACCGTTGAAAGCAAACGCTTTGCATTTGCAATTTTTTGTATTTCTCTTCTCTGTGTGTTTCACATTTTGCAAGCAAGGAGCAGCCGAGGCACGGTCGAAACTAGGAGCAATTGCAATTGCAATAGTGCCGACAACAACAGTTGCTGCAATTTACATTGTTTTCGCGCTCAAAAAATCCTTTTAACAACAACGGCAACAAGAATAATACAACGACAACAACAACAACTGTAACGAGAACGCAACACAGTCACCGAAACGCACACAACCACGTCGGAGGGGACGGAGGCGAAGGCGAAGGCGAGGGCGAGGGTGAGCGAGGCAGGGGTTGACGAGAGCAGCGACGAAAACAACAGCCAAACAGCGGCAGCAACAACAACAACCACAGCAATAGCAATGAACAACAGCAAAGCAGCAGCAGTAAATACAAAAACAACAACAATCAGCTGTGTTCCACAACAACCACATCATGTCGCAGGCAGCAACAACAAGAGCAAGACCTGCTTACAATATTTACGAAAGGACAAGAACAACAACAACAACGCCACTCACGACCAACGACCGGACCGGACAACAACAAAGTGCGAACAACACCAACAACGACGGCGACAACTACGGCCAATGGACAACACGAACAACGAGCAACAACAAGGCGCAAACAACATGAAGAGTTGTTGATGCGACGTGAGTTGTTCGTGTGCACTTTCTCTATTTCTCTCTCACTCGCTCTCTCGCACAATCTCGCCCTCGCTCTCTCCCTCTTCGCTCACATTGTCCCGTGGGTCCTCGTCTCTCTCCCGCCCTCCCGCTCGCTCTGGCATCGCCTGAGTAGAATGAGTGAGTGCTGCTATTTTTGCAGAGAGTTTCCCTGTGTGTGTGTGTGTGTGTGTGTGAGCAAACGTCTCTGTGTGCGTTTGTGTGCTTGCAATTCAAACACATAAACAAATAATAAAATGCTTTACAAGTTGTTTGCTTTATTTAAATGCTCAAAATTATGTTTGTTTGTACAGCAGAGCACTCGCTCCATCTCCCTCCCTCTCTCGCCCACTCACCATGGGCCTCTTCCAGCCGTGCTCTCACTCTCTCTCTCTCTCTCTCTCTCTCTCTGTCTCTCCAGTGACTGTGTGGACGAATATGATTTTCTGCACTTTGAGTGCAAAAACAAATCACTTCGGGCCTCAGCCCCAGGATCTCTCGGCAACCACACCTCGCACCCAATTCCCCCTCCCTCTCTCTCTGTCTCCTTATTTCACGCTCTCTCATTCTCTCTCTCTCTCTCTCTTCCTGCCACTACCCGCTGACCCTCCCGCCATCGTCAGTCTTTTTAAATCTGAGCCAAAGTTTCACGAAGTGCCATTAATTTGCATGCAACTGTAGTTGCATTATGAGAGAGAGTGTGTGTGTGTGTGGGTGTGTGTGGTAGTCTCCAACTATGTACTTTCGCTGTGAGCGTGTGCGCCCTTACATTGTCTGCCCGTGCATGTGTGGGCGACTGTTTTTATCACAGTTGAAATGAAAAGTTTTTAAAATTACGTAAAACAAGCATAAATTGGACACGTTCTGCAGCAACACACACAGCACTACTGCCACCACCATACTACACACACTACAAAGCCAACAACAAAACGACAATGAGCGTACTTGACAACATAAACAACAACGATGTAGAAAGGGAGGGAGGGGGAGAGAGAGACAGAGATAAGCCGTCACAGAGCCCAGCCTTGAGGCATCAAAAATTTACGTTTCAATGGAAAGCGAAATGCAGGAGGCAACCCAGTTATTAAATCAGTCGGCAAATGCAAAGTTGCCGAGTTCAAGAGGTGAACACCGAGAAGTTGGGGGGCGGGGGTGGGTGTGGCAAGGGGTTCGGGCCGGCACAGAAGTTGATGCGATGATACTGCAGAAGTTCCTCGGCGAGCAGGCGTCGGGGGCGGGCAACAAGGAAGAGTTGTGGATTCTCTGCACTTGAAGGCACTGAGTATGTTTAGCTTGTATGGAGAGAAGTGCGAAATCGTAAAAAAAAAAATATTATGAAAAAATTGAAATCAGCAAACGCAAATTAAAACGAGAAATAATATCGATATCAATCGACAAATGTTCGGTCAATAAATCAGACGTTTTACTAAATATATTCAATGTAGAATAGAGCCATTCAAACGACAAAGAAATGAGTGGAATTTGAAAAGACAATGATCAAAATTCGAAAAACACAGAATTAATTTTTATTAGCGCTGTAGCCCACAAGTTGTAACAATTTTTCATCGATTGGAAAACGGAACTAAGGCAAGTGACTGCGGAGCTCTTGGTTTGTTGTTCAAACCACTCCGACGTCAAATGGAAACCACCGAAGCCTTCTTCAGAATAAAGAAGAGAAAAAACGCAATAAAATAACCCGAAACAGGTTGAAATGACGGCAAAAACGCAATGGAAGCCATCGAGAACAAAAACGGGCTTCAACGTGAGTGGCGTCTGGTGCGGTTGGGAGCGGGAGAGCAAGGCTGTGAAGCAGAGAGAGAGAGAGAGGGCTGTGGAGTGAGACGGAGCGCATTCAGTTCCATGTAAATGTCAGCGCGTCGCTCGCAAGACAACAACAAGGACAACGCGTTACGCACTTGTTGAAAGCGCCAAATGACACAATTTTGTGTGAACACGAGCAGCAACAACAGCACCAGAACAACAACAACAGCGACTACAACCGCAGTATCAACATCACGCAATACATCACACACACACACGCACACACAGATGGGTTTCCAAACGAGACAACAACAACGCACTTTGACCTCGCCTCGAGCTGCATTCGCAGGAGGCAGGTTGGGATTTTTTGACGGCCCACCCACATGTAATTATTCACAATCGGATCACACACACACACACACACGCACACAGCACACCACGCACAGCCAGGTACAATATCTCGCTAACGAACGCACTTAGTTCCACAAGCCTATCGCGCACCTCCGCGGCCGGGCCCGCCCGAGGGTCGGAGGTCTCGCTCCTACACACAGAACAGGCATATCTGTGTCTGCGGCGGCGTCGCTGCTGCCTATCGGTGGTTGCGAACCTCGTGAATGCACGACTGTATCTACGAAGAGGTCTCGAGCTACGTGGGCACCCCTCCCCTCCCCCTCCCCCTCTCTCTCCCTCTCTCTCTCACGGCCGGCCTTGTTCGAGGTGGCCTGGCTAGACTCGAGCCCGCTGCAAGTTTTAATTAAACTTATTATTTTCCCAGTGTGAAATTTTAATTGAAAGTATTTTCACATTCTTGAATGCATTTTCATGGCGTATCCATTGTTGTTGCTGTTGGTGTTGGTTGTTGGTGTTGTCGTCGTTGATCTTTTTTTTTTTGTAACAACACGTCGGGCTCGCCGAGACTGGTGTGTGGCTGCTCGTTCTGTGCCAGAGCCACGAAGGCAGCTCACAATTAAAATGTTTGAAAAGTCGCGGATCCCGCCGTGAATGTCATGGTGCATGGGTGGTGGGTGCGTGTGTGTGTGTGTGTGTTGCTGGCTGCGAAGGCGACGCGGCCGGCCGACTCGATTTCAATGGGTTTTAATGAGGCCCGCGAGGTGCGCGAGGTCACCGAATCGCACCGCGGCCAGGGCGGCCCTGGTTGAGTCGAGGGGGGGGGGGGGGGGGTTCGGCTGGAGCACAGCAGCACCCGATGGCTGGAGCCCCAGTGCCGGGCCCGGGTCCCGACCTCCCTCTGGAGCTGCAGGACCCGATTCCTCCGACCGATGAAAGTCAACGATTCCGCGTATTTGTAATTTTTTTAAGCCCTCACACCCGCTCACCCACGCAAATGCACGTGGAGACGTCTGTGTGTTCCCGGAAATCGCATCAATTCCCAGCTGAAAGTTTGCTTTCGAAAAACTTAATTTGATTCGTTGACTGCGGCGCCCCGCGGCCGCCCTGATCAGGCCATCGTCCCATCGTCCCATCATCCCATCGTCCCATCTTCCGGGTGGCAACACTTGCCGCTACAAATGCCATGGAAATCCTTTCAGCCAACTTCCGGAAATCTCACTCAAGTGCAGCAAGAAATCACAGTACAACAGGGGAGGAGGGCGGCAGAGAGAGGGCGGGCGAGCGGTCGAGAGAGTGGGAAAGAAATTTAATTCAGATAAATGTGAATTTTACAAGCGACGGAAGAAGTTCTAACGCCGTCTGCCCGTCCCGCGTCCTCTCGCTTTCTCTCTCTCCCTCTCTCTGGCGCCCTTCGCGCCCTGCCGAGCCACCAGCAGCACATATGCAAAAATCGCTAAAAGCTGCAGAAGTCACAGGAGCCCAAATGGCAGAGCGGAAGAGGGAGCGACGAAGAGGAAGAAGCAGTGGTTGCGGCTGCAGCTTCCTCCGCGCCAGACCCAGAAATACGGCCACAAAAATGCGGAAACTTTGCGACTTCGCCTGGTCGTCCCTCCTGCTTTCGAATTCTCCCCGCTGCGAATTGGATTATTCTTCCCCGTCTTCTCCGTCCTCCCGTCTGCCGCCTCCTTTGGCCGCTGTCACATTTCGCTGGCGAAAGCGAAAGAAAGCTGTCTCGCCTCCTCTGCCTGACGTTTGTCCGCCCGCCGCTCGGACGACGTTGTTACGTTTAACCAATCACTACTATTTCCGCACTTAACGTGCGATTTGCATAAGGAATTACTCTCGCCCATTGGCCTCGTCTGCCGCCCCTCCGCCCCGCCACCCATCGACCCTCGCTCAAATCGTATCATCTGGGGAATCTTTCTCCATTCCACTCCTCCCGCTCCTTCGCTCCGGCTGCATCTCCTCTCGCTTCTGCTCTCTTCCGCCTCGGTTTGCCCTCCACGACCACGTCCACGGCCTCGGACCTCCCTCTCTCCCCGCCGATCCGTGGCTGAACCTGCGCTCAAGCCCTTTCATTTTCGAGTCCGCTCAATCGCCGTTTTCCGGGTCGTTGCCCCCTCTTATCCGTCCTCCCTTCCCATCTTTTGCTTGATCATCGTCGTCGAAGACCCGTCCCTCGCGCCCTCCACGACCGCCCTGGCTCCAACTGCTACTAACGCTAACAGCTGTGGTGACCCGATGATCGCTCACGCCGCATCCCGCCAACTCACTCCCTGCCATTAGCCCTGCCGGGACGATGTCCTGTGAGTGCTTCCTTTGTGCGCTGAAATATGAGAGAGCAAAATGTGCGGAGTTGGGAACTAAAACGACAGAAGTTGAGCGGAGCGGAAAAAACCGCAGACTCGGATGCATTAGAAATGTTTCTCGGTGGACGGAGGGGCCACGTGGAGAAGACCTAGAAGAGGTGGAGGCGCCCCAGTGCTCAGAGACCGCGAATAACTAATAGTGCGAAAAGTATGAATCGAAAAACTACGGAAATGTTCCTGTGAAATGAGTGAAATTGAAGGAGCATCTCCTTGTATCTCCAAGCGATCGCAGGTGGTCCGGGAAGGTCGTGAATGACCTTAAAGACCGCCTGCTGGAGGGGAAAAATCAACTAACTAAAAGCAAACCTACTGACGACGGAGTCGCTCATTAGGAACCATCGCCCCGAAATCGAACCCCTCGTCTTCGCCAGCTCCCCCATCGCCGTCTGCAGGAAGTGGAGGAGAGAGAGAGAGAGAGGGGAGTGGGGAAAGGGACCGCTAACTACGAGTATTTTTTCGAATAAAAGGCACTTTAGTTTTACACTAAACCGTCGCCGGGGACCGACCGACCGACCAACCGACTTCAATCCTATTTCGGGAAATAAAACTTTAGTGTCGTGAGTCGAAGCGTTGCCGCATTGTTCCGCAAACTTTCGCCTGGCCCTCGCCCCACCCCACCCCGGCCACGCTCCCTCGGTCCAAGTGCTGCCTTTGGCGGCGGTCTCGCTACCGCTTGCTTCAGTCATGTTCAATCGCGCCTTCTCCTTCCTTTACCTCTTTCCGATGAGACAAAGTCTCGACGCAATTTCGTGCATAATAAAACGGAGGGTTGGGCGGAGGAGGGTGTGGGGTGGCGGACCATAACGGCGGCGGTGAAGATGACGCGGCCGCCGGCGCCGGAGTGGAGGCGTTCCATAGAATTATCGAATGAAATACAAATATGGGAATTGAAAAGCATAACAATAAAGGACCGACAAAGGAGCCCGGCCGGCAGGAGCCGGAGCCCGACCGCCCCCCGCAGACGGCAGGCGGAGGAGGAGCAACTATTACGAAGGCGCCGTGCTGAGTGGGTGTGTGTGTGTGTGTGTGACTGTGGCTGGGTGGTGCAGGTGAGGCGAACCCAGCAGCCGGCAGACAATGCAGGAGCCGACGAGCGGACGACGCGCAGCGCCCTTTGTCGGGTCGAGGGACGGACTGAAAGGGCTGAGAAAAGCAGTTGAGAACTGGGCGGAGGACTGAAGGGAGGTGGAAGAAGGAAGGCGGGCGACGGCCTGGCAAAGAGACAATGGAGCACGGGGATGTGCCGAGGCCCAGGAGCGGGAGCGGGACAGGGCGAGATGAGAGCAAGCGAGGCAGGAGCGCAGCGGCAGGAGCTCCAGACAGGACGACCGGCAATTCCACTCCCGGGACAAGGATAATATGTAAATGTTGTGACAGGAACCGAGAGGGAAGGAGACAGGTAGGCGGAGGGCATTGGAGAGTATGAAATGTGGCCAAATATGAAATAAAAGGCACACACCGAGGTGAAATTGCAGAGCATTTTATTTCCCGTGTCCATGAAGATCCGCAAACTCGTCTTCGTCGCCTTCGCCGTCGGCAGAACCTCGGTTGTGAGGTGCGAGTCTCGGAGAGATGTCTGCGGTCCGTGGTCTTTCGAGAAATCCTCGGAGTCCTGGTCGGAAACTTCACCGACGGCATTGGCGAGGCTGCAGTCCGGACTTCGACGAGCTGCGCGTTCGGTCCGAACTTCAAGGTGGTCATGGCTGTAATTGTTGTTGTATTGCTGCCAAATATTACCTAAGCCAACAACATGAATGGGGCAAAAACTCCGAAACTCTTCAAACGACGACTACGACTACGACGACAAACGAAGGAGGAAAAAACTTCGGTCCACAGAAGTTTTTGCGTTCCAACCCCACCTCTCCCCTATCTCAGTCGCCCTCTCTATCGTGCTGTCTCGCTCCATCTTTCGCTCGTTGAGGCAGCGGTTCGGCAAAAAGTTAGTTGAACATCGTAAAACCGAATTTCAAGTCGACGTCGACAATTCTTCCAATGCAATTTTGATGCCGCGCCCCTCTGGTCCTCCGCCCGGCCACGGCCCACTATCAGCAGAACCGCAACTACATGGATTTATAAAATTTTATGGATATTTGGATATTTTTCTACCGCATAATGGGTTCCGGATAAAAAGCTCCAATCCTTTTTCGAGGTTTTCTTTTCTCCTTTCCATTGCACTCCATCCCTCCCTGTCTCTCTCAGGCTTTCTCTCTCCCTGTCTACGTCTCTCACTCGATCTGAACCGGTCCGAGTTCGTTTTGTTGGACCGCAAATTTCCATAGGAATTCGCCGCTCGATGGCGTGGCTCTGCGCCAGGGGAAGACAGGCGAAGACAGACGATGCGACCGAAGGAGAGCGACAGAAGGAGAGAGGATGAATCGGGAGTTTTGTGCTGCGGTGCTGCAATTTTATAGTTTGCTGTAAACTTTTATTGCGTATCAATGTGAAGAACATTGCGTGATTACGTTATTAGCCGGACAACAGGGGTGGGTTCGCCGGAGGAGGGCGAGTCCTTGGGAGGGAACTCGGAAATCGATCACAGAAGGTCGGTCACAAGGCCTGGGTCGAACGGGAAAATAACAACATCCTTCTCGAGTACATCTCAGGGTTCTTGAACGCGCTCATTAGCCGAAGCTTAGTCGCAGTCTTCCTCGGTTCAGTAATTGCTGATCGACGACTGCTTGATTTCGCCACTCCTCGACTCGCGCTTAATCGTCCTCGTCCTCGGCCTCGTCCCCACAGGACCCGGCGGATGAGCCTCGGCCACATGTCCAATGTTAACAGCGTGTGCTACAAATAACCATCGGTGTTGGGCCAACAACAAGGACGAGCACGACAGCCAAGGACTCGAATGTGCTTCCTCCATAGGCACACAGGACATGTGTAGCCCGCAGTCAACAAGGATCTTCCGCCCACGACAAGGACGACGTCGACACGAAGACGAGAAGCGAATTCTCATAATAATAACTTAAGCCACCAGCCAGAGGGATGCAAATGTCCTCCGCCGAGCAGGGCAGGGCGGGGCAGCCAACAAGCCACGTCGTCGGGCAGTTTGTTAGCTTGCGCATTAGCCTCGAAGACGCCGCTCCCTTCCGTCCGTGCGCCTCCGTCTGATCCTTGGTGCCGGTCGTCGTTACTTGTCGTTAAGTAGCTTCGATTCGTCCTCTTGACGCCCCTCCCCCGCCCCACCTCCAGCGCCACCGATGTCCTGCGTCCGTTTGTTTGCCTGGTCGCTGCGTGTCGTTTCGCCTCCTTGGCCAAGAGTGATTACCTCGAGTCCGGCGACACTCGAGGCTGCGGGCGGCCGAGAGGAGGATGGGAAAGGTCGGGAAGGGTGGGGAAGGGAAGGGGGAAGGGAACGGCTTAATCTTGCGTAGCGAAGCACTTTAAATCTAATCAGAACGAAAGCGTGTCCAACAGAACGTGTGGGCAGATGCCCAGTTAGAGATCAGACGGCAGGGCGTCGGGTCCGACAGACGGGCGGACGTGACGAGGGACGCACGGGGCGTGCATGCAAAGGTTCGGCTGCAAATAAACTGCTCGAGTCGCGCTCCGGCCATCGGCTGCCGGACCTCGTCGAGGCGAGGCAAGGCGAGGCGCAGAAGGACATGCGATTTATGTGCGAGTTCAATTTATCGACTCCGGATCGCAATGAAGCGTGCGATGGAACCCAATGGAGCCCCCCAAGGAGGGCGGACACTCGGCTAATGTCACGGAGACGCCTGGAAGTGTGGAAGGGCTGGCGGCGAGAGGCCGACGCTGAGGAGCTCGAGGGTCTGGTCTCGTCGGCTGTGGAGAGGGGAAGTGAAAGCGAACGTAAAATTGGGGAATTGTTTCTCGCAACGAGAATATATTCTTGTCTCCCTCCCACACGTCAAGTGTACGAAAGGCGATCGCCCACCCTACGATGTGTTTATGCTTCGCTGTCTCGTTCGTCACACGCTCGTCTGCATCCTTTCGCATCCTCGGGTCCTGCACGTCAACACATAAAAATGTTTATCAAATTAAATGCTGCAAATGAATTTATTTCTCCTGGCGTATCGCTCGAAGTTTCCACAAAACTTTCTCCCTCTGCTTCGCCCCCGCCCCCGCCCCCGCCCCCGCCCTCTCCCCGTCCCTGTCTCCTGCTCGTTCTCACTGGACCTCCTTGATTTTTGTGTGCTGCTCGAAGGATTTCTTCCAGCCCTCGGCCGCCCCGGTGTCACTCGACACTTCACTAATGGTCCGAGTGCGTAAAGTAATTTGTGTTTGGCTTTTAGCGTCGGAATCAAAAGTTATGCCGAGAGGGCGAGGAGGGCTGCAGTCGCAGGGCGGGAGGCGGCAAGGGCTGAGGGTCCAAATGAGAGGCTCTAATGAAAAGTTGCGAGAGCCGAGATGGGACAAAAGCCCGAGTTTATTACACGAAGTTTCGGTTGGGTCGTCCAGGAGACGGATTCAGGATGGATCATGCTCTGCAGGCGAGTACAAATAATTTAGGTAACTGCTCAAATAAATTCCGAGAACGTCTTGAAATGATAACATAAAAGCTGTGAAATTAATTACGAATTCAAGATAACTAAATCGTTATTAATTTCGGTAAATCGATTGATTGAATTCTGAATTGCTGTGCTGGAGAAACGCAAACTGCAGAGCAACGGCGTGGATAATCAGATAAAAGAGCAATTACATTCGAATTCAGAGATCTGGGATGTCGAGCCGCCAAATGGGAAGTTGACATTTTAATCTCGTCGGCGAAATTCGGCCATGAATTATGCGAATGAGATTCGATGATGCCGAGGAATCGATTCGATTTCCACAGTGGGAAGACCGGTGTTCGGAGTCGGAAGAGACGCCCAATGTCGGTCTGCCCTCGGCCAGTCGAGCGGACGGAAGTCCATGAGCCCACGTATGAAATATTTACCTGCCGACGAAAGTTCGCCAAACTCACACGCGGACTCCGTTCAGGCCAAAGTTTCCACCCGGGGCTGCGGCGACGTCCGATTGAGTCGATAATGCAGCGCGACGTGCAAACATAATTTTCATGTGGCCAGAAAATCAAAGTTGCCGAACTTCGTCCGGGTTCCCCCCTCTCTGTCTTCCTCGCTCACCCATGAAAGATGCATGCGGCGAGGTTCGTCAACCGCCGACTCAGCGAGGCCTCCTTTGAGCGCTCCAACACATTGCGGTGGCGTGTGAACACACACACACCCACACACATCCACTCACACACAGAGGTCCTTTGTTCTCTGCCGCTTCTCAGCCGCTGTCGACGAAACTGCGGTTTTGCCGCAGACGTGTTTCGGACGGAGCCCGAGGACCAACTTTTCGGCAGAGCGACAAAGAGAGGGTGGGCCTGCGGGAGAGGAGAGAAGGAGAGCGCGACGGATAATGCAGAGGGAGATTTAGAGGAGAAAGAGAGAGATGGACGGGGGGATGCGAAAAGGACTCGTCACTTCGGACCACGGATTTGACTAAGTTCCCGAGGGAGGCGCCGAGCTACGAGCGAGGCGACTTTTTGAGAGCAGAAAGAGAGAGAGAGGGAGAGAGCCAGCTTATTAACGGCAAAGTTAATCCGTGGCAGTGCATTTATTTAATGCCCAGGAATTTCATTCCGACGCCAGAGCGGTTTGTGTAAAATTCCAACATTTAACTTGCATTTCCTCAGGGCGACCCGCGCAGGCGAAGGGGGAGGTGCGAGATGGCGGCGTGGCATTAGGGTTCACTGTCACAACAACAAACTCAACCCAAGCCCAAGCCTACAAGAGTCAAAATGACGGGAGAAAGCGAGAGGGCGAAGGAAATGAAACACAAACAGAATAATCATTAAATTCCATCGCGGAAAATGTGACGGGTCCGTGGGGCCGAGAAAGCACAACACCAAGAAACCCAAGAACAACAACAACATCAAGAAACCCAAGAACAACAACAACACCAAGAAAGCCAAGAACAACAACAATAACAAACCCACAACACCTGAGAAAACAAACAACTACGTCGCCCCCTCGACTTAGAGGACATCAACGACAACAAAATTGTCGGCACTTATAAGAGCAGCAACCGGGCAGCGAAGAGGGAAAAATTCAGGATTTTTCGTGCGCGTCTTCAGTTGTTGTGACGTCGTCGGCGGCGGTCGCTCAGGTGCCGGGCGACACAGGTGGACGCTGGAAATTATTTGAAATCACCTGCCGCCCTTATTTATCATTAGATCTTCCGACGCAAGAGCCGCGGCCCGCGAAGGGCACGGACCGGCGCCACAGTGCCCGGAACAGTGGGGCAAATCGCGCGCGGAGTTGGCGCAGAACACTGTGCAAGTTAATCCAAGCCAATTGCGGGCTGACCACAAACTCGCGGCAGGGAACGGTGGGGAATTCGACCTCGTCCAGATCCAGAATATTTGGCAGAATATTCATCAATCCTATGTTTTATTCCGACTCTTTTATGAGATATTTTCCATTATGCACGTGTGTCTTCTGACTTCGCTGCAGGCAACTCAACTCCTTGCATTCCACCACACGTTTCCGCTCTCGCTCCCACGGTGCAGCGATATTAGCTGCGGGTGTTGATGTTGTTGCTGTCGTTGCTGTTGTTGTTTTCGCTGCTGCCCGCGCCACTGTTATTTCGTAATTTCTTCCCCAGGACTCGTTGGCGCGAACTCGAACAAAACCAAGAGACCCACAGACGGCCGGACGGACGGACGGAGGGAGGGCGAGAACTCAATGAAGGCAACCGCAGTAACGTCGGCAACATCTCGACGTAGCAACAGCAAGAGCGACAGAGAAGAAGCAGCAGAAGATGAGCAGTGCGGGAGAGAGAGGGAAGGGGAAAAAATTGTTATCACTGTGATAAATGGAAAATTATTTCGAATCGAGAAACTACTTAAAAGGATTCCCAAAGGTTGTAATAAATTTCTGCACCTCTGCGCAGCTGTGTGCAGGGCGGCGATAACTTTCTCCGCGCGCCAGGCAGAGAGAGCGAGAGAGAGAAAGAGAGAGAGAGAGAGAGAAAGTCGGTGAGTGAGTGAGTGCGAATGGCTGCTGACTGTACAGAGATAGAGGGCGAGGAACAACTGCAAGGGCGATGAAGGAGGAGGAGAAGTTGCTGGGCCAGAGCGAGAGACGACAGGAGAGCGGACGAAGAGAGGGGACGACACCTCCAGAAGGGGAAAACGAGAACGAGATGATGGGATCGGATCCTGGCCCTGTCGGTCGTCTGAGTGAGCGGGGGAGGCGCCGTCACTTCACTATACATCTCAATAAGAGGAGCGACAGGAGGACGCGGTCAGAGGCGGGGCGAAGACGAGACGTCGACCGCCGGCCGCCAGCGGAGAGATCGAGGGAGGCAGGAGAAGGGGATCGAGTGAGGGATCAGCAATGACGAGGAGAAACAATGGCGGACGTTTGCTGAAAGTTTCGCAGTTGAAAGATTAACAGACACAGTGCAGAGGGAGAGGGACGGAGGTAGCGAGAGTGTGGGGGTGAAGTGGAAGGGGCGAAATAGCGGATGAATGAGGGACCGAAAGGGGTGAGCATGAGGGGAGCATGCGATGAGCCCACCTTCGCCCCCGGATGATTATCACGTGTGATCGCCAAGAAGTTCACTTGCCACCGAGGAGAGTGCAAAGTGGAAAAGCGATGCCAGAGCAACAGCAACAGCAACAGCAACGGCAACAACAGCGCCGCAGACTAGCGCTCATATTTATTCTTGTCCAGAGAAGGTTGAGAGGAAGAGGAAGGGAAGACGTGGATTTGAAGTTGCAATTGCATTGTGTTTTTCTTTCATTCGGACGAGCGACGATGATGGAACGCGAGCACTGACGGCGGGCGGCGGACAAATGGACAGACGGCGGCAGCTGGTGGAAACATCAGCGGGGCGATTGGGAGCTCGGAGGAAGAGGAGCAGGCCCGAGAGGAAGGTGAAGGTGAGGCGTTGCGACTCCTATAAATCCGGAAGATTGTTTTCATTCCATTAATTACGACAACATCCTCGCAGCGCAGCGAATCGAGTTTTCGCTCCCCTGGGAAGCTGCAGAGCCCACCTGTTGTTTCGATGCGAGCGAGAGCAAGATGTGAAGAATCTTCAGTTTTGAATAGAGACAGGTTTGGCTCGTTCTTTCGGCAAGAGAGATCCCTCGTTACGTCCCCTGTTGTGCCGAGGAACCCCTTGGTTTGCGCATGTGAAGAAAGGAAACAAAATCCCTGTCCTGCCGGCGGGGAGCGCTCGGGGTTCAAAGACAGACATCACTTGTCGGCCATGTGGACATGTCCATTCAGCTCTCGCTCGCCCTGCCTCTCCCTCTCCCTCCCTCTCTCTCTTCCGCTCCCTGGTTCTCTCCAAATTAATTTGTTTCCGAAAGTGAGCGAGCGACCACCTGATTGCACCCTTCACCTCGGGTCTCGTCTCCAACCGGACGTGCAAGGAAGGACGGGCTGCAGCGGGGCGTGGACGAGGAAAGACTGACGTCATTTGTCGACGCTGTGTCGAACGAGCCGAGTCGACCGACCTGGGGAAGCAGCAGCGGCGGCGGCGGCGGCGGCGGCGGCGGCGGCGGTGAGGAAGAGAAGCAGCAGGTAATTCAATTACTAGCATTGAAATACAGAGGGAGACCCTCGTCCCACCCTCTCAGTCCCTCGCAGGAAACATTTGAGCCCTCTCTGCCGCACACACCATTGTGGTGTTTCCTCCCCATCCTGGCTGTTGCATTTTCGGCACTGGTGCCGACGGTGCATCAATCAAAGGTAGGAAATTTTCCATCTTATGCCGAAACTTTCCGGGTGTTCTGGGTTATCCGGAGAGGAGGATTCGATGCTGTTCTGAGTCCTGATTCCTTTCACGAGCCTCCCCGAGAGCCTCCTCCGACTCAGGGCCTAATTCGTCAACCTAGTTCGCTCTTGCGTCTTTTCTTCGCCGGCCACTCCTCCGTCCCCCGCGGTCTATCGGCAGCAGATTGAGAGCGTAATCCTCCTTCGCGAGGAACACCGCAGATCCCTACCGTGCCCCTGCTGCTTCACGGCTGGAGGGGGGTTGGGGGCTCCTCAACGATAATTCAACTTATTGACGGCGGCGGAATGGAAAACTTTTCTCATCTGCTTAACGGCGATAAGCAGCTCAACCCCATTCAGAGACTTAAGCACAATGTTTTCTTGTTGTTCCCCTCCCTCCCCTTCCTCGCCTGCCTCACTGGCCCCCTCTCTGCAGGATCCGTCGGCGTCTGCCTCTGCTTAAGCTTCAGCTTCTGTTTCTCGGTTTTCGTTTCTATGTCAGTTTTTTCGTTCGCTTGGTTTGGCCCCGTTTCGTCCCGAGGAATCTCGCCAACTTAACGGTATTAAGTTGATTCCCCCGCCGCTGCCACTGGTCCACATCGTCCCCTGCCTCTCGCTTCCCTCTCCTTCTCTGTCTGGCGCGCCCCTCTCGGTCGCTCTCGTGTCGAATGAAATTAACTAAAGACGCTCATGAGGAACATTCAAAATAAATGCCGGCTGAAAATACGGGAAATAAATATAAAAAATAATAACATTTCCCCACACACCCACACGTCTCTCTTTCTCGATCGCCCTTCCCTCTCTCTCTCCGATGTCTCTTCCTCGCTCTGGCGACCACCAGCCACGGACGAACTAAGCGGCTTCACAGACTAAATTATTACTCAAGTTACTTAAGCGCCAGCCAGCCAGCCATCGTCTCCCGCTCTCTCCTCCGCCTCTGGCCCTCGCACTCCTCCCTCCCACCCCTCACTGCCGCATTTGCGCATTTTGGCTCACTCTTCGAGGTCTGTCTTTGGGCGCAACAAAACACGATCGGAGGAACAGATAGAAAGATAAAAGCCATAAAGTTATCATAACTGCGTGTGAAGGGCTGGGGAGCCAGTTCGAGGGAGAAGACAAGTGAAGAGAAGGAGCAGAAGATGGGGCGAGGAGTGGGCCCGATAACGAGATGGTGAGAGGGTCGAAGTGGGCCAGCTGGAGTCGGAAGAGACGGCGAGGGAGTCGCGAGCAGGCGATAACAGCGCGAGAAGGAGGGAGGAGCGAGGCGCAGAAGGCCGTGGAAAAATGCTGGAGGCAGAGGAGTCGAAGAAATTGAGGTCTCGAAGGACCGAAGGAAAACTTGGAACCGGCCTCCAAGAGGGACGAACGAAGGAAAGGCGAAGGCTCAAAAGAGCTCCGGCGCAGGGCAAGTGGGATCCGATTACGATGGGCTTGGGGGATTGAGAAGAATCAGGAGAGGAAGATGTTGTCGGAGAAGAAACAAGAATTGGAGAGGGCGATGGCAGTAGTAGAAGTAGTAAAAGTTCATTACTAATCAGAGCGAGATGGTCTCCACAGCAGACGTCATGGCCAAGTTGGCCGAAGAAAGCGACGGAGGGATGTGGAAGATGTTTAACAAGAGTCCACTGTAAAACTATTTAAAGATCAGGAGCGAACGAGCTGCCGACAGTTTCCCAAGCGAGGCCCTGTCAATTAATTCAATCAATCTTCGAGACCTCGAACGATTCTAAAGGAGTCATGCGTACAGAAGGACCTCCAAGGGTTGGAAGCTTTCGTTGGCAGGAGGTTGGGGAGTTGGAAATCTGCAGAGGGTTGGACGTGGAGGCAAGGGGGCGAGAGGAAATGAGAATATCTGTTTGAAAATACAAGGTGTCAACCTTGCTGGGAGCAGCGAATGAGATGGAAGTGGAAATCGTAAGGATGGGGCGCGATGACGAATGGAAACGAACGAATGAGATTAATCCATAAATGAAACCAATTAAGTAAAGAAGTTGATGAAAATAAAATCATCGGATGAACGAATAAAGAATTTAAGACAAAAGCCCTTTGACGAAGAAAAGCAAGGAAAGGGAAAGAGTCGTGAGAGCAAATCAAAGCCAAGAAATTAAACGCGACTGAAAGAGAGAGAGAGAGAGAGGGAGAGAGAAGTGCATGGCAAGAAATATGTCATAACATTAAAATTTAATTTTACTCAAATCATCAAAACTGGAAGGAGTGAAAGGAGGAGCCGACTTTCTCAATAATTCAGACGACGTCCAACTTATTGAGTATAGTAGGCCATAAGAGGATTCACACACTCACGCACGCGTTCACACACCCACATGCACAGAAATATATTAATTACATTTAAAATTCCCAATAAAGCCCGCTGTCGAGCGAACGAAACTCGATGCAAAGTATTAACAATCAAAAGCTTTTATCGCTCGCCCAGCAGCGCGGATCTCGCAAAAGTCATATTAATTTTCGTTAATGACTCCATCTCTTTCTCCCTCTCTCCTCTCCCTCTCTCTCTCTCTCTCTCTGGGGATGGCACACACTCTGAGTGTGTGTGTGTGGGGGGAGCCCGGTGAATAATCTCTTCATCACGACTACAATTGAGCTGTCCCGAACTGCCCACCTCGGGTCCTGCCGACCCCGCCAGCTGTGCTGGCGTCCACTTGGCTCCGTCGGCCGGCTTCCTTCCGGCTGCTGGCTGTCCATCCGCTGTCTGTCTGTCTGTCCGCTGTGTCTCCATCCGCCCGCCGCGGCCTGTCGATGACGCCTGGCTGCGATGGCCCTGAGTGACGGCCGCTAATGTGTGACATTTTGAGTGACAGCGGCGGACACACACACACACACACACCCAGCCGCACACATGGATGTGGGAAATCTCAGTGGCATCACTGCTGAGTTGTTGTTGCTGAAGCTGTTGCTGTCGTTGTCATTGCCTTCACTGCTCCTGTCGCCGGGCGAGCGTCGAACGATTGTTGAATGTAATTACGCGAGCTTTTCGTGCTTTAAATTCATTTTGCCACACATTATCTGTTGCATCTGCGCACACACACGGCGGGTGTCTGTGGGCGTGTGTGGGCGAGGGCGTATTTATTCAGACCTCCCGCACACGCTCGCCCACGAACACCGCTGCACATTTATTTTAATTACCCTTGTACTCGCGGCACAGCCACAAAGACGCGATGCAGTCGTTCGTCCCTCGTCCTATGTCTGCGGGAAGATGTGGAAGAGCAAGACAAAAGGCTGGAAAGTTTCCACGCCAATCACCCGCAGTCCAGGGTCGGGGATCGCAATTAAAGCCATGGCCGAAGGTTTCCCGCCCAGCCAAACATCGGCCTTAGTGCGATCGATTCGAATCGAATCGGATCGGACCGGGTCGAGGCGAATCGATGCAGGAGCAGGGAATCCAGTCAATCCGAACCCGGCGCCTCCTCCCCGCTCACCAGCAATCGCAGGACGAAGGATCAACGTTTCGCCTCCCGCTGGTGAGTTCACGCGAACCGTTCCCAGCTCCGTCCGTTGTCCTCACACCTGGGACCTCCCTCTGTAAGTCGCCACATGGACAGGACCCATTGTGGAGGCCAGAGAGGAGAGGCAGACTGGACGAAGGAGAGGCAGAGAGGGGGCGAGCAGGAGCGAGACGGGGAGACAGGTCGGAAGGGAGTCTCTTGAATGTATTCCTCCGGAAATCTCTTGCGCGAAACATTCCCCCGGAGATGTTCCGCTGTCAGTGATATATAGTATTGTGCCCAAGCACAAACACACGCAGCCCCACACAGTCGAACACGTCGGCACCCACACAAACACACACACACAGACACTCCCACGCAGATGCCTCGCCGTCCGCGGCAGGCGAATCGAGTGAAAAATGGTTTTCAATAAGATGTCGTCTGTCAAAAAATGAAATGGATTTAAAGTTCTTCAGCTGTCAGCGGTATTCCCTCTCCGTTGTTGTTGTAGTTGTTTTGTTCTCCGCCGTGCTGCTGTGATTGTTGTTTGCCTTCTCGCCGTTGCTGTTGTTGTTGTTATGCCGGGGTTTTTTATTCCCTCCTTGTGGCAGGGTGTAAATCATAAATTTCGCAAATCTCTCGCGAAACCTCGACGCCTCCTCCTCCTCCCCCTCCTCCTGCTCGTCGGCCCGTCCCCGGAGTCGCAAAATAATTTACAAAAGTTGCTCCTTCGTCCTGGCCGACTGAGTCCTCGGAGGGCGGCGGGCGTCGTCCGTCCCTCTAATGACCAGAGAGAGCAACAATTGACCGAAATAACAGGAACTTTTCTTCGCAGCTCTTCAGGAGGCCTCCCTCCTTTCCCACCCCGCCCGTCTCCCTATCGCTCTCTCTCCCCCTCTCTCCTGCTCCCTTCATTTGCGTCCCAGGGGAACACTTCTTGCGTGCGAATATTTTAAATGTTTATGCCAAAGTTTTCGGCCGCCGTCGTCCACGAGGACTCTTCCGTTCGGCTCGTCGACCCCCGGCCCCCCTTCGCCGGCTGCCCCGTCCACCCGGTCTGTGGGCTCTTCATATTCTTGAGGCAGCTTCCAGTTCCGGTGCCGTCCGCCCGCTCCCCACCTAACGCCCTCCCTCTCGCCCACTTAAATACCTCTCGTTGGACATTAGAGATAACGGCGCAGGAGGCGGCCGAGGGCGCAGGAGGCGCTCGGGGTCGGGGGCGACGCGTCCGTAATGAGAAACTCCCAACTTTGGCCAAACTTTTATATTTATATATTTTGTATTTTACTTAATTTTTCACTCAAAATAAACGAGTCCGAGAGCGAGGGGGAGCGAAACAGAGGGAGAGAGAAAAAATTCAATTTCAGTGGCGCTGACATTTGCAAAATCCAAAAAAGCAAAACGAATTTGGGAGCAAACGAGGGGAAGAGATTTAAAAAATTGACTGCATCTCCACACATCCCTCTCTCTTTCCTCGAACAGTTCGCTCTCTCTCCCTCTCTCGAGATCCCCCACACTCTCCGTCAATATCGCCGTGGCGCCGTTGACGTATTAACTTCTTCATCTCTCAATGTGCACCGGAAACGGAAATCATATTTCCTTTGCCTTCCGAGTGCCCAGACACGCGCACCCGGGCCCGGTCCCTGCACAGCTGGCTGCACCCTGGGGCTGCAGGTGCGGCTCTCGAGCATTCCGTCAATGCCTCCTCCTCCTTCCCCTCCCCTGCTCGGCCGTCTGAGCTGCGGAAGTTCAATTTATTTGCACTTCAGCAAAATTACAACAAATGTGTGGAAAATGTATGGTTGTTGGTGTGAAAAGAGACCCCGGGCATTCGCGCAGGAAGCAAATAACACACACACACACACTCGCATTCACGATCGCAGCTGGATCCCGAGTCGCTGCGGCGTCGCAGGCTCGAACCATGGCAAAGCATCAAGAAAAAACCATCAACAGAAGAAGTCTAACAGAGAATTGAGGAATGAGATACACCAACAACCAGAACAATGGAAACAGGAATGAAAATACAGGGAACAGGAAATAACAGAGGAAAAACTGTCAACAAAAGGATTCATCAAAGTATAGGAATTCTTAATAAAAGTCACAGTCACTGGCACTAAAATAAAGCAGAGTAAAAAGGCGAGAGAAGAAAATAGGTACAAAACGGATTCGAAAAGGGGATATGAATAGATTTAGTAGAGAATATTTTGCCGTTGGGTAAAAAACACAAACATGATCCTGGCCACAGCTGGAAGTTCGAGAGAGGAAACGATTTGAACTATGACGTCCTAGACGAAGTCCTCCACATGTCCGAAAAGAATGCGATTGAGTTCAGCCGTCGCGAGGTGGGGCGAGCAAAGTCCTGGCCTATCTCCAGACTTGAACGCTGAATTGGCGAGCAAAATCCCTAAAAAAATCCCTCACTTTAATTACTTTCGGTTGTTTCGACTCACGGAAAGCGGCCTCTATGACGAGGGTCGCAAGGTAGGAGGCCTTTTACAACTTCTGGGAAGTGGGAAGAGGATGCAGAGGAGGCCAGGATGGCCAATGACCCTTTTTTGCTCGACTAAACTACGGCCTCTAGGGGCTGGAAGAATTTATTCATAACTTCAGCAAACAACATTCTTTAGCCGAAGAAGTCGACTCTCAAACACAAAAGCAAAACTACATGTTGAAGAATAGCAAGGGATAGTGACATCAACAAGAAGCTAATAAAGAGCATGCAAGCAGTCAAAGACGTATTGATGAGCACAAGTTTGTGTGTCTCAGGCTTGACCTGGAACACCAGGGCGACAGCTGTCCGCAAAGACACAGAAACGCACACGGACATCGACATATAGAAGTCCACAACCGCTCGCAAGGCAAATGTCGGAGGGAGATGGCGAAAGGAAGATAGAAAGACTCTAATTTAAGAAAGATTAAGACGGAAGAGACTGTTTACAGAATTCAAAGGAAATGAGTGGAAACGGAAGACGAAGTATGACAAATGAGAAGATAGCCGGAGGATTGAGGGAGCTGTGCAGGAAGGACGGAGGAGGAGCAGGAGAACGAACGCCAGAGGATGAGGAGCAGCAGGCGGAAGTTGAAGGATTTGCAGAGGCGTGCAAATAAGAAAAGGCTCTGAGGAGTTGGGCGCAACGGGGGCCAAGACAAGGTAATGAAATGAAATCGAAAGAAAGCAACGAAAGGACGAGCAATCAATTTCCAAGGCGAGTCGAGAGGAGGGAGCGAGATTAAACGAAGCTAGAAAAGGGAGCTGCTGAAAAAGAACGAACGACCGGGGAAGGCAACAAACAAGATCTATTTTAATATTCTTCCCGGAAGGCAAATAAATGTTTACACAAGGCAATGAATTAAAAATGCTCGACCTTTTCCTCTTGCCGCCGGGTTGCCGGGTCTCCGAGGACCGATCGGCGCACGGATGGATCGCACGGGTTGCGATGGACGGTGGACGGTGAGTGAAACCCACTTCGAAGGATGTCGTATGCAAATAAGGCGAAATTATGAAAGACCCAGATACACCTTTTAAAACGGAGCCTTGGAGGTGGTCGGGGCAAAAGGACGGCGGCCACAACGACAGGAGCGGCGGCAGGAAGCGGCCCAGAAGTGCAAATGACATGCACACACAATAATGCAGTGAAATGGGCCAAAGGAGGAATCAATAAGAGTTATCCTAAATAAAGTCGCACAACAATAAATGAGAAAAAGCGGGAAAAGCGATGGCGAGAAGAGCACAACGAGAGTGAAAGAGGTCCTTGAGAGATACTTCTTCCACGAGGAGCGCGCGCGTGTGCGTTTCCTTTGCGCCCAATCAGCTCCCGGCCGAAGCTTCGCCGCTCTTGACCCTTCCGAGTGGCCGACATGAATATTGAACATTATCCTGATCACTCCCGCCGGCTCCACCTCCTGCTCATATGAGATGTTCCTTTTAATTTCCAACTTTTCGCCCCAACTTTCGGCTCGCATTGAAAAGGTCGAGCCCGACCGGCGAAGTGAGCACAAGGACGATTGTTTGATTTCGAGGATGCAAAAGTTTTCAGCTTCAAACGAGCAGAGGGAAACAGCGACAAGTGACCTGCAACTGATTGAGGAACTAACATCTATCTCCTCCTTGTCCTTCCCCTCTCCTGCCGTTCGACTTCCTTCTCGCGGACTGACAGAATTCGGGTGAATAATTGATTTCCTCCTGCTTTCCCTTTCGTATAGATGGCGGACTCAAGAACTCAAGGGCTAAATCGGGTCGAGAAGTTTTTGATTGAAAGTTCTGTGCATCAAGTGGTCGCTTCCGTGGAATGAGGGCGCGCTACCAATGGGACAAATGGGTCTAGTCGAAAATAGAAAATAGCTAAAGCAGATAGCTTTAAAAATGTCGAAATTGCCCACGCAGGAAACTTTTTCCATATCGAAAGAACCTTAAAAAAATAAGAGGAAGTTTTCTCATTGTTTTGAAAGAATTCTTCCGACTACAGTCGTAGGAATTTGAGGCCAAGACCCTGGCAATTCAGGACTTCCAGCCTCTGTTGAGCTGCTGTCGGCCCTCTTCTGCAAAGTATCATCGAAGTCACACACACGAAGCCTCCTCATAACGGAATTGAAATAAATACCTAGTTTTAAGTTCCATATTAAATTTGTTCAATTTCCTTCCATCTCCCAGATTGTTTGCTCCACAACAGAACATAATCCCGAAAGATTCTTCCCCATCTTCTGGAAGAGCATTTTTATGTTGAATTTATGTAGTCGCTACTGTTGCTCCTTGGCTGTTGTTGTTGTGGCTTGGCTTTGAATTTGCATTTCCCTGGGGTCGGAATTTATATTGAATCGCATGCAGTTTCCATATAATGGATGTTTATTAATTAAATTGCCCACTGTTGGCGTTCGGAGGAGTTCTTTGCGAAGCCGAACATTTTCGAAATTATATCTCCAGCCGACGTGGAGACTCCAAGTCTCGGTCTCCGATCGGCGCCCATGTAAGTATCTATCATTTGTGTGAGTAAATACGGGCCGGTGCGTGTATATGTGAGTGTGTGTTCGTCTGCCTGTGTTTATGCATAAAATTTACAATCCAAATATTTTCAATTTGATTTAAATACGAGTTTGTTTGTGTGCCGCAAGTGTTTCCCTGATGTTTATGGCCGACTCCAGCCTTCGATTCGGGCTCGCCCTCTTTGCACCCATCCGTCCGCATGTCCCACCCTATCTCTCCTCAATCTCTCCTCTAGTCTGTCTGTTCGTCCGTCCGTTCGTTCGGCTTCTTTCCGTTCGTGCCTGAGTCGATGGACAGTTTGATTGCTGGGTTGCCGCCGCCCCCGCACACGCCAACGGTGTGTTATTAAAGCAGAATTTGAATTTCGGAAAATTGAATATTTGCAAACTCTGCAGCTCTCGTTTTTCGTGGAATATTCCGAAATGTTAAACAGCCCGACATTTTCCCCAGTTGTTCTCAATTACATTCGCACACACAGTGATGGCCGATCAAAATTCCTCTCCTTTCCATTCCTTTCCGTTCCTTTCCGCTCGTCCCGCCTCCTGCTGCAGCGGCGTCTTCGGATTCAATTAAAAGCGATTTCAATGATTTTGGGTTTTCACAGCACAGGATTGCACTGGTGCATGGTGGGAAAGAGGGAGGGAGAAGGGAAGGGGAAGTTTTGATGAGAGGCAAAACATGGTTGGCTTCGAGGAGGAGTCGCGTGGGGCCTGGAAAGGGATCGTATTCGAGGAGATCCTGGCTTACAAGGAATAACATTTTTTGCCCTCATCGCCGCCCTCTGTCGCTCTGCGTCCCCCTGCGAAATAAATAAAATCTTGGAGAAAAACTAAAAACCAAGTCAAGGAAATCATTTTTCTCGAAATTAAACCGACAGGGACGAGCAGAGAAACTTTGGTCATTAACAATTAACTTCCCTCGAGGGGGAGCGAAGACGGGGCCCGAAGGCGGCGTGGCGAGCGAGGGAGAGAGGGGGCGGAGGAACGGGTCAAACGCGGTGGCAACGCGGAGCGAAAACAACGCTAATTAAACAACATTTTTAATCTACGTGGCGAAGGATGCGCGAGGCAGGGCGAGATCGAGTGCGAGAGCGAGGGGAACGACTGAAGGTCGACAAGGGTCGACTTGTGGCGGACACGTAGACTAAGTTAAAGCCAGCAACAACAATAACAGCAACAACGCGGAGCGGATTTCGACAACATCCCGATGTGTTAATGAGAGCGCGATTACGAGAGGGAGAGCGAAGGAGAACAATGAGGAAAACAAGAGAAAGAGAGAGCAGGGAAAAGAACTGGAGGAAGCTTTAATAATTCCCACGGATAATGAGCTGGAAGTGCGAAACTTTAGAGGAACGTGAGGCGCAACTCCAAGGACATCAAGGACATCTATATCGACGTCAACAACAAACACAACAACATTACCAACAACAAAAGAGGGGCACGGGCGAGACGACAGATGAATTTTATTATTGCTTTTGAGTTGCCAACAACAGCAATGGCGACGACGACAACTCAAAGGACGACAGCAACAACATCAACAGAACACGACAACTTTTTGCACTGAAGACTTATAAATAAATTAATCGCGCACAGGCAAGTGAAAGAAGTCCCTTGGAGAAAACAAAAATATTTATGCAGCGAAGGCCATCGACATGCGAATCAATCGACGAAGACACTGTGCTGCTGTTGTTGATGTTGTTGTTGGAAGTCATCCTGCTCGCAGTGGTTGAAAAGAAGTCGTTGCTTTCGGTGTTGTTGGTTTTCGTTGCGGAGCAGTGGCTGTTGTTGGTGTTGTTGTCGTCAACATCTTGTCCACTGCTCTCTTGATGGCGGGCATAACAAGTAATTAACAACTTCTCTCCGAGCGGAAGTCCTCTAACTCTTTCTCTCCCTGATGTCTCGCTCCCTCGCTGCCTCTCTCTGTCCCTTCTCTGTCTTTCGAGCTCTACCTCTCCCTCTCTCTCGCCTCTCTTTCTCCCGTTGTCGGCGCCATCTCGGAGGACCTTCGCAATTATGCAAAATTACAACAACAGTAACCAATCTGGACTGGGAGGGAGATGGTGAGAGAGACAGCGAGAGGGAACGGAAGTGGAGAAGAGAAACCGGAAGCAAAGAGTACGGGTTCAAAGAAAAGTTCGCGCAAATACTGCCGAAAAAATATTTGACATTAAAGAAAATCAAAAGAAGAAAAACACAGAAAAAACGAATTAATGAAGAGAAAATTACAACAACAACAAATTGAGCTGCGAGAAAATAATTGTGGAAAAAATCGCAGCGTGAAAAACAACCAATGCCGACGAAAACTGTGGGAGTGCAGAAGGAACGAAAATAAACGGATGGACGTGAAATTATAACTTTGTCGATTCTGAATTTTTATTCTATCCTTCTATTTTCGAGCGCTCCGCTCCCTTTGGTTTTGCATTCTGTTGTTTTGCAAATTAAATTTTTAATGAAATGCTTCCTTATGAATCTCGTCCTTCGGCCAGTGCTTGATGAGTGCCGTTGTTGTTGTTGTTGCTGTTGTTATTCTTGTTATTCTCCCCCACTCCGTTCATTGCAAGTAATTTTCTGTTATAATTGAGTTTCAAGAAGGAAAGTTTACTCACTCCTTCTCCCTCCCCCTCGCTCCCTCTCTACCTCTCCTCCTCCGTCTTACCGTCGGTCCCTCGCCCGTGGTTGCATCGGTTGATGTCCTTGTGCTGCAGCTGCAAAATAAGATGTTGTCCTAGTAGTTGTTGCTGTTGTCGCTGTCCTTCATTAGTTGCTGATGCGACCATCTCTCTCCCCCTCCCTCTCGCGGTCTCTCCCACTGTGGTCGGCTACCATTTCTTTCTCCTTCCGTTCACCTCTTTTCATGATCCAGAGCGCCCTGTTATCATTGTTCGCTTTATTGATGGATGGCCTGCTTCTCACCATGGAAGGTATCAAATGATCATATCAGTGAAATTAGTCATCAATTAAGGTCTGCCTTGGATTCAAAAATCCTCCGCAAAAACCGAATCAATCATATGTTTTCTACCTCAAATTCTACCTCTTTCTTGCTTCCATCCGGTTCAACTCTTTGCACTCTCCATTGTCCACTGCCTCTGTCTATTTTCCTTGGCACTTGAGATGCAATTTTAATGTTATTAAATTCCCAAATTACTCCTCGGATTGACATTGGTCCAGTCCGGTCCCAGCTGAGCCGTTGCTCACTTTGCTGCTACTGTTTTTTCACTCCTCCACACTCTTCCTCTGCTTCTTAGTCCACCTCCACTGCTCTCGGGCTGCCGTCTGCAATCCGTCTTCCGCTTAAACTAATCAAACACAGCACTTAAGTACCTGTGGCTACGTGCGTGTGTGTGTGCAAAACCCCAACCACACACAAAACCGACAGACGCAGACAGAAAAAGGGTCAGAGAGAGAGAGAGAGAGAGAGGGATAGAAAACTGCACACTTCTTCGCCTCCTTTGAATGTTTACCTGTGCATCCCTACAACGATGGCGAGGAGCAGAATGTGTTTTGCGGGCAGCAAAAAAGCTTAAGCAAGCGTGCATGTTTAGAGAAGAGCTTTCGTGTGGCAGGAAGGAGGAGGGAGGAGGAAGAAGAGCTGAGGGGGGCGGGAGGATGGAGAGGGAGGAGTTGTTTCCACATGGGGAGCTCCGAGGACTTGGGAGCAGAACATCCAAGAAGCATCATCAAAAAACAATATCCTAATGCACTTATATGAATAATTCCCCAATTTGGGTGCCTTTGTGTTGCCGCTCTCTTTCTCTCTCCACCCCTCCAGCCCTCCCTACCCCGCCCTTCCCGCCTGTCTTTCTCTGCCACTCCACGTTGTCGATTTGAACCAGGTTGGCGTGCACGCTGTTGTTGTTGCAGCTGTTGTGCCGTCGTCCCTGCTGCGGTCCAAGTGGTTCAAGTGCTCGCCTGGGCGAGGGCCGCAGGATGTCGTCTCCACGTGCAGGGCAGGGACGAGGACGAACCGACGAAGAGACGAGGGCGGACGAGAAAAATGATGCATGCTTCGAGGTATAGAGAGAGAGAGAGAGAGAGAGAGAGCGAGTAACGAGGGGGGTTGAGCAAAGGAAGTATCTGAAGATTTTCGTAAACATGAATTTATGCAAAGGATAAAAACGAACATCCTTCAGATGCAGGACTCACCGAACTCGCCGAGCTCCGAACACCGACCGACGTCATCTGACCGATCGCCGGACCAAAGACGTGGTCTCCGAGCGGATGCAGCGAGGCAGCCATCGTGAAAGCTTTGCCAAAAGAAATCTCATCCGGTTTGATCAAAGGATAAGGATGTTTTTCTTGTTGTTGTTGGTGGTGGTGCTGCCGCTGCTGGCCCGAAGCACTTAAACGTGGCAGATAAGTCGTCCGTATTGGCTTCACAGCTAAGCTCTTGATTGCATTTTTGAACCACAGTATCTGGTCAATATTAGTGTTTCAGGTTTATCGACTCCGACTCGTTCTTGGGCCGGCCAATGGAGGCATCTGCGTGCGTGTGTGGTACTCACACACAAGAACGCATGTCCGCATGTGATCCTTTGTGGCATTGAGTTTGTGTGCAATTGGCCTTCAACATCGGTGCCACACGCCAAAACGTGCGGCTTTTTCAGGTTTTGCTTCACCCGAAGCACAACGTCTTGAAACTTTTCCCTTTGAAGAATGTGTAAAACCTAAAGAAACATAATTATTTTTTTAAATTCGGCAAATTTTCTACTTGCACCTAAAGATATACAATTTATTAATAATTATTATCTACTTACTCCTAATGATCAATGAATTATTTCTTGCTTTATTATTATTATTTCATATATTTACTACCAGAAATAACGCTGAAATTCTACGAAAACCAAAATGAAATAAATAGAACAGGTAGAAAATAATTTCAAAATCGGCCAACCGAACTGATCTCTACTGATCCCGAGAGCCAGACCGGTGGGAAAGTTTTGAGCTCCAGAATATTCTTTATATAAAATCATCTGCTCCATCCTCGAACAACAGGAAACGCTCAGCATTCGCCGCATTGTGAATCCGTCCGAGGCTACTCCTGCCTCTTGCCTCGGCTAGCCCATGGTCCACGTGCGGAGGACCCTCGAAGAGACGTCAGAGAAGCTGCGCCACGAGCCGACTTCCCACCCATGGTGGTGACAGTAGGTGCGAGTGTGCGTGTGTGCGATGGGCATGTGACACATTTCCCAGCCTCGTCCGTGTGTGTCTGTGGGGAGAACGGTGAGCTGCTGCTGTATTTGTTTGTTCATTAGTCCAAATGTGGCCCGGGTCGGTCTCGGCCTAGTTCGATATCAGCTCGGCATAGGCTTAAAGGCTCCTTAGATAATCCAGTTATCGGTCCGCTAGTTGGCACGTTGAGCCCCTGCTCAACTCCTCATTTCTCTCTCTCTCTCTCTCACTCAGTCCCTCGATCACCGCCGCTCGCAGTCTCTTTTTCCATTTTTGGGGCAATGCTTTGTGTGGCGGCAACAATGAATGGACATTGTATTGTTCTGATTGCCTGGATTTCGTCGTTACTGCGCCGATTGGCAAAACATTGCCGAACCGGAAGCCAACATATTGTGCCGGTGCTGCCATATTGCTCGGTGTTGTGTCATTAATTTGCACATTTCGAAGTTCCACGAACGCAGGTAACTCGCATTACGAATGCGAAATTTTGACCGTTTCCGCTCTGATTTTCCGGTTCAAAGAGGATTAAGTCGGAACTGCGGAATTATTTCCATTGAAATCGTGACGAGCCTTTACGATGTATTGACTAATGGCGAATGGAGTCCCTGCGATTTCAAATGGCTACTGATGAACGGGAAGAATGGAATAGGAAACAATTATATAAACTCGACCTACATATATGGGAATACAACAAGCGATCCCGTCCAGCTATCGAGAACTTCTGGGAACTTCGGGTTAAGTTGCGATTCGTTAACCCCCGTTCCTCTCGAAGGAACTTCCATTCCGGAGACAAAGTTATTGGCAATAAACCTCGGTCCCAATTAGCGCAATGTTGCCGAAAAGTTTTTGACAAATATGCCACTGGACCCCTGACCCTTCCGCCCCCTCGAATGTCGACTCCCATCGAAAAAATCGGTCAGACTCAGACTGAGAGCGGGTCGCAGTGGAAGTGGAAGGGAATTTAACTGGCAACGCTGAGCACTCGCCGGCTCCCGGGGGCGGGTGGTCGGAACATATCTCGAATAATTAGACGCATGTGTTTGCAGTGAACTTTCCGACTCGGTGGCAGCCCCCGAAAGCCGGCTGGAGTTAGTTCTTGGCAAGAGTTCGAGAATGGAAGAAATGTTTCCGTCGCCTGCTGGTGTCCTCAGGAGCCGATGGTTCGCGGTCGGAAGGGCCGGGATTTATCACAAAAATAATGACCGTTAAAATATGTGACTGTGAGAGTGGGGATCTGGGGGGCAAAGTTTATTCAAATGCCAGATCAACATTTGCTGTCGTCGCACAAGGACTGGCCGAAGTTAGCGGAAGAGGAATCTGCCTTGGGAAGAGGAGCGAGTTAGTAGCAGAGGTTCCTTCGAATAGTTGGCGGCAAAATATGTGCTGGCAGGAAATTTGAAAATTCTTATTAGCACCGAGAGAATCGGGGTTCAAGCGATTGGGCACCAATGAACAGAGATCCAATTACGTAGTTTACATTTCATTCACAAACTAAGGAACTAATATTTTCTGAGGTGCAGACTAATATTTGAATGAGATTTGCAAAGCTATTAATAAGAATTTTTGCTTTCGCTATTAATAATTGTAAATTTTTCAATTAACTTTTTGAATTTGAAAATGAAGGAACTTTGTATTGTTTCAAACAACATTTTCCGAAAAAATTCAAGTTTTTCAATGAATATTTCGAAATTTCAATTTAAATTCAAATTAGTTAATCGGGCCCGAGTCACCAGGCTCTTGTGCTGCGCTTTCAAAAGCTATCCGAGGAATGCATGATAACTTTGGAGTCAGAGCCAGTGCACCAACATCTCCATCACTCCTTCACTCAGCCCGGTTCTCTCCCACGCTCCCAGTCTCTCTCTCTCTCTCTCCGGACTGCTCTTTCCGACTCTGTCTCATTTCCCCTCGGTTGACCCTCGTTGAGCCGATGATGATCTCATTAAAAAGTTATTTTTGGCGAGGTCTACGTCCCACGATTCGCTTCATTTAGCGCCAGCAACAACACAATTATGGCGACAACAACAACAAAAATTGCTGGAGAGTCGGTTCAAGTAATGGGGAATATTTAGGAGACCTTTTCGGAGCATGACGAGGCCCGGAAGTCATTGTTATTATTATCAAAGTTCTTCTTCTAGTAGTTGTTGTTATTGTTTTTGTTGTTGTTCGCGTTGATCTATTTTGGCACATTTCCAAAATTTCATTTGCGAACGAGAAATTGAGCGAAATTCTTTGCATAGTTTGCGGCGCCCCGCCTCCTCTGCCCCGCAAACACCCACCGAGGCTGTCACCGCAGCCCGGAGCGAGCGACAAACCGCCAACGAGACAAACTACAATTCCGACTTCCGCTTCCGGCTTCAGTTCCGATGCCGCCACCGCCTCCGGTGCCACCAACAAATGAACCGACGAAAGTTTCGCCCGAAATTGGACTCTGATTTCAATGAGGAACGAAACAAAGACGCAACTTTCGACCCCTGATCCTGCTCTCTCTCTCGCTCTCTGCTTTCTCCCTCTCTCGGTAGCATTGTACCTTTCCGTCTCTCTCGTTCTCTCGGGAACGGACTGAAATCATATATATATTTTCGGCATAATTTCGGACGACTAAATATTTGTCGATTCCCACATTCGATGCTCGATCCCTCGACCACGGCCCCCTTCGCCTGGCCGCGTCCCATTATGATCGTAATTTGGTCGCCGGCAACTTTTAATGAAGAAACTGTGGCGGGGAAAACTTTTCCACAAATGGAACCCATCGAACCTCGTGGTCGGTCGGCCACAGAGGCAATAGATCTGAGCTCCGAGCACGGAAGTAGATGCAGATGGAAGTGGAGATGGAGATGAAGACGAAAATGAAGATGGAGATGGGAGAAAGAATCCTTCTAATGGCTTGCAGGGAATTCCCCTCGAACAATGAAGCCGTGGTGGTGTCTCGAATCCATGTCAAAGACATTGTGGCTTCCGCGGCTTGTTCGGGCAACGGCACCACTGACTAATGGTGGGTGTAGAGGAGGTAGTCGGGCGATGTTTGGGGAATGGGAGTGGCAGGCGTCCGGATGCCGAGCATCTGAAGTAGAGTAAAAGTTATCCGCATCCTCCAGCTGGCCAGAGCTCGAAAGCTGTTTCCTGAAAATAGGTACACAATTTCATCCATTGAGTCTCGTCTTTCGCAAATATTGCTTTCCATCTTCTTTCTTGACAACAGATAATCATGGAGCCATGTATTCGGCGTTATCTGGTCTACATATGCCCCGTGCTTCCTATGGCCATGTGTGTATGTGTCCATGGCCACAGGAAGTCGAGCTCCGGGCGACTCCCCGCGGGCGGAGGAGAAATTGTTAGGTCTGCTCAAATGTTTATTTTCAATTATCTGCGGCGTGCGAAAAATATAAGAAAAGAGCGAGCGGACGAGACACGCGAACGGAGTGCAAAAACGAAGAACGAAAAATGCTAAGGCTAGAGGAGGGATGAAAAACAAAGGAAGCCGAATTAAATGGAATTCGATAGCGCACGGCGGATGTCCCAGTAGGAAATCGGCGGGAACTTGGCGAAGAGAGAGAAAGAGAGGAGAGATAGAGAGAAAAATTGGTAGTGGTGGAGTTGAGGAAGAAGCGAGGAAATTTCGAAGTCATTTCCAAAGGGAGAAATTCCTTTAGTGTACAAGAGGATTGAGGATTGCTTAACAAAAGATGGAGTCACTTAATTCTTTTCCGAAGGTGAGGGACAGAGAGGGTGAGCTGGCAAGAGAGGGAAAGTGAATAGCTGACGGTTCCTCAAGCTGAAGAATCCTCTGAAACCCCATTGTTCTTGTCAAATTCTCGTTCCTAGCGGGGGCCCCGCATCTGCAAAGTTCGAGTTCGAGTCCTAGCGCCATGCGACACTCACTCACTCACTCACACACACACACACACAGACACACACGTGCCCCACATAGCCAGCCGGAGATAAAAATAAAAGGCCGTTTGTCTAACGAGCCCGATTCCAAAAAGAACGCCAACCACAATGGCAGCCGGAACCACGTTGACGACGACGACGCCGACAATTTTAATGTTGATTTGTGTGACGTGACGACGGGAGCCGGAAAACGCCGGGAGGGGCCGGAGTGGTCCGAGGTAGGGAAGGTGATCGGTGGGCACATTTTTAAAATTGGCAACTTTAGAAAATGGTTATCTCTGCGATTTTCATGCCTCCGCACACATTCCTCCGTGGGAGCCTCGACGACACCGAGATGTCGACGTCGATGTCTTGTGATTGGTAAATATTTCATTACTTTACATGCCTTTCGAATCGGATGCCACATGCAATCCCTCGCCTCTCTCTCCTGTCTCCCTCTCGCCTATAGGCCTTGACCGGAGAATCCTTTTCGAGCCATTAAACCGCAGCCAGGCCAAGAGCGGCGTCAGCCCAAGGTGATCTCGAAAGATTCAGGGGTTTTCGCGGAAATCTCTCTGAGAAATCCCATCACGGTCGCCAGGACAATGGGAAGCTCCGGCTCTTGTGGCAAATGGACCCACTCCCGATTCACGAAATTGCTCTTGACGAATTCGGGGAAAACCTCGTCTGTCGTTCCTGGAAGGCAGGCTTGCACTCCATCATATGGCTAATCGAATGCTTCACGGGCTTCCGATTCCCAAACACCAAACAAATGATCGCTTCATCCCACGATGGGGCTCCGTCCATCGGCGTCCACTGCCGCAGATTGGCCTGGACTCGAGATTATCCGTACTTGAGATGCTTTTGTTTTCGAGCTCTGCAAAACCCTACAAAGGTGTCCTTCACGGCTCATCGGGGGATTCGTTTTGCCTCTGCGACCGTACGTAATTTTCCACCCAGGAGAAAATCCAAGGGAATCCCCTCGCCTCCGCAAAGAGTTGCCGTCTCCATGGCTAACGAAGAGAGGCCATATTTTCGGGGAAATTCCCAGAGCTCGATCATTTGTCATGCGTTTGAAATTTCCTCGGGCTGGGGATGGGTGGAAAAAGCGAAAACAATTCAACACATTACCTCAAGCACTTCCAAGCCTACCTGTCGCTTTCTCTCCTCCACGCACTGTTTCTTCCGCCTCGCTGCTTACCGAGAAATTTGTGCATATCATGGGAGAGCGGACTGGGAGAGGGAAAACTTTCATCATTATCAATGTCCGGCGCCCAACCCCAGCCCCAACGACTTGACATGAATATTTAAACGACGCGGACCGGACCGCTCTGAGCAGGCCGGCGTGGTGGGGCGTGGCACGCAAAATGGCCGACGGGATGCTTTTTTCACCATTAATTTTCTATTAGCCAAACGCGTGGCAGGTGAAGACCTGCCAGTATCAGGATCAGGAGCAGGAGTGGGAAAGCGAAACGGCAAGAAGAAGCACCTTAGAAGAACATGAAGAAGAACAAGAGGAAGCACCTAAGTGGGGCCAACAGCCGAACGAGACGAAGACGAAGACGAAGACGAAGAGGAGGAGAGGGAGAGGAGAAGGAAGGACAAGATGCTGGCCAACAAACCTAAACAATTACCTGCAAAAACGTAGGCATCGGACCGTGAACTGAGTGGAAACGAGAAGCGAGATGGGGAGAGAGGAGACGTAAAGAGGGTGAGAGAAAGAGAGGGGACAATTCATAAATAATTTCCCATGTATTTCGCTCATGGAGGAAGGTATTTAAACGCTTCAGCCGGGGTGCCGATGTGGGAGGAGGCGACGAGGGCCTGGTGATGGCGTTGAGTGGAAGGTGAGGGAGCAGGTGGGAGTCTGGGATGGGGACACGAAGGCGATGACGGCGGCGACGACGACGACGAAGAAGAAGAAGACGCTGCGGTGAAACTTTGTAAATTATCTGCAATAATTGTTTTACTTTATCGTAGTTGTTTTACTAGGGAGCTTGTGTTTGACTTTGTTGTTGCTGCGTCACTCTCTTGTTGCTATTTCTGGTTGCTGTTGTTGATGCTGTCATTACCGTTGTTGTTGCAGCTCCAGCAATCAATGTCCTCAAAACCCAGCAAATGACAGGACACCAAAGAGAGCTAGGTAACAAGAGTGATGTAGGACCTAGTGAGTGAGGGAGGGCGAGAGTTGGCAACAGCTAAACCTGATGACAATCACCGTGACATGAGCCACAGGTGGGTGGCGGGGCGCGGCGCGGCGCGACGGGCAGGCTGGAAGTTTACGCACTAATTAACATTTTCCGCCATGACAGCAGAGTTTTTGCGGCGACAGAAACGGCGAGGACGCTCCGAGACGACGACGGCAACGATGACGGCAAGGATGAACGCCGTCAGCGATGAGTGAGTAAGAGAGACCGCGGTGGACGCAGGGAGGGGTCGATGAGGAGGCGGGCGTTTCGTCCTCGAGTCCTGCGGCGCTCGATTGAAACATCAGGTGTTCCGTGATTTGACAGAAAGACTTTCGCTACATTTGCTGCTGCTGCTGCTGCTGAGTTGCGGGATCACCAACCCTGCAACTACTTTGCTCCCTCCCCCCATCAACCCCTACCGCCCTCAGTCGCCCGTCGCCAGGCCCCGCCCCTCGGCTCAACACGTGGATCGGCCAAACTTTCCTCGCTTCTCTGCCCTGGCCTTCCATTCCTTCCGGCAGCGACAGGTGACCCTGCGCATTGTTGTTGTTGTGAGCGAAGGTGGACAAGGGGAGGAAGAGGAGCAGAATGAGGGGAAGCTGTTGATTGCGATGGTCCTGTTGGTTGGAGGACGGGCGAATTCGTTAATGACGCGTCTCCTCAATTTATTTTCTCTTGTCGTTTGCTTCTGGACTAAACGACTTTTGTTGATGGCGTCGCTGATGCTGTTCATGTTGCTGTTACAATGGAGACGTTTCTTGGCCGCCCTAATTGAAATTGATGTAAATGAGGGATGAACATGTCAGAGGCAATTCTCCTGATGTCCAGAGACGTGATGACGAGGGGGCGCGGAAGGGGAGATAGAGTCAGACTGAAATCCTGGAATTGGGGAAGAAGGGTGGGGAATGGTTGGAGAAATATATATAGAAGAAAGCAGGAAATTACCATCAAGAACCACCAAAGGTGGATAACGAGTTTGTCCGGAAGAAGTCCATAGATCTTCTCACACTCAGTTCGCATCGGGCTTCGTCCCCTTCGCCCACACGACCCCAATGCCATGGTGCACAATTGAGTCGGGGAATAATTGACACGAATATCGAATTGTTGCGAAATGCATTTTTTCCCCTCGGAGTTCGCCGACCTCAATTGCATTTTCGCATTTCGCTCAGTCGCCTTCGCGATTGTCCCTTGCAGGGGCAGCCGATGAGATCTCGTTAAATAAGCTGCAGCAGCACGTCCTCGGAGCCCTTAACGTCGCCTTCGTCCCGCTCCTCATCTCCCACTTCTCCCTTCACTTATCAGGAAATAGTAATCCATCCTCGTCACCGTCGCCTTCGCCGTTCACTTCACCAGGATTCGGCCCATGGTCTCCGGCGTCGTCCTGGTTCCCAAGGTGGCCTCTCGCCGTCTCCCTCCTCTCACCGGCCACCGACCCCCCTCTTCTTGCCAGCCATTCGAACTCGCTCTGCCAGTCCGTTTCTTATCGCGGTCATCCTCTTGGGCCGTCCCGCTCGCCTAATTTACATTCGTCACTGTTTTACTCGATGCTATTGTTTTTGTAATTCTACTTGTTGTTGTTGTTGTTGCTGTTCTTGTAATTGCTGTTGTTGTCAGAAATATCGGAACTGACGTTTAGCACCGCGCATCGCATCGCAATGAGAACCTCAAGTTGTCGAGTTGGCACCAGGGCTGGGATACCAAACAAACCGTCGCCCACTTTGGCCTCGAAGGCTGCGTGGCGTGGCAGGAAGGGAACTAGGAATTGAAGGGTGGAGACGGAGGACGACAAGGAGTGAGTGGAGATGAAGAGGGCAGGGGGTGGGTCGGGTGGCTTGTGGCTGGCGGCTGGAGGCAAACGTCGGAGCGAGTGTCGTTCGTTCGTCGATGGTTGCGGGATTCGCGGTGTCGTTGGGCGAACGTTTATTGCGCAATAGTTCATTCAATTATTCACCACCATCAAGCGCAAATATTACAACAACAACCGCTGCAACGACAACCAAACTAAATCAATAGCAACAACCATTTGAGCAGCGGCAACAACAAGCAGTCGCTCTCAACAGCAGCTGCTCGGCGGAAATCGTCACAACTGCATTCGCTCCCTCCTCTCTATCTCTCCGTCTCTCTGTCCCCCGCGCCCTCGCAGTTTTCGCCCCCTCCTTCTTGCACTCCTCGGATATTCCCGGTCCTCGTCCTTCCGTCGCCCTTCGCAGTCGTTCGTTCGGTTCGTCTCTATTCCGCAGGATCCTTCTCCCACTCCAGTCCGATCTACCTACCGCTCTCGATTCCTGTTCTCTTACCATTTTCCCTCTATCCCCTATCTGTCGCTCCCTCTCGCTCCTCGGTGATGTGCGAATCGCACCGCCTGCGTCTCGCGCGAAGACGAAAAGTGCGAATGAATCGCAAGAGGGCGTCGAATTCGTCGTCGTCGGCGACAACGGGAGCGTCGACGTCAGCGTTAGCGTCAGCGTCGACGTCGACTTCGCACAGACAAACTTCCTACGGAAACAAAAGAGACGAAGTGTTGCCAGACTATTGTGAATTATATTCAATGGAATTATGTCGAAACCAGGTTTTCCGGAGAATTGAGAACATGAAATAAATAGTACAATTACTATTTTAGTAGTGTAATTCATACATTCTGATAATTCCTTTTATATTCAATTATTTTCGTTTTTATATTCATTTTTGGAATCATTCATCGTTTTATCATTTCGTTCTGACACAGGCGGTAACCATGTCGCCACTTGCAGTGCTCGTGGAGTAGAAGTTGGTGGGAGTGAGAGGGCGTGATGGATGCAAATCAAGAGAGATTCCGAAAATTAGGAAGTTGAGAAGAGAATCCGGATCGCGAGGAAAGGGAATTATTTATAAATTCATCGCCATGCAACTGAAGCATCTGAGGACAGACAGATTTCCGCAGTCGCAGTCCAGCAACTTCATTGTCGGAAAGAACGCGAAGAAAGGGGGAGTCATTTGAGTAGGAGCGAGAGGAAAGATATTTTGGTCCACAAGGGACAAACTATGCCCACCAAAGAGGGTGTGGAGGTGGGCGTGGCCCCAACTGAAACCACTTTTAGCCAATTACCAAACACAACTGGAAAGAAGCCTCCCAGATTTCGTGGGGCGGCGCGTGGAGACCCGCAAAAACTTTGGTGAAAATTGCGTAAATATTTAATTGCATACTTTCCGACCACGGCTGAATTTATTGTGTAATAGAAATCGATAGCAGATTAAGGTAACGCCGAAAGAACAGTTGAAAAAATAGGGAGGCAAGTTGTTGAAAATCTCTATAAATCGGGGCAGTACCTGAGGTGAAAAAGGGCCAAATGAAAAGTGCCAGAAACGGCATCAGGGACCAAAAAATATTTAAAAAACCTGTAAACCTGTGATACTAAAAAAACACAAAAAAATACTGCGGGAGAAAATGTGTACATGAAAAAGTGCGGATTAAATTTAATAAAAATTGAGGAAATAGGTGAAACTACGGTAAAAAGGCTTCGGAAATATTTAAAGGTAAACAAGGGGTTTCCAAAAGTGTTGCCAACGCAGTTTGTTGCTGTACAAACATATTTGGAATTGCATGAAAAAAGGAATTGTCCCCAATTCATGAATTATGAAACCGATAGAAGGGGACAGAGAAAGCAGCAATCGGAAGCGAAGCGTTGTCTCTTGTTTTCATTTAATTTGCGACGAACAACAAAAAATGACAGCAGCAACAGTCGTTGGAGGGGCGGGCACTCCTCAAGATATGCAACAATAATTAGCGCGTTTCACGATTAACTGAAACCTCATTTGAATGCATTTGCTTGTAGAAGCTCTCTTCGAGGATGATTTGAGTCAATTCGCTTCGGTTTACTTCACAGTGTTTTGTATAAGATGAGGTATTATGAGAGAATATGAGAGAGACAGCTTTCTCGGTTATGCAACTAATTGGCTGGTGCCAGTTGTTGTCGCAAGAACAACCCGAACCCGAACCCGAGCCCGCCCCCTCATTTCCTCACCGTTACCTTTATTGAAGGGCTTTTAGAATAATAAATGTTTTTTCTTTCTATTTTGTTGTAAGTCCGTTGATGTGGAAACCTCGAGTCGGTCGAGTAAATCTCAAAAGCTCCTTCTTAATCCCTCTGTCCGAGTGGAAGTCCTTCTGGAATTACTGAGATAAAAACTTAATTAGAGAAATTAAGTAGCAGTCTCTTTGTCGTCAAAGGTGTTTAATGTGAACAGTTATGTGATCCTCACCCGAGAGCTCACAAAGGTAAGCAGGACAGTAATTGCTTGTCAATAAAAACTTGAATTTGAATAGAAAGTTGTCTGTGGCCCTAACATTTACAGATGACAAAAAAACAACTTTTTGACAAACAGATTAATTTAATAGCAAAGGTTGTATGTGTGATTCCTGGAATGTGACCTAATTACAGAACAGGAAATACAACAGCGAGGGCCTTCAGGCAATTAACTCAAATTAGAACACATTAGCGCATTTGCATCCCCATTTGAATTTCCATCTGGCCCCTCGGCCCTCTCTGAACCCCGGAGCCTCCACCAGGATACGAACCAAGAGAGCTTAAAAACAACTTTCACCGATTTTACACGCTCCTGAACCAGGACGAGGGTGCGAAATCCGTGACCCGTGGAGTGGCGTCAAAATTAATGGGCGGGCGCCGCCTCTTCCGTCGCCTCCCCCTCCTCTCGTCACATACAGTTCACAATAAGCGATGGCGGAACTAACAGCGTCATGGCGGCTGCTTCCGTTTCCGCCGAGTTTTTAGCACGCAGTTCTGTGTGTGGGTGTGGGTGTGTTTGCGACAAGCGACTCTGTGGAAGTGTGTGTCACTGCATCATGAAGACGTCACGTTTGAAGGCGTGGCGTGGGGTCGTCCGCTGTCGCACCAGCAGGTGGCAAAGCGGCCGTGGCAGGGAGGAGTCCTGAGGGAGCTAGCGACAGAGAGAGGGAGGATGGGGTGTGGAAGGGGAAGATGGGAAGATGGGAAGACGACGTCGATGGCCATGGCATCATTTGTTTCATTAAAGAGCCATCGATTAATTGAGCGATTGCATCTGATTTCCGCCAACACGCAAGCACAATGACCACCCGCACACACACGCGCACATGCACATCCCCGCTGTCGTGCCCCACACGCCTCTCACGGCCGCACCGAAGGTTGACGGCAGATAGTGAGTCAGGGGGAGGCAGGGTGAGGCAGGGGGGGGTCGTGTGAGTGGTGCTGGGATTAGACATGTGCGCGTCCTTTTGATTATCCTGACCGTAATTGCATACGCCCCAGCTGCCCGTCGTTGACGTACCTGTTTGCCATCAGACGTCATTTGGCTGTCAGCGAAATCTCTTGAAATTTACTCAAGCACACGGATTTCTGACTGCCAACGATCTCGCCCAAGTTCCGTCCACACCCAACCTCCGCCTCCCCAGTCTCAAGATGGCATTCGATCCGATGCGCAAATGTCAATTACATTCTCTCTCTCTCTCTCGCTCCCTCACCATCACCCATCCGTGACCCGTTCTCGCCGTTCATTAAAATCCGCATTATCCATGATGTCTGTCGATGTAATTGAGATTAAATGGCATCGCCTCGCGACATGTGGCAGCACTGCTTGTGTATTGTTCGACGTCGATCCGTCGCACACAACAGGAACGAGTCGACTCGACTCAAATCGAATCGATTTGAATCGACTGAAGTCCCTGCTGTAATCCTTTTCGCGGGAAATTAATCCGTGGGTGGAGCCTCGGGAGGCGGGGCTCGGTGGGTGTGGGTTTTAGGCGAAAGCTTGATTACAACACCGACCCAGAACAGGGAAGATCCCCCTGGGCGGGAGACAGAGGTAGATAGTATTATAAGGTGCAGCCAAATCCAATACGATCCAATTAGCGATAAATTAAATGGATGGTCTATCAGTTAAACTGGTTTATGTGATGTCTAATGAGAGATAATGACTAGTGCAGGCAGAGCCGCTGGACTGCTCAGTATTTAGATAAATTCCCTCAGATTCGCAATGTCTTCGAAAGGCAATATTATTTTAATTGCAGCATTACTTCGCAACTGACAAGCATGCAATTCTAATGCTCTTAAGCATTGTCCTTGAGTTCAGATCAGAAGAGAAAATTTTGGGAAAAAATCTCGCGTACGCCCTGAGCTCCGGTTTAGTTCTCTTCTGGATTATGTCGAATTAATAAAAAGAAAATGGGTAGCATCGCAACCTTCTGTGCTCGAGGACTTGGAATGGTTCCCCTTCATCATATCGGCCGATCTCCAGCTCGTCACGCTGCAAGCTGCGAAATTTGAATATTCACTTGACCGTGAATTGAAAAATGTTGTCCCTGGGTTGTGGCCATCAACTCGAATTGAAATTCCTGGATTGCGTCGATTTATAACCGAGCTGAGGAACGTGATTTTTTGTGTCATCAACTGGCCAAATGTCCCCAACAACTACAACGGCCATAATGACAATAGCAACAACTACTACAATGCGATTTCCTCCCCAATCACTGGGCCCCGAGTGAGGTCTTCGGTCTCAGCCTGCCAGCTTTATTTAAGCATACTTCTCTTTATGAGGTCACGTTTTCCCAATGATTGTCCTTATGGCCCTAATACAGTTACACCTGATGATATTGTTAACTTTTGTTCTTGTTCCCGTTCTTGTTGCTGTGGTTGGTCCTCTTGCCCAACATCAAATGGTGATTTCCTGCTCACGGGCACCTTCCGCAGAGATTCGTCGACAGGAAAGCACAGATATATGACGAGGGAGAAGGAGAGGGACAGCCCTTGTCTCTTTCATCTGCATAACGATTTCCATAATTCGCAGCATATGCGAACGGAAATAAGCTCATTGCCATAATGGCTGCCACGCCACTTCCGCTCGGGCTGACTTGGCCACTGATTCACCAGCATTCAGATCATTTTAAAAACCGAGACCGGGGCAGGAAAGGTTTCGAACGCAAATGAAAGGAGATTCCAAGAAACCAGATGCTCGACTTTTGATCCCTGGAGCGGCGGTTTCGGCAACCCTTTGTCAGCTCAGGTCCCGCAGCAGCCCGCGGTCCGGACCGACTCGACCGACTCGACCTCCTCGCAACCCGCAATCGCTGACCTTCTTCCACCCGCCGGCGACTGACCGGCGACCCCGACCCCGACCTCACGACCACGCGGAGCGCGGACGAATTCGTTCGGACCTCGGAGTGCGCTCCGCATGCGAGGCACGTTTCTTACACATCGGAGCGTTTCCGATACCCGTCGGCGCGAATGCCTGTCGTCGTCCGGCCCGGTCGTCCGCCTCCTTGTTGTCCACAGGCCGAGACAGCGGGCACGACTTGGGAGTATGTGCGTGGCCGGTTTGTTTGTGCGTTTGTGTTTGTACGTGGGTGTGTGTGAAATCTGTATTTAATCGCAAATTAATATATTCACACTAGGAACGTGACTTCTCATGCTCCAGCCACGTCTGCGGGCGTCCACATTCCAGACCAGGCCCAGCGCCGGTCCGACCCAGGCTCACGTCAGGACCAAGTTTACGCTCGTTTGTTTGTCCCTTCTTCCGTCCACCCATCCCCCGTCCGAACGTCCGTCCAAATATCCATCCGTCCGCTTGGGCGTCCGTCCGTGGTAGTGGTTGTTCTTGTTCTTGTGTTGACGGTCGGTTTGACAAGGTTTGTTAAACAAAATGATGGCTTAAAATGGCATAATTAATCACAAGCCCCGCTCCGAGGTTTCCGAGGGCTAACTTGCCCAAATTTAATTGTGCGTGCCGACCATAGAGGGAGAATACGGTGATGGGCGAGGCCGGGGGGCTGATCGTTGAACTCCGGACACATCAATGGATGAACTTTAAGAACTGAAAAATCACAGTCTCTCATCGAGACACCACTACCAACCTCAGTTGTTGAACTGGGTCGGTTCACCACGAACGAATACCTCGAGATCAGCAGGACTCTAGGCTTGAAAATTGAATTCAGATCGAAATAAAGCTTCCGAAGAATTTATTTCTTCATTTTTACATTTCAGTAATTCGAGTATTCGAAGCGATAAAACCTTGCTGGTGACGATGAATTAGTTCCAAATACGCATATCACACCAGACGCATCCTGCCCAGGTGCTGTTGGTTTTCAATGTAAAAAAACAGAATAACAAAGAAAATAGAGAATTTTTCGAGTGGGTTCCAACCGAGCCTGGGAAACCGTAATTGAGAATATTTAAGAGGACGACATCGAAATCAAAGACGAACGAATTTTCGAAAATTGAGAATCCATTTAACAGGGAATAATAACAAGTTTGCTCAAGCTTTACACGAAAGAACCTCCCAAGCACACCTACTCAAACAAGTACACGCATACACACGCAATGCATAAAGTCGGAGACAAAGAGGAACACAGAGAAAGAGAAAGAGTAGGAGAGCGGCTGTTGTTGTTGTTGTTGATGTTATTGAAAATCTCTTTGTTATTGGAGATGACGGGATTCAGGTGTGTGAGTGTGTGCGCCACCGAGATGTAGACCATGAATCGAAGCCAGACACGAACAAATGAATTGGGCAAAAATTGGAACCGTCAAAGCGAGAGAAAGGGAAGACAGCACAGTGAGGAACTGGGAACAATAGAGAGGGGGTTGGAGAAACCAAAAGGTTGATGAACCCTATGGAGACAACGACGACTACGTTGTCGACAAGGAGGACGAGGACGACGACTTGCCATTTGGATGATGAATGCAAAAATTACAGCTGGTCGATGTCATCAACAACAGCAGCAACAACATCAGCATGCTGAAAGAAACAAAATAATGGAAGCAACAACAAGCTGATGGCAACAGCAACATCCGAAGGCAACAACAATGGAGACAACAACAACAACAACCCCAAGTGGTAGAAGACCGAGAGCACTTGCGAAAATAATGAAAATGTTCATTACTCGAGCGTTGACTACTGCCACACGACGAGAAAGAGATCGAAATAAGAGCAAAAGAGATAAAGAGAGAAACGAGAGAGTGAGAGAGAGACAGAGTCGATCGAAAGCCCTCTCTACGTACACACATACAAACAAACAGATATACATGAATGCACACATTTGCCATTGTAGTGAAGCGACGGCTCATAATCATTTTGAGCTGGGTGAAAACCCTTTACAACAACAACAACAACAACAGTAGCCCACATCCGCACACGCACACAGGCACCAGAGAGTTAAACAGCACGAGTGCACGAGTGTGCGTGTGTGTGGGTGAGTGAGAGAGACAGGGATAACAGAGGCAGAGACGAATTTTATGGGAAACAATGTTTCAGTCTCGTGTCACTCAATGTGGGTTCAAGCTAGCAATCATCATCATCAACATCATCGTCCCCCAACTGTTATTGTTGTTGTTGTTGTTATTGTAATACTTGTTGTTTTTGTTGTTGTTGAGCCATTGTCTGCTGATATATGCTCCTCCATGTTGCTTCGAATCCTCTGCACAAATGAAAAATATTATCATAAAAGCACGAACAGGTGCAGCAGTGCCAGGATGGAACTGTGGAATGAAAGGGACAGAACGCTTTCTCAGGAAGACTGAGTGAAGGAGACAGAGCGAGTGAGTGACAGGGAGTAATGAGGGTTAAGAGGATAATGGAGGGAAGAAGAATGTGTAGGGAATTTAAATGCGAGCCTGAGTGAGCGAACCATGAAAGTGAGAGGGTCTTCAGTCGTCGGTGGGCACAAGGTAAGCATCTAATTTTATTATACAAAATTTGCAATTCATTTCATTCGAAATGAAAAGGCTTCTTGAGAGAAAACTCCATTCGAATTTAATAAAATGGTTGAATATCAACAACAAGAAATTGTTCAAATAAGTAGGAAAAGTATAAATTCAAAAGAAAAATATAAAACATCTGTCTGCATTGATTTAAAAAGAATATTGAAAAATTACGGATGAATTATGAAGAATGTTGAATAATTCAAATTAAACTAATTAAATTAATTTAAATTAAATGATGACTTCATAATCCAAAATATATAAAGCAATCAAATCAATCAATAAATCAGAAATATAAATACTTGTAGCTATATAGAAATATTATGCAATAAAATGCTACGATAATAAAATATTATCAGTTCAAAATTATTTTAAAAAATATTTGAAGCAAGTGAAGAACACTAATTTAATGAAAAAGATGGAAAGAAACAAATGAAAGAGAGAGAAAGATCCAAATCATGTCAAGGTCGACGAACGTCTTGTGTCGGGTGTTTTTGACTGTAGTGGTTTCAGGTCTGGCATCGGTTCATCGGTCGCCGCATCGCACATCGTGATCAAACTATTGTTGTTGTTGGTTTCAGATGCTTGTAACCGAATACAAGCAACAACTACAACGACAATAAAGAATATGCAATAGAAACCAAAACCATGCAACGTCATATGCAAAGCTCTTCAACAGAAGGACGAAACGAGTAAGGGAGACAATGATGGAGTGAGAGAGATAGAGAGCAAGAAACAAATGTACGGAGGGAGGTTGGTTGAATAATGAGAGGTTGAAGAAGTGCATCATCAGGGGAAAATGTACGGGTTGGAGCCGAAATGGGTCATGGGAACCGTTTGTGGGCACCAACAAAGCAGAGCAATTGATAAAAACAACAACAGGAACACGGGAAATCCCTACAACAATAGCACGAGAAATGCCTACAACAATAATAACAAGGAAAAGTCGGCTGACAGCTCGCAGGACCTGCAACGGCAAGACTTCCGCCAGCCCACATGCATGCGTGTATCCATCGAGTGAGAGTGGAAGAGCGTGTGTGTATGAAAGAGAAAGAGAGAGGGAGACCCCAACAGGTCCAGGATGCGAGATTCGAAAACGCCCCTAATGGAGTGCATAAAATATTCATTAAAGCAACTTCGAGCCATCCAACGACGGCAACGACCAGCCTCCACTGGGCCAGAACCTGGCGACGGTCAAGTGGTGTGGACTCTGGTCTTGCTCTCGGTCTACAACAGCAGCTGTTATCGTTGTTGTTGACAATGCCACTGTTGTTATTCTCCATTCACCCCAAAAGTGGGCCGACAAGAGCGCATCGTGGCCGAACCGCAAGCTGCGGCTGCTCGTCGGAGCTGGAGGCTTCGAGTCGATGGATGAGGATCGCATTAGCGCTGGCCAAGGGGCCGTAGCGGTCGCTGGACATGGACATGGTGCAGGTAAATGATGCACGTAAAAGTGGGCTTTTCGCAGACGTCGCCTGACCTGACCTCAAGGAAATTAGTAGAGGAGAAATTTTGATTTAAATTTCTGTGAGGAGAAGGAGAATAAATTGGGAGGCACGGGCAGCACGGCCAAGGCGATGACGCCCCCACTCTGGGGCTGGCATCAATTCTTCCATGATTTTATGCCGGCGTTAAAGTTAAAAATTTCATAGCAAACGAATGCAAAAAACAAAAATGTTCGTTCAAATAAATTCCACGAAAATTTGATCAAGGTAAACATAGGAAAAAATATGCGAAAAACTGCCACCGGGTCGAGAGAAAAAGTGTTTGTGTGAGAGAGAGAGAGTGGGGGGGGGGAGTGAAGTAAAGCAGGATCCACGTTGGGATAACTGCTGCTGCCAGGTAATGGTTTACCGCTACCTCTGCTCACACACACACACACTCAGACACATGGCTCGAGGCTTTTTTCGGTTCAGTGTTTTCTACCTTTCCTGGTTCTCTCTCTCTCCATCTCTCTCGCTCGTGCGCTTGCTCTCGTTTTTCGTCCGCAACATTCGGAGATCTGCAGTGGAGCGAAATTTATCTGGGCCTGTCAAAGGGGCGTGGTTTAGGAGCGAGAGGGGATTGGGGGTGGGGAGAAAGGAATGCATGAATTTGTAACTCTAACCTAGTTTAGCTCTTTCTCACCTATTCGTTGCCTCGCTCCCTCGCCCCTCGGCCCGACCCCACGTGACCCTGATGGAGCCTCGCGCCGAGTTCCGCGATATTTATATGGGTGGCTCTTGTTGTTGCAGTAGTAGTTGTTGTTGTTGATACAGTCGTTGCAGTTCTTGTTGCTGGCATCGAAACACGGTAACTAACGATGATTGAACGCTTTCGGTTGGTTGCCCTCGCATTCGCCGCAGTGAAGCGATCCGCGTTACGTTACGTCGCACTACGTCTGATTGGACTGCGTTACGACGGACTACGTTGCAATACGTTAGTTGGCGTTATATCAGCGTCGGCCGCGCGGGAATCTCTCCGTGTTCTCTCCCGGAGTGACGAACGCCAGCAACTCCGCACACACCACCCACACACACGACGGACTTTACCCCCCCCAATCCAACCTCGATGCCTTCCCCTGCCTCCCTCCTCGCTCGCTCGCCATCTCACATCGTCACTCACACATGCTCGGCTCGTGCATTCGCAGCGTTTAAAGGATTAAATCCATAAGCTTTTGCCAACATCCGCGATGACAGATGAATTTGCGCATTTGGGCGCGTCGTCCGTGTAGCTGCTTGAGAGTGTGTGGGTGAGCTGAGGCCACCTCTGCGCCGCGTGTTGGAGTGTGTGTTGGTGTGTGTGTTTGTGTACATCGTGTGTGCCAGTGGGTGTGTGCTGTGGTTTTTTCCCTGTTTCCATCAGCCGAAGAGCAAAGAAACGCGTATGAGGAGAAACGAGAGTGAGGAGAGAGAGAGAGGGGAAGACGAGGAGGATTAGGAGAGAAGGAAGGCGAAAGGGGAAATATCGAGAGTAAGAGAGGGAGAGTAGCGAGGAAGAGGGGGGAAAGGAGGAAGCGAATATCGGGAAGTGTTTGTGGAAATTAATACGCGCACTACCCGCTGGCGACTGGAGATGAGAGGTGTGTGTGGTCTACAATCGGAGCGAAGAGAGCGCGAAGGAGAGCAGAGAACGATGTGTTAAGAGCGAATGGGGCAGGACTACGAGAGAACGATAAGAGTGGGGAGCGGGGAACGGTGAAATCTTCATTCATTTACTTGATAAAAAAAGTCAACAGACTTTGTTCCTGGGTATGAAGGCAGAAGGGAAGGTTGAATAGAAGTAAGCAGATGAGGAAGAAGAAAGTGTTGAAGAAGAAATTCTATTTTGGTTTCCTGAATAACCCTAAATTCTCTGCAAATCTTTGGTGTTTCCAAAGTTCATCCCAGATTTTTATCGACAGCTCAGAGTGACGAAAAATCGGCGAAGCCGATGGCACGCGATTCCCTCCTCCGTTCGCTCAAGGTCGTGCACTCGGTTGACCCACAGTCCGACGGCGAACTTCTTCCGTGCTCTCCGTCATCTCGATTTTGGCCTGCAGCAGGTCGCCGGTATGGCCGTTGGCTGGGAAGCTGTGCGAGCTTCAGCTTAATTACATTATCGCCTGCCGCCCGCGACCACCGCAGTCTAGCTCCCTATCCCCGGTCCTCTCACTCTCTCCATCTCACCCTCTCTGCCCTCTGCAGAACTTCGCATTAGTTCCAGGCTCGCATGCCTGGCCAGCGTAACCCCAGCCGACCCGGGCCGACCTCGCTCCCGGATTCTCTGTCGCGGTCAGCAACTTTCGCTGCAGCAGAGGCTCCCGACGCTGTTCACAATTTGGGGTGGGTAGGTACAAAAAGCGAATGAACAAGAAAAAGAAGACGAAGAAGAAGAAGGGGTAGTAATTTCATCCGCAAATCCACAAATACATCAGGGCACGGACGATTAAACTAATTCATAAGTCCTTAGTCAAAGCCCCCGATGACATCCGATGTGCAGCTCCAGCAAAGCCGACGAGGAGTGTTGCCAACTTAACAAGGATTCCTCGACAACAACAACAAAATCATATTACCCCCACACACGCACACACATCGAGAGACTGGAGGATTCGAACGAGAACGAGCGATATTGAGAGGACGAATAAGAAGGGACTGACTGTCCTGGGATAGAGTGTGAGAGCGAGTGAGAGTGATAGAGGGAAGCTGGGAACAATGCAAGTCGTGGTCAACGGGACGAGGGAGGCGACGTTTGGCGTTGGCGTTGTCCCTTGGCAGATTCCAATACGCGGTGGTGTGCGGAGAAGCAACAGGGGGCAGTGAATTCAAATCGATCTAAAGTCTAAAGAATGTCTGAAGAATCAAGTCAAAAACAAATTGGAACAAACAACCGAAGATGCGAATGATGGCGAAGATGCAGATGAAGGCAAGGATGAATAATAAGAGGTGACGGAGAGTCACCGTTAGCCGTTCATAATGGCCACCAAATTTGTACTCAAAAGTGACAGTTCGGATTGCGGCATGGACTTCGACTATGTCTTGCCGCGGTTAACTCGTGCACTTTTGTCGCTTCCTTTCACTCGTACGGATCATACAATCAAGCAACCATACCCTGAATGATCGCCCAACCAACCATCCATTTGACTTCACGCTGAGCCAAGGTCCACCCAGGAGAAAAGTAAATAACTTTCCTTTCCATTCTGCCTAGAAAAATGAATTGCTCCTGCCTATCGTTTATTTCCAACATCGAACACCACAACATATACCTTCAACGCCAACAGCAGCGAACACCACAACATCCACCTGCAACACAAACCAAGCAAATATAACGACATCCACTGCTGCCTTCATTATCACATTAAGTACCGCAACACGACTCTGTTCACCAAGCCGTTTCGCAGCTATTCGCCCACCAAACACTAAGCAAGAACTCGAGAATCGAAAATTAATCACTACTACCATGGGTCACAAGGAGTAAGATATGTTGCTGAAAATTACATTACCAATAGTGATCCAAAGAAAAATGCAAGAAAATCACCCATATACGAAAAATTGAAAAATTGATTCGGCATATTCTGGGTAGTCTAGCTCTTTCTGCTTGGCTTGTAGAGCAGTTTAAAGTTGTACTGGAGGACACCTGATACCTGTAGACAACAAAACTCGGTTTTTTGAATATTCTTCCCGTTCAACTCTTGCCGCTCTATCTCTGCTAGTTTAGAAGTTACAGCGATTTAAAGTTTTTCTGACAACTTTTTGTGATTGCTGCCGTTCCAGACCAGCTAGAGAGCTGGTTTTATTGGCGCAGTCAATAAAACAATCTTATTTATAAAAACTAAGAAGAAGCGATTTAATCAAGATTCAAATGAGAAGTGATACGAAAATACTTTTGATACAATACTTTCTCTGTATAAAATCGAATGCTACTAAGGTTATATTTTATACAGTGTTTTATATCAAGGTATATACAGTACATGAATTTCTTAATCTAAAATTATTATTCAACAAAATCGCTGTAACTTCTAATAGATAGAGCGCACAGAGTTGAACGCGAACAATTTTCAAAAAAACCGAGTTTTGTTGTCTACAAGCATCAGGTGTCCTCCAGTACAACTTTAAACTGCTCTACAAGCCAAGCGGAAAGAGCTAAAGTACCCAGAATTAGCCGAATCAATTTTTCAAGTTTTCGTATATGGGTGGTTTTCTTCCCTTTTTCAATGGCTCACCATTGGTAAAGTTGAAATCCGAATTAAATGAAACTCTACGACGTTAAAGAGGGGAAGTTCCTCTTTCATTTGCGCCGAAAACCAGCTCTCTAGCTGGTCTGGAACGGCAGCAATCACAAAAAGTTTTCAAAAAAACTTGAAATCGCTGTAACTTCTAAACTAGCAGAGATAGAGGGCCAAGAGTTGAACGGGAACAATTTTCAAAAAACCGAGTTTTGTTGTCTACAAGCATCAGGTGTCCTCCAGTACAACTTTAAACTGCTCTACAAGCGAAGCGGGAAGAGCTAGAGTACCCAGAATTAGCGGAATCAATTTTTCAAGTTTTCGTATATGGGTGGTTTTCTTTCCTTTTTCAATGGCTCACCATTGGTAAAGTTGAAATCCGAATTAAATGAAACTCTAGGACGTTAAAGAGGGGAAGTTCCTCTTTCATTTGCACCGAAAACCAGCTCTCTAGCTGGTCTGGAACGGAAGCAATCACAAAAAGTTTTCAAAAAAACTTTAAATCGCTGTAACTTCTAAACTAGCAGAGATAGAGGGCCCAGAGTTGAACGCGAACAATTTTCAAAATACCGAGTTTTGTTGTCTACAAGCATCAGGTGTCCTCCAGTACAACTTTAAACTGCTCTACAAGCCAAGCGGAAAGAGCTAGAGTACCCAGAATTAGCCGAATCAATTTGTCAAGTTTTCGTATATGGGTAGTTTTCTTCCCTTTTCCCATGGCTCACCATTGGTAAAGTTGAAATCCGAATTAAATGAAACTCTAGGACGTTAAAGAGGGGAAGTTCCTCTTTCATTTGCGCCGAAAACCAGCTCTCTAGCTGGTCTGGAACGACAGCAATCACAAAAAGTTTTCAAAAAAACTTTAAATCGCTGTAACTTCTAAACTAGCAGAGATAGAGGACCCAGAGTTGAGCGGGAACAATTTTCAAAAAACCGAGTTTTGTTGTCTACAAGCATCAGGTGTTCTCCAGTACAACTTTAAACTGCTCTACAAGCCAAGCGGAAAGAGCTAGAGTACCCAGAATTAGCCGAATAAATTTTTCAAGTTTTCGTATATGGGTGGTTTTCTTCCCTTTTTCAATGGCTCACCATTGGTAAAGTTGAAATCCGAATTAAATGAAACTCTAGGACGTTAAAGAGGGGAAGTTCCTCTTTCATTTGCGCCGAAAACCAGCTCTCTAGCTGGTCTGGAACGGCAGCAATCACAAAAAGTTTTCAAAAAAACTTTAAATCGCTGTAACTTCTAATCTAGCAGAGATAGAGGACCCAGAGTTGAGCGGGAACAATTTTCAAAAAACCGAGTTTTGTTGTCTACAAGCATCAGGTGTTCTCCAGTACAACTTTAAACTGCTCTACAAGCCAAGCGGAAAGAGCTAGAGTACCCAGAATTAGCCGAATCAATTTTTCAAGTTTTCGTATATGGGTGGTTTTCTTCCCTTTTTCAATGGCTCACCATTGGTAAAGTTGAAATCCGAATTAAATGAAACTCTAGGACGTTAAAGAGGGGAAGTTCCTCTTTCATTTGCGCCGAAAACCAGCTCTCTAGCTGGTCTGGAACGGCAGCAATCACAAAAAGTTTTCAAAAAAACTTTAAATCGCTGTAACTTCTAAACTAGCAGAGATAGAGGGCCCAGAGTTGAACGGGAACTATTTTCAAAAAACCGAGTTTTGTTGGCTACAAGCATCAGGTGTCCTCCAGTACAACTTTAAACTGCTCTACAAGCCAAGCGGAAAGAGCTAGAGTACCCAGAATTAGCGGAATCAATTTTTCAAGTTTTCGTATATGGGTGGTTTTCTTCCCTTTTTCCATGGCTCACCATTGGTAAAGTTGAAATCCGAATTAAATGAAACTCTAGAACGTTAAAGAGGGGAAGTTCCTCTTTCATTTGCGCCGAAAACTAACTCTCTAGCTGGTCTGGAACGGCAGCAATCACAAAAAGTTTTCGAAAAAACTTTAAATCGCTGTAACTTCTAAACTAGCAGAGATAGAGGGCCCAGAGTTGAACGGGAACAATTTTCAAAAAACCGAGTTTTGTTGTCTACAAGCATCAGGTGTCCTCCAGTACAACTTTAAACTGCTCTACAAGCCAAGCGGAAAGAGCTAGAGTACCCAGAATTAGCCGAATCAATTTTTCAAGTTTTCGTATATGGGTGGTTTTCTTCCCTTTTTCCATGGCTCACCATTGGTAAAGTTGAAATCCGAATTAAATGAAACTCTAGGACGTTAAAGAGGGGAAGTTCCTCTTTCATTTGCGCCGAAAACCAGCTCTCTAGCTGGTCTGGAACGGCAGCAATCACAAAAAGTTTTCAAAAAAACTTTAAATCGCTGTAACTTCTAAACTAGCAGAGATAGAGGGCCCAGAGTTGAACGGGAACAATTTTCAAAAAACCGAGTTTTGTTGTCTTCAAGCATCAGGTATCCTCCAGTACAACTTTAAACTGCCCTACAAGCCAAGCGGAAAGAGCTAGAGTACCCAGAATTAGCCGAATCAATTTTTCAAGTTTTCGTATATGGGTGGTTTTCTTCCCTTTTTCCATGGCTCAACATTCGTAAAGTTGAAATCCGAATTAAATGAAACTCTAGGAGAAGTTCCTCTTTCATTTGCGCCGAAAACCAGCTCTCTAGCTGGTCTGGAACGGCAGCAATCACAAAAAGTTTTCAAAAAAACTTTAAATCGCTGTAACTTCTAAACTAGCAGAGATAGAGGGCCAAGAGTTGAACGGGAACAATTTTCAAAAATCCGAGTTTTGTTGTCTACAAGCATCAGGTGTCCTCCAGTACAATTTTAAACTGCCCTACAAGCCAAGCGGAAAGAGCTAGAGTACCCAGAATTAGCCGAATCAATTTTTCAAGTTTTCGTATATGGGTGGTTTTCTTCCCTTTTTCCTTTTCAATGGCTCACCATTGGTAAAGTTGAAATCCGAATTAAATGAAACTCTAGGACGTTAAAGAAGGGAAGTTCCTCTTTCATTTGCGCCGAAAACCAGCTCTCTACCTGGTCTGGAACGGCAGCAATCACAAAAAGTAAAAACTTTAAATCGCTGTAACTTCTAAACTAGCAGAGATAGAGGGCCCAGAGTTGAACGGGAACAATTTTCAAAAAACCGAGTTTTGTTGTCTACAAGCATCAGGTGTCCTCCAATACAACTTTAAACTGCTCTTCAAGCCAAGCGGAAAGAGCTAGAGTACCCAGAATTAGCCGAATCAATTTTTCAAGTTTTCGTATATGGGTGGTTTTCTTCCCTTTTTCCATGGCTCACCATTGGTAAAGTTGAAATCCGAATTAAATGAAACTCTAGGACGTTAAAGAGGGGAAGTTCCTCTTTCATTTGCGCCGAAAACCAGCTCTCTAGCTGGTCTGGAACGGCAGCAATCACAAAAAGTTTTCAAAAAAACTTTAAATCGCTGTAACTTCTAAACTAGCAGAGATAGAGGGCCCAGAGTTGAACGGGAACAATTTTCAAAAAACCGAGTTTTGTTGTCTACAAGCATCAGGTGTCCTCCAGTACAACTTTTAACTGCTCTTCAAGCCAAGCGGATAGAGCGAGAGTACCCAGAATTAGCCGAATCAATTTTTCAAGTTTTCGTATATGGGTGGTTTTCTTCCCTTTTTCCATAGCTCACCATTGGTAAAGTTGAAATCCGCAATAAATGAAACTCTAGGACGTTAAAGAAGGGAAGTTCCTCTTTCATTTGCGCCGAAAACCAGTTCTCTACCTGGTCTGGAACGGCAGCAATCACAAAAAGTAAAAACTTTAAATCGCTGTAACTTCTAAACTAGCAGAGATAGAGGGCCCAGAGTTGAACGGGAACAATTTTCAAAAAACCGAGTTTTGTTGTCTACAAGCATCAGGTGTCCTCCAGTACAACTTTTGACTGCTCTTCAAGCCAAGCGGAAAGAGCTAGAGTACCCAGAATTAGCCGAATCAATTTTCCAAGTTTTCGTATATGGGTGGTTTTCTTCTCTTTTTCAATGGCTCACCATTGGTAAAGTTGAAATCCGAATTAAATGAAACTCTAGGACGTTAAAGAGGGGAAGTTCCTCTTTCATTTGCTCCGAAAACCAGCTCTCTAGCTGGTCTGGAACGGCAACAATCACAAAAAGTTTTCAAAAAAACTTTAAATCGCTGTAACTTCTAAACTAGCAGAGATAGAGGGCCCAGAGTTGAACGGGAACAATTTTCAAAAAACCGAGTTTTGTTGTCTACAAGCATCAGGTGTCCTCCAGTACAACTTTTAACTGCTCTTCAAGCCAAGCGGAAAGAGCTAGAGTACCCAGAATTAGCCGAATCAATTTTTCAAGTTTTCGTATATGGGTGGTTTTCTTCCCTTTTTCCATGGGTCACCATTGGTAAAGTTGAAATCCGAATTAAATGAAACTCTAGGACGTTAAAGAGGGGAAGTTCCTCTTTCATTTGCGCCGAAAACCAGCTCTCTAGCTGGTCTGGAACGGCAGCAATCACAAAAAGTTTTCAAAAAAACTTTAAATCGCTGTAACTTCTAAACTAGCAGAGATAGAGGGCCCAGAGTTGAACGGGAACAATTTTCAAAAACCCGAGTTTTGTTGTCTACAAGCATCAGGTGTCCTCCAGTACAACTTTTGACTGCTCTTCAAGCCAAGCGGAAAGAGCTAGAGTACCCAGAATTAGCCGAATCAATTTTTCAAGTTTTCGTAACCATTGGTAAAGTTGAAATCCGAATTAAATGAAACTCTAGGACGTTAAAGAGGGGAAGTTCCTCTTTCATTTGCGCCGAAAACCAGCTCTCTAGCTGGTCTGGAACGGCAGCAATCACAAAAAGTTTTCAAAAAAACTTTAAATCGCTGTAACTTCTAAACTAGCAGAGATAGAGGACCCAGAGTTGAACGGGAACAATTTTCAAAAAACCGAGTTTTGTTGTCTACAAGCATCAGGTGTCCTCCAGTACAACTTTTAACTGCTCTTCAAGCCAAGCGGAAAGAGCTAGAGTACCCAGAATTAGCCGAATCAATTTTCCAAGTTTTCGTATATGGGTGGTTTTCTTCTCTTTTTCAATGGCTCACCATTGGTAAAGTTGAAATCCGAATTAAATGAAACTCTAGGACGTTAAAGAGGGGAAGTTCCTCTTTCATTTGCTCCGAAAACCAGCTCTCTAGCTGGTCTGGAACGGCAACAATCACAAAAAGTTTTCAAAAAAACTTTAAATCGCTGTAACTTCTAAACTAGCAGAGATAGAGGGCCCTGAGTTGAACGGGAACAATTTTCAAAAAACCCAGAATTAGCCGAATCAATTTTTCAAGTTTTCGTATATGGGTGGTTTTCTTCCCTTTTTCAATGGCTCACCATTGGTAAAGTTGAAATCCGAATTAAATAAAACTCTAGGACGTTAAAGAGAGGAAGTTCCTCTTTCATTTGCGTCGAAAACCAGCTCTCTAGCTGGTCTGGAACAGCAGCAATCACAAAAAGTTTTCAAAAAAACTTTAAATCGCTGTAACTTCTAGACTAGCAGAGATAGAGGGCCCAGAGTTGAACGGGAACAATTTTCAGGAAACCGAGTTTTGTTGGCTACAAGCATCAGGTGTCCTCCAGTACAACTTTAAACTGCTCTACAAGCCAAGCGGAAAGAGCTAGAGTACCCAGAATTAGCCGAATCAATTTTTCAAGTTTTCGTATATGGGTGGTTTTCTTCCCTTTTTCCATGGCTCACCATTGGTAAAGTTGAAATCCGAATTAAATGAAACTCTAGGACGTTAAAGAGGGGAAGTTCCTCTTTCATTTGCGCCGAAAACCAGCTCTCTAGCTGGTCTGGAACGGCAGCAATCACAAAGAGTTTTCAAAAAAACTTTAAATCGCTGTAACTTCTAAACTAGCAGAGATAGAGGGCCCAGAGTTGAACGAGAACAATTTTCAAAAAACCGAGTTTTGTTGTCTACAAGCATCAGGTGTCCTCCAGTACAACTTTAAACTGCTCTACAAGCCAAGCGGAAAGAGCTAGAGTACCCAGAATTAGCCGAATCAATTTTTCAAGTTTTCGTATATGGGTGGTTTTCTTCCCTTTTTCCATGGCTCACCATTGGTAAAGTTGAAATCCGAATTAAATGAAAATCTAGGACGTAAAAGAGGGGAAGTTCCTCTTTCATTTGCGCCGAAAACCAGCTCTCTAGCTGGTCTGGAACGGCAGCAATCATAAAAAGTTTTCAAAAAAACTTTAAATCGCTGTAACTTCTAAACTAGCAGAGATAGAGGGCCCAGAGTTGAACGGGAACAATTTTCAAAAAACCGAGTTTTGTTGTCTACAAGCATCAGGTGTCCTCCAGTACAACTTTAAACTGCTCTACAAGCCGAGCGGAAAGAGCTAGAGTACCCAGAATTAGCCGAATCAATTTTCCAAGTTTTCGTATATGGGTGGTTTTCTTCCCTTTTTCAATGGCTCACCATTGGTAAAGTTGAAATCCGAATTAAATGAAACTCTAGGACGTTAAAGAGGGGAAGTTCCTCTTTCATTTGCTCCGAAAACCAGCTCTCTAGCTGGTCTGGAACGGCAACAATCACAAAAAGTTTTCAAAAAAACTTTAAATCGCTGTAACTTCTAAACTAGCAGAGATAGAGGGCCCAGAGTTGAACGGGAACAATTTTCAAAAAACCCAGAATTAGCCGAATCAATTTTTCAAGTTTTCGTATATGGGTGGTTTTCTTCCCTTTTTCAATGGCTCACCATTGGAAAAGTTGAAATCCGAATTAAATGAAACTCTAGGACGTTAAAGAAGGGAAGTTCCTCTTTCATTTGCGCCGAAAACCAGCTCTCTAGCTGGTTTGGAACGGCTGCAATCACAAAAAGTTTTCAAAAAAACTTTAAATCGCTGTAACTTCTAAACTAGCAGAGATAGAGGGCCCAGAGTTGAACGGGAACAATTTTCAAAAAACCGAGTTTTGTTGTCTACAAGCATCAGGTGTCCTCCAGTACAACTTTAAACTGCTCTACAAGCCAAGCGGAAAGAGCTAAAGTACCCAGAATTAGCCGAATCAATTTTTCAAGTTTTCGTATATGGGTGGTTTTCTTCCCTTTTTCCATGGCTCACCATTGGTAAAGTTGAAATCCGAATTAAATGAAACTCTAGGACGTTAAAGAGGGGAAGTTCCTCTTTCATTTGCGCCGAAAACCAGCTCTCTAGCTGGTCTGGAACGGAAGCAATCACAAAAAGTTTTCAAAAAAACTTTAAATCGCTGTAACTTCTAAACTAGCAGAGATAGAGGACCCAGAGTTGAACGGGAACAATTTTCAAAAAACCGAGTTTTGTTGTCTACAAGCATCAGGTGTCCTCCAGTACAACTTTTAACTGCTCTTCAAGCCAAGCGGAAAGAGCGAGAGTACCCAGAATTAGCCGAATCAATTTTTCAAGTTTTCGTATATGGGTGGTTTTCTTCCCTTTTTCCATGGCTCACCATTGGTAAAGTTGGAATCCGAATTAAATGAAACTCTAGGACGTTAAAGAGGGGAAGTTCCTCTTTCATTTGCGCCGAAAACCAGCTCTCTACCTGGTCTGGAACGGCAGCAATCACAAAAAGTATTCAAAAAAACTTTAAATCGCTGTAACTTCTAAACTAGCAGAGATAGAGGGCCCAGAGTTGAACGGGAACAATTTTAAAAAAACCGAGTTTTGTTGTCTACAAGCATCAGGTGTCCTCCAGTACAACTTTAAACTGCTCTTCAAGCCAAGCGGAAAGAGCTAGAGTACCCAGAATTAGCCGAATCAATTTTTCAAGTTTTCGTATATGGGTGGTTTTCTTCCCTTTTTCCATGGCTCACCATTCGTAAAGTTGAAATCCGAATTAAATGAAACTCTAGGACGTTAAAGAGGGGAAGTTCCTCTTTCATTTGCGCCGAAAACCAGCTCTCTAGCTGGTCTGGAACGGCAGCAATCACAAAAAGTTTTCAAAAAAACATTAAATCGCTGTAACTTCTAAACTAGCAGAGATAGAGGGCCCAGAGTTGAACGAGAACAATTTTCAAAAAACCGAGTTTTGTTGTCTACAAGCATCAGGTGTCCTCCAGTACAACTTTTGACTGCTCTTCAAGCCAAGCGGAAAGAGCTAGAGTACCCAGAATTAGCCGAATCAATTTTTCAAGTTTTCGTATATGGGTGGTTTTCTTCCCTTTTTCCATGGCTCACCATTCTTTTTACTGCTCTACTTTAAACTGCTCTACAAGCCAAGCGGAAAGAGCTAGAGTACCCAGAATTAGCCGAATCAATTTTTCAAGTTTTCGTATATGGGTGGTTTTCTTCCCTTTTTCCATGGCTCACCATTGGTAAAGTTGAAATCCGAATTAAATGAAACTCTAGGACGTTAAAGAGGGGAAGTTCCTCTTTCATTTGCGCCGAAAACCAGCTCTCTACCTGGTCTGGAACGGCAGCAATCACAAAAAGTATTCAAAAAAACTTTAAATCGCTGTAACTTCTAAACTAGTAGAGATAGAGGGCCCAGAGTTGAACGGGAACAATTTTCAAAAAACCGAGTTTTGTTGTCTACAAGCATCAGGTGTCCTCCAGTACAACTTTTGACTGCTCTTCAAGCCAAGCGGAAAGAGCTAGAGTACCCAGAATTCGCCGAATCAATTTTTCAAGTTTTCGTATATGGGTGGTTTTCTTCCCTTTTTCCATGGCTCACCATTCGTAAAGTTGAAATCCGAATTAAATGAAACTCTAGGACGTTAAAGAGGGGAAGTTCCTCTTTCATTTGCGCCGAAAACCAGCTCTCTAGCTGGTCTGGAACGGCAGCAATCACAAAAAGTTTTCAAAAAAACATTAAATCGCTGTAACTTCTAAACTAGCAGAGATAGAGGGCCCAGAGTTGAACGAGAACAATTTTCAAAAAACCGAGTTTTGTTGTCTACAAGCATCAGGTGTCCTCCAGTACAACTTTAAACTGCTCTACAAGCCAAGCGGAAAGAGCTAGAGTACCCAGAATTAGCCGAATCAATTTTTCAAGTTTTCGTATATGGGTGGTTTTCTTCCCTTTTTCAATGGCTCACCATTGGTAAAGTTGAAATCCGAATTAAATGAAACTCTAGGACGTTAAAGAAGGGAAGTTCCTCTTTCATTTGCGCCGAAAACCAGCTCTCTAGCTGGTTTGGAACGGCAGCAATCACAAAAAGTTTTCAAAAAAACTTTAAATCGCTGTAACTTCTAAACTAGCAGAGATAGAGGGCCCAGAGTTGAACGGGAACAATTTTAAAAAAACCGAGTTTTGTTGTCTACAAGCATCAGGTGTCCTCCAGTACAACTTTAAACTGCTCTACAAGCCAAGCGGAAAGAGCTAGAGTACCCAGAATTAGCCGAATCAATTTTTCAAGTTTTCGTATATGGGTGGTTTTCTTCCCTTTTTCCATGGCTCACCATTGGTAAAGTTGAAATCCGAATTAAATGAAACTCTAGGATGTTAAAGAGGGGAAGTTCCTCTTTCATTTGCGCCGAAAACCAGCTCTCTACCTGGTCTGGAACGGCAGCAATCACAAAAAGTATTCAAAAAAACTTTAAATCGCTGTAACTTCTAAACTAGCAGAGATAGAGGGCCCAGAGTTGAACGGGAACAATTTTCAAAAAACCGAGTTTTGTTGTCTACAAGCATCAGGTGTCCTCCAGTACAACTTTTGACTGCTCTTCAAGCCAAGCGGAAAGAGCTAGAGTACCCAGAATTAGCCGAATCAATTTTTCAAGTTTTCGTATATGGGTGGTTTTCTTCCCTTTTTCCATGGCTCACCATTCGTAAAGTTGAAATCCGAATTAAATGAAACTCTAGGACGTTAAAGAGGGGAAGTTCCTCTTTCATTTGCGCCGAAAACTAGCTCTCTAGCTGGTCTGGAACGGCAGCAATCACAAAAAGTTTTCAAAAAAACATTAAATCGCTGTAACTTCTAAACTAGCAGAGATAGAGGGCCCAGAGTTGAACGAGAACAATTTTCAAAAAACCGAGTTTTGTTGTCTACAAGCATCAGGTATCCTCCAGAACAACTTTAAACTGCTCTACAAGCCAAGCGGAAAGAGCTAGAGTACCCAGAATTAGCCGAATCAATTTTTCAAGTTTTCGTATATGGGTGGTTTTCTTCCCTTTTTCCATGGCTCACCATTGGTAAAGTTGAAATCCGAATTAAATGAAACTCTAGGACGTTAAAGAGGGGAAGTTCCTCTTTCATTTGCGCCGAAAACCAGCTCTCTAGCTGGTCTGGAACGGCAGCAATCACAAAAAGTTTTCAAAAAAACTTTAAATCGCAGTAACTTCTAAACTAGCAGAGATAGAGGGCCCAGAGTTGAACGGGAACAATTTTCAAAAAACCGAGTTTTGTTGTCTACAAGCATCAGGTGTCCTCCAGTACAACTTTTGACTGCTCTTCAAGCCAAGCGGAAAGAGCTAGAGTACCCAGAATTAGCCGAATCAATTTTTCAAGTTTTCGTATATGGGTGGTTTTCTTCCCTTTTTCCATGGCTCACCATTCGTAAAGTTGAAATCCGAATTAAATGAAACTCTAGGACGTTAAAGAGGGGAAGTTCCTCTTTCATTTGCGCCGAAAACCAGCTCTCTAGCTGGTCTGGAACGGCAGCAATCACAAAAAGTTTTCAAAAAAACTTTAAATCGCTGTAACTTCTAAACTAGCAGAAATAGAGGACCCAGAGTTGAACGGGAACAATTTTCAAAAAACCGAGTTTTGTTGTCTACAAGCATCAGGTGTCCTCCAGTACAACTTTAAACTGCTCTACAAGCCAAGCGGAAAGAGCTAGAGTACCCAGAATTAGCCGAATCAATTTTTCAAGTTTTCGTATATGGGTGGTTTTCTTCCCTTTTTCCATGGCTCACCATTGGTAAAGTTGAAATCCGAATTAAATGAAACTCTAGGACGTTAAAGAGGGGAAGTTCCTCTTTCATTTGCGCCGAAAACCAGCTCTCTAGCTGGTCTGGAACGGCAGCAATCACAAAAAGTTTTCAAAAAAACTTTAAATCGCTGTAACTTCTAAACTAGCAGAGATAGAGGGCCCAGAGTTGAACGGGAACAATTTTCAAAAAACCGAGTTTTGTTGTCTACAAGCATCAGGTGTCCTCCAGTACAACTTTTGACTGCTCTTCAAGCCAAGCGGAAAGAGCTAGAGTACCCAGAATTAGCCGAATCAATTTTTCAAGTTTTCGTATATGGGTGGTTTTCTTCCCTTTTTCCATGGCTCACCATTCGTAAAGTTGAAATCCGAATTAAATGAAACTCTAGGACGTTAAAGAGGGGAAGTTCCTCTTTCATTTGCGCCGAAAACCAGCTCTCTAGCTGGTCTGGAATGGCAGCAATCACAAAAAGTTTTCAAAAAAACTTTAAATCGCTGTAACTTCTAAACTAGCAGAGATAGAGGGCCCAGAGTTGAACGGGAACAATTTTCAAAAAACCGAGTTTTGTTGTCTACAAGCATCAGGTGTCCTCCAGTACAACTTTTGACTGCTCTTCAAGCCAAGCGGAAAGAGCGAGAGTACCCAGAATTAGCCGAACCAATTTTTCAAGTTTTCGTATATGGGTGGTTTTCTTCCCTTTTTCCATGGCTCACCATTGGTAAAGTTGAAATCCGAATTAAATGAAACTCCAGGACGTAAAAGAGGGGAAGTTCCTCTTTCATTTGCGCCGAAAACCAGCTCTCTAGCTGGTCTGGAACGACAGCAATCATAAAAAGTTTTCAAAAAAACTTTAAATCGCTGTAACTTCTAAACTAGCAGAGATAGAGGGCCCAGAGTTGAACGGGAACAATTTTCAAAAAACCGAGTTTTGTTGTCTACAAGCATCAGGTGTCCTCCAGTACAACTTTTAACTGCTCTTCAAGCCAAGCGGAAAGAGCGAGAGTACCCAGAATTAGCCGAACCAATTTTTCAAGTTTTCGTATATGGGTGGTTTTCTTCCCTTTTTCCATGGCTCACCATTGGTAAAGTTGAAATCCGAATTAAATGAAACTCTAGGACGTAAAAGAGAAGAAGTTCCTCTTTCATTTGCGCCGAAAACCAGCTCTCTAGCTGGTCTGGAACGACAGCAATCATAAAAAGTTTTCAAAAAAACTTTAAATCCCTGTAACTTCTAAACTAGCAGAGATAGAGGGCCCAGAGTTGAACGGGAACAATTTTCAAAAAACCGAGTTTTGTTGTCTACAAGCATCAGGTGTCCTCCAGTACAACTTTTAACTGCTCTTCAAGCCAAGCGGAAAGAGCTAGAGTACCCAGAATTAGCCGAATCAATTTTTCAAGTTTTCGTATATGGGTGGTTTTCTTCCCTTTTTCCATGGCTCACCATTGGTAAAGTTGAAATCCGAATTAAATGAAACTCTAGGACGTTAAAGAGGGGAAGTTCCTCTTTCATTTGCGCCGAAAACCAGCTCTCTAGCTGGTCTGGAACGGAAGCAATCACAAATAGTTTTCAAAAAAACTTTAAATCGCTGTAACTTCTAAACTAGCAGAGATAGAGGGCCCAGAGTTGAACGGGAACAATTTTCAAAAAACCGAGTTTTGTTGTCTACAAGCATCAGGTGTCCTCCAGTACAATTTTAAACTGCTCTTCAAGCCAAGCGGAAAGAGCTAGAGTACCCAGAATTAGCCGAATCAATTTTTCAAGTTTTCGTATATGGGTGGTTTTCTTCCCTTTTTCCATGGCTCACCATTGGTAAAGTTGAAATCCGAATTAAATGAAACTCTAGGACGTTAAAGAGAGGAAGTTCCTCTTTCATTTGCGCCGAAAACCAGCTCTCTAGCTGGACTGGAACGGCAGCAATCACAAAAAGTTTTCAAAAAAACTTTAAATCGCAGTAACTTCTAAACTAGCAGAGATAGAGGGCCCAGAGTTGAACGGGAACAATTTTCAAAAAACCGAGTTTTGTTGTCTACAAGCATCAGGTGTCCTCCAGTACAACTTTTGACTGCTCTTCAAGCCAAGCGGAAAGAGCTAGAGTACCCAGAATTAGCCGAATCAATTTTTCAAGTTTTCGTATATGGGTGGTTTTCTTCCCTTTTTCCATGGCTCACCATTCGTAAAGTTGAAATCCGAATTAAATGAAACTCTAGGACGTTAAAGAGGGGAAGTTCCTCTTTCATTTGCGCCGAAAACCAGCTCTCTAGCTGGTCTGGAACGGCAGCAATCACAAAAAGTTTTCAAAAAAACTTTAAATCGCTGTAACTTCTAAACTAGCAGAAATAGAGGACCCAGAGTTGAACGGGAACAATTTTCAAAAAACCGAGTTTTGTTGTCTACAAGCATCAGGTGTCCTCCAGTACAACTTTAAACTGCTCTACAAGCCAAGCGGAAAGAGCTAGAGTACCCAGAATTAGCCGAATCAATTTTTCAAGTTTTCGTATATGGGTGGTTTTCTTCCCTTTTTCCATGGCTCACCATTGGTAAAGTTGAAATCCGAATTAAATGAAACTCTAGGACGTTAAAGAGGGGAAGTTCCTCTTTCATTTGCGCCGAAAACCAGCTCTCTAGCTGGTCTGGAACGGCAGCAATCACAAAAAGTTTTCAAAAAAACTTTAAATCGCTGTAACTTCTAAACTAGCAGAGATAGAGGGCCCAGAGTTGAACGGGAACAATTTTCAAAAAACCGAGTTTTGTTGTCTACAAGCATCAGGTGTCCTCCAGTACAACTTTTGACTGCTCTTCAAGCCAAGCGGAAAGAGCTAGAGTACCCAGAATTAGCCGAATCAATTTTTCAAGTTTTCGTATATGGGTGGTTTTCTTCCCTTTTTCCATGGCTCACCATTGGTAAAGTTGAAATCCGAATTAAATGAAACTCTAGGACGTTAAAGAGGGGAAGTTCCTCTTTCATTTGCGCCGAAAACCAGCTCTCTAGCTGGTCTGGAACGGCAGCAATCACAAAAAGTTTTCAAAAAAACTTTAAATCGCTGTAACTTCTAAACTAGCAGAGATAGAGGGCCCAGAGTTGAACGGGAACAATTTTCAAAAAACCGAGTTTTGTTGTCTACAAGCATCAGGTGTCCTCCAGTACAACTTTTGACTGCTCTTCAAGCCAAGCGGAAAGAGCTAGAGTACCCAGAATTAGCCGAATCAATTTTTCAAGTTTTCGTATATGGGTGGTTTTCTTCCCTTTTTCCATGGCTCACCATTCGTAAAGTTGAAATCCGAATTAAATGAAACTCTAGGACGTTAAAGAGGGGAAGTTCCTCTTTCATTTGCGCCGAAAACCAGCTCTCTAGCTGGTCTGGAATGGCAGCAATCACAAAAAGTTTTCAAAAAAACTTTAAATCGCTGTAACTTCTAAACTAGCAGAGATAGAGGGCCCAGAGTTGAACGGGAACAATTTTCAAAAAAGCGAGTTTTGTTGTCTACAAGCATCAGGTGTCCTCCAGTACAACTTTTGACTGCTCTTCAAGCCAAGCGGAAAGAGCGAGAGTACCCAGAATTAGCCGAACCAATTTTTCAAGTTTTCGTATATGGGTGGTTTTCTTCCCTTTTTCCATGGCTCACCATTGGTAAAGTTGAAATCCAAATTAAATGAAACTCTAGGACGTAAAAGAGAAGAAGTTCCTCTTTCATTTGCGCCGAAAACCAGCTCTCTAGCTGGTCTGGAACGACAGCAATCATAAAAAGTTTTCAAAAAAACTTTAAATCCCTGTAACTTCTAAACTAGCAGAGATAGAGGGCCCAGAGTTGAACGGGAACAATTTTCAAAAAACCGAGTTTTGTTGTCTACAAGCATCAGGTGTCCTCCAGTACAACTTTTGACTGCTCTTCAAGCCAAGCGGAAAGAGCTAGAGTACCCAGAATTAGCCGAATCAATTTTTCAAGTTTTCGTATATGGGTGGTTTTCTTCCCTTTTTCAATGGCTCACCATTGGTAAAGTTGAAATCCGCAATAAATGAAACTCTAGGACGTTAAAGAGGGGAAGTTCCTCTTTCATTTGCGCCGAAAACCAGCTCTCTAGCTGGTCTGGAACGGAAGCAATCACAAATAGTTTTCAAAAAAACTTTAAATCGCTGTAACTTCTAAACTAGCAGAGATAGAGGGCCCAGAGTTGAAAGGGAACAATTTTCAAAAAACCGAGTTTTGTTGTCTACAAGCATCAGGTGTCCTCCAGTACAATTTTAAACTGCTCTTCAAGCCAAGCGGAAAGAGCTAGAGTACCCAGAATTAGCCGAATCAATTTTTCAAGTTTTCGTATATGGGTGGTTTTCTTCCCTTTTTCCATGGCTCACCATTGGTAAAGTTGAAATCCGAATTAAATGAAACTCTAGGACGTTAAAGAGAGGAAGTTCCTCTTTCATTTGCGCCGAAAACCAGCTCTCTAGCTGGTCTGGAACGGCAGCAATCACAAAAAGTTTTCAAAAAAACTTTAAATCGCAGTAACTTCTAAACTAGCAGAGATAGAGGGCCCAGAGTTGAACGGGAACAATTTTCAAAAAACCGAGTTTTGTTGTCTACAAGCATCAGGTGTCCTCCAGTACAACTTTTGACTGCTCTTCAAGCCAAGCGGAAAGAGCTAGAGTACCCAGAATTAGCCGAATCAATTTTTCAAGTTTTCGTATATGGGTGGTTTTCTTCCCTTTTTCCATGGCTCACCATTCGTAAAGTTGAAATCCGAATTAAATGAAACTCTAGGACGTTAAAGAGGGGAAGTTCCTCTTTCATTTGCGCCGAAAACCAGCTCTCTAGCTGGTCTGGAACGGCAGCAATCACAAAAAGTTTTCAAAAAAACTTTAAATCGCTGTAACTTCTAAACTAGCAGAGATAGAGGGCCCAGAGTTGAACGGGAACAATTTTCAAAAAACCGAGTTTTGTTGTCTACAAGCATCAGGTGTCCTCCAGTACAACTTTTGACTGCTCTTCAAGCCAAGCGGAAAGAGCTAGAGTACCCAGAATTAGCCGAATCAATTTTTCAAGTTTTCGTATATGGGTGGTTTTCTTCCCTTTTTCCATGGCTCACCATTCGTAAAGTTGAAATCCGAATTAAATGAAACTCTAGGACGTTAAAGAGGGGAAGTTCCTCTTTCATTTGCGCCGAAAACCAGCTCTCTAGCTGGTCTGGAACGGCAGCAATCACAAAAAGTTTTCAAAAAAACTTTAAATCGCTGTAACTTCTAAACTAGCAGAGATAGAGGGCCCAGAGTTGAACGGGAACAATTTTCAAAAAACCGAGTTTTGTTGTCTACAAGCATCAGGTGTCCTCCAGTACAACTTTTGACTGCTCTTCAAGCCAAGCGGAAAGAGCGAGAGTACCCAGAATTAGCCGAACCAATTTTTCAAGTTTTCGTATATGGGTGGTTTTCTTCCCTTTTTCCATGGCTCACCATTGGTAAAGTTGAAATCCGAATTAAATGAAACTCTAGGACGTAAAAGAGAAGAAGTTCCTCTTTCATTTGCGCCGAAAACCAGCTCTCTAGCTGGTCTGGAACGACAGCAATCATAAAAAGTTTTCAAAAAAACTTTAAATCGCAGTAACTTCTAAACTAGCAGAGATAGAGGGCCCAGAGTTGAACGGGAACAATTTTCAAAAAACCGAGTTTTGTTGTCTACAAGCATCAGGTGTCCTCCAGTACAACTTTTGACTGCTCTTCAAGCCAAGCGGAAAGAGCTAGAGTACCCAGAATTAGCCGAATCAATTTTTCAAGTTTTCGTATATGGGTGGTTTTCTTCCCTTTTTCCATGGCTCACCATTCGTAAAGTTGAAATCCGAATTAAATGAAACTCTAGGACGTTAAAGAGGGGAAGTTCCTCTTTCATTTGCGCCGAAAACCAGCTCTCTAGCTGGTCTGGAACGGCAGCAATCACAAAAAGTTTTCAAAAAAACTTTAAATCGCTGTAACTTCTAAACTAGCAGAAATAGAGGACCCAGAGTTGAACGGGAACAATTTTCAAAAAACCGAGTTTTGTTGTCTACAAGCATCAGGTGTCCTCCAGTACAACTTTAAACTGCTCTACAAGCCAAGCGGAAAGAGCTAGAGTACCCAGAATTAGCCGAATCAATTTTTCAAGTTTTCGTATATGGGTGGTTTTCTTCCCTTTTTCCATGGCTCACCATTGGTAAAGTTGAAATCCGAATTAAATGAAACTCTAGGACGTTAAAGAGGGGAAGTTCCTCTTTCATTTGCGCCGAAAACCAGCTCTCTAGCTGGTCTGGAACGGCAGCAATCACAAAAAGTTTTCAAAAAAACTTTAAATCGCTGTAACTTCTAAACTAGCAGAGATAGAGGGCCCAGAGTTGAACGGGAACAATTTTCAAAAAACCGAGTTTTGTTGTCTACAAGCATCAGGTGTCCTCCAGTACAACTTTTGACTGCTCTTCAAGCCAAGCGGAAAGAGCTAGAGTACCCAGAATTAGCCGAATCAATTTTTCAAGTTTTCGTATATGGGTGGTTTTCTTCCCTTTTTCCATGGCTCACCATTGGTAAAGTTGAAATCCGAATTAAATGAAACTCTAGGACGTTAAAGAGGGGAAGTTCCTCTTTCATTTGCGCCGAAAACCAGCTCTCTAGCTGGTCTGGAACGGCAGCAATCACAAAAAGTTTTCAAAAAAACTTTAAATCGCTGTAACTTCTAAACTAGCAGAGATAGAGGGCCCAGAGTTGAACGGGAACAATTTTCAAAAAACCGAGTTTTGTTGTCTACAAGCATCAGGTGTCCTCCAGTACAACTTTTGACTGCTCTTCAAGCCAAGCGGAAAGAGCTAGAGTACCCAGAATTAGCCGAATCAATTTTTCAAGTTTTCGTATATGGGTGGTTTTCTTCCCTTTTTCCATGGCTCACCATTCGTAAAGTTGAAATCCGAATTAAATGAAACTCTAGGACGTTAAAGAGGGGAAGTTCCTCTTTCATTTGCGCCGAAAACCAGCTCTCTAGCTGGTCTGGAACGGCAGCAATCACAAAAAGTTTTCAAAAAAACTTTAAATCGCTGTAACTTCTAAACTAGCAGAGATAGAGGGCCCAGAGTTGAACGGGAACAATTTTCAAAAAACCGAGTTTTGTTGTCTACAAGCATCAGGTGTCCTCCAGTACAACTTTTGACTGCTCTTCAAGCCAAGCGGAAAGAGCGAGAGTACCCAGAATTAGCCGAACCAATTTTTCAAGTTTTCGTATATGGGTGGTTTTCTTCCCTTTTTCCATGGCTCACCATTGGTAAAGTTGAAATCCGAATTAAATGAAACTCTAGGACGTAAAAGAGAAGAAGTTCCTCTTTCATTTGCGCCGAAAACCAGCTCTCTAGCTGGTCTGGAACGACAGCAATCATAAAAAGTTTTCAAAAAAACTTTAAATCCCTGTAACTTCTAAACTAGCAGAGATAGAGGGCCCAGAGTTGAACGGGAACAATTTTCAAAAAACCGAGTTTTGTTGTCTACAAGCATCAGGTGTCCTCCAGTACAACTTTTGACTGCTCTTCAAGCCAAGCGGAAAGAGCTAGAGTACCCAGAATTAGCCGAATCAATTTTTCAAGTTTTCGTATATGGGTGGTTTTCTTCCCTTTTTCAATGGCTCACCATTGGTAAAGTTGAAATCCGCAATAAATGAAACTCTAGGACGTTAAAGAGGGGAAGTTCCTCTTTCATTTGCGCCGAAAACCAGCTCTCTAGCTGGTCTGGAACGGAAGCAATCACAAATAGTTTTCAAAAAAACTTTAAATCGCTGTAACTTCTAAACTAGCAGAGATAGAGGGCCCAGAGTTGAACGGGAACAATTTTCAAAAAACCGAGTTTTGTTGTCTACAAGCATCAGGTGTCCTCCAGTACAATTTTAAACTGCTCTTCAAGCCAAGCGGAAAGAGCTAGAGTACCCAGAATTAGCCGAATCAATTTTTCAAGTTTTCGTATATGGGTGGTTTTCTTCCCTTTTTCCATGGCTCACCATTGGTAAAGTTGAAATCCGAATTAAATGAAACTCTAGGACGTTAAAGAGAGGAAGTTCCTCTTTCATTTGCGCCGAAAACCAGCTCTCTAGCTGGACTGGAACGGCAGCAATCACAAAAAGTTTTCAAAAAAACTTTAAATCGCAGTAACTTCTAAACTAGCAGAGATAGAGGGCCCAGAGTTGAACGGGAACAATTTTCAAAAAACCGAGTTTTGTTGTCTACAAGCATCAGGTGTCCTCCAGTACAACTTTTGACTGCTCTTCAAGCCAAGCGGAAAGAGCTAGAGTACCCAGAATTAGCCGAATCAATTTTTCAAGTTTTCGTATATGGGTGGTTTTCTTCCCTTTTTCCATGGCTCACCATTGGTAAAGTTGAAATCCGAATTAAATGAAACTCTAGGACGTTAAAGAGGGGAAGTTCCTCTTTCATTTGCGCCGAAAACCAGCTCTCTAGCTGGTCTGGAACGGCAGCAATCACAAAAAGTTTTCAAAAAAACTTTAAATCGCTGTAACTTCTAAACTAGCAGAGATAGAGGGCCCAGAGTTGAACGGGAACAATTTTCAAAAAACCGAGTTTTGTTGTCTACAAGCATCAGGTGTCCTCCAGTACAACTTTTGACTGCTCTTCAAGCCAAGCGGAAAGAGCTAGAGTACCCAGAATTAGCCGAATCAATTTTTCAAGTTTTCGTATATGGGTGGTTTTCTTCCCTTTTTCCATGGCTCACCATTCGTAAAGTTGAAATCCGAATTAAATGAAACTCTAGGACGTTAAAGAGGGGAAGTTCCTCTTTCATTTGCGCTGAAAACCAGCTCTCTAGCTGGTCTGGAACGGCAGCAATCACAAAAAGTTTTCAAAAAAACTTTAAATCGCTGTAACTTCTAAACTAGCAGAGATAGAGGGCCCAGAGTTGAACGGGAACAATTTTCAAAAAACCGAGTTTTGTTGTCTACAAGCATCAGGTGTCCTCCAGTACAACTTTTGACTGCTCTTCAAGCCAAGCGGAAAGAGCGAGAGTACCCAGAATTAGCCGAACCAATTTTTCAAGTTTTCGTATATGGGTGGTTTTCTTCCCTTTTTCCATGGCTCACCATTGGTAAAGTTGAAATCCGAATTAAATGAAACTCTAGGACGTAAAAGAGAAGAAGTTCCTCTTTCATTTGCGCCGAAAACCAGCTCTCTAGCTGGTCTGGAACGACAGCAATCATAAAAAGTTTTCAAAAAAACTTTAAATCCCTGTAACTTCTAAACTAGCAGAGATAGAGGGCCCAGAGTTGAACGGGAACAATTTTCAAAAAACCGAGTTTTGTTGTCTACAAGCATCAGGTGTCCTCCAGTACAACTTTTAACTGCTCTTCAAGCCAAGCGGAAAGAGCTAGAGTACCCAGAATTAGCCGAATCAATTTTTCAAGTTTTCGTATATGGGTGGTTTTCTTCCCTTTTTCCATGGCTCACCATTGGTAAAGTTGAAATCCGAATTAAATGAAACTCTAGGACGTTAAAGAGGGGAAGTTCCTCTTTCATTTGCGCCGAAAACCAGCTCTCTAGCTGGTCTGGAACGACAGCAATCATAAAAAGTTTTCAAAAAAACTTTAAATCCCTGTAACTTCTAAACTAGCAGAGATAGAGGGCCCAGAGTTGAACGGGAACAATTTTCAAAAAACCGAGTTTTGTTGTCTACAAGCATCAGGTGTCCTCCAGTACAACTTTTAACTGCTCTTCAAGCCAAGCGGAAAGAGCTAGAGTACCCAGAATTAGCCGAATCAATTTTTCAAGTTTTCGTATATGGGTGGTTTTCTTCCCTTTTTCCATGGCTCACCATTGGTAAAGTTGAAATCCGAATTAAATGAAACTCTAGGACGTTAAAGAGGGGAAGTTCCTCTTTAATTTGCGCCGAAAACCAGCAAAAAGTATTCAAAAAAACTTTAAATCGCTGTAACTTCTAAACTAGCAGAGATAGAGGGCCCAGAGTTGAACGGGAACAATTTTCAAAAAACCGAGTTTTGTTGTCTACAAGCATCAGGTGTCCTCCAGTACAACTTTTGACTGCTCTTCAAGCCAAGCGGAAAGAGCTAGAGTACCCAGAATTAGCCGAATCAATTTTTCAAGTTTTCGTATATGGGTGGTTTTCTTCCCTTTTTCCATGGCTCACCATTGGTAAAGTTGAAATCCGCAATAAATGAAACTCTAGGACGTTAAAGAGGGGAAGTTCCTCTTTCATTTGCGCCGAAAACCAGCTCTCTAGCTGGTCTGGAACGGAAGCAATCACAAATAGTTTTCAAAAAAACTTTAAATCGCTGTAACTTCTAAACTAGCAGAGATAGAGGGCCCAGAGTTGAACGGGAACAATTTTCAAAAAACCGAGTTTTGTTGTCTACAAGCATCAGGTGTCCTCCAGTACAATTTTAAACTGCTCTTCAAGCCAAGCGGAAAGAGCTAGAGTACCCAGAATTAGCCGAATCAATTTTTCAAGTTTTCGTATATGGGTGGTTTTCTTCCCTTTTTCCATGGCTCACCATTGGTAAAGTTGAAATCCGAATTAAATGAAACTCTAGGACGTTAAAGAGGGGAAGTTCCTCTTTCATTTGCGCCGAAAACCAGCTCTCTAGCTGGACTGGAACGGCAGCAATCACAAAAAGTTTTCAAAAAAACTTTAAATCGCAGTAACTTCTAAACTAGCAGAGATAGAGGGCCCAGAGTTGAACGGGAACAATTTTCAAAAAACCGAGTTCTGTTGTCTACAAGCATCAGGTGTCCTCCAGTACAACTTTTGACTGCTCTTCAAGCCAAGCGGAAAGAGCTAGAGTACCCAGAATTAGCCGAATCAATTTTTCAAGTTTTCGTATATGGGTGGTTTTCTTCCCTTTTTCCATGGCTCACCATTCGTAAAGTTGAAATCCGAATTAAATGAAACTCTAGGACGTTAAAGAGGGGAAGTTCCTCTTTCATTTGCGCCGAAAACCAGCTCTCTAGCTGGTCTGGAACGGCAGCAATCACAAAAAGTTTTCAAAAAAACTTTAAATCGCTGTAACTTCTAAACTAGCAGAAATAGAGGACCCAGAGTTGAACGGGAACAATTTTCAAAAAACCGAGTTTTGTTGTCTACAAGCATCAGGTGTCCTCCAGTACAACTTTAAACTGCTCTACAAGCCAAGCGGAAAGAGCTAGAGTACCCAGAATTAGCCGAATCAATTTTTCAAGTTTTCGTATATGGGTGGTTTTCTTCCCTTTTTCCATGGCTCACCATTGGTAAAGTTGAAATCCGAATTAAATGAAACTCTAGGACGTTAAAGAGGGGAAGTTCCTCTTTCATTTGCGCCGAAAACCAGCTCTCTAGCTGGTCTGGAACGGCAGCAATCACAAAAAGTTTTCAAAAAAACTTTAAATCGCTGTAACTTCTAAACTAGCAGAGATAGAGGGCCCAGAGTTGAACGGGAACAATTTTCGAAAAACCGAGTTTTGTTGTCTACAAGCATCAGGTGTCCTCCAGTACAACTTTTGACTGCTCTTCAAGCCAAGCGGAAAGAGCGAGAGTACCCAGAATTAGCCGAACCAATTTTTCAAGTTTTCGTATATGGGTGGTTTTCTTCCCTTTTTCCATGGCTCACCATTGGTAAAGTTGAAATCCGAATTAAATGAAACTCCAGGACGTAAAAGAGGGGAAGTTCCTCTTTCATTTGCGCCGAAAACCAGCTCTCTAGCTGGTCTGGAACGACAGCAATCATAAAAAGTTTTCAAAAAAACTTTAAATCGCTGTAACTTCTAAACTAGCAGAGATAGAGGGCCCAGAGTTGAACGGGAACAATTTTCAAAAAACCGAGTTTTGTTGTCTACAAGCATCAGGTGTCCTCCAGTACAACTTTTGACTGCTCTTCAAGCCAAGCGGAAAGAGCTAGAGTACCCAGAATTAGCCGAATCAATTTTTCAAGTTTTCGTATATGGGTGGTTTTCTTCCCTTTTTCCATGGCTCACCATTCGTAAAGTTGAAATCCGAATTAAATGAAACTCTAGGACGTTAAAGAGGGGAAGTTCCTCTTTCATTTGCGCCGAAAACCAGCTCTCTAGCTGGTCTGGAACGGCAGCAATCACAAAAAGTTTTCAAAAAAACTTTAAATCGCTGTAACTTCTAAACTAGCAGAGATAGAGGGCCCAGAGTTGAACGGGAACAATTTTCAAAAAACCGAGTTTTGTTGTCTACAAGCATCAGGTGTCCTCCAGTACAACTTTTAACTGCTCTTCAAGCCAAGCGGAAAGAGCGAGAGTACCCAGAATTAGCCGAACCAATTTTTCAAGTTTTCGTATATGGGTGGTTTTCTTCCCTTTTTCCATGGCTCACCATTGGTAAAGTTGAAATCCGAATTAAATGAAACTCTAGGACGTTAAAGAGGGGAAGTTCCTCTTTCATTTGCGCCGAAAACCAGCAAAAAGTATTCAAAAAAACTTTAAATCGCTGTAACTTCTAAACTAGCAGAGATAGAGGGCCCAGAGTTGAACGGGAACAATTTTCAAAAAACCGAGTTTTGTTGTCTACAAGCATCAGGTGTCCTCCAGTACAACTTTTGACTGCTCTTCAAGCCAAGCGGAAAGAGCTAGAGTACCCAGAATTAGCCGAATCAATTTTTCAAGTTTTCGTATATGGGTGGTTTTCTTCCCTTTTTCAATGGCTCACCATTGGTAAAGTTGAAATCCGCAATAAATGAAACTCTAGGACGATAAAGAGGGGAAGTTCCTCTTTCATTTGCGCCGAAAACCAGCTCTCTAGCTGGTCTGGAACGGAAGCAATCACAAATAGTTTTCAAAAAAACTTTAAATCGCTGTAACTTCTAAACTAGCAGAGATAGAGGGCCCAGAGTTGAACGGGAACAATTTTCAAAAAACCGAGTTTTGTTGTCTACAAGCATCAGGTGTCCTCCAGTACAATTTTAAACTGCTCTTCAAGCCAAGCGGAAAGAGCTAGAGTACCCAGAATTAGCCGAATCAATTTTTCAAGTTTTCGTATATGGGTGGTTTTCTTCCCTTTTTCCATGGCTCACCATTGGTAAAGTTGAAATCCGAATTAAATGAAACTCTAGGACGTTAAAGAGGGGAAGTTCCTCTTTCATTTGCGCCGAAAACCAGCTCTCTAGCTGGTCTGGAACGGCAGCAATCACAAAAAGTATTCAAAAAAACTTTAAATCGCTGTAACTTCTAAACTAGCAGAGATAGAGGGCCCAGAGTTGAACGGGAACAATTTTCAAAAAACCGAGTTTTGTTGTCTACAAGCATCAGGTGTCCTCCAGTACAACTTTTGACTGCTCTTCAAGCCAAGCGGAAAGAGCTAGAGTACCCAGAATTAGCCGAATCAATTTTTCAAGTTTTCGTATATGGGTGGTTTTCTTCCCTTTTTCAATGGCTCACCATTGGTAAAGTTGAAATCCGAATTAAATGAAACTCTAGGACGTTAAAGAAGGGAAGTTCCTCTTTCATTTGCGCCGAAAACCAGCTCTCTAGCTGGTCTGGAACGACAGCAATCATAAAAAGTTTTCAAAAAAACTTTAAATCGCTGTAACTTCTAAACTAGCAGAGATAGAGGGCCCAGAGTTGAACGGGAACAATTTTCAAAAAACCGAGTTTTGTTGTCTACAAGCATCAGGTGTCCTCCAGTACAACTTTTAACTGCTCTTCAAGCCAAGCGGAAAGAGCTAGAGTACCCAGAATTAGCCGAATCAATTTTTCAAGTTTTCGTATATGGGTGGTTTTCTTCCCTTTTTCCATGGCTCACCATTGGTAAAGTTGAAATCCGAATTAAATGAAACTCTAGGACGTTAAAGAGGGGAAGTTCCTCTTTCATTTGCGCCGAAAACCAGCTCTCTACCTGGTCTGGAACGGCAGCAATCACAAAAAGTATTCAAAAAAACTTTAAATCGCTGTAACTTCTAAACTAGCAGAGATAGAGGGCCCAGAGTTGAACGGGAACAATTTTCAAAAAACCGAGTTTTGTTGTCTACAAGCATCAGGTATCCTCCAGTACAACTTTTGACTGCTCTTCAAGCCAAGCGGAAAGAGCTAGAGTACCCAGAATTAGCCGAATCAATTTTTCAAGTTTTCGTATATGGGTGGTTTTCTTCCCTTTTTCAATGGCTCACCATTGGTAAAGTTGAAATCCGAATTAAATGAAACTCTAGGACGTTAAAGAAGGGAAGTTCCTCTTTCATTTGCGCCGAAAACCAGCTCTCTAGCTGGTCTGGAACGGCAGCAATCACAAAAAGTTTTCAAAAAAACTTTAAATCGCTGTAACTTCTAAACTAGCAGAGATAAAGGGCCCAGAGTTGAACGGGAACAATTTTCAAAAAACCGAGTTTTGTTGTCTACAAGCATCAGGTGTCCTCCAGTACAACTTTAAACTGCTCTACAAGCCAAGCGGAAAGAGCTAGAGTACCCAGAATTAGCCGAATCAATTTTTCAAGTTTTCGTATATGGGTGGTTTTCTTCCCTTTTTCCATGGCTCACCATTGGTAAAGTTGAAATCCGAATTAAATGAAACTCTAGGACGTTAAAGAGGGGAAGTTCCTCTTTCATTTGCGCCGAAAACCAGCTCTCTACCTGGTCTGGAACGGCAGCAATCACAAAAAGTATTCAAAAAAACTTTAAATCGCTGTAACTTCTAAACTAGCAGAGATAGAGGGCCCAGAGTTGAACGGGAACAATTTTCAAAAAACCGAGTTTTGTTGTCTACAAGCATCAGGTGTCCTCCAGTACAACTTTTGACTGCTCTTCAAGCCAAGCGGAAAGAGCTAGAGTACCCAGAATTAGCCGAATCAATTTTTCAAGTTTTCGTATATGGGTGGTTTTCTTCCCTTTTTCCATGGCTCACCATTCGTAAAGTTGAAATCCGAATTAAATGAAACTCTAGGACGTTAAAGAGGGGAAGTTCCTCTTTCATTTGCGCCGAAAACCAGCTCTCTAGCTGGTCTGGAACGGCAGCAATCACAAAAAGTTTTCAAAAAAACTTTAAATCGCTGTAACTTCTAAACTAGCAGAGATAGAGGGCCCAGAGTTGAACGGGAACAATTTTCAAAAAACCGAGTTTTGTTGTCTACAAGCATCAGGTGTCCTCCAGTACAACTTTTGACTGCTCTTCAAGCCAAGCGGAAAGAGCTAGAGTACCCAGAATTAGCCGAATCAATTTTTCAAGTTTTCGTATATGGGTGGTTTTCTTCCCTTTTTCCATGGCTCACCATTCGTAAAGTTGAAATCCGAATTAAATGAAACTCTAGGACGTTAAAGAGGGGAAGTTCCTCTTTCATTTGCGCCGAAAACCAGCTCTCTAGCTGGTCTGGAACGGCAGCAATCACAAAAAGTTTTCAAAAAAACTTTAAATCGCTGTAACTTCTAAACTAGCAGAGATAGAGGGCCCAGAGTTGAACGGGAACAATTTTCAAAAAACCGAGTTTTGTTGTCTACAAGCATCAGGTGTCCTCCAGTACAACTTTTGACTGCTCTTCAAGCCAAGCGGAAAGAGCTAGAGTACCCAGAATTAGCCGAATCAATTTTTCAAGTTTTCGTATATGGGTGGTTTTCTTCCCTTTTTCCATGGCTCACCATTGGTAAAGTTGAAATCCGAATTAAATGAAACTCTAGGACGTAAAAGAGGGGAAGTTCCTCTTTCATTTGCGCCGAAAACCAGCTCTCTAGCTGGTCTGATACGACAGCAATCATAAAAAGTTTTCAAAAAAACTTTAAATCGCTGTAACTTCTAAACTAGCAGAGATAGAGGGCCCAGAGTTGAACGGGAACAATTTTCAAAAAACCGAGTTTTGTTGTCTACAAGCATCAGGTGTCCTCCAGTACAACTTTTGACTGCTCTTCAAGCCAAGCGGAAAGAGCTAGAGTACCCAGAATTAGCCGAATCAATTTTTCAAGTTTTCGTATATGGGTGGTTTTCTTCCCTTTTTCCATGGCTCACCATTCGTAAAGTTGAAATCCGAATTAAATGAAACTCTAGGACGTTAAAGAGGGGAAGTTCCTCTTTCATTTGCGCCGAAAACCAGCTCTCTAGCTGGTCTGGAACGGCAGCAATCACAAAAAGTTTTCAAAAAAACTTTAAATCGCTGTAACTTCTAAACTAGCAGAGATAGAGGGCCCAGAGTTGAACGGGAACAATTTTCAAAAAACCGAGTTTTGTTGTCTACAAGCATCAGGTGTCCTCCAGTACAACTTTTAACTGCTCTTCAAGCCAAGCGGAAAGAGCTAGAGTACCCAGAATTAGCCGAATCAATTTTTCAAGTTTTCGTATATGGGTGGTTTTCTTCCCTTTTTCCATGGCTCACCATTGGTAAAGTTGAAATCCGAATTAAATGAAACTCTAGGACGTTAAAGAGGGGAAGTTCCTCTTTCATTTGCCCCGAAAACCAGCTCTCTACCTGGTCTGGAACGGCAGCAATCACAAAAAGTTTTCAAAAAAACTTTAAATCGCTGTAACTTCTAAACTAGCAGAGATAGAGGGCCCAGAGTTGAACGGGAACAATTTTCAAAAAACCGAGTTTTGTTGTCTACAAGCATCAGGTATCCTCCAGTACAACTTTTGACTGCTCTTCAAGCCAAGCGGAAAGAGCTAGAGTACCCAGAATTAGCCGAATCAATTTTTCAAGTTTTCGTATATGGGTGGTTTTCTTCCCTTTTTCAATGGCTCACCATTGGTAAAGTTGAAATCCGAATTAAATGAAACTCTAGGACGTTAAAGAAGGGAAGTTCCTCTTTCATTTGCGCCGAAAACCAGCTCTCTAGCTGGTCTGGAACGGCAGCAATCACAAAAAGTTTTCAAAAAAACTTTAAATCGCTGTAACTTCTAAACTAGCAGAGATAAAGGGCCCAGAGTTGAACGGGAACAATTTTCAAAAAACCGAGTTTTGTTGTCTACAAGCATCAGGTGTCCTCCAGTACAACTTTAAACTGCTCTACAAGCCAAGCGGAAAGAGCTAGAGTACCCAGAATTAGCCGAATCAATTTTTCAAGTTTTCGTATATGGGTGGTTTTCTTCCCTTTTTCCATGGCTCACCATTGGTAAAGTTGAAATCCGACTTAAATGAAACTCTAGGACGTTAAAGAGGGGAAGTTCCTCTTTCATTTGCGCCGAAAACCAGCTCTCTACCTGGTCTGGAACGGCAGCAATCACAAAAAGTATTCAAAAAAACTTTAAATCGCTGTAACTTCTAAACTAGCAGAGATAGAGGGCCCAGAGTTGAACGGGAACAATTTTCAAAAAACCGAGTTTTGTTGTCTACAAGCATCAGGTGTCCTCCAGTACAACTTTTGACTGCTCTTCAAGCCAAGCGGAAAGAGCTAGAGTACCCAGAATTAGCCGAATCAATTTTTCAAGTTTTCGTATATGGGTGGTTTTCTTCCCTTTTTCCATGGCTCACCATTCGTAAAGTTGAAATCCGAATTAAATGAAACTCTAGGACGTTAAAGAGGGGAAGTTCCTCTTTCATTTGCGCCGAAAACCAGCTCTCTAGCTGGTCTGGAACGGCAGCAATCACAAAAAGTTTTCAAAAAAACTTTAAATCGCTGTAACTTCTAAACTAGAAGAGATAGAGGGCCCAGAGTTGAACGGGAACAATTTTCAAAAAACCGAGTTTTGTTGTCTACAAGCATCAGGTGTCCTCCAGTACAACTTTTGACTGCTCTTCAAGCCAAGCGGAAAGAGCTAGAGTACCCAGAATTAGCCGAATCAATTTTTCAAGTTTTCGTATATGGGTGGTTTTCTTCCCTTTTTCCATGGCTCACCATTCGTAAAGTTGAAATCCGAATTAAATGAAACTCTAGGACGTTAAAGAGGGGAAGTTCCTCTTTCATTTGCGCCGAAAACCAGCAAAAAGTATTCAAAAAAACTTTAAATCGCTGTAACTTCTAAACTAGCAGAGATAGAGGGCCCAGAGTTGAACGGGAACAATTTTCAAAAAACCGAGTTTTGTTGTCTACAAGCATCAGGTGTCCTCCAGTACAACTTTTGACTGCTCTTCAAGCCAAGCGGAAAGAGCTAGAGTACCCAGAATTAGCCGAATCAATTTTTCAAGTTTTCGTATATGGGTGGTTTTCTTCCCTTTTTCAATGGCTCACCATTGGTAAAGTTGAAATCCGCAATAAATGAAACTCTAGGACGTTAAAGAGGGGAAGTTCCTCTTTCATTTGCGCCGAAAACCAGCTCTCTAGCTGGTCTGGAACGGAAGCAATCACAAATAGTTTTCAAAAAAACTTTAAATCGCTGTAACTTCTAAACTAGCAGAGATAGAGGGCCCAGAGTTGAACGGGAACAATTTTCAAAAAACCGAGTTTTGTTGTCTACAAGCATCAGGTGTCCTCCAGTACAATTTTAAACTGCTCTTCAAGCCAAGCGGAAAGAGCTAGAGTACCCAGAATTAGCCGAATCAATTTTTCAAGTTTTCGTATATGGGTGGTTTTCTTCCCTTTTTCCATGGCTCACCATTGGTAAAGTTGAAATCCGAATTAAATGAAACTCTAGGACGTTAAAGAGGGGAAGTTCCTCTTTCATTTGCGCAGAAAACCAGCTCTCTAGCTGGTCTGGAACGGCAGCAATCACAAAAAGTATTCAAAAAAACTTTAAATCGCTGTAACTTCTAAACTAGCAGAGATAGAGGGCCCAGAGTTGAACGGGAACAATTTTCAAAAAACCGAGTTTTGTTGTCTACAAGCATCAGGTGTCCTCCAGTACAACTTTTGACTGCTCTTCAAGCCAAGCGGAAAGAGCTAGAGTACCCAGAATTAGCCGAATCAATTTTTCAAGTTTTCGTATATGGGTGGTTTTCTTCCCTTTTTCCATGGCTCACCATTGGTAAAGTTGAAATCCGAATTAAATGAAACTCTAGGACGTTAAAGAGGGGAAGTTCCTCTTTCATTTGCGCCGAAAACCAGCTCTCTACCTGGTCTGGAACGGCAGCAATCACAAAAAGTATTCAAAAAAACTTTAGATCGCTGTAACTTCTAAACTAGCAGAGATAGAGGGCCCAGAGTTGAACGGGAACAATTTTCAAAAAACCGAGTTTTGTTGTCTACAAGCATCAGGTGTCCTCCAGTACAACTTTTGACTGCTCTTCAAGCCAAGCGGAAAGAGCTAGAGTACCCAGAATTAGCCGAATCAATTTTTCAAGTTTTCGTATATGGGTGGTTTTCTTCCCTTTTTCCATGGCTCACCATTCGTAAAGTTGAAATCCGAATTAAATGAAACTCTAGGACGTTAAAGAAGGGAAGTTCCTCTTTCATTTGCGCCGAAAACCAGCTCTCTAGCTGGTCTGGAACGGCAGCAATCACAAAAAGTTTTCAAAAAAACTTTAAATCGCTGTAACTTCTAAACTAGCAGAGATAGAGGGCCCAGAGTTGAACGGGAACAATTTTCAAAAAACCGAGTTTTGTTGTCTACAAGCATCAGGTGTCCTCCAGTACAACTTTTGACTGCTCTTCAAGCCAAGCGGAAAGAGCTAGAGTACCCAGAATTAGCCGAATCAATTTTTCAAGTTTTCGTATATGGGTGGTTTTCTTCCCTTTTTCCATGGCTCACCATTCGTAAAGTTGAAATCCGAATTAAATGAAACTCTAGGACGTTAAAGAGGGGAAGTTCCTCTTTCATTTGCGCCGAAAACCAGCTCTCTAGCTGGACTGGAACGGCAGCAATCACAAAAAGTTTTCAAAAAAACTTTAAATCGCTGTAACTTCTAAACTAGCAGAGATAGAGGGCCCAGAGTTGAACGGGAACAATTTTCAAAAAACCGAGTTTTGTTGTCTACAAGCATCAGGTGTCCTCCAGTACAACTTTTGACTGCTCTTCAAGCCAAGCGGAAAGAGCTAGAGTACCCAGAATTAGCCGAATCAATTTTTCAAGTTTTCGTATATGGGTGGTTTTCTTCCCTTTTTCCATGGCTCACCATTCGTAAAGTTGAAATCCGAATTAAATGAAACTCTAGGACGTTAAAGAGGGGAAGTTCCTCTTTCATTTGCGCCGAAAACCAGCTCTCTAGCTGGTCTGGAACGGCAGCAATCACAAAAAGTTTTCAAAAAAACTTTAAATCGCTGTAACTTCTAAACTAGCAGAGATAGAGGACCCAGAGTTGAACGGGAACAATTTTCAAAAAACCGAGTTTTGTTGTCTACAAGCATCAGGTGTCCTCCAGTACAACTTTTAACTGCTCTTCAAGCCAAGCGGAAAGAGCGAGAGTACCCAGAATTAGCCGAACCAATTTTTCAAGTTTTCGTATATGGGTGGTTTTCTTCCCTTTTTCCATGGCTCACCATTGGTAAAGTTGAAATCCGAATTAAATGAAACTCTAGGACGTAAAAGAGGGGAAGTTCCTCTTTCATTTGCGCCGAAAACCAGCTCTCTAGCTGGTCTGGAACGACAGCAATCATAAAAAGTTTTCAAAAAAACTTTAAATCGCTGTAACTTCTAAACTAGCAGAGATAGAGGGCCCAGAGTTGAACGGGAACAATTTTCAAAAAACCGAGTTTTGTTGTCTACAAGCATCAGGTGTCCTCCAGTACAACTTTTGACTGCTCTTCAAGCCAAGCGGAAAGAGCTAGAGTACCCAGAATTAGCCGAATCAATTTTTCAAGTTTTCGTATATGGGTGGTTTTCTTCCCTTTTTCCATGGCTCACCATTCGTAAAGTTGAAATCCGAATTAAATGAAACTCTAGGACGTTAAAGAGGGGAAGTTCCTCTTTCATTTGCGCCGAAAACCAGCTCTCTAGCTGGTCTGGAACGGCAGCAATCACAAAAAGTTTTCAAAAAAACTTTAAATCGCTGTAACTTCTAAACTAGCAGAGATAGAGGACCCAGAGTTGAACGGGAACAATTTTCAAAAAACCGAGTTTTGTTGTCTACAAGCATCAGGTGTCCTCCAGTACAACTTTTAACTGCTCTTCAAGCCAAGCGGAAAGAGCGAGAGTACCCAGAATTAGCCGAACCAATTTTTCAAGTTTTCGTATATGGGTGGTTTTCTTCCCTTTTTCCATGGCTCACCATTGGTAAAGTTGAAATCCGAATTAAATGAAACTCTAGGACGTAAAAGAGGGGAAGTTCCTCTTTCATTTGCGCCGAAAACCAGCTCTCTAGCTGGTCTGGAACGACAGCAATCATAAAAAGTTTTCAAAAAAACTTTAAATCGCTGTAACTTCTAAACTAGCAGAGATAGAGGGCCCAGAGTTGAACGGGAACAATTTTCAAAAAACCGAGTTTTGTTGTCTACAAGCATCAGGTGTCCTCCAGTACAACTTTTAACTGCTCTTCAAGCCAAGCGGAAAGAGCTAGAGTACCCAGAATTAGCCGAATCAATTTTTCAAGTTTTCGTATATGGGTGGTTTTCTTCCCTTTTTCCATGGCTCACCATTGGTAAAGTTGAAATCCGAATTAAATGAAACTCTAGGACGTTAAAGAGGGGAAGTTCCTCTTTCATTTGCGCCGAAAACCAGCTCTCTAGCTGGTCTGGAACGGAAGCAATCACAAATAGTTTTCAAAAAAACTTTAAATCGCTGTAACTTCTAAACTAGCAGAGATAGAGGGCCCAGAGTTGAACGGGAACAATTTTCAAAAAACCGAGTTTTGTTGTCTACAAGCATCAGGTGTCCTCCAGTACAATTTTAAACTGCTCTTCAAGCCAAGCGGAAAGAGCTAGAGTACCCAGAATTAGCCGAATCAATTTTTCAAGTTTTCGTATATGGGTGGTTTTCTTCCCTTTTTCAATGGCTCACCATTGGTAAAGTTGAAATCCGCAATAAATGAAACTCTAGGACGTTAAAGAGGGGAAGTTCCTCTTTCATTTGCGCCGAAAACCAGCTCTCTAGCTGGTCTGGAACGGAAGCAATCACAAATAGTTTTCAAAAAAACTTTAAATCGCTGTAACTTCTAAACTAGCAGAGATAGAGGGCCCAGAGTTGAACGGGAACAATTTTCAAAAAACCGAGTTTTGTTGTCTACAAGCATCAGGTGTCCTCCAGTACAATTTTAAACTGCTCTTCAAGCCAAGCGGAAAGAGCTAGAGTACCCAGAATTAGCCGAATCAATTTTTCAAGTTTTCGTATATGGGTGGTTTTCTTCCCTTTTTCCATGGCTCACCATTCGTAAAGTTGAAATCCGAATTAAATGAAACTCTAGGACGTTAAAGAGGGGAAGTTCCTCTTTCATTTGCGCCGAAAACCAGCTCTCTAGCTGGTCTGGAACGGCAGCAATCACAAAAAGTTTTCAAAAAAACTTTAAATCGCTGTAACTTCTAAACTAGCAGAGATAGAGGGCCCAGAGTTGAACGGGAACAATTTTCAAAAAACCGAGTTTTGTTGTCTACAAGCATCAGGTGTCCTCCAGTACAACTTTTAACTGCTCTTCAAGCCAAGCGGAAAGAGCGAGAGTACCCAGAATTAGCCGAATCAATTTTTCAAGTTTTCGTATATGGGTGGTTTTCTTCCCTTTTTCCATGGCTCACCATTGGTAAAGTTGGAATCCGAATTAAATGAAACTCTAGGACGTTAAAGAGGAGAAGTTCCTCTTTCATTTGCGCCGAAAACCAGCTCTCTAGCTGGTCTGGAACGGCAGCAATCACAAAAAGTTTTCAAAAAAACTTTAAATCGCTGTAACTTCTAAACTAGCAGAGATAGAGGGCCCAGAGTTGAACGGGAACAATTTTCAAAAAACCGAGTTTTGTTGTCTACAAGCATCAGGTGTCCTCCAGTACAACTTTTGACTGCTCTTCAAGCCAAGCGGAAAGAGCTAGAGTACCCAGAATTAGCCGAATCAATTTTTCAAGTTTTCGTATATGGGTGGTTTTCTTCCCTTTTTCCATGGCTCGCCATTGGTAAAGTTGAAATCCGAATTAAATGAAACTCTAGGACGTTAAAGAGGGGAAGTTCCTCTTTCATTTGCGCCGAAAATCAGCTCTCTAGCTGGTCTGGAACGGCAGCAATCACAAAAAGTTTTCAAAAAAACTTTAAATCGCTGTAACTTCTAAACTAGCAGAGATAGAGGGCCCAGAGTTGAACGGGAACAATTTTCAAAAAACCGAGTTTTGTTGTCTACAAGCATCAGGTGTCCTCCAGTACAACTTTTGACTGCTCTTCAAGCCAAGCGGAAAGAGCTAGAGTACCCAGAATTAGCCGAATCAATTTTTCAAGTTTTCGTATATGGGTGGTTTTCTTCCCTTTTTCCATGGCTCACCATTGGTAAAGTTGAAATCCGAATTAAATGAAACTCTAGGACGTTAAAGAGGGGAAGTTCCTCTTTCATTTGCGCCGAAAACCAGCTCTCTAGCTGGTCTGGAACGGCAGCAATCACAAAAAGTTTTCAAAAAAACTTTAAATCGCTGTAACTTCTAAACTAGCAGAGATAGAGGACCCAGAGTTGAACGGGAACAATTTTCAAAAAACCGAGTTTTGTTGTCTACAAGCATCAGGTGTCCTCCAGTACAATTTTAAACTGCTCTTCAAGCCAAGCGGAAAGAGCTAGAGTACCCAGAATTAGCCGAATCAATTTTTCAAGTTTTCGTATATGGGTGGTTTTCTTCCCTTTTTCAATGGCTCACCATTGGTAAAGTTGAAATCCGCAATAAATGAAACTCTAGGACGTTAAAGAGGGGAAGTTCCTCTTTCATTTGCGCCGAAAACCAGCTCTCTAGCTGGTCTGGAACGGAAGCAATCACAAATAGTTTTCAAAAAAACTTTAAATCGCTGTAACTTCTAAACTAGCAGAGATAGAGGGCCCAGAGTTGAACGGGAACAATTTTCAAAAAACCGAGTTTTGTTGTCTACAAGCATCAGGTGTCCTCCAGTACAATTTTAAACTGCTCTTCAAGCCAAGCGGAAAGAGCTAGAGTACCCAGAATTAGCCGAATCAATTTTTCAAGTTTTCGTATATGGGTGGTTTTCTTCCCTTTTTCCATGGCTCACCATTCGTAAAGTTGAAATCCGAATTAAATGAAACTCTAGGACGTTAAAGAGGGGAAGTTCCTCTTTCATTTGCGCCGAAAACCAGCTCTCTAGCTGGTCTGGAACGGCAGCAATCACAAAAAGTTTTCAAAAAAACTTTAAATCGCTGTAACTTCTAAACTAGCAGAGATAGAGGGCCCAGAGTTGAACGGGAACAATTTTCAAAAAACCGAGTTTTGTTGTCTACAAGCATCAGGTGTCCTCCAGTACAACTTTTAACTGCTCTTCAAACCAAGCGGAAAGAGCGAGAGTACCCAGAATTAGCCGAATCAATTTTTCAAGTTTTCGTATATGGGTGGTTTTCTTCCCTTTTTCCATGGCTCACCATTGGTAAAGTTGGAATCCGAATTAAATGAAACTCTAGGACGTTAAAGAGGAGAAGTTCCTCTTTCATTTGCGCCGAAAACCAGCTCTCTAGCTGGTCTGGAACGGCAGCAATCACAAAAAGTTTTCAAAAAAACTTTAAATCGCTGTAACTTCTAAACTAGCAGAGATAGAGGGCCCAGAGTTGAACGGGAACAATTTTCAAAAAACCGAGTTTTGTTGTCTACAAGCATCAGGTGTCCTCCAGTACAACTTTTGACTGCTCTTCAAGCCAAGCGGAAAGAGCTAGAGTACCCAGAATTAGCCGAATCAATTTTTCAAGTTTTCGTATATGGGTGGTTTTCTTCCCTTTTTCCATGGCTCGCCATTGGTAAAGTTGAAATCCGAATTAAATGAAACTCTAGGACGTTAAAGAGGGGAAGTTCCTCTTTCATTTGCGCCGAAAATCAGCTCTCTAGCTGGTCTGGAACGGCAGCAATCACAAAAAGTTTTCAAAAAAACTTTAAATCGCTGTAACTTCTAAACTAGCAGAGATAGAGGGCCCAGAGTTGAACGGGAACAATTTTCAAAAAACCGAGTTTTGTTGTCTACAAGCATCAGGTGTCCTCCAGTACAACTTTTGACTGCTCTTCAAGCCAAGCGGAAAGAGCTAGAGTACCCAGAATTAGCCGAATCAATTTTTCAAGTTTTCGTATATGGGTGGTTTTCTTCCCTTTTTCCATGGCTCACCATTGGTAAAGTTGAAATCCGAATTAAATGAAACTCTAGGACGTTAAAGAGGGGAAGTTCCTCTTTCATTTGCGCCGAAAACCAGCTCTCTAGCTGGTCTGGAACGGCAGCAATCACAAAAAGTTTTCAAAAAAACTTTAAATCGCTGTAACTTCTAAACTAGCAGAGATAGAGGACCCAGAGTTGAACGGGAACAATTTTCAAAAAACCGAGTTTTGTTGTCTACAAGCATCAGGTGTCCTCCAGTACAACTTTTAACTGCTCTTCAAGCCAAGCGGAAAGAGCGAGAGTACCCAGAATTAGCCGAATCAATTTTTCAAGTTTTCGTATATGGGTGGTTTTCTTCCCTTTTTCAATGCCTCACCATTGGTAAAGTTGAAATCCGAATTAAATGAAACTCTAGGACGTTAAAGAGGGGAAGTTCCTCTTTCATTTGCGCTGAAAACCAGCTCTCTAGCTGGTCTGGAACGGCAGCAATCACAAAAAGTTTTCAAAAAAACTTTAAATCGCTGTAACTTCTAAACTAGCAGAGATAGAGGGCCCAGAGTTGAACGGGAACAATTTTCAAAAAAGCGAGTTTTGTTGTCTACAAGCATCAGGTGTCCTCCAGTACAACTTTTGACTGCTCTTCAAGCCAAGCGGAAAGAGCTAGAGTACCCAGAATTAGCCGAATCAATTTTTCAAGTTTTCGTATATGGGTGGTTTTCTTCCCTTTTTCCATGGCTCACCATTGGTAAAGTTGAAATCCGAATTAAATGAAACTCTAGGACGTTAAAGAGGGGAAGTTCCTCTTTCATTTGCGCCGAAAACCAGCTCTCTAGCTGGTCTGGAACGGCAGCAATCACAAAAAGTTTTCAAAAAAACTTTAAATCGCTGTAACTTCTAAACTAGCAGAGATAGAGGACCCAGAGTTGAACGGGAACAATTTTCAAAAAACCGAGTTTTGTTGTCTACAAGCATCAGGTGTCCTCCAGTACAACTTTTAACTGCTCTTCAAGCCAAGCGGAAAGAGCGAGAGTACCCAGAATTAGCCGAATCAATTTTTCAAGTTTTCGTATATGGGTGGTTTTCTTCCCTTTTTCAATGCCTCACCATTGGTAAAGTTGAAATCCGAATTAAATGAAACTCTAGGACGTTAAAGAGGGGAAGTTCCTCTTTCATTTGCGCTGAAAACCAGCTCTCTAGCTGGTCTGGAACGGCAGCAATCACAAAAAGTTTTCAAAAAAACTTTAAATCGCTGTAACTTCTAAACTAGCAGAGATAGAGGGCCCAGAGTTGAACGGGAACAATTTTCAAAAAACCGAGTTTTGTTGTCTACAAGCATCAGGTGTCCTCCAGTACAACTTTTGACTGCTCTTCAAGCCAAGCGGAAAGAGCTAGAGTACCCAGAATTAGCCGAATCAATTTTTCAAGTTTTCGTATATGGGTGGTTTTCTTCCCTTTTTCCATGGCTCACCATTGGTAAAGTTGAAATCCGAATTAAATGAAACTCTAGGACGTTAAAGAGGGGAAGTTCCTCTTTCATTTGCGCCGAAAACCAGCTCTCTAGCTGGTCTGGAACGGAAGCAATCACAAATAGTTTTCAAAAAAACTTTAAATCGCTGTAACTTCTAAACTAGCAGAGATAGAGGGCCCAGAGTTGAACGGGAACAATTTTCAAAAAACCGAGTTTTGTTGTCTACAAGCATCAGGTGTCCTCCAGTACAATTTTAAACTGCTCTTCAAGCCAAGCGGAAAGAGCTAGAGTACCCAGAATTAGCCGAATCAATTTTTCAAGTTTTCGTATATGGGTGGTTTTCTTCCCTTTTTCAATGGCTCACCATTGGTAAAGTTGAAATCCGCAATAAATGAAACTCTAGGACGTTAAAGAGGGGAAGTTCCTCTTTCATTTGCGCCGAAAACCAGCTCTCTAGCTGGTCTGGAACGGAAGCAATCACAAATAGTTTTCAAAAAAACTTTAAATCGCTGTAACTTCTAAACTAGCAGAGATAGAGGGCCCAGAGTTGAACGGGAACAATTTTCAAAAAACCGAGTTTTGTTGTCTACAAGCATCAGGTGTCCTCCAGTACAATTTTAAACTGCTCTTCAAGCCAAGCGGAAAGAGCTAGAGTACCCAGAATTAGCCGAATCAATTTTTCAAGTTTTCGTATATGGGTGGTTTTCTTCCCTTTTTTCATGGCTCACCATTGGTAAAGTTGAAATCCGAATTAAATGAAACTCTAGGACGTTAAAGAGGGGAAGTTCCTCTTTCATTTGCGCCGAAAACCAGCTCTCTAGCTGGTCTGGAACGGCAGCAATCACAAAAAGTTTTCAAAAAAACTTTAAATCGCTGTAACTTCTAAACTAGCAGAGATAGAGGGCCCAGAGTTGAACGGGAACAATTTTCAAAAAACCGAGTTTTGTTGTCTACAAGCATCAGGTGTCCTCCAGTACAACTTTTAACTGCTCTTCAAGCCAAGCGGAAAGAGCGAGAGTACCCAGAATTAGCCGAATCAATTTTTCAAGTTTTCGTATATGGGTGGTTTTCTTCCCTTTTTCCATGGCTCACCATTGGTAAAGTTGGAATCCGAATTAAATGAAACTCTAGGACGTTAAAGAGGAGAAGTTCCTCTTTCATTTGCGCCGAAAACCAGCTCTCTAGCTGGTCTGGAACGGCAGCAATCACAAAAAGTTTTCAAAAAAACTTTAAATCGCTGTAACTTCTAAACTAGCAGAGATAGAGGGCCCAGAGTTGAACGGAACAATTTTCAAAAAACCGAGTTTTGTTGTCTACAAGCATCAGGTGTCCTCCAGTACAACTTTTGACTGCTCTTCAAGCCAAGCGGAAAGAGCTAGAGTACCCAGAATTAGCCGAATCAATTTTTCAAGTTTTCGTATATGGGTGGTTTTCTTCCCTTTTTCCATGGCTCGCCATTGGTAAAGTTGAAATCCGAATTAAATGAAACTCTAGGACGTTAAAGAGGGGAAGTTCCTCTTTCATTTGCGCCGAAAATCAGCTCTCTAGCTGGTCTGGAACGGCAGCAATCACAAAAAGTTTTCAAAAAAACTTTAAATCGCTGTAACTTCTAAACTAGCAGAGATAGAGGGCCCAGAGTTGAACGGGAACAATTTTCAAAAAACCGAGTTTTGTTGTCTACAAGCATCAGGTGTCCTCCAGTACAACTTTTGACTGCTCTTCAAGCCAAGCGGAAAGAGCTAGAGTACCCAGAATTAGCCGAATCAATTTTTCAAGTTTTCGTATATGGGTGGTTTTCTTCCCTTTTTCCATGGCTCACCATTGGTAAAGTTGAAATCCGAATTAAATGAAACTCTAGGACGTTAAAGAGGGGAAGTTCCTCTTTCATTTGCGCCGAAAACCAGCTCTCTAGCTGGTCTGGAACGGCAGCAATCACAAAAAGTTTTCAAAAAAACTTTAAATCGCTGTAACTTCTAAACTAGCAGAGATAGAGGGCCCAGAGTTGAACGGGAACAATTTTCAAAAAACCGAGTTTTGTTGTCTACAAGCATCAGGTGTCCTCCAGTACAACTTTTAACTGCTCTTCAAGCCAAGCGGAAAGAGCGAGAGTACCCAGAATTAGCCGAATCAATTTTTCAAGTTTTCGTATATGGGTGGCTTTCTTCCCTTTTTCAATGCCTCACCATTGGTAAAGTTGAAATCCGAATTAAATGAAACTCTAGGACGTTAAAGAGGGGAAGTTCCTCTTTCATTTGCGCCGAAAACCAGCTCTCTAGCTGGTCTGGAACGGCAGCAATCACAAAAAGTTTTCAAAAAAACTTTAAATCGCTGTAACTTCTAAACTAGCAGAGATAGAGGGCCCAGAGTTGAACGGGAACAATTTTCAAAAAAGCGAGTTTTGTTGTCTACAAGCATCAGGTGTCCTCCAGTACAACTTTTAACTGCTCTTCAAGCCAAGCGGAAAGAGCTAGAGTACCCAGAATTAGCCGAATCAATTTTTCAAGTTTTCGTATATGGGTGGTTTTCTTCCCTTTTTCCATGGCTCACCATTGGTAAAGTTGAAATCCGAATTAAATGAAACTCTAGGACGTAAAAGAGGGGAAGTTCCTCTTTCATTTGCGCCGAAAACCAGCTCTCTAGCTGGTCTGGAACGGCAGCAATCATAAAAAGTTTTCAAAAAAACTTTAAATCGCTGTAACTTCTAAACTAGCAGAGATAGAGGGCCCAGAGTTGAACGGGAACAATTTTCAAAAAACCGAGTTTTGTTGTCTACAAGCATCAGGTGTCCTCCAGTACAACTTTTAACTGCTCTTCAAGCCAAGCGGAAAGAGCTAGAGTACCCAGAATTAGCCGAATCAATTTTTCAAGTTTTCGTATATGGGTGGTTTTCTTCCCTTTTTCCATGGCTCACCATTGGTAAAGTTGAAATCCGAATTAAATGAAACTCTAGGACGTTAAAGAGGGGAAGTTCCTCTTTCATTTGCGCCGAAAACCAGCTCTCTAGCTGGTCTGGAACGGCAGCAATCACAAAAAGTTTTCAAAAAAACTTTAAATCGCTGTAACTTCTAAACTAGCAGAGATAGAGGGCCCAGAGTTGAACGGGAACAATTTTCAAAAAACCGAGTTTTGTTGTCTACAAGCATCAGGTGTCCTCCAGTACAACTTTTGACTGCTCTTCAAGCCAAGCGGAAAGAGCTAGAGTACCCAGAATTAGCCGAATCAATTTCTCAAGTTTTCGTATATGGGTGGTTTTCTTCCCTTTTTCCATGGCTCACCATTCGTAAAGTTGAAATCCGAATTAAATGAAACTCTAGGACGTTAAAGAGGGGAAGTTCCTCTTTCATTTGCGCCGAAAACCAGCTCTCTACCTGGTCTGGAACGGCAGCAATCACAAAAAGTTTTCAAAAAAACTTTAAATCGCTGTAACTTCTAAACTAGCAGAGATAGAGGACCCAGAGTTGAACGGGAACAATTTTCAAAAAACCGAGTTTTGTTGTCTACAAGCATCAGGTGTCCTCCAGTACAACTTTAAACTGCTCTTCAAGCCAAGCGGAAAGAGCTAGAGTACCCAGAATTAGCCGAATCAATTTTTCAAGTTTTCGTATATGGGTGGTTTTCTTCCCTTTTTCCATGGCTCACCATTGGTAAAGTTGAAATCCGAATTAAATGAAACTCTAGGACGTTAAAGAGGGGAAGTTCCTCTTTCATTTGCGCCGAAAACCAGCTCTCTACCTGGTCTGGAACGGCAGCAATCACAAAAAGTTTCCAAAAAAACTTTAAATCGCTGTAACTTCTAAACTAGCAGAGATAGAGGGCCCAGAGTTGAACGGGAACAATTTTCAAAAAACCGAGTTTTGTTGTCTACAAGCATCAGGTGTCCTCCAGTACAACTTTTGACTGCTCTTCAAGCCAAGCGGAAAGAGCTAGAGTACCCAGAATTAGCCGAATCAACTTTTCAAGTTTTCGTATATGGGTGGTTTTCTTCCCTTTTTCCATGGCTCACCATTCGTAAAGTTGAAATCCGAATTAAATGAAACTCTAGGACGTTAAAGAGGGGAAGTTCCTCTTTCATTTGCGCCGAAAACCAGCTCTCTACCTGGTCTGGAACGGCAGCAATCACAAAAAGTTTCCAAAAAAACTTTAAATCGCTGTAACTTCTAAACTAGCAGAGATAGAGGGCCCAGAGTTGAACGGGAACAATTTTCAAAAAACCGAGTTTTGTTGTCTACAAGCATCAGGTGTCCTCCAGTACAACTTTTGACTGCTCTTCAACCCAAGCGGAAAGAGCTAGAGTACTCAGAATTAGCCGAATCAACTTTTCAAGTTTTCGTATATGGGTGGTTTTCTTCCCTTTTTCCATGGCTCACCATTCGTAAAGTTGAAATCCGAATTAAATGAAACTCTAGGACGTTAAAGAGGGGAAGTTCCTCTTTCATTTGCACCGAAAACCAGCTCTCTAGCTGGTCTGGAACGACAGCAATCACAAAAAGTTTTCAAAAAAACTTTAAATCGCTGTAACTTCTAAACTAGCAGAGATAGAGGGCCCAGAGTTGAACGAGAACAATTTTCAAAAAACCGAGTTTTGTTGTCTACAAGCATCAGGTGTCCTCCAGTACAACTTTTGACTGCTCTTCAAGCCAAGCGGAAAGAGCTAGAGTACCCAGAATTAGCCGAATCAATTTTTCAAGTTTTCGTATATGGGTGGTTTTCTTCCCTTTTTCCATGGCTCACCATTGGTAAAGTTGAAATCCGAATTAAATGAAACTCTAGGACGTTAAAGAGGGGAAGTTCCTCTTTCATTTGCGCCGAAAACCAGCTCTATAGCTGGTCTGGAACGGCAGCAATCACAAAAAGTTTTCAAAAAAACTGTAAATCGCTGTAACTTCTAAACTAGCAGAGATAGAGGGCTCAGAGTTGAACGGGAACAATTTTCAAAATACCGAGTTTTGTTGTCTACAAGCATCCGGTGTCCTCCAGTACAACTTTAAACTGCTCTACAAGCCAAGCGGAAAGAGCTAGAGTACCCAGAATTCGCCGAATCAATTTTTCAAGTTTTCGTATATGGGTGGTTTTCTTCCCTTTTTCAATGCCTCACCATTGGTAAAGTTGAAATCCGAATTAAATGAAACTCTAGGACGTTAAAGAGGGGAAGTTCAGCTAGAGTACCCAGAATTCGCCGAATCAATTTTTCAAGTTTTCGTATATGGGTGGTTTTCTTCCCTTTTTCAATGCCTCACCATTGGTAAAGTTGAAATCCGAATTAAATGAAACTCTAGGACGTTAAAGAAGGGAAGTTCCTCTTTCATTTGCGCCGAAAACCAGCTCTCTAGCTGGTCTGGAACGGCAGCAATCACAAAAAGTTTTCAAAAAAACTTTAAATCGCTGTAACTTCTAAACTAGCAGAGATAGAGGGCCCAGAGTTGAACGGGAACAATTTTCAAAAAACCGAGTTTTGTTGTCTACAAGCATCAGGTATCCTCCAGTACAACTTTAAACTGCTCTACAAGCCAAGCGGAAAGAACTAGAGTACCCAGAATTAGCGGAATCAATTTTTCAAGTTTTCGTATATGGGTGGTTTTCTTCCCTTTTTCCATGGCTCACCATTGGTAAAGTTGAAATCCGAATTAAATGAAACTCTAGGACGTTACAGAGGGGAAGTTCCTCTTTCATTTGCGCCGAAAACCAGCTCTCTAGCTGGTCTGGAACGGAAGCAATCACAAATAGTTTTCAAAAAAACTTTAAATCGCTGTAACTTCTAAACTAGCAGAGATAGAGGGCCCAGAGTTGAAAGGGAACAATTTTCAAAAAACCGAGTTTTGTTGTCTACAAGCATCAGGTGTCCTCCAGTACAACTTTAAACTGCTCTACAAGCCAAGCGGAAAGAACTAGAGTACCCAGAATTAGCCGAATCAATTTTCCAAGTTTTCGTATATGGGTGGTTTTCTTCCCTTTTTCCATGGCTCACCATTGGTAAAGTTGAAATCCGAATTAAATGAAACTCTAGGACGTTAAAGAGGGGAAGTTCAGCTAGAGTACCCAGAATTCGCCGAATCAATTTTTCAAGTTTTCGTATATGGGTGGTTTTCTTCCCTTTTTCAATGCCTCACCATTGGTAAAGTTGAAATCCGAATTAAATGAAACTCTAGGACGTTAAAGAAGGGAAGTTCCTCTTTCATTTGCGCCGAAAACCAGCTCTCTAGCTGGTCTGGAACGGCAGCAATCACAAAAAGTTTTCAAAAAAACTTTAAATCGCTGTAACTTCTAAACTAGCAGAGATAGAGGGCCCAGAGTTGAACGGGAACAATTTTCAAAAAACCGAGTTTTGTTGTCTACAAGCATCAGGTATCCTCCAGTACAACTTTAAACTGCTCTACAAGCCAAGCGGAAAGAACTAGAGTACCCAGAATTAGCGGAATCAATTTTTCAAGTTTTCGTATATGGGTGGTTTTCTTCCCTTTTTCCATGGCTCACCATTGGTAAAGTTGAAATCCGAATTAAATGAAACTCTAGGACGTTACAGAGGGGAAGTTCCTCTTTCATTTGCGCCGAAAACCAGCTCTCTAGCTGGTCTGGAACGGAAGCAATCACAAATAGTTTTCAAAAAAACTTTAAATCGCTGTAACTTCTAAACTAGCAGAGATAGAGGGCCCAGAGTTGAAAGGGAACAATTTTCAAAAAACCGAGTTTTGTTGTCTACAAGCATCAGGTGTCCTCCAGTACAACTTTAAACTGCTCTACAAGCCAAGCGGAAAGAACTAGAGTACCCAGAATTAGCCGAATCAATTTTCCAAGTTTTCGTATATGGGTGGTTTTCTTCCCTTTTTCCATGGCTCACCATTGGTAAAGTTGAAATCCGAATTAAATGAAACTCTAGGACGTTAAAGAGGGGAAGTTCCTCTTTCATTTCCGCCGAAAACCAGCTCTCTAGCTGGTCTGGAACGGCAGCAATCACAAAAAGTTTTCAAAAAAACTTTAAATCGCTGTAACTTCTAAACTAGCAGAGATAGAGGGCTCAGAGTTGAACGGGAACAATTTTCAAAAAACCGAGTTTTGTTGTCTACAAGCATCAGGTGTCCTCCAGTACAACTTTAAACTGCTCTACAAGCCAAGCGGAAAGAGCTAGAGTACCCAGAATTAGCGGAATCAATTTTTCAAGTTTTCGTATATGGGTGGTTTTCTTCCCTTTTTCCATGGCTCACCATTGGTAAAGTTGAAATCCGAATTAAATGAAACTCTAGGACGTTAAAGAGGGGAAGTTCCTCTTTCATTTGCGCCGAAAACCAGCTCTCTAGCTGGTCTGGAACGGCAGCAATCACAAAAAGTTTTCAAAAAAACTTTAAATCGCCGTAACTTCTAAACTAGCAGAGATAGAGGGCTCAGAGTTGAACGGGAACAATTTTCAAAAAACCGAGTTTTGTTGTCTACAAGCATCAGGTGTCCTCCAGAACAACTTTAAACTGCTCTACAAGCCAAGCGGAAAGAGCTAGAGTACCCAGAATTCGCCGAATCAATTTTTCAAGTTTTCGTATATGGGTGGTTTTCTTCTCTTTTTCCATGGCTCACCATTGGTAAAGTTGAAATCCGAATTAAATGAAACTCTAGGACGTTAAAGAGGGGAAGTTCCTCTTTCATTTGCGCCGAAAACCAGCTCTCTAGCTGGTCTGGAACGGCGGCAATCACAAAAAGTTTTCAAAAAAACTTTAAATCGCTGTAACTTCTAAACTAGCAGAGATAGAGGGCCCAGAGTTGAACGGGAACAATTTTCAAAAAACCGAGTTTTGTTGTCTACAAGCATCAGGTGTCCTCCAGTACAACTTTAAACTGCTCTACAAGCCACGCGGAAAGAGCTAGAGTACACAGAATTCGCCGAATCAATTTTTCAAGTTTTCGTATATGGGTGGTTTTCTTCCCTTTTTCCATGGCTCACCATTGGTAAAGTTGAAATCCGAATTAAATGAAACTCTAGGACGTTACAGAGGGGAAGTTCCTCTTTCATTTGCGCTGAAAACCAGCTCTCTAGCTGGTCTGGAACGGCAGCAATCACAAAAAGTTTTCAAAAAAACTTTAAATCGCTGTAACTTCTAAACTAGCAGAGATAGAGGGCCCAGAGTTGAAAGGGAACAATTTTCAAAAAACCGAGTTTTGTTGTCTACAAGCATCAGGTGTCCTCCAGTACAACTTTAAACTGCTCTACAAGCCAAGCGGAAAGAACTAGAGTACCCAGAATTAGCCGAATCAATTTTCCAAGTTTTCGTATATGGGTGGTTTTCTTCCCTTTTTCCATGGCTCTCCATTGGTAAAGTTGAAATCCGAATTAAATGAAACTCTAGGACGTTAAAGAGGGGAAGTTCCTCTTTCATTTGCGCCGAAAATCAGCTCTCTAGCTGGTCTGGAACGGCAGCAATCACAAAAAGTTTTCAAAAAAACATTAAATCGCCGTAACTTCTAAACTAGCAGAGATAGAGGGCTCAGAGTTGAACGGGAACAATTTTCAAAAAACCGAGTTTTGTTGTCTACAAGCATCAGGTGTCCTCCAGAACAACTTTAAACTGCTCTACAAGCCAAGCGGAAAGAGCTAGAGTACCCAGAATTCGCCGAATCAATTTTTCAAGTTTTCGTATATGGGTGGTTTTCTTTTTTTTTTCCATGGCTCACCATTGGTAAAGTTGAAATCCGAATTAAATGAAACTCTAGGACGTTAAAGAGGGGAAGTTCCTCTTTCATTTGCGCCGAAAACCAGCTCTACAGCTGGTCTGGAACGGCAGCAATCACAAAAAGTTTTCAAAAAAACTTTAAATCGCTGTAACTTCTAAACTAGCAGAGATAGAGGGCTCAGAGTTGAACGGGAACAATTTTCAAAAAACCGAGTTTTGTTGTCTACAAGCATCAGGTGTCCTCCAGTACAACTTTAAACTGCTCTACAAGCCAAGCGGAAAGAACTAGAGTACCCAGAATTAGCCGAATCAATTTTCCAAGTTTTCGTATATGGGTGGTTTTCTTCCCTTTTTCCATGGCTCACCATTGGTAAAGTTGAAATCCGAATTAAATGAAACTCTAGGACGTTAAAGAGGGGAAGTTCCTCTTTCATTTGCGCCGAAAATCAGCTCTCTAGCTGGTCTGGAACGGCAGCAATCACAAAAAGTTTTCAAAAAAACTTTAAATCGCCGTAACTTCTAAACTAGCAGAGATAGAGGGCTCAGAGTTGAACGGGAACAATTTTCAAAAAACCGAGTTTTGTTGTCTACAAGCATCAGGTGTCCTCCAGTACAACTTTAAACTGCTCTACAAGCCAAGCGGAAAGAGCTAGAGTACCCAGAAACCGAAAACCAGCTCTCTAGCCGGTCTGGAACGGCAGCAATCACAAAAAGTTTTCAAAAAAACTTTAAATCGCTGTAACTTCTAAACTAGAAGAGATAGAGGGCCCAGAGTTGAACGGGAACAATTTTCAAAAAACCGAGTTTTGTTGTCTACAAGCATCAGGTGTCCTCCAGTACAACTTTAAACTGCTCTACAAGCCAAGCGGAAAGAGCTAGAGTACCCAGAATTAGCCGAATCGATTTTCCAAGTTTTCGTATATGGGTGGTTTTCTTCCCTTTTTCCATGGCTCACCATTGGTAAAGTTGAAATCCGAATTAAGTGAAACTCTAGGACGTTAAAGAGGGGAAGTTCCTCTTTCATTTCCGCCGAAAACCAGCTCTCTAGCTGGTCTGGAACGGCAGCAATCACAAAAAGTTTTCAAAAAAACTTTAAATCGCTGTAACTTCTAAACTAGCAGAGATAGAGGGCCCAGAGTTGAACGGGAACAATTTTCAAAAAACCGAGTTTTGTTGTCTACAAGCATCAGGTATCCTCCAGAACAACTTTAAACTGCTCTACAAGCCAAGCGGAAAGAGCTAGAGTACCCAGAATTCGCCGAATCAATTTTTCAAGTTTTCGTATATGGGTGGTTTTCTTCCCTTTTTCAATGCCTCACCATTGGTAAAGTTGAAATCCGAATTAAATGAAATTCTAGGACGTTACAGAGGGGAAGTTCCTCTTTCATTTGCGCCGAAAACCAGCTCTCTAGCTGGTCTGGAACGGCAGCAATCACAAAAAGTTTTCAAAAAAACTTTAAATCGCTGTAACTTCTAAACTAGCAGAGATAGAGGGCCCAGAGCTGAAAGGGAACAATTTTCAAAAAACCGAGTTTTGTTGTCTACAAGCATCAGGTGTCCTCCAGTACAACTTTAAACTGCTCTACAAGCCAAGCGGAAAGAACTAGAGTACCCAGAATTAGCCGAATCAATTTTCCAAGTTTTCGTATATGGGTGGTTTTCTTCCCTTTTTCCATGGCTCACCATTGGTAAAGTTGAAATCCGAATTAAATGAAACTCTAGGACGTTAAAGAGGGGAAGTTCCTCTTTCATTTGCGCCGAAAACCAGCTCTCTAGCTGGTCTGGAACGGCAGCAATCACAAAAAGTTTTCAAAAAAACTTTAAATCGCTGTAACTTCTAAACTAGCAGAGATAGAGGGCTCAGAGTTGAACGGGAACAATTTTCAAAAAACCGAGTTTTGTTGTCTACAAGCATCAGGTGTCCTCCAGTACAACTTTAAACTGCTCTACAAGCCAAGCGGAAAGAGCTAGAGTACCCAGAATTAGCCGAATGGATTTTCCAAGTTTTCGTATATGGGTGGTTTTCTTCCCTTTTTCCATGGCTCACCATTGGTAAAGTTGAAATCCGAATTAAATGAAACTCTAGGACGTTAAAGAGGGGAAGTTCCTCTTTCATTTGCGCCGAAAACCAGCTCTCTAGCTGATCTGGAACGGCAGCAATCACAAAAAGTTTTCAAAAAAACTTTAAATCGCTGTAACTTCTAAACTAGAAGAGATAGAAGGCCCAGAGTTGAACGGGAACAATTTTCAAAAAACCGAGTTTTGTTGTCTACAAGCATCAGGTGTCCTCCAGTACAACTTTAAACTGCTCTACAAGCCAAGCGGAAAGAGCTAGAGTACCCAGAATTAGCCGAATCAATTTTTCAAGTTTTCGTATATGGGTGGATTTCTTCCCTTTTTCCATGGCTCACCATTGGTAAAGTTGAAATCCGAATTAAATGAAACTCTAGGACGTTAAAGAGGGGAAGTTCCTCTTTCATTTGCGCCGAAAACCAGCTCTCTAGCTGGTCTGGTATGGCAGCAATCACAAAAAGTTTTCAAAAAAACTTTAAATCGCTGTAACTTCTAAACTAGCAGAGATAGAGGCCAGAGTTGAACGGGAACAATTTTCAAAAAACCGAGTTTTGTTGTCTACAAGCATCAGGTGTCCTCCAGTACAACTTTAAACTGCTCTACATGCCAAGCGGAAAGAACTAGAGTACCCAGAATTAGCCGAATCAATTTTCCAAGTTTTCGTATATGGGTGGTTTTCTTCCCTTTTTCCATGGCTCACCATTGGTAAAGTTGAAATCCGAATTAAATGAAACTCTAGGACGTTAAAGAGGGGAAGTTCCTCTTTCATTTGCGCCGAAAACCAGCTCTCTAGCTGGTCTGGAACGGCAGCAATCACAAAAAGTTTTCAAAAAAACTTTAAATCGCTGTAACTTCTAAACTAGCAGAGATAGAGGGCTCAGAGTTGAACGGGAACAATTTTCAAAAAACCGAGTTTTGTTGTCTACAAGCATCAGGTGTCCTCCAGTACAACTTTAAACTGCTCTACAAGCCAAGCGGAAAGAGCTAGAGTACCCAGAATTAGCCGAATGGATTTTCCAAGTTTTCGTATATGGGTGGTTTTCTTCTCTTTTTCCATGGCTCACCATTGGTAAAGTTGAAATCCGAATTAAATGAAACTCTAGGACGTTAAAGAGGGGAAGTTCCTCTTTCATTTGCGCCGAAAACCAGCTCTCTAGCTGATCTGGAACGGCAGCAATCACAAAAAGTTTTCAAAAAAACTTTAAATCGCTGTAACTTCTAAACTAGAAGAGATAGAAGGCCCAGAGTTGAACGGGAACAATTTTCAAAAAACCGAGTTTTGTTGTCTACAAGCATCAGGTGTCCTCCAGTACAACTTTAAACTGCTCTACAAGCCAAGCGGAAAGAGCTAGAGTACCCAGAATTAGCCGAATCAATTTTTCAAGTTTTCGTATATGGGTGGTTTTCTTCCCTTTTTCCATGGCTCAACATTGGTAAAGTTGAAATCCGAATTAAATGAAACTCTAGGACGTTAAAGAGGGGAAGTTCCTCTTTCATTTGCGCCGAAAACCAGCTCTCTAGCTGGTCTGGAATGGCAGCAATCACAAAAAGTTTTCAAAAAAACTTTAAATCGCTGTAACTTCTAAACTAGCAGAGATAGAGGCCAGAGTTGAACGGGAACAATTTTCAAAAAACTGAGTTTTGTTGTCTACAAGCATCAGGTGTCCTCCAGTACAACTTTAAACTGCTCTACAAGCCAAGCGGAAAGAACTAGAGTACCCAGAATTAGCCGAATCAATTTTCCAAGTTTTCGTATATGGGTGGTTTTCTTCCCTTTTTCCATGGCTCACCATTGGTAAAGTTGAAATCCGAATTAAATGAAACTCTAGGACGTTAAAGAGGGGAAGTTCCTCTTTCATTTGCGCCGAAAACCAGCTCTCTAGCTGGTCTGGAACGGCAGCAATCACAAAAAGTTTTCAAAAAAACTTTAAATCGCTGTAACTTCTAAACTAGCAGAGATAGAGGGCTCAGAGTTGAACGGGAACAATTTTCAAAAAACCGAGTTTTGTTGTCTACAAGCATCAGGTGTCCTCCAGTACAACTTTAAACTGCTCTACAAGCCAAGCGGAAAGAGCTAGAGTACCCAGAATTAGCCGAATGGATTTTCCAAGTTTTCGTATATGGGTGGTTTTCTTCCCTTTTTCCATGGCTCACCATTGGTAAAGTTGAAATCCGAATTAAATGAAACTCTAGGACGTTAAAGAGGGGAAGTTCCTCTTTCATTTGCGCCGAAAACCAGCTCTCTAGCTGATCTGGAACGGCAGCAATCACAAAAAGTTTTCAAAAAAACTTTAAATCGCTGTAACTTCTAAACTAGAAGAGATAGAAGGCCCAGAGTTGAACGGGAACAATTTTCAAAAAACCGAGTTTTGTTGTCTACAAGCATCAGGTGTCCTCCAGTACAACTTTAAACTGCTCTACAAGCCAAGCGGAAAGAGCTAGAGTACCCAGAATTAGCCGAATCAATTTTTCAAGTTTTCGTATATGGGTGGTTTTCTTCCCTTTTTCCATGGCTCAACATTGGTAAAGTTGAAATCCGAATTAAATGAAACTCTAGGACGTTAAAGAGGGGAAGTTCCTCTTTCATTTGCGCCGAAAACCAGCTCTCTAGCTGGTCTGGAATGGCAGCAATCACAAAAAGTTTTCAAAAAAACTTTAAATCGCTGTAACTTCTAAACTAGCAGAGATAGAGGCCAGAGTTGAACGGGAACAATTTTCAAAAAACCGAGTTTTGTTGTCTACAAGCATCAGGTGTCCTCCAGTACAACTTTAAACTGCTCTACAAGCCAAGCGGAAAGAACTAGAGTACCCAGAATTAGCCGAATCAATTTTCCAAGTTTTCGTATATGGGTGGTTTTCTTCCCTTTTTCCATGGCTCACCATTGGTAAAGTTGAAATCCGAATTAAATGAAACTCTAGGACGTTAAAGAGGGGAAGTTCCTCTTTCATTTGCGCCGAAAACCAGCTCTCTAGCTGGTCTGGAACGGCAGCAATCACAAAAAGTTTTCAAAAAAACTTTAAATCGCTGTAACTTCTAAACTAGCAGAGATAGAGGGCCCAGAGTTGAACGGGAACAAATTTCAAAAAACCGAGTTTTGTTGCCTACATGCATCCGGTGTCCTCCAGTACAACTTTAAACTGCTCTACAAGCCAAGCGGAAAGAGCTAGAGTACCCAGAATTAGCCGAATCAATTTTCCAAGTTTTCGTATATGGGTGGTTTTCTTCCCTTTTTCCATGGCTCACCATTGGTAAAGTTGAAATCCGAATTAAATGAAACTCTAGGACGTTAAAGAGGGGAAGTTCCTCTTTCATTTCCGCCGAAAACCAGCTCTATAGCTGGTCTGGAACGGCAGCAATCACAAAAAGTTTTCAAAAAAACTTTAAATCGCTGTAACTTCTAAACTAGCAGAGATAGAGGGCTCAGAGTTGAACGGGAACAATTTTCAAAAAACCGAGTTTTGTTGTCTACAAGCATCAGGTGTCCTCCAGTACAACTTTAAACTGCTCTACAGGCCAAGCGGAAAGAGCTAGAGTACCCAGAATTAGCGGAATCAATTTTTCAAGTTTTCGTATATGGGTGGTTTTCTTCCCTTTTTCCATGGCTCACCATTGGTAAAGTTGAAATCCGAATTAAATGAAATTCTAGGACGTTAAAGAGGGGAAGTTCCTCTTTCATTTGCGCCGAAAACCAGCTCTCTAGCTGGTCTGGAACGGCAGCAATCACAAAAAGTTTTCAAAAAAACTTTAAATCGCTGTAACTTCTAAACTAGCAGAGATAGAGGGCCAAGAGTTGAACGGGAACAATTTTCAAAAAACCGAGTTTTGTTGTCTACAAGCATCAGGTGTCCTCCAGTACAACTTTAAACTGCTCTACAAGCCAAGCGGAAAGAGCTAGAGTACCCAGAATTAGCCGAATCAATTTTTCAAGTTTTCGTATATGGGTGGATTTCTTCCCTTTTTCCATATCTCACCATTGGTAAAGTTGAAATCCGAATTAAATGAAATTCTAGGACGTTAAAGAGGGGAAGTTTCTCTTTCATTTGCGCCGAAAACCAGCTCTCTAGCTGGTCTGGAACGGCAGCAATCACAAAAAGTTTTCAAAAAAACTTTAAATCGCTGTAACTTCTAAACTAGCAGAGATAGAGGGCCAAGAGTTGAACGGGAACAATTTTCAAAAAACCGAGTTTTGTTGTCTACAAGCATCAGGTGTCCTCCAGTACAACTTTAAACTGCTCTACAAGCCAAGCGGAAAGAGCTAGAGTACCCAGAATTAGCCGAATCAATTTTTCAAGTTTTCGTATATGGGTGGTTTTCTTTCCTTTTTCCATGGCTCACCATTGGTAAAGTTGAAATCCGAATTAAATGAAATTCTAGGACGTTAAAGAGGGGAAGTTCCTCTTTCATTTGCGCCGAAAACCAGCTCTCTAGCTGGTCTGGAACGGCAGCAATCACAAAAATTTTTCAAAAAAACTTTAAATCGCTGTAACTTCTAAACTAGCAGAGATAGAGGGCCAAGAGTTGAACGGGAACAATTTTCAAAAAACCGAGTTTTGTTGTCTACAAGCATCAGGTGTCCTCCAGTACAACTTTAAACTGCTCTACAAGCCAAGCGGAAAGAGCTAGAGTACCCAGAATTAGCAGAATCAATTTTTCAAGTTTTCGTATATGGGTGGTTTTCTTCCCTTTTTCCATGGCTCACCATTGGTAAAGTTGAAATCCGAATTAAATGAAATTCTAGGACGTTAAAGAGGGGAAGTTTCTCTTTCATTTGCGCCGAAAACCAGCTCTCTAGCTGGTCTGGAACGGCAGCAATCACAAAAAGTTTTCAAAAAAACTTTAAATCGCTGTAACTTCTAAACTAGCAGAGATAGAGGGCCAAGAGTTGAACGGGAACAATTTTCAAAAAACCGAGTTTTGTTGTCTACAAGCATCAGGTGTCCTCCAGTACAACTTTAAACTGCTCTACAAGCCAAGCGGAAAGAGCTAGAGTACCCAGAATTAGCAGAATCAATTTTTCAAGTTTTCGTATATGGGTGGTTTTCTTCCCTTTTTCCATGGCTCACCATTGGTAAAGTTGAAATCCGAATTAAATGAAATTCTAGGACGTTAAAGAGGGGAAGTTTCTCTTTCATTTGCGCCGAAAACCAGCTCTCTAGCTGGTCTGGAACGGCAGCAATCACAAAAAGTTTTCAAAAAAACTTTAAATCGCTGTAACTTCTAAACTAGCAGAGATAGAAGGCCAAGAGTTGAACGGGAACAATTTTCAAAAAACCGAGTTTTGTTGTCTACAAGCATCAGGTGTCCTCCAGTACAACTTTAAACTGCTCTACAAGCCAACCGGAAAGAGCTAGAGTACCCAGAATTAGCCGAATCAATTTTTCAAGTTTTCGTATATGGGTGGTTTTCTTCCCTTTTTCCATGGCTCACCATTGGTAAAGTTGAAATCCGAATTAAATGAAATTCTAGGACGTTAAAGAGGGGAAGTTTCTCTTTCATTTGCGCCGAAAACCAGCTCTCTAGCTGGTCTGGAACGGCAGCAATCACAAAAAGTTTTCAAAAAAACTTTAAATCGCTGTAACTTCTAAACTAGCAGAGATAGAGGGCCAAGAGTTGAACGGGAACAATTTTCAAAAAACCGAGTTTTGTTGTCTACAAGCATCAGGTGTCCTCCAGTACAACTTTAAACTGCTCTACAAGCCAAGCGGAAAGAGCTAGAGTACCCAGAATTAGCCGAATCAATTTTTCAAGTTTTCGTATATGGGTGGTTTTCTTCCCTTTTTCCATGGCTCACCATTGGTAAAGTTGAAATCCGAATTAAATGAAATTCTAGGACGTTAAAGAGGGGAAGTTCCTCTTTCATTTGCGCCGAAAACCAGCTCTCTAGCTGGTCTGGAACGGCAGCAATCACAAAAAGTTTTCAAAAAAACTTTATATCGCTGTAACTTCTAAACTAGCAGAGATAGAGGGCCAAGAGTTGAACGGGAACAATTTTCAAAAAACCGAGTTTTGTTGTCTACAAGCATCAGGTGTCCTCCAGTACAACTTTAAACTGCTCTACAAGCCAAGCGGAAAGAGCTAGAGTACCCAGAATTAGCAGAATCAATTTTTCAAGTTTTCGTATATGGGTGGTTTTCTTCCCTTTTTCCATGGCTCACCATTGGTAAAGTTGAAATCCGAATTAAATGAAATTCTAGGACGTTAAAGAGGGGAAGTTTCTCTTTCATTTGCGCCGAAAACCAGCTCTCTAGCTGGTCTGGAACGGCAGCAATCACAAAAAGTTTTCAAAAAAACTTTAAATCGCTGTAACTTCTAAACTAGCAGAGATAGAGGGCCAAGAGTTGAACGGGAACAATTTTCAAAAAACCGAGTTTTGTTGTCTACAAGCATCAGGTGTCCTCCAGTACAACTTTAAACTGCTCTACAAGCCAAGCGGAAAGAGCTAGAGTACCCAGAATTAGCCGAATCAATTTTTCAAGTTTTCGTATATGGGTGGTTTTCTTCCCTTTTTCCATGGCTCACCATTGGTAAAGTTGAAATCCGAATTAAATGAAATTCTAGGACGTTAAAGAGGGGAAGTTTCTCTTTCATTTGCGCCGAAAACCAGCTCTCTAGCTGGTCTGGAACGGCAGCAATCACAAAAAGTTTTCAAAAAAACTTTAAATCGCTGTAACTTCTAAACTAGCAGAGATAGAGGGCCAAGAGTTGAACGGGAACAATTTTCAAAAAACCGAGTTTTGTTGTCTACAAGCATCAGGTGTCCTCCAGTACAACTTTAAACTGCTCTACAAGCCAAGCGGAAAGAGCTAGAGTACCCAGAATTAGCAGAATCAATTTTTCAAGTTTTCGTATATGGGTGGTTTTCTTCCCTTTTTCCATGGCTCACCATTGGTAAAGTTGAAATCCGAATTAAATGAAATTCTAGGACGTTAAAGAGGGGAAGTTTCTCTTTCATTTGCGCCGAAAACCAGCTCTCTAGCTGGTCTGGAACGGCAGCAATCACAAAAAGTTTTCAAAAAAACTTTAAATCGCTGTAACTTCTAAACTAGCAGAGATAGAGGGCCAAGAGTTGAACGGGAACAATTTTCAAAAAACCGAGTTTTGTTGTCTACAAGCATCAGGTGTCCTCCAGTACAACTTTAAACTGCTCTACAAGCCAAGCGGAAAGAGCTAGAGTACCCAGAATTAGCCGAATCAATTTTTCAAGTTTTCGTATATGGGTGGTTTTCTTCCCTTTTTCCATGGCTCACCATTGGTAAAGTTGAAATCCGAATTAAATGAAATTCTAGGACGTTAAAGAGGGGAAGTTTCTCTTTCATTTGCGCCGAAAACCAGCTCTCTAGCTGGTCTGGAACGGCAGCAATCACAAAAAGTTTTCAAAAAAACTTTAAATCGCTGTAACTTCTAAACTAGCAGAGATAGAGGGCCAAGAGTTGAACGGGAACAATTTTCAAAAAACCGAGTTTTGTTGTCTACAAGCATCAGGTGTCCTCCAGTACAACTTTAAACTGCTCTACAAGCCAAGCGGAAAGAGCTGGAGTACCCAGAATTAGCCGAATCAATTTTTCAAGTTTTCGTATATGGGTGGTTTTCTTCCCTTTTTCCATGGCTCACCATTGGTAAAGTTGAAATCCGAATTAAATGAAATTCTAGGACGTTAAAGAGGGGAAGTTCCTCTTTCATTTGCGCCGAAAACCAGCTCTCTAGCTGGTCTGGAACGGCAGAAATCACAAAAATTTTTCAAAAAAACTTTAAATCGCTGTAACTTCTAAACTAGCAGAGATAGAGGGCCAGAGTTGAACGGGAACAATTTTCAAAAAACCGAGTTTTGTTGTCTACAAGCATCAGGTGTCCTCCAGTACAACTTTAAACTGCTCTACAAGCCAAGCGGAAAGAGCTAGAGTACCCAGAATTAGCAGAATCAATTTTTCAAGTTTTCGTATATGGGTGGTTTTCTTCCCTTTTTCCATGGCTCACCATTGGTAAAGTTGAAATCCGAATTAAATGAAATTCTAGGACGTTAAAGAGGGGAAGTTCCTCTTTCATTTGCGCCGAAAACCAGCTCTCTAGCTGGTCTGGAACGGCAGCAATCACAAAAAGTTTTCAAAAAAACTTTATATCGCTGTAACTTCTAAACTAGCAGAGATAGAGGGCCAAGAGTTGAACGGGAACAATTTTCAAAAAACCGAGTTTTGTTGTCTACAAGCATCAGGTGTCCTCCAGTACAACTTTAAACTGCTCTACAAGCCAAGCGGAAAGAGCTAGAGTACCCAGAATTAGCAGAATCAATTTTTCAAGTTTTCGTATATGGGTGGTTTTCTTCCCTTTTTCCATGGCTCACCATTGGTAAAGTTGAAATCCGAATTAAATGAAATTCTAGGACGTTAAAGAGGGGAAGTTTCTCTTTCATTTGCGCCGAAAACCAGCTCTCTAGCTGGTCTGGAACGGCAGCAATCACAAAAAGTTTTCAAAAAAACTTTAAATCGCTGTAACTTCTAAACTAGCAGAGATAGAGGGCCAAGAGTTGAACGGGAACAATTTTCAAAAAACCGAGTTTTGTTGTCTACAAGCATCAGGTGTCCTCCAGTACAACTTTAAACTTCCCTACAAGCCAAGCGGAAAGAGCTAGAGTACCCAGAATTAGCCGAATCAATTCTTCAAGTTTTCGTATATGGGTGGTTTTCTTCCCTTTTTCCATGGCTCACCATTGGTAAAGTTGAAATCCGAATTAAATGAAATTCTAGGACGTTAAAGAGGGGAAGTTTCTCTTTCATTTGCGCCGAGAACCAGCTCTCTAGCTGGTCTGGAACGGCAGCAATCACAAAAAGTTTTCAAAAAAACTTTAAATCGCTGTAACTTCTAAACTAGCAGAGATAGAGGGCCAAGAGTTGAACGGGAACAATTTTCAAAAAACCGAGTTTTGTTGTCTACAAGCATCAGGTGTCCTCCAGTACAACTTTAAACTGCTCTACAAGCCAAGCGGAAAGAGCTAGAGTACCCAGAATTAGCCGAATCAATTTTTCAAGTTTTCGTATATGGGTGGTTTTCTTTCCTTTTTCCATGGCTCACCATTGGTAAAGTTGAAATCCGAATTAAATGAAATTCTAGGACGTTAAAGAGGGGAAGTTCCTCTTTCATTTGCGCCGAAAACCAGCTCTCTAGCTGGTCTGGAACGGCAGCAATCACAAAAATTTTTCAAAAAAACTTTAAATCGCTGTAACTTCTAAACTAGCAGAGATAGAGGGCCAAGAGTTGAACGGGAACAATTTTCAAAAAACCGAGTTTTGTTGTCTACAAGCATCAGGTGTCCTCCAGTACAACTTTAAACTGCTCTACAAGCCAAGCGGAAAGAGCTAGAGTACCCAGAATTAGCAGAATCAATTTTTCAAGTTTTCGTATATGGGTGGTTTTCTTCCCTTTTTCCATGGCTCACCATTGGTAAAGTTGAAATCCGAATTAAATGAAATTCTAGGACGTTAAAGAGGGGAAGTTTCTCTTTCATTTGCCCCGAAAACCAGCTCTCTAGCTGGTCTGGAACGGCAGCAATCACAAAAAGTTTTCAAAAAAACTTTAAATCGCTGTAACTTCTAAACTAGCAGAGATAGAGGGCCAAGAGTTGAACGGGAACAATTTTCAAAAAACCGAGTTTTGTTGTCTACAAGCATCAGGTGTCCTCCAGTACAACTTTAAACTGCTCTACAAGCCAAGCGGAAAGAGCTAGAGTACCCAGAATTAGCCGAATCAATTTTTCAAGTTTTCGTATATGGGTGGTTTTCTTCCCTTTTTCCATGGCTCACCATTGGTAAAGTTGAAATCCGAATTAAATGAAATTCTAGGACGTTAAAGAGGGGAAGTTTCTCTTTCATTTGCGCCGAAAACCAGCTCTCTAGCTGGTCTGGAACGGCAGCAATCACAAAAAGTTTTCAAAAAAACTTTAAATCGCTGTAACTTCTAAACTAGCAGAGATAGAGGGCCAAGAGTTGAACGGGAACAATTTTCAAAAAACCGAGTTTTGTTGTCTACAAGCATCAGGTGTCCTCCAGTACAACTTTAAACTGCTCTACAAGCCAAGCGGAAAGAGCTAGAGTACCCAGAATTAGCAGAATCAATTTTTCAAGTTTTCGTATATGGGTGGTTTTCTTCCCTTTTTCCATGGCTCACCATTGGTAAAGTTGAAATCCGAATTAAATGAAATTCTAGGACGTTAAAGAGGGGAAGTTTCTGTTTCATTTGCGCCGAAAACCAGCTCTCTAGCTGGTCTGGAACGGCAGCAATCACAAAAAGTTTTCAAAAAAACTTTAAATCGCTGTAACTTCTAAACTAGCAGAGATAGAGGGCCAAGAGTTGAACGGGAACAATTTTCAAAAAACCGAGTTTTGTTGTCTACAAGCATCAGGTGTCCTCCAGTACAACTTTAAACTGCTCTACAAGCCAAGCGGAAAGAGCTAGAGTACCCAGAATTAGCCGAATCAATTTTTCAAGTTTTCGTATATGGGTGGTTTTCTTCCCTTTTTCCATGGCTCACCATTGGTAAAGTTGAAATCCGAATTAAATGAAATTCTAGGACGTTAAAGAGGGGAAGTTCCTCTTTCTCTCTAGCTGGTCTGGAACGGCAGCAATCACAAAAAGTTTTCAAAAAAACTTTATATCGCTGTAACTTCTAAACTAGCAGAGATAGAGGGCCAAGAGTTGAACGGGAACAATTTTCAAAAAACCGAGTTTTGTTGTCTACAAGCATCAGGTGTCCTCCAGTACAACTTTAAACTGCTCTACAAGCCAAGTGGAAAGAGCTAGAGTACCCAGAATTAGCGGAATCAATTTTTCAAGTTTTCGTATATGGGTGGTTTTCTTCCCTTTTTCCATGGCTCACCATTGGTAAAGTTGAAATCCGAATTAAATGAAACTCTAGGACGTTACAGAGGGGAAGTTCCTCTTTCATTTGCGCTGAAAACCAGCTCTCTAGCTGGTCTGGAACGGCAGCAATCACAAAAAGTTTTCAAAAAAACTTTAAATCGCTGTAACTTCTAAACTAGCAGAGATAGAGGGCCCAGAGTTGAAAGGGAACAATTTTCAAAAAACCGAGTTTTGTTGTCTACAAGCATCAGGTGTCCTCCAGTACAACTTTAAACTGCTCTACAAGCCAAGCGGAAAGAGCTAGAGTACCCAGAATTAGCAGAATCAATTTTCCAAGTTTTCGTATATGGGTGGTTTTCTTCCCTTTTTCCATGGCTCACCATTGGTAAAGTTGAAATCCGAATTAAATGAAACTCTAGGACGTTAAAGAGGGGAAGTTCCTCTTTCATTTGCGCCGAAAATCAGCTCTCTAGCTGGTCTGGAACGGCAGCAATCACAAAAAGTTATCAAAAAAACTTTAAATCGCCGTAACTTCTAAACTAGCAGAGATAGAGGGCTCAGAGTTGAACGGGAACAATTTTCAAAAAACCGAGTTTTGTTGTCTACAAGCATCAGGTGTCCTCCAGTACAACTTTAAACTGCTCTACAAGCCAAGCGGAAAGAGCTAGAGTACCCAGAAACCGAAAACCAGCTCTCTAGCCGGTCTGGAACGGCAGCAATCACAAAAAGTTTTCAAAAAAACTTTAAATCGCTGTAACTTCTAAACTAGAAGAGATAGAGGGCCCAGAGTTGAACGGGAACAATTTTCAAAAAACCGAGTTTTGTTGTCTACAAGCATCAGGTGTCCTCCAGTACAACTTTAAACTGCTCTACAAGCCAAGCGGAAAGAGCTAGAGTACCCAGAATTAGCCGAATCGATTTTCCAAGTTTTCGTATATGGGTGGTTTTCTTCCCTTTTTCCATGGCTCACCATTGGTAAAGTTGAAATCCGAATTAAATGAAACTCTAGGACGTTAAAGAGGGGAAGTTCCTCTTTCATTTCCGCCGAAAACCAGCTCTCTAGCTGGTCTGGAACGGCAGCAATCACAAAAAGTTTTCAAAAAAACTTTAAATCGCTGTAACTTCTAAACTAGCAGAGATAGAGGGCCCAGAGTTGAACGGGAACAATTTTCAAAAAACCGAGTTTTGTTGTCTACAAGCATCAGGTATCCTCCAGAACAACTTTAAACTGCTCTACAAGCCAAGCGGAAAGAGCTAGAGTACCCAGAATTCGCCGAATCAATTTTTCAAGTTTTCGTATATGGGTGGTTTTCTTCCCTTTTTCAATGACTCACCATTGGTAAAGTTGAAATCCGAATTAAATGAAACTCTAGGACGTTAAAGAGGGGAAGTTCCTCTTTCATTTGCGCCGAAAATCAGCTCTCTAGCTGGTCTGGAACGGCAGCAATCACAAAAAGTTTTCAAAAAAACTTTAAATCGCCGTAACTTCTAAACTAGCAGAGATAGAGGGCTCAGAGTTGAACGGGAACAATTTTCAAAAAACCTAGTTTTGTTGTCTACAAGCATCAGGTGTCCTCCAGTACAACTTTAAACTGCTCTACAAGCCAAGCGGAAAGAGCTAGAGTACCCAGAAACCGAAAACCAGCTCTCTAGCCGGTCTGGAACGGCAGCAATCACAAAAAGTTTTCAAAAAAACTTTAAATCGCTGTAACTTCTAAACTAGAAGAGATAGAGGGCCCAGAGTTGAACGGGAACAATTTTCAAAAAACCGAGTTTTGTTGTCTACAAGCATCAGGTGTCCTCCAGTACAACTTTAAACTGCTCTACAAGCCAAGCGGAAAGAGCTAGAGTACCCAGAATTAGCCAAATCGATTTTCCAAGTTTTCGTATATGGGTGGTTTTCTTCCCTTTTTCCATGGCTCACCATTGGTAAAGTTGAAATCCGAATTAAATGAAAATCTAGGACGTTAAAGAGGGGAAGTTCCTCTTTCATTTCCGCCGAAAACCAGCTCTCTAGCTGGTCTGGAACGGCAGCAATCACAAAAAGTTTTCAAAAAAACTTTAAATCGCTGTAACTTCTAAACCAGCAGAGATAGAGGGCCCAGAGTTGAACGGGAACAATTTTCAAAAAACCGAGTTTTGTTGTCTACAAGCATCAGGTATCCTCCAGAACAACTTTAAACTGCTCTACAAGCCAAGCGGAAAGAGCTAGAGTACCCAGAATTCGCCGAATCAATTTTTCAAGTTTTCGTATATGGGTGGTTTTCTTCCCTTTTTCAATGCCTCACCATTGGTAAAGTTGAAATCCGAATTAAATGAAACTCTAGGACGTTAAAGAGGGGAAGTTCCTCTTTCATTTCCGCCGAAAACCAGCTCTCTAGCTGGTCTGGAACGGCAGCAATCACAAAAAGTTTTCAAAAAAACTTTAAATCGCTGTAACTTCTAAACTAGCAGAGAGTTGAACGGGAACAATTTTCAAAAAACCGAGTTTTGTTGTCTACAAGCATCAGGTATCCTCCAGAACAACTTTAAACTGCTCTACAAGCCAAACGGAAAGAGCTAGAGTACCCAGAATTCGCCGAATCAATTTTTCAAGTTTTCGTATATGGGTGGTTTTCTTCCCTTTTTCCATGGCTCACCATTGGTAAAGTTGAAATCCGAATTAAATGAAACTCTAGGACGTTAAAGAGGGGAAGTTCCTCTTTCATTTGCGCCGAAAACCAGCTCTCTAGCTGGTCTGGAACGGCAGCAATCACAAAAAGTTTTCAAAAAAACTTTAAATCGCTGTAACTTCTAAACTAGCAGAGATAGAGGGCTCAGAGTTGAACGGGAACAATTTTCAAAAAACCGAGTTTTGTTGTCTACAAGCATCAGGTGTCCTCCAGTACAACTTTAAACTGCTCTACAAGCCAAGCGGAAAGAGCTAGAGTACCCAGAATTAGCGGAATCAATTTTTCAAGTTTTCGTATATGGGTGGTTTTCTTCCCTTTTTCCATGGCTCACCATTGGTAAAGTTGAAATCCGAATTAAATGAAACTCTAGGACGTTACAGAGGGGAAGTTCCTCTTTCATTTGCGCCGAAAACCAGCTCTCTAGCTGGTCTGGAACGGCAGCAATCACAAAAAGTTTTCAAAAAAACTTTAAATCGCTGTAACTTCTAAACTAGCAGATATAGAGGGCTCAGAGTTGAATGGGAACAATTTTCAAAAAACCGAGTTTTGTTGTCTACAAGCATCAGGTGTCCTCCAGTACAACTTTAAACTGCTCTACAAGCCAAGCGGAAAGAGCTAGAGTACCCAGAATTAGCGGAATCAATTTTTCAAGTTTTCGTATATGGGTGGTTTTCTTCCCTTTTTCCATGGCTCACCATTGGTAAAGTTGAAATCCGAATTAAATGAAACTCTAGGACGTTACAGAGGGGAAGTTCCTCTTTCATTTGCGCCGAAAACCAGCTCTCTAGCTGGTCTGGAACGGCAGCAATCACAAAAAGTTTTCAAAAAAACTTTAAATCGCTGTAACTTCTAAACTAGCAGAGATAGAGGGCCCAGAGCTGAACGGGAACAATTTTCAAAAAACCGAGTTTTGTTGTCTACAAGCATCAGGTATCCTCCAGAACAACTTTAAACTGCTCTACAAGCCAAACGGAAAGAGCTAGAGTACCCAGAATTCGCCGAATCAATTTTCCAAGTTTTCGTATATGGGTGGTTTTCTTCCCTTTTTCTATGGCTCACCATTGGTAAAGTTGAAATCCGAATTAAATGAAACTCTAGGACGTTAAAGAGGGGAAGTTCCTCTTTCATTTGCGCCGAAAACCAGCTCTCTAGCTGGTCTGGAACGGCAGCAATCACAAAAAGTTTTCAAAAAAACTTTAAATCGCTGTAACTTCTAAACTAGCAGAGATAGAGGGCTCAGAGTTGAACGGGAACAATTTTCAAAAAACCGAGTTTTGTTGTCTACAAGCATCAGGTGTCCTCCAGTACAACTTTAAACTGCTCTACAAGCCAAGCGGAAAGAGCTAGAGTACCCAGAATTAGCGGAATCAATTTTTCAAGTTTTCGTATATGGGTGGTTTTCTTCCCTTTTTCCATGGCTCACCATTGGTAAAGTTGAAATCCGAATTAAATGAAACTCTAGGACGTTACAGAGGGGAAGTTCCTCTTTCATTTGCGCCGAAAACCAGCTCTCTAGCTGGTCTGGAACGGCAGCAATCACAAAAAGTTTTCAAAAAAACTTTAAATCGCTGTAACTTCTAAACTAGCAGAGATAGAGGGCTCAGAGTTGAACGGGAAAAATTTTCAGAAAACCGAGTTTTGTTGTCTACAAGCATCAGGTGTCCTCCAGTACAACTTTAAACTGCTCTACAAGCCAAGCGGAAAGAACTAGAGTACCCAGAATTAGCCGAATCAATTTTTCAAGTTTTCGTATATGGGTGGTTTTCTTCCCTTTTTCCATGGCTCACCATTGGTAAAGTTGAAATCCGAATTAAATGAAACTCTAGGACGTTAAAGAGGGGAAGTTCCTCTTTCATTTGCGCCGAAAACCAGCTCTCTAGCTGGTCTGGAACGGCAGCAATCACAAAAAGTTTTCAAAAAAACTTTAAATCGCTGTAACTTCTAAACTAGCAGAGATAGAGGGCTCAGAGTTGAACGGGAACAATTTTCAAAAAACCGAGTTTTGTTGTCTACAAGCATCAGGTGTCCTCCAGTACAACTTTAAACTGCTCTACAAGCCAAGCGGAAAGAGCTAGAGTACCCAGAATTAGCCGAATGGATTTTCCAAGTTTTCGTATATGGGTGGTTTTCTTCCCTTTTTCCATGGCTCACCATTGGTAAAGTTGAAATCCGAATTAAATGAAACTCTAGGACGTTAAAGAGGGGAAGTTCCTCTTTCATTTCCGCCGAAAACCAGCTCTCTAGCTGGTCTGGAACGGCAGCAATCACAAAAAGTTTTCAAAAAAACTTTAAATCGCTGTAACTTCTAAACTAGAAGAGATAGAGGGCCCAGAGTTGAACGGGAACAATTTTCAAAAAACCGAGTTTTGTTGTCTACAAGCATCAGGTGTCCTCCAGTACAACTTTAAACTGCTCTACAAGCCAAGCGGAAAGAGCTAGAGTACCCAGAATTAGCCGAATCAATTTTTCAAGTTTTCGTATATGGGTGGTTTTCTTCCTTTTTTCCATGGCTCACCATTGGTAAAGTTGAAATCCGAATTAAATGAAACTCTAGGACGTTAAAGAGGGGAAGTTCCTCTTTCATTTGCGCCGAAAACCAGCTCTCTAGCTGGTCTGGAATGGCAGCAATCACAAAAAGTTTTCAAAAAAACTTTAAATCGCTGTAACTTCTAAACTAGCAGAGATAGAGGCCAGAGTTGAACGGGAACAATTTTCAAAAAACCGAGTTTTGTTGTCTACAAGCATCAGGTGTCCTCCAGTACAACTTTAAACTGCTCTACAAGCCAAGCGGAAAGAGCTAGAGTACCCAGAATTAGCGGAATCAATTTTTCAAGTTTTCGTATATGGGTGGTTTTCTTCCCTTTTTCCATGGCTCACCATTGGTAAAGTTGAAATCCGAATTAAATGAAACTCTAGGACGTTAAAGAGGGGAAGTTCCTCTTTCATTTGCGCCGAAAACCAGCTCTCTAGCTGGTCTGGAACGGCAGCAATCACAAAAAGGTTTCAAAAAAACTTTAAATCGCTGTAACTTCTAAACTAGCAGATATAGAGGGCCCAGAGTTGAACGGGAACAATTTTCAAAAAACCGAGTTTTGTTGCCTACAAGCATCCGGTGTCCTCCAGTACAACTTTAAACTGCTCTACAAGCCAAGCGGAAAGAGCTAGAGTACCCAGAAACCGAAAACCAGCTCTCTAGCTGGTCTGGAACGGCAGCAATCACAAAAAGTTTTCAAAAAAACTTTAAATCGCTGTAACTTCTAAACTAGCAGAGATAGAGGGCCCAGAGTTGAACGGGAACAATTTTCAAAAAACCGAGTTTTGTTGTCTACAAGCATCAGGTGTCCTCCAGTACAACTTTAAACTGCTCTACAAGCCAAGCGGAAAGAGCTAGAGTACCCAGAATTAGCCGAATCAATTTTCCAAGTTTTCGTATATGGGTGGTTTTCTTCCCTTTTTCCATGGCTCACCATTGGTAAAGTTGAAATCCGAATTAAATGAAACTCTAGGACGTTAAAGAGGGGAAGTTCCTCTTTCATTTGCGCCGAAAACCAGCTCTCTAGCTGGTCTGGAACGGCAGCAATCACAAAAAGTTTTCAAAAAAACTTTAAATCGCTGTAACTTCTAAACTAGCAGAGATAGAGGGCCCAGAGTTGAACGGGAACAATTTTCAAAAAACCGAGTTTTGTTGTCTACAAGCATCAGGTGTCCTCCAGTACAACTTTAAACTGCTCTACAAGCCAAGCGGAAAGAGCTAGAGTACCCAGAATTAGCCGAATCAATTTTCCAAGTTTTCGTATATGGGTGGTTTTCTTCCCTTTTTCCATGGCTCACCATTGGTAAAGTTGAAATCCGAATTAAATGAAACTCTAGGACGTTAAAGAGGGGAAGTTCCTCTTTCATTTGCGCCGAAAACCAGCTCTATAGCTGGTCTGGAACGGCAGCAATCACAAAAAGTTTTCAAAAAAACTTTAAATCGCTGTAACTTCTAAACTAGAAGAGATAGAGGGCCCAGAGTTGAACGGGAACAATTTTCAAAAAACCGAGTTTTGTTGTCTACAAGCATCAGGTGTCCTCCAGTACAACTTTAAACTGCTCTACAAGCCAAGCGGAAAGAGCTAGAGTACCCTGAATTAGCCGAATCAATTTTTCAAGTTTTCGTATATGGGTGGTTTTCTTCCCTTTTTCCATGGCTCACCATTGGTAAAGTTGAAATCCGAATTAAATGAAACTCTAGGACGTTAAAGAGGGGAAGTTCCTCTTTCATTTCCGCCGAAAACCAGCTCTCTAGCTGGTCTGGAACGGCAGCAATCACAAAAAGTTTTCAAAAAAACTTTAAATCGCTGTAACTTCTAAACTAGAAGAGATAGAGGGCCCAGAGTTGAACGGGAACAATTTTCAAAAAACCGAGTTTTGTTGTCTACAAGCATCAGGTGTCCTCCAGTACAACTTTAAACTGCTCTACAAGCCAAGCGGAAAGAGCTAGAGTACACAGAAGCCGAAAACCAGCTCTCTAGCTGGTCTGGAACGGCAGCAATCACAAAAAGTTTTCAAAAAAACTTTAAATCGCTGTAACTTCTAAACTAGAAGAGATAGAGGGCCCAGAGTTGAACGGGAACAATTTTCAAAAAACCGAGTTTTGTTGTCTACAAGCATCAGGTGTCCTCCAGTACAACTTTAAACTGCTCTACAAGCCAAGCGGAAAGAGCTAGAGTACACAGAAACCGAAAACCAGCTCTCTAGCTGGTCTGGAACGGCAGCAATCACAAAAAGTTTTCAAAAAAACTTTAAATCGCTGTAACTTCTAAACTAGAAGAGATAGAGGGCCCAGAGTTGAACGGGAACAATTTTCAAAAAACCGAGTTTTGTTGTCTACAAGCATCAGGTGTCCTCCAGTACAACTTTAAACTGCTCTACAAGCCAAGCGGAAAGAGCTAGAGTACCCAGAATTAGCCGAATCAATTTTCCAAGTTTTCGTATATGGGTGGTTTTCTTCCCTTTTTCCATGGCTCACCATTGGTAAAGTTGAAATCCGAATTAAATGAAACTCTAGGACGTTAAAGAGGGGAAGTTCCTCTTTCATTTCCGCCGAAAACCAGCTCTCTAGCTGGTCTGGAACGGCAGCAATCACAAAAAGTTTTCAAAAAAACTTTAAATCGCTGTAACTTCTAAACTAGCAGAGAGTTGAACGGGAACAATTTTCAAAAAACCGAGTTTTGTTGTCTACAAGCATCAGGTATCTTCCAGAACAACTTTAAACTGCTCTACAAGCCAAGCGGAAAGAGCTAGAGTACCCAGAATTCGCCGAATCAATTTTTCAAGTTTTCGTATATGGGTGGTTTTCTTCCCTTTTTCAATGGCTCACCATTGGTAAAGTTGAAATCCGAATTAAATGAAACTCTAGGACGTTAAAGAGGGGAAGTTCCTCTTTCATTTCCGCCGAAAACCAGCTCTCTAGCTGGTCTGGAACGGCAGCAATCACAAAAAGTTTTCAAAAAAACTTTAAATCGCTGTAACTTCTAAACTAGCAGAGATAGAGGGCCCAGAGTTGAACGGGAACAATTTTCAAAAAACCGAGTTTTGTTGTCTACAAGCATCAGGTATCCTCCAGAACAACTTTAAACTGCTCTACAAGCCAAGCGGAAAGAGCTAGAGTACCCAGAATTAGCCGAATCAATTTTTCAAGTTTTCGTATATGGGTGGTTTTTTTCCCTTTCTCCATGGCTCACCATTGGTAAAGTTGAAATCCGAATTAAATGAAACTCTAGGACGTTAAAGAGGGGAAGTTCCTCTTTCATTTGCGTCGAAAACCAGCTCTCTAGCTGGTCTGGAACGGCAGCAATCACAAAAAGTTTTCAAAAAAACTTTAAATCGCTGTAACTTCTAAACTAGCAGAGATAGAGGGCCCAGAGTTGAACGGGAACAATTTTCAAAAAACCGAGTTTTGTTGTCTACAAGCATCAGGTGGCCTCCAGTACAACTTTAAACTGCTCTTCAAGCCAAGCGGAAAGAGCTAGAGTACCCAGAATTAGCCGAATCAATTTTTCAAGTTTTCGTATATGGGTGGTTTTCTTCCCTTTTTCAATGGCTCACCATTGGTAAAGTTGAAATCCGAATTAAATGAAACTCTAGGACGTTAAAGAGGGGAAGTTCCTCTTTCATTTGCGCCGAAAACCAGCTCTCTACCTGGTCTGGAACGGCAGCAATCACAAAAAGTTTCCAAAAAAACTTTAAATCGCTGTAACTTCTAAACTAGCAGAGATAGAGGGTTCAGAGTTGAACGGGAGCAATTTTCAAAAAACCGAGTTTTGTTGTCTACAAGCATCAGGTGTCCTCCAGTACAACTTTAAACTGCTCTACAAGCCAAGCGGAAAGAGCTAGAGTACCCAGAATTAGCCGAATCAATTTTTCAAGTTTTCGTATGTGGGTGGTTTTCTTCCCTTTTTCCATGGCTCACCATTGGTAAAGTTGAAATCCGAATTAAATGAAACTCTAGGACGTTACAGAGGGGAAGTTCCTCTTTCATTTGCGCCGAAAACCAGCTCTCTAGCTGGTCTGGAACGGCAGCAATCACAAAAAGTTTTCAAAAAAACTTTAAATCGCTGTAACTTCTAAACTAGCAGAGATAGAGGGGCCAGAGTTGAAAGGGAACAATTTTCAAAAAACCGAGTTTTGTTGTCTACAAGCATCAGGTATCCTCCAATACAACTTTAAACTGCTCTTCAAGCCAAGCGGAAAGAGCTAGAGTACCCAGAATTAGCCGAATCAATTTTCCAAGTTTTCGTATATGGGTGGTTTTCTTCCCTTTTTCCATGGCTCACCATTGGTAAAGTTGAAATCCGAATTAAATGAAACTCTAGGATGTTACAGAGGGGAAGTTCCTCTTTCATTTGCGCCGAAAACCAGCTCTCTAGCTGGTCTGGAACGGCAGCAATCAAGCATCAGGTGTCCTCCAGTACAACTTTAAACTGCTCTTCAAGCCAAGCGGAAAGAGCTAGAGTACCCAGAATTAGCCGAATCAATTTTTCAAGTTTTCGTATGTGGGTGGTTTTCTTCCCTTTTTCCATGGCTCACCATTGGTAAAGTTGAAATCCGAATTAAATGAAACTCTAGGACGTTACAGAGGGGAAGTTCCTCTTTCATTTGCGCCGAAAACCAGCTCTCTAGCTGGTCTGGAACGGCAGCAATCACAAAAAGTTTCCAAAAAAACTTTAAATCGCTGTAACTTCTAAACTAGCAGAGATAGAGGGGCCAGAGTTGAAAGGGAACAATTTTCAAAAAACCGAGTTTTGTTGTCTACAAGCATCAGGTATCCTCCAATACAACTTTAAACTGCTCTTCAAGCCAAGCGGAAAGAGCTAGAGTACCCAGAATTAGCCGAATCAATTTTCCAAGTTTTCGTATATGGGTGGTTTTCTTCCCTTTTTCCATGGCTCACCATTGGTAAAGTTGAAATCCGAATTAAATGAAACTCTAGGATGTTACAGAGGGGAAGTTCCTCTTTCATTTGCGCCGAAAACCAGCTCTCTAGCTGGTCTGGAACGGCAGCAATCAAGCATCAGGTGTCCTCCAGTACAACTTTAAACTGCTCTTCAAGCCAAGCGGAAAGAGCTAGAGTACCCAGAATTAGCCGAATCAATTTTTCAAGTTTTCGTATATGGGTGGTTTTCTTCCCTTTTTCCATGGCTCACCATTGGTAAAGTTGAAATCCGAATTAAATGAAACTCTAGGACGTTAAAGAGGGGAAGTTCCTCTTTCATTTGCGCCGAAAACCAGCTCTCTACCTGGTCTGGAACGGCAGCCATCACAAAAAGTTTCCAAAAAAACTTTAAATCGCTGTAACTTCTAAACTAGCAGAGATAGAGGGCCCAGAGTTGAACGGGAACAATTTTCAAAAAACCGAGTTTTGTTGTCTACAAGCATCAGGTGTCCTCCAGTACAACTTTTGACTGCTCTTCAAGCCAAGCGGAAAGATCTAGAGTACCCAGAATTAGCCGAATCAACTTTTCAAGTTTTCGTATATGGGTGGTTTTCTTCCCTTTTTCCATGGCTCACCATTCGTAAAGTTGAAATCCGAATTAAATGAAACTCTAGGACGTTAAAGAGGGGAAGTTCCTCTTTCATTTGCGCCGAAAACCAGCTCTCTAGCTGGTCTGGAACGGCAGCAATCACAAAAAGTTTTCAAAAAAACTTTAAATCGCTGTAACTTCTAAACTAGCAGAGATAGAGGGCCCAGAGTTGAACGAGAACAATTTTCAAAAAACCGAGTTTTGTTGTCTACAAGCATCAGGTGTCCTCCAGTACAACTTTAAACTGCTCTACAAGCCAAGCGGAAAGAGCTAGAGTACCCAGAATTCGCCGAATCAATTTTTCAAGTTTTCGTATATGGGTGGTTTTCTTCCCTTTTTCCATGGCTCACCATTGGTAAAGTTGAAATCCGAATTAAATGAAACTCTAGGACGTTAAAGAGGGGAAGTTCCTCTTTCATTTGCGCCGAAAACCAGCTCTCTACCTGGTCTGGAACGGCAGCAATCACAAAAAGTTTCCAAAAAAACTTTAAATCGCTGTAACTTCTAAACTAGCAGAGATAGAGGGCCCAGAGTTGAACGGGAACAATTTTCAAAAAACCGAGTTTTGTTGTCTACAAGCATCAGGTGTCCTCCAGTACAACTTTAAACTGCTCTACAAGCCAAGCGGAAAGAGCTAGAGTACCCAGAATTAGCCGAATCAATTTTTCAAGTTTTCGTATATGGGTGGTTTTCTTCCCTTTTTCAATGGCTCACCATTGGTAAAGTTGAAATCCGAATTAAATGAAACTCTAGGACGTTACAGAGGGGAAGTTCCTCTTTCATTTGCGCCGAAAACCAGCTCTCTAGCTGGTCTGGAACGGCAGCAATCACAAAAAGTTTTCAAAAAAACTTTAAATCGCTGTAACTTCTAAACTAGCAGAGATAGAGGGGCCAGAGTTGAAAGGGAACAATTTTCAAAAAACCGAGTTTTGTTATCTACAAGCATCAGGTATCCTCCAATACAACTTTAAACTGCTCTACAAGCCAAGCGGAAAGAGCTAGAGTACCCAGAATTAGCCGAATCAATTTTCCAAGTTTTCGTATATGGGTGGTTTTCTTCCCTTTTTCCATGGCTCACCATTGGTAAAGTTGAAATCCGAATTAAATGAAACTCTAGGATGTTACAGAGGGGAAGTTCCTCTTTCATTTGCGCCGAAAACCAGCTCTCTAGCTGGTCTGGAACGGCAGCAATCAAGCATCAGGTGTCCTCCAGTACAACTTTAAACTGCTCTTCAAGCCAAGCGGAAAGAGCTAGAGTACCCAGAATTAGCCGAATCAATTTTTCAAGTTTTCGTATATGGGTGGTTTTCTTCCCTTTTTCCATGGCTCACCATTGGTAAAGTTGAAATCCGAATTAAATGAAACTCTAGGACGTTAAAGAGGGGAAGTTCCTCTTTCATTTGCGCCGAAAACCAGCTCTCTACCTGGTCTGGAACGGCAGCCATCACAAAAAGTTTCCAAAAAAACTTTAAATCGCTGTAACTTCTAAACTAGCAGAGATAGAGGGCCCAGAGTTGAACGGGAACAATTTTCAAAAAACCGAGTTTTGTTGTCTACAAGCATCAGGTGTCCTCCAGTACAACTTTTGACTGCTCTTCAAGCCAAGCGGAAAGAGCTAGAGTACCCAGAATTAGCCGAATCAACTTTTCAAGTTTTCGTATATGGGTGGTTTTCTTCCCTTTTTCCATGGCTCACCATTGGTAAAGTTGAAATCCGAATTAAATGAAACTCTAGGACGTTAAAGAGGGGAAGTTCCTCTTTCATTTGCGCCGAAAACCAGCTCTCTAGCTGGTCTGGAACGGCAGCAATCACAAAAAGTTTTCAAAAAAACTTTAAATCGCTGTAACTTCTAAACTAGCAGAGATAGAGGGCCCAGAGTTGAACGGGAACAATTTTCAAAAAACCGAGTTTTGTTGCCTACAAGCATCCGGTGTCCTCCAGTACAACTTTAAACTGCTCTACAAGCCAAGCGGAAAGAGCTAGAGTACCCAGAATTAGCCGAATCAATTTTCCAAGTTTTCGTATATGGGTGGTTTTCTTCCCTTTTTCCATGGCTCACCATTGGTAAAGTTGAAATCCGAATTAAATGAAACTCTAGGACGTTAAAGAGGGGAAGTTCCTCTTTCATTTCCGCCGAAAACCAGCTCTCTAGCTGGTCTGGAACGGCAGCAATCACAAAAAGTTTTCAAAAAAACTTTAAATCGCTGTAACTTCTAAACTAGCAGAGATAGAGGACCCAGAGTTGAACGGGAACAATTTTCAAAAAACCGAGTTTTGTTGTCTACAAGCATCAGGTATCCTCCAGAACAACTTTAAACTGCTCTACAAGCCAAGCGGAAAGAGCTAGAGTACCCAGAATTCGCCGAATCAATTTTCCAAGTTTTCGTATATGGGTGGTTTTCTTCTCTTTTTCCATGGCTCACCATTGGTAAAGTTGAAATCCGAATTAAATGAAACTCTAGGACGTTAAAGAGGGGAAGTTCCTCTTTCATTTGCGCCGAAAACCAGCTCTATAGCTGGTCTGGAACGGCAGCAATCACAAAAAGTTTTCAAAAAAACTTTAAATCGCTGTAACTTCTAAACTAGAAGAGATAGAGGGCCCAGAGTTGAACGGGAACAATTTTCAAAAAACCGAGTTTTGTTGTCTACAAGCATCAGGTGTCCTCCAGTACAACTTTAAACTGCTCTACAAGCCAAGCGGAAAGAGCTAGAGTACCCAGAATTAGCCGAATCAATTTTCCAAGTTTTCGTATATGGGTGGTTTTCTTCCCTTTTTCCATGGCTCACCATTGGTAAAGTTGAAATCCGAATTAAATGAAACTCTAGGACGTTAAAGAGGGGAAGTTCCTCTTTCATTTGCGCCGAAAACCAGCTCTCTAGCTGGTCTGGAACGGCAGCAATCACAAAAAGTTTTCAAAAAAACTTTAAATCGCTGTAACTTCTAAACTAGCAGAGATAGAGGGCCCAGAGTTGAACGGGAACAATTTTAAAAAAACCGAGTTTTGTTGTCTACAAGCATCAGGTGTCCTCCAGTACAACTTTAAACTGCTCTACAAGCCAAGCGGAAAGAGCTAGAGTACCCAGAATTAGCCGAATCAATTTTCCAAGTTTTCGTATATGGGTGGTTTTCTTCCCTTTTTCCATGGCTCACCATTGGTAAAGTTGAAATCCGAATTAAATGAAACTCTAGGACGTTAAAGAGGGGAAGTTCCTCTTTCATTTGCGCCGAAAACCAGCTCTATAGCTGGTCTGGAACGGCAGCAATCACAAAAAGTTTTCAAAAAAACTTTAAATCGCTGTAACTTCTAAACTAGAAGAGATAGAGGGCCCAGAGTTGAACGGGAACAATTTTCAAAAAACCGAGTTTTGTTGTCTACAAGCATCAGGTGTCCTCCAGTACAACTTTAAACTGCTCTACAAGCCAAGCGGAAAGAGCTAGAGTACCCTGAATTAGCCGAATCAATTTTTCAAGTTTTCGTATATGGGTGGTTTTCTTCCCTTTTTCCATGGCTCACCATTGGTAAAGTTGAAATCCGAATTAAATGAAACTCTAGGACGTTAAAGAGGGGAAGTTCCTCTTTCATTTCCGCCGAAAACCAGCTCTCTAGCTGGTCTGGAACGGCAGCAATCACAAAAAGTTTTCAAAAAAACTTTAAATCGCTGTAACTTCTAAACTAGAAGAGATAGAGGGCCCAGAGTTGAACGGGAACAATTTTCAAAAAACCGAGTTTTGTTGTCTACAAGCATCAGGTGTCCTCCAGTACAACTTTAAACTGCTCTACAAGCCAAGCGGAAAGAGCTAGAGTACACAGAAGCCGAAAACCAGCTCTCTAGCTGGTCTGGAACGGCAGCAATCACAAAAAGTTTTCAAAAAAACTTTAAATCGCTGTAACTTCTAAACTAGCAGAGATAGAGGACCCAGAGTTGAACGGGAACAATTTTCAAAAAACCGAGTTTTGTTGTCTACAAGCATCAGGTATCCTCCAGAACAACTTTAAACTGCTCTACAAGCCAAGCGGAAAGAGCTAGAGTACCCAGAATTAGCCGAATCAATTTTCCAAGTTTTCGTATATGGGTGGTTTTCTTCCCTTTTTCCATGGCTCACCATTGGTAAAGTTGAAATCCGAATTAAATGAAACTCTAGGACGTTAAAGAGGGGAAGTTCCTCTTTCATTTGCGCCGAAAACCAGCTCTCTAGCTGGTCTGGAACGGCAGCAATCACAAAAAGTTTTCAAAAAAACTTTAAATCGCTGTAACTTCTAAACTAGCAGAGATAGAGGGCCCAGAGTTGAACGGGAACAATTTTCAAAAAACCGAGTTTTGTTGTCTACAAGCATCAGGTGTCCTCCAGTACAACTTTAAACTGCTCTACAAGCCAAGCGGAAAGAGCTAGAGTACCCAGAATTAGCCGAATCAATTTTCCAAGTTTTCGTATATGGGTGGTTTTCTTCTCTTTTTCCATGGCTCACCATTGGTAAAGTTGAAATCCGAATTAAATGAAACTCTAGGACGTTAAAGAGGGGAAGTTCCTCTTTCATTTGCGCCGAAAACCAGCTCTCTAGCTGGTCTGGAACGGCAGCAATCACAAAAAGTTTTCAAAAAAACTTTAAATCGCTGTAACTTCTAAACTAGCAGAGATAGAGGACCCAGAGTTGAACGGGAACAATTTTCAAAAAACCGAGTTTTGTTGTCTACAAGCATCAGGTATCCTCCAGAACAACTTTAAACTGCTCTACAAGCCAAGCGGAAAGAGCTAGAGTACCCAGAATTCGCCGAATCAATTTTCCAAGTTTTCGTATATGGGTGGTTTTCTTCTCTTTTTCCATGGCTCACCATTGGTAAAGTTGAAATCCGAATTAAATGAAACTCTAGGACGTTAAAGAGGGGAAGTTCCTCTTTCATTTGCGCCGAAAACCAGCTCTATAGCTGGTCTGGAACGGCAGCAATCACAAAAAGTTTTCAAAAAAACTTTAAATCGCTGTAACTTCTAAACTAGAAGAGATAGAGGGCCCAGAGTTGAACGGGAACAATTTTCAAAAAACCGAGTTTTGTTGTCTACAAGCATCAGGTGTCCTCCAGTACAACTTTAAACTGCTCTACAAGCCAAGCGGAAAGAGCTAGAGTACCCAGAATTAGCCGAATCAATTTTCCAAGTTTTCGTATATGGGTGGTTTTCTTCCCTTTTTCCATGGCTCACCATTGGTAAAGTTGAAATCCGAATTAAATGAAACTCTAGGACGTTAAAGAGGGGAAGTTCCTCTTTCATTTGCGCCGAAAACCAGCTCTCTAGCTGGTCTGGAACGGCAGCAATCACAAAAAGTTTTCAAAAAAACTTTAAATCGCTGTAACTTCTAAACTAGCAGAGATAGAGGGCCCAGAGTTGAACGGGAACAATTTTAAAAAAACCGAGTTTTGTTGTCTACAAGCATCAGGTGTCCTCCAGTACAACTTTAAACTGCTCTACAAGCCAAGCGGAAAGAGCTAGAGTACCCAGAATTAGCCGAATCAATTTTCCAAGTTTTCGTATATGGGTGGTTTTCTTCCCTTTTTCCATGGCTCACCATTGGTAAAGTTGAAATCCGAATTAAATGAAACTCTAGGACGTTAAAGAGGGGAAGTTCCTCTTTCATTTGCGCCGAAAACCAGCTCTATAGCTGGTCTGGAACGGCAGCAATCACAAAAAGTTTTCAAAAAAACTTTAAATCGCTGTAACTTCTAAACTAGAAGAGATAGAGGGCCCAGAGTTGAACGGGAACAATTTTCAAAAAACCGAGTTTTGTTGTCTACAAGCATCAGGTGTCCTCCAGTACAACTTTAAACTGCTCTACAAGCCAAGCGGAAAGAGCTAGAGTACCCTGAATTAGCCGAATCAATTTTTCAAGTTTTCGTATATGGGTGGTTTTCTTCCCTTTTTCCATGGCTCACCATTGGTAAAGTTGAAATCCGAATTAAATGAAACTCTAGGACGTTAAAGAGGGGAAGTTCCTCTTTCATTTCCGCCGAAAACCAGCTCTCTAGCTGGTCTGGAACGGCAGCAATCACAAAAAGTTTTCAAAAAAACTTTAAATCGCTGTAACTTCTAAACTAGAAGAGATAGAGGGCCCAGAGTTGAACGGGAACAATTTTCAAAAAACCGAGTTTTGTTGTCTACAAGCATCAGGTGTCCTCCAGTACAACTTTAAACTGCTCTACAAGCCAAGCGGAAAGAGCTAGAGTACACAGAAGCCGAAAACCAGCTCTCTAGCTGGTCTGGAACGGCAGCAATCACAAAAAGTTTTCAAAAAAACTTTAAATCGCTGTAACTTCTAAACTAGAAGAGATAGAGGGCCCAGAGTTGAACGGGAACAATTTTCAAAAAACCGAGTTTTGTTGTCTACAAGCATCAGGTGTCCTCCAGTACAACTTTAAACTGCTCTACAAGCCAAGCGGAAAGAGCTAGAGTACCCAGAATTAGCCGAATCAATTTTCCAAGTTTTCGTATATGGGTGGTTTTCTTCCCTTTTTCCATGGCTCACCATTGGTAAAGTTGAAATCCGAATTAAATGAAACTCTAGGACGTTAAAGAGGGGAAGTTCCTCTTTCATTTGCGCCGAAAACCAGCTCTCTAGCTGGTCTGGAACGGCAGCAATCACAAAAAGTTTTCAAAAAAACTTTAAATCGCTGTAACTTCTAAACTAGCAGAGATAGAGGGCCCAGAGTTGAACGGGAACAATTTTCAAAAAACCGAGTTTTGTTGTCTACAAGCATCAGGTGTCCTCCAGTACAACTTTAAACTGCTCTACAAGCCAAGCGGAAAGAGCTAGAGTACCCAGAATTAGCCGAATCAATTTTCCAAGTTTTCGTATATGGGTGGTTTTCTTCCCTTTTTCCATGGCTCACCATTGGTAAAGTTGAAATCCGAATTAAATGAAACTCTAGGACGTTAAAGAGGGGAAGTTCCTCTTTCATTTGCGCCGAAAACCAGCTCTATAGCTGGTCTGGAACGGCAGCAATCACAAAAAGTTTTCAAAAAAACTTTAAATCGCTGTAACTTCTAAACTAGAAGAGATAGAGGGCCCAGAGTTGAACGGGAACAATTTTCAAAAAACCGAGTTTTGTTGTCTACAAGCATCAGGTGTCCTCCAGTACAACTTTAAACTGCTCTACAAGCCAAGCGGAAAGAGCTAGAGTACCCTGAATTAGCCGAATCAATTTTTCAAGTTTTCGTATATGGGTGGTTTTCTTCCCTTTTTCCATGGCTCACCATTGGTAAAGTTGAAATCCGAATTAAATGAAACTCTAGGACGTTAAAGAGGGGAAGTTCCTCTTTCATTTCCGCCGAAAACCAGCTCTCTAGCTGGTCTGGAACGGCAGCAATCACAAAAAGTTTTCAAAAAAACTTTAAATCGCTGTAACTTCTAAACTAGAAGAGATAGAGGGCCCAGAGTTGAACGGGAACAATTTTCAAAAAACCGAGTTTTGTTGTCTACAAGCATCAGGTGTCCTCCAGTACAACTTTAAACTGCTCTACAAGCCAAGCGGAAAGAGCTAGAGTACACAGAAGCCGAAAACCAGCTCTCTAGCTGGTCTGGAACGGCAGCAATCACAAAAAGTTTTCAAAAAAACTTTAAATCGCTGTAACTTCTAAACTAGAAGAGATAGAGGGCCCAGAGTTGAACGGGAACAATTTTCAAAAAACCGAGTTTTGTTGTCTACAAGCATCAGGTGTCCTCCAGTACAACTTTAAACTGCTCTACAAGCCAAGCGGAAAGAGCTAGAGTACACAGAAACCGAAAACCAGCTCTCTAGCTGGTCTGGAACGGCAGCAATCACAAAAAGTTTTCAAAAAAACTTTAAATCGCTGTAACTTCTAAACTAGAAGAGATAGAGGGCCCAGAGTTGAACGGGAACAATTTTCAAAAAACCGAGTTTTGTTGTCTACAAGCATCAGGTGTCCTCCAGTACAACTTTAAACTGCTCTACAAGCCAAGCGGAAAGAGCTAGAGTACCCAGAATTAGCCGAATCAATTTTCCAAGTTTTCGTATATGGGTGGTTTTCTTCCCTTTTTCCATGGCTCACCATTGGTAAAGTTGAAATCCGAATTAAATGAAACTCTAGGACGTTAAAGAGGGGAAGTTCCTCTTTCATTTCCGCCGAAAACCAGCTCTCTAGCTGGTCTGGAACGGCAGCAATCACAAAAAGTTTTCAAAAAAACTTTAAATCGCTGTAACTTCTAAACTAGCAGAGAGTTGAACGGGAACAATTTTCAAAAAACCGAGTTTTGTTGTCTACAAGCATCAGGTATCTTCCAGAACAACTTTAAACTGCTCTACAAGCCAAGCGGAAAGAGCTAGAGTACCCAGAATTCGCCGAATCAATTTTTCAAGTTTTCGTATATGGGTGGTTTTCTTCCCTTTTTCAATGGCTCACCATTGGTAAAGTTGAAATCCGAATTAAATGAAACTCTAAGACGTTAAAGAGGGGAAGTTCCTCTTTCATTTGCGCCGAAAACCAGCTCTCTAGCTGGTCTGGAACGGCAGCAATCACAAAAAGTTTTCAAAAAAACTTTAAATCGCTGTAACTTCTAAACTAGAAGAGATAGAGGGCCCAGAGTTGAACGGGAACAATTTTCAAAAAACCGAGTTTTGTTGTCTACAAGCATCAGGTGTCCTCCAGTACAACTTTAAACTGCTCTACAAGCCAAGCGGAAAGAGCTAGAGTACCCAGAATTAGCCGAATCAATTTTCCAAGTTTTCGTATATGGGTGGTTTTCTTCCCTTTTTCCATGGCTCACCATTGGTAAAGTTGAAATCCGAATTAAATGAAACTCTAGGACGTTAAAGAGGGGAAGTTCCTCTTTCATTTCCGCCGAAAACCAGCTCTCTAGCTGGTCTGGAACGGCAGCAATCACAAAAAGTTTTCAAAAAAACTTTAAATCGCTGTAACTTCTAAACTAGCAGAGAGTTGAACGGGAACAATTTTCAAAAAACCGAGTTTTGTTGTCTACAAGCATCAGGTATCTTCCAGAACAACTTTAAACTGCTCTACAAGCCAAGCGGAAAGAGCTAGAGTACCCAGAATTCGCCGAATCAATTTTTCAAGTTTTCGTATATGGGTGGTTTTCTTCCCTTTTTCAATGGCTCACCATTGGTAAAGTTGAAATCCGAATTAAATGAAACTCTAAGACGTTAAAGAGGGGAAGTTCCTCTTTCATTTGCGCCGAAAACCAGCTCTCTAGCTGGTCTGGAACGGCAGCAATCACAAAAAGTTTTCAAAAAAACTTTAAATCGCTGTAACTTCTAAACTAGCAGAGATAGAGGGCCCAGAGTTGAACGGGAACAATTTTCAAAAAACCGAGTTTTGTTGTCTACAAGCATCAGGTATCCTCCAGAACAACTTTAAACTGCTCTACAAGCCAAGCGGAAAGAGCTAGAGTACCCAGAATTAGCCGAATCAATTTTTCAAGTTTTCGTATATGCGTGGTTTTTTTCCCTTTCTCCATGGCTCACCATTGGTAAAGTTGAAATCCGAATTAAATGAAACTCTAGGACGTTAAAGAGGGGAAGTTCCTCTTTCATTTGCGTCGAAAACCAGCTCTCTAGCTGGTCTGGAACGGCAGCAATCACAAAAAGTTTTCAAAAAAACTTTAAATCGCTGTAACTTCTAAACTAGCAGAGATAGAGGGCCCAGAGTTGAACGGGAACAATTTTCAAAAAACCGAGTTTTGTTGTCTACAAGCATCAGGTGGCCTCCAGTACAACTTTAAACTGCTCTTCAAGCCAAGCGGAAAGAGCTAGAGTACCCAGAATTAGCCGAATCAATTTTTCAAGTTTTCGTATATGGGTGGTTTTCTTCCCTTTTTCAATGGCTCACCATTGGTAAAGTTGAAATCCGAATTAAATGAAACTCTAGGACGTTAAAGAGGGGAAGTTCCTCTTTCATTTGCGCCGAAAACCAGCTCTCTACCTGGTCTGGAACGGCAGCAATCACAAAAAGTTTCCAAAAAAACTTTAAATCGCTGTAACTTCTAAACTAGCAGAGATAGAGGGTTCAGAGTTGAACGGGAGCAATTTTCAAAAAACCGAGTTTTGTTGTCTACAAGCATCAGGTGTCCTCCAGTACAACTTTAAACTGCTCTACAAGCCAAGCGGAAAGAGCTAGAGTACCCAGAATTAGCCGAATCAATTTTTCAAGTTTTCGTATGTGGGTGGTTTTCTTCCCTTTTTCCATGGCTCACCATTGGTAAAGTTGAAATCCGAATTAAATGAAACTCTAGGACGTTACAGAGGGGAAGTTCCTCTTTCATTTGCGCCGAAAACCAGCTCTCTAGCTGGTCTGGAACGGCAGCAATCACAAAAAGTTTTCAAAAAAACTTTAAATCGCTGTAACTTCTAAACTAGCAGAGATAGAGGGGCCAGAGTTGAAAGGGAACAATTTTCAAAAAACCGAGTTTTGTTGTCTACAAGCATCAGGTGTCCTCCAGTACAACTTTAAACTGCTCTTCAAGCCAAGCGGAAAGAGCTAGAGTACCCAGAATTAGCCGAATCAATTTTTCAAGTTTTCGTATATGGGTGGTTTTCTTCCCTTTTTCCATGGCTCACCATTGGTAAAGTTGAAATCCGAATTAAATGAAACTCTAGGACGTTAAAGAGGGGAAGTTCCTCTTTCATTTGCGCCGAAAACCAGCTCTCTACCTGGTCTGGAACGGCAGCAATCACAAAAAGTTTCCAAAAAAACTTTAAATCGCTGTAACTTCTAAACTAGCAGAGATAGAGGGCCCAGAGTTGAACGGGAACAATTTTCAAAAAACCGAGTTTTGTTGTCTACAAGCATCAGGTGTCCTCCAGTACAACTTTAAACTGCTCTACAAGCCAAGCGGAAAGAGCTAGAGTACCCAGAATTAGCCGAATCAATTTTTCAAGTTTTCGTATATGGGTGGTTTTCTTCCCTTTTTCAATGGCTCACCATTGGTAAAGTTGAAATCCGAATTAAATGAAACTCTAGGACGTTACAGAGGGGAAGTTCCTCTTTCATTTGCGCCGAAAACCAGCTCTCTAGCTGGTCTGGAACGGCAGCAATCACAAAAAGTTTTCAAAAAAACTTTAAATCGCTGTAACTTTTAAACTAGCAGAGATAGAGGGCTCAGAGTTGAACGGGAACAATTTTCAAAATACCGAGTTTTGTTGTCTACAAGCATCCGGTGTCCTCCAGTACAACTTTAAACTGCTCTACAAGCCAAGCGGAAAGAGCTAGAGTACCCAGAATTAGCCGAATCAATTTTCCAAGTTTTCGTATATGGGTGGTTTTCTTCCCTTTTTCCATGGCTCACCATTGGTAAAGTTGAAATCCGAATTAAATGAAACTCTAGGACGTTAAAGAGGGGAAGTTCCTCTTTCATTTGCGCCGAAAACCAGCTCTCTAGCTGGTCTGGAACGGCAGCAATCACAAAAAGTTTTCAAAAAAACTTTAAATCGCTGTAACTTCTAAACTAGCAGAGATAGAGGGCTCAGAGTTGAACGGGAACAATTTTCAAAAAACCGAGTTTTGTTGTCTACAAGCATCAGGTGTCCTCCAGTACAACTTTAAACTGCTCTACAAGCCAAGCGGAAAGAGCTAGAGTACCCAGAATTAGCGGAATCAATTTTTCAAGTTTTCGTATATGGGTGGTTTTCTTCCCTTTTTCCATGGCTCACCATTGGTAAAGTTGAAATCCGAATTAAATGAAACTCTAGGACGTTACAGAGGGGAAGTTCCTCTTTCATTTGCGCCGAAAACCAGCTCTCTAGCTGGTCTGGAACGGCAGCAATCACAAAAAGTTTTCAAAAAAACTTTAAATCGCTGTAACTTCTAAACTAGCAGAGATAGAGGGCCCAGAGTTGAAAGGGAACAATTTTCAAAAAACCGAGTTTTGTTGTCTACAAGCATCAGGTGTCCTCCAGTACAACTTTAAACTGCTCTACAAGCCAAGCGGAAAGAACTAGAGTACCCAGAATTAGCCGAATCAATTTTCCAAGTTTTCGTATATGGGTGGTTTTCTTCCCTTTTTCCATGGCTCACCATTGGTAAAGTTGAAATCCGAATTAAATGAAACTCTAGGACGTTAAAGAGGGGAAGTTCCTCTTTCATTTGCGCCGAAAACCAGCTCTCTAGCTGGTCTGGAACGGCAGCAATCACAAAAAGTTTTCAAAAAAACTTTAAATCGCTGTAACTTCTAAACTAGCAGAGATAGAGGGCTCAGAGTTGAACGGGAACAATTTTCAAAAAACCGAGTTTTGTTGTCTACAAGCATCAGGTGTCCTCCAGTACAACTTTAAACTGCTCTACAAGCCAAGCGGAAAGAGCTAGAGTACCCAGAATTAGCGGAATCAATTTTTCAAGTTTTCGTATATGGGTGGTTTTCTTCCCTTTTTCCATGGCTCACCATTGGTAAAGTTGAAATCCGAATTAAATGAAACTCTAGGACGTTAAAGAGGGGAAGTTCCTCTTTCATTTGCGCCGTGGTTTTCTTCCCTTTTTCCATGGCTCACCATTGGTAAAGTTGAAATCCGAATTAAATGAAACTCTAGGACGTTAAAGAGGGGAAGTTCCTCTTTCATTTGCGCCGAAAACCAGCTCTCTAGCTGGTCTGGAACGGCAGCAATCACAAAAAGTTTTCAAAAAAACTTTAAATCGCTGTAACTTCTAAACTAGCAGAGATAGAGGGCTCAGAGTTGAACGGGAACAATTTTCAAAATACCGAGTTTTGTTGTCTACAAGCATCCGGTGTCCTCCAGTACAACTTTAAACTGCTCTACAAGCCAAGCGGAAAGAGCTAGAGTACCCAGAATTAGCCGAATCAATTTTCCAAGTTTTCGTATATGGGTGGTTTTCTTCCCTTTTTCCATGGCTCACCATTGGTAAAGTTGAAATCCGAATTAAATGAAACTCTAGGACGTTACAGAGGGGAAGTTCCTCTTTCATTTTCGCCGAAAACCAGCTCTCTAGCTGGTCTGGAACGGCAGCAATCACAAAAAGTTTTCAAAAAAACTTTAAATCGCTGTAACTTCTAAACTAGCAGAGATAGAGGGCTCAGAGTTGAACGGGAACAATTTTCAAAAAACCGAGTTTTGTTGTCTACAAGCATCAGGTGTCCTCCAGTACAACTTTAAACTGCTCTACAAGCCAAGCGGAAAGAGCTAGAGTACCCAGAATTAGCGGAATCAATTTTTCAAGTTTTCGTATATGGGTGGTTTTCTTCCCTTTTTCCATGGCTCACCATTGGTAAAGTTGAAATCCGAATTAAATGAAACTCTAGGACGTTACAGAGGGGAAGTTCCTCTTTCATTTGCGCCGAAAACCAGCTCTCTAGCTGGTCTGGAACGGCAGCAATCACAAAAAGTTTTCAAAAAAACTTTAAATCGCTGTAACTTCTAAACTAGCAGAGATAGAGGGCCCAGAGTTGAAAGGGAACAATTTTCAAAAAACCGAGTTTTGTTGTCTACAAGCATCAGGTGTCCTCCAGTACAACTTTAAACTGCTCTACAAGCCAAGCGGAAAGAACTAGAGTACCCAGAATTAGCCGAATCAATTTTCCAAGTTTTCGTATATGGGTGGTTTTCTTCCCTTTTTCCATGGCTCACCATTGGTAAAGTTGAAATCCGAATTAAATGAAACTCTAGGACGTTAAAGAGGGGAAGTTCTGGAACGGCAGCAATCACAAAAAGTTTTCAAAAAAACTTTAAATCGCTGTAACTTCTAAACTAGCAGAGAGTTGAACGGGAACAATTTTCAAAAAACCGAGTTTTGTTGTCTACAAGCATCAGGTATCCTCCAGAACAACTTTAAACTGCTCTACAAGCCAAACGGAAAGAGCTAGAGTACCCAGAATTCGCCGAATCAATTTTCCAAGTTTTCGTATATGGGTGGTTTTCTTCCCTTTTTCCATGGCTCACCATTGGTAAAGTTGAAATCCGAATTAAATGAAACTCTAGGACGGTAAAGAGGGGAAGTTCCTCTTTCATTTGCGCCGAAAACCAGCTCTCTAGCTGGTCTGGAACGGCAGCAATCACAAGAAGTTCCTCTTTCATTTGCGCCGAAAACCAGCTCTCTAGCTGGTCTGGAACGGCAGCAATCACAAAAAGTTTTCAAAAAAACTTTAAATCGCTGTAACTTCTAAACTAGCAGAGATAGAGGGCCCAGAGTTGAAAGGGAACAATTTTCAAAAAACCGAGTTTTGTTGTCTACAAGCATCAGGTGTCCTCCAGTACAACTTTAAACTGCTCTACAAGCCAAGCGGAAAGAACTAGAGTACCCAGAATTAGCCGAATCAATTTTCCAAGTTTTCGTATATGGGTGGTTTTCTTCCCTTTTTCCATGGCTCACCATTGGTAAAGTTGAAATCCGAATTAAATGAAACTCTAGGACGTTAAAGACGGGAAGTTCCTCTTTCATTTGCGCCGAAAACCAGATCTCTAGCTGGTCTGGAACGGCAGCAATCACAAAAAGTTTTCAAAAAAACTTTAAATCGCCGTAACTTCTAAACTAGCAGAGATAGAGGGCTCAGAGTTGAACGGGAACAATTTTCAAAAAACCGAGTTTTGTTGTCTACAAGCATCAGGTGTCCTCCAGTACAACTTTAAACTGCTCTACAAGCCAAGCGGAAAGAGCTAGAGTACCCAGAAACCGAAAACCAGCTCTCTAGCCGGTCTGGAACGGCAGCAATCACAAAAAGTTTTCAAAAAAACTTTAAATCGCTCTAACTTCTAAACTAGCAGAGATAGAGGGCCCAGAGTTGAACGGGAACAATTTTCAAAAAACCGAGTTTTGTTGTCTACAAGCATCAGGTGTCCTCCAGTACAACTTTAAACTGCTCTACAAGCCAAGCGGAAAGAGCTAGAGTACCCAGAATTAGCCGAATCGATTTTCCAAGTTTTCGTATATGGGTGGTTTTCTTCCCTTTTTCCATGGCTCACCATTGGTAAAGTTGAAATCCGAATTAAATGAAACTCTAGGACGTTAAAGAGGGGAAGTTCCTCTTTCATTTCCGCCGAAAACCAGCTCTCTAGCTGGTCTGGAACGGCAGCAATCACAAAAAGTTTTCAAAAAAACTTTAAATCGCCGTAACTTCTAAACTAGCAGAGATAGAGGGCTCAGAGTTGAACGGGAACAATTTTCAAAAAACCGAGTTTTGTTGTCTACAAGCATCAGGTATCCTCCAGAACAACTTTAAACTGCTCTACAAGCCAAGCGGAAAGAGCTAGAGTACCCAGAATTCGCCGAATCAATTTTTCAAGTTTTCGTATATGGGTGGTTTTCTTCCCTTTTTCAATGCCTCACCATTGGTAAAGTTGAAATCCGAATTAAATGAAACTCTAGGACGTTAAAGAGGGGAAGTTCCTCTTTCATTTGCGCCGAAAACCAGCTCTCTAGCTGGTCTGGAACGGCAGCAATCACAAAAAGTTTTCAAAAAAACTTTAAATCGCTGTAACTTCTAAACTAGCAGAGATAGAGGGCCCAGAGTTGAACGGGAACAATTTTCAAAAAACCGAGTTTTGTTGTCTACAAGCATCAGGTGTCCTCCAATACAACTTTAAACTGCTCTTCAAGCCAAGCGGAAAGAGCTAGAGTACCCAGAATTAGCCGAATCAATTTTCCAAGTTTTCGTATATGGGTGGTTTTCTTCCCTTTTTCCATGGCTCACCATTGGTAAAGTTGAAATCCGAATTAAATGAAACTCTAGGATGTTACAGAGGGGAAGTTCCTCTTTCATTTGCGCCGAAAACCAGCTCTCTAGCTGGTCTGGAACGGCAGCAATCAAGCATCAGGTGTCCTCCAGTACAACTTTAAACTGCTCTACAAGCCAAGCGGAAAGAACTAGAGTACCCAGAATTAGCCGAATCAATTTTCCAAGTTTTCGTATATGGGTGGTTTTCTTCCCTTTTTCCATGGCTCACCATTGGTAAAGTTGAAATCCGAATTAAATGAAACTCTAGGACGTTAAAGAGGGGAAGTTCTGGAACGGCAGCAATCACAAAAAGTTTTCAAAAAAACTTTAAATCGCTGTAACTTCTAAACTAGCAGAGAGTTGAACGGGAACAATTTTCAAAAAACCGAGTTTTGTTGTCTACAAGCATCAGGTATCCTCCAGAACAACTTTAAACTGCTCTACAAGCCAAACGGAAAGAGCTAGAGTACCCAGAATTCGCCGAATCAATTTTCCAAGTTTTCGTATATGGGTGGTTTTCTTCCCTTTTTCCATGGCTCACCATTGGTAAAGTTGAAATCCGAATTAAATGAAACTCTAGGACGGTAAAGAGGGGAAGTTCCTCTTTCATTTGCGCCGAAAACCAGCTCTCTAGCTGGTCTGGAACGGCAGCAATCACAAGAAGTTCCTCTTTCATTTGCGCCGAAAACCAGCTCTCTAGCTGGTCTGGAACGGCAGCAATCACAAAAAGTTTTCAAAAAAACTTTAAATCGCTGTAACTTCTAAACTAGCAGAGATAGAGGGCCCAGAGTTGAAAGGGAACAATTTTCAAAAAACCGAGTTTTGTTGTCTACAAGCATCAGGTGTCCTCCAGTACAACTTTAAACTGCTCTACAAGCCAAGCGGAAAGAACTAGAGTACCCAGAATTAGCCGAATCAATTTTCCAAGTTTTCGTATATGGGTGGTTTTCTTCCCTTTTTCCATGGCTCACCATTGGTAAAGTTGAAATCCGAATTAAATGAAACTCTAGGACGTTAAAGACGGGAAGTTCCTCTTTCATTTGCGCCGAAAACCAGATCTCTAGCTGGTCTGGAACGGCAGCAATCACAAAAAGTTTTCAAAAAAACTTTAAATCGCCGTAACTTCTAAACTAGCAGAGATAGAGGGCTCAGAGTTGAACGGGAACAATTTTCAAAAAACCGAGTTTTGTTGTCTACAAGCATCAGGTGTCCTCCAGTACAACTTTAAACTGCTCTACAAGCCAAGCGGAAAGAGCTAGAGTACCCAGAAACCGAAAACCAGCTCTCTAGCCGGTCTGGAACGGCAGCAATCACAAAAAGTTTTCAAAAAAACTTTAAATCGCTCTAACTTCTAAACTAGCAGAGATAGAGGGCCCAGAGTTGAACGGGAACAATTTTCAAAAAACCGAGTTTTGTTGTCTACAAGCATCAGGTGTCCTCCAGTACAACTTTAAACTGCTCTACAAGCCAAGCGGAAAGAGCTAGAGTACCCAGAATTAGCCGAATCGATTTTCCAAGTTTTCGTATATGGGTGGTTTTCTTCCCTTTTTCCATGGCTCACCATTGGTAAAGTTGAAATCCGAATTAAATGAAACTCTAGGACGTTAAAGAGGGGAAGTTCCTCTTTCATTTCCGCCGAAAACCAGCTCTCTAGCTGGTCTGGAACGGCAGCAATCACAAAAAGTTTTCAAAAAAACTTTAAATCGCCGTAACTTCTAAACTAGCAGAGATAGAGGGCTCAGAGTTGAACGGGAACAATTTTCAAAAAACCGAGTTTTGTTGTCTACAAGCATCAGGTATCCTCCAGAACAACTTTAAACTGCTCTACAAGCCAAGCGGAAAGAGCTAGAGTACCCAGAATTCGCCGAATCAATTTTTCAAGTTTTCGTATATGGGTGGTTTTCTTCCCTTTTTCAATGCCTCACCATTGGTAAAGTTGAAATCCGAATTAAATGAAACTCTAGGACGTTAAAGAGGGGAAGTTCCTCTTTCATTTGCGCCGAAAACCAGCTCTCTAGCTGGTCTGGAACGGCAGCAATCACAAAAAGTTTTCAAAAAAACTTTAAATCGCTGTAACTTCTAAACTAGCAGAGATAGAGGGCCCAGAGTTGAACGGGAACAATTTTCAAAAAACCGAGTTTTGTTGTCTACAAGCATCAGGTGTCCTCCAGTACAACTTTAAACTGCTCTACAAGCCAAGCGGAAAGAGCTAGAGTACCCAGAATTAGCCGAATCGATTTTCCAAGTTTTCGTATATGGGTGGTTTTCTTCCCTTTTTCCATGGCTCACCATTGGTAAAGTTGAAATCCGAATTAAATGAAACTCTAGGACGTTAAAGAGGGGAAGTTCCTCTTTCATTTCCGCCGAAAACCAGCTCTCTAGCTGGTCTGGAACGGCAGCAATCACAAAAAGTTTTCAAAAAAACTTTAAATCGCTGTAACTTCTAAACTAGCAGAGATAGAGGGCCCAGAGTTGAACGGGAACAATTTTCAAAAAACCGAGTTTTGTTGTCTACAAGCATCAGGTATCCTCCAGAACAACTTTAAACTGCTCTACAAGCCAAGCGGAAAGAGCTAGAGTACCCAGAATTCGCCGAATCAATTTTTCAAGTTTTCGTATATGGGTGGTTTTCTTCCCTTTTTCAATGCCTCACCATTGGTAAAGTTGAAATCCGAATTAAATGAAACTCTAGGACGTTAAAGAGGAGAAGTTCCTCTTTCATTTCCGCCGAAAACCAGCTCTCTAGCTGGTCTGGAACGGCAGCAATCACAAAAAGTTTTCAAAAAAACTTTAAATCGCCGTAACTTCTAAACTAGCAGAGATAGAGGGCTCAGAGTTGAACGGGAACAATTTTCAAAAAACCGAGTTTTGTTGTCTACAAGCATCAGGTGTCCTCCAGTACAACTTTAAACTGCTCTACAAGCCAAGCGGAAAGAGCTAGAGTACCCAGAATTCGCCGAATCAATTTTTCAAGTTTTCGTATATGGGTGGTTTTCTTCCCTTTTTCAATGCCTCACCATTGGTAAAGTTGAAATCCGAATTAAATGAAACTCTAGGACGTTAAAGAGGGGGAGTTCCTCTTTCATTTCCGCCGAAAACCAGCTCTCTAGCTGGTCTGGAATGGCAGCAATCACAAAAAGTTTTCAAAAAAACTTTAAATCGCTGTAACTTCTAAACTAGCAGAGATAGAGGCCAGAGTTGAACGGGAACAATTTTCAAAAAACCGAGTTTTGTTGTCTACAAGCATCAGGTGTCCTCCAGTACAACTTTAAACTGCTCTACAAGCCAAGCGGAAAGAGCTAGAGTACCCAGAATTAGCGGAATCAATTTTTCAAGTTTTCGTATATGGGTGGTTTTCTTCCCTTTTTCCATGGCTCACCATTGGTAAAGTTGAAATCCGAATTAAATGAAACTCTAGGACGTTAAAGAGGGGAAGTTCCTCTTTCATTTGCGCCGAAAACCAGCTCTCTAGCTGGTCTGGAACGGCAGCAATCACAAAAAGTTTTCAAAAAAACTTTAAATCGCTGTAACTTCTAAACTAGCAGAGATAGAGGGCCCAGAGTTGAACGGGAACAATTTTCAAAAAACCGAGTTTTGTTGCCTACAAGCATCCGGTGTCCTCCAGTACAACTTTAAACTGCTCTACAAGCCAAGCGGAAAGAGCTAGAGTACCCAGAATTAGCCGAATCAATTTTCCAAGTTTTCGTATATGGGTGGTTTTCTTCCCTTTTTCCATGGCTCACCATTGGTAAAGTTGAAATCCGAATTAAATGAAACTCTAGGACGTTAAAGAGGGGAAGTTCCTCTTTCATTTCCGCCGAAAACCAGCTCTCTAGCTGGTCTGGAACGGCAGCAATCACAAAAAGTTTTCAAAAAAACTTTAAATCGCTGTAACTTCTAAACTAGCAGAGATAGAGGGCCCAGAGCTGAAAGGGAATAATTTTCAAAAAACCGAGTTTTGTTGTCTACAAGCATCAGGTGTCCTCCAGTACAACTTTTAACTGCTCTACAAGCCAAGCGGAAAGAACTAGAGTACCCAGAATTAGCCGAATCAATTTTCCAAGTTTTCGTATATGGGTGGTTTTCTTCCCTTTTTCCATGGCTCACCATTGGTAAAGTTGAAATCCGAATTAAATGAAACTCTAGGACGTTAAAGAGGGGAAGTTCCTCTTTCATTTGCGCCGAAAACCAGCTCTCTAGCTGGTCTGGAATGGCAGCAATCACAAAAAGTTTTCAAAAAAACTTTAAATCGCTGTAACTTCTAAACTAGCAGAGATAGAGGCCAGAGTTGAACGGGAACAATTTTCAAAAAACCTAGTTTTGTTGTCTACAAGCATCAGGTGTCCTCCAGTACAACTTTAAACTGATCTACAAGCCAAGCGGAAAGAGCTAGAGTACCCAGAATTAGCGGAATCAATTTTTCAAGTTTTCGTATATGGGTGGTTTTCTTCCCTTTTTCCATGGCTCACCATTGGTAAAGTTGAAATCCGAATTAAATGAAACTCTAGGACGTTAAAGAGGGGAAGTTCCTCTTTCATTTGCGCCGAAAACCAGCTCTCTAGCTGGTCTGGAACGGCAGCAATCACAAAAAGTTTTCAAAAAAACTTTAAATCGCTGTAACTTCTAAACTAGCAGAGATAGAGGGCCCAGAGTTGAACGGGAACAATTTTCAAAAAACCGAGTTTTGTTGCCTACAAGCATCCGGTGTCCTCCAGTACAACTTTAAACTGCTCTACAAGCCAAGCGGAAAGAGCTAGAGTACCCAGAATTAGCCGAATCAATTTTCCAAGTTTTCGTATATGGGTGGTTTTCTTCCCTTTTTCCATGGCTCACCATTGGTAAAGTTGAAATCCGAATTAAATGAAACTCTAGGACGTTAAAGAGGGGAAGTTCCTCTTTCATTTCCGCCGAAAACCAGCTCTCTAGCTGGTCTGGAACGGCAGCAATCACAAAAAGTTTTCAAAAAAACTTTAAATCGCTGTAACTTCTAAACTAGCAGAGATAGAGGCCCCAGAGTTGAACGGGAACAATTTTCAAAAAACCGAGTTTTGTTGCCTACAAGCATCCGGTGTCCTCCAGTACAACTTTAAACTGCTCTACAAGCCAAGCGGAAAGAACTAGAGTACCCAGAATTAGCCGAATCAATTTTCCAAGTTTTCGTATATGGGTGGTTTTCTTCCCTTTTTCCATGGCTCACCATTGGTAAAGTTGAAATCCGAATTAAATGAAACTCTAGGACGTTAAAGAGGGGAAGTTCCTCTTTCATTTGCGCCGAAAACCAGCTCTCTAGCTGGTCTGGAATGGCAGCAATCACAAAAAGTTTTCAAAAAAACTTTAAATCGCTGTAACTTCTAAACTAGCAGAGATAGAGGCCAGAGTTGAACGGGAACAATTTTCAAAAAACCGAGTTTTGTTGTCTACAAGCATCAGGTGTCCTCCAGTACAACTTTAAACTGCTCTACAAGCCAAGCGGAAAGAGCTAGAGTACCCAGAATTAGCGGAATCAATTTTTCAAGTTTTCGTATATGGGTGGTTTTCTTCCCTTTTTCCATGGCTCACCATTGGTAAAGTTGAAATCCGAATTAAATGAAACTCTAGGACGTTAAAGAGGGGAAGTTCCTCTTTCATTTGCGCCGAAAACCAGCTCTCTAGCTGGTCTGGAACGGCAGCAATCACAAAAAGTTTTCAAAAAAACTTTAAATCGCTGTAACTTCTAAACTAGCAGAGATAGAGGGCCCAGAGTTGAACGGGAACAATTTTCAAAAAACCGAGTTTTGTTGTCTACAAGCATCAGGTGTCCTCCAGTACAACTTTAAACTGCTCTACAAGCCAAGCGGAAAGAGCTAGAGTACCCAGAATTAGCCGAATCGATTTTCCAAGTTTTCGTATATGGGTGGTTTTCTTCCCTTTTTCCATGGCTCACCATTGGTAAAGTTGAAATCCGAATTAAATGAAACTCTAGGACGTTACAGAGGGGAAGTTCCTCTTTCATTTGCACCGAAAACCAGCTCTCTAGCTGGTCTGGAACGGCAGCAATCACAAAAAGTTTTCAAAAAAACTTTAAATCGCTGTAACTTCTAAACTAGCAGAGATAGAGGGCCCAGAGTTGAACGGGAACAATTTTCAAAAAACCGAGTTTTGTTGTCTACAAGCATCAGGTATCCTCCAGAACAACTTTAAACTGCTCTACAAGCCAAGCGGAAAGAGCTAGAGTACCCAGAATTCGCCGAATCAATTTTTCAAGTTTTCGTATATGGGTGGTTTTCTTCCCTTTTTCAATGCCTCACCATTGGTAAAGTTGAAATCCGAATTAAATGAAACTCTAGGACGTTAAAGAGGGGAAGTTCCTCTTTCATTTCCGCCGAAAACCAGCTCTCTAGCTGGTCTGGAACGGCAGCAATCACAAAAAGTTTTCAAAAAAACTTTAAATCGCCGTAACTTCTAAACTAGAAGAGATAGAGGGCCCAGAGTTGAACGGGAACAATTTTCAAAAAACCGAGTTTTGTTGTCTACAAGCATCAGGTGTCCTCCAGTACAACTTTAAACTGCTCTACAAGCCAAGCGGAAAGAGCTAGAGTACCCAGAAACCGAAAACCAGCTCTCTAGCCGGTCTGGAACGGCAGCAATCACAAAAAGTTTTCAAAAAAACTTTAAATCGCTGTAACTTCTAAACTAGAAGAGATAGAGGTCCCAGAGTTGAACGGGAACAATTTTCAAAAAACCGAGTTTTGTTGTCTACAAGCATCAGGTGTCTTCCAGTACAACTTTAAACTGCTCTACAAGCCAAGCGGAAAGAGCTAGAGTACCCAGAATTAGCGGAATCAATTTTTCAAGTTTTCGTATATGGGTGGTTTTCTTCCCTTTTTCCATGGCTCACCATTGGTAAAGTTGAAATCCGAATTAAATGAAACTCTAGGACGTTAAAGAGGGGAAGTTCCTCTTTCATTTGCGCCGAAAACCAGCTCTCTAGCTGGTCTGGAACGGCAGCAATCACAAAAAGTTTTCAAAAAAACTTTAAATCGCTGTAACTTCTAAACTAGCAGAGATAGAGGGCCCAGAGTTGAACGGGAACAATTTTCAAAAAACCGAGTTTTGTTGCCTACAAGCATCCGGTGTCCTCCAGTACAACTTTAAACTGCTCTACAAGCCAAGCGGAAAGAGCTAGAGTACCCAGAATTAGCCGAATCAATTTTCCAAGTTTTCGTATATGGGTGGTTTTCTTCCCTTTTTCCATGGCTCACCATTGGTAAAGTTGAAATCCGAATTAAATGAAACTCTAGGACGTTAAAGAGGGGAAGTTCCTCTTTCATTTCCGCCGAAAACCAGCTCTCTAGCTGGTCTGGAACGGCAGCAATCACAAAAAGTTTTCAAAAAAACTTTAAATCGCTGTAACTTCTAAACTAGCAGAGATAGAGGGCCCAGAGCTGAAAGGGAATAATTTTCAAAAAACCGAGTTTTGTTGTCTACAAGCATCAGGTGTCCTCCAGTACAACTTTTAACTGCTCTACAAGCCAAGCGGAAAGAACTAGAGTACCCAGAATTAGCCGAATCAATTTTCCAAGTTTTCGTATATGGGTGGTTTTCTTCCCTTTTTCCATGGCTCACCATTGGTAAAGTTGAAATCCGAATTAAATGAAACTCTAGGACGTTAAAGAGGGGAAGTTCCTCTTTCATTTGCGCCGAAAACCAGCTCTCTAGCTGGTCTGGAATGGCAGCAATCACAAAAAGTTTTCAAAAAAACTTTAAATCGCTGTAACTTCTAAACTAGCAGAGATAGAGGCCAGAGTTGAACGGGAACAATTTTCAAAAAACCGAGTTTTGTTGTCTACAAGCATCAGGTGTCCTCCAGTACAACTTTAAACTGCTCTACAAGCCAAGCGGAAAGAGCTAGAGTACCCAGAATTAGCGGAATCAATTTTTCAAGTTTTCGTATATGGGTGGTTTTCTTCCCTTTTTCCATGGCTCACCATTGGTAAAGTTGAAATCCGAATTAAATGAAACTCTAGGACGTTAAAGAGGGGAAGTTCCTCTTTCATTTGCGCCGAAAACCAGCTCTCTAGCTGGTCTGGAACGGCAGCAATCACAAAAAGTTTTCAAAAAAACTTTAAATCGCTGTAACTTCTAAACTAGCAGAGATAGAGGGCCCAGAGTTGAACGGGAACAATTTTCAAAAAACCGAGTTTTGTTGCCTACAAGCATCCGGTGTCCTCCAGTACAACTTTAAACTGCTCTACAAGCCAAGCGGAAAGAGCTAGAGTACCCAGAATTAGCCGAATCAATTTTCCAAGTTTTCGTATATGGGTGGTTTTCTTCCCTTTTTCCATGGCTCACCATTGGTAAAGTTGAAATCCGAATTAAATGAAACTCTAGGACGTTAAAGAGGGGAAGTTCCTCTTTCATTTCCGCCGAAAACCAGCTCTCTAGCTGGTCTGGAACGGCAGCAATCACAAAAAGTTTTCAAAAAAACTTTAAATCGCTGTAACTTCTAAACTAGCAGAGATAGAGGCCCCAGAGTTGAACGGGAACAATTTTCAAAAAACCGAGTTTTGTTGCCTACAAGCATCCGGTGTCCTCCAGTACAACTTTAAACTGCTCTACAAGCCAAGCGGAAAGAACTAGAGTACCCAGAATTAGCCGAATCAATTTTCCAAGTTTTCGTATATGGGTGGTTTTCTTCCCTTTTTCCATGGCTCACCATTGGTAAAGTTGAAATCCGAATTAAATGAAACTCTAGGACGTTAAAGAGGGGAAGTTCCTCTTTCATTTGCGCCGAAAACCAGCTCTCTAGCTGGTCTGGAATGGCAGCAATCACAAAAAGTTTTCAAAAAAACTTTAAATCGCTGTAACTTCTAAACTAGCAGAGATAGAGGCCAGAGTTGAACGGGAACAATTTTCAAAAAACCGAGTTTTGTTGTCTACAAGCATCAGGTGTCCTCCAGTACAACTTTTGACTGCTCTACAAGCCAAGCGGAAAGAGCTAGAGTACCCAGAATTAGCGGAATCAATTTTTCAAGTTTTCGTATATGGGTGGTTTTCTTCCCTTTTTCCACGGCTCACCATTGGTAAAGTTGAAATCCGAATTAAATGAAACTCTAGGACGTTAAAGAGGGGAAGTTCCTCTTTCATTTGCGCCGAAAACCAGCTCTCTAGCTGGTCTGGAACGGCAGCAATCACAAAAAGTTTTCAAAAAAACTTTAAATCGCTGTAACTTCTAAACTAGCAGAGATAGAGGGCCCAGAGTTGAACGGGAACAATTTTCAAAAAACCGAGTTTTGTTGTCTACAAGCATCAGGTGTCCTCCAGTACAACTTTAAACTGCTCTACAAGCCAAGCGGAAAGAGCTAGAGTACCCAGAATTAGCCGAATCGATTTTCCAAGTTTTCGTATATGGGTGGTTTTCTTCCCTTTTTCCATGGCTCACCATTGGTAAAGTTGAAATCCGAATTAAATGAAACTCTAGGACGTTACAGAGGGGAAGTTCCTCTTTCATTTGCACCGAAAACCAGCTCTCTAGCTGGTCTGGAACGGCAGCAATCACAAAAAGTTTTCAAAAAAACTTTAAATCGCTGTAACTTCTAAACTAGCAGAGATAGAGGGCCCAGAGTTGAACGGGAACAATTTTCAAAAAACCGAGTTTTGTTGTCTACAAGCATCAGGTATCCTCCAGAACAACTTTAAACTGCTCTACAAGCCAAGCGGAAAGAGCTAGAGTACCCAGAATTCGCCGAATCAATTTTTCAAGTTTTCGTATATGGGTGGTTTTCTTCCCTTTTTCAATGCCTCACCATTGGTAAAGTTGAAATCCGAATTAAATGAAACTCTAGGACGTTAAAGAGGGGAAGTTCCTCTTTCATTTCCGCCGAAAACCAGCTCTCTAGCTGGTCTGGAACGGCAGCAATCACAAAAAGTTTTCAAAAAAACTTTAAATCGCCGTAACTTCTAAACTAGAAGAGATAGAGGGCCCAGAGTTGAACGGGAACAATTTTCAAAAAACCGAGTTTTGTTGTCTACAAGCATCAGGTGTCCTCCAGTACAACTTTAAACTGCTCTACAAGCCAAGCGGAAAGAGCTAGAGTACCCAGAAACCGAAAACCAGCTCTCTAGCCGGTCTGGAACGGCAGCAATCACAAAAAGTTTTCAAAAAAACTTTAAATCGCTGTAACTTCTAAACTAGAAGAGATAGAGGTCCCAGAGTTGAACGGGAACAATTTTCAAAAAACCGAGTTTTGTTGTCTACAAGCATCAGGTGTCTTCCAGTACAACTTTAAACTGCTCTACAAGCCAAGCGGAAAGAGCTAGAGTACCCAGAATTCGCCGAATCAATTTTTCAAGTTTTCGTATATGGGTGGTTTTCTTCCCTTTTTCAATGCCTCACCATTGGTAAAGTTGAAATCCGAATTAAATGAAACTCTAGGACGTTAAAGAGGGGGAGTTCCTCTTTCATTTCCGCCGAAAACCAGCTCTCTAGCTGGTCTGGAACGGCAGCAATCACAAAAAGTTTTCAAAAAAACTTTAAATCGCTGTAACTTCTAAACTAGCAGAGATAGAGGGCCCAGAGCTGAAAGGGAATAATTTTCAAAAAACCGAGTTTTGTTGTCTACAAGCATCAGGTGTCCTCCAGTACAACTTTTAACTGCTCTACAAGCCAAGCGGAAAGAACTAGAGTACCCAGAATTAGCCGAATCAATTTTCCAAGTTTTCGTATATGGGTGGTTTTCTTCCCTTTTTCCATGGCTCACCATTGGTAAAGTTGAAATCCGAATTAAATGAAACTCTAGGACGTTAAAGAGGGGAAGTTCCTCTTTCATTTGCGCCGAAAACCAGCTCTCTAGCTGGTCTGGAATGGCAGCAATCACAAAAAGTTTTCAAAAAAACTTTAAATCGCTGTAACTTCTAAACTAGCAGAGATAGAGGCCAGAGTTGAACGGGAACAATTTTCAAAAAACTGAGTTTTGTTGTCTACAAGCATCAGGTGTCCTCCAGTACAACTTTAAACTGCTCTACAAGCCAAGCGGAAAGAGCTAGAGTACCCAGAATTAGCGGAATCAATTTTTCAAGTTTTCGTATATGGGTGGTTTTCTTCCCTTTTTCCATGGCTCACCATTGGTAAAGTTGAAATCCGAATTAAATGAAACTCTAGGACGTTAAAGAGGGGAAGTTCCTCTTTCATTTGCGCCGAAAACCAGCTCTCTAGCTGGTCTGGAACGGCAGCAATCACAAAAAGTTTTCAAAAAAACTTTAAATCGCTGTAACTTCTAAACTAGCAGAGATAGAGGGCCCAGAGTTGAACGGGAACAATTTTCAAAAAACCGAGTTTTGTTGTCTACAAGCATCAGGTATCCTCCAGAACAACTTTAAACTGCTCTACAAGCCAAGCGGAAAGAGCTAGAGTACCCAGAATTCGCCGAATCAATTTTCCAAGTTTTCGTATATGGGTGGTTTTCTTCTCTTTTTCCATGGCTCACCATTGGTAAAGTTGAAATCCGAATTAAATGAAACTCTAGGACGTTAAAGAGGGGAAGTTCCTCTTTCATTTCCGCCGAAAACCAGCTCTATAGCTGGTCTGGAACGGCAGCAATCACAAAAAGTTTTCAAAAAAACTTTAAATCGCTGTAACTTCTAAACTAGAAGAGATAGAGGGCCCAGAGTTGAACGGGAACAATTTTCAAAAAACCGAGTTTTGTTGTCTACAAGCATCAGGTGTCCTCCAGTACAACTTTAAACTGCTCTACAAGCCAAGCGGAAAGAGCTAGAGTACCCAGAAACCGAAAACCAGCTCTCTAGCTGGTCTGGAACGGCAGCAATCACAAAAAGTTTTCAAAAAAACTTTAAATCGCTGTAACTTCTAAACTAGCAGAGATAGAGGGCCCAGAGTTGAACGGGAACAATTTTCAAAAAACCGAGTTTTGTTGTCTACAAGCATCAGGTGTCCTCCAGTACAACTTTAAACTGCTCTACAAGCCAAGCGGAAAGAGCTAGAGTACCCAGAATTAGCCGAATCAATTTTCCAAGTTTTCGTATATGGGTGGTTTTCTTCCCTTTTTCCATGGCTCACCATTGGTAAAGTTGAAATCCGAATTAAATGAAACTCTAGGACGTTAAAGAGGGGAAGTTCCTCTTTCATTTGCACCGAAAACCAGCTCTATAGCTGGTCTGGAACGGCAGCAATCACAAAAAGTTTTCAAAAAAACTTTAAATCGCTGTAACTTCTAAACTAGAAGAGATAGAGGGCCCAGAGTTGAACGGGAACAATTTTCAAAAAACCGAGTTTTGTTGTATACAAGCATCAGGTGTCCTCCAGTACAACTTTAAACTGCTCTACAAGCCAAGCGGAAAGAGCTAGAGTACCCAGAATTAGCGGAATCAATTTTTCAAGTTTTCGTATATGGGTGGTTTTCTTCCCTTTTTCCATGGCTCACCATTGGTAAAGTTGAAATCCGAATTAAATGAAACTCTAGGACGTTAAAGAGGGGAAGTTCCTCTTTCATTTGCGCCGAAAACCAGCACTATAGCTGGTCTGGAACGGCAGCAATCACAAAAAGTTTTCAAAAAAACTTTAAATCGCTGTAACTTCTAAACTAGCAGAGATAGAGGGCCCAGAGTTGAAGGGGAACAATTTTCAAAAAACCGAGTTTTGTTGTCTACAAGCATCAGGTATCCTCCAGAACAACTTTAAACTGCTCTACAAGCCAAGCGGAAAGAGCTAGAGTACCCAGAATTCGCCGAATCAATTTTCCAAGTTTTCGTATATGGGTGGTTTTCTTCCCTTTTTCCATGGCTCACCATTGGTAAAGTTGAAATCCGAATTAAATGAAACTCTAGGACGTTAAAGAGGGGAAGTTCCTCTTTCATTTGCGCAATCACAAAAAGTTTTCAAAAAAACTTTAAATCGCTGTAACTTCTAAACTAGAAGAGATAGAGGGCCCAGAGTTGAACGGGAACAATTTTCAAAAAACCGAGTTTTGTTGTCTACAAGCATCAGGTGTCCTCCAGTACAACTTTAAACTGCTCTACAAGCCAAGCGGAAAGAGCTAGAGTACACAGAAACCGAAAACCAGCTCTCTAGCTGGTCTGGAACGGCAGCAATCACAAAAAGTTTTCAAAAAAACTTTAAATCGCTGTAACTTCTAAACTAGCAGAGATAGAGGGCCCAGAGTTGAACGGGAACAATTTTCAAAAAACCGAGTTTTGTTGTCTACAAGCATCAGGTATCCTCCAGAACAACTTTAAACTGCTCTACAAGCCAAGCGGAAAGAGCTAGAGTACCCAGAATTAGCCGAATCAATTTTCCAAGTTTTCGTATATGGGTGGTTTTCTTCCCTTTTTCCATGGCTCACCATTGGTAAAGTTGAAATCCGAATTAAATGAAACTATAGGACGTTAAAGAGGGGAAGTTCCTCTTTCATTTCCGCCGAAAACCAGCTCTCTAGCTGGTCTGGAACGGCAGCAATCACAAAAAGTTTTCAAAAAAACTTTAAATCGCTGTAACTTCTAAACTAGCAGAGATAGAGGGCTCAGAGTTGAACGGGAACAATTTTCAAAAAACCGAGTTTTGTTGTCTACAAGCATCAGGTGTCCTCCAGTACAACTTTAAACTGCTCTACAAGCCAAGCGGAAAGAGCTAGAGTACCCAGAATTAGCCGAATGGATTTTCCAAGTTTTCGTATATGTGTGGTTTTCTTCCCTTTTTCCTTGGCTCACCATTGGTAAAGTTGAAGTCCGAATTAAATGAAACTCTAGGTCGTTACAGAGGGGAAGTTCCTCTTTCATTTGCGCCGAAAACCAGCTCTCTAGCTGGTCTGGAACGGCAGCAATCACAAAAAGTTTTCAAAAAAACTTTAAATCGCTGTAACTTCTAAACTAGCAGAGATAGAGGGCCCAGAGTTGAACGGGAACAATTTTCAAAAAATCGAGTTTTGTTGCCTACAAGCATCCGGTGTCCTCCAGTACAACTTTAAACTGCTCTACAAGCCAAGCGGAAAGAGCTAGAGTACCCAGAATTAGCCGAATCAATTTTCCAAGTTTTCGTATATGGGTGGTTTTCTTCCCTTTTTCCATGGCTCACCATTGGTAAAGTTGAAATCCGAATTAAATGAAACTCTAGGACGTTAAAGAGAGGAAGTTCCTCTTTCATTTCCGCCGAAAACCAGCTCTCTAGCTGGTCTGGAACGGCAGCAATCACAAAAAGTTTTCAAAAAAACTTTAAATCGCTGTAACTTCTAAACTAGCAGAGATAGAGGGTTCAGAGTTGAACGGGAGCAATTTTCAAAAAACCGAGTTTTGTTGTCTACAAGCATCAGGTGTCCTCCAGTACAACTTTAAACTGCTCTACAAGCCAAGCGGATAGAGCTAGAGTACCCAGAATTAGCCGAATCAATTTTTCAAGTTTTCGTATGTGGGTGGTTTTCTTCCCTTTTTCCATGGCTCACCATTGGTAAAGTTGAAATCCGAATTAAATGAAACTCTAGGACGTTACAGAGGGGAAGTTCCTCTTTCATTTGCGCCGAAAACCAGCTCTCTAGCTGGTCTGGAACGGCAGCAATCACAAAAAGTTTTCAAAAAAACTTTAAATCGCTGTAACTTCTAAACTAGCAGAGATAGAGGGCCCAGAGTTGAACGGGAACAATTTTCAAAAAACCGAGTTTTGTTGTCTACAAGCATCAGGTATCCTCCAGAACAACTTTAAACTGCTCTACAAGCCAAGCGGAAAGAGCTAGAGTACCCAGAATTCGCCGAATCAATTTTTCAAGTTTTCGTATATGGGTGGTTTTCTTCCCTTTTTCAATGCCTCACCATTGGTAAAGTTGAAATCCGAATTAAATGAAACTCTAGGATGTTACAGAGGGGAAGTTCCTCTTTCATTTGCGCCGAAAACCAGCTCTCTAGCTGGTCTGGAACGGCAGCAATCACAAAAAGTTTTCAAAAAAACTTTAAATCGCTGTAACTTCTAAACTAGCAGAGATAGAGGGCCCAGAGTTGAACGGGAACGATTTTCAAAAAACCGAGTTCTGTTGTCTACAAGCATCAGGTGTCCTCCAGTACAACTTTAAACTGCTCTACAAGCCAAGCGGAAAGAGCTAGAGTACCCAGAATTAGCGGAATCAATTTTTCAAGTTTTCTTCCCTTTTTCCATGGCTCACCATTGGTAAAGTTGAAATCCGAATTAAATGAAACTCTAGGACGTTAAAGAGGGGAAGTTCCTCTTTCATTTCCGCCGAAAACCAGCTCTCTAGCTGGTCTGGAACGGCAGCAATCACAAAAAGTTTTCAAAAAAACTTTAAATCGCTGTAACTTCTAAACTAGAAGAGATAGAGGGCCCAGAGTTGAACGGGAACAATTTTCAAAAAACCGAGTTTTGTTGTCTACAAGCATCAGGTGTCCTCCAGTACAACTTTAAACTGCTCTACAAGCCAAGCGGAAAGAGCTAGAGTACCCAGAATTAGCGGAATCAATTTTTCAAGTTTTCGTATATGGGTGGTTTTCTTCCCTTTTTCCATGGCTCACCATTGGTAAAGTTGAAATCCGAATTAAATGAAACTCTAGGACGTTAAAGAGGGGAAGTTCCCCTTTCATTTGCGCCAGCTCTCTAGCTGGTCTGGAACGGCAGCAATCACAAAAAGTTTTCAAAAAAACTTTAAATCGCTGTAACTTCTAAACTAGCAGAGATAGAGGGCCCAGAGTTGAACGGGAACAATTTTCAAAAAACCGAGTTTTGTTGTCTACAAGCATCAGGTGTCCTCCAGTACAACTTTAAACTGCTCTACAAGCCAAGCGGAAAGAGCTAGAGTACCCAGAAACCGAAAACCAGCTCTCTAGCTGGTCTGGAACGGCAGCAATCACAAAAAGTTTTCAAAAAAACTTTAAATCGCTGTAACTTCTAAACTAGCAGAGATAGAGGGCCCAGAGTTGAACGGGAACAATTTTCAAAAAACCGAGTTTTGTTGCCTACAAGCATCCGGTGTCCTCCAGTACAACTTTAAACTGCTCTACAAGCCAAGCGGAAAGAGCTAGAGTACCAAGAATTAGCCGAATCAATTTTCCAAGTTTTCGTATATGGGTGGTTTTCTTCCCTTTTTCCATGGCTCACCATTGGTAAAGTTGAAATCCGAATTAAATGAAACTCTAGGACGTTAAAGAGGGGAAGTTCCTCTTTCATTTCCGCCGAAAACCAGCTCTCTAGCTGGTCTGGAACGGCAGCAATCACAAAAAGTTTTCAAAAAAACTTTAAATCGCTGTAACTTCTAAACTAGAAGAGATAGAGGGCCCAGAGTTGAACGGGAACAATTTTCAAAAAACCGAGTTTTGTTGTCTACAAGCATCAGGTATCCTCCAGAACAACTTTAAACTGCTCTACAAGCCAAGCGGAAAGAGCTAGAGTACCCAGAATTCGCCGAATCAATTTTCCAAGTTTTCGTATATGGGTGGTTTTCTTCTCTTTTTCCATGGCTCACCATTGGTAAAGTTGAAATCCGAATTAAATGAAACTCTAGGACGTTAAAGAGGGGAAGTTCCTCTTTCATTTGCGCCGAAAACCAGCTCTCTAGCTGGTCTGGAACGGCAGCAATCACAAAAAGTTTTCAAAAAAACTTTAAATCGCTGTAACTTCTAAACTAGAAGAGATAGAGGGCCCAGAGTTGAACGGGAACAATTTTCAAAAAACCGAGTTTTGTTGTCTACAAGCATCAGGTGTCCTCCAGTACAACTTTAAACTGCTCTACAAGCCAAGCGGAAAGAGCTAGAGTACCCAGAATTAGCCGAATCAATTTTCCAAGTTTTCGTATATGGGTGGTTTTCTTCCCTTTTTCCATGGCTCACCATTGGTAAAGTTGAAATCCGAATTAAATGAAACTCTAGGACGTTAAAGAGGGGAAGTTCCTCTTTCATTTGCGCCGAAAACCAGCTCTATAGCTGGTCTGGAACGGCAGCAATCACAAAAAGTTTTCAAAAAAACTTTAAATCGCTGTAACTTCTATACTAGCAGAGATAGAGGGCCCAGAGTTGAACGGGAACAATTTTCAAAAAACCGAGTTTTGTTATCTACAAGCATCAGGTATCCTCCAGAACAACTTTAAACTGCTCTACAAGCCAAGCGGAAAGAGCTAGAGTACCCAGAATTCGCCGAATCAATTTTTCAAGTTTTCGTATATGGGTGGTTTTCTTCCCTTTTTCCATGGCTCACCATTGGTAAAGTTGAAATCCGAATTAAATGAAACTCTAGGACGTTAAAGAGGGGAAGTTCCTCTTTCATTTGCGCCGAAAACCAGCTCTATAGCTGGTCTGGAACGGCAGCAATCACAAAAAGTTTTCAAAAAAACTTTAAATCGCTGTAACTTCTAAACTAGCAGAGATAGAGGGCCCAGAGTTGAACGGGAACAATTTTCAAAAAACCGAGTTTTGTTGTCTACAAGCATCAGGTGTCCTCCAGTACAACTTTAAACTGCTCTACAAGCCAAGCGGAAAGAGCTAGAGTACCCAGAATTAGCCGAATCAATTTTCCAAGTTTTCGTATATGGGTGGTTTTCTTCCCTTTTTCCATGGCTCACCACTGGTAAAGTTGAAATCCGAATTAAATGAAACTCTAGGACGTTAAAGAGGGGAAGTTCCTCTTTCATTTGCGCCGAAAACCAGCTCTCTAGCTGGTCTGGAACGGCAGCAATCACAAAAAGTTTTCAAAAAAACTTTAAATCGCTGTAACTTCTAAACTAGCAGAGATAGAGGGCCCAGAGTTGAACGGGAACAATTTTCAAAAAACCGAGTTTTGTTGTCTACAAGCATCAGGTATCCTCCAGAACAACTTTAAACTGCTCTACAAGCCAAGCGGAAAGAGCTAGAGTACCCAGAATTCGCCGAATCAATTTTTCAAGTTTTCGTATATGGGTGGTTTTCTTCCCTTTTTCCATGGCTCACCATTGGTAAAGTTGAAATCCGAATTAAATGAAACTCTAGGACGTTAAAGAGGGGAAGTTCCTCTTTCATTTGCGCCGAAAACCAGCTCTATAGCTGGTCTGGAACGGCAGCAATCACAAAAAGTTTTCAAAAAAACTTTAAATCGCTGTAACTTCTAAACTAGAAGAGATAGAGGGCCCAGAGTTGAACGGGAACAATTTTCAAAAAACCGAGTTTTGTTGTCTACAAGCATCAGGTGTCCTCCAGTACAACTTTAAACTGCTCTACAAGCCAAGCGGAAAGAGCTAGAGTACACAGAAACCGAAAACCAGCTCTCTAGCTGGTCTGGAACGGCAGCAATCACAAAAAGTTTTCAAAAAAACTTTAAATCGCTGTAACTTCTAAACTAGAAGAGATAGAGGGCCCAGAGTTGAACGGGAACAATTTTCAAAAAACCGAGTTTTGTTGTCTACAAGCATCAGGTGTCCTCCATTACAACTTTAAACTGCTCTACAAGCCAAGCGGAAAGAGCTAGAGTACCCAGAATTAGCCGAATCAATTTTCCAAGTTTTCGTATATGGGTGGTTTTCTTCCCTTTTTCCATGGCTCACCATTGGTAAAGTTGAAATCCGAATTAAATGAAACTCTAGGACGTTAAAGAGGGGAAGTTCCTCTTTCATTTGCGCCGAAAACCAGCTCTCTAGCTGGTCTGGAACGGCAGCAATCACAAAAAGTTTTCAAAAAAACTTTAAATCGCTGTAACTTCTAAACTAACAGAGATAGAGGGCCCAGAGTTGAACGGGAACAATTTTCAAAAAACCGAGTTTTGTTGTCTACAAGCATCAGGTATCCTCCAGAACAACTTTAAACTGCTCTACAAGCCAAGCGGAAAGAGCTAGAGTACCCAGAATTCGCCGAATCAATTTTTCAAGTTTTCGTATATGGGTGGTTTTCTTCCCTTTTTCCATGGCTCACCATTGGTAAAGTTGAAATCCGAATTAAATGAAACTCTAGGACGTTAAAGAGGGGAAGTTCCTCTTTCATTTGCGCCGAAAACCAGCTCTATAGCTGGTCTGGAACGGCAGCAATCACAAAAAGTTTTCAAAAAAACTTTAAATCGCTGTAACTTCTAAACTAGAAGAGATAGAGGGCCCAGAGTTGAAGGGGAACAATTTTCAAAAAACCGAGTTTTGTTGTCTACAAGCATCAGGTATCCTCCAGAACAACTTTAAACTGCTCTACAAGCCAAGCGGAAAGAGCTAGAGTACCCAGAATTCGCCGAATCAATTTTCCAAGTTTTCGTATATGGGTGGTTTTCTTCTCTTTTTCCATGGCTCACCATTGGTAAAGTTGAAATCCGAATTAAATGAAACTCTAGGACGTTAAAGAGGGGAAGTTCCTCTTTCATTTGCGCCGAAAACCAGCTCTCTAGCTGGTCTGGAAAGGCAGCAATCACAAAAAGTTTTCAAAAAAACTTTAAATCGCTGTAACTTCTAAACTAGAAGAGATAGAGGGCACAGAGTTGAACGGGAACAATTTTCAAAAAACCGAGTTTTGTTGTCTACAAGCATCAGGTGTCCTCCAGAACAACTTTAAACTGCTCTACAAGCCAAGCGGAAAGAGCTAGAGTACCCAGAATTCGCCGAATCAATTTTTCAAGTTTTCGTATATGGGTGGTTTTCTTCCCTTTTTCAATGCCTCACCATTGGTAAAGTTGAAATCCGAATTAAATGAAACTCTAGGACGTTAAAGAGGGGAAGTTCCACTTTCATTTGCGCCGAAAACCAGCTCTCTAGCTGGTCTGGAACGGCAGCAATCACAAAAAGTTTTCAAAAAAACTTTAAATCGCTGTAACTTCTAAACTAGCAGAGATAGAGGGCCCAGAGTTGAACGGGAACAATTTTCAAAAAACCGAGTTTTGTTAACTACAAGCATCAGGTGTCCTCCAGTACAACTTTAAACTGCTCTACAAGCCAAGCGGATAGAGCTAGAGTACCCAGAATTAGCCGAATCAATTTTCCAAGTTTTCGTATATGGGTGGTTTTCTTCCCTTTTTCCATGGCTCACCATTGGTAAAGTTGAAATCCGAATTAAATGAAACTCTAGGACGTTAAAGAGGGGAAGTTCCTCTTTCATTTCCGCCGAAAACCAGCTCTCTAGATGGTCTGGAACGGCAGCAATCACAAAAAGTTTTCAAAAAAACTTTAAATCGCTGTAACTTCTAAACTAGCAGAGATAGAGGGCCCAGAGTTGAACGGGAACAATTTTCAAAAAACCGAGTTTTGTTGTCTACAAGCATCAGGTATCCTCCAGAACAACTTTAAACTGCTCTACAAGCCAAGCGGAAAGAGCTAGAGTACCCAGAATTCGCCGAATCAATTTTTCAAGTTTTCGTATATGGGTGGTTTTCTTCCCTTTTTCAATGCCTCACCATTGGTAAAGTTGAAATCCGAATTAAATGAAACTCTAGGACGTTAAAGAGGGGAAGTTCCTCTTTCATTTCCGCCGAAAACCAGCTCTCTAGCTGGTCTGGAACGGCAGCAATCACAAAAAGTTTTCAAAAAAACTTTAAATCGCTGTAACTTCTAAACTAGCAGAGATAGAGGGCCCAGAGTTGAACGGGAACAATTTTCAAAAAACCGAGTTTTGTTAACTACAAGCATCAGGTGTCCTCCAGTACAACTTTAAACTGCTCTACAAGCCAAGCGGATAGAGCTAGAGTACCCAGAATTAGCCGAATCAATTTTCCAAGTTTTCGTATATGGGTGGTTTTCTTCCCTTTTTCCATGGCTCACCATTGGTAAAGTTGAAATCCGAATTAAATGAAACTCTAGGACGTTAAAGAGGGGAAGTTCCTCTTTCATTTCCGCCGAAAACCAGCTCTCTAGCTGGTCTGGAACGGCAGCAATCACAAAAAGTTTTCAAAAAAACTTTAAATCGCTGTAACTTCTAAACTAGCAGAGATAGAGGGCCCAGAGTTGAACGGGAACAATTTTCAAAAAACCGAGTTTTGTTGTCTACAAGCATCAGGTATCCTCCAGAACAACTTTAAACTGCTCTACAAGCCAAGCGGAAAGAGCTAGAGTACCCAGAATTCGCCGAATCAATTTTTCAAGTTTTCGTATATGGGTGGTTTTCTTCCCTTTTTCAATGCCTCACCATCGGTAAAGTTGAAATCCGAATTAAATGAAACTCTAGGACGTTAAAGAGGGGAAGTTCCTCTTTCATTTCCGCCGAAAACCAGCTCTCTAGCTGGTCTGGAACGGCAGCAATCACAAAAAGTTTTCAAAAAAACTTTAAATCGCTGTAACTTCTAAACTAGCAGAGATAGAGGGCCCAGAGTTGAACGGGAACAATTTTCAAAAAACCGAGTTTTGTTAACTACAAGCATCCGGTGTCCTCCAGTACAACTTTAAACTGCTCTACAAGCCAAGCGGAAAGAGCTAGAGTAACCAGAATTAGCCGAATCAATTTTCCAAGTTTTCGTATATGGGTGGTTTTCTTCCCTTTTTCCATGGCTCACCATTGGTAAAGTTGAAATCCGAATTAAATGAAACTCTAGGACGTTAAAGGAGGAAGTTCCTCTTTCATTTCCGCCGAAAACCAGCTCTCTAGCTGGTCTGGAACGGCAGCAATCACAAAAAGTTTTCAAAAAAACTTTAAATCGCTGTAACTTCTAAACTAGCAGAGATAGAGGGCCCAGAGTTGAACGGGAACAATTTTCAAAAAACCGAGTTTTGTTGTCTACAAGCATCAGGTATCCTCCAGAACAACTTTAAACTGCTCTACAAGCCAAGCGGAAAGAGCTAGAGTACCCAGAATTCGCCGAATCAATTTTTCAAGTTTTCGTATATGGGTGGTTTTCTTCCCTTTTTCAATGCCTCACCATTGGTAAAGTTGAAATCCGAATTAAATGAAACTCTAGGACGTTAAAGAGGGGAAGTTCCTCTTTCATTTGCGCCGAAAACCAGCTCTCTAGCTGGTCTGGAAAGGCAGCAATCACAAAAAGTTTTCAAAAAAACTTTAAATCGCTGTAACTTCTAAACTAGAAGAGATAGAGGGCCCAGAGTTGAACGGGAACAATTTTCAAAAAACCGAGTTTTGTTGTCTACAAGCATCAGGTGTCCTCCATTACAACTTTAAACTGCTCTACAAGCCAAGCGGAAAGAGCTAGAGTACCCAGAATTAGCCGAATCAATTTTCCAAGTTTTCGTATATGGGTGGTTTTCTTCCCTTTTTCCATGGCTCACCATTGGTAAAGTTGAAATCCGAATTAAATGAAACTCTAGGACGTTAAAGAGGGGAAGTTCCTCTTTCATTTGCGCCGAAAACCAGCTCTCTAGCTGGTCTGGAACGGCAGCAATCACAAAAAGTTTTCAAAAAAACTTTAAATCGCTGTAACTTCTAAACTAGCAGAGATAGAGGGCCCAGAGTTGAACGGGAACAATTTTCAAAAAACCGAGTTTTGTTGTCTACAAGCATCAGGTATCCTCCAGAACAACTTTAAACTGCTCTACAAGCCAAGCGGAAAGAGCTAGAGTACCCAGAATTCGCCGAATCAATTTTTCAAGTTTTCGTATATGGGTGGTTTTCTTCCCTTTTTCCATGGCTCACCATTGGTAAAGTTGAAATCCGAATTAAATGAAACTCTAGGACGTTAAAGAGGGGAAGTTCCTCTTTCATTTGCGCCGAAAACCAGCTCTATAGCTGGTCTGGAACGGCAGCAATCACAAAAAGTTTTCAAAAAAACTTTAAATCGCTGTAACTTCTAAACTAGAAGAGATAGAGGGCCCAGAGTTGAACGGGAACAATTTTCAAAAAACCGAGTTTTGTTGTCTACAAGCATCAGGTATCCTCCAGAACAACTTTAAACTGCTCTACAAGCCAAGCGGAAAGAGCTAGAGTACCCAGAATTCGCCGAATCAATTTTCCAAGTTTTCGTATATGGGTGGTTTTCTTCTCTTTTTCCATGGCTCACCATTGGTAAAGTTGAAATCCGAATTAAATGAAACTCTAGGACGTTAAAGAGGGGAAGTTCCTCTTTCATTTGCGCCGAAAACCAGCTCTCTAGCTGGTCTGGAAAGGCAGCAATCACAAAAAGTTTTCAAAAAAACTTTAAATCGCTGTAACTTCTAAACTAGAAGAGATAGAGGGCACAGAGTTGAACGGGAACAATTTTCAAAAAACCGAGTTTTGTTGTCTACAAGCATCAGGTGTCCTCCAGAACAACTTTAAACTGCTCTACAAGCCAAGCGGAAAGAGCTAGAGTACCCAGAATTCGCCGAATCAATTTTTCAAGTTTTCGTATATGGGTGGTTTTCTTCCCTTTTTCAATGCCTCACCATTGGTAAAGTTGAAATCCGAATTAAATGAAACTCTAGGACGTTAAAGAGGGGAAGTTCCACTTTCATTTGCGCCGAAAACCAGCTCTCTAGCTGGTCTGGAACGGCAGCAATCACAAAAAGTTTTCAAAAAAACTTTAAATCGCTGTAACTTCTAAACTAGCAGAGATAGAGGGCCCAGAGTTGAACGGGAACAATTTTCAAAAAACCGAGTTTTGTTAACTACAAGCATCAGGTGTCCTCCAGTACAACTTTAAACTGCTCTACAAGCCAAGCGGATAGAGCTAGAGTACCCAGAATTAGCCGAATCAATTTTCCAAGTTTTCGTATATGGGTGGTTTTCTTCCCTTTTTCCATGGCTCACCATTGGTAAAGTTGAAATCCGAATTAAATGAAACTCTAGGACGTTAAAGAGGGGAAGTTCCTCTTTCATTTCCGCCGAAAACCAGCTCTCTAGATGGTCTGGAACGGCAGCAATCACAAAAAGTTTTCAAAAAAACTTTAAATCGCTGTAACTTCTAAACTAGCAGAGATAGAGGGCCCAGAGTTGAACGGGAACAATTTTCAAAAAACCGAGTTTTGTTGTCTACAAGCATCAGGTATCCTCCAGAACAACTTTAAACTGCTCTACAAGCCAAGCGGAAAGAGCTAGAGTACCCAGAATTAGCCGAATCAATTTTCCAAGTTTTCGTATATGGGTGGTTTTCTTCCCTTTTTCCATGGCTCACCATTGGTAAAGTTGAAATCCGAATTAAATGAAACTCTAGGACGTTAAAGAGGGGAAGTTCCTCTTTCATTTCCGCCGAAAACCAGCTCTCTAGCTGGTCTGGAACGGCAGCAATCACAAAAAGTTTTCAAAAAAACTTTAAATCGCTGTAACTTCTAAACTAGCAGAGATAGAGGGCCCAGAGTTGAACGGGAACAATTTTCAAAAAACCGAGTTTTGTTGTCTACAAGCATCAGGTATCCTCCAGAACAACTTTAAACTGCTCTACAAGCCAAGCGGAAAGAGCTAGAGTACCCAGAATTCGCCGAATCAATTTTTCAAGTTTTCGTATATGGGTGGTTTTCTTCCCTTTTTCAATGCCTCACCATCGGTAAAGTTGAAATCCGAATTAAATGAAACTCTAGGACGTTAAAGAGGGGAAGTTCCTCTTTCATTTCCGCCGAAAACCAGCTCTCTAGCTGGTCTGGAACGGCAGCAATCACAAAAAGTTTTCAAAAAAACTTTAAATCGCTGTAACTTCTAAACTAGCAGAGATAGAGGGCCCAGAGTTGAACGGGAACAATTTTCAAAAAACCGAGTTTTGTTAACTACAAGCATCCGGTGTCCTCCAGTACAACTTTAAACTGCTCTACAAGCCAAGCGGAAAGAGCTAGAGTAACCAGAATTAGCCGAATCAATTTTCCAAGTTTTCGTATATGGGTGGTTTTCTTCCCTTTTTCCATGGCTCACCATTGGTAAAGTTGAAATCCGAATTAAATGAAACTCTAGGACGTTAAAGGAGGAAGTTCCTCTTTCATTTCCGCCGAAAACCAGCTCTCTAGCTGGTCTGGAACGGCAGCAATCACAAAAAGTTTTCAAAAAAACTTTAAATCGCTGTAACTTCTAAACTAGCAGAGATAGAGGGCCCAGAGTTGAACGGGAACAATTTTCAAAAAACCGAGTTTTGTTGTCTACAAGCATCAGGTATCCTCCAGAACAACTTTAAACTGCTCTACAAGCCAAGCGGAAAGAGCTAGAGTACCCAGAATTCGCCGAATCAATTTTTCAAGTTTTCGTATATGGGTGGTTTTCTTCCCTTTTTCAATGCCTCACCATCGGTAAAGTTGAAATCCGAATTAAATAAAACTCTAGGACGTTAAAGAGGGGAAGTTCCTCTTTCATTTCCGCCGAAAACCGAACCGAAAACGGAAAGAGCTAGAGTACCCAGAATTCGCCGAATCAATTTTTCAAGTTTTCGTATATGGGTGGTTTTCTTCCCTTTTTCAATGCCTCACCATTGGTAAAGTTGAAATCCGAATTAAATGAAACTCTAGGACGTTAAAGAGGGGAAGTTCCTCTTTCATTTCCGCCGAAAACCAGCTCTCTAGCTGATCTGGAACGGCAGCAATCACAAAAAGTTTTCAAAAAAACTTTAAATCGCTGTAACTTCTAAACTAGCAGAGATAGAGGGCCCAGAGTTGAACGGGAACAATTTTCAAAAAACCGAGTTTTGTTAACTACAAGCATCAGGTGTCCTCCAGTACAACTTTAAACTGCTCTACAAGCCAAGCGGATAGAGCTAGAGTACCCAGAATTAGCCGAATCAATTTTCCAAGTTTTCGTATATGGGTGGTTTTCTTCCCTTTTTCCATGGCTCACCATTGGTAAAGTTGAAATCCGAATTAAATGAAACTCTAGGACGTTAAAGAGGGGAAGTTCCTCTTTCATTTCCGCCGAAAACCAGCTCTCTAGCTGGTCTGGAACGGCAGCAATCACAAAAAGTTTTCAAAAAAACTTTAAATCGCTGTAACTTCTAAACTAGCAGAGATAGAGGGCCCAGAGTTGAACGGGAACAATTTTCAAAAAACCGAGTTTTGTTGTCTACAAGCATCAGGTATCCTCCAGAACAACTTTAAACTGCTCTACAAGCCAAGCGGAAAGAGCTAGAGTACCCAGAATTCGCCGAATCAATTTTTCAAGTTTTCGTATATGGGTGGTTTTCTTCCCTTTTTCAATGCCTCACTATCGGTAAAGTTGAAATCCGAATTAAATGAAACTCTAGGACGTTAAAGAGGGGAAGTTCCTCTTTCATTTCCGCCGAAAACCAGCTCTCTAGCTGGTCTGGAACGGCAGCAATCACAAAAAGTTTTCAAAAAAACTTTAAATCGCTGTAACTTCTAAACTAGCAGAGATAGAGGGCCCAGAGTTGAACGGGAACAATTTTCAAAAAACCGAGTTTTGTTAACTACAAGCATCCGGTGTCCTCCAGTACAACTTTAAACTGCTCTACAAGCCAAGCGGAAAGAGCTAGAGTAACCAGAATTAGCCGAATCAATTTTCCAAGTTTTCGTATATGGGTGGTTTTCTTCCCTTTTTCCATGGCTCACCATTGGTAAAGTTGAAATCCGAATTAAATGAAACTCTAGGACGTTAAAGAGAGGAAGTTCCTCTTTCATTTCCGCCGAAAACCAGCTCTCTAGCTGGTCTGGAACGGCAGCAATCACAAAAAGTTTTAAAAAAAACTTTAAATCGCTGTAACTTCTAAACTAGAAGAGATAGAGGGCCCAGAGTTGAACGGGAACAATTTTCAAAAAACCGAGTTTTGTTGTCTACAAGCATCAGGTGTCCTCCAGTACAACTTTAAACTGCTCTACAAGCCAAGCGGAAAGAGCTAGAGTACCCAGAATTAGCCGAATCAATTTTCCAAGTTTTCGTATATGGGTGGTTTTCTTCCCTTTTTCCATGGCTCACCATTGGTATAGTTGAAATCCGAATTAAATGAAACTCTAGCACGTTAAAGAGGGGAAGTTCCTCTTTCATTTCCGCCGAAAACCAGCTCTCTAGCTGGTCTGGAACGGCAGCAATCACAAAAAGTTTTCAAAAAAACTTTAAATCGCTGTAACTTCTAAACTAGCAGAGAGTTGAACGGGAACAATTTTCAAAAAACCGAGTTTTGTTGTCTACAAGCATCAGGTATCCTCCAGAACAACTTTAAACTGCTCTACAAGCCAAGCGGAAAGAGCTAGAGTACCCAGAATTCGCCGAATCAATTTTTCAAGTTCGTATATGGGTGGTTTTCTTCCCTTTTTCAATGCCTCACCATTGGTAAAGTTGAAATCCGAATTAAATGAAACTCTAGGACGTTAAAGAGGGGAAGTTCCTCTTTCATTTGCGCCGAAAACCAGCTCTCTAGCTGGTCTGGAACGGCAGCAATCACAAAAAGTTTTCAAAAAAACTTTAAATCGCTGTAACTTCTAAACTAGCAGAGATAGAGGGCCCAGAGTTGAACGGGAACAATTTTCAAAAAACCGAGTTTTGTTGTCTACAAGCATCAGGTATGCTCCAGAACAACTTTAAACTGCTCTACAAGCCAAGCGGAAAGAGCTAGAGTACCCAGAATTCGCCGAATCAATTTTTCAAGTTTTCGTATATGGGTGGTTTTCTTCCCTTTTTCAATGCCTCACCATTGGTAAAGTTGAAATCCGAAAATGAAACTCTAGGACGTTAAAGAGGGGAAGTTCCTCTTTCATTTGCGCCGAAAACCAGCTCTCTAGCTGGTCTGGAACGGCAGCAATCACAAAAAGTTTTCAAAAAAACTTTAAATCGCTGTAACTTCTAAACTAGCAGAGATAGAGGGCCCAGAGTTGAACGGGAACAATTTTCAAAAAACCGAGTTTTGTTGTCTACAAGCATCAGGTATCCTCCAGAACAACTTTAAACTGCTCTACAAGCCAAGCGGAAAGAGCTAGAGTACCCAGAATTCGCCGAATCAATTTTTCAAGTTTTCGTATATGGGTGGTTTTCTTCCCTTTTTCCATGGCTCACCATTGGTAAAGTTGAAATCCGAATTAAATGAAACTCTAGGACGTTAAAGAGGAGAAGTTCCTCTTTCATTTGCGCCGAAAACCAGCTCTCTAGCTGGTCTGGAACGGCAGCAATCACAAAAAGTTTTCAAAAAAACTTTAAATCGCTGTAACTTCTAAACTAGCAGAGATAGAGGGCCCAGAGTTGAACGGGAACAATTTTCAAAAAACCGAGTTTTGTTGTCTACAAGCATCAGGTATGCTCCAGAACAACTTTAAACTGCTCTACAAGCCAAGCGGAAAGAGCTAGAGTACCCAGAATTCGCCGAATCAATTTTTCAAGTTTTCGTATATGGGTGGTTTTCTTCCCTTTTTCAATGCCTCACCATTGGTAAAGTTGAAATCCGAATTAAATGAAACTCTAGGACGTTAAAGAGGGGAAGTTCCTCTTTCATTTGCGCCGAAAACCAGCTCTCTAGCTGGTCTGGAAAGGCAGCAATCACAAAAAGTTTTCAAAAAAACTTTAAATCGCTGTAACTTCTAAACTAGCAGAGATAGAGGGCCCAGAGTTGAACGGGAACAATTTTCAAAAAACCGAGTTTTGTTGTCTACAAGCATCAGGTATCCTCCAGAACAACTTTAAACTGCTCTACAAGCCAAGCGGAAAGAGCTAGAGTACCCAGAATTCGCCGAATCAATTTTTCAAGTTTTCGTATATGGGTGGTTTTCTTCCCTTTTTCAATGCCTCACCATTGGTAAAGTTGAAATCCGAATTAAATGAAACTCTAGGACGTTAAAGAGGGGAAGTTCCTCTTTCATTTGCGCCGAAAACCAGCTCTCTAGCTGGTCTGGAAAGCAGCAATCACAAAAAGTTTTCAAAAAAACTTTAAATCGCTGTAACTTCTAAACTAGCAGAGATAGAGGGCCCAGAGTTGAACGGGAACAATTTTCAAAAAACCGAGTTTTGTTGTCTACAAGCATCAGGTATGCTCCAGAACAACTTTAAACTGCTCTACAAGCCAAGCGGAAAGAGCTAGAGTACCCAGAATTCGCCGAATCAATTTTTCAAGTTTTCGTATATGGGTGGTTTTCTTCCCTTTTTCAATGCCTCACCATTGGTAAAGTTGAAATCCGAATTAAATGAAACTCTAGGACGTTAAAGAGGGGAAGTTCCTCTTTCATTTCCGCCGAAAACCAGGTCTCTAGCTGATCTGGAACGGCAGCAATCACAAAAAGTTTTCAAAAAAACTTTAAATCGCTGTAACTTCTAAACTAGCAGAGATAGAGGGCCCAGAGTTGAACGGGAACAATTTTCAAAAAACCGAGTTTTGTTAACTACAAGCATCAGGTGTCCTCCAGTACAACTTTAAACTGCTCTACAAGCCAAGCGGAAAGAGCTAGAGTACCCAGAATTAGCCGAATCAATTTTTCAAGTTTTCGTATATGGGTGGTTTTCTTCCCTTTTTCAATGCCTCACCATTGGTAAAGTTGAAATCCGAATTAAATGAAACTCTAGGACGTTAAAGAGGGGAAGTTCCTCTTTCATTTCCGCCGAAAACCAGCTCTCTAGCTGATCTGGAACGGCAGCAATCACAAAAAGTTTTCAAAAAAACTTTAAATCGCTGTAACTTCTAAACTAGCAGAGATAGAGGGCCCAGAGTTGAACGGGAACAATTTTCAAAAAACCGAGTTTTGTTGTCTACAAGCATCAGGTATGCTCCAGAACAACTTTAAACTGCTCTACAAGCCAAGCGGAAAGAGCTAGAGTACCCAGAATTCGCCGAATCAATTTTTCAAGTTTTCGTATATGGGTGGTTTTCTTCCCTTTTTCAATGCCTCACCATTGGTAAAGTTGAAATCCGAAAATGAAACTCTAGGACGTTAAAGAGGGGAAGTTCCTCTTTCATTTGCGCCGAAAACCAGCTCTCTAGCTGGTCTGGAACGGCAGCAATCACAAAAAGTTTTCAAAAAAACTTTAAATCGCTGTAACTTCTAAACTAGCAGAGATAGAGGGCCCAGAGTTGAACGGGAACAATTTTCAAAAAACCGAGTTTTGTTGTCTACAAGCATCAGGTATCCTCCAGAACAACTTTAAACTGCTCTACAAGCCAAGCGGAAAGAGCTAGAGTACCCAGAATTCGCCGAATCAATTTTTCAAGTTTTCGTATATGGGTGGTTTTCTTCCCTTTTTCCATGGCTCACCATTGGTAAAGTTGAAATCCGAATTAAATGAAACTCTAGGACGTTAAAGAGGAGAAGTTCCTCTTTCATTTGCGCCGAAAACCAGCTCTCTAGCTGGTCTGGAACGGCAGCAATCACAAAAAGTTTTCAAAAAAACTTTAAATCGCTGTAACTTCTAAACTAGCAGAGATAGAGGGCCCAGAGTTGAACGGGAACAATTTTCAAAAAACCGAGTTTTGTTGTCTACAAGCATCAGGTATGCTCCAGAACAACTTTAAACTGCTCTACAAGCCAAGCGGAAAGAGCTAGAGTACCCAGAATTCGCCGAATCAATTTTTCAAGTTTTCGTATATGGGTGGTTTTCTTCCCTTTTTCAATGCCTCACCATTGGTAAAGTTGAAATCCGAATTAAATGAAACTCTAGGACGTTAAAGAGGGGAAGTTCCTCTTTCATTTGCGCCGAAAACCAGCTCTCTAGCTGGTCTGGAAAGGCAGCAATCACAAAAAGTTTTCAAAAAAACTTTAAATCGCTGTAACTTCTAAACTAGCAGAGATAGAGGGCCCAGAGTTGAACGGGAACAATTTTCAAAAAACCGAGTTTTGTTGTCTACAAGCATCAGGTATCCTCCAGAACAACTTTAAACTGCTCTACAAGCCAAGCGGAAAGAGCTAGAGTACCCAGAATTCGCCGAATCAATTTTTCAAGTTTTCGTATATGGGTGGTTTTCTTCCCTTTTTCAATGGCTCACCATTGGTAAAGTTGAAATCCGAATTAAATGAAACTCTAGGACGTTAAAGAGGGGAAGTTCCTCTTTCATTTGCGCCGAAAACCAGCTCTCTAGCTGGTCTGGAACGGCAGCAATCACAAAAAGTTTTCAAAAAAACTTTAAATCGCTGTAACTTCTAAACTAGCAGAGATAGAGGGCCCAGAGTTGAACGGGAACAATTTTCAAAAAACCGAGTTTTGTTGTCTACAAGCATCAGGTATCCTCCAGAACAACTTTAAACTGCTCTACAAGCCAAGCGGAAAGAGCTAGAGTACCCAGAATTCGCCGAATCAATTTTTCAAGTTTTCGTATATGGGTGGTTTTCTTCCCTTTTTCAATGGCTCACCATTGGTAAAGTTGAAATCCGAATTAAATGAAACTCTAGGACGTTAAAGAGGGGAAGTTCCTCTTTCATTTGCGCCGAAAACCAGCTCTCTAGCTGGTCTGGAACGGCAGCAATCACAAAAAGTTTTCAAAAAAACTTTAAATCGCTGTAACTTCTAAACTAGCAGAGATAGAGGGCCCAGAGTTGAACGGGAACAATTTTCAAAAAACCGAGTTTTGTTGTCTACAAGCATCAGGTATCCTCCAGAACAACTTTAAACTGCTCTACAAGCCAAGCGGAAAGAGCTAGAGTACCCAGAATTCGCCGATTCAATTTTTCAAGTTTTCGTATATGGGTGGTTTTCTTCCCTTTTTCAATGCCTCACCATTGGTAAAGTTGAAATCCGAATTAAATGAAACTCTAGGACGTTAAAGAGGGGAAGTTCCTCTTTCATTTGCGCCGAAAACCAGCTCTCTAGCTGGTCTGGAACGGCAGCAATCACAAAAAGTTTTCAAAAAAACTTTAAATCGCTGTAACTTCTAAACTAGCAGAGATAGAGGGCCCAGAGTTGAACGGGAACAATTTTCAACAAAACCGAGTTTTGTTGTCTACAAGCATCAGGTATCCTCCAGAACAACTTTAAAGTGCTCTACAAGCCAAGCGGAAAGAGCTAGAGTACCCAGAATTCGCCGAATCAATTTTTCAAGTTTTCGTATATGGGTGGTTTTCTTCCCTTTTTCAATGCCTCACTATCGGTAAAGTTGAAATCCGAATTAAATGAAACTCTAGGACGTTAAAGAGGGGAAGTTCCTCTTTCATTTCCGCCGAAAACCAGCTCTCTAGCTGGTCTGGAACGGCAGCAATCACAAAAAGTTTTCAAAAAAACTTTAAATCGCTGTAACTTCTAAACTAGCAGAGATAGAGGGCCCAGAGTTGAACGGGAACAATTTTCAAAAAACCGAGTTTTGTTAACTACAAGCATCCGGTGTCCTCCAGTACAACTTTAAACTGCTCTACAAGCCAAGCGGAAAGAGCTAGAGTAACCAGAATTAGCCGAATCAATTTTCCAAGTTTTCGTATATGGGTGGTTTTCTTCCCTTTTTCCATGGCTCACCATTGGTAAAGTTGAAATCCGAATTAAATGAAACTCTAGGACGTTAAAGAGAGGAAGTTCCTCTTTCATTTCCGCCGAAAACCAGCTCTCTAGCTGGTCTGGAACGGCAGCAATCACAAAAAGTTTTAAAAAAAACTTTAAATCGCTGTAACTTCTAAACTAGAAGAGATAGAGGGCCCAGAGTTGAACGGGAACAATTTTCAAAAAACCGAGTTTTGTTGTATACAAGCATCAGGTGTCCTCCAGTACAACTTTAAACTGCTCTACAAGCCAAGCGGAAAGAGCTAGAGTACCCAGAATTAGCCGAATCAATTTTCCAAGTTTTCGTATATGGGTGGTTTTCTTCCCTTTTTCCATGGCTCACCATTGGTATAGTTGAAATCCGAATTAAATGAAACTCTAGCACGTTAAAGAGGGGAAGTTCCTCTTTCATTTCCGCCGAAAACCAGCTCTCTAGCTGGTCTGGAACGGCAGCAATCACAAAAAGTTTTCAAAAAAACTTTAAATCGCTGTAACTTCTAAACTAGCAGAGAGTTGAACGGGAACAATTTTCAAAAAACCGAGTTTTGTTGTCTACAAGCATCAGGTATCCTCCAGAACAACTTTAAACTGCTCTACAAGCCAAGCGGAAAGAGCTAGAGTACCCAGAATTCGCCGAATCAATTTTTCAAGTTCGTATATGGGTGGTTTTCTTCCCTTTTTCAATGCCTCACCATTGGTAAAGTTGAAATCCGAATTAAATGAAACTCTAGGACGTTAAAGAGGGGAAGTTCCTCTTTCATTTGCGCCGAAAACCAGCTCTCTAGCTGGTCTGGAACGGCGGCAATCACAAAAAGTTTTCAAAAAAACTTTAAATCGCTGTAACTTCTAAACTAGCAGAGATAGAGGGCCCAGAGTTGAACGGGAACAATTTTCAAAAAACCGAGTTTTGTTGTCTACAAGCATCAGGTATGCTCCAGAACAACTTTAAACTGCTCTACAAGCCAAGCGGAAAGAGCTAGAGTACCCAGAATTCGCCGAATCAATTTTTCAAGTTTTCGTATATGGGTGGTTTTCTTCCCTTTTTCAATGCCTCACCATTGGTAAAGTTGAAATCCGAAAATGAAACTCTAGGACGTTAAAGAGGGGAAGTTCCTCTTTCATTTGCGCCGAAAACCAGCTCTCTAGCTGGTCTGGAACGGCAGCAATCACAAAAAGTTTTCAAAAAAACTTTAAATCGCTGTAACTTCTAAACTAGCAGAGATAGAGGGCCCAGAGTTGAACGGGAACAATTTTCAAAAAACCGAGTTTTGTTGTCTACAAGCATCAGGTATCCTCCAGAACAACTTTAAACTGCTCTACAAGCCAAGCGGAAAGAGCTAGAGTACCCAGAATTCGCCGAATCAATTTTTCAAGTTTTCGTATATGGGTGGTTTTCTTCCCTTTTTCCATGGCTCACCATTGGTAAAGTTGAAATCCGAATTAAATGAAACTCTAGGACGTTAAAGAGGAGAAGTTCCTCTTTCATTTGCGCCGAAAACCAGCTCTCTAGCTGGTCTGGAACGGCAGCAATCACAAAAAGTTTTCAAAAAAACTTTAAATCGCTGTAACTTCTAAACTAGCAGAGATAGAGGGCCCAGAGTTGAACGGGAACAATTTTCAAAAAACCGAGTTTTGTTGTCTACAAGCATCAGGTATGCTCCAGAACAACTTTAAACTGCTCTACAAGCCAAGCGGAAAGAGCTAGAGTACCCAGAATTCGCCGAATCAATTTTTCAAGTTTTCGTATATGGGTGGTTTTCTTCCCTTTTTCAATGCCTCACCATTGGTAAAGTTGAAATCCGAATTAAATGAAACTCTAGGACGTTAAAGAGGGGAAGTTCCTCTTTCATTTGCGCCGAAAACCAGCTCTCTAGCTGGTCTGGAACGGCAGCAATCACAAAAAGTTTTCAAAAAAACTTTAAATCGCTGTAACTTCTAAACTAGCAGAGATAGAGGGCCCAGAGTTGATCGGGAACAATTTTCAAAAAACCGAGTTTTGTTGTCTACAAGCATCAGGTATCCTCCAGAACAACTTTAAACTGCTCTACAAGCCAAGCGGAAAGAGCTAGAGTACCCAGAATTCGCCGAATCAATTTTTCAAGTTTTCGTATATGGGTGGTTTTCTTCCCTTTTTCAATGCCTCACCATTGGTAAAGTTGAAATCCGAATTAAATGAAACTCTAGGACGTTAAAGAGGGGAAGTTCCTCTTTCATTTGCGCCGAAAACCAGCTCTCTAGCTGGTCTGGAACGGCAGCAATCACAAAAAGTTTTCAAAAAAACTTTAAATCGCTGTAACTTCTAAACTAGAAGAGATAGAGGGCCAAGAGTTGAACGGGAACAATTTTCAAAAAACCGAGTTTTGTTGTCTACAAGCATCAGGTATCCTCCAGAACAACTTTAAACTGCTCTACAAGCCAAGCGGAAAGAGCTAGAGTACCCAGAATTCGCCGAATCAATTTTTCAAGTTTTCGTATATGGGTGGTTTTCTTCCCTTTTTCAATGCCTCACCATTGGTAAAGTTGAAATCCGAATTAAATGAAACTCTAGGACGTTAAAGAGGGGAAGTTCCTCTTTCATTTGCGCCGAAAACCAGCTCTCTAGCTGGTCTGGAACGGCAGCAATCACAAAAAGTTTTCAAAAAAACTTTAAATCGCTGTAACTTCTAAACTAGAAGAGATAGAGGGCCCAGAGTTGAACGGGAACAATTTTCAAAAAACCGAGTTTTGTTGTCTACAAGCATCAGGTGTCCTCCAGTACAACTTTAAACTGCTCTACAAGCCAAGCGGATAGAGCTAGAGTACCCAGAATTAGCCGAATCAATTTTCCAAGTTTTCGTATATGGGTGGTTTTCTTCCCTTTTTCCATGGCTCACCATTGGTAAAGTTGAAATCCGAATTAAATGAAACTCTAGGACGTTAAAGAGGAGAAGTTCCTCTTTCATTTGCGCCGAAAACCAGCTCTCTAGCTGGTCTGGAACGGCAGCAATCACAAAAAGTTTTCAAAAAAACTTTAAATCGCTGTAACTTCTAAACTAGCAGAGATAGAGGGCCCAGAGTTGAACGGGAACAATTTTCAAAAAACCGAGTTTTGTTGTCTACAAGCATCAGGTATGCTCCAGAACAACTTTAAACTGCTCTACAAGCCAAGCGGAAAGAGCTAGAGTACCCAGAATTCGCCGAATCAATTTTTCAAGTTTTCGTATATGGGTGGTTTTCTTCCCTTTTTCAATGCCTCACCATTGGTAAAGTTGAAATCCGAATTAAATGAAACTCTAGGACGTTAAAGAGGGGAAGTTCCTCTTTCATTTGCGCCGAAAACCAGCTCTCTAGCTGGTCTGGAAAGGCAGCAATCACAAAAAGTTTTCAAAAAAACTTTAAATCGCTGTAACTTCTAAACTAGCAGAGATAGAGGGCCCAGAGTTGAACGGGAACAATTTTCAAAAAACCGAGTTTTGTTGTCTACAAGCATCAGGTATCCTCCAGAACAACTTTAAACTGCTCTACAAGCCAAGCGGAAAGAGCTAGAGTACCCAGAATTCGCCGAATCAATTTTTCAAGTTTTCGTATATGGGTGGTTTTCTTCCCTTTTTCAATGCCTCACCATTGGTAAAGTTGAAATCCGAATTAAATGAAACTCTAGGACGTTAAAGAGGGGAAGTTCCTCTTTCATTTGCGCCGAAAACCAGCTCTCTAGCTGGTCTGGAAAGGCAGCAATCACAAAAAGTTTTCAAAAAAACTTTAAATCGCTGTAACTTCTAAACTAGCAGAGATAGAGGGCCCAGAGTTGAACGGGAACAATTTTCAAAAAACCGAGTTTTGTTGTCTACAAGCATCAGGTATGCTCCAGAACAACTTTAAACTGCTCTACAAGCCAAGCGGAAAGAGCTAGAGTACCCAGAATTCGCCGAATCAATTTTTCAAGTTTTCGTATATGGGTGGTTTTCTTCCCTTTTTCAATGCCTCACCATTGGTAAAGTTGAAATCCGAATTAAATGAAACTCTAGGACGTTAAAGAGGGGAAGTTCCTCTTTCATTTCCGCCGAAAACCAGCTCTCTAGCTGATCTGGAACGGCAGCAATCACAAAAAGTTTTCAAAAAAACTTTAAATCGCTGTAACTTCTAAACTAGCAGAGATAGAGGGCCCAGAGTTGAACGGGAACAATTTTCAAAAAACCGAGTTTTGTTAACTACAAGCATCAGGTGTCCTCCAGTACAACTTTAAACTGCTCTACAAGCCAAGCGGATAGAGCTAGAGTACCCAGAATTAGCCGAATCAATTTTCCAAGTTTTCGTATATGGGTGGTTTTCTTCCCTTTTTCCATGGCTCACCATTGGTAAAGTTGAAATCCGAATTAAATGAAACTCTAGGACGTTAAAGAGGGGAAGTTCCTCTTTCATTTCCGCCGAAAACCAGCTCTCTAGCTGGTCTGGAACGGCAGCAATCACAAAAAGTTTTCAAAAAAACTTTAAATCGCTGTAACTTCTAAACTAGCAGAGATAGAGGGCCCAGAGTTGAACGGGAACAATTTTCAAAAAACCGAGTTTTGTTGTCTACAAGCATCAGGTATCCTCCAGAACAACTTTAAACTGCTCTACAAGCCAAGCGGAAAGAGCTAGAGTACCCAGAATTCGCCGAATCAATTTTTCAAGTTTTCGTATATGGGTGGTTTTCTTCCCTTTTTCAATGCCTCACTATCGGTAAAGTTGAAATCCGAATTAAATGAAACTCTAGGACGTTAAAGAGGGGAAGTTCCTCTTTCATTTCCGCCGAAAACCAGCTCTCTAGCTGGTCTGGAACGGCAGCAATCACAAAAAGTTTTCAAAAAAACTTTAAATCGCTGTAACTTCTAAACTAGCAGAGATAGAGGGCCCAGAGTTGAACGGGAACAATTTTCAAAAAACCGAGTTTTGTTAACTACAAGCATCCGGTGTCCTCCAGTACAACTTTAAACTGCTCTACAAGCCAAGCGGAAAGAGCTAGAGTACCCAGAATTCGCCGAATCAATTTTTCAAGTTTTCGTATATGGGTGGTTTTCTTCCCTTTTTCCATGGCTCACCATTGGTAAAGTTGAAATCCGAATTAAATGAAACTCTAGGACGTTAAAGAGAGGAAGTTCCTCTTTCATTTCCGCCGAAAACCAGCTCTCTAGCTGGTCTGGAACGGCAGCAATCACAAAAAGTTTTAAAAAAAACTTTAAATCGCTGTAACTTCTAAACTAGAAGAGATAGAGGGCCCAGAGTTGAACGGGAACAATTTTCAAAAAACCGAGTTTTGTTGTCTACAAGCATCAGGTGTCCTCCAGTACAACTTTAAACTGCTCTACAAGCCAAGCGGAAAGAGCTAGAGTACCCAGAATTAGCCGAATCAATTTTCCAAGTTTTCGTATATGGGTGGTTTTCTTCCCTTTTTCCATGGCTCACCATTGGTATAGTTGAAATCCGAATTAAATGAAACTCTAGCACGTTAAAGAGGGGAAGTTCCTCTTTCATTTCCGCCAAAAACCAGCTCTCTAGCTGGTCTGGAACGGCAGCAATCACAAAAAGTTTTCAAAAAAACTTTAAATCGCTGTAACTTCTAAACTAGCAGAGAGTTGAACGGGAACAATTTTCAAAAAACCGAGTTTTGTTGTCTACAAGCATCAGGTATCCTCCAGAACAACTTTAAACTGCTCTACAAGCCAAGCGGAAAGAGCTAGAGTACCCAGAATTCGCCGAATCAATTTTTCAAGTTCGTATATGGGTGGTTTTCTTCCCTTTTTCAATGCCTCACCATTGGTAAAGTTGAAATCCGAATTAAATGAAACTCTAGGACGTTAAAGAGGGGAAGTTCCTCTTTCATTTGCGCCGAAAACCAGCTCTCTAGCTGGTCTGGAACGGCAGCAATCACAAAAAGTTTTCAAAAAAACTTTAAATCGCTGTAACTTCTAAACTAGCAGAGATAGAGGGCCCAGAGTTGAACGGGAACAATTTTCAAAAAACCGAGTTTTGTTGTCTACAAGCATCAGGTATGCTCCAGAACAACTTTAAACTGCTCTACAAGCCAAGCGGAAAGAGCTAGAGTACCCAGAATTCGCCGAATCAATTTTTCAAGTTTTCGTATATGGGTGGTTTTCTTCCCTTTTTCAATGCCTCACCATTGGTAAAGTTGAAATCCGAAAATGAAACTCTAGGACGTTAAAGAGGGGAAGTTCCTCTTTCATTTGCGCCGAAAACCAGCTCTCTAGCTGGTCTGGAACGGCAGCAATCACAAAAAGTTTTCAAAAAAACTTTAAATCGCTGTAACTTCTAAACTAGCAGAGATAGAGGGCCCAGAGTTGAACGGGAACAATTTTCAAAAAACCGAGTTTTGTTGTCTACAAGCATCAGGTATCCTCCAGAACAACTTTAAACTGCTCTACAAGCCAAGCGGAAAGAGCTAGAGTACCCAGAATTCGCCGAATCAATTTTTCAAGTTTTCGTATATGGGTGGTTTTCTTCCCTTTTTCCATGGCTCACCATTGGTAAAGTTGAAATCCGAATTAAATGAAACTCTAGGACGTTAAAGAGGAGAAGTTCCTCTTTCATTTGCGCCGAAAACCAGCTCTCTAGCTGGTCTGGAACGGCAGCAATCACAAAAAGTTTTCAAAAAAACTTTAAATCGCTGTAACTTCTAAACTAGCAGAGATAGAGGGCCCAGAGTTGAACGGGAACAATTTTCAAAAAACCGAATTTTGTTGTCTACAAGCATCAGGTATGCTCCAGAACAACTTTAAACTGCTCTACAAGCCAAGCGGAAAGAGCTAGAGTACCCAGAATTCGCCGAATCAATTTTTCAAGTTTTCGTATATGGGTGGTTTTCTTCCCTTTTTCAATGCCTCACCATTGGTAAAGTTGAAATCCGAATTAAATGAAACTCTAGGACGTTAAAGAGGGGAAGTTCCTCTTTCATTTGCGCCGAAAACCAGCTCTCTAGCTGATCTGGAACGGCAGCAATCACAAAAAGTTTTCAAAAAAACTTTAAATCGCTGTAACTTCTAAACTAGCAGAGATAGAGGGCCCAGAGTTGAACGGGAACAATTTTCAAAAAACCGAGTTTTGTTGTCTACAAGCATCAGGTATCCTCCAGAACAACTTTATACTGCTCTACAAGCCAAGCGGAAAGAGCTAGAGTACCCAGAATTCGCCGAATCAATTTTTCAAGTTTTCGTATATGGGTGGTTTTCTTCCCTTTTTCAATGCCTCACCATTGGTAAAGTTGAAATCCGAATTAAATGAAACTCTAGGACGTTAAAGAGGGGAAGTTCCTCTTTCATTTGCGCCGAAAACCAGCTCTCTAGCTGGTCTGGAACGGCAGCAATCACAAAAAGTTTTCAAAAAAACTTTAAATCGCTGTAACTTCTAAACTAGCAGAGATAGAGGGCCCAGAGTTGATCGGGAACAATTTTCAAAAAACCGAGTTTTGTTGTCTACAAGCATCAGGTATCCTCCAGAACAACTTTAAACTGCTCTACAAGCCAAGCGGAAAGAGCTAGAGTACCCAGAATTCGCCGAATCAATTTTTCAAGTTTTCGTATATGGGTGGTTTTCTTCCCTTTTTCAATGCCTCACCATTGGTAAAGTTGAAATCCGAATTAAATGAAACTCTAGGACGTTAAAGAGGGGAAGTTCCTCTTTCATTTGCGCCGAAAACCAGCTCTCTAGCTGGTCTGGAACGGCAGCAATCACAAAAAGTTTTCAAAAAAACTTTAAATCGCTGTAACTTCTAAACTAGAAGAGATAGAGGGCCAAGAGTTGAACGGGAACAATTTTCAAAAAACCGAGTTTTGTTGTCTACAAGCATCAGGTATCCTCCAGAACAACTTTAAACTGCTCTACAAGCCAAGCGGAAAGAGCTAGAGTACCCAGAATTCGCCGAATCAATTTTTCAAGTTTTCGTATATGGGTGGTTTTCTTCCCTTTTTCAATGCCTCACCATTGGTAAAGTTGAAATCCGAATTAAATGAAACTCTAGGACGTTAAAGAGGGGAAGTTCCTCTTTCATTTGCGCCGAAAACCAGCTCTCTAGCTGGTCTGGAACGGCAGCAATCACAAAAAGTTTTCAAAAAAACTTTAAATCGCTGTAACTTCTAAACTAGAAGAGATAGAGGGCCCAGAGTTGAACGGGAACAATTTTCAAAAAACCGAGTTTTGTTGTCTACAAGCATCAGGTATCCTCCAGAACAACTTTAAACTGCTCTACAAGCCAAGCGGAAAGAGCTAGAGTACCCAGAATTCGCCGAATCAATTTTTCAAGTTTTCGTATATGGGTGGTTTTCTTCCCTTTTTCAATGCCTCACCATTGGTAAAGTTGAAATCCGAATTAAATGAAACTCTAGGACGTTAAAGAGGGGAAGTTCCTCTTTCATTTGCGCCGAAAACCAGCTCTCTAGCTGGTCTGGAACGGCAGCAATCACAAAAAGTTTTCAAAAAAACTTTAAATCGCTGTAACTTCTAAACTAGAAGAGATAGAGGGCCCAGAGTTGAACGGGAACAATTTTCAAAAAACCGAGTTTTGTTGTCTACAAGCATCAGGTGTCCTCCAGAACAACTTTAAATTGCTCTACAAGCCAAGCGGAAAGAGCTAGAGTACCCAGAATTCGCCGAATCAATTTTTCAAGTTTTCGTATATGGGTGGTTTTCTTCCCTTTTTCAATGCCTCACCATCGGTAAAGTTGAAATCCGAATTAAATGAAACTCTAGGACGTTAAAGAGGGGAAGTTCCTCTTTCATTTCCGCCGAAAACCAGCTCTCTAGCTGGTCTGGAACGGCAGCAATCACAAAAAGTTTTCAAAAAAACTTTAAATCGCTGTAACTTCTAAACTAGCAGAGATAGAGGGCCCAGAGTTGAACGGGAACAATTTTCAAAAAACCGAGTTTTGTTAACTACAAGCATCCGGTGTCCTCCAGTACAACTTTAAACTGCTCTACAAGCCAAGCGGAAAGAGCTAGAGTAACCAGAATTAGCCGAATCAATTTTCCAAGTTTTCGTATATGGGTGGTTTTCTTCCCTTTTTCCATGGCTCACCATTGGTAAAGTTGAAATCCGATTTAAATGAAACTCTAGGACGTTAAAGAGAGGAAGTTCCTCTTTCATTTCCGCCGAAAACCAGCTCTCTAGCTGGTCTGGAACGGCAGCAATCACAAAAAGTTTTCAAAAAAACTTTAAATCGCTGTAACTTCTAAACTAGAAGAGATAGAGGGCCAAGAGTTGAACGGGAACAATTTTCAAAAAACCGAGTTTTGTTGTCTACAAGCATCAGGTGTCCTCCAGTACAACTTTAAACTGCTCTACAAGCCAAGCGGAAAGAGCTAGAGTACCCAGAATTAGCCGAATCAATTTTCCAAGTTTTCGTATATGGGTGGTTTTCTTCCCTTTTTCAATGCCTCACCATTGGTAAAGTTGAAATCCGAATTAAATGAAACTCTAGGACGTTAAAGAGGGGAAGTTCCTCTTTCATTTCCGCCGAAAACCAGCTCTCTAGCTGGTCTGGAACGGCAGCAATCACAAAAAGTTTTCAAAAAAACTTTAAATCGCTGTAACTTCTAAACTAGCAGAGAGTTGAACGGGAACAATTTTCAAAAAACCGAGTTTTGTTGTCTACAAGCATCAGGTATCCTCCAGAACAACTTTAAACTGCTCTACAAGCCAAGCGGAAAGAGCTAGAGTACCCAGAATTCGCCGAATCAATTTTTCAAGTTTTCGTATATGGGTGGTTTTCTTCCCTTTTTCAATGCCTCACCATTGGTAAAGTTGAAATCCGAAAATGAAACTCTAGGACGTTAAAGAGGGGAAGTTCCTCTTTCATTTGCGCCGAAAACCAGCTCTCTAGCTGGTCTGGAACGGCAGCAATCACAAAAAGTTTTCAAAAAAACTTTAAATCGCTGTAACTTCTAAACTAGCAGAGATAGAGGGCCCAGAGTTGAACGGGAACAATTTTCAAAAAACCGAGTTTTGTTGTCTACAAGCATCAGGTATCCTCCAGAACAACTTTAAACTGCTCTACAAGCCAAGCGGAAAGAGCTAGAGTACCCAGAATTCGCCGAATCAATTTTTCAAGTTTTCGTATATGGGTGGTTTTCTTCCCTTTTTCCATGGCTCACCATTGGTAAAGTTGAAATCCGAATTAAATGAAACTCTAGGACGTTAAAGAGGGGAAGTTCCTCTTTCATTTCCGCCGAAAACCAGCTCTCTAGCTGGTCTGGAACGGCAGCAATCACAAAAAGTTTTCAAAAAAACTTTAAATCGCTGTAACTTCTAAACTAGCAGAGATAGAGGGCCCAGAGTTGAACGGGAACAATTTTCAAAAAACCGAGTTTTGTTGTCTACAAGCATCAGGTATCCTCCAGAACAACTTTAAACTGCTCTACAAGCCAAGCGGAAAGAGCTAGAGTACCCAGAATTCGCCGAATCAATTTTTCAAGTTTTCGTATATGGGTGGTTTTCTTCCCTTTTTCAATGCCTCACTATCGGTAAAGTTGAAATCCGAATTAAATGAAACTCTAGGACGTTAAAGAGGGGAAGTTCCTCTTTCATTTCCGCCGAAAACCAGCTCTCTAGCTGGTCTGGAACGGCAGCAATCACAAAAAGTTTTCAAAAAAACTTTAAATCGCTGTAACTTCTAAACTAGCAGAGATAGAGGGCCCAGAGTTGAACGGGAACAATTTTCAAAAAACCGAGTTTTGTTGTCTACAAGCATCAGGTGTCCTCCAGTACAACTTTAAACTGCTCTACAAGCCAAGCGGATAGAGCTAGAGTACCCAGAATTAGCCGAATCAATTTTCCAAGTTTTCGTATATGGGTGGTTTTCTTCCCTTTTTCCATGGCTCACCATTGGTAAAGTTGAAATCCGAATTAAATGAAACTCTAGGACGTTAAAGAGGGGAAGTTCCTCTTTCATTTCCGCCGAAAACCAGCTCTCTAGCTGGTCTGGAACGGCAGCAATCACAAAAAGTTTTCAAAAAAACTTTAAATCGCTGTAACTTCTAAACTAGCAGAGATAGAGGGCCCAGAGTTGAACGGGAACAATTTTCAAAAAACCGAGTTTTGTTGTCTACAAGCATCAGGTATCCTCCAGAACAACTTTAAATTGCTCTACAAGCCAAGCGGAAAGAGCTAGAGTACCCAGAATTCGCCGAATCAATTTTTCAAGTTTTCGTATATGGGTGGTTTTCTTCCCTTTTTCAATGCCTCACCATCGGTAAAGTTGAAATCCGAATTAAATGAAACTCTAGGACGTTAAAGAGGGGAAGTTCCTCTTTCATTTCCGCCGAAAACCAGCTCTCTAGCTGGTCTGGAACGGCAGCAATCACAAAAAGTTTTCAAAAAAACTTTAAATCGCTGTAACTTCTAAACTAGCAGAGATAGAGGGCCCAGAGTTGAACGGGAACAATTTTCAAAAAACCGAGTTTTGTTAACTACAAGCATCCGGTGTCCTCCAGTACAACTTTAAACTGCTCTACAAGCCAAGCGGAAAGAGCTAGAGTAACCAGAATTAGCCGAATCAATTTTCCAAGTTTTCGTATATGGGTGGTTTTCTTCCCTTTTTCCATGGCTCACCATTGGTAAAGTTGAAATCCGATTTAAATGAAACTCTAGGACGTTAAAGAGAGGAAGTTCCTCTTTCATTTCCGCCGAAAACCAGCTCTCTAGCTGGTCTGGAACGGCAGCAATCACAAAAAGTTTTCAAAAAAACTTTAAATCGCTGTAACTTCTAAACTAGAAGAGATAGAGGGCCAAGAGTTGAACGGGAACAATTTTCAAAAAACCGAGTTTTGTTGTCTACAAGCATCAGGTGTCCTCCAGTACAACTTTAAACTGCTCTACAAGCCAAGCGGAAAGAGCTAGAGTACCCAGAATTAGCCGAATCAATTTTCCAAGTTTTCGTATATGGGTGGTTTTCTTCCCTTTTTCAATGCCTCACCATTGGTAAAGTTGAAATCCGAATTAAATGAAACTCTAGGACGTTAAAGAGGGGAAGTTCCTCTTTCATTTCCGCCGAAAACCAGCTCTCTAGCTGGTCTGGAACGGCAGCAATCACAAAAAGTTTTCAAAAAAACTTTAAATCGCTGTAACTTCTAAACTAGCAGAGAGTTGAACGGGAACAATTTTCAAAAAACCGAGTTTTGTTGTCTACAAGCATCAGGTATCCTCCAGAACAACTTTAAACTGCTCTACAAGCCAAGCGGAAAGAGCTAGAGTACCCAGAATTCGCCGAATCAATTTTTCAAGTTTTCGTATATGGGTGGTTTTCTTCCCTTTTTCAATGCCTCACCATTGGTAAAGTTGAAATCCGAAAATGAAACTCTAGGACGTTAAAGAGGGGAAGTTCCTCTTTCATTTGCGCCGAAAACCAGCTCTCTAGCTGGTCTGGAACGGCAGCAATCACAAAAAGTTTTCAAAAAAACTTTAAATCGCTGTAACTTCTAAACTAGCAGAGATAGAGGGCCCAGAGTTGAACGGGAACAATTTTCAAAAAACCGAGTTTTGTTGTCTACAAGCATCAGGTATCCTCCAGAACAACTTTAAACTGCTCTACAAGCCAAGCGGAAAGAGCTAGAGTACCCAGAATTCGCCGAATCAATTTTTCAAGTTTTCTTATATGGGTAGTTTTCTTCCCTTTTTCCATGGCTCACCATTGGTAAAGTTGAAATCCGAATTAAATGAAACTCTAGGACGTTAAAGAGGAGAAGCTCCTCTTTCATTTGCGCCGAAAACCAGCTCTCTAGCTGGTCTGGAACGGCAGCAATCACAAAAAGTTTTCAAAAAAACTTTAAATCGCTGTAACTTCTAAACTAGCAGAGATAGAGGGCCCAGAGTTGAACGGGAACAATTTTCAAAAAACCGAGTTTTGTTGTCTACAAGCATCAGGTATGCTCCAGAACAACTTTAAACTGCTCTACAAGCCAAGCGGAAAGAGCTAGAGTACCCAGAATTCGCCGAATCAATTTTTCAAGTTTTCGTATATGGGTGGTTTTCTTCCCTTTTTCAATGCCTCACCATTGGTAAAGTTGAAATCCGAATTAAATGAAACTCTAGGACGTTAAAGAGGGGAAGTTCCTCTTTCATTTGCGCCGAAAACCAGCTCTCTAGCTGGTCTGGAACGGCAGCAATCACAAAAAGTTTTCAAAAAAACTTTAAATCGCTGTAACTTCTAAACTAGCAGAGATAGAGGGCCCAGAGTTGAACGGGAACAATTTTCAAAAAACCGAGTTTTGTTGTCTACAAGCATCAGGTATCCTCCAGAACAACTTTAAACTGCTCTACAAGCCAAGCGGAAAGAGCTAGAGTACCCAGAATTCGCCGAATAAATTTTTCAAGTTTTCGTATATGGGTGGTTTTCTTCCCTTTTTCAATGCCTCACCATTGGTAAAGTTGAAATCCGAATTAAATGAAACTCTAGGACGTTAAAGAGGGGAAGTTCCTCTTTCATTTCCGCCGAAAACCAGCTCTCTAGCTGGTCTGGAACGGCAGCAATCACAAAAAGTTTTCAAAAAAACTTTAAATCGCTCTAACTTCTAAACTAGCAGAGATAGAGGGCCCAGAGTTGAACGGGAACAATTTTCAAAAAACCGAGTTTTGTTGTCTACAAGCATCAGGTATCCTCCAGAACAACTTTAAACTGCTCTACAAGCCAAGCGGAAAGAGCTAGAGTACCCAGAATTCGCCGAATCAATTTTTCAAGTTTTCGTATATGGGTGGTTTTCTTCCCTTTTTCAATGCCTCACCATTGGTAAAGTTGAAATCCGAATTAAATGAAACTCTAGGACGTTAAAGAGGGGAAGTTCCTCTTTCATTTGCGCCGAAAACCAGCTCTCTAGCTGGTCTGGAACGGCAGCAATCACAAAAAGTTTTCAAAAAAACTTTAAATCGCTGTAACTTCTAAACTAGCAGAGATAGAGGGCCCAGAGTTGAACGGGAACAATTTTCAAAAAACCGAGTTTTGTTGTCTACAAGCATCAGGTATCCTCCAGAACAACTTTAAACTGCTCTACAAGCCAAGCGGAAAGAGCTAGAGTACCCAGAATTCGCCGAATCAATTTTTCAAGTTTTCGTATATGGGTGGTTTTCTTCCCTTTTTCAATGCCTCACCATTGGTAAAGTTGAAATCCGAATTAAATGAAACTCTAGGACGTTAAAGAGGGGAAGTTCCTCTTTCATTTGCGCCGAAAACCAGCTCTCTAGCTGGTCTGGAACGGCAGCAATCACAAAAAGTTTTCAAAAAAACTTTAAATCGCTGTAACTTCTAAACTAGCAGAGATAGAGGGCCCAGAGTTGAACGGGAACAATTTTCAAAAAACCGAGTTTTGTTGTCTACAAGCATCAGGTATCCTCCAGAACAACTTTAAACTGCTCTACAAGCCAAGCGGAAAGAGCTAGAGTACCCAGAATTCGCCGAATCAATTTTTCAAGTTTTCGTATATGGGTGGTTTTCTTCCCTTTTTCAATGCCTCACCATTGGTAAAGTTGAAATCCGAATTAAATGAAACTCTAGGACGTTAAAGAGGGGAAGTTCCTCTTTCATTTGCGCCGAAAACCAGCTCTCTAGCTGGTCTGGAACGGCAGCAATCACAAAAAGTTTTCAAAAAAACTTTAAATCGCTGTAACTTCTAAACTAGCAGAGATAGAGGGCCCAGAGTTGAACGGGAACAATTTTCAAAAAACCGAGTTTTGTTGTCTACAAGCATCAGGTATCCTCCAGAACAACTTTAAACTGCTCTACAAGCCAAGCGGAAAGAGCTAGAGTACCCAGAATTCGCCGAATCAATTTTTCAAGTTTTCGTATATGGGTGGTTTTCTTCCCTTTTTCAATGGCTCACCATTGGTAAAGTTGAAATCCGAATTAAATGAAACTCTAGGACGTTAAAGAGGGGAAGTTCCTCTTTCATTTGCGCCGAAAACCAGCTCTCTAGCTGATCTGGAACGGCAGCAATCACAAAAAGTTTTCAAAAAAACTTTAAATCGCTGTAACTTCTAAACTAGCAGAGATAGAGGGCCCAGAGTTGAACGGGAACAATTTTCAAAAAACCGAGTTTTGTTGTCTACAAGCATCAGGTATCCTCCAGAACAACTTTAAACTGCTCTACAAGCCAAGCGGAAAGAGCTAGAGTACCCAGAATTCGCCGAATCAATTTTTCAAGTTTTCGTATATGGGTGGTTTTCTTCCCTTTTTCAATGCCTCACCATTGGTAAAGTTGAAATCCGAATTAAATGAAACTCTAGGACGTTAAAGAGGGGAAGTTCCTCTTTCATTTGCGCCGAAAACCAGCTCTCTAGCTGGTCTGGAACGGCAGCAATCACAAAAAGTTTTCAAAAAAACTTTAAATCGCTGTAACTTCTAAACTAGCAGAGATAGAGGGCCCAGAGTTGAACGGGAACAATTTTCAAAAAACCGAGTTTTGTTGTCTACAAGCATCAGGTATCCTCCAGAACAACTTTAAACTGCTCTACAAGCCAAGCGGAAAGAGCTAGAGTACCCAGAATTCGCCGAATCAATTTTTCAAGTTTTCGTATATGGGTGGTTTTCTTCCCTTTTTCAATGCCTCACCATTGGTAAAGTTGAAATCCGAATTAAATGAAACTCTAGGACGTTAAAGAGGGGAAGTTCCTCTTTCATTTGCGCCGAAAACCAGCTCTCTAGCTGGTCTGGAACGGCAGCAATCACAAAAAGTTTTCAAAAAAACTTTAAATCGCTGTAACTTCTAAACTAGCAGAGATAGAGGGCCCAGAGTTGAACGGGAACAATTTTCAAAAAACCGAGTTTTGTTGTCTACAAGCATCAGGTATCCTCCAGAACAACTTTATACTGCTCTACAAGCCAAGCGGAAAGAGCTAGAGTACCCAGAATTCGCCGAATCAATTTTTCAAGTTTTCGTATATGGGTGGTTTTCTTCCCTTTTTCAATGCCTCACCATTGGTAAAGTTGAAATCCGAATTAAATGAAACTCTAGGACGTTAAAGAGGGGAAGTTCCTCTTTCATTTGCGCCGAAAACCAGCTCTCTAGCTGATCTGGAACGGCAGCAATCACAAAAAGTTTTCAAAAAAACTTTAAATCGCTGTAACTTCTAAACTAGCAGAGATAGAGGGCCCAGAGTTGAACGGGAACAATTTTCAAAAAACCGAGTTTTGTTGTCTACAAGCATCAGGTATCCTCCAGAACAACTTTATACTGCTCTACAAGCCAAGCGGAAAGAGCTAGAGTACCCAGAATTCGCCGAATCAATTTTTCAAGTTTTCGTATATGGGTGGTTTTCTTCCCTTTTTCAATGCCTCACCATTGGTAAAGTTGAAATCCGAATTAAATGAAACTCTAGGACGTTAAAGAGGGGAAGTTCCTCTTTCATTTGCGCCGAAAACCAGCTCTCTAGCTGGTCTGGAACGGCAGCAATCACAAAAAGTTTTCAAAAAAACTTTAAATCGCTGTAACTTCTAAACTAGCAGAGATAGAGGGCCCAGAGTTGAACGGGAACAATTTTCAAAAAACCGAGTTTTGTTGTCTACAAGCATCAGGTATCCTCCAGAACAACTTTAAACTGCTCTACAAGCCAAGCGGAAAGAGCTAGAGTACCCAGAATTCGCCGAATCAATTTTTCAAGTTTTCGTATATGGGTGGTTTTCTTCCCTTTTTCAATGCCTCACCATTGGTAAAGTTGAAATCCGAATTAAATGAAACTCTAGGACGTTAAAGAGGGGAAGTTCCTCTTTCATTTGCGCCGAAAACCAGCTCTCTAGCTGGTCTGGAACGGCAGCAATCACAAAAAGTTTTCAAAAAAACTTTAAATCGCTGTAACTTCTAAACTAGCAGAGATAGAGGGCCCAGAGTTGAACGGGAACAATTTTCAAAAAACCGAGTTTTGTTGTCTACAAGCATCAGGTATCCTCCAGAACAACTTTAAACTGCTCTACAAGCCAAGCGGAAAGAGCTAGAGTACCCAGAATTCGCCGAATCAATTTTTCAAGTTTTCGTATATGGGTGGTTTTCTTCCCTTTTTCAATGCCTCACCATTGGTAAAGTTGAAATCCGAATTAAATGAAACTCTAGGACGTTAAAGAGGGGAAGTTCCTCTTTCATTTGCGCCGAAAACCAGCTCTCTAGCTGGTCTGGAACGGCAGCAATCACAAAAAGTTTTCAAAAAAACTTTAAATCGCTGTAACTTCTAAACTAGCAGAGATAGAGGGCCCAGAGTTGAACGGGAACAATTTTCAAAAAACCGAGTTTTGTTGTCTACAAGCATCAGGTATCCTCCAGAACAACTTTATACTGCTCTACAAGCCAAGCGGAAAGAGCTAGAGTACCCAGAATTCGCCGAATCAATTTTTCAAGTTTTCGTATATGGGTGGTTTTCTTCCCTTTTTCAATGCCTCACCATTGGTAAAGTTGAAATCCGAATTAAATGAAACTCTAGGACGTTAAAGAGGGGAAGTTCCTCTTTCATTTGCGCCGAAAACCAGCTCTCTAGCTGGTCTGGAACGGCAGCAATCACAAAAAGTTTTCAAAAAAACTTTAAATCGCTGTAACTTCTAAACTAGCAGAGATAGAGGGCCCAGAGTTGAACGGGAACAATTTTCAAAAAACCGAGTTTTGTTGTCTACAAGCATCAGGTATCCTCCAGAACAACTTTATACTGCTCTACAAGCCAAGCGGAAAGAGCTAGAGTACCCAGAATTCGCCGAATCAATTTTTCAAGTTTTCGTATATGGGTGGTTTTCTTCCCTTTTTCAATGCCTCACCATTGGTAAAGTTGAAATCCGAATTAAATGAAACTCTAGGACGTTAAAGAGGGGAAGTTCCTCTTTCATTTGCGCCGAAAACCAGCTCTCTAGCTGGTCTGGAACGGCAGCAATCACAAAAAGTTTTCAAAAAAACTTTAAATCGCTGTAACTTCTAAACTAGCAGAGATAGAGGGCCCAGAGTTGAACGGGAACAATTTTCAAAAAACCGAGTTTTGTTGTCTACAAGCATCAGGTATCCTCCAGAACAACTTTAAACTGCTCTACAAGCCAAGCGGAAAGAGCTAGAGTACCCAGAATTCGCCGAATCAATTTTTCAAGTTTTCGTATATGGGTGGTTTTCTTCCCTTTTTCAATGCCTCACCATTGGTAAAGTTGAAATCCGAATTAAATGAAACTCTAGGACGTTAAAGAGGGGAAGTTCCTCTTTCATTTGCGCCGAAAACCAGCTCTCTAGCTGGTCTGGAACGGCAGCAATCACAAAAAGTTTTCAAAAAAACTTTAAATCGCTGTAACTTCTAAACTAGCAGAGATAGAGGGCCCAGAGTTGAACGGGAACAATTTTCAAAAAACCGAGTTTTGTTGTCTACAAGCATCAGGTATCCTCCAGAATAACTTTAAACTGCTCTACAAGCCAAGCGGAAAGAGCTAGAGTACCCAGAATTCGCCGAATCAATTTTTCAAGTTTTCGTATATGGGTGGTTTTCTTCCCTTTTTCAATGCCTCACCATTGGTAAAGTTGAAATCCGAATTAAATGAAACTCTAGGACGTTAAAGAGGGGAAGTTCCTCTTTCATTTGCGCCGAAAACCAGCTGTCTAGCTGGTCTGGAACGGCAGCAATCACAAAAAGTTTTCAAAAAAACTTTAAATCGCTGTAACTTCTAAACTAGCAGAGATAGAGGGCCCAGAGTTGAACGGGAACAATTTTCAAAAAACCGAGTTTTGTTGTCTACAAGCATCAGGTATCCTCCAGAACAACTTTATACTGCTCTACAAGCCAAGCGGAAAGAGCTAGAGTACCCAGAATTCGCCGAATCAATTTTTCAAGTTTTCGTATATGGGTGGTTTTCTTCCCTTTTTCAATGCCTCACCATTGGTAAAGTTGAAATCCGAATTAAATGAAACTCTAGGACGTTAAAGAGGGGAAGTTCCTCTTTCATTTGCGCCGAAAACCAGCTCTCTAGCTGGTCTGGAACGGCAGCAATCACAAAAAGTTTTCAAAAAAACTTTAAATCGCTGTAACTTCTAAACTAGCAGAGATAGAGGGCCCAGAGTTGAACGGGAACAATTTTCAAAAAACCGAGTTTTGTTGTCTACAAGCATCAGGTATCCTCCAGAACAACTTTAAACTGCTCTACAAGCCAAGCGGAAAGAGCTAGAGTACCCAGAATTCGCCGAATCAATTTTTCAAGTTTTCGTATATGGGTGGTTTTCTTCCCTTTTTCAATGCCTCACCATTGGTAAAGTTGAAATCCGAATTAAATGAAACTCTAGGACGTTAAAGAGGGGAAGTTCCTCTTTCATTTGCGCCGAAAACCAGCTCTCTAGCTGGTCTGGAACGGCAGCAATCACAAAAAGTTTTCAAAAAAACTTTAAATCGCTGTAACTTCTAAACTAGCAGAGATAGAGGGCCCAGAGTTGAACGGGAACAATTTTCAAAAAACCGAGTTTTGTTGTCTACAAGCATCAGGTATCCTCCAGAACAACTTTAAACTGCTCTGCAAGCCAAGCGGAAAGAGCTAGAGTACCCAGAATTCGCCGAATCAATTTTTCAAGTTTTCGTATATGGGTGGTTTTCTTCCCTTTTTCAATGCCTCACCATTGGTAAAGTTGAAATCCGAATTAAATGAAACTCTAGGACGTTAAAGAGGGGAAGTTCCTCTTTCATTTGCGCCGAAAACCAGCTCTCTAGCTGGTCTGGAACGGCAGCAATCACAAAAAGTTTTCAAAAAAACTTTAAATCGCTGTAACTTCTAAACTAGCAGAGATAGAGGGCCCAGAGTTGAACGGGAACAATTTTCAAAAAACCGATTTTTGTTGTCTACAAGCATCAGGTATCCTCCAGAACAACTTTAAACTGCTCTACAAGCCAAGCGGAAAGAGCTAGAGTACCCAGAATTCGCCGAATCAATTTTTCAAGTTTTCGTATATGGGTGGTTTTCTTCCCTTTTTCAATGCCTCACCATTGGTAAAGTTGAAATCCGAATTAAATGAAACTCCAGGACGTTAAAGAGGGGAAGTTCCTCTTTCATTTGCGCCGAAAACCAGCTCTCTAGCTGATCTGGAACGGCAGCAATCACAAAAAGTTTTCAAAAAAACTTTAAATCGCTGTAACTTCTAAACTAGCAGAGATAGAGGGCCCAGAGTTGAACGGGAACAATTTTCAAAAAACCGAGTTTTGTTGTCTACAAGCATCAGGTATCCTCCAGAACAACTTTATACTACTCTACAAGCCAAGCGGAAAGAGCTAGAGTACCCAGAATTCGCCGAATCAATTTTTCAAGTTTTCGTATATGGGTGGTTTTCTTCCCTTTTTCAATGCCTCACCATTGGTAAAGTTGAAATCCGAATTAAATGAAACTCTAGGACGTTAAAGAGGGGAAGTTCCTCTTTCATTTGCGCCGAAAACCAGCTCTCTAGCTGGTCTGGAACGGCAGCAATCACAAAAAGTTTTCAAAAAAACTTTAAATCGCTGTAACTTCTAAACTAGCAGAGATAGAGGGCCCAGAGTTGAACGGGAACAATTTTCAAAAAACCGAGTTTTGTTGTCTACAAGCATCAGGTATCCTCCAGAACAACTTTAAACTGCTCTACAAGCCAAGCGGAAAGAGCTAGAGTACCCAGAATTCGCCGAATCAATTTTTCAAGTTTTCGTATATGGGTGGTTTTCTTCCCTTTTTCAATGCCTCACCATTGGTAAAGTTGAAATCCGAATTAAATGAAACTCTAGGACGTTAAAGAGGGGAAGTTCCTCTTTCATTTGCGCCGAAAACCAGCTCTCTAGCTGGTCTGGAACGGCAGCAATCACAAAAAGTTTTCAAAAAACTTTAAATCGCTGTAACTTCTAAACTAGCAGAGATAGAGGGCCCAGAGTTGAACGGGAACAATTTTCAAAAAACCGAGTTTTGTTGTCTACAAGCATCAGGTATCCTCCAGAACAACTTTATACTGCTCTACAAGCCATGCGGAAAGAGCTAGAGTACCCAGAATTCGCCGAATCAATTTTTCAAGTTTTCGTATATGGGTGGTTTTCTTCCCTTTTTCAATGCCTCACCATTGGTAAAGTTGAAATCCGAATTAAATGAAACTCTAGGACGTTAAAGAGGGGAAGTTCCTCTTTCATTTGCGCCGAAAACCAGCTCTCTAGCTGGTCTGGAACGGCAGCAATCACAAAAAGTTTTCAAAAAAACTTTAAATCGCTGTAACTTCTAAACTAGCAGAGATAGAGGGCCCAGAGTTGAACGGGAACAATTTTCAAAAAACCGAGTTTTGTTGTCTACAAGCATCAGGTATCCTCCAGAACAACTTTAAACTGCTCTACAAGCCAAGCGGAAAGAGCTAGAGTACCCAGAATTCGCCGAATCAATTTTTCAAGTTTTCGTATATGGGTGGTTTTCTTCCCTTTTTCAATGCCTCACCATTGGTAAAGTTGAAATCCGAATTAAATGAAACTCTAGGACGTTAAAGAGGGGAAGTTCCTCTTTCATTTGCGCCGAAAACCAGCTCTCTAGCTGGTCTGGAACGGCAGCAATCACAAAAAGTTTTCAAAAAAACTTTAAATCGCTGTAACTTCTAAACTAGCAGAGATAGAGGGCCCAGAGTTGAACGGGAACAATTTTCAAAAAACCGAGTTTTGTTGTCTACAAGCATCAGGTATCCTCCAGAACAACTTTAAACTGCTCTACAAGCCAAGCGGAAAGAGCTAGAGTACCCAGAATTCGCCGAATCAATTTTTCAAGTTTTCGTATATGGGTGGTTTTCTTCCCTTTTTCAATGCCTCACCATTGGTAAAGTTGAAATCCGAATTAAATGAAACTCTAGGACGTTAAAGAGGGGAAGTTCCTCTTTCATTTGCGCCGAAAACCAGCTCTCTAGCTGGTCTGGAACGGCAGCAATCACAAAAAGTTTTCAAAAAAACTTTAAATCGCTGTAACTTCTAAACTAGCAGAGATAGAGGGCCCAGAGTTGAACGGGAACAATTTTCAAAAAACCGATTTTTGTTGTCTACAAGCATCAGGTATCCTCCAGAACAACTTTAAACTGCTCTACAAGCCAAGCGGAAAGAGCTAGAGTACCCAGAATTCGCCGAATCAATTTTTCAAGTTTTCGTATATGGGTGGTTTTCTTCCCTTTTTCAATGCCTCACCATTGGTAAAGTTGAAATCCGAATTAAATGAAACTCCAGGACGTTAAAGAGGGGAAGTTCCTCTTTCATTTGCGCCGAAAACCAGCTCTCTAGCTGATCTGGAACGGCAGCAATCACAAAAAGTTTTCAAAAAAACTTTAAATCGCTGTAACTTCTAAACTAGCAGAGATAGAGGGCCCAGAGTTGAACGGGAACAATTTTCAAAAAACCGAGTTTTGTTGTCTACAAGCATCAGGTATCCTCCAGAACAACTTTATACTACTCTACAAGCCAAGCGGAAAGAGCTAGAGTACCCAGAATTCGCCGAATCAATTTTTCAAGTTTTCGTATATGGGTGGTTTTCTTCCCTTTTTCAATGCCTCACCATTGGTAAAGTTGAAATCCGAATTAAATGAAACTCTAGGACGTTAAAGAGGGGAAGTTCCTCTTTCATTTGCGCCGAAAACCAGCTCTCTAGCTGGTCTGGAACGGCAGCAATCACAAAAAGTTTTCAAAAAAACTTTAAATCGCTGTAACTTCTAAACTAGCAGAGATAGAGGGCCCAGAGTTGAACGGGAACAATTTTCAAAAAACCGAGTTTTGTTGTCTACAAGCATCAGGTATCCTCCAGAACAACTTTAAACTGCTCTACAAGCCAAGCGGAAAGAGCTAGAGTACCCAGAATTCGCCGAATCAATTTTTCAAGTTTTCGTATATGGGTGGTTTTCTTCCCTTTTTCAATGCCTCACCATTGGTAAAGTTGAAATCCGAATTAAATGAAACTCTAGGACGTTAAAGAGGGGAAGTTCCTCTTTCATTTGCGCCGAAAACCAGCTCTCTAGCTAGTCTGGAACGGCAGCAATCACAAAAAGTTTTCAAAAAAACTTTAAATCGCTGTAACTTCTAAACTAGCAGAGATAGAGGGCCCAGAGTTGAACGGGAACAATTTTCAAAAAACCGAGTTTTGTTGTCTACAAGCATCAGGTATCCTCCAGAACAACTTTAAACTGCTCTACAAGCCAAGCGGAAAGAGCTAGAGTACCCAGAATTCGCCGAATCAATTTTTCAAGTTTTCGTATATGGGTGGTTTTCTTCCCTTTTTCAATGCCTCACCATTGGTAAAGTTGAAATCCGAATTAAATAAAACTCTAGGACGTTAAAGAGGGGAAGTTCCTCTTTCATTTGCGCCGAAAAACAGCTCTCTAGCTGGTCTGGAACGGCAGCAATCACAAAAAGTTTTCAAAAAAACTTTAAAGGTATCAGGTATCCTCCAGAACAACTTTAAACTGCTCTACAAGCCAAGCGGAAAGAGCTAGAGTACCCAGAATTCGCCGAATCAATTTTTCAAGTTTTCGTATATGGGTGGTTTTCTTCCCTTTTTCAATGCCTCACCATTGGTAAAGTTGAAATCCGAATTAAATGAAACTCTAGGACGTTAAAGAGGGGAAGTTCCTCTTTCATTTGCGCCGAAAACCAGCTCTCTAGCTGGTCTGGAACGGCAGCAATCACAAAAAGTTTTCAAAAAAACTTTAAATCGCTGTAACTTCTAAACTAGCAGAGATAGAGGGACCAGAGTTGAACGGGAATAATTTTCAAAAAACCGAGTTTTGTTGTCTACAAGCATCAGGTATCCTCCAGAACAACTTTAAACTGCTCTACAAGCCAAGCGGAAAGAGCTAGAGTACCCAGAATTCGCCGAATCAATTTTTCAAGTTTTCGTATATGGGTGGTTTTCTTCCCTTTTTCAATGCCTCACCATTGGTAAAGTTGAAATCCGAATTAAATGAAACTCTAGGACGTTAAAGAGGGGAAGTTCCTCTTTCATTTGCGCCGAAAACCAGCTCTCTAGCTTGTCTGGAACGGCAGCAATCACAAAAAGTTTTCAAAAAAACTTTAAATCGCTGTAACTTCTAAACTAGCAGAGATAGAGGGCCCAGAGTTGAACGGGAACAATTTTCAAAAAACCGAGTTTTGTTGTCTACAAGCATCAGGTATCCTCCAGAACAACTTTAAACTGCTCTACAAGCCAAGCGGAAAGAGCTAGAGTACCCAGAATTCGCCGAATCAATTTTTCAAGTTTTCGTATATGGGTGGTTTTCTTCCCTTTTTCAATGCCTCACCATTGGTAAAGTTGAAATCCGAATTAAATGAAACTCTAGGACGTTAAAGAGGGGAAGTTCCTCTTTCATTTGCGCCGAAAACCAGCTCTCTAGCTGGTCTGGAACGGCAGCAATCACAAAAAGTTTTCAAAAAAACTTTAAATCGCTGTAACTTCTAAACTAGCAGAGATAGAGGGCCCAGAGTTGAACGGGAACAATTTTCAAAAAACCGAGTTTTGTTGTCTACAAGCATCAGGTATCCTCCAGAAGAACTTTAAACTGCTCTACAAGCCAAGCGGAAAGAGCTAGAGTACCCAGAATTCGCCGAATCAATTTTTCAAGTTTTCGTATATGGGTGGTTTTCTTCCCTTTTTCAATGCCTCACCATTGGTAAAGTTGAAATCCGAATTAAATGAAACTCTAGGACGTTAAAGAGGGGAAGTTCCTCTTTCATTTGCGCCGAAAACCAGCTCTCTAGCTGGTCTGGAATGGCAGCAATCACAAAAAGTTTTCAAAAAAACTTTAAATCGCTGTAACTTCTAAACTAGCAGAGATAGAGGGCCCAGAGTTGAACGGGAACAATTTTCAAAAAACCGAGTTTTGTTGTCTACAAGCATCAGGTATCCTCCAGAACAACTTTAAACTGCTCTACAAGCCAAGCGGAAAGAGCTAGAGTACCCAGAATTCGCCGAATCAATTTTTCAAGTTTTCGTATATGGGTGGTTTTCTTCCCTTTTTCAATGCCTCACCATTGGTAAAGTTGAAATCCGAATTAAATGAAACTCTAGGACGTTAAAGAGGGGAAGTTCCTCTTTCATTTGCGCCGAAAACCAGCTCTCTAGCTGGTCTGGAACGGCAGCAATCACAAAAAGTTTTCAAAAAAACTTTAAATCGCTGTAACTTCTAAACTAGCAGAGATAGAGGGCCCAGAGTTGAACGGGAATAATTTTCAAAAAACCGAGTTTTGTTGTCTACAAACATCAGGTATCCTCCAGAACAACTTTAAACTGCTCTACAAGCCAAGCGGAAAGAGCTAGAGTACCCAGAATTCGCCGAATCAATTTTTCAAGTTTTCGTATATGGGTGGTTTTCTTCCCTTTTTCAATGCCTCACCATTGGTAAAGTTGAAATCCGAATTAAATGAAACTCTAGGACGTTAAAGAGGGGAAGTTCCTCTTTCATTTGCGCCGAAAACCAGCTCTCTAGCTGGTCTGGAACGGCAGCAATCACAAAAAGTTTTCAAAAAAACTTTAAATCGCTGTAACTTCTAAACTAGCAGAGATAGAGGGCCCAGAGTTGAACGGGAACAATTTTCAAAAAACCGAGTTTTGTTGTCTACAAGCATCAGGTATCCTCCAGAACAACTTTAAACTGCTCTACAAGCCAAGCGGAAAGAGCTAGAGTACCCAGAATTCGCCGAATCAATTTTTCAAGTTTTCGTATATGGGTGGTTTTCTTCCCTTTTTCAATGCCTCACCATTGGTAAAGTTGAAATCCGAATTAAATAAAACTCTAGGACGTTAAAGAGGGGAAGTTCCTCTTTCATTTGCGCCGAAAAACAGCTCTCTAGCTGGTCTGGAACGGCAGCAATCACAAAAAGTTTTCAAAAAAACTTTAAAGGTATCAGGTATCCTCCAGAACAACTTTAAACTGCTCTACAAGCCAAGCGGAAAGAGCTAGAGTACCCAGAATTCGTCGAATCAATTTTTCAAGTTTTCGTATATGGGTGGTTTTCTTCCCTTTTTCAATGCCTCACCATTGGTAAAGTTGAAATCCGAATTAAATGAAACTCTAGGACGTTAAAGAGGGGAAGTTCCTCTTTCATTTGCGCCGAAAACCAGCTCTCTAGCTGGTCTGGAACGGCAGCAATCACAAAAAGTTTTCAAAAAAACTTTAAATCGCTGTAACTTCTAAACTAGCAGAGATAGAGGGACCAGAGTTGAACGGGAATAATTTTCAAAAAACCGAGTTTTGTTGTCTACAAGCATCAGGTATCCTCCAGAACAACTTTAAACTGCTCTACAAGCCAAGCGGAAAGAGCTAGAGTACCCAGAATTCGCCGAATCAATTTTTCAAGTTTTCGTATATGGGTGGTTTTCTTCCCTTTTTCAATGCCTCACCATTGGTAAAGTTGAAATCCGAATTAAATGAAACTCTAGGACGTTAAAGAGGGGAAGTTCCTCTTTCATTTGCGCCGAAAACCAGCTCTCTAGCTGGTCTGGAACGGCAGCAATCACAAAAAGTTTTCAAAAAAACTTTAAATCGCTGTAACTTCTAAACTAGCAGAGATAGAGGGACCAGAGTTGAACGGGAATAATTTTCAAAAAACCGAGTTTTGTTGTCTACAAGCATCAGGTATCCTCCAGAACAACTTTAAACTGCTCTACAAGCCAAGCGGAAAGAGCTAGAGTACCCAGAATTCGCCGAATCAATTTTTCAAGTTTTCGTATATGGGTGGTTTTCTTCCCTTTTTCAATGCCTCACCATTGGTAAAGTTGAAATCCGAATTAAATGAAACTCTAGGACGTTAAAGAGGGGAAGTTCCTCTTTCATTTGCGCCGAAAACCAGCTCTCTAGCTGGTCTGGAATGGCAGCAATCACAAAAAGTTTTCAAAAAAACTTTAAATCGCTGTAACTTCTAAACTAGCAGAGATAGAGGGCCCAGAGTTGAACGGGAACAATTTTCAAAAAACCGAGTTTTGTTGTCTACAAGCATCAGGTATCCTCCAGAACAACTTTAAACTGCTCTACAAGCCAAGCGGAAAGAGCTAGAGTACCCAGAATTCGCCGAATCAATTTTTCAAGTTTTCGTATATGGGTGGTTTTCTTCCCTTTTTCAATGCCTCACCATTGGTAAAGTTGAAATCCGAATTAAATGAAACTCTAGGACGTTAAAGAGGGGAAGTTCCTCTTTCATTTGCGCCGAAAACCAGCTCTCTAGCTGGTCTGGAACGGCAGCAATCACAAAAAGTTTTCAAAAAAACTTTAAATCGCTGTAACTTCTAAACTAGCAGAGATAGAGGGCCCAGAGTTGAACGGGAATAATTTTCAAAAAACCGAGTTTTGTTGTCTACAAACATCAGGTATCCTCCAGAACAACTTTAAACTGCTCTACAAGCCAAGCGGAAAGAGCTAGAGTACCCAGAATTCGCCGAATCAATTTTTCAAGTTTTCGTATATGGGTGGTTTTCTTCCCTTTTTCAATGCCTCACCATTGGTAAAGTTGAAATCCGAATTAAATGAAACTCTAGGACGTTAAAGAGGGGAAGTTCCTCTTTCATTTGCGCCGAAAACCAGCTCTCTAGCTGGTCTGGAACGGCAGCAATCACAAAAAGTTTTCAAAAAAACTTTAAATCGCTGTAACTTCTAAACTAGCAGAGATAGAGGGCCCAGAGTTGAACGGGAACAATTTTCAAAAAACCGAGTTTTGTTGTCTACAAGCATCAGGTATCCTCCAGAACAACTTTAAACTGCTCTACAAGCCAAGCGGAAAGAGCTAGAGTACCCAGAATTCGCCGAATCAATTTTTCAAGTTTTCGTATATGGGTGGTTTTCTGCCCTTTTTCAATGGCTCACCATTGGTAAAGTTGAAATCCGAATTAAATGAAACTCTAGGACGTTAAAGAGGGGAAGTTCCTCTTTCATTTGCGCCGAAAACCAGCTCTCTAGCTGGTCTGGAACGGCAGCAATCACAAAAAGTTTTCAAAAAAACTTTAAATCGCTGTAACTTCTAAACTAGCAGAGATAGAGGGCCCAGAGTTGAACGGGAACAATTTTCAAAAAACCGAGTTTTGTTGTCTACAAGCATCAGGTATCCTCCAGAACAACTTTAAACTGCTCTACAAGCCAAGCGGAAAGAGCTAGAGTACCCAGAATTCGCCGAATCAATTTTTCAAGTTTTCGTATATGGGTGGTTTTCTTCCCTTTTTCAATGCCTCACCATTGGTAAAGTTGAAATCCGAATTAAATGAAACTCTAGGACGTTAAAGAGGGGAAGTTCCTCTTTCATTTGCGCCGAAAACCAGCTCTCTAGCTGGTCTGGAACGGCAGCAATCACAAAAAGTTTTCAAAAAACTTTAAATCGCTGTAACTTCTAAACTAGCAGAGATAGAGGGCCCAGAGTTGAACGGGAACAATTTTCAAAAAACCGAGTTTTGTTGTCTACAAGCATCAGGTATCCTCCAGAACAACTTTAAACTGCTCTACAAGCCAAGCGGAAAGAGCTAGAGTACCCAGAATTCGCCGAATCAATTTTTCAAGTTTTCGTATATGGGTGGTTTTCTTCCCTTTTTCAATGGCTCACCATTGGTAAAGTTGAAATCCGAATTAAATGAAACTCTAGGACGTTAAAGAGGGGAAGTTCCTCTTTCATTTGCGCCGAAAACCAGCTCTCTAGCTGGTCTGGAACGGCAGCAATCACAAAAAGTTTTCAAAAAAACTTTAAATCGCTGTAACTTCTAAACTAGCAGAGATAGAGGGCCCAGAGTTGAACGGGAACAATTTTCAAAAAACCGAGTTTTGTTGTCTACAAGCATCAGGTATCCTCCAGAACAACTTTAAACTGCTCTACAAGCCAAGCGGAAAGAGCTAGAGTACCCAGAATTCGCCGAATCAATTTTTCAAGTTTTCGTATATGGGTGGTTTTCTTCCCTTTTTCAATGCCTCACCATTGGTAAAGTTGAAATCCGAATTAAATGAAACTCTAGGACGTTAAAGAGGGGAAGTTCCTCTTTCATTTGCGCCGAAAACCAGCTCTCTAGCTGGTCTGGAACGGCAGCAATCACAAAAAGTTTTCAAAAAAACTTTAAATCGCTGTAACTTCTAAACTAGCAGAGATAGAGGGCCCAGAGTTGAACGGGAACAATTTTCAAAAAACCGAGTTTTGTTGTCTACAAGCATCAGGTATCCTCCAGTACAACTTTAAACTGCTCTACAAGCCAAGCGGAAAGAGCTAGAGTACCCAGAATTCGCCGAATCAATTTTTCAAGTTTTCGTATATGGGTGGTTTTCTTCCCTTTTTCAATGCCTCACCATTGGTAAAGTTGAAATCCGAATTAAATGAAACTCTAGGACGTTAAAGAGGGGAAGTTCCTCTTTCATTTGCGCCGAAAACCAGCTCTCTAGCTGGTCTGGAACGGCAGCAATCACAAAAAGTTTTCAAAAAAACTTTAAATCGCTGTAACTTCTAAACTAGCAGAGATAGAGGGCCCAGAGTTGAACGGGAACAATTTTCAAAAAACCGAGTTTTGTTGTCTACAAGCATCAGGTATCCTCCAGAACAACTTTAAACTGCTCTACAAGCCAAGCGGAAAGAGCTAGAGTACCCAGAATTCGCCGAATCAATTTTTCAAGTTTTCGTATATGGGTGGTTTTCTGCCCTTTTTCAATGGCTCACCATTGGTAAAGTTGAAATCCGAATTAAATGAAACTCTAGGACGTTAAAGAGGGGAAGTTCCTCTTTCATTTGCGCCGAAAACCAGCTCTCTAGCTGGTCTGGAACGGCAGCAATCACAAAAAGTTTTCAAAAAAACTTTAAATCGCTGTAACTTCTAAACTAGCAGAGATAGAGGGCCCAGAGTTGAACGGGAACAATTTTCAAAAAACCGAGTTTTGTTGTCTACAAGCATCAGGTATCCTCCAGAACAACTTTAAACTGCTCTACAAGCCAAGCGGAAAGAGCTAGAGTACCCAGAATTCGCCGAATCAATTTTTCAAGTTTTCGTATATGGGTGGTTTTCTTCCCTTTTTCAATGCCTCACCATTGGTAAAGTTGAAATCCGAATTAAATGAAACTCTAGGACGTTAAAGAGGGGAAGTTCCTCTTTCATTTGCGCCGAAAACCAGCTCTCTAGCTGGTCTGGAACGGCAGCAATCACAAAAAGTTTTCAAAAAAACTTTAAATCGCTGTAACTTCTAAACTAGCAGAGATAGAGGGCCCAGAGTTGAACGGGAACAATTTTCAAAAAACCGAGTTTTGTTGTCTACAAGCATCAGGTATCCTCCAGAACAACTTTAAACTGCTCTACAAGCCAAGCGGAAAGAGCTAGAGTACCCAGAATTCGCCGAATCAATTTTTCAAGTTTTCGTATATGGGTGGTTTTCTTCCCTTTTTCAATGCCTCACCATTGGTAAAGTTGAAATCCGAATTAAATGAAACTCTAGGACGTTAAAGAGGGGAAGTTCCTCTTTCATTTGCGCCGAAAACCAGCTCTCTAGCTGGTCTGGAACGGCAGCAATCACAAAAAGTTTTCAAAAAACTTTAAATCGCTGTAACTTCTAAACTAGCAGAGATAGAGGGCCCAGAGTTGAACGGGAACAATTTTCAAAAAACCGAGTTTTGTTGTCTACAAGCATCAGGTATCCTCCAGAACAACTTTAAACTGCTCTACAAGCCAAGCGGAAAGAGCTAGAGTACCCAGAATTCGCCGAATCAATTTTTCAAGTTTTCGTATATGGGTGGTTTTCTTCCCTTTTTCAATGGCTCACCATTGGTAAAGTTGAAATCCGAATTAAATGAAACTCTAGGACGTTAAAGAGGGGAAGTTCCTCTTTCATTTGCGCCGAAAACCAGCTCTCTAGCTGGTCTGGAACGGCAGCAATCACAAAAAGTTTTCAAAAAAACTTTAAATCGCTGTAACTTCTAAACTAGCAGAGATAGAGGGCCCAGAGTTGAACGGGAACAATTTTCAAAAAACCGAGTTTTGTTGTCTACAAGCATCAGGTATCCTCCAGAACAACTTTAAACTGCTCTACAAGCCAAGCGGAAAGAGCTAGAGTACCCAGAATTCGCCGAATCAATTTTTCAAGTTTTCGTATATGGGTGGTTTTCTTCCCTTTTTCAATGCCTCACCATTGGTAAAGTTGAAATCCGAATTAAATGAAACTCTAGGACGTTAAAGAGGGGAAGTTCCTCTTTCATTTGCGCCGAAAACCAGCTCTCTAGCTGGTCTGGAACGGCAGCAATCACAAAAAGTTTTCAAAAAAACTTTAAATCGCTGTAACTTCTAAACTAGCAGAGATAGAGGGCCCAGAGTTGAACGGGAACAATTTTCAAAAAACCGAGTTTTGTTGTCTACAAGCATCAGGTATCCTCCAGTACAACTTTAAACTGCTCTACAAGCCAAGCGGAAAGAGCTAGAGTACCCAGAATTCGCCGAATCAATTTTTCAAGTTTTCGTATATGGGTGGTTTTCTTCCCTTTTTCAATGCCTCACCATTGGTAAAGTTGAAATCCGAATTAAATGAAACTCTAGGACGTTAAAGAGGGGAAGTTCCTCTTTCATTTGCGCCGAAAACCAGCTCTCTAGCTGGTCTGGAACGGCAGCAATCACAAAAAGTTTTCAAAAAAACTTTAAATCGCTGTAACTTCTAAACTAGCAGAGATAGAGGGCCCAGAGTTGAACGGGAACAATTTTCAAAAAACCGAGTTTTGTTGTCTACAAGCATCAGGTATCCTCCAGAACAACTTTAAACTGCTCTACAAGCCAAGCGGAAAGAGCTAGAGTACCCAGAATTCGCCGAATCAATTTTTCAAGTTTTCGTATATGGGTGGTTTTCTTCCCTTTTTCAATGCCTCACCATTGGTAAAGTTGAAATCCGAATTAAATGAAACTCTAGGACGTTAAAGAGGGGAAGTTCCTCTTTCATTTGCGCCGAAAACCAGCTCTCTAGCTGGTCTGGAACGGCAGCAATCACAAAAAGTTTTCAAAAAAACTTTAAATCGCTGTAACTTCTAAACTAGCAGAGATAGAGGGCCCAGAGTTGAACGGGAACAATTTTCAAAAAACCGAGTTTTGTTGTCTACAAGCATCAGGTATCCTCCAGTACAACTTTAAACTGCTCTACAAGCCAAGCGGAAAGAGCTAGAGTACCCAGAATTCGCCGAATCAATTTTTCAAGTTTTCGTATATGGGTGGTTTTCTTCCCTTTTTCAATGCCTCACCATTGGTAAAGTTGAAATCCGAATTAAATGAAACTCTAGGACGTTAAAGAGGGGAAGTTCCTCTTTCATTTGCGCCGAAAACCAGCTCTCTAGCTGGTCTGGAACGGCAGCAATCACAAAAAGTTTTCAAAAAAACTTTAAATCGCTGTAACTTCTAAACTAGCAGAGATAGAGGGCCCAGAGTTGAACGGGAACAATTTTCAAAAAACCGAGTTTTGTTGTCTACAAGCATCAGGTATCCTACAGAACAACTTTAAACTGCTCTACAAGCCAAGCGGAAAGAGCTAGAGTACCCAGAATTCGCCGAATCAATTTTTCAAGTTTTCGTATATGGGTGGTTTTCTTCCCTTTTTCAATGCCTCACCATTGGTAAAGTTGAAATCCGAATTAAATGAAACTCTAGGACGTTAAAGAGGGGAAGTTCCTCTTTCATTTGCGCCGAAAACCAGCTCTCTAGCTGGTCTGGAACGGCAGCAATCACAAACAGTTTTCAAAAAAACTTTAAATCGCTGTAACTTCTAAACTAGCAGAGATAGAGGGCCCAGAGTTGAACGGGAACAATTTTCAAAAAACCGAGTTTTGTTGTCTACAAGCATCAGGTATCCTCCAGTACAACTTTAAACTGCTCTACAAGCCAAGCGGAAAGAGCTAGAGTACCCAGAATTCGCCGAATCAATTTTTCAAGTTTTCGTATATGGGTGGTTTTCTTCCCTTTTTCAATGCCTCACCATTGGTAAAGTTGAAATCCGAATTAAATGAAACTCTAGGACGTTAAAGAGGGGAAGTTCCTCTTTCATTTGCGCCGAAAACCAGCTCTCTAGCTTGTCTGGAACGGCAGCAATCACAAAAAGTTTTCAAAAAAACTTTAAATCGCTGTAACTTCTAAACTAGCAGAGATAGAGGGCCCAGAGTTGAACGGGAACAATTTTCAAAAAACCGAGTTTTGTTGTCTACAAGCATCAGGTATCCTCCAGAACAACTTTAAACTGCTCTACAAGCCAAGCGGAAAGAGCTAGAGTACCCAGAATTCGCCGAATCAATTTTTCAAGTTTTCGTATATGGGTGGTTTTCTTCCCTTTTCAATGCCTCACCATTGGTAAAGTTGAAATCCGAATTAAATGAAACTCTAGGACGTTAAAGAGGGGAAGTTCCTCTTTCATTTGCGCCGAAAACCAGCTCTCTAGCTGGTCTGGAACGGCAGCAATCACAAAAAGTTTTCAAAAAAACTTTAAATCGCTGTAACTTCTAAACTAGCAGAGATAGAGGGCCCAGAGTTGAACGGGAACAATTTTCAAAAAACCGAGTTTTGTTGTCTACAAGCATCAGGTATCCTCCAGTACAACTTTAAACTGCTCTACAAGCCAAGCGGAAAGAGCTAGAGTACCCAGAATTCGCCGAATCAATTTTTCAAGTTTTCGTATATGGGTGGTTTTCTTCCCTTTTTCAATGCCTCACCATTGGTAAAGTTGAAATCCGAATTAAATGAAACTCTAGGACGTTAAAGAGGGGAAGTTCCTCTTTCATTTGCGCCGAAAACCAGCTCTCTAGCTGGTCTGGAACGGCAGCAATCACAAAAAGTTTTCAAAAAAACTTTAAATCGCTGTAACTTCTAAACTAGCAGAGATAGAGGGCCCAGAGTTGAACGGGAACAATTTTCAAAAAACCGAGTTTTGTTGTCTACAAGCATCAGGTATCCTCCAGAACAACTTTAAACTGCTCTACAAGCCAAGCGGAAAGAGCTAGAGTACCCAGAATTCGCCGAATCAATTTTTCAAGTTTTCGTATATGGGTGGTTTTCTTCCCTTTTTCAATGCCTCACCATTGGTAAAGTTGAAATCCGAATTAAATGAAACTCTAGGACGTTAAAGAGGGGAAGTTCCTCTTTCATTTGCGCCGAAAACCAGCTCTCTAGCTTGTCTGGAACGGCAGCAATCACAAAAAGTTTTCAAAAAAACTTTAAATCGCTGTAACTTCTAAACTAGCAGAGATAGAGGGCCCAGAGTTGAACGGGAACAATTTTCAAAAAACCGAGTTTTGTTGTCTACAAGCATCAGGTATCCTCCAGAACAACTTTAAACTGCTCTACAAGCCAAGCGGAAAGAGCTAGAGTACCCAGAATTCGCCGAATCAATTTTTCAAGTTTTCGTATATGGGTGGTTTTCTTCCCTTTTTCAATGCCTCACCATTGGTAAAGTTGAAATCCGAATTAAATGAAACTCTAGGACGTTAAAGAGGGGAAGTTCCTCTTTCATTTGCGCCGAAAACCAGCTCTCTAGCTGGTCTGGAACGGCAGCAATCACAAACAGTTTTCAAAAAAACTTTAAATCGCTGTAACTTCTAAACTAGCAGAGATAGAGGGCCCAGAGTTGAACGGGAACAATTTTCAAAAAACCGAGTTTTGTTGTCTACAAGCATCAGGTATCCTCCAGTACAACTTTAAACTGCTCTACAAGCCAAGCGGAAAGAGCTAGAGTACCCAGAATTCGCCGAATCAATTTTTCAAGTTTTCGTATATGGGTGGTTTTCTTCCCTTTTTCAATGCCTCACCATTGGTAAAGTTGAAATCCGAATTAAATGAAACTCTAGGACGTTAAAGAGGGGAAGTTCCTCTTTCATTTGCGCCGAAAACCAGCTCTCTAGCTTGTCTGGAACGGCAGCAATCACAAAAAGTTTTCAAAAAAACTTTAAATCGCTGTAACTTCTAAACTAGCAGAGATAGAGGGCCCAGAGTTGAACGGGAACAATTTTCAAAAAACCGAGTTTTGTTGTCTACAAGCATCAGGTATCCTCCAGAACAACTTTAAACTGCTCTACAAGCCAAGCGGAAAGAGCTAGAGTACCCAGAATTCGCCGAATCAATTTTTCAAGTTTTCGTATATGGGTGGTTTTCTTCCCTTTTTCAATGCCTCACCATTGGTAAAGTTGAAATCCGAATTAAATGAAACTCTAGGACGTTAAAGAGGGGAAGTTCCTCTTTCATTTGCGCCGAAAACCAGCTCTCTAGCTGGTCTGGAACGGCAGCAATCACAAAAAGTTTTCAAAAAAACTTTAAATCGCTGTAACTTCTAAACTAGCAGAGATAGAGGGCCCAGAGTTGAACGGGAACAATTTTCAAAAAACCGAGTTTTGTTGTCTACAAGCATCAGGTATCCTCCAGAACAACTTTAAACTGCTCTACAAGCCAAGCGGAAAGAGCTAGAGTACCCAGAATTCGCCGAATCAATTTTTCAAGTTTTCGTATATGGGTGGTTTTCTTCCCTTTTTCAATGCCTCACCATTGGTAAAGTTGAAATCCGAATTAAATGAAACCGAATCAATTTTTCAAGTTTTCGTATATGGGTGGTTTTCTTCCCTTTTTCAATGCCTCACCATTGGTAAAGTTGAAATCCGAATTAAATGAAACTCTAGGACGTTAAAGAGGGGAAGTTCCTCTTTCATTTGCGCCGAAAACCAGCTCTCTAGCTGGTCTGGAACGGCAGCAATCACAAAAAGTTTTCAAAAAAACTTTAAATCGCTGTAACTTCTAAACTAGCAGAGATAGAGGGCCCAGAGTTGAACGGGAACAATTTTCAAAAAACCGAGTTTTGTTGTCTACAAGCATCAGGTATCCTCCAGAACAACTTTAAACTGCTCTACAAGCCAAGCGGAAAGAGCTAGAGTACCCAGAATTCGCCGAATCAATTTTTCAAGTTTTCGTATATGGGTGGTTTTCTTCCCTTTTTCAATGCCTCACCATTGGTAAAGTTGAAATCCGAATTAAATGAAACTCTAGGACGTTAAAGAGGGGAAGTTCCTCTTTCATTTGCGCCGAAAACCAGCTCTCTAGCTGGTCTGGAACGGCAGCAATCACAAAAAGTTTTCAAAAAAACTTTAAATCGCTGTAACTTCTAAACTAGCAGAGATAGAGGGCCCAGAGTTGAACGGGAACAATTTTCAAAAAACCGAGTTTTGTTGTCTACAAGCATCAGGTATCCTCCAGAACAACTTTAAACTGCTCTACAAGCCAAGCGGAAAGAGCTAGAGTACCCAGAATTCGCCGAATCAATTTTTCAAGTTTTCGTATATGGGTGGTTTTCTTCCCTTTTCAATGCCTCACCATTGGTAAAGTTGAAATCCGAATTAAATGAAACTCTAGGACGTTAAAGAGGGGAAGTTCCTCTTTCATTTGCGCCGAAAACCAGCTCTCTAGCTGGTCTGGAACGGCAGCAATCACAAACAGTTTTCAAAAAAACTTTAAATCGCTGTAACTTCTAAACTAGCAGAGATAGAGGGCCCAGAGTTGAACGGGAACAATTTTCAAAAAACCGAGTTTTGTTGTCTACAAGCATCAGGTATCCTCCAGTACAACTTTAAACTGCTCTACAAGCCAAGCGGAAAGAGCTAGAGTACCCAGAATTCGCCGAATCAATTTTTCAAGTTTTCGTATATGGGTGGTTTTCTTCCCTTTTTCAATGCCTCACCATTGGTAAAGTTGAAATCCGAATTAAATGAAACTCTAGGACGTTAAAGAGGGGAAGTTCCTCTTTCATTTGCGCCGAAAACCAGCTCTCTAGCTGGTCTGGAACGGCAGCAATCACAAAAAGTTTTCAAAAAAACTTTAAATCGCTGTAACTTCTAAACTAGCAGAGATAGAGGGCCCAGAGTTGAACGGGAACAATTTTCAAAAAACCGAGTTTTGTTGTCTACAAGCATCAGGTATCCTCCAGTACAACTTTAAACTGCTCTACAAGCCAAGCGGAAAGAGCTAGAGTACCCAGAATTCGCCGAATCAATTTTTCAAGTTTTCGTATATGGGTGGTTTTCTTCCCTTTTTCAATGCCTCACCATTGGTAAAGTTGAAATCCGAATTAAATGAAACTCTAGGACGTTAAAGAGGGGAAGTTCCTCTTTCATTTGCGCCGAAAACCGAAACAGCTCTCTAGCTGGTCTGGAACGGCAGCAATCACAAAAAGTTTTCAAAAAAACTTTAAATCGCTGTAACTTCTAAACTAGCAGAGATAGAGGGCCCAGAGTTGAACGGGAACAATTTTCAAAAAACCGAGTTTTGTTGTCTACAAGCATCAGGTATCCTCCAGAACAACTTTAAACTGCTCTACAAGCCAAGCGGAAAGAGCTAGAGTACCCAGAATTCGCCGAATCAATTTTTCAAGTTTTCGTATATGGGTGGTTTTCTTCCCTTTTCAATGCCTCACCATTGGTAAAGTTGAAATCCGAATTAAATGAAACTCTAGGACGTTAAAGAGGGGAAGTTCCTCTTTCATTTGCGCCGAAAACCAGCTCTCTAGCTGGTCTGGAACGGCAGCAATCACAAACAGTTTTCAAAAAAACTTTAAATCGCTGTAACTTCTAAACTAGCAGAGATAGAGGGCCCAGAGTTGAACGGGAACAATTTTCAAAAAACCGAGTTTTGTTGTCTACAAGCATCAGGTATCCTCCAGTACAACTTTAAACTGCTCTACAAGCCAAGCGGAAAGAGCTAGAGTACCCAGAATTCGCCGAATCAATTTTTCAAGTTTTCGTATATGGGTGGTTTTCTTCCCTTTTTCAATGCCTCACCATTGGTAAAGTTGAAATCCGAATTAAATGAAACTCTAGGACGTTAAAGAGGGGAAGTTCCTCTTTCATTTGCGCCGAAAACCAGCTCTCTAGCTGGTCTGGAACGGCAGCAATCACAAAAAGTTTTCAAAAAAACTTTAAATCGCTGTAACTTCTAAACTAGCAGAGATAGAGGGCCCAGAGTTGAACGGGAACAATTTTCAAAAAACCGAGTTTTGTTGTCTACAAGCATCAGGTATCCTCCAGAACAACTTTAAACTGCTCTACAAGCCAAGCGGAAAGAGCTAGAGTACCCAGAATTCGCCGAATCAATTTTTCAAGTTTTCGTATATGGGTGGTTTTCTTCCCTTTTTCAATGCCTCACCATTGGTAAAGTTGAAATCCGAATTAAATGAAACTCTAGGACGTTAAAGAGGGGAAGTTCCTCTTTCATTTGCGCCGAAAACCAGCTCTCTAGCTTGTCTGGAACGGCAGCAATCACAAAAAGTTTTCAAAAAAACTTTAAATCGCTGTAACTTCTAAACTAGCAGAGATAGAGGGCCCAGAGTTGAACGGGAACAATTTTCAAAAAACCGAGTTTTGTTGTCTACAAGCATCAGGTATCCTCCAGAACAACTTTAAACTGCTCTACAAGCCAAGCGGAAAGAGCTAGAGTACCCAGAATTCGCCGAATCAATTTTTCAAGTTTTCGTATATGGGTGGTTTTCTTCCCTTTTTCAATGCCTCACCATTGGTAAAGTTGAAATCCGAATTAAATGAAACTCTAGGACGTTAAAGAGGGGAAGTTCCTCTTTCATTTGCGCCGAAAACCAGCTCTCTAGCTGGTCTGGAACGGCAGCAATCACAAAAAGTTTTCAAAAAAACTTTAAATCGCTGTAACTTCTAAACTAGCAGAGATAGAGGGCCCAGAGTTGAACGGGAACAATTTTCAAAAAACCGAGTTTTGTTGTCTACAAGCATCAGGTATCCTCCAGAACAACTTTAAACTGCTCTACAAGCCAAGCGGAAAGAGCTAGAGTACCCAGAATTCGCCGAATCAATTTTTCAAGTTTTCGTATATGGGTGGTTTTCTTCCCTTTTCAATGCCTCACCATTGGTAAAGTTGAAATCCGAATTAAATGAAACTCTAGGACGTTAAAGAGGGGAAGTTCCTCTTTCATTTGCGCCGAAAACCAGCTCTCTAGCTGGTCTGGAACGGCAGCAATCACAAACAGTTTTCAAAAAAACTTTAAATCGCTGTAACTTCTAAACTAGCAGAGGTAGAGGGCCCAGAGTTGAACGGGAACAATTTTCAAAAAACCGAGTTTTGTTGTCTACAAGCATCAGGTATCCTCCAGTACAACTTTAAACTGCTCTACAAGCCAAGCGGAAAGAGCTAGAGTACCCAGAATTCGCCGAATCAATTTTTCAAGTTTTCGTATATGGGTGGTTTTCTTCCCTTTTTCAATGCCTCACCATTGGTAAAGTTGAAATCCGAATTAAATGAAACTCTAGGACGTTAAAGAGGGGAAGTTCCTCTTTCATTTGCGCCGAAAACCAGCTCTCTAGCTGGTCTGGAACGGCAGCAATCACAAAAAGTTTTCAAAAAAACTTTAAATCGCTGTAACTTCTAAACTAGCAGAGATAGAGGGCCCAGAGTTGAACGGGAACAATTTTCAAAAAACCGAGTTTTGTTGTCTACAAGCATCAGGTATCCTCCAGTACAACTTTAAACTGCTCTACAAGCCAAGCGGAAAGAGCTAGAGTACCCAGAATTCGCCGAATCAATTTTTCAAGTTTTCGTATATGGGTGGTTTTCTTCCCTTTTTCAATGCCTCACCATTGGTAAAGTTGAAATCCGAATTAAATGAAACTCTAGGACGTTAAAGAGGGGAAGTTCCTCTTTCATTTGCGCCGAAAACCAGCTCTCTAGCTGGTCTGGAACGGCAGCAATCACAAACAGTTTTCAAAAAAACTTTAAATCGCTGTAACTTCTAAACTAGCAGAGGTAGAGGGCCCAGAGTTGAACGGGAACAATTTTCAAAAAACCGAGTTTTGTTGTCTACAAGCATCAGGTATCCTCCAGTACAACTTTAAACTGCTCTACAAGCCAAGCGGAAAGAGCTAGAGTACCCAGAATTCGCCGAATCAATTTTTCAAGTTTTCGTATATGGGTGGTTTTCTTCCCTTTTTCAATGCCTCACCATTGGTAAAGTTGAAATCCGAATTAAATGAAACTCTAGGACGTTAAAGAGGGGAAGTTCCTCTTTCATTTGCGCCGAAAACCAGCTCTCTAGCTGGTCTGGAACGGCAGCAATCACAAAAAGTTTTCAAAAAAACTTTAAATCGCTGTAACTTCTAAACTAGCAGAGATAGAGGGCCCAGAGTTGAACGGGAACAATTTTCAAAAAACCGAGTTTTGTTGTCTACAAGCATCAGGTATCCTCCAGAACAACTTTAAACTGCTCTACAAGCCAAGCGGAAAGAGCTAGAGTACCCAGAATTCGCCGAATCAATTTTTCAAGTTTTCGTATATGGGTGGTTTTCTTCCCTTTTTCAATGCCTCACCATTGGTAAAGTTGAAATCCGAATTAAATGAAACTCTAGGACGTTAAAGAGGGGAAGTTCCTCTTTCATTTGCGCCGAAAACCAGCTCTCTAGCTGGTCTGGAACGGCAGCAATCACAAAAAGTTTTCAAAAAAACTTTAAATCGCTGTAACTTCTAAACTAGCAGAGATAGAGGGCCCAGAGTTGAACGGGAAAAATTTTCAAAAAACCGAGTTTTGTTGTCTACAAGCATCAGGTATCCTCCAGAACAACTTTAAACTGCTCTACAAGCCAAGCGGAAAGAGCTAGAGTACCCAGAATTCGCCGAATCAATTTTTCAAGTTTTCGTATATGGGTGGTTTTCTTCCCTTTTTCAATGCCTCACCATTGGTAAAGTTGAAATCCGAATTAAATGAAACTCTAGGACGTTAAAGAGGGGAAGTTCCTCTTTCATTTGCGCCGAAAACCAGCTCTCTAGCTTGTCTGGAACGGCAGCAATCACAAAAAGTTTTCAAAAAAACTTTAAATCGCTGTAACTTCTAAACTAGCAGAGATAGAGGGCCCAGAGTTGAACGGGAACAATTTTCAAAAAACCGAGTTTTGTTGTCTACAAGCATCAGGTATCCTCCAGAACAACTTTAAACTGCTCTACAAGCCAAGCGGAAAGAGCTAGAGTACCCAGAATTCGCCGAATCAATTTTTCAAGTTTTCGTATATGGGTGGTTTTCTTCCCTTTTTCAATGCCTCACCATTGGTAAAGTTGAAATCCGAATTAAATGAAACTCTAGGACGTTAAAGAGGGGAAGTTCCTCTTTCATTTGCGCCGAAAACCAGCTCTCTAGCTGGTCTGGAACGGCAGCAATCACAAAAAGTTTTCAAAAAAACTTTAAATCGCTGTAACTTCTAAACTAGCAGAGATAGAGGGCCCAGAGTTGAACGGGAACAATTTTCAAAAAACCGAGTTTTGTTGTCTACAAGCATCAGGTATCCTCCAGAACAACTTTAAACTGCTCTACAAGCCAAGCGGAAAGAGCTAGAGTACCCAGAATTCGCCGAATCAATTTTTCAAGTTTTCGTATATGGGTGGTTTTCTTCCCTTTTTCAATGCCTCACCATTGGTAAAGTTGAAATCCGAATTAAATGAAACCGAATCAATTTTTCAAGTTTTCGTATATGGGTGGTTTTCTTCCCTTTTTCAATGCCTCACCATTGGTAAAGTTGAAATCCGAATTAAATAAAACTCTAGGACGTTAAAGAGGGGAAGTTCCTCTTTCATTTGCGCCGAAAAACAGCTCTCTAGCTGGTCTGGAACGGCAGCAATCACAAAAAGTTTTCAAAAAAACTTTAAAGGTATCAGGTATCCTCCAGAACAACTTTAAACTGCTCTACAAGCCAAGCGGAAAGAGCTAGAGTACCCAGAATTTGCCGAATCAATTTTTCAAGTTTTCGTATATGGGTGGTTTTCTTCCCTTTTTCAATGCCTCACCATTGGTAAAGTTGAAATCCGAATTAAATGAAACTCTAGGACGTTAAAGAGGGGAAGTTCCTCTTTCATTTGCGCCGAAAACCAGCTCTCTAGCTGGTCTGGAACGGCAGCAATCACAAAAAGTTTTCAAAAAAACTTTAAATCGCTGTAACTTCTAAACTAGCAGAGATAGAGGGCCCAGAGTTGAACGGGAACAATTTTCAAAAAACCGAGTTTTGTTGTCTACAAGCATCAGGTATCCTCCAGAACAACTTTAAACTGCTCTACAAGCCAAGCGGAAAGAGCTAGAGTACCCAGAATTCGCCGAATCAATTTTTCAAGTTTTCGTATATGGGTGGTTTTCTTCCCTTTTTCAATGCCTCACCATTGGTAAAGTTGAAATCCGAATTAAATGAAACTCTAGGACGTTAAAGAGGGGAAGTTCCTCTTTCATTTGCGCCGAAAACCAGCTCTCTAGCTGGTCTGGAACGGCAGCAATCACAAAAAGTTTTCAAAAGAACTTTAAATCGCTGTAACTTCTAAACTAGCAGAGATAGAGGGCCCAGAGTTGAACGGGAACAATTTTCAAAAAACCGAGTTTTGTTGTCTACAAGCATCAGGTATCCTCCAGAACAACTTTAAACTGCTCTACAAGCCAAGCGGAAAGAGCTAGAGTACCCAGAATTCGCCGAATCAATTTTTCAAGTTTTCGTATATGGGTGGTTTTCTTCCCTTTTTCAATGCCTCACAATTGGTAAAGTTGAAATCCGAATTAAATGAAACTCTAGGACGTTAAAGAGGGGAAGTTCCTCTTTCATTTGCGCCGAAAACCAGCTCTCTAGCTGGTCTGGAACGGCAGCAATCACAAAAAGTTTTCAAAAAAACTTTAAATCGCTGTAACTTCTAAACTAGCAGAGATAGAGGGCCCAGAGTTGAACGGGAACAATTTTCAAAAAATCGAGTTTTGTTGTCTACAAGCATCAGGTATCCTCCAGTACAACTTTAAACTGCTCTACAAGCCAAGCGGAAAGAGCTAGAGTACCCAGAATTCGCCGAATCAATTTTTCAAGTTTTCGTATATGGGTGGTTTTCTTCCCTTTTTCAATGGCTCACCATTGGTAAAGTTGAAATCCGAATTAAATGAAACTCTAGGACGTTAAAGAGGGGAAGTTCCTCTTTCATTTGCGCCGAAAACCAGCTCTCTAGCTGGTCTGGAACGGCAGCAATCACAAAAAGTTTTCAAAAAAACTTTAAATCGCTGTAACTTCTAAACTAGCAGAGATAGAGGGCCCAGAGTTGAACGGGAACAATTTTCAAAAAACCGAGTTTTGTTGTCTACAAGCATCAGGTATCCTCCAGTACAACTTTAAACTGCTCTACAAGCCAAGCGGAAAGAGCTAGAGTACCCAGAATTCGCCGAATCAATTTTTCAAGTTTTCGTATATGGGTGGTTTTCTTCCCTTTTTCAATGCCTCACCATTGGTAAAGTTGAAATCCGAATTAAATGAAACTCTAGGACGTTAAAGAGGGGAAGTTCCTCTTTCATTTGCGCCGAAAACCAGCTCTCTAGCTGGTCTGGAACGGCAGCAATCACAAAAAGTTTTCAAAAAAACTTTAAATCGCTGTAACTTCTAAACTAGCAGAGATAGAGGGCCCAGAGTTGAACGGGAACAATTTTCAAAAAACCGAGTTTTGTTGTCTACAAGCATCAGGTATCCTCCAGAACAACTTTAAACTGCTCTACAAGCCAAGCGGAAAGAGCTAGAGTACCCAGAATTCGCCGAATCAATTTTTCAAGTTTTCGTATATGGGTGGTTTTCTTCCCTTTTTCAATGCCTCACCATTGGTAAAGTTGAAATCCGAATTAAATGAAACTCTAGGACGTTAAAGAGGGGAAGTTCCTCTTTCATTTGCGCCGAAAACCAGCTCTCTAGCTGGTCTGGAACGGCAGCAATCACAAAAAGTTTTCAAAAAAACTTTAAATCGCTGTAACTTCTAAACTAGCAGAGATAGAGGGCCCAGAGTTGAACGGGAACAATTTTCAAAAAACCGAGTTTTGTTGTCTACAAGCATCAGGTATCCTCCAGAACAACTTTAAACTGCTCTACAAGCCAAGCGGAAAGAGCTAGAGTACCCAGAATTCGCCGAATCAATTTTTCAAGATTTCGTATATGGGTGGTTTTCTTCCCTTTTTCAATGCCTCACCATTGGTAAAGTTGAAATCCGAATTAAATGAAACTCTAGGACGTTAAAGAGGGGAAGTTCCTCTTTCATTTGCGCCGAAAACCAGCTCTCTAGCTGGTCTGGAACGGCAGCAATCACAAAAAGTTTTCAAAAAAACTTTAAATCGCTGTAACTTCTAAACTAGCAGAGATAGAGGGCCCAGAGTTGAACGGGAACAATTTTCAAAAAACCGAGTTTTGTTGTCTACAAGCATCAGGTATCCTCCAGTACAACTTTAAACTGCTCTACAAGCCAAGCGGAAAGAGCTAGAGTACCCAGAATTCGCCGAATCAATTTTTCAAGTTTTCGTATATGGGTGGTTTTCTTCCCTTTTTCAATGCCTCACCATTGGTAAAGTTGAAATCCGAATTAAATGAAACTCTAGGACGTTAAAGAGGGGAAGTTCCTCTTTCATTTGCGCCGAAAACCAGCTCTCTAGCTGGTCTGGAACGGCAGCAATCACAAAAAGTTTTCAAAAAAACTTTAAATCGCTGTAACTTCTAAACTAGCAGAGATAGAGGGCCCAGAGTTGAACGGGAACAATTTTCAAAAAACCGAGTTTTGTTGTCTACAAGCATCAGGTATCCTCCAGAACAACTTTAAACTGCTCTACAAGCCAAGCGGAAAGAGCTAGAGTACCCAGAATTCGCCGAATCAATTTTTCAAGTTTTCGTATATGGGTGGTTTTCTTCCCTTTTTCAATGCCTCACCATTGGTAAAGTTGAAATCCGAATTAAATGAAACTCTAGGACGTTAAAGAGGGGAAGTTCCTCTTTCATTTGCGCCGAAAACCAGCTCTCTAGCTGGTCTGGAACGGCAGCAATCACAAAAAGTTTTCAAAAAAACTTTAAATCGCTGTAACTTCTAAACTAGCAGAGATAGAGGGCCCAGAGTTGAACGGGAACAATTTTCAAAAAACCGAGTTTTGTTGTCTACAAGCATCAGGTATCCTCCAGAACAACTTTAAACTGCTCTACAAGCCAAGCGGAAAGAGCTAGAGTACCCAGAATTCGCCGAATCAATTTTTCAAGTTTTCGTATATGGGTGGTTTTCTTCCCTTTTTCAATGCCTCACCATTGGTAAAGTTGAAATCCGAATTAAATGAAACTCTAGGACGTTAAAGAGGGGAAGTTCCTCTTTCATTTGCGCCGAAAACCAGCTCTCTAGCTGGTCTGGAACGGCAGCAATCACAAAAAGTTTTCAAAAAAACTTTAAATCGCTGTAACTTCTAAACTAGCAGAGATAGAGGGCCCAGAGTTGAACGGGAACAATTTTCAAAAAACCGAGTTTTGTTGTCTACAAGCATCAGGTATCCTCCAGAACAACTTTAAACTGCTCTACAAGCCAAGCGGAAAGAGCTAGAGTACCCAGAATTCGCCGAATCAATTTTTCAAGATTTCGTATATGGGTGGTTTTCTTCCCTTTTTCAATGCCTCACCATTGGTAAAGTTGAAATCCGAATTAAATGAAACTCTAGGACGTTAAAGAGGGGAAGTTCCTCTTTCATTTGCGCCGAAAACCAGCTCTCTAGCTGGTCTGGAACGGCAGCAATCACAAAAAGTTTTCAAAAAAACTTTAAATCGCTGTAACTTCTAAACTAGCAGAGATAGAGGGCCCAGAGTTGAACGGGAACAATTTTCAAAAAACCGAGTTTTGTTGTCTACAAGCATCAGGTATCCTCCAGTACAACTTTAAACTGCTCTACAAGCCAAGCGGAAAGAGCTAGAGTACCCAGAATTCGCCGAATCAATTTTTCAAGTTTTCGTATATGGGTGGTTTTCTTCCCTTTTTCAATGCCTCACCATTGGTAAAGTTGAAATCCGAATTAAATGAAACTCTAGGACGTTAAAGAGGGGAAGTTCCTCTTTCATTTGCGCCGACAACCAGCTCTCTAGCTGGTCTGGAACGGCAGCAATCACAAAAAGTTTTCAAAAAAACTTTAAATCGCTGTAACTTCTAAACTAGCAGAGATAGAGGGCCCAGAGTTGAACGGGAACAATTTTCAAAAAACCGAGTTTTGTTGTCTACAAGCATCAGGTATCCTCCAGAACAACTTTAAACTGCTCTACAAGCCAAGCGGAAAGAGCTAGAGTACCCAGAATTCGCCGAATCAATTTTTCAAGTTTTCGTATATGGGTGGTTTTCTTCCCTTTTTCAATGCCTCACCATTGGTAAAGTTGAAATCCGAATTAAATGAAACTCTAGGACGTTAAAGAGGGGAAGTTCCTCTTTCATTTGCGCCGAAAACCAGCTCTCTAGCTGGTCTGGAACGGCAGCAATCACAAAAAGTTTTCAAAAAAACTTTAAATCGCTGTAACTTCTAAACTAGCAGAGATAGAGGGCCCAGAGTTGAACGGGAACAATTTTCAAAAAACCGAGTTTTGTTGTCTACAAGCATCAGGTATCCTCCAGAACAACTTTAAACTGCTCTACAAGCCAAGCGGAAAGAGCTAGAGTACCCAGAATTCGCCGAATCAATTTTTCAAGTTTTCGTATATGGGTGGTTTTCTTCCCTTTTTCAATGCCTCACCATTGGTAAAGTTGAAATCCGAATTAAATGAAACTCTAGGACGTTAAAGAGGGGAAGTTCCTCTTTCATTTGCGCCGAAAACCAGCTCTCTAGCTGGTCTGGAACGGCAGCAATCACAAAAAGTTTTCAAAAAAACTTTAAATCGCTGTAACTTCTAAACTAGCAGAGTTAGAGGGCCCAGAGTTGAACGGGAACAATTTTCAAAAAACCGAGTTTTGTTGTCTACAAGCATCAGGTATGCTCCAGAACAACTTTAAACTGCTCTACAAGCCAAGCGGAAAGAGCTAGAGTACCCAGAATTCGCCGAATCAATTTTTCAAGTTTTCGTATATGGGTGGTTTTCTTCCCTTTTTCAATGCCTCACCATTGGTAAAGTTGAAATCCGAATTAAATGAAACTCTAGGACGTTAAAGAGGGGAAGTTCCTCTTTCATTTGCGCCGAAAACCAGCTCTCTAGCTGGTCTGGAACGGCAGCAATCACAAAAAGTTTTCAAAAAAACTTTAAATCGCTGTAACTTCTAAACTAGCAGAGATAGAGGGCCCAGAGTTGAACGGGAACAATTTTCAAAAAACCGAGTTTTGTTGTCTACAAGCATCAGGTATCCTCCAGAACAACTTTAAACTGCTCTACAAGCCAAGCGGAAAGAGCTAGAGTACCCAGAATTCGCCGAATCAATTTTTCAAGTTTTCGTATATGGGTGGTTTTCTTCCCTTTTTCAATGCCTCACCATTGGTAAAGTTGAAATCCGAATTAAATGAAACTCTAGGACGTTAAAGAGGGGAAGTTCCTCTTTCATTTGCGCCGAAAACCAGCTCTCTAGCTTGTCTGGAACGGCAGCAATCACAAAAAGTTTTCAAAAAAACTTTAAATCGCTGTAACTTCTAAACTAGCAGAGATAGAGGGCCCAGAGTTGAACGGGAACAATTTTCAAAAAACCGAGTTTTGTTGTCTACAAGCATCAGGTATCCTCCAGTACAACTTTAAACTGCTCTACAAGCCAAGCGGAAAGAGCTAGAGTACCCAGAATTCGCCGAATCAATTTTTCAAGTTTTCGTATATGGGTGGTTTTCTTCCCTTTTTCAATGCCTCACCATTGGTAAAGTTGAAATCCGAATTAAATGAAACTCTAGGACGTTAAAGAGGGGAAGTTCCTCTTTCATTTGCGCCGAAAACCAGCTCTCTAGCTGGTCTGGAACGGCAGCAATCACAAAAAGTTTTCAAAAAAACTTTAAATCGCTGTAACTTCTAAACTAGCAGAGATAGAGGGCCCAGAGTTGAACGGGAACAATTTTCAAAAAACCGAGTTTTGTTGTCTACAAGCATCAGGTATCCTCCAGAACAACTTTAAACTGCTCTACAAGCCAAGCGGAAAGAGCTAGAGTACCCAGAATTCGCCGAATCAATTTTTCAAGTTTTCGTATATGGGTGGTTTTCTTCCCTTTTTCAATGCCTCACCATTGGTAAAGTTGAAATCCGAATTAAATGAAACTCTAGGACGTTAAAGAGGGGAAGTTCCTCTTTCATTTGCGCCGAAAACCAGCTCTCTAGCTGGTCTGGAACGGCAGCAATCACAAAAAGTTTTCAAAAAAACTTTAAATCGCTGTAACTTCTAAACTAGCAGAGATAGAGGGCCCAGAGTTGAACGGGAACAATTTTCAAAAAACCGAGTTTTGTTGTCTACAAGCATCAGGTATCCTCCAGAACAACTTTAAACTGCTCTACAAGCCAAGCGGAAAGAGCTAGAGTACCCAGAATTCGCCGAATCAATTTTTCAAGTTTTCGTATATGGGTGGTTTTCTTCCCTTTTTCAATGCCTCACCATTGGTAAAGTTGAAATCCGAATTAAATGAAACTCTAGGACGTTAAAGAGGGGAAGTTCCTCTTTCATTTGCGCCGAAAACCAGCTCTCTAGCTGGTCTGGAACGGCAGCAATCACAAAAAGTTTTCAAAAAAACTTTAAATCGCTGTAACTTCTAAACTAGCAGAGTTAGAGGGCCCAGAGTTGAACGGGAACAATTTTCAAAAAACCGAGTTTTGTTGTCTACAAGCATCAGGTATGCTCCAGAACAACTTTAAACTGCTCTACAAGCCAAGCGGAAAGAGCTAGAGTACCCAGAATTCGCCGAATCAATTTTTCAAGTTTTCGTATATGGGTGGTTTTCTTCCCTTTTTCAATACCTCACCATTGGTAAAGTTGAAATCCGAATTAAATGAAACTCTAGGACGTTAAAGAGGGGAAGTTCCTCTTTCATTTGCGCCGAAAACCAGCTCTCTAGCTGGTCTGGAACGGCAGCAATCACAAAAAGTTTTCAAAAAAACTTTAAATCGCTGTAACTTCTAAACTAGCAGAGATAGAGGGCCCAGAGTTGAACGGGAACAATTTTCAAAAAACCGAGTTTTGTTGTCTACAAGCATCAGGTATCCTCCAGAACAACTTTAAACTGCTCTACAAGCCAAGCGGAAAGAGCTAGAGTACCCAGAATTCGCCGAATCAATTTTTCAAGTTTTCGTATATGGGTGGTTTTCTTCCCTTTTTCAATGCCTCACCATTGGTAAAGTTGAAATCCGAATTAAATGAAACTCTAGGACGTTAAAGAGGGGAAGTTCCTCTTTCATTTGCGCCGAAAACCAGCTCTCTAGCTTGTCTGGAACGGCAGCAATCACAAAAAGTTTTCAAAAAAACTTTAAATCGCTGTAACTTCTAAACTAGCAGAGATAGAGGGCCCAGAGTTGAACGGGAACAATTTTCAAAAAACCGAGTTTTGTTGTCTACAAGCATCAGGTATCCTCCAGAACAACTTTAAACTGCTCTACAAGCCAAGCGGAAAGAGCTAGAGTACCCAGAATTCGTCGAATCAATTTTTCAAGTTTTCGTATATGGGTGGTTTTCTTCCCTTTTTCAATGCCTCACCATTGGTAAAGTTGAAATCCGAATTAAATGAAACTCTAGGACGTTAAAGAGGGGAAGTTCCTCTTTCATTTGCGCCGAAAACCAGCTCTCTAGCTGGTCTGGAACGGCAGCAATCACAAAAAGTTTTCAAAAGAACTTTAAATCGCTGTAACTTCTAAACTAGCAGAGATAGAGGGCCCAGAGTTGAACGGGAACAATTTTCAAAAAACCGAGTTTTGTTGTCTACAAGCATCAGGTATCCTCCAGAACAACTTTAAACTGCTCTACAAGCCAAGCGGAAAGAGCTAGAGTACCCAGAATTCGCCGAATCAATTTTTCAAGTTTTCGTATATGGGTGGTTTTCTTCCCTTTTTCAATGCCTCACAATTGGTAAAGTTGAAATCCGAATTAAATGAAACTCTAGGACATTAAAGAGGGGAAGTTCCTCTTTCATTTGCGCCGAAAACCAGCTCTCTAGCTGGTCTGGAACGGCAGCAATCACAAAAAGTTTTCAAAAAAACTTTAAATCGCTGTAACTTCTAAACTAGCAGAGATAGAGGGCCCAGAGTTGAACGGGAACAATTTTCAAAAAACCGAGTTTTGTTGTCTACAAGCATCAGGTATCCTCCAGAACAACTTTAAACTGCTCTACAAGCCAAGCGGAAAGAGCTAGAGTACCCAGAATTCGCCGAATCAATTTTTCAAGTTTTCGTATATGGGTGGTTTTCTTCCCTTTTTCAATGCCTCACCATTGGTAAAGTTGAAATCCGAATTAAATGAAACTCTAGGACGTTAAAGAGGGGAAGTTCCTCTTTCATTTGCGCCGTGGTTTTCTTCCCTTTTTCAATGCCTCACCATTGGTAAAGTTGAAATCCGAATTAAATGAAACTCTAGGACGTTAAAGAGGGGAAGTTCCTCTTTCATTTGCGCCGAAAACCAGCTCTCTAGCTGGTCTGGAACGGCAGCAATCACAAAAAGTTTTCAAAAAAACTTTAAATCGCTGTAACTTCTAAACTAGCAGAGATAGAGGGCCCAGAGTTGAACGGGAACAATTTTCAAAAAACCGAGTTTTGTTGTCTACAAGCATCAGGTATCCTCCAGTACAACTTTAAACTGCTCTACAAGCCAAGCGGAAAGAGCTAGAGTACCCAGAATTCGCCGAATCAATTTTTCAAGTTTTCGTATATGGGTGGTTTTCTTCCCTTTTTCAATGGCTCACCATTGGTAAAGTTGAAATCCGAATTAAATGAAACTCTAGGACGTTAAAGAGGGGAAGTTCCTCTTTCATTTGCGCCGAAAACCAGCTCTCTAGCTGGTCTGGAACGGCAGCAATCACAAAAAGTTTTCAAAAAAACTTTAAATCGCTGTAACTTCTAAACTAGCAGAGATAGAGGGCCCAGAGTTGAACGGGAACAATTTTCAAAAAACCGAGTTTTGTTGTCTACAAGCATCAGGTATCCTCCAGAACAACTTTAAACTGCTCTACAAGCCAAGCGGAAAGAGCTAGAGTACCCAGAATTCGCCGAATCAATTTTTCAAGTTTTCGTATATGGGTGGTTTTCTTCCCTTTTTCAATGCCTCACCATTGGTAAAGTTGAAATCCGAATTAAATGAAACTCTAGGACGTTAAAGAGGGGAAGTTCCTCTTTCAGTTGCGCCGAAAACCAGCTCTCTAGCTGGTCTGGAACGGCAGCAATCACAAAAAGTTTTCAAAAAAACTTTAAATCGCTGTAACTTCTAAACTAGCAGAGATAGAGGGCCCAGAGTTGAACGGGAACAATTTTCAAAAAACCGAGTTTTGTTGTCTACAAGCATCAGGTATCCTCCAGAACAACTTTAAACTGCTCTACAAGCCAAGCGGAAAGAGCTAGAGTACCCAGAATTCGCCGAATCAATTTTTCAAGTTTTCGTATATGGGTGGTTTTCTTCCCTTTTTCAATGCCTCACAATTGGTAAAGTTGAAATCCGAATTAAATGAAACTCTAGGACATTAAAGAGGGGAAGTTCCTCTTTCATTTGCGCCGAAAACCAGCTCTCTAGCTGGTCTGGAACGGCAGCAATCACAAAAAGTTTTCAAAAAAACTTTAAATCGCTGTAACTTCTAAACTAGCAGAGATAGAGGGCCCAGAGTTGAACGGGAACAATTTTCAAAAAACCGAGTTTTGTTGTCTACAAGCATCAGGTATCCTCCAGAACAACTTTAAACTGCTCTACAAGCCAAGCGGAAAGAGCTAGAGTACCCAGAATTCGCCGAATCAATTTTTCAAGTTTTCGTATATGGGTGGTTTTCTTCCCTTTTTCAATGCCTCACCATTGGTAAAGTTGAAATCCGAATTAAATGAAACTCTAGGACGTTAAAGAGGGGAAGTTCCTCTTTCATTTGCGCCGAAAACCAGCTCTCTAGCTGGTCTGGAACGGCAGCAATCACAAAAAGTTTTCAAAAAAACTTTAAATCGCTGTAACTTCTAAACTAGCAGAGTTAGAGGGCCCAGAGTTGAACGGGAACAATTTTCAAAAAACCGAGTTTTGTTGTCTACAAGCATCAGGTATGCTCCAGAACAACTTTAAACTGCTCTACAAGCCAAGCGGAAAGAGCTAGAGTACCCAGAATTCGCCGAATCAATTTTTCAAGTTTTCGTATATGGGTGGTTTTCTTCCCTTTTTCAATACCTCACCATTGGTAAAGTTGAAATCCGAATTAAATGAAACTCTAGGACGTTAAAGAGGGGAAGTTCCTCTTTCATTTGCGCCGAAAACCAGCTCTCTAGCTGGTCTGGAACGGCAGCAATCACAAAAAGTTTTCAAAAAAACTTTAAATCGCTGTAACTTCTAAACTAGCAGAGATAGAGGGCCCAGAGTTGAACGGGAACAATTTTCAAAAAACCGAGTTTTGTTGTCTACAAGCATCAGGTATCCTCCAGAACAACTTTAAACTGCTCTACAAGCCAAGCGGAAAGAGCTAGAGTACCCAGAATTCGCCGAATCAATTTTTCAAGTTTTCGTATATGGGTGGTTTTCTTCCCTTTTTCAATGCCTCACCATTGGTAAAGTTGAAATCCGAATTAAATGAAACTCTAGGACGTTAAAGAGGGGAAGTTCCTCTTTCATTTGCGCCGAAAACCAGCTCTCTAGCTTGTCTGGAACGGCAGCAATCACAAAAAGTTTTCAAAAAAACTTTAAATCGCTGTAACTTCTAAACTAGCAGAGATAGAGGGCCCAGAGTTGAACGGGAACAATTTTCAAAAAACCGAGTTTTGTTGTCTACAAGCATCAGGTATCCTCCAGAACAACTTTAAACTGCTCTACAAGCCAAGCGGAAAGAGCTAGAGTACCCAGAATTCGTCGAATCAATTTTTCAAGTTTTCGTATATGGGTGGTTTTCTTCCCTTTTTCAATGCCTCACCATTGGTAAAGTTGAAATCCGAATTAAATGAAACTCTAGGACGTTAAAGAGGGGAAGTTCCTCTTTCATTTGCGCCGAAAACCAGCTCTCTAGCTGGTCTGGAACGGCAGCAATCACAAAAAGTTTTCAAAAGAACTTTAAATCGCTGTAACTTCTAAACTAGCAGAGATAGAGGGCCCAGAGTTGAACGGGAACAATTTTCAAAAAACCGAGTTTTGTTGTCTACAAGCATCAGGTATCCTCCAGAACAACTTTAAACTGCTCTACAAGCCAAGCGGAAAGAGCTAGAGTACCCAGAATTCGCCGAATCAATTTTTCAAGTTTTCGTATATGGGTGGTTTTCTTCCCTTTTTCAATGCCTCACAATTGGTAAAGTTGAAATCCGAATTAAATGAAACTCTAGGACATTAAAGAGGGGAAGTTCCTCTTTCATTTGCGCCGAAAACCAGCTCTCTAGCTGGTCTGGAACGGCAGCAATCACAAAAAGTTTTCAAAAAAACTTTAAATCGCTGTAACTTCTAAACTAGCAGAGATAGAGGGCCCAGAGTTGAACGGGAACAATTTTCAAAAAACCGAGTTTTGTTGTCTACAAGCATCAGGTATCCTCCAGAACAACTTTAAACTGCTCTACAAGCCAAGCGGAAAGAGCTAGAGTACCCAGAATTCGCCGAATCAATTTTTCAAGTTTTCGTATATGGGTGGTTTTCTTCCCTTTTTCAATGCCTCACCATTGGTAAAGTTGAAATCCGAATTAAATGAAACTCTAGGACGTTAAAGAGGGGAAGTTCCTCTTTCATTTGCGCCGTGGTTTTCTTCCCTTTTTCAATGCCTCACCATTGGTAAAGTTGAAATCCGAATTAAATGAAACTCTAGGACGTTAAAGAGGGGAAGTTCCTCTTTCATTTGCGCCGAAAACCAGCTCTCTAGCTGGTCTGGAACGGCAGCAATCACAAAAAGTTTTCAAAAAAACTTTAAATCGCTGTAACTTCTAAACTAGCAGAGATAGAGGGCCCAGAGTTGAACGGGAACAATTTTCAAAAAACCGAGTTTTGTTGTCTACAAGCATCAGGTATCCTCCAGTACAACTTTAAACTGCTCTACAAGCCAAGCGGAAAGAGCTAGAGTACCCAGAATTCGCCGAATCAATTTTTCAAGTTTTCGTATATGGGTGGTTTTCTTCCCTTTTTCAATGGCTCACCATTGGTAAAGTTGAAATCCGAATTAAATGAAACTCTAGGACGTTAAAGAGGGGAAGTTCCTCTTTCATTTGCGCCGAAAACCAGCTCTCTAGCTGGTCTGGAACGGCAGCAATCACAAAAAGTTTTCAAAAAAACTTTAAATCGCTGTAACTTCTAAACTAGCAGAGATAGAGGGCCCAGAGTTGAACGGGAACAATTTTCAAAAAACCGAGTTTTGTTGTCTACAAGCATCAGGTATCCTCCAGAACAACTTTAAACTGCTCTACAAGCCAAGCGGAAAGAGCTAGAGTACCCAGAATTCGCCGAATCAAATTTTCAAGTTTTCGTATATGGGTGGTTTTCTTCCCTTTTTCAATGCCTCACCATTGGTAAAGTTGAAATCCGAATTAAATGAAACTCTAGGACGTTAAAGAGGGGAAGTTCCTCTTTCAGTTGCGCCGAAAACCAGCTCTCTAGCTGGTCTGGAACGGCAGCAATCACAAAAAGTTTTCAAAAAAACTTTAAATCGCTGTAACTTCTAAACTAGCAGAGATAGAGGGCCCAGAGTTGAACGGGAACAATTTTCAAAAAACCGAGTTTTGTTGTCTACAAGCATCAGGTATCCTCCAGTACAACTTTAAACTGCTCTACAAGCCAAGCGGAAAGAGCTAGAGTACCCAGAATTCGCCGAATCAATTTTTCAAGTTTTCGTATATGGGTGGTTTTCTTCCCTTTTTCAATGCCTCACCATTGGTAAAGTTGAAATCCGAATTAAATGAAACTCTAGGACGTTAAAGAGGGGAAGTTCCTCTTTCATTTGCGCCGAAAACCAGCTCTCTAGCTGGTCTGGAACGGCAGCAATCACAAAAAGTTTTCAAAAAAACTTTAAATCGCTGTAACTTCTAAACTAGCAGAGATAGAGGGCCCAGAGTTGAACGGGAACAATTTTCAAAAAACCGAGTTTTGTTGTCTACAAGCATCAGGTATCCTCCAGAACAACTTTAAACTGCTCTACAAGCCAAGCGGAAAGAGCTAGAGTACCCAGAATTCGCCGAATCAATTTTTCAAGTTTTCGTATATGGGTGGTTTTCTTCCCTTTTTCAATGCCTCACCATTGGTAAAGTTGAAATCCGAATTAAATGAAACTCTAGGACGTTAAAGAGGGGAAGTTCCTCTTTCAGTTGCGCCGAAAACCAGCTCTCTAGCTGGTCTGGAACGGCAGCAATCACAAAAAGTTTTCAAAAAAACTTTAAATCGCTGTAACTTCTAAACTAGCAGAGATAGAGGGCCCAGAGTTGAACGGGAACAATTTTCAAAAAACCGAGTTTTGTTGTCTACAAGCATCAGGTATCCTCCAGTACAACTTTAAACTGCTCTACAAGCCAAGCGGAAAGAGCTAGAGTACCCAGAATTCGCCGAATCAATTTTTCAAGTTTTCGTATATGGGTGGTTTTCTTCCCTTTTTCAATGCCTCACCATTGGTAAAGTTGAAATCCGAATTAAATGAAACTCTAGGACGTTAAAGAGGGGAAGTTCCTCTTTCATTTGCGCCGAAAACCAGCTCTCTAGCTGGTCTGGAACGGCAGCAATCACAAAAAGTTTTCAAAAAAACTTTAAATCGCTGTAACTTCTAAACTAGCAGAGATAGAGGGCCCAGAGTTGAACGGGAACAATTTTCAAAAAACCGAGTTTTGTTGTCTACAAGCATCAGGTATCCTCCAGAACAACTTTAAACTGCTCTACAAGCCAAGCGGAAAGAGCTAGAGTACCCAGAATTCGCCGAATCAATTTTTCAAGTTTTCGTATATGGGTGGTTTTCTTCCCTTTTTCAATGCCTCACCATTGGTAAAGTTGAAATCCGAATTAAATAAAACTCTAGGACGTTAAAGAGGGGAAGTTCCTCTTTCATTTGCGCCGAAAAACAGCTCTCTAGCTGGTCTGGAACGGCAGCAATCACAAAAAGTTTTCAAAAAAACTTTAAAGGTATCAGGTATCCTCCAGAACAACTTTAAACTGCTCTACAAGCCAAGCGGAAAGAGCTAGAGTACCCAGAATTTGCCGAATCAATTTTTCAAGTTTTCGTATATGGGTGGTTTTCTTCCCTTTTTCAATGCCTCACCATTGGTAAAGTTGAAATCCGAATTAAATGAAACTCTAGGACGTTAAAGAGGGGAAGTTCCTCTTTCATTTGCGCCGAAAACCAGCTCTCTAGCTGGTCTGGAACGGCAGCAATCACAAAAAGTTTTCAAAAAAACTTTAAATCGCTGTAACTTCTAAACTAGCAGAGATAGAGGGCCCAGAGTTGAACGGGAACAATTTTCAAAAAACCGAGTTTTGTTGTCTACAAGCATCAGGTATCCTCCAGAACAACTTTAAACTGCTCTACAAGCCAAGCGGAAAGAGCTAGAGTACCCAGAATTCGCCGAATCAATTTTTCAAGTTTTCGTATATGGGTGGTTTTCTTCCCTTTTTCAATGCCTCACCATTGGTAAAGTTGAAATCCGAATTAAATGAAACTCTAGGACGTTAAAGAGGGGAAGTTCCTCTTTCATTTGCGCCGAAAACCAGCTCTCTAGCTGGTCTGGAACGGCAGCAATCACAAAAAGTTTTCAAAAAAACTTTAAATCGCTGTAACTTCTAAACTAGCAGAGATAGAGGGACCAGAGTTGAACGGGAATAATTTTCAAAAAACCGAGTTTTGTTGTCTACAAGCATCAGGTATCCTCCAGAACAACTTTAAACTGCTCTACAAGCCAAGCGGAAAGAGCTAGAGTACCCAGAATTCGCCGAATCAATTTTTCAAGTTTTCGTATATGGGTGGTTTTCTTCCCTTTTTCAATGCCTCACCATTGGTAAAGTTGAAATCCGAATTAAATGAAACTCTAGGACGTTAAAGAGGGGAAGTTCCTCTTTCATTTGCGCCGAAAACCAGCTCTCTAGCTGGTCTGGAACGGCAGCAATCACAAAAAGTTTTCAAAAAAACTTTAAATCGCTGTAACTTCTAAACTAGCAGAGATAGAGGGCCCAGAGTTGAACGGGAACAATTTTCAAAAAACCGAGTTTTGTTGTCTACAAGCATCAGGTATCCTCCAGAACAACTTTAAACTGCTCTACAAGCCAAGCGGAAAGAGCTAGAGTACCCAGAATTCGCCGAATCAATTTTTCAAGTTTTCGTATATGGGTGGTTTTCTTCCCTTTTTCAATGCCTCACCATTGGTAAAGTTGAAATCCGAATTAAATGAAACTCTAGGACGTTAAAGAGGGGAAGTTCCTCTTTCATTTGCGCCGAAAAACAGCTCTCTAGCTGGTCTGGAACGGCAGCAATCACAAAAAGTTTTCAAAAAAACTTTAAATCGCTGTAACTTCTAAACTAGCAGAGATAGAGGGCCCAGAGTTGAACGGGAACAATTTTCAAAAAACCGAGTTTTGTTGTCTACAAGCATCAGGTATCCTCCAGAACAACTTTAAACTGCTCTACAAGCCAAGCGGAAAGAGCTAGAGTACCCAGAATTCGCCGAATCAATTTTTCAAGTTTTCGTATATGGGTGGTTTTCTTCCCTTTTTCAATGCCTCACCATTGGTAAAGTTGAAATCCGAATTAAATGAAACTCTAGGACGTTAAAGAGGGGAAGTTCCTCTTTCATTTGCGCCAAAAACCAGCTCTCTAGCTGGTCTGGAACGGCAGCAATCACAAAAAGTTTTCAAAAAAACTTTAAATCGCTGTAACTTCTAAACTAGCAGAGATAGAGGGCCCAGAGTTGAACGGGAACAATTTTCAAAAAACCGAGTTTTGTTGTCTACAAGCATCAGGTATCCTCCAGAACAACTTTAAACTGCTCTACAAGCCAAGCGGAAAGAGCTAGAGTACCCAGAATTCGCCGAATCAATTTTTCAAGTTTTCGTATATGGGTGGTTTTCTTCCCTTTTTCAATGCCTCACCATTGGTAAAGTTGAAATCCGAATTAAATGAAACTCTAGGACGTTAAAGAGGGGAAGTTCCTCTTTCATTTGCGCCGAAAACCAGCTCTCTAGCTGGTCTGGAACGGCAGCAATCACAAAAAGTTTTCAAAAAAACTTTAAATCGCTGTAACTTCTAAACTAGCAGAGATAGAGGGACCAGAGTTGAACGGGAATAATTTTCAAAAAACCGAGTTTTGTTGTCTACAAGCATCAGGTATCCTCCAGAACAACTTTAAACTGCTCTACAAGCCAAGCGGAAAGAGCTAGAGTACCCAGAATTCGCCGAATCAATTTTTCAAGTTTTCGTATATGGGTGGTTTTCTTCCCTTTTTCAATGCCTCACCATTGGTAAAGTTGAAATCCGAATTAAATGAAACTCTAGGACGTTAAAGAGGGGAAGTTCCTCTTTCATTTGCGCCGAAAACCAGCTCTCTAGCTGGTCTGGAACGGCAGCAATCACAAAAAGTTTTCAAAAAAACTTTAAATCGCTGTAACTTCTAAACTAGCAGAGATAGAGGGCCCAGAGTTGAACGGGAACAATTTTCAAAAAACCGAGTTTTGTTGTCTACAAGCATCAGGTATCCTCCAGAAGAACTTTAAACTGCTCTACAAGCCAAGCGGAAAGAGCTAGAGTACCCAGAATTCGCCGAATCAATTTTTCAAGTTTTCGTATATGGGTGGTTTTCTTCCCTTTTTCAATGCCTCACCATTGGTAAAGTTGAAATCCGAATTAAATGAAACTCTAGGACGTTAAAGAGGGGAAGTTCCTCTTTCATTTGCGCCGAAAACCAGCTCTCTAGCTGGTCTGGAACGGCAGCAATCACAAAAAGTTTTCAAAAAAACTTTAAATCGCTGTAACTTCTAAACTAGCAGAGATAGAAGGCCCAGAGTTGAACGGGAACAATTTTCAAAAAACCGAGTTTTATTGTCTACAAGCATCAGGTATCCTCCAGAACAACTTTGAACTGCTCTACAAGCCAAGCGGAAAGAGCTAGAGTACCCAGAATTCGCCGAATCAATTTTTCAAGTTTTCGTATATGGGTGGTTTTCTTCCCTTTTTCAATGCCTCACCATTGGTAAAGTTGAAATCCGAATTAAATGAAACTCTAGGACGTTAAAGAGGGGAAGTTCCTCTTTCATTTGCGCCGAAAACCAGCTCTCTAGCTGGTCTGGAACGGCAGCAATCACAAAAAGTTTTCAAAAAAACTTTAAATCGCTGTAACTTCTAAACTAGCAGAGATAGAGGGCCCAGAGTTGAACGGGAACAATTTTCAAAAAACCGAGTTTTATTGTCTACAAGCATCAGGTATCCTCCAGAAGAACTTTAAACTGCTCTACAAGCCAAGCGGAAAGAGCTAGAGTACCCAGAATTCGCCGAATCAATTTTTCAAGTTTTCGTATATGGGTGGTTTTCTTCCCTTTTTCAATGCCTCACCATTGGTAAAGTTGAAATCCGAATTAAATGAAACTCTGGGACGTTAAAGAGGGGAAGTTCCTCTTTCATTTGCGCCGAAAACCAGCTCTCTAGCTGGTCTGGAACGGCAGCAATCACAAAAAGTTTTCAAAAAAACTTTAAATCGCTGTAACTTCTAAACTAGCAGAGATAGAGGGCCCAGAGTTGAACGGGAACAATTTTCAAAAAACCGAGTTTCGTTGTCTACAAGCATCAGGTATGCTCCAGAACAACTTTAAACTGCTCTACAAGCCAAGCGGAAAGAGCTAGAGTACCCAGAATTCGCCGAATCAATTTTTCAAGTTTTCGTATATGGGTGGTTTTCTTCCCTTTTTCAATGCCTCACCATTGGTAAAGTTGAAATCCGAATTAAATGAAACTCTAGGACGTTAAAGAGGGGAAGTTCCTCTTTCATTTGCGCCGAAAACCAGCTCTCTAGCTGATCTGGAACGGCAGCAATCACAAAAAGTTTTCAAAAAAACTTTAAATCGCTGTAACTTCTAAACTAGCCCAGAGTTGAACGGGAACAATTTTCAAAAAACCGAGTTTTGTTGTCTACAAGCATCAGGTATCCTCCAGAACAACTTTAAACTGCTCTACAAGCCAAGCGGAAAGAGCTAGAGTACCCAGAATTCGCCGAATCAATTTTTCAAGTTTTCGTATATGGGTGGTTTTCTTCCCTTTTTCAATGCCTCACCATTGGTAAAGTTGAAATCCGAATTAAATGAAACTCTAGGACGTTAAAGAGGGGAAGTTCCTCTTTCATTTGCGCCGAAAACCAGCTCTCTAGCTGGTCTGGAACGGCAGCAATCACAAAAAGTTTTCAAAAAAACTTTAAATCGCTGTAACTTCTAAACTAGCAGAGATAGAGGGCCCAGAGTTGAACGGGAACAATTTTCAAAAAACCGAGTTTTGTTGTCTACAAGCATCAGGTATCCTCCAGAACAACTTTAAACTGCTCTACAAGCCAAGCGGAAAGAGCTAGAGTACCCAGAATTCGCCGAATCAATTTTTCAAGTTTTCGTATATGGGTGGTTTTCTTCCCTTTTTCAATGCCTCACCATTGGTAAAGTTGAAATCCGAATTAAATGAAACTCTAGGACGTTAAAGAGGGGAAGTTCCTCTTTCATTTGCGCCGAAAACCAGCTCTCTAGCTGGTCTGGAACGGCAGCAATCACAAAAAGTTTTCAAAAAAACTTTAAATCGCTGTAACTTCTAAACTAGCAGAGATAGAGGGCCCAGAGTTGAACGGGAACAATTTTCAAAAAACCGAGTTTTGTTGTCTACAAGCATCAGGTATCCTCCAGAACAACTTTAAACTGCTCTACAAGCCAAGCGGAAAGAGCTAGAGTACCCAGAATTCGCCGAATCAATTTTTCAAGTTTTCGTATATGGGTGGTTTTCTTCCCTTTTTCAATGCCTCACCATTGGTAAAGTTGAAATCCGAATTAAATGAAACTCTAGGACGTTAAAGAGGGGAAGTTCCTCTTTCATTTGCGCCGAAAACCAGCTCTCTAGCTGGTCTGGAACGGCAGCAATCACAAAAAGTTTTCAAAAAAACTTTAAATCGCTGTAACTTCTAAACTAGCAGAGATAGAGGGCCCAGAGTTGAACGGGAACAATTTTCAAAAAACCGAGTTTTGTTGTCTACAAGCATCAGGTATCCTCCAGAACAACTTTAAACTGCTCTACAAGCCAAGCGGAAAGAGCTAGAGTACCCAGAATTCGCCGAATCAATTTTTCAAGTTTTCGTATATGGGTGGTTTTCTTCCCTTTTTCAATGCCTCACCATTGGTAAAGTTGAAATCCGAATTAAATGAAACTCTAGGACGTTAAAGAGGGGAAGTTCCTCTTTCATTTGCGCCGAAAACCAGCTCTCTAGCTGGTCTGGAACGGCAGCAATCACAAAAAGTTTTCAAAAAAACTTTAAATCGCTGTAACTTCTAAACTAGCAGAGATAGAGGGCCCAGAGTTGAACGGGAACAATTTTCAAAAAACCGAGTTTTGTTGTCTACAAGCATCAGGTATCCTCCAGAACAACTTTAAACTGCTCTACAAGCCAAGCGGAAAGAGCTAGAGTACCCAGAATTCGCCGAATCAATTTTTCAAGTTTTCGTATATGGGTGGTTTTCTTCCCTTTTTCAATGCCTCACCATTGGTAAAGTTGAAATCCGAATTAAATGAAACTCTAGGACGTTAAAGAGGGGAAGTTCCTCTTTCATTTGCGCCGAAAACCAGCTCTCTAGCTGGTCTGGAACGGCAGCAATCACAAAAAGTTTTCAAAAAAACTTTAAATCGCTGTAACTTCTAAACTAGCAGAGATAGAGGGCCCAGAGTTGAACGGGAACAATTTTCAAAAAACCGAGTTTTGTTGTCTACAAGCATCAGGTATCCTCCAGAACAACTTTAAACTGCTCTACAAGCCAAGCGGAAAGAGCTAGAGTACCCAGAATTCGCCGAATCAATTTTTCAAGTTTTCGTATATGGGTGGTTTTCTTCCCTTTTTCAATGCCTCACCATTGGTAAAGTTGAAATCCGAATTAAATAAAACTCTAGGACGTTAAAGAGGGGAAGTTCCTCTTTCATTTGCGCCGAAAAACAGCTCTCTAGCTGGTCTGGAACGGCAGCAATCACAAAAAGTTTTCAAAAAAACTTTAAAGGTATCAGGTATCCTCCAGAACAACTTTAAACTGCTCTACAAGCCAAGCGGAAAGAGCTAGAGTACCCAGAATTCGCCGAATCAATTTTTCAAGTTTTCGTATATGGGTGGTTTTCTTCCCTTTTTCAATGCCTCACCATTGGTAAAGTTGAAATCCGAATTAAATGAAACTCTAGGACGTTAAAGAGGGGAAGTTCCTCTTTCATTTGCGCCGAAAACCAGCTCTCTAGCTGGTCTGGAACGGCAGCAATCACAAAAAGTTTTCAAAAAAACTTTAAATCGCTGTAACTTCTAAACTAGCAGAGATAGAGGGTCCAGAGTTGAACGGGAACAATTTTCAAAAAACCGAGTTTTGTTGTCTACAAGCATCAGGTATCCTCCAGAACAACTTTAAACTGCTCTACAAGCCAAGCGGAAAGAGCTAGAGTACCCAGAATTCGCCGAATCAATTTTTCAAGTTTTCGTATATGGGTGGTTTTCTTCCCTTTTTCAATGCCTCACCATTGGTAAAGTTGAAATCCGAATTAAATGAAACTCTAGGACGTTAAAGAGGGGAAGTTCCTCTTTCATTTGCGCCGAAAACCAGCTCTCTAGCTGGTCTGGAACGGCAGCAATCACAAAAAGTTTTCAAAAAAACTTTAAATCGCTGTAACTTCTAAACTAGCAGAGATAGAGGGCCCAGAGTTGAACGGGAACAATTTTCAAAAAACCGAGTTTTGTTGTCTACAAGCATCAGGTATCCTCCAGAAGAACTTTAAACTGCTCTACAAGCCAAGCGGAAAGAGCTAGAGTACCCAGAATTCGCCGAATCAATTTTTCAAGTTTTCGTATATGGGTGGTTTTCTTCCCTTTTTCAATGCCTCACCATTGGTAAAGTTGAAATCCGAATTAAATGAAACTCTAGGACGTTAAAGAGGGGAAGTTCCTCTATCATTTGCGCCGAAAACCAGCTCTCTAGCTAGTCTGGAACGGCAGCAATCACAAAAAGTTTTCAAAAAAACTTTAAAGGTATCAGGTATCCTCCAGAACAACTTTAAACTGCTCTACAAGCCAAGCGGAAAGAGCTAGAGTACCCAGAATTCGCCGAATCAATTTTTCAAGTTTTCGTATATGGGTGGTTTTCTTCCCTTTTTCAATGCCTCACCATTGGTAAAGTTGAAATCCGAATTAAATGAAACTCTAGGACGTTAAAGAGGGGAAGTTCCTCTTTCATTTGCGCCGAAAACCAGCTCTCTAGCTGGTCTGGAACGGCAGCAATCACAAAAAGTTTTCAAAAAAACTTTAAATCGCTGTAACTTCTAAACTAGCAGAGATAGAGGGCCCAGAGTTGAACGGGAACAATTTTCAAAAAACCGAGTTTTGTTGTCTACAAGCATCAGGTATCCTCCAGAACAACTTTAAACTGCTCTACAAGCCAAGCGGAAAGAGCTAGAGTACCCAGAATTCGCCGAATCAATTTTTCAAGTTTTCGTATATGGGTGGTTTTCTTCCCTTTTTCAATGCCTCACCATTGGTAAAGTTGAAATCCGAATTAAATGAAACTCTAGGACGTTAAAGAGGGGAAGTTCCTCTTTCATTTGCGCCGAAAACCAGCTCTCTAGCTGGTCTGGAACGGCAGCAATCACAAAAAGTTTTCAAAAAAACTTTAAATCGCTGTAACTTCTAAACTAGCAGAGATAGAGGGTCCAGAGTTGAACGGGAACAATTTTCAAAAAACCGAGTTTTGTTGTCTACAAGCATCAGGTATCCTCCAGAACAACTTTAAACTGCTCTACAAGCCAAGCGGAAAGAGCTAGAGTACCCAGAATTCGCCGAATCAATTTTTCAAGTTTTCGTATATGGGTGGTTTTCTTCCCTTTTTCAATGCCTCACCATTGGTAAAGTTGAAATCCGAATTAAATGAAACTCTAGGACGTTAAAGAGGGGAAGTTCCTCTTTCATTTGCGCCGAAAACCAGCTCTCTAGCTGGTCTGGAACGGCAGCAATCACAAAAAGTTTTCAAAAAAACTTTAAATCGCTGTAACTTCTAAACTAGCAGAGATAGAGGGCCCAGAGTTGAACGGGAACAATTTTCAAAAAACCGAGTTTTGTTGTCTACAAGCATCAGGTATCCTCCAGAAGAACTTTAAACTGCTCTACAAGCCAAGCGGAAAGAGCTAGAGTACCCAGAATTCGCCGAATCAATTTTTCAAGTTTTCGTATATGGGTGGTTTTCTTCCCTTTTTCAATGCCTCACCATTGGTAAAGTTGAAATCCGAATTAAATGAAACTCTAGGACGTTAAAGAGGGGAAGTTCCTCTATCATTTGCGCCGAAAACCAGCTCTCTAGCTAGTCTGGAACGGCAGCAATCACAAAAAGTTTTCAAAAAAACTTTAAAGGTATCAGGTATCCTCCAGAACAACTTTAAACTGCTCTACAAGCCAAGCGGAAAGAGCTAGAGTACCCAGAATTCGCCGAATCAATTTTTCAAGTTTTCGTATATGGGTGGTTTTCTTCCCTTTTTCAATGCCTCACCATTGGTAAAGTTGAAATCCGAATTAAATGAAACTCTAGGACGTTAAAGAGGGGAAGTTCCTCTTTCATTTGCGCCGAAAACCAGCTCTCTAGCTGGTCTGGAACGGCAGCAATCACAAAAAGTTTTCAAAAAAACTTTAAATCGCTGTAACTTCTAAACTAGCAGAGATAGAGGGTCCAGAGTTGAACGGGAACAATTTTCAAAAAACCGAGTTTTGTTGTCTACAAGCATCAGGTATCCTCCAGAACAACTTTAAACTGCTCTACAAGCCAAGCGGAAAGAGCTAGAGTACCCAGAATTCGCCGAATCAATTTTTCAAGTTTTCGTATATGGGTGGTTTTCTTCCCTTTTTCAATGCCTCACCATTGGTAAAGTTGAAATCCGAATTAAATGAAACTCTAGGACGTTAAAGAGGGGAAGTTCCTCTTTCATTTGCGCCGAAAACCAGCTCTCTAGCTGGTCTGGAACGGCAGCAATCACAAAAAGTTTTCAAAAAAACTTTAAATCGCTGTAACTTCTAAACTAGCAGAGATAGAGGGTCCAGAGTTGAACGGGAACAATTTTCAAAAAACCGAGTTTTGTTGTCTACAAGCATCAGGTATCCTCCAGAACAACTTTAAACTGCTCTACAAGCCAAGCGGAAAGAGCTAGAGTACCCAGAATTCGCCGAATCAATTTTTCAAGTTTTCGTATATGGGTGGTTTTCTTCCCTTTTTCAATGCCTCACCATTGGTAAAGTTGAAATCCGAATTAAATGAAACTCTAGGACGTTAAAGAGGGGAAGTTCCTCTTTCATTTGCGCCGAAAACCAGCTCTCTAGCTGGTCTGGAACGGCAGCAATCACAAAAAGTTTTCAAAAAAACTTTAAATCGCTGTAACTTCTAAACTAGCAGAGATAGAGGGCCCAGAGTTGAACGGGAACAATTTTCAAAAAACCGAGTTTTGTTGTCTACAAGCATCAGGTATCCTCCAGAAGAACTTTAAACTGCTCTACAAGCCAAGCGGAAAGAGCTAGAGTACCCAGAATTCGCCGAATCAATTTTTCAAGTTTTCGTATATGGGTGGTTTTCTTCCCTTTTTCAATGCCTCACCATTGGTAAAGTTGAAATCCGAATTAAATGAAACTCTAGGACGTTAAAGAGGGGAAGTTCCTCTATCATTTGCGCCGAAAACCAGCTCTCTAGCTAGTCTGGAACGGCAGCAATCACAAAAAGTTTTCAAAAAAACTTTAAAGGTATCAGGTATCCTCCAGAACAACTTTAAACTGCTCTACAAGCCAAGCGGAAAGAGCTAGAGTACCCAGAATTCGCCGAATCAATTTTTCAAGTTTTCGTATATGGGTGGTTTTCTTCCCTTTTTCAATGCCTCACCATTGGTAAAGTTGAAATCCGAATTAAATGAAACTCTAGGACGTTAAAGAGGGGAAGTTCCTCTTTCATTTGCGCCGAAAACCAGCTCTCTAGCTGGTCTGGAACGGCAGCAATCACAAAAAGTTTTCAAAAAAACTTTAAATCGCTGTAACTTCTAAACTAGCAGAGATAGAGGGCCCAGAGTTGAACGGGAACAATTTTCAAAAAACCGAGTTTTGTTGTCTACAAGCATCAGGTATCCTCCAGTACAACTTTAGACTGCTCTACAAGCCAAGCGGAAAGAGCTAGAGTACCCAGAATTCGCCGAATCAATTTTTCAAGTTTTCGTATATGGGTGGTTTTCTTCCCTTTTTCAATGCCTCACCATTGGTAAAGTTGAAATCCGAATTAAATGAAACTCTAGGACGTTAAAGAGGGGAAGTTCCTCTTTCATTTGCGCCGAAAACCAGCTCTCTAGCTAGTCTGGAACGGCAGCAATCACAAAAAGTTTTCAAAAAAACTTTAAATCGCTGTAACTTCTAAACTAGCAGAGATAGAGGGCCCAGAGTTGAACGGGAACAATTTTCAAAAAACCGAGTTTTGTTGTCTACAAGCATCAGGTATCCTCCAGAACAACTTTAAACTGCTCTACAAGCCAAGCGGAAAGAGCTAGAGTACCCAGAATTCGCCGAATCAATTTTTCAAGTTTTCGTATATGGGTGGTTTTCTTCCCTTTTTCAATGCCTCACCATTGGTAAAGTTGAAATCCGAATTAAATGAAACTCTAGGACGTTAAAGAGGGGAAGTTCCTCTTTCATTTGCGCCGAAAACCAGCTCTCTAGCTGGTCTGGAACGGCAGCAATCACAAAAAGTTTTCAAAAAAACTTTAAATCGCTGTAACTTCTAAACTAGCAGAGATAGAGGGCCCAGAGTTGAACGGGAACAATTTTCAAAAAACCGAGTTTTGTTGTCTACAAGCATCAGGTATCCTCCAGTACAACTTTAAACTGCTCTACAAGCCAAGCGGAAAGAGCTAGAGTACCCAGAATTCGCCGAATCAATTTTTCAAGTTTTCGTATATGGGTGGTTTTCTTCCCTTTTTCAATGGCTCACCATTGGTAAAGTTGAAATCCGAATTAAATGAAACTCTAGGACGTTAAAGAGGGGAAGTTCCTCTTTCATTTGCGCCGAAAACCAGCTCTCTAGCTGGTCTGGAACGGCAGCAATCACAAAAAGTTTTCAAAAAAACTTTAAATCGCTGTAACTTCTAAACTAGCAGAGATAGAGGGCCCAGAGTTGAACGGGAACAATTTTCAAAAAACCGAGTTTTGTTGTCTACAAGCATCAGGTATCCTCCAGAACAACTTTAAACTGCTCTACAAGCCAAGCGGAAAGAGCTAGAGTACCCAGAATTCGCCGAATCAATTTTTCAAGTTTTCGTATATGGGTGGTTTTCTTCCCTTTTTCAATGCCTCACCATTGGTAAAGTTGAAATCCGAATTAAATGAAACTCTAGGACGTTAAAGAGGGGAAGTTCCTCTTTCATTTGCGCCGAAAACCAGCTCTCTAACTGGTCTGGAACGGCAGCAATCACAAAAAGTTTTCAAAAAAACTTTAAATCGCTGTAACTTCTAAACTAGCAGAGATAGAGGGCCCAGAGTTGAACGGGAACAATTTTCAAAAAACCGAGTTTTGTTGTCTACAAGCATCAGGTATCCTCCAGAACAACTTTAAACTGCTCTACAAGCCAAGCGTAAAGAGCTAGAGTACCCAGAATTCGCCGAATCAATTTTTCAAGTTTTCGTATATGGGTGGTTTTCTTCCCTTTTTCAATGCCTCACCATTGGTAAAGTTGAAATCCGAATTAAATGAAACTCTAGGACGTTAAAGAGGGGAAGTTCCTCTTTCATTTGCGCCGAAAACCAGCTCTCTAGCTGGTCTGGAACGGCAGCAATCACAAAAAGTTTTCAAAAAAACTTTAAATCGCTGTAACTTCTAAACTAGCAGAGATAGAGGGCCCAGAGTTGAACGGGAACAATTTTCAAAAAACCGAGTTTTGTTGTCTACAAGCATCAGGTATCCTCCAGTACAACTTTAAACTGCTCTACAAGCCAAGCGGAAAGAGCTAGAGTACCCAGAATTCGCCGAATCAATTTTTCAAGTTTTCGTATATGGGTGGTTTTCTTCCCTTTTTCAATGCCTCACCATTGGTAAAGTTGAAATCCGAATTAAATGAAACTCTAGGACGTTAAAGAGGGGAAGTTCCTCTTTCATTTGCGCCGAAAACCAGCTCTCTAGCTGGTCTGGAACGGCAGCAATCACAAAAAGTTTTCAAAAAAACTTTAAATCGCTGTAACTTCTAAACTAGCAGAGATAGAGGGCCCAGAGTTGAACGGGAACAATTTTCAAAAAACCGAGTTTTGTTGTCTACAAGCATCAGGTATCCTCCAGTACAACTTTAAACTGCTCTACAAGCCAAGCGGAAAGAGCTAGAGTACCCAGAATTCGCCGAATCAATTTTTCAAGTTTTCGTATATGGGTGGTTTTCTTCCCTTTTTCAATGGCTCACCATTGGTAAAGTTGAAATCCGAATTAAATGAAACTCTAGGACGTTAAAGAGGGGAAGTTCCTCTTTCATTTGCGCCGAAAACCAGCTCTCCAGCTGGTCTGGAACGGCAGCAATCACAAAAAGTTTTCAAAAAAACTTTAAATCGCTGTAACTTCTAAAGTAGCAGAGATAGAGGGCCCAGAGTTGAACGGGAACAATTTTCAAAAAAACCGAGTTTTGTTGTCTACAAGCATCAGGTATCCTCCAGAACAACTTTAAACTGCTCTACAAGCCAAGCGGAAAGAGCTAGAGTACCCAGAATTCGCCGAATCAATTTTTCAAGTTTTCGTATATGGGTGGTTTTCTTCCCTTTTTCAATGCCTCACCATTGGTAAAGTTGAAATCCGAATTAAATGAAACTCTAGGACGTTAAAGAGGGGAAGTTCCTCTTTCATTTGCGCCGAAAACCAGCTCTCTAGCTGGTCTGGAACGGCAGCAATCACAAAAAGTTTTCAAAAAAACTTTAAATCGCTGTAACTTCTAAAGTAGCAGAGATAGAGGGCCCAGAGTTGAACGGGAACAATTTTCAAAAAACCGAGTTTTGTTGTCTACAAGCATCAGGTATCCTCCAGAACAACTTTAAACTGCTCTACAAGCCAAGCGGAAAGAGCTAGAGTACCCAGAATTCGCCGAATCAATTTTTCAAGTTTTCGTATATGGGTGGTTTTCTTCCCTTTTTCAATGCCTCACCATTGGTAAAGTTGAAATCCGAATTAAATGAAACTCTAGGACGTTAAAGAGGGGAAGTTCCTCTTTCATTTGCGCCGAAAACCAGCTCTCTAGCTTGTCTGGAACGGCAGCAATCACAAAAAGTTTTCAAAAAAACTTTAAATCGCTGTAACTTCTAAACTAGCAGAGATAGAGGGCCCAGAGTTGAACGGGAACAATTTTCAAAAAACCGAGTTTTGTTGTCTACAAGCATCAGGTATCCTCCAGAACAACTTTAAACTGCTCTACAAGCCAAGCGGAAAGAGCTAGAGTACCCAGAATTCGCCGAATCAATTTTTCAAGTTTTCGTATATGGGTGGTTTTCTTCCCTTTTTCAATGCCTCACCATTGGTAAAGTTGAAATCCGAATTAAATGAAACTCTAGGACGTTAAAGAGGGGAAGTTCCTCTTTCATTTGCGCCGAAAACCAGCTCTCTAGCTGGTCTGGAACGGCAGCAATCACAAAAAGTTTTCAAAAAAACTTTAAATCGCTGTAACTTCTAAACTAGCAGAGATAGAGGGCCCAGAGTTGAACGGGAACAATTTTCAAAAAACCGAGTTTTGTTGTCTACAAGCATCAGGTATCCTCCAGAACAACTTTAAACTGCTCTACAAGCCAAGCGGAAAGAGCTAGAGTACCCAGAATTCGCCGAATCAATTTTTCAAGTTTTCGTATATGGGTGGTTTTCTTCCCTTTTTCAATGCCTCACCATTGGTAAAGTTGAAATCCGAATTAAATGAAACCGAATCAATTTTTCAAGTTTTCGTATATGGGTGGTTTTCTTCCCTTTTTCAATGCCTCACCATTGGTAAAGTTGAAATCCGAATTAAATGAAACTCTAGGACGTTAAAGAGGGGAACTTCCTCTTTCATTTGCGCCGAAAACCAGCTCTCTAGCTGGTCTGGAACGGCAGCAATCACAAAAAGTTTTCAAAAAAACTTTAAATCGCTGTAACTTCTAAACTAGCAGAGATAGAGGGCCCAGAGTTGAACGGGAACAATTTTCAAAAAACCGAGTTTTGTTGTCTACAAGCATCAGGTATCCTCCAGAACAACTTTAAACTGCTCTACAAGCCAAGCGGAAAGAGCTAGAGTACCCAGAATTCGCCGAATCAATTTTTCAAGTTTTCGTATATGGGTGGTTTTCTTCCCTTTTTCAATGCCTCACCATTGGTAAAGTTGAAATCCGAATTAAATGAAACTCTAGGACGTTAAAGAGGGGAAGTTCCTCTTTCATTTGCGCCAAAAACCAGCTCTCTAGCTGGTCTGGAACGGCAGCAATCACAAAAAGTTTTCAAAAGAACTTTAAATCGCTGTAACTTCTAAACTAGCAGAGATAGAGGGCCCAGAGTTGAACGGGAACAATTTTCAAAAAACCGAGTTTTGTTGTCTACAAGCATCAGGTATCCTCCAGAACAACTTTAAACTGCTCTACAAGCCAAGCGGAAAGAGCTAGAGTACCCAGAATTCGCCGAATCAATTTTTCAAGTTTTCGTATATGGGTGGTTTTCTTCCCTTTTTCAATGCCTCACCATTGGTAAAGTTGAAATCCGAATTAAATGAAACTCTAGGACGTTAAAGAGGGGAAGTTCCTCTTTCATTTGCGCCGAAAACCAGCTCTCTAGCTGGTCTGGAACGGCAGCAATCACAAAAAGTTTTCAAAAAAACTTTAAATCGCTGTAACTTCTAAACTAGCAGAGATAGAGGGCCCAGAGTTGAACGGGAACAATTTTCAAAAAACCGAGTTTTGTTGTCTACAAGCATCAGGTATCCTCCAGTACAACTTTAAACTGCTCTACAAGCCAAGCGGAAAGAGCTAGAGTACCCAGAATTCGCCGAATCAATTTTTCAAGTTTTCGTATATGGGTGGTTTTCTTCCCTTTTTCAATGGCTCACCATTGGTAAAGTTGAAATCCGAATTAAATGAAACTCTAGGACGTTAAAGAGGGGAAGTTCCTCTTTCATTTGCGCCGAAAACCAGCTCTCTAGCTGGTCTGGAACGGCAGCAATCACAAAAAGTTTTCAAAAAAACTTTAAATCGCTGTAACTTCTAAACTAGCAGAGATAGAGGGCCCAGAGTTGAACGGGAACAATTTTCAAAAAACCGAGTTTTGTTGTCTACAAGCATCAGGTATCCTCCAGAACAACTTTAAACTGCTCTACAAGCCAAGCGGAAAGAGCTAGAGTACCCAGAATTCGCCGAATCAATTTTTCAAGTTTTCGTATATGGGTGGTTTTCTTCCCTTTTTCAATGCCTCACCATTGGTAAAGTTGAAATCCGAATTAAATGAAACTCTAGGACGTTAAAGAGGGGAAGTTCCTCTTTCATTTGCGCCGAAAACCAGCTCTCTAGCTGGTCTGGAACGGCAGCAATCACAAAAAGTTTTCAAAAAAACTTTAAATCGCTGTAACTTCTAAACTAGCAGAGATAGAGGGCCCAGAGTTGAACGGGAACAATTTTCAAAAAACCGAGTTTTGTTGTCTACAAGCATCAGGTATCCTCCAGTACAACTTTAAACTGCTCTACAAGCCAAGCGGAAAGAGCTAGAGTACCCAGAATTCGCCGAATCAATTTTTCAAGTTTTCGTATATGGGTGGTTTTCTTCCCTTTTTCAATGCCTCACCATTGGTAAAGTTGAAATCCGAATTAAATGAAACTCTAGGACGTTAAAGAGGGGAAGTTCCTCTTTCATTTGCGCCGAAAACCAGCTCTCTAGCTGGTCTGGAACGGCAGCAATCACAAAAAGTTTTCAAAAAAACTTTAAATCGCTGTAACTTCTAAACTAGCAGAGATAGAGGGCCCAGAGTTGAACGGGAACAATTTTCAAAAAACCGAGTTTTGTTGTCTACAAGCATCAGGTATCCTCCAGAACAACTTTAAACTGCTCTACAAGCCAAGCGGAAAGAGCTAGAGTACCCAGAATTCGCCGAATCAATTTTTCAAGTTTTCGTATATGGGTGGTTTTCTTCCCTTTTTCAATGCCTCACCATTGGTCAAGTTGAAATCCGAATTAAATGAAACTCTAGGACGTTAAAGAGGGGAAGTTCCTCTTTCATTTGCGCCGTGGTTTTCTTCCCTTTTTCAATGCCTCACCATTGGTAAAGTTGAAATCCGAATTAAATGAAACTCTAGGACGTTAAAGAGGGGAAGTTCCTCTTTCATTTGCGCCGAAAACCAGCTCTCTAGCTGGTCTGGAACGGCAGCAATCACAAAAAGTTTTCAAAAAAACTTTAAATCGCTGTAACTTCTAAACTAGCAGAGATAGAGGGCCCAGAGTTGAACGGGAACAATTTTCAAAAAACCGAGTTTTGTTGTCTACAAGCATCAGGTATCCTCCAGTACAACTTTAAACTGCTCTACAAGCCAAGCGGAAAGAGCTAGAGTACCCAGAATTCGCCGAATCAATTTTTCAAGTTTTCGTATATGGGTGGTTTTCTTCCCTTTTTCAATGGCTCACCATTGGTAAAGTTGAAATCCGAATTAAATGAAACTCTAGGACGTTCAAGAGGGGAAGTTCCTCTTTCATTTGCGCCGAAAACCAGCTCTCTAGCTGGTCTGGAACGGCAGCAATCACAAAAAGTTTTCAAAAAAACTTTAAATCGCTGTAACTTCTAAACTAGCAGAGATAGAGGGCCCAGAGTTGAACGGGAACAATTTTCAAAAAACCGAGTTTTGTTGTCTACAAGCATCAGGTATCCTCCAGAACAACTTTAAACTGCTCTACAAGCCAAGCGGAAAGAGCTAGAGTACCCAGAATTCGCCGAATCAATTTTTCAAGTTTTCGTATATGGGTGGTTTTCTTCCCTTTTTCAATGCCTCACCATTGGTAAAGTTGAAATCCGAATTAAATGAAACTCTAGGACGTTAAAGAGGGGAAGTTCCTCTTTCATTTGCGCCGAAAACCAGCTCTCTAGCTGGTCTGGAACGGCAGCAATCACAAAAAGTTTTCAAAAAAACTTTAAATCGCCGTAACTTCTAAACTAGCAGAGATAGAGGGCCCAGAGTTGAACGGGAACAATTTTCAAAAAACCAAGTTTTGTTGTCTACAAGCATCGGGTATCCTCCAGTACAACTTTAAACTGCTCTACAAGCCAAGCGGAAAGAGCTAGAGTACCCAGAATTCGCCGAATCAATTTTTCAAGTTTTCGTATATGGGTGGTTTTCTTCCCTTTTTCAATGGCTCACCATTGGTAAAGTTGAAATCCGAATTAAATGAAACTCTAGGACGTTAAAGAGGGGAAGTTCCTCTTTCATTTGCACCGAAAACCAGCTCTCTAGCTGGTCTGGAACGGCAGCAATCACAAAAAGTTTTCAAAAAAACTTTAAATCGCTGTAACTTCTAAACTAGCAGAGATAGAGGGCCCAGAGTTGAACGGGAACAATTTTCAAAAAACCGAGTTTTGTTGTCTACAAGCATCAGGTATCCTCCAGTACAACTTTAAACTGCTCTACAAGCCAAGCGGAAAGAGCTAGAGTACCCAGAATTCGCCGAATCAATTTTTCAAGTTTTCGTATATGGGTGGTTTTCTTCCCTTTTTCAATGCCTCACCATTGGTAAAGTTGAAATCCGAATTAAATGAAACTCTAGGACGTTAAAGAGGGGAAGTTCCTCTTTCATTTGCGCCGTGGTTTTCTTCCCTTTTTCAATGCCTCACCATTGGTAAAGTTGAAATCCGAATTAAATGAAACTCTAGGACGTTCAAGAGGGGAAGTTCCTCTTTCATTTGCGCCGAAAACCAGCTCTCTAGCTGGTCTGGAACGGCAGCAATCACAAAAAGTTTTCAAAAAAACTTTAAATCGCTGTAACTTCTAAACTAGCAGAGATAGAGGGCCCAGAGTTGAACGGGAACAATTTTCAAAAAACCGAGTTTTGTTGTCTACAAGCATCAGGTATCCTCCAGAACAACTTTAAACTGCTCTACAAGCCAAGCGGAAAGAGCTAGAGTACCCAGAATTCGCCGAATCAATTTTTCAAGTTTTCGTATATGGGTGGTTTTCTTCCCTTTTTCAATGCCTCACCATTGGTAAAGTTGAAATCCGAATTAAATGAAACTCTAGGACGTTAAAGAGGGGAAGTTCCTCTTTCATTTGCGCCGAAAACCAGCTCTCTAGCTGGTCTGGAACGGCAGCAATCACAAAAAGTTTTCAAAAAAACTTTAAATCGCCGTAACTTCTAAACTAGCAGAGATAGAGGGCCCAGAGTTGAACGGGAACAATTTTCAAAAAACCAAGTTTTGTTGTCTACAAGCATCGGGTATCCTCCAGTACAACTTTAAACTGCTCTACAAGCCAAGCGGAAAGAGCTAGAGTACCCAGAATTCGCCGAATCAATTTTTCAAGTTTTCGTATATGGGTGGTTTTCTTCCCTTTTTCAATGGCTCACCATTGGTAAAGTTGAAATCCGAATTAAATGAAACTCTAGGACGTTAAAGAGGGGAAGTTCCTCTTTCATTTGCACCGAAAACCAGCTCTCTAGCTGGTCTGGAACGGCAGCAATCACAAAAAGTTTTCAAAAAAACTTTAAATCGCTGTAACTTCTAAACTAGCAGAGATAGAGGGCCCAGAGTTGAACGGGAACAATTTTCAAAAAACCGAGTTTTGTTGTCTACAAGCATCAGGTATCCTCCAGTACAACTTTAAACTGCTCTACAAGCCAAGCGGAAAGAGCTAGAGTACCCAGAATTCGCCGAATCAATTTTTCAAGTTTTCGTATATGGGTGGTTTTCTTCCCTTTTTCAATGCCTCACCATTGGTAAAGTTGAAATCCGAATTAAATGAAACTCTAGGACGTTAAAGAGGGGAAGTTCCTCTTTCATTTGCGCCGTGGTTTTCTTCCCTTTTTCAATGCCTCACCATTGGTAAAGTTGAAATCCGAATTAAATGAAACTCTAGGACGTTAAAGAGGGGAAGTTCCTCTTTCATTTGCGCCGAAAACCAGCTCTCTAGCTGGTCTGGAACGGCAGCAATCACAAAAAGTTTTCAAAAAAACTTTAAATCGCTGTAACTTCTAAACTAGCAGAGATAGAGGGCCCAGAGTTGAACGGGAACAATTTTCAAAAAACCGAGTTTTGTTGTCTACAAGCATCAGGTATCCTCCAGAACAACTTTAAACTGCTCTACAAGCCAAGCGGAAAGAGCTAGAGTACCCAGAATTCGCCGAATCAATTTTTCAAGTTTTCGTATATGGGTGGTTTTCTTCCCTTTTTCAATGCCTCACCATTGGTCAAGTTGAAATCCGAATTAAATGAAACTCTAGGACGTTAAAGAGGGGAAGTTCCTCTTTCATTTGCGCCGTGGTTTTCTTCCCTTTTTCAATGCCTCACCATTGGTAAAGTTGAAATCCGAATTAAATGAAACTCTAGGACGTTAAAGAGGGGAAGTTCCTCTTTCATTTGCGCCGAAAACCAGCTCTCTAGCTGGTCTGGAACGGCAGCAATCACAAAAAGTTTTCAAAAAAACTTTAAATCGCTGTAACTTCTAAACTAGCAGAGATAGAGGGCCCAGAGTTGAACGGGAACAATTTTCAAAAAACCGAGTTTTGTTGTCTACAAGCATCAGGTATCCTCCAGTACAACTTTAAACTGCTCTACAAGCCAAGCGGAAAGAGCTAGAGTACCCAGAATTCGCCGAATCAATTTTTCAAGTTTTCGTATATGGGTGGTTTTCTTCCCTTTTTCAATGGCTCACCATTGGTAAAGTTGAAATCCGAATTAAATGAAACTCTAGGACGTTCAAGAGGGGAAGTTCCTCTTTCATTTGCGCCGAAAACCAGCTCTCTAGCTGGTCTGGAACGGCAGCAATCACAAAAAGTTTTCAAAAAAACTTTAAATCGCTGTAACTTCTAAACTAGCAGAGATAGAGGGCCCAGAGTTGAACGGGAACAATTTTCAAAAAACCGAGTTTTGTTGTCTACAAGCATCAGGTATCCTCCAGAACAACTTTAAACTGCTCTACAAGCCAAGCGGAAAGAGCTAGAGTACCCAGAATTCGCCGAATCAATTTTTCAAGTTTTCGTATATGGGTGGTTTTCTTCCCTTTTTCAATGCCTCACCATTGGTAAAGTTGAAATCCGAATTAAATGAAACTCTAGGACGTTAAAGAGGGGAAGTTCCTCTTTCATTTGCGCCGAAAACCAGCTCTCTAGCTGGTCTGGAACGGCAGCAATCACAAAAAGTTTTCAAAAAAACTTTAAATCGCCGTAACTTCTAAACTAGCAGAGATAGAGGGCCCAGAGTTGAACGGGAACAATTTTCAAAAAACCAAGTTTTGTTGTCTACAAGCATCGGGTATCCTCCAGTACAACTTTAAACTGCTCTACAAGCCAAGCGGAAAGAGCTAGAGTACCCAGAATTCGCCGAATCAATTTTTCAAGTTTTCGTATATGGGTGGTTTTCTTCCCTTTTTCAATGGCTCACCATTGGTAAAGTTGAAATCCGAATTAAATGAAACTCTAGGACGTTAAAGAGGGGAAGTTCCTCTTTCATTTGCACCGAAAACCAGCTCTCTAGCTGGTCTGGAACGGCAGCAATCACAAAAAGTTTTCAAAAAAACTTTAAATCGCTGTAACTTCTAAACTAGCAGAGATAGAGGGCCCAGAGTTGAACGGGAACAATTTTCAAAAAACCGAGTTTTGTTGTCTACAAGCATCAGGTATCCTCCAGTACAACTTTAAACTGCTCTACAAGCCAAGCGGAAAGAGCTAGAGTACCCAGAATTCGCCGAATCAATTTTTCAAGTTTTCGTATATGGGTGGTTTTCTTCCCTTTTTCAATGCCTCACCATTGGTAAAGTTGAAATCCGAATTAAATGAAACTCTAGGACGTTAAAGAGGGGAAGTTCCTCTTTCATTTGCGCCGTGGTTTTCTTCCCTTTTTCAATGCCTCACCATTGGTAAAGTTGAAATCCGAATTAAATGAAACTCTAGGACGTTAAAGAGGGGAAGTTCCTCTTTCATTTGCGCCGAAAACCAGCTCTCTAGCTGGTCTGGAACGGCAGCAATCACAAAAAGTTTTCAAAAAAACTTTAAATCGCTGTAACTTCTAAACTAGCAGAGATAGAGGGCCCAGAGTTGAACGGGAACAATTTTCAAAAAACCGAGTTTTGTTGTCTACAAGCATCAGGTATCCTCCAGTACAACTTTAAACTGCTCTACAAGCCAAGCGGAAAGAGCTAGAGTACCCAGAATTCGCCGAATCAATTTTTCAAGTTTTCGTATATGGGTGGTTTTCTTCCCTTTTTCAATACCTCACCATTGGTAAAGTTGAAATCCGAATTAAATGAAACTCTAGGACGTTAAAGAGGGGAAGTTCCTCTTTCATTTGCGCCGAAAACCAGCTCTCTAGCTGGTCTGGAACGGCAGCAATCACAAAAAGTTTTCAAAAAAACTTTAAATCGCTGTAACTTCTAAACTAGCAGAGATAGAGGGCCCAGAGTTGAACGGGAACAATTTTCAAAAAACCGAGTTTTGTTGTCTACAAGCATCAGGTATCCTCCAGTACAACTTTAAACTGCTCTACAAGCCAAGCGGAAAGAGCTAGAGTACCCAGAATTCGCCGAATCAATTTTTCAAGTTTTCGTATATGGGTGGTTTTCTTCCCTTTTTCAATGCCTCACCATTGGTAAAGTTGAAATCCGAATTAAATGAAACTCTAGGACGTTAAAGAGGGGAAGTTCCTCTTTCATTTGCGCCGAAAACCAGCTCTCTAGCTGGTCTGGAACGGCAGCAATCACAAAAAGTTTTCAAAAAAACTTTAAATCGCTGTAACTTCTAAACTAGCAGAGATAGAGGGCCCAGAGTTGAACGGGAACAATATTCAAAAAACCGAGTTTTGTTGTCTACAAGCATCAGGTATCCTCCAGAACAACTTTAAACTGCTCTACAAGCCAAGCGGAAAGAGCTAGAGTACCCAGAATTCGCCGAATCAATTTTTCAAGTTTTCGTATATGGGTGGTTTTCTTCCCTTTTTCAATGCCTCACCATTGGTAAAGTTGAAATCCGAATTAAATGAAACTCTAGGACGTTAAAGAGGGGAAGTTCCTCTTTCATTTGCGCCGAAAACCAGCTCTCTAGCTGGTCTGGAACGGCAGCAATCACAAAAAGTTTTCAAAAAAACTTTAAATCGCTGTAACTTCTAAACTAGCAGAGATAGAGGGCCCAGAGTTGAACGGGAACAATTTTCAAAAAACCGAGTTTTGTTGTCTACAAGCATCAGGTATCCTCCAGTACAACTTTAGACTGCTCTACAAGCCAAGCGGAAAGAGCTAGAGTACCCAGAATTCGCCGAATCAATTTTTCAAGTTTTCGTATATGGGTGGTTTTCTTCCCTTTTTCAATGCCTCACCATTGGTAAAGTTGAAATCCGAATTAAATGAAACTCTAGGACGTTAAAGAGGGGAAGTTCCTCTTTCATTTGCGCCGAAAACCAGCTCTCTAGCTGGTCTGGAACGGCAGCAATCACAAAAAGTTTTCAAAAAAACTTTAAATCGCTGTAACTTCTAAACTAGCAGAGATAGAGGGCCCAGAGTTGAACGGGAACAATTTTCAAAAAACCGAGTTTTGTTGTCTACAAGCATCAGGTATCCTCCAGAACAACTTTAAACTGCTCTACAAGCCAAGCGGAAAGAGCTAGAGTACCCAGAATTCGCCGAATCAATTTTTCAAGTTTTCGTATATGGGTGGTTTTCTTCCCTTTTTCAATGCCTCACCATTGGTAAAGTTGAAATCCGAATTAAATGAAACTCTAGGACGTTAAAGAGGGGAAGTTCCTCTTTCATTTGCGCCGTGGTTTTCTTCCCTTTTTCAATGCCTCACCATTGGTAAAGTTGAAATCCGAATTAAATGAAACTCTAGGACGTTAAAGAGGGGAAGTTCCTCTTTCATTTGCGCCGAAAACCAGCTCTCTAGCTGGTCTGGAACGGCAGCAATCACAAAAAGTTTTCAAAAAAACTTTAAATCGCTGTAACTTCTAAACTAGCAGAGATAGAGGGCCCAGAGTTGAACGGGAACAATTTTCAAAAAACCGAGTTTTGTTGTCTACAAGCATCAGGTATCCTCCAGTACAACTTTAAACTGCTCTACAAGCCAAGCGGAAAGAGCTAGAGTACCCAGAATTCGCCGAATCAATTTTTCAAGTTTTCGTATATGGGTGGTTTTCTTCCCTTTTTCAATGGCTCACCATTGGTAAAGTTGAAATCCGAATTAAATGAAACTCTAGGACGTTCAAGAGGGGAAGTTCCTCTTTCATTTGCGCCGAAAACCAGCTCTCTAGCTGGTCTGGAACGGCAGCAATCACAAAAAGTTTTCAAAAAAACTTTAAATCGCTGTAACTTCTAAACTAGCAGAGATAGAGGGCCCAGAGTTGAACGGGAACAATTTTCAAAAAACCGAGTTTTGTTGTCTACAAGCATCAGGTATCCTCCAGAACAACTTTAAACTGCTCTACAAGCCAAGCGGAAAGAGCTAGAGTACCCAGAATTCGCCGAATCAATTTTTCAAGTTTTCGTATATGGGTGGTTTTCTTCCCTTTTTCAATGCCTCACCATTGGTAAAGTTGAAATCCGAATTAAATGAAACTCTAGGACGTTAAAGAGGGGAAGTTCCTCTTTCATTTGCGCCGAAAACCAGCTCTCTAGCTGGTCTGGAACGGCAGCAATCACAAAAAGTTTTCAAAAAAACTTTAAATCGCTGTAACTTCTAAACTAGCAGAGATAGAGGGCCCAGAGTTGAACGGGAACAATTTTCAAAAAACCGAGTTTTGTTGTCTACAAGCATCAGGTATCCTCCAGTACAACTTTAAACTGCTCTACAAGCCAAGCGGAAAGAGCTAGAGTACCCAGAATTCGCCGAATCAATTTTTCAAGTTTTCGTATATGGGTGGTTTTCTTCCCTTTTTCAATGCCTCACCATTGGTAAAGTTGAAATCCGAATTAAATGAAACTCTAGGACGTTAAAGAGGGGAAGTTCCTCTTTCATTTGCGCCGAAAACCAGCTCTCTAGCTGGTCTGGAACGGCAGCAATCACAAAAAGTTTTCAAAAAAACTTTAAATCGCTGTAACTTCTAAACTAGCAGAGATAGAGGGCCCAGAGTTGAACGGGAACAATTTTCAAAAAACCAAGTTTTGTTGTCTACAAGCATCGGGTATCCTCCAGTACAACTTTAAACTGCTCTACAAGCCAAGCGGAAAGAGCTAGAGTACCCAGAATTCGCCGAATCAATTTTTCAAGTTTTCGTATATGGGTGGTTTTCTTCCCTTTTTCAATGCCTCACCATTGGTAAAGTTGAAATCCGAATTAAATGAAACTCTAGGACGTTAAAGAGGGGAAGTTCCTCTTTCATTTGCACCGAAAACCAGCTCTCTAGCTGGTCTGGAACGGCAGCAATCACAAAAAGTTTTCAAAAAAACTTTAAATCGCTGTAACTTCTAAACTAGCAGAGATAGAGGGCCCAGAGTTGAACGGGAACAATTTTCAAAAAACCGAGTTTTGTTGTCTACAAGCATCAGGTATCCTCCAGTACAACTTTAAACTGCTCTACAAGCCAAGCGGAAAGAGCTAGAGTACCCAGAATTCGCCGAATCAATTTTTCAAGTTTTCGTATATGGGTGGTTTTCTTCCCTTTTTCAATGCCTCACCATTGGTAAAGTTGAAATCCGAATTAAATGAAACTCTAGGACGTTAAAGAGGGGAAGTTCCTCTTTCATTTGCGCCGTGGTTTTCTTCCCTTTTTCAATGCCTCACCATTGGTAAAGTTGAAATCCGAATTAAATGAAACTCTAGGACGTTAAAGAGGGGAAGTTCCTCTTTCATTTGCGCCGAAAACCAGCTCTCTAGCTGGTCTGGAACGGCAGCAATCACAAAAAGTTTTCAAAAAAACTTTAAATCGCTGTAACTTCTAAACTAGCAGAGATAGAGGGCCCAGAGTTGAACGGGAACAATTTTCAAAAAACCGAGTTTTGTTGTCTACAAGCATCAGGTATCCTCCAGAACAACTTTAAACTGCTCTACAAGCCAAGCGGAAAGAGCTAGAGTACCCAGAATTCGCCGAATCAATTTTTCAAGTTTTCGTATATGGGTGGTTTTCTTCCCTTTTTCAATACCTCACCATTGGTAAAGTTGAAATCCGAATTAAATGAAACTCTAGGACGTTAAAGAGGGGAAGTTCCTCTTTCATTTGCGCCGAAAACCAGCTCTCTAGCTGGTCTGGAACGGCAGCAATCACAAAAAGTTTTCAAAAAAACTTTAAATCGCTGTAACTTCTAAACTAGCAGAGATAGAGGGCCCAGAGTTGAACGGGAACAATTTTCAAAAAACCGAGTTTTGTTGTCTACAAGCATCAGGTATCCTCCAGTACAACTTTAAACTGCTCTACAAGCCAAGCGGAAAGAGCTAGAGTACCCAGAATTCGCCGAATCAATTTTTCAAGTTTTCGTATATGGGTGGTTTTCTTCCCTTTTTCAATGCCTCACCATTGGTAAAGTTGAAATCCGAATTAAATGAAACTCTAGGACGTTAAAGAGGGGAAGTTCCTCTTTCATTTGCGCCGAAAACCAGCTCTCTAGCTGGTCTGGAACGGCAGCAATCACAAAAAGTTTTCAAAAAAACTTTAAATCGCTGTAACTTCTAAACTAGCAGAGATAGAGGGCCCAGAGTTGAACGGGAACAATATTCAAAAAACCGAGTTTTGTTGTCTACAAGCATCAGGTATCCTCCAGAACAACTTTAAACTGCTCTACAAGCCAAGCGGAAAGAGCTAGAGTACCCAGAATTCGCCGAATCAATTTTTCAAGTTTTCGTATATGGGTGGTTTTCTTCCCTTTTTCAATGCCTCACCATTGGTAATGTTGAAATCCGAATTAAATGAAACTCTAGGACGTTAAAGAGGGGAAGTTCCTCTTTCATTTGCGCCGAAAACCAGCTCTCTAGCTGGTCTGGAACGGCAGCAATCACAAAAAGTTTTCAAAAAAACTTTAAATCGCTGTAACTTCTAAACTAGCAGAGATAGAGGGCCCAGAGTTGAACGGGAACAATTTTCAAAAAACCGAGTTTTGTTGTCTACAAGCATCAGGTATCCTCCAGAACAACTTTAAACTGCTCTACAAGCCAAGCGGAAAGAGCTAGAGTACCCAGAATTCGCCGAATCAATTTTTCAAGTTTTCGTATATGGGTGGTTTTCTTCCCTTTTTCAATGCCTCACCATTGGTAAAGTTGAAATCCGAATTAAATGAAACTCTAGGACGTTAAAGAGGGGAAGTTCCTCTTTCATTTGCGCCGAAAACCAGCTCTCTAGCTGGTCTGGAACGGCAGCAATCACAAAAATTTTTCAAAAAAACTTTAAATCGCTGTAACTTCTAAACTAGCAGAGATAGAGGGCCCAGAGTTGAACGGGAACAATTTTCAAAAAACCGAGTTTTGTTGTCTACAAGCATCAGGTATCCTCCAGTACAACTTTAAACTGCTCTACAAGCCAAGCGGAAAGAGCTAGAGTACCCAGAATTCGCCGAATCAATTTTTCAAGTTTTCGTATATGGGTGGTTTTCTTCCCTTTTTCAATGGCTCACCATTGCTAAAGTTGAAATCCGAATTAAATGAAACTCTAGGACGTTAAAGAGGGGAAGTTCCTCTTTCATTTGCGCCGAAAACCAGCTCTCTAGCTGGTCTGGAACGGCAGCAATCACAAAAAGTTTTCAAAAAAACTTTAAATCGCTGTAACTTCTAAACTAGCAGAGATAGAGGGCCCAGAGTTGAACGGGAACAATTTTCAAAAAACCGAGTTTTGTTGTCTACAAGCATCAGGTATCCTCCAGAACAACTTTAAACTGCTCTACAAGCCAAGCGGAAAGAGCTAGAGTACCCAGAATTCGCCGAATCAATTTTTCAAGTTTTCGTATATGGGTGGTTTTCTTCCCTTTTTCAATGCCTCACCATTGGTAAAGTTGAAATCCGAATTAAATGAAACTCTAGGACGTTAAAGAGGGGAAGTTCCTCTTTCATTTGCGCCGAAAACCAGCTCTCTAGCTGGTCTGGAACGGCAGCAATCACAAAAAGTTTTCAAAAAAACTTTAAATCGCTGTAACTTCTAAACTAGCAGAGATAGAGGGCCCAGAGTTGAACGGGAACAATTTTCAAAAAACCGAGTTTTGTTGTCTACAAGCATCAGGTATCCTCCAGAACAACTTTAAACTGCTCTACAAGCCAAGCGGAAAGAGCTAGAGTACCCAGAATTCGCCGAATCAATTTTTCAAGTTTTCGTATATGGGTGGTTTTCTTCCCTTTTTCAATGCCTCACCATTGGTAAAGTTGAAATCCGAATTAAATGAAACTCTAGGACGTTAAAGAGGGGAAGTTCCTCTTTCATTTGCGCCGAAAACCAGCTCTCTAGCTGGTCTGGAACGGCAGCAATCACAAAAAGTTTTCAAAAAAACTTTAAATCGCTGTAACTTCTAAACTAGCAGAGATAGAGGGCCCAGAGTTGAACGGGAACAATTTTCAAAAAACCGAGTTTTGTTGTCTACAAGCATCAGGTATCCTCCAGTACAACTTTAAACTGCTCTACAAGCCAAGCGGAAAGAGCTAGAGTACCCAGAATTCGCCGAATCAATTTTTCAAGTTTTCGTATATGGGTGGTTTTCTTCCCTTTTTCAATGCCTCACCATTGGTAAAGTTGAAATCCGAATTAAATGAAACTCTAGGACGTTAAAGAGGGGAAGTTCCTCTTTCATTTGCGCCGAAAACCAGCTCTCTAGCTGGTCTGGAACGGCAGCAATCACAAAAAGTTTTCAAAAAAACTTTAAATCGCTGTAACTTCTAAACTAGCAGAGATAGAGGGCCCAGAGTTGAACGGGAACAATATTCAAAAAACCGAGTTTTGTTGTCTACAAGCATCAGGTATCCTCCAGAACAACTTTAAACTGCTCTACAAGCCAAGCGGAAAGAGCTAGAGTACCCAGAATTCGCCGAATCAATTTTTCAAGTTTTCGTATATGGGTGGTTTTCTTCCCTTTTTCAATGCCTCACCATTGGTAATGTTGAAATCCGAATTAAATGAAACTCTAGGACGTTAAAGAGGGGAAGTTCCTCTTTCATTTGCGCCGAAAACCAGCTCTCTAGCTGGTCTGGAACGGCAGCAATCACAAAAAGTTTTCAAAAAAACTTTAAATCGCTGTAACTTCTAAACTAGCAGAGATAGAGGGCCCAGAGTTGAACGGGAACAATTTTCAAAAAACCGAGTTTTGTTGTCTACAAGCATCAGGTATCCTCCAGAACAACTTTAAACTGCTCTACAAGCCAAGCGGAAAGAGCTAGAGTACCCAGAATTCGCCGAATCAATTTTTCAAGTTTTCGTATATGGGTGGTTTTCTTCCCTTTTTCAATGCCTCACCATTGGTAAAGTTGAAATCCGAATTAAATGAAACTCTAGGACGTTAAAGAGGGGAAGTTCCTCTTTCATTTGCGCCGAAAACCAGCTCTCTAGCTGGTCTGGAACGGCAGCAATCACAAAAATTTTTCAAAAAAACTTTAAATCGCTGTAACTTCTAAACTAGCAGAGATAGAGGGCCCAGAGTTGAACGGGAACAATTTTCAAAAAACCGAGTTTTGTTGTCTACAAGCATCAGGTATCCTCCAGTACAACTTTAAACTGCTCTACAAGCCAAGCGGAAAGAGCTAGAGTACCCAGAATTCGCCGAATCAATTTTTCAAGTTTTCGTATATGGGTGGTTTTCTTCCCTTTTTCAATGGCTCACCATTGCTAAAGTTGAAATCCGAATTAAATGAAACTCTAGGACGTTAAAGAGGGGAAGTTCCTCTTTCATTTGCGCCGAAAACCAGCTCTCTAGCTGGTCTGGAACGGCAGCAATCACAAAAAGTTTTCAAAAAAACTTTAAATCGCTGTAACTTCTAAACTAGCAGAGATAGAGGGCCCAGAGTTGAACGGGAACAATTTTCAAAAAACCGAGTTTTGTTGTCTACAAGCATCAGGTATCCTCCAGAACAACTTTAAACTGCTCTACAAGCCAAGCGGAAAGAGCTAGAGTACCCAGAATTCGCCGAATCAATTTTTCAAGTTTTCGTATATGGGTGGTTTTCTTCCCTTTTTCAATGCCTCACCATTGGTAAAGTTGAAATCCGAATTAAATGAAACTCTAGGACGTTAAAGAGGGGAAGTTCCTCTTTCATTTGCGCCGAAAACCAGCTCTCTAGCTGGTCTGGAACGGCAGCAATCACAAAAAGTTTTCAAAAAAACTTTAAATCGCTGTAACTTCTAAACTAGCAGAGATAGAGGGCCCAGAGTTGAACGGGAACAATTTTCAAAAAACCGAGTTTTGTTGTCTACAAGCATCAGGTATCCTCCAGAACAACTTTAAACTGCTCTACAAGCCAAGCGGAAAGAGCTAGAGTACCCAGAATTCGCCGAATCAATTTTTCAAGTTTTCGTATATGGGTGGTTTTCTTCCCTTTTTCAATGCCTCACCATTGGTATAGTTGAAATCCGAATTAAATGAAACTCTAGGACGTTAAAGAGGGGAAGTTTCTCTTTCATTTGCGCCGAAAACCAGCTCTCTAGCTGGTCTGGAACGGCAGCAATCACAAAAAGTTTTCAAAAAAACTTTAAATCGCTGTAACTTCTAAACTAGCAGAGATAGAGGGCCCAGAGTTGAACGGGAACAATTTTCAAAAAACCGAGTTTTGTTGTCTACAAGCATCAGGTATCCTCCAGAACAACTTTAAACTGCTCTACAAGCCAAGCGGAAAGAGCTAGAGTACCCAGAATTCGCCGAATCAATTTTTCAAGTTTTCGTATATGGGTGGTTTTCTTCCCTTTTTCAATGCCTCACCATTGGTAAAGTTGAAATCCGAATTAAATGAAACTCTAGGACGTTAAAGAGGGGAAGTTCCTCTTTCATTTGCGCCGAAAACCAGCTCTCTAGCTGGTCTGGAACGGCAGCAATCACAAAAAGTTTTCAAAAAAACTTTAAATCGCTTTAACTTCTAAACTAGCAGAGATAGAGGGCCCAGAGTTGAACGGGAACAATTTTCAAAAAACCGAGTTTTGTTGTCTACAAGCATCAGGTATCCTCCAGAACAACTTTAAACTGCTCTACAAGCCAAGCGGAAAGAGCTAGAGTACCCAGAATTCGCCGAATCAATTTTTCAAGTTTTCGTATATGGGTGGTTTTCTTCCCTTTTTCAATGCCTCACCATTGGTAAAGTTGAAATCCGAATTAAATGAAACTCTAGGACGTTAAAGAGGGGAAGTTTCTCTTTCATTTGCGCCGAAAACCAGCTCTCTAGCTGGTCTGGAACGGCAGCAATCACAAAAAGTTTTCAAAAAAACTTTAAATCGCTGTAACTTCTAAACTAGCAGAGATAGAGGGCCCAGAGTTGAACGGGAACAATTTTCAAAAAACCGAGTTTTGTTGTCTACAAGCATCAGGTATCCTCCAGAACAACTTTAAACTGCTCTACAAGCCAAGCGGAAAGAGCTAGAGTACCCAGAATTCGCCGAATCAATTTTTCAAGTTTTCGTATATGGGTGGTTTTCTTCCCTTTTTCAATGCCTCACCATTGGTAAAGTTGAAATCCGAATTAAATGAAACTCTAGGACGTTAAAGAGGGAAAGTTCCTCTTTCATTTGCGCCGAAAACCAGCTCTCTAGCTGGTCTGGAACGGCAGCAATCACAAAAAGTTTTCAAAAAAACTTTAAATCGCTTTAACTTCTAAACTAGCAGAGATAGAGGGCCCAGAGTTGAACGGGAACAATTTTCAAAAAACCGAGTTTTGTTGTCTACAAGCATCAGGTATCCTCCAGAACAACTTTAAACTGCTCTACAAGCCAAGCGGAAAGAGCTAGAGTACCCAGAATTCGCCGAATCAATTTTTCAAGTTTTCGTATATGGGTGGTTTTCTTCCCTTTTTCAATGCCTCACCATTGGTAAAGTTGAAATCCGAATTAAATGAAACTCTAGGACGTTAAAGAGGGGAAGTTTCTCTTTCATTTGCGCCGAAAACCAGCTCTCTAGCTGGTCTGGAACGGCAGCAATCACAAAAAGTTTTCAAAAAAACTTTAAATCGCTGTAACTTCCAAACTAGCAGAGATAGAGGGCCCAGAGTTGAACGGGAACAATTTTCAAAAAACCGAGTTTTGTTGTCTACAAGCATCAGGTATCCTCCAGAACAACTTTAAACTGCTCTACAAGCCAAGCGGAAAGAGCTAGAGTACCCAGAATTCGCCGAATCAATTTTTCAAGTTTTCGTATATGGGTGGTTTTCTTCCCTTTTTCAATGCCTCACCATTGGTAAAGTTGAAATCCGAATTAAATGAAACTCTAGGACGTTAAAGAGGGGAAGTTCCTCTTTCATTTGCGCCGAAAACCAGCTCTCTAGCTGGTCTGGAACGGCAGCAATCACAAAAAGTTTTCAAAAAAACTTTAAATCGCTTTAACTTCTAAACTAGCAGAGATAGAGGGCCCAGAGTTGAACGGGAACAATTTTCAAAAAACCGAGTTTTGTTGTCTACAAGCATCAGGTATCCTCCAGAACAACTTTAAACTGCTCTACAAGCCAAGCGGAAAGAGCTAGAGTACCCAGAATTCGCCGAATCAATTTTTCAAGTTTTCGTATATGGGTGGTTTTCTTCCCTTTTTCAATGCCTCACCATTGGTAAAGTTGAAATCCGAATTAAATGAAACTCTAGGACGTTAAAGAGGGGAAGTTCCTCTTTCATTTGCGCCGAAAACCAGCTCTCTAGCTGGTCTGGAACGGCAGCAATCACAAAAAGTTTTCAAAAAAACTTTAAATCGCTGTAACTTCTAAACTAGCAGAGATAGAGGGCCCAGAGTTGAACGGGAACAATTTTCAAAAAACCGAGTTTTGTTGTCTACAAGCATCAGGTATCCTCCAGTACAACTTTAAACTGCTCTACAAGCCAAGCGGAAAGAGCTAGAGTACCCAGAATTCGCCGAATCAATTTTTCAAGTTTTCGTATATGGGTGGTTTTCTTCCCTTTTTCAATGCCTCACCATTGGTAAAGTTGAAATCCGAATTAAATGAAACTCTAGGACGTTAAAGAGGGGAAGTTCCTCTTTCATTTGCGCCGAAAACCAGCTCTCTAGCTGGTCTGGAACGGCAGCAATCACAAAAAGTTTTCAAAAAAACTTTAAATCGCTGTAACTTCTAAACTAGCAGAGATAGAGGGCCCAGAGTTGAACGGGAACAATTTTCAAAAAACCGAGTTTTGTTGTCTACAAGCATCAGGTATCCTCCAGTACAACTTTAAACTGCTCTACAAGCCAAGCGGAAAGAGCTAGAGTACCCAGAATTCGCCGAATCAATTTTTCAAGTTTTCGTATATGGGTGGTTTTCTTCCCTTTTTCAATGCCTCACCATTGGTAAAGTTGAAATCCGAATTAAATGAAACTCTAGGACGTTAAAGAGGGGAAGTTCCTCTTTCATTTGCGCCGAAAACCAGCTCTCTAGCTGGTCTGGAACGGCAGCAATCACAAAAAGTTTTCAAAAAAACTTTAAATCGCTGTAACTTCTAAACTAGCAGAGATAGAGGGCCCAGAGTTGAACGGGAACAATTTTCAAAAAACCGAGTTTTGTTGTCTACAAGCATCAGGTATCCTCCAGTACAACTTTAAACTGCTCTACAAGCCAAGCGGAAAGAGCTAGAGTACCCAGAATTCGCCGAATCAATTTTTCAAGTTTTCGTATATGGGTGGTTTTCTTCCCTTTTTCAATGGCTCACCATTGCTAAAGTTGAAATCCGAATTAAATGAAACTCTAGGACGTTAAAGAGGGGAAGTTCCTCTTTCATTTGCGCCGAAAACCAGCTCTCTAGCTGGTCTGGAACGGCAGCAATCACAAAAAGTTTTCAAAAAAACTTTAAATCGCTGTAACTTCTAAACTAGCAGAGATAGAGGGCCCAGAGTTGAACGGGAACAATTTTCAAAAAACCGAGTTCTGTTGTCTACAAGCATCAGGTATCCTCCAGAACAACTTTAAACTGCTCTACAAGCCAAGCGGAAAGAGCTAGAGTACCCAGAATTCGCCGAATCAATTTTTCAAGTTTTCGTATATGGGTGGTTTTCTTCCCTTTTTCAATGCCTCACCATTGGTAAAGTTGAAATCCGAATTAAATGAAACTCTAGGACGTTAAAGAGGGGAAGTTCCTCTTTCATTTGCGCCGAAAACCAGCTCTCTAGCTGGTCTGGAACGGCAGCAATCACAAAAAGTTTTCAAAAAAACTTTAAATCGCTGTAACTTCTAAACTAGCAGAGATAGAGGGCCCAGAGTTGAACGGGAACAATTTTCAAAAAACCGAGTTTTGTTGTCTACAAGCATCAGGTATCCTCCAGAACAACTTTAAACTGCTCTACAAGCCAAGCGGAAAGAGCTAGAGTACCCAGAATTCGCCGAATCAATTTTTCAAGTTTTCGTATATGGGTGGTTTTCTTCCCTTTTTCAATGCCTCACCATTGGTAAAGTTGAAATCCGAATTAAATGAAACTCTAGGACGTTAAAGAGGGGAAGTTTCTCTTTCATTTGCGCCGAAAACCAGCTCTCTAGCTGGTCTGGAACGGCAGCAATCACAAAAAGTTTTCAAAAAAACTTTAAATCGCTGTAACTTCTAAACTAGCAGAGATAGAGGGCCCAGAGTTGAACGGGAACAATTTTCAAAAAACCGAGTTTTGTTGTCTACAAGCATCAGGTATCCTCCAGAACAACTTTAAACTGCTCTACAAGCCAAGCGGAAAGAGCTAGAGTACCCAGAATTCGCCGAATCAATTTTTCAAGTTTTCGTATATGGGTGGTTTTCTTCCCTTTTTCAATGCCTCACCATTGGTAAAGTTGAAATCCGAATTAAATGAAACTCTAGGACGTTAAAGAGGGGAAGTTCCTCTTTCATTTGCGCCGAAAACCAGCTCTCTAGCTGGTCTGGAACGGCAGCAATCACAAAAAGTTTTCAAAAAAACTTTAAATCGCTTTAACTTCTAAACTAGCAGAGATAGAGGGCCCAGAGTTGAACGGGAACAATTTTCAAAAAACCGAGTTTTGTTGTCTACAAGCATCAGGTATCCTCCAGAACAACTTTAAACTGCTCTACAAGCCAAGCGGAAAGAGCTAGAGTACCCAGAATTCGCCGAATCAATTTTTCAAGTTTTCGTATATGGGTGGTTTTCTTCCCTTTTTCAATGCCTCACCATTGGTAAAGTTGAAATCCGAATTAAATGAAACTCTAGGACGTTAAAGAGGGGAAGTTCCTCTTTCATTTGCGCCGAAAACCAGCTCTCTAGCTGGTCTGGAACGGCAGCAATCACAAAAAGTTTTCAAAAAAACTTTAAATCGCTGTAACTTCTAAACTAGCAGAGATAGAGGGCCCAGAGTTGAACGGGAACAATTTTCAAAAAACCGAGTTTTGTTGTCTACAAGCATCAGGTATCCTCCAGTACAACTTTAAACTGCTCTACAAGCCAAGCGGAAAGAGCTAGAGTACCCAGAATTCGCCGAATCAATTTTTCAAGTTTTCGTATATGGGTGGTTTTCTTCCCTTTTTCAATGGCTCACCATTGCTAAAGTTGAAATCCGAATTAAATGAAACTCTAGGACGTTAAAGAGGGGAAGTTCCTCTTTCATTTGCGCCGAAAACCAGCTCTCTAGCTGGTCTGGAACGGCAGCAATCACAAAAAGTTTTCAAAAAAACTTTAAATCGCTGTAACTTCTAAACTAGCAGAGATAGAGGGCCCAGAGTTGAACGGGAACAATTTTCAAAAAACCGAGTTCTGTTGTCTACAAGCATCAGGTATCCTCCAGAACAACTTTAAACTGCTCTACAAGCCAAGCGGAAAGAGCTAGAGTACCCAGAATTCGCCGAATCAATTTTTCAAGTTTTCGTATATGGGTGGTTTTCTTCCCTTTTTCAATGCCTCACCATTGGTAAAGTTGAAATCCGAATTAAATGAAACTCTAGGACGTTAAAGAGGGGAAGTTCCTCTTTCATTTGCGCCGAAAACCAGCTCTCTAGCTGGTCTGGAACGGCAGCAATCACAAAAAGTTTTCAAAAAAACTTTAAATCGCTGTAACTTCTAAACTAGCAGAGATAGAGGGCCCAGAGTTGAACGGGAACAATTTTCAAAAAACCGAGTTTTGTTGTCTACAAGCATCAGGTATCCTCCAGTACAACTTTAAACTGCTCTACAAGCCAAGCGGAAAGAGCTAGAGTACCCAGAATTCGCCGAATCAATTTTTCAAGTTTTCGTATATGGGTGGTTTTCTTCCCTTTTTCAATGCCTCACCATTGGTAAAGTTGAAATCCGAATTAAATGAAACTCTAGGACGTTAAAGAGGGGAAGTTCCTCTTTCATTTGCGCCGAAAACCAGCTCTCTAGCTGGTCTGGAACGGCAGCAATCACAAAAAGTTTTCAAAAAAACTTTAAATCGCTGTAACTTCTAAACTAGCAGAGATAGAGGGCCCAGAGTTGAACGGGAACAATTTTCAAAAAACCGAGTTTTGTTGTCTACAAGCATCAGGTATCCTCCAGAACAACTTTAAACTGCTCTACAAGCCAAGAGGAAAGAGCTAGAGTACCCAGAATTCGCCGAATCAATTTTTCAAGTTTTAGTATATGGGTGGTTTTCTTCCCTTTTTCAATGCCTCACCATTGGTAAAGTTGAAATCCGAATTAAATGAAACTCTAGGACGTTAAAGAGAGGAAGTTCCTCTTTCATTTGCGCCGAAAACCAGCTCTCTAGCTGGTCTGGAACGGCAGCAATCACAAAAAGTTTTCAAAAAAACTTTAAATCGCTGTAACTTCTAAACTAGCAGAGATAGAGGGCCCAGAGTTGAACGGGAACAATTTTCAAAAAACCGAGTTTTGTTGTCTACAAGCATCAGGTATCCTCCAGAACAACTTTAAACTGCTCTACAAGCCAAGCGGAAAGAGCTAGAGTACCCAGAATTCGCCGAATCAATTTTTCAAGTTTTCGTATATGGGTGGTTTTCTTCCCTTTTTCAATGCCTCACCATTGGTAAAGTTGAAATCCGAATTAAATGAAACTCTAGGACGTTAAAGAGGTGAAGTTCCTCTTTCATTTGCGCCGAAATCCAGCTCTCTAGCTGGTCTGGAACGGCAGCAATCACAAAAAGTTTTCAAAAAAACTTTAAATCGCTGTAACTTCTAAACTAGCAGAGATAGGGGCCCAGAGTTGAACGGGAACAATTTTCAAAAAACCGAGTTTTGTTGTCTACAAGCATCAGGTATCCTCCAGTACAACTTTAAACTACTCTACACGCCAAGCGGAAAGAGCTAGAGTACCCAGAATTCGCCGAATCAATTTTTCAAGTTTTCGTATATGGGTGGTTTTCTTCCCTTTTTCAATGCCTCACCATTGGTAAAGTTGAAATCCGAATTAAATGAAACTCTAGGACGTTAAAGAGGGGAACTTCCTCTTTCATTTGCGCCGAAAACCAGCTCTCTAGCTGGTCTGGAACGGCAGCAATCACTAAAAGTTTTCAAAAAAACTTTAAATCGCTGTAACTTCTAAACTAGCAGAGATAGAGGGCCCAGAGTTGAACGGAAACAATTTTCAAAAAACCGAGTTTTGTTGTCTACAAGCATCAGGTATCCTCCAGAACAACTTTAAACTGCTCTACAAGCCAAGCGGAAAGAGCTAGAGTACCCAGAATTCGCCGAATCAATTTTTCAAGTTTTCGTATATGGGTGGTTTTCTTCCCTTTTTCAATGCCTCACCATTGGTAAAGTTGAAATCCGAATTAAATGAAACTCTAGGACGTTAAAGAGGGGAACTTCCTCTTTCATTTGCGCCGAAAACCGAAACAGCTCTCTAGCTGGTCTGGAACGGCAGCAATCACTAAAAGTTTTCAAAAAAACTTTAAATCGCTGTAACTTCTAAACTAGCAGAGATAGAGGGCCCAGAGTTGAACGGAAACAATTTTCAAAAAACCGAGTTTTGTTGTCTACAAGCATCAGGTATCCTCCAGAACAACTTTAAACTGCTCTACAAGCCAAGCGGAAAGAGCTAGAGTACCCAGAATTCGCCGAATCAATTTTTCAAGTTTTCGTATATGGGTGGTTTTCTTCCCTTTTTCAATGCCTCACCATTGGTAAAGTTGAAATCCGAATTAAATGAAACTCTAGGACGTTAAAGAGGGGAACTTCCTCTTTCATTTGCGCCGAAAACCGAAACAGCTCTCTAGCTGGTCTGGAACGGCAGCAATCACAAAAAGTTTTCAAAAAAACTTTAAATCGCTGTAACTTCTAAACTAGCAGAGATAGAGGGCCCAGAGTTGAACGGGAACAATTTTCAAAAAACCGAGTTTTGTTGTCTACAAGCATCAGGTATCCTCCAGTACAACTTTAAACTGCTCTACAAGCCAAGCGGAAAGAGCTAGAGTACCCAGAATTCGCCGAATCAATTTTTCAAGTTTTCGTATATGGGTGGTTTTCTTCCCTTTTTCAATGCCTCACCATTGGTAAAGTTGAAATCCGAATTAAATGAAACTCTAGGACGTTAAAGAGGGGAAGTTCCTCTTTCATTTGCGCCGAAAACCGAAACAGCTCTCTAGCTGGTCTGGAACGGCAGCAATCACAAAAAGTTTTCAAAAAAACTTTAAATCGCTGTAACTTCTAAACTAGCAGAGATAGAGGGCCCAGAGTTGAACGGGAACAATTTTCAAAAAACCGAGTTTTGTTGTCTACAAGCATCAGGTATCCTCCAGTACAACTTTAAACTGCTCTACAAGCCAAGCGGAAAGAGCTAGAGTACCCAGAATTCGCCGAATCAATTTTTCAAGTTTTCGTATATGGGTGGTTTTCTTCCCTTTTTCAATGCCTCACCATTGGTAAAGTTGAAATCCGAATTAAATGAAACTCTAGGACGTTAAAGAGGGGAAGTTCCTCTTTCATTTGCGCCGAAAACCGAAACAGCTCTCTAGCTGGTCTGGAACGGCAGCAATCACAAAAAGTTTTCAAAAAAACTTTAAATCGCTGTAACTTCTAAACTAGCAGAGATAGAGGGCCCAGAGTTGAACGGGAACAATTTTCAAAAAACCGAGTTTTGTTGTCTACAAGCATCAGGTATCCTCCAGTACAACTTTAAACTGCTCTACAAGCCAAGCGGAAAGAGCTAGAGTACCCAGAATTCGCCGAATCAATTTTTCAAGTTTTCGTATATGGGTGGTTTTCTTCCCTTTTTCAATGCCTCACCATTGGTAAAGTTGAAATCCGAATTAAATGAAACTCTAGGACGTTAAAGAGGGGAACTTCCTCTTTCATTTGCGCCGAAAACCAGCTCTCTAGCTGGTCTGGAACGGCAGCAATCACAAAAAGTTTTCAAAAAAACTTTAAATCGCTGTAACTTCTAAACTAGCAGAGATAGAGGGCCCAGAGTTGAACGGGAACAATTTTCAAAAAACCGAGTTTTGTTGTCTACAAGCATCAGGTATCCTCCAGAACAACTTTAAACTGCTCTACAAGCCAAGAGGAAAGAGCTAGAGTACCCAGAATTCGCCGAATCAATTTTTCAAGTTTTCGTATATGGGTGGTTTTCTTCCCTTTTTCAATGGCTCACCATTGGTAAAGTTGAAATCCGAATTAAATGAAACTCTAGGACGTTAAAGAGGGAAAGTTCCTCTTTCATTTGCGCCGAAAACCAGCTCTCTAGCTGGTCTGGAACGGCAGCAATCACAAAAAGTTTTCAAAAAAACTTTAAATCGCTGTAACTTCTAAACTAGCAGAGATAGAGGGCCCAGAGTTGAACGGGAACAATTTTCAAAAAACCGAGTTTTGTTGTCTACAAGCATCAGGTATCCTCCAGAACAACTTTAAACTGCTCTACAAGCCAAGCGGAAAGAGCTAGAGTACCCAGAATTCGCCGAATCAATTTTTCAAGTTTTCGTATATGGGTGGTTTTCTTCCCTTTTTCAATGCCTCACCATTGGTAAAGTTGAAATCCGAATTAAATGAAACTCTAGGACGTTAAAGAGGGGAACTTCCTCTTTCATTTGCGCCGAAAACCAGCTCTCTAGCTGGTCTGGAACGGCAGCAATCACAAAAAGTTTTCAAAAAAACTTTAAATCGCTGTAACTTCTAAACTAGCAGAGATAGAGGGCCCAGAGTTGAACGGGAACAATTTTCAAAAAACCGAGTTTTGTTGTCTACAAGCATCAGGTATCCTCCAGAACAACTTTAAACTGCTCTACAAGCCAAGCGGAAAGAGCTAGAGTACCCAGAATTCGCCGAATCAATTTTTCAAGTTTTCGTATATGGGTGGTTTTCTTCCCTTTTTCAATGCCTCACCATTGGTAAAGTTGAAATCCGAATTAAATGAAACTCTAGGACGTTAAAGAGGGGAAGTTCCTCTTTCATTTGCGCCGAAAACCGAAACAGCTCTCTAGCTGGTCTGGAACGGCAGCAATCACAAAAAGTTTTCAAAAAAACTTTAAATCGCTGTAACTTCTAAACTAGCAGAGATAGAGGGCCCAGAGTTGAACGGGAACAATTTTCAAAAAACCGAGTTTTGTTGTCTACAAGCATCAGGTATCCTCCAGTACAACTTTAAACTGCTCTACAAGCCAAGCGGAAAGAGCTAGAGTACCCAGAATTCGCCGAATCAATTTTTCAAGTTTTCGTATATGGGTGGTTTTCTTCCCTTTTTCAATGCCTCACCATTGGTAAAGTTGAAATCCGAATTAAATGAAACTCTAGGACGTTAAAGAGGGGAAGTTCCTCTTTCATTTGCGCCGAAAACCGAAACAGCTCTCTAGCTGGTCTGGAACGGCAGCAATCACAAAAAGTTTTCAAAAAAACTTTAAATCGCTGTAACTTCTAAACTAGCAGAGATAGAGGGCCCAGAGTTGAACGGGAACAATTTTCAAAAAACCGAGTTTTGTTGTCTACAAGCATCAGGTATCCTCCAGTACAACTTTAAACTGCTCTACAAGCCAAGCGGAAAGAGCTAGAGTACCCAGAATTCGCCGAATCAATTTTTCAAGTTTTCGTATATGGGTGGTTTTCTTCCCTTTTTCAATGCCTCACCATTGGTAAAGTTGAAATCCGAATTAAATGAAACTCTAGGACGTTAAAGAGGGGAAGTTCCTCTTTCATTTGCGCCGAAAACCAGCTCTCTAGCTGGTCTGGAACGGCAGCAATCACAAAAAGTTTTCAAAAAAACTTTAAATCGCTGTAACTTCTAAACTAGCAGAGATAGAGGGCCCAGAGTTGAACGGGAACAATTTTCAAAAAACCGAGTTTTGTTGTCTACAAGCATCAGGTATCCTCCAGTACAACTTTAAACTGCTCTACAAGCCAAGCGGAAAGAGCTAGAGTACCCAGAATTCGCCGAATCAATTTTTCAAGTTTTCGTATATGGGTGGTTTTCTTCCCTTTTTCAATGCCTCACCATTGGTAAAGTTGAAATCCGAATTAAATGAAACTCTAGGACGTTAAAGAGGGGAACTTCCTCTTTCATTTGCGCCGAAAACCAGCTCTCTAGCTGGTCTGGAACGGCAGCAATCACAAAAAGTTTTCAAAAAAACTTTAAATCGCTGTAACTTCTAAACTAGCAGAGATAGAGGGCCCAGAGTTGAACGGGAACAATTTTCAAAAAACCGAGTTTTGTTGTCTACAAGCATCAGGTATCCTCCAGAACAACTTTAAACTGCTCTACAAGCCAAGCGGAAAGAGCTAGAGTACCCAGAATTCGCCGAATCAATTTTTCAAGTTTTCGTATATGGGTGGTTTTCTTCCCTTTTTCAATGCCTCACCATTGGTAAAGTTGAAATCCGAATTAAATGAAACTCTAGGACGTTAAAGAGGGGAAGTTCCTCTTTCATTTGCGCCGAAAACCGAAACAGCTCTCTAGCTGGTCTGGAACGGCAGCAATCACAAAAAGTTTTCAAAAAAACTTTAAATCGCTGTAACTTCTAAACTAGCAGAGATAGAGGGCCCAGAGTTGAACGGGAACAATTTTCAAAAAACCGAGTTTTGTTGTCTACAAGCATCAGGTATCCTCCAGAACAACTTTAAACTGCTCTACAAGCCAAGAGGAAAGAGCTAGAGTACCCAGAATTCGCCGAATCAATTTTTCAAGTTTTCGTATATGGGTGGTTTTCTTCCCTTTTTCAATGGCTCACCATTGGTAAAGTTGAAATCCGAATTAAATGAAACTCTAGGACGTTAAAGAGGGAAAGTTCCTCTTTCATTTGCGCCGAAAACCAGCTCTCTAGCTGGTCTGGAACGGCAGCAATCACAAAAAGTTTTCAAAAAAACTTTAAATCGCTGTAACTTCTAAACTAGCAGAGATAGAGGGCCCAGAGTTGAACGGGAACAATTTTCAAAAAACCGAGTTTTGTTGTCTACAAGCATCAGGTATCCTCCAGAACAACTTTAAACTGCTCTACAAGCCAAGCGGAAAGAGCTAGAGTACCCAGAATTCGCCGAATCAATTTTTCAAGTTTTCGTATATGGGTGGTTTTCTTCCCTTTTTCAATGCCTCACCATTGGTAAAGTTGAAATCCGAATTAAATGAAACTCTAGGACGTTAAAGAGGGGAACTTCCTCTTTCATTTGCGCCGAAAACCAGCTCTCTAGCTGGTCTGGAACGGCAGCAATCACAAACAGTTTTCAAAAAAACTTTAAATCGCTGTAACTTCTAAACTAGCAGAGATAGAGGGCCCAGAGTTGAACGGGAACAATTTTCAAAAAACCGAGTTTTGTTGTCTACAAGCATCAGGTATCCTCCAGAACAACTTTAAACTGCTCTACAAGCCAAGCGGAAAGAGCTAGAGTACCCAGAATTCGCCGAATCAATTTTTCAAGTTTTCGTATATGGGTGGTTTTCTTCCCTTTTTCAATGCCTCACCATTGGTAAAGTTGAAATCCGAATTAAATGAAACTCTAGGACGTTAAAGAGGGGAAGTTCCTCTTTCATTTGCGCCGAAAACCAGCTCTCTAGCTGGTCTGGAACGGTAGCAATCACAAAAAGTTTTCAAAAAAACTTTAAATCGCTGTAACTTCTAAACTAGCAGAGATAGAGGGCCCAGAGTTGAACGGAAACAATTTTCAAAAAACCGAGTTTTGTTGTCTACAAGCATCAGGTATCCTCCAGAACAACTTTAAACTGCTCTACAAGCCAAGCGGAAAGAGCTAGAGTACCCAGAATTCGCCGAATCAATTTTTCAAGTTTTCGTATATGGGTGGTTTTCTTCCCTTTTTCAATGCCTCACCATTGGTAAAGTTGAAATCCGAATTAAATGAAACTCTAGGACGTTAAAGAGGGGAACTTCCTCTTTCATTTGCGCCGAAAACCGAAACAGCTCTCTAGCTGGTCTGGAACGGCAGCAATCACTAAAAGTTTTCAAAAAAACTTTAAATCGCTGTAACTTCTAAACTAGCAGAGATAGAGGGCCCAGAGTTGAACGGAAACAATTTTCAAAAAACCGAGTTTTGTTGTCTACAAGCATCAGGTATCCTCCAGAACAACTTTAAACTGCTCTACAAGCCAAGCGGAAAGAGCTAGAGTACCCAGAATTCGCCGAATCAATTTTTCAAGTTTTCGTATATGGGTGGTTTTCTTCCCTTTTTCAATGCCTCACCATTGGTAAAGTTGAAATCCGAATTAAATGAAACTCTAGGACGTTAAAGAGGGGAACTTCCTCTTTCATTTGCGCCGAAAACCGAAACAGCTCTCTAGCTGGTCTGGAACGGCAGCAATCACAAAAAGTTTTCAAAAAAACTTTAAATCGCTGTAACTTCTAAACTAGCAGAGATAGAGGGCCCAGAGTTGAACGGGAACAATTTTCAAAAAACCGAGTTTTGTTGTCTACAAGCATCAGGTATCCTCCAGTACAACTTTAAACTGCTCTACAAGCCAAGCGGAAAGAGCTAGAGTACCCAGAATTCGCCGAATCAATTTTTCAAGTTTTCGTATATGGGTGGTTTTCTTCCCTTTTTCAATGCCTCACCATTGGTAAAGTTGAAATCCGAATTAAATGAAACTCTAGGACGTTAAAGAGGGGAAGTTCCTCTTTCATTTGCGCCGAAAACCGAAACAGCTCTCTAGCTGGTCTGGAACGGCAGCAATCACAAAAAGTTTTCAAAAAAACTTTAAATCGCTGTAACTTCTAAACTAGCAGAGATAGAGGGCCCAGAGTTGAACGGGAACAATTTTCAAAAAACCGAGTTTTGTTGTCTACAAGCATCAGGTATCCTCCAGTACAACTTTAAACTGCTCTACAAGCCAAGCGGAAAGAGCTAGAGTACCCAGAATTCGCCGAATCAATTTTTCAAGTTTTCGTATATGGGTGGTTTTCTTCCCTTTTTCAATGCCTCACCATTGGTAAAGTTGAAATCCGAATTAAATGAAACTCTAGGACGTTAAAGAGGGGAAGTTCCTCTTTCATTTGCGCCGAAAACCAGCTCTCTAGCTGGTCTGGAACGGCAGCAATCACAAAAAGTTTTCAAAAAAACTTTAAATCGCTGTAACTTCTAAACTAGCAGAGATAGAGGGCCCAGAGTTGAACGGGAACAATTTTCAAAAAACCGAGTTTTGTTGTCTACAAGCATCAGGTATCCTCCAGTACAACTTTAAACTGCTCTACAAGCCAAGCGGAAAGAGCTAGAGTACCCAGAATTCGCCGAATCAATTTTTCAAGTTTTCGTATATGGGTGGTTTTCTTCCCTTTTTCAATGCCTCACCATTGGTAAAGTTGAAATCCGAATTAAATGAAACTCTAGGACGTTAAAGAGGGGAACTTCCTCTTTCATTTGCGCCGAAAACCAGCTCTCTAGCTGGTCTGGAACGGCAGCAATCACAAAAAGTTTTCAAAAAAACTTTAAATCGCTGTAACTTCTAAACTAGCAGAGATAGAGGGCCCAGAGTTGAACGGGAACAATTTTCAAAAAACCGAGTTTTGTTGTCTACAAGCATCAGGTATCCTCCAGAACAACTTTAAACTGCTCTACAAGCCAAGAGGAAAGAGCTAGAGTACCCAGAATTCGCCGAATCAATTTTTCAAGTTTTCGTATATGGGTGGTTTTCTTCCCTTTTTCAATGGCTCACCATTGGTAAAGTTGAAATCCGAATTAAATGAAACTCTAGGACGTTAAAGAGGGAAAGTTCCTCTTTCATTTGCGCCGAAAACCAGCTCTCTAGCTGGTCTGGAACGGCAGCAATCACAAAAAGTTTTCAAAAAAACTTTAAATCGCTGTAACTTCTAAACTAGCAGAGATAGAGGGCCCAGAGTTGAACGGGAACAATTTTCAAAAAACCGAGTTTTGTTGTCTACAAGCATCAGGTATCCTCCAGAACAACTTTAAACTGCTCTACAAGCCAAGCGGAAAGAGCTAGAGTACCCAGAATTCGCCGAATCAATTTTTCAAGTTTTCGTATATGGGTGGTTTTCTTCCCTTTTTCAATGCCTCACCATTGGTAAAGTTGAAATCCGAATTAAATGAAACTCTAGGACGTTAAAGAGGGGAACTTCCTCTTTCATTTGCGCCGAAAACCAGCTCTCTAGCTGGTCTGGAACGGCAGCAATCACAAAAAGTTTTCAAAAAAACTTTAAATCGCTGTAACTTCTAAACTAGCAGAGATAGAGGGCCCAGAGTTGAACGGGAACAATTTTCAAAAAACCGAGTTTTGTTGTCTACAAGCATCAGGTATCCTCCAGAACAACTTTAAACTGCTCTACAAGCCAAGCGGAAAGAGCTAGAGTACCCAGAATTCGCCGAATCAATTTTTCAAGTTTTCGTATATGGGTGGTTTTCTTCCCTTTTTCAATGCCTCACCATTGGTAAAGTTGAAATCCGAATTAAATGAAACTCTAGGACGTTAAAGAGGGGAAGTTCCTCTTTCATTTGCGCCGAAAACCGAAACAGCTCTCTAGCTGGTCTGGAACGGCAGCAATCACAAAAAGTTTTCAAAAAAACTTTAAATCGCTGTAACTTCTAAACTAGCAGAGATAGAGGGCCCAGAGTTGAACGGGAACAATTTTCAAAAAACCGAGTTTTGTTGTCTACAAGCATCAGGTATCCTCCAGTACAACTTTAAACTGCTCTACAAGCCAAGCGGAAAGAGCTAGAGTACCCAGAATTCGCCGAATCAATTTTTCAAGTTTTCGTATATGGGTGGTTTTCTTCCCTTTTTCAATGCCTCACCATTGGTAAAGTTGAAATCCGAATTAAATGAAACTCTAGGACGTTAAAGAGGGGAAGTTCCTCTTTCATTTGCGCCGAAAACCGAAACAGCTCTCTAGCTGGTCTGGAACGGCAGCAATCACAAAAAGTTTTCAAAAAAACTTTAAATCGCTGTAACTTCTAAACTAGCAGAGATAGAGGGCCCAGAGTTGAACGGGAACAATTTTCAAAAAACCGAGTTTTGTTGTCTACAAGCATCAGGTATCCTCCAGTACAACTTTAAACTGCTCTACAAGCCAAGCGGAAAGAGCTAGAGTACCCAGAATTCGCCGAATCAATTTTTCAAGTTTTCGTATATGGGTGGTTTTCTTCCCTTTTTCAATGCCTCACCATTGGTAAAGTTGAAATCCGAATTAAATGAAACTCTAGGACGTTAAAGAGGGGAAGTTCCTCTTTCATTTGCGCCGAAAACCAGCTCTCTAGCTGGTCTGGAACGGCAGCAATCACAAAAAGTTTTCAAAAAAACTTTAAATCGCTGTAACTTCTAAACTAGCAGAGATAGAGGGCCCAGAGTTGAACGGGAACAATTTTCAAAAAACCGAGTTTTGTTGTCTACAAGCATCAGGTATCCTCCAGTACAACTTTAAACTGCTCTACAAGCCAAGCGGAAAGAGCTAGAGTACCCAGAATTCGCCGAATCAATTTTTCAAGTTTTCGTATATGGGTGGTTTTCTTCCCTTTTTCAATGCCTCACCATTGGTAAAGTTGAAATCCGAATTAAATGAAACTCTAGGACGTTAAAGAGGGGAACTTCCTCTTTCATTTGCGCCGAAAACCAGCTCTCTAGCTGGTCTGGAACGGCAGCAATCACAAAAAGTTTTCAAAAAAACTTTAAATCGCTGTAACTTCTAAACTAGCAGAGATAGAGGGCCCAGAGTTGAACGGGAACAATTTTCAAAAAACCGAGTTTTGTTGTCTACAAGCATCAGGTATCCTCCAGAACAACTTTAAACTGCTCTACAAGCCAAGCGGAAAGAGCTAGAGTACCCAGAATTCGCCGAATCAATTTTTCAAGTTTTCGTATATGGGTGGTTTTCTTCCCTTTTTCAATGCCTCACCATTGGTAAAGTTGAAATCCGAATTAAATGAAACTCTAGGACGTTAAAGAGGGGAAGTTCCTCTTTCATTTGCGCCGAAAACCGAAACAGCTCTCTAGCTGGTCTGGAACGGCAGCAATCACAAAAAGTTTTCAAAAAAACTTTAAATCGCTGTAACTTCTAAACTAGCAGAGATAGAGGGCCCAGAGTTGAACGGGAACAATTTTCAAAAAACCGAGTTTTGTTGTCTACAAGCATCAGGTATCCTCCAGAACAACTTTAAACTGCTCTACAAGCCAAGAGGAAAGAGCTAGAGTACCCAGAATTCGCCGAATCAATTTTTCAAGTTTTCGTATATGGGTGGTTTTCTTCCCTTTTTCAATGGCTCACCATTGGTAAAGTTGAAATCCGAATTAAATGAAACTCTAGGACGTTAAAGAGGGAAAGTTCCTCTTTCATTTGCGCCGAAAACCAGCTCTCTAGCTGGTCTGGAACGGCAGCAATCACAAAAAGTTTTCAAAAAAACTTTAAATCGCTGTAACTTCTAAACTAGCAGAGATAGAGGGCCCAGAGTTGAACGGGAACAATTTTCAAAAAACCGAGTTTTGTTGTCTACAAGCATCAGGTATCCTCCAGAACAACTTTAAACTGCTCTACAAGCCAAGCGGAAAGAGCTAGAGTACCCAGAATTCGCCGAATCAATTTTTCAAGTTTTCGTATATGGGTGGTTTTCTTCCCTTTTTCAATGCCTCACCATTGGTAAAGTTGAAATCCGAATTAAATGAAACTCTAGGACGTTAAAGAGGGGAACTTCCTCTTTCATTTGCGCCGAAAACCAGCTCTCTAGCTGGTCTGGAACGGCAGCAATCACAAAAAGTTTTCAAAAAAACTTTAAATCGCTGTAACTTCTAAACTAGCAGAGATAGAGGGCCCAGAGTTGAACGGGAACAATTTTCAAAAAACCGAGTTTTGTTGTCTACAAGCATCAGGTATCCTCCAGAACAACTTTAAACTGCTCTACAAGCCAAGCGGAAAGAGCTAGAGTACCCAGAATTCGCCGAATCAATTTTTCAAGTTTTCGTATATGGGTGGTTTTCTTCCCTTTTTCAATGCCTCACCATTGGTAAAGTTGAAATCCGAATTAAATGAAACTCTAGGACGTTAAAGAGGGGAAGTTCCTCTTTCATTTGCGCCGAAAACCAGCTCTCTAGCTGGTCTGGAACGGTAGCAATCACAAAAAGTTTTCAAAAAAACTTTAAATCGCTGTAACTTCTAAACTAGCAGAGATAGAGGGCCCAGAGTTGAACGGGAACAATTTTCAAAAATCCGAGTTTTGTTGTCTACAAGCATCAGGTATCCTCCAGAACAACTTTAAACTGCTCTACAAGCCAAGCGGAAAGAGCTAGAGTACCCAGAATTCGCCGAATCAATTTTTCAAGTTTTCGTATATGGGTGGTTTTCTTCCCTTTTTCAATGCCTCACCATTGGTAAAGTTGAAATCCGAATTAAATGAAACTCTAGGACGTTAAAGAGGGGAACTTCCTCTTTCATTTGCGCCGAAAACCAGCTCTCTAGCTGGTCTGGAACGGCAGCAATCACAAAAAGTTTTCAAAAAAACTTTAAATCGCTGTAACTTCTAAACTAGCAGAGATAGAGGGCCCAGAGTTGAACGGGAACAATTTTCAAAAAACCGAGTTTTGTTGTCTACAAGCATCAGGTATCCTCCAGAACAACTTTAAACTGCTCTACAAGCCAAGCGGAAAGAGCTAGAGTACCCAGAATTCGCCGAATCAATTTTTCAAGTTTTCGTATATGGGTGGTTTTCTTCCCTTTTTCAATGCCTCACCATTGGTAAAGTTGAAATCCGAATTAAATGAAACTCTAGGACGTTAAAGAGGGGAACTTCCTCTTTCATTTGCGCCGAAAACCAGCTCTCTAGCTGGTCTGGAACGGCAGCAATCACAAAAAGTTTTCAAAAAAACTTTAAATCGCTGTAACTTCTAAACTAGCAGAGATAGAGGGCCCAGAGTTGAACGGGAACAATTTTCAAAAAACCGAGTTTTGTTGTCTACAAGCATCAGGTATCCTCCAGAACAACTTTAAACTGCTCTACAAGCCAAGCGGAAAGAGCTAGAGTACCCAGAATTCGCCGAATCAATTTTTCAAGTTTTCGTATATGGGTGGTTTTCTTCCCTTTTTCAATGCCTCACCATTGGTAAAGTTGAAATCTGAATTAAATGAAACTCTAGGACGTTAAAGAGGGGAAGTTCCTCTTTCATTTGCGCCGAAAACCAGCTCTCTAGCTGGTCTGGAACGGTAGCAATCACAAAAAGTTTTCAAAAAAACTTTAAATCGCTGTAACTTCTAAACTAGCAGAGATAGAGGGCCCAGAGTTGAACGGGAACAATTTTCAAAAAACCGAGTTTTGTTGTCTACAAGCATCAGGTATCCTCCAGAACAACTTTAAACTGCTCTACAAGCCAAGCGGAAAGAGCTAGAGTACCCAGAATTCGCCGAATCAATTTTTCAAGTTTTCGTATATGGGTGGTTTTCTTCCCTTTTTCAATGCCTCACCATTGGTAAAGTTGAAATCCGAATTAAATGAAACTCTAGGACGTTAAAGAGGGGAAGTTCCTCTTTCATTTGCGCCGAAAACCAGCTCTCTAGTTGGTCTGGAACGGCAGCAATCACAAAAAGTTTTCAAAAAAACTTTAAATCGCTGTAACTTCTAAACTAGCAGAGATAGAGGGCCCAGAGTTGAACGGGAACAATTTTCAAAAAACCGAGTTTTGTTGTCTACAAGCATCAGGTATCCTCCAGAACAACTTTAAACTGCTCTACAAGCCAAGCGGAAAGAGCTAGAGTACCCAGAATTCGCCGAATCAATTTTTCAAGTTTTCGTATATGGGTGGTTTTCTTCCCTTTTTCAATGCCTCACCATTGGTAAAGTTGAAATCCGAATTAAATGAAACTCTAGGACGTTAAAGAGGGGAAGTTCCTCTTTCATTTGCGCCGAAAACCGAAACAGCTCTCTAGCTGGTCTGGAACGGCAGCAATCACAAAAAGTTTTCAAAAAAACTTTAAATCGCTGTAACTTCTAAACTAGCAGAGATAGAGGGCCCAGAGTTGAACGGGAACAATTTTCAAAAAACCGAGTTTTGTTGTCTACAAGCATCAGGTATCCTCCAGTACAACTTTAAACTGCTCTACAAGCAAAGCGGAAAGAGCTAGAGTACCCAGAATTCGCCGAATCAATTTTTCAAGTTTTCGTATATGGGTGGTTTTCTTCCCTTTTTCAATGCCTCACCATTGGTAAAGTTGAAATCCGAATTAAATGAAACTCTAGGACGTTAAAGGGGGGAAGTTCCTCTTTCATTTCCGCCGAAAACCAGCTCTCTAGCTGGTCTGGAACGGCAGCAATCACAAAAAGTTTTCAAAAAAACTTTAAATCGCTGTAACTTCTAAACTAGCAGAGATAGAGGGCCCAGAGTTGAACGGGAACAATTTTCAAAAAACCGAGTTTTGTTGTCTACAAGCATCAGGTATCCTCCAGAACAACTTTAAACTGCTCTACAAGCCAAGCGGAAAGAGCTAGAGTACCCAGAATTCGCCGAATCAATTTTTCAAGTTTTCGTATATGGGTGGTTTTCTTCCCTTTTTCAATGCCTCACCATTGGTAAAGTTGAAATCCGAATTAAATGAAACTCTAGGACGTTAAAGAGGGGAACTTCCTCTTTCATTTGCGCCGAAAAACAGCTCTCTAGCTGGTCTGGAACGGCAGCAATCACAAAAAGTTTTCAAAAAAACTTTAAATCGCTGTAACTTCTAAACTAGCAGAGATAGAGGGCCCAGAGTTGAACGGGAACAATTTTCAAAAAACCGAGTTTTGTTGTCTACAAGCATCAGGTATGCTCCAGAACAACTTTAAACTGCTCTACAAGCCAAGCGGAAAGAGCTAGAGTACCCAGAATTCGCCGAATCAATTTTTCAAGTTTTCGTATATGGGTGGTTTTCTTCCCTTTTTCAATGCCTCACCATTGGTAAAGTTGAAATCCGAATTAAATGAAACTCTAGGACGTTAAAGAGGGGAAGTTCCTCTTTCATTTGCGCCGAAAACCAGCTCTCTAGCTGGTCTGGAACGGCAGCAATCACAAAAAGTTTTCAAAAAAACTTTAAATCGCTGTAACTTCTAAACTAGCAGAGATAGAGGGCCCAGAGTTGAACGGGAACAATTTTCAAAAAACCGAGTTTTGTTGTCTACAAGCATCAGGTATCCTCCAGAACAACTTTAAACTGCTCTACAAGCCAAGCGGAAAGAGCTAGAGTACCCAGAATTCGCCGAATCAATTTTTCAAGTTTTCGTATATGGGTGGTTTTCTTCCCTTTTTCAATGGCTCACCATTGGTAAAGTTGAAATCCGAATTAAATGAAACTCTAGGACGTTAAAGAGGGGAAGTTCCTCTTTCATTTGCGCCAAAAACCAGCTCTCTAGCTGGTCTGGAACGGCAGCAATCACAAAAAGTTTTCAAAAAAACTTTAAATCGCTGTAACTTCTAAACTAGCAGAGATAGAGGGCCCAGAGTTGAACGGGAACAATTTTCAAAAAACCGAGTTTTGTTGTCTACAAGCATCAGGTATCCTCCAGAACAACTTTAAACTGCTCTACAAGCCAAGCGGAAAGAGCTAGAGTACCCAGAATTCGCCGAATCAATTTTTCAAGTTTTCGTATATGGGTGGTTTTCTTCCCTTTTTCAATGCCTCACCATTGGTAAAGTTGAAATCCGAATTAAATGAAACTCTAGGACGTTAAAGAGGGGAAGTTCCTCTTTCATTTGCGCCGAAAACCAGCTCTCTAGCTGGTCTGGAACCGCAGCAATCACAAAAAGTTTTCAAAAAAACTTTAAATCGCTGTTACTTCTAAACTAGCAGAGATAGAGGGCCCAGAGTTGAACGGGAACAATTTTCAAAAAACCGAGTTTTGTTGTCTACAAGCATCAGATATCCTCCAGAACAACTTTAAACTGCTCTACAAGCCAAGCGGAAAGAGCTAGAGTACCCAGAATTCGCCGAATCAATTTTTCAAGTTTTCGTATATGGGTGGTTTTCTTCCCTTTTTCAATGCCTCACCATTGGTAAAGTTGAAATCCGAATTAAATGAAACTCTAGGACGTTAAAGAGGGGAAGTTCCTCTTTCATTTGCGCCGAAAACCAGCTCTCTAGCTGGTCTGGAACGGCAGCAATCACAAAAAGTTTTCAAAAAAACTTTAAATCGCTGTAACTTCTAAACTAGCAGAGATAGAGGGCCCAGAGTTGAACGGGAACAATTTTCAAAAAACCGAGTTTTGTTGTCTACAAGCATCAGGTATGCTCCAGTACAACTTTAAACTGCTCTACAAGCCAAGCGGAAAGAGCTAGAGTACCCAGAATTCGCCGAATCAATTTTTCAAGTTTTCGTATATGGGTGGTTTTCTTCCCTTTTTCAATGCCTCACCATTGGTAAAGTTGAAATCCGAATTAAATGAAACTCTAGGACGTTAAAGAGGGGAAGTTCCTCTTTCATTTGCGCCGAAAACCAGCTCTCTAGCTGGTCTGGAACGGCAGCAATCACAAAAAGTTTTCAAAAAAACTTTAAATCGCTGTAACTTCTAAACTAGCAGAGATAGAGGGCCCAGAGTTGAACGGGAACAATTTTCAAAAAACCGAGTTTTGTTGTCTACAAGCATCAGGTATCCTCCAGAACAACTTTAAACTGCTCTACAAGCCAAGCGGAAAGAGCTAGAGTACCCAGAATTCGCCGAATCAATTTTTCAAGTTTTCGTATATGGGTGGTTTTCTTCCCTTTTTCAATGCCTCACCATTGGTAAAGTTGAAATCCGAATTAAATGAAACTCTAGGACGTTAAAGAGGGGAAGTTCCTCTTTCATTTGCGCCGAAAACAAGCTCTCTAGCTGGTCTGGAACGGCAGCAATCACAAAAAGTTTTCAAAAAAACTTTAAATCGCTGTAACTTCTAAACTAGCAGAGATAGAGGGCCCAGAGTTGAACGGGAACAATTTTCAAAAAACCGAGTTTTGTTGTCTACAAGCATCAGGTATCCTCCAGAACAACTTTAAACTGCTCTGCAAGCCAAGCGGAAAGAGCTAGAGTACCCAGAATTCGCCGAATCAATTTTTCAAGTTTTCGTATATGGGTGGTTTTCTTCCCTTTTTCAATGCCTCACCATTGGTAAAGTTGTAATCCGAATTAAATGAAACTCTAGGACGTTAAAGAGGGGAAGTTCCTCTTTCATTTGCGCCGAAAACCAGCTCTCTAGCTGGTCTGGAACGGCAGCAATCACAAAAAGTTTTCAAAAAAACTTTAAATCGCTGTAACTTCTAAACTAGCAGAGATAGAGGGCCCAGAGTTGAACGGGAACAATTTTCAAAAAACCGAGTTTTGTTGTCTACAAGCATCAGGTATCCTCCAGAACAACTTTAAACTGCTCTACAAGCCAAGCGGAAAGAGCTAGAGTACCCAGAATTCGCCGAATCAATTTTTCAAGTTTTCGTATATGGGTGGTTTTCTTCCCTTTTTCAATGCCTCACCATTGGTAAAGTTGAAATCCGAATTAAATGAAACTCTAGGACGTTAAAGAGGGGAAGTTCCTCTTTCATTTGCGCCGAAAACCAGCTCTCTAGCTGGTCTGGAACGGCAGCAATCACAAAAAGTTTTCAAAAAAACTTTAAATCGCTGTAACTTCTAAACTAGCAGAGATAGAGGGCCCAGAGTTGAACGGGAACAATTTTCAAAAAACCGAGTTTTGTTGTCTACAAGCATCAGGTATCCTCCAGTACAACTTTAAACTGCTCTACAAGCCAAGCGGAAAGAGCTAGAGTACCCAGAATTCGCCGAATCAATTTTTCAAGTTTTCGTATATGGGTGGTTTTCTTCCCTTTTTCAATGCCTCACCATTGGTAAAGTTGAAATCCGAATTAAATGAAACTCTAGGACGTTAAAGAGGGGAAGTTCCTCTTTCATTTGCGCCGAAAACCAGCTCTCTAGCTGGTCTGGAACGGCAGCAATCACAAAAAGTTTTCAAAAAAACTTTAAATCGCTGTAACTTCTAAACTAGCAGAGATAGAGGGCCCAGAGTTGAACGGGAACAATTTTCAAAAAACCGAGTTTTGTTGTCTACAAGCATCAGGTATCCTCCAGAACAACTTTAAACTGCTCTACAAGCCAAGCGGAAAGAGCTAGAGTACCCAGAATTCGCCGAATCAATTTTTCAAGTTTTCGTATATGGGTGGTTTTCTTCCCTTTTTCAATGCCTCACCATTAGTAAAGTTGAAATCCGAATTAAATGAAACTCTAGGACGTTAAAGAGGGGAAGTTCCTCTTTCATTTGCGCCGAAAACCAGCTCTCTAGCTGGTCTGGAACGGCAGCAATCACAAAAAGTTTTCAAAAAAACTTTAAATCGCTGTTACTTCTAAACTAGCAGAGATAGAGGGCCCAGAGTTGAACGGGAACAATTTTCAAAAAACCGAGTTTTGTTGTCTACAAGCATCAGGTATCCTCCAGAACAACTTTAAACTGCTCTACAAGCCAAGCGGAAAGAGCTAGAGTACCCAGAATTCGCCGAATCAATTTTTCAAGTTTTCGTATATGGGTGGTTTTCTTCCCTTTTTCAATGCCTCACCATTGGTAAAGTTGAAATCCGAATTAAATGAAACTCTAGGACGTTAAAGAGGGGAAGTTCCTCTTTCATTTGCGCCGAAAACCAGCTCTCTAGCTGGTCTGGAACGGCAGCAATCACAAAAAGTTTTCAAAAAAACTTTAAATCGCTGTAACTTCTAAACTAGCAGAGATAGAGGGCCCAGAGTTGAACGGGAACAATTTTCAAAAAACCGAGTTTTGTTGTCTACAAGCATCAGGTATCCTCCAGTACAACTTTAAACTGCTCTACAAGCCAAGCGGAAAGAGCTAGAGTACCCAGAATTCGCCGAATCAATTTTTCAAGTTTTCGTATATGGGTGGTTTTCTTCCCTTTTTCAATGCCTCACCATTGGTAAAGTTGAAATCCGAATTAAATGAAACTCTAGGACGTTAAAGAGGGGAAGTTCCTCTTTCATTTGCGCCGAAAACCAGCTCTCTAGCTGGTCTGGAACGGCAGCAATCACAAAAAGTTTTCAAAAAAACTTTAAATCGCTGTAACTTCTAAACTAGCAGAGATAGAGGGCCCAGAGTTGAACGGGAACAATTTTCAAAAAACCGAGTTTTGTTGTCTACAAGCATCAGGTATCCTCCAGAACAACTTTAAACTGCTCTACAAGCCAAGCGGAAAGAGCTAGAGTACCCAGAATTCGCCGAATCAATTTTTCAAGTTTTCGTATATTGGTGGTTTTCTTCCCTTTTTCAATGCCTCACCATTGGTAAAGTTGAAATCCGAATTAAATGAAACTCTAGGACGTTAAAGAGGGGAAGTTCCTCTTTCATTTGCGCCGAAAACCAGCTCTCTAGCTGGTCTGGAACGGCAGCAATCACAAAAAGTTTTCAAAAAAACTTTAAATCGCTGTAACTTCTAAACTAGCAGAGATAGAGGGCCCAGAGTTGAACGGGAACAATTTTCAAAAAACCGAGTTTTGTTGTCTACAAGCATCAGGTATCCTCCAGAACAACTTTAAACTGCTCTGCAAGCCAAGCGGAAAGAGCTAGAGTACCCAGAATTCGCCGAATCAATTTTTCAAGTTTTCGTATATGGGTGGTTTTCTTCCCTTTTTCAATGCCTCACCATTGGTAAAGTTGAAATCCGAATTAAATGAAACTCTAGGACGTTAAAGAGGAGAAGTTCCTCTTTCATTTGCGCCGAAAACCAGCTCTCTAGCTGGTCTGGAACGGCAGCAATCACAAAAAGTTTTCAAAAAAACTTTAAATCGCTGTAACTTCTAAACTAGCAGAGATAGAGGGCCCAGAGTTGAACGGGAACAATTTTCAAAAAACCGAGTTCTGTTGTCTACAAGCATCAGGTATCCTCCAGAACAACTTTAAACTGCTCTACAAGCCAAGCGGAAAGAGCTAGAGTACCCAGAATTCGCCGAATCAATTTTTCACGTTTTCGTATATGGGTGGTACCCAGAATTCGCCGAATCAATTTTTCAAGTTTTCGTATATGGGTGGTTTTCTTCCCTTTTTCAATGCCTCACCATTGGTAAAGTTGAAATCCGAATTAAATGAAACTCTAGGACGTTAAAGAGGGGAAGTTCCTCTTTCATTTGCGCCGAAAACCAGCTCTCTAGCTGGTCTGGAACGGCAGCAATCACAAAAAGTTTTCAAAAAAACTTTAAATCGCTGTAACTTCTAAACTAGCAGAGATAGAGGGCCCAGAGTTGAACGGGAACAATTTTCAAAAAACCGAGTTTTGTTGTCTACAAGCATCAGGTATCCTCCAGAACAACTTTAAACTGCTCTACAAGCCAAGCGGAAAGAGCTAGAGTACCCAGAATTCGCCGAATCAATTTTTCAAGTTTTCGTATATGGGTGGTTTTCTTCCCTTTTTCAATGCCTCACCATTGGTAAAGTTGAAATCCGAATTAAATGAAACTCTAGGACGTTAAAGAGGGGAAGTTCCTCTTTCATTTGCGCCGAAAACCAGCTCTCTAGCTGGTCTGGAACGGCAGCAATCACAAAAAGTTTTCAAAAAAACTTTAAATCGCTGTAACTTCTAAACTAGCAGAGATAGAGGGCCCAGAGTTGAACGGGAACAATTTTCAAAAAACCGAGTTTTGTTGTCTACAAGCATCAGGTATCCTCCAGAACAACTTTAAACTGCTCTACAAGCCAAGCGGAAAGAGCTAGAGTACCCAGAATTCGCCGAATCAATTTTTCAAGTTTTCGTATATGGGTGGTTTTCTTCCCATTTTCAATGCCTCACCATTGGTAAAGTTGAAATCCGAATTAAATGAAACTCTAGGACGTTAAAGAGGGGAAGTTCCTCTTTCATTTGCGCCGAAAACCAGCTCTCTAGCTGGTCTGGAACGGCAGCAATCACAAAAAGTTTTCAAAAAAACTTTAAATCGCTGTAACTTCTAAACTAGCAGAGATAGAGGGCCCAGAGTTGAACGGGAACAATTTTCAAAAAACCGAGTTTTGTTGTCTACAAGCATCAGGTATCCTCCAGAACAACTTTAAACTGCTCTACAAGCCAAGCGGAAAGAGCTAGAGTACCCAGAATTCGCCGAATCAATTTTTCAAGTTTTCGTATATGGGTGGTTTTCTTCCCTTTTTCAATGCCTCACCATTGGTAAAGTTGAAATCCGAATTAAATGAAACTCTAGGACGTTAAAGAGGGGAAGTTCCTCTTTCATTTGCGCCGAAAACCAGCTCTCTAGCAGGTCTGGAACGGCAGCAATCACAAAAAGTTTTCAAAAAAACTTTAAATCGCTGTAACTTCTAAACTAGCAGAGATAGAGGGCCCAGAGTTGAACGGGAACAATTTTCAAAAAACCGAGTTTTGTTGTATACAAGCATCAGGTATCCTCCAGAACAACTTTAAACTGCTCTACAAGCCAAGCGGAAAGAGCTAGAGTACCCAGAATTCGCCGAATCAATTTTTCAAGTTTTCGTATATGGGTGGTTTTCTTCCCTTTTTCAATGCCTCACCATTGGTAAAGTTGAAATCCGAATTAAATGAAACTCTAGGACGTTAAAGAGGGGAAGTTCCTCTTTCATTTGCGCCGAAAACCAGCTCTCTAGCTGGTCTGGAACGGCAGCAATCACAAAAAGATTTCAAAAAAACTTTAAATCGCTGTAACTTCTAAACTAGCAGAGATAGAGGGCCCAGAGTTGAACGGGAACAATTTTCAAAAAACCGAGTTTTGTTGTCTACAAGCATCAGGTATCCTCCAGAACAACTTTAAACTGCTCTACAAGCCAAGCGGAAAGAGCTAGAGTACCCAGAATTCGCCGAATCAATTTTTCAAGTTTTCGTATATGGGTGGTTTTCTTCCCTTTTTCAATGCCTCACCATTGGTAAAGTTGAAATCCGAATTAAATGAAACTCTAGGACGTTAAAGAGGGGAAGTTCCTCTTTCATTTGCGCCGAAAACCAGCTCTCTAGCTGGTCTGGAACGGCAGCAATCACAAAAAGTTTTCAAAAAAACTTTAAATCGCTGTAACTTCTAAACTAGCAGAGATAGAGGGCCCAGAGTTGAACGGGAACAATTTTCAAAAAACCGAGTTTTGTTGTCTACAAGCATCAGGTATCCTCCAGAACAACTTTAAACTGCTCTACAAGCCAAGCGGAAAGAGCTAGAGTACCCAGAATTCGCCGAATCAATTTTTCAAGTTTTCGTATATGGGTGGTTTTCTTCCCTTTTTCAATGCCTCACCATTGGTAAAGTTGAAATCCGAATTAAATGAAACTCTAGGACGTTAAAGAGGGGAAGTTCCTCTTTCATTTGCGCCGAAAACCGAAACAGCTCTCTAGCTGGTCTGGAACGGCAGCAATCACAAAAAGTTTTCAAAAAAACTTTAAATCGCTGTAACTTCTAAACTAGCAGAGATAGAGGGCCCAGAGTTGAACGGGAACAATTTTCAAAAAACCGAGTTTTGTTGTCTACAAGCATCAGGTATCCTCCAGAACAACTTTAAACTGCTCTACAAGCCAAGCGGAAAGAGCTAGAGTACCCAGAATTCGCCGAATCAATTTTTCAAGTTTTCGTATATGGGTGCTTTTCTTCCCTTTTTCAATGCCTCACCATTGGTAAAGTTGAAATCCGAATTAAATGAAACTCTAGGACGTTAAAGAGGGGAAGTTCCTCTTTCATTTGCGCCGAAAACCAGCTCTCTAGCTGGTCTGGAACGGCAGCAATCACAAAAAGTTTTCAAAAAAACTTTAAATCGCTGTAACTTCTAAACTAGCAGAGATAGAGGGCCCAGAGTTGAACGGGAACAATTTTCAAAAAACCGAGTTTTGTTGTCTACAAGCATCAGGTATCCTCCAGAACAACTTTAAACTGCTCTACAAGCCAAGCGGAAAGAGCTAGAGTACCCAGAATTCGCCGAATCAATTTTTCAAGTTTTCGTATATGGGTGGTTTTCTTCCCTTTTTCAATGCCTCACCATTGGTAAAGTTGAAATCCGAATTAAATGAAACTCTAGGACGTTAAAGAGGGGAAGTTCCTCTTTCATTTGCGCCGAAAACCAGCTCTCTAGCTGGTCTGGAACGGCAGCAATCACAAAAAGTTTTCAAAAAAACTTTAAATCGCTGTAACTTCTAAACTAGCAGAGATAGAGGGCCCAGAGTTGAACGGGAACAATTTTCAAAAAACCGAGTTTTGTTGTCTACAAGCATCAGGTATCCTCCAGAACAACTTTAAACTGCTCTACAAGCCAAGCGGAAAGAGCTAGAGTACCCAGAATTCGCCGAATCAATTTTTCAAGTTTTCGTATATGGGTGGTTTTCTTCCCTTTTTCAATGGCTCACCATTGGTAAAGTTGAAATCCGAATTAAATGAAACTCTAGGACGTTAAAGAGGGGAAGTTCCTCTTTCATTTGCGCCGAAAACCAGCTCTCTAGCTGGTCTGGAACGGCAGCAATCACAAAAAGTTTTCAAAAAAACTTTAAATCGCTGTAACTTCTAAACTAGCAGAGATAGAGGGCCCAGAGTTGAACGGGAACAATTTTCAAAAAACCGAGTTTTGTTGTCTACAAGCATCAGGTATCCTCCAGAACAACTTTAAACTGCTCTACAAGCCAAGCGGAAAGAGCTAGAGTACCCAGAATTCGCCGAATCAATTTTTCAAGTTTTCGTATATGGGTGGTTTTCTTCCCTTTTTCAATGCCTCACCATTGGTAAAGTTGAAATCCGAATTAAATGAAACTCTAGGACGTTAAAGAGGGGAAGTTCCTCTTTCATTTGCGCCGAAAACCAGCTCTCTAGCTGGTCTGGAACGGCAGCAATCACAAAAAGTTTTCAAAAAAACTTTAAATCGCTGTAACTTCTAAACTAGCAGAGATAGAGGGCCCAGAGTTGAACGGGAACAATTTTCAAAAAACCGAGTTTTGTTGTCTACAAGCATCAGGTATCCTCCAGAACAACTTTAAACTGCTCTACAAGCCAAGCGGAAAGAGCTAGAGTACCCAGAATTCGCCGAATCAATTTTTCAAGTTTTCGTATATGGGTGGTTTTCTTCCCTTTTTCAATGCCTCACCATTGGTAAAGTTGAAATCCGAATTAAATGAAACTCTAGGACGTTAAAGAGGGGAAGTTCCTCTTTCATTTGCGCCGAAAACAAGCTCTCTAGCTGGTCTGGAACGGCAGCAATCACAAAAAGTTTTCAAAAAAACTTTAAATCGCTGTAACTTCTAAACTAGCAGAGATAGAGGGCCCAGCTCTCTAGCTGGTCTGGAACGGCAGCAATCACAAAAAGTTTTCAAAAAAACTTTAAATCGCTGTAACTTCTAAACTAGCAGAGATAGAGGGCCCAGAGTTGAACGGGAACAATTTTCAAAAAACCGAGTTTTGTTGTCTACAAGCATCAGGTATCCTCCAGAACAACTTTAAACTGCTCTACAAGCCAAGCGGAAAGAGCTAGAGTACCCAGAATTCGCCGAATCAATTTTTCAAGTTTTCGTATATGGGTGGTTTTCTTCCCTTTTTCAATGCCTCACCATTGGTAAAGTTGAAATCCGAATTAAATGAAACTCTAGGACGTTAAAGAGGGGAAGTTCCTCTTTCATTTGCGCCGAAAACCAGCTCTCTAGCTGGTCTGGAACGGCAGCAATCACAAAAAGTTTTCAAAAAAACTTTAAATCGCTGTAACTTCTAAACTAGCAGAGATAGAGGGCCCAGAGTTGAACGGGAACAATTTTCAAAAAACCGAGTTTTGTTGTCTACAAGCATCAGGTATCCTCCAGAACAACTTTAAACTGCTCTACAAGCCAAGCGGAAAGAGCTAGAGTACCCAGAATTCGCCGAATCAATTTTTCAAGTTTTCGTATATGGGTGGTTTTCTTCCCTTTTTCAATGCCTCACCATTGGTAAAGTTGAAATCCGAATTAAATGAAACTCTAGGACGTTAAAGAGGGGAAGTTCCTCTTTCATTTGCGCCGAAAACCAGCTCTCTAGCTGGTCTGGAACGGCAGCAATCACAAAAAGTTTTCAAAAAAACTTTAAATCGCTGTAACTTCTAAACTAGCAGAGATAGAGGGCCCAGAGTTGAACGGGAACAATTTTCAAAAAACCGAGTTTTGTTGTCTACAAGCATCAGGTATCCTCCAGAACAACTTTAAACTGCTCTACAAGCCAAGCGGAAAGAGCTAGAGTACCCAGAATTCGCCGAATCAATTTTTCAAGTTTTCGTATATGGGTGGTTTTCTTCCCTTTTTCAATGCCTCACCATTGGTAAAGTTGAAATCCGAATTAAATGAAACTCTAGGACGTTAAAGAGGGGAAGTTCCTCTTTCATTTGCGCCGAAAACCAGCTCTCTAGCTGGTCTGGAACGGCAGCAATCACAAAAAGTTTTCAAAAAAACTTTAAATCGCTGTAACTTCTAAACTAGCAGAGATAGAGGGCCCAGAGTTGAACGGGAACAATTTTCAAAAAACCGAGTTTTGTTGTCTACAAGCATCAGGTATCCTCCAGAACAACTTTAAACTGCTCTACAAGCCAAGCGGAAAGAGCTAGAGTACCCAGAATTCGCCGAATCAATTTTTCAAGTTTTCGTATATGGGTGGTTTTCTTCCCTTTTTCAATGCCTCACCATTGGTAAAGTTGAAATCCGAATTAAATGAAACTCTAGGACGTTAAAGAGGGGAAGTTCCTCTTTCATTTGCGCCGAAAACCAGCTCTCTAGCTGGTCTGGAACGGCAGCAATCACAAAAAGTTTTCAAAAAAACTTTAAATCGCTGTAACTTCTAAACTAGCAGAGATAGAGGGCCCAGAGTTGAACGGGAACAATTTTCAAAAAACCGAGTTTTGTTGTCTACAAGCATCAGGTATCCTCCAGAACAACTTTAAACTGCTCTACAAGCCAAGCGGAAAGAGCTAGAGTACCCAGAATTCGCCGAATCAATTTTTCAAGTTTTCGTATATGGGTGGTTTTCTTCCCTTTTTCAATGCCTCACCATTGGTAAAGTTGAAATCCGAATTAAATGAAACTCTAGGACGTTAAAGAGGGGAAGTTCCTCTTTCATTTGCGCCGAAAACAAGCTCTCTAGCTGGTCTGGAACGGCAGCAATCACAAAAAGTTTTCAAAAAAACTTTAAATCGCTGTAACTTCTAAACTAGCAGAGATAGAGGGCCCAGAGTTGAACGGGAACAATTTTCAAAAAACCGAGTTTTGTTGTCTACAAGCATCAGGTATCCTCCAGAACAACTTTAAACTGCTCTACAAGCCAAGCGGAAAGAGCTAGAGTACCCAGAATTCGCCGAATCAATTTTTCAAGTTTTCGTATATGGGTGGTTTTCTTCCCTTTTTCAATGCCTCACCATTGGTAAAGTTGAAATCCGAATTAAATGAAACTCTAGGACGTTAAAGAGGGGAAGTTCCTCTTTCATTTGCGCCGAAAACCAGCTCTCTAGCTGGTCTGGAACGGCAGCAATCACAAAAAGTTTTCAAAAAAACTTTAAATCGCTGTAACTTCTAAACTAGCAGAGATAGAGGGCCCAGAGTTGAACGGGAACAATTTTCAAAAAACCGAGTTTTGTTGTCTACAAGCATCAGGTATCCTCCAGAACAACTTTAAACTGCTCTACAAGCCAAGCGGAAAGAGCTAGAGTACCCAGAATTCGCCGAATCAATTTTTCAAGTTTTCGTATATGGGTGGTTTTCTTCCCTTTTTCAATGCCTCACCATTGGTAAAGTTGAAATCCGAATTAAATGAAACTCTAGGACGTTAAAGAGGGGAAGTTCCTCTTTCATTTGCGCCGAAAACCAGCTCTCTAGCTGGTCTGGAACGGCAGCAATCACAAAAAGTTTTCAAAAAAACTTTAAATCGCTGTAACTTCTAAACTAGCAGAGATAGAGGGCCCAGAGTTGAACGGGAACAATTTTCAAAAAACCGAGTTTTGTTGTCTACAAGCATCAGGTATCCTCCAGAACAACTTTAAACTGCTCTACAAGCCAAGCGGAAAGAGCTAGAGTACCCAGAATTCGCCGAATCAATTTTTCAAGTTTTCGTATATGGGTGGTTTTCTTCCCTTTTTCAATGCCTCACCATTGGACGTTAAAGAGGGGAAGTTCCTCTTTCATTTGCGCCGAAAACCAGCTCTCTAGCTGGTCTGGAACGGCAGCAATCACAAAAAGTTTTCAAAAAAACTTTAAATCGCTGTAACTTCTAAACTAGCAGAGATAGAGGGCCCAGAGTTGAACGGGAACAATTTTCAAAAAACCGAGTTTTGTTGTCTACAAGCATCAGGTATCCTCCAGAACAACTTTAAACTGCTCTACAAGCCAAGCGGAAAGAGCTAGAGTACCCAGAATTCGCCGAATAAATTTTTCAAGTTTTCGTATATGGGTGGTTTTCTTCCCTTTTTCAAGGCCTCACCATTGGTAAAGTTGAAATCCGAATTAAATGAAACTCTAGGACGTTAAAGAGGGGAAGTTCCTCTTTCATTTGCTCCGAAAACCAGCTCTCTAGCTGGTTCAAGTTTCAAGTTTTCGTATATGGGTGGTTTTCTTCCCTTTTTCAATGCCTCACCATTGGTAAAGTTGAAATCCGAATTAAATGAAACTCTAGGACGTTAAAGAGGGGAAGTTCCTCTTTCATTTGCGCCGAAAACCAGCTCTCTAGCTGGTCTGGAACGGCAGCAATCACAAAAAGTTTTCAAAAAAACTTTAAATCGCTGTAACTTCTAAACTAGCAGAGATAGAGGGCCCAGAGTTGAACGGGAACAATTTTCAAAAAACCGAGTTTTGTTGTCTACAAGCATCAGGTATCCTCCAGAACAACTTTAAACTGCTCTACAAACCAAGCGGAAAGAGCTAGAGTACCCAGAATTCGCCGAATCAATTTTTCAAGTTTTCGTATATGGGTGGTTTTCTTCCCTTTTTCAATGCCTCACCATTGGTAAAGTTGAAATCCGAATTAAATGAAACTCTAGGACGTTAAAGAGGGGAAGTTCCTCTTTCATTTGCGCCGAAAACCAGCTCTCTAGCTGGTCTGGAACGGCAGCAATCACAAAAAGTTTTCAAAAAAACTTTAAATCGCTGTAACTTCTAAACTAGCAGAGATAGAGGGCCCAGAGTTGAACGGGAACAATTTTCAAAAAACCGAGTTTTGTTGTCTACAAGCATCAGGTATCCTCCAGAACAACTTTAAACTGCTCTACAAGCCAAGCGGAAAGAGCTAGAGTACCCAGAATTCGCCGAATCAATTTTTCAAGTTTTCGTATATGGGTGGTTTTCTTCCCTTTTTCAATGCCTCACCATTGGTAAAGTTGAAATCCGAATTAAATGAAACTCTAGGACGTTAAAGAGGGGAAGTTCCTCTTTCATTTGCGCCGAAAACCAGCTCTCTAGCTGGTCTGGAACGGCAGCAATCACAAAAAGTTTTCAAAAAAACTTTAAATCGCTGTAACTTCTAAACTAGCAGAGATAGAGGGCCCAGAGTTGAACGGGAACAATTTTCAAAAAACCGAGTTTTGTTGTCTACAAGCATCAGGTATCCTCCAGAACAACTTTAAACTGCTCTACAAGCCAAGCGGAAAGAGCTAGAGTACCCAGAATTCGCCGAATCAATTTTTCAAGTTTTCGTATATGGGTGGTTTTCTTCCCTTTTTCAATGCCTCACCATTGGTAAAGTTGAAATCCGAATTAAATGAAACTCTAGGACGTTAAAGAGGGGAAGTTCCTCTTTCATTTGCGCCGAAAACCAGCTCTCTAGCTGGTCTGGAACGGCAGCAATCACAAAAAGTTTTCAAAAAAACTTTAAATCGCTGTAACTTCTAAACTAGCAGAGATAGAGGGCCCAGAGTTGAACGGGAACAATTTTCAAAAAACCGAGTTTTGTTGTCTACAAGCATCAGGTATCCTCCAGAACAACTTTAAACTGCTCTACAAGCCAAGCGGAAAGAGCTAGAGTACCCAGAATTCGCCGAATCAATTTTTCAAGTTTTCGTATATGGGTGGTTTTCTTCCCTTTTTCAATGCCTCACCATTGGTAAAGTTGAAATCCGAATTAAATGAAACTCTAGGACGTTAAAGAGGGGAAGTTCCTCTTTCATTTGCGCCGAAAACCAGCTCTCTAGCTGGTCTGGAACGGCAGCAATCACAAAAAGTTTTCAAAAAAACTTTAAATCGCTGTAACTTCTAAACTAGCAGAGATAGAGGGCCCAGAGTTGAACGGGAACAATTTTCAAAAAACCGAGTTTTGTTGTCTACAAGCATCAGGTATCCTCCAGAACAACTTTAAACTGCTCTACAAGCCAAGCGGAAAGAGCTAGAGTACCCAGAATTCGCCGAATCAATTTTTCAAGTTTTCGTATATGGGTGGTTTTCTTCCCTTTTTCAATGCCTCACCATTGGTAAAGTTGAAATCCGAATTAAATGAAACTCTAGGACGTTAAAGAGGGGAAGTTCCTCTTTCATTTGCGCCGAAAACCAGCTCTCTAGCTGGTCTGGAACGGCAGCAATCACAAAAAGTTTTCAAAAAAACTTTAAATCGCTGTAACTTCTAAACTAGCAGAGATAGAGGGCCCAGAGTTGAACGGGAACAATTTTCAAAAAACCGAGTTTTGTTGTCTACAAGCATCAGGTATCCTCCAGAACAACTTTAAACTGCTCTACAAGCCAAGCGGAAAGAGCTAGAGTACCCAGAATTCGCCGAATCAATTTTTCAAGTTTTCGTATATGGGTGGTTTTCTTCCCTTTTTCAATGCCTCACCATTGGTAAAGTTGAAATCCGAATTAAATGAAACTCTAGGACGTTAAAGAGGGGAAGTTCCTCTTTCATTTGCGCCGAAAACCAGCTCTCTAGCTAGTCTGGAACGGCAGCAATCACAAAAAGTTTTCAAAAAAACTTTAAATCGCTGTAACTTCTAAACTAGCAGAGATAGAGGGCCCAGAGTTGAACGGGAACAATTTTCAAAAAACCGAGTTTTGTTGTCTACAAGCATCAGGTATCCTCCAGAACAACTTTAAACTGCTCTACAAGCCAAGCGGAAAGAGCTAGAGTACCCAGAATTCGCCGAATCAATTTTTCAAGTTTTCGTATATGGGTGGTTTTCTTCCCTTTTTCAATGCCTCACCATTGGTAAAGTTGAAATCCGAATTAAATGAAACTCTAGGACGTTAAAGAAGGGAAGTTCCTCTTTCATTTGCGCCGAAAACCAGCTCTCTAGCTGGTCTGGAACGGCAGCAATCACAAAAAGTTTTCAAAAAAACTTTAAATCGCTGTAACTTCTAAACTAGCAGAGATAGAGGGCCCAGAGTTGAACGGGAACAATTTTCAAAAAACCGAGTTTTGTTGTCTACAAGCATCAGGTATCCTCCAGAACAACTTTAAACTGCTCTACAAGCCAAGCGGAAAGAGCTAGAGTACCCAGAATTCGCCGAATCAATTTTTCAAGTTTTCGTATATGGGTGGTTTTCTTCCCTTTTTCAATGCCTCACCATTGGTAAAGTTGAAATCCGAATTAAATGAAACTCTAGGACGTTAAAGAGGGGAAGTTCCTCTTTCATTTGCGCCGAAAACCAGCTCTCTAGCTGGTCTGGAACGGCAGCAATCACAAAAAGTTTTCAAAAAAACTTTAAATCGCTGTAACTTCTAAACTAGCAGAGATAGAGGGCCCAGAGTTGAACGGGAACAATTTTCAAAAAACCGAGTTTTGTTGTCTACAAGCATCAGGTATCCTCCAGAACAACTTTAAACTGCTCTACAAGCCAAGCGGAAAGAGCTAGAGTACCCAGAATTCGCCGAATCAATTTTTCAAGTTTTCGTATATGGGTGGTTTTCTTCCCTTTTTCAATGCCTCACCATTGGTAAAGTTGAAATCCGAATTAAATGAAACTCTAGGACGTTAAAGAGGGGAAGTTCCTCTTTCATTTGCGCCGAAAACCAGCTCTCTAGCTGGTCTGGAACGGCAGCAATCACAAAAAGTTTTCAAAAAAACTTTAAATCGCTGTAACTTCTAAACTAGCAGAGATAGAGGGCCCAGAGTTGAACGGGAACAATTTTCAAAAAACCGAGTTTTGTTGTCTACAAGCATCAGGTATCCTCCAGAACAACTTTAAACTGCTCTACAAGCCAAGCGGAAAGAGCTAGAGTACCCAGAATTCGCCGAATCAATTTTTCAAGTTTTCGTATATGGGTGGTTTTCTTCCCTTTTTCAATGCCTCACCATTGGTAAAGTTGAAATCCGAATTAAATGAAACTCTAGGACGTTAAAGAGGGGAAGTTCCTCTTTCATTTGCGCCGAAAACCAGCTCTCTAGCTAGTCTGGAACGGCAGCAATCACAAAAAGTTTTCAAAAAAACTTTAAATCGCTGTAACTTCTAAACTAGCAGAGATAGAGGGCCCAGAGTTGAACGGGAACAATTTTCAAAAAACCGAGTTTTGTTGTCTACAAGCATCAGGTATCCTCCAGAACAACTTTAAACTGCTCTACAAGCCAAGCGGAAAGAGCTAGAGTACCCAGAATTCGCCGAATCAATTTTTCAAGTTTTCGTATATGGGTGGTTTTCTTCCCTTTTTCAATGCCTCACCATTGGTAAAGTTGAAATCCGAATTAAATGAAACTCTAGGACGTTAAAGAAGGGAAGTTCCTCTTTCATTTGCGCCGAAAACCAGCTCTCTAGCTGGTCTGGAACGGCAGCAATCACAAAAAGTTTTCAAAAAAACTTTAAATCGCTGTAACTTCTAAACTAGCAGAGATAGAGGGCCCAGAGTTGAACGGGAACAATTTTCAAAAAACCGAGTTTTGTTGTCTACAAGCATCAGGTATCCTCCAGAACAACTTTAAACTGCTCTACAAGCCAAGCGGAAAGAGCTAGAGTACCCAGAATTCGCCGAATCAATTTTTCAAGTTTTCGTATATGGGTGGTTTTCTTCCCTTTTTCAATGCCTCACCATTGGTAAAGTTGAAATCCGAATTAAATGAAACTCTAGGACGTTAAAGAGGGGAAGTTCCTCTTTCATTTGCGCCGAAAACCAGCTCTCTAGCTGGTCTGGAACGGCAGCAATCACAAAAAGTTTTCAAAAAAACTTTAAATCGCTGTAACTTCTAAACTAGCAGAGATAGAGGGCCCAGAGTTGAACGGGAACAATTTTCAAAAAACCGAGTTTTGTTGTCTACAAGCATCAGGTATCCTCCAGAACAACTTTAAACTGCTCTACAAGCCAAGCGGAAAGAGCTAGAGTACCCAGAATTCGCCGAATCAATTTTTCAAGTTTTCGTATATGGGTGGTTTTCTTCCCTTTTTCAATGCCTCACCATTGGTAAAGTTGAAATCCGAATTAAATGAAACTCTAGGACGTTAAAGAGGGGAAGTTCCTCTTTCATTTGCGCCGAAAACCAGCTCTCTAGCTGGTCTGGAACGGCAGCAATCACAAAAAGTTTTCAAAAAAACTTTAAATCGCTGTAACTTCTAAACTAGCAGAGATAGAGGGCCCAGAGTTGAACGGGAACAATTTTCAAAAAACCGAGTTTTGTTGTCTACAAGCATCAGGTATCCTCCAGAACAACTTTAAACTGCTCTACAAGCCAAGCGGAAAGAGCTAGAGTACCCAGAATTCGCCGAATCAATTTTTCAAGTTTTCGTATATGGGTGGTTTTCTTCCCTTTTTCAATGCCTCACCATTGGTAAAGTTGAAATCCGAATTAAATGAAACTCTAGGACGTTAAAGAGGGGAAGTTCCTCTTTCATTTGCGCCGAAAACCAGCTCTCTAGCTGGTCTGGAACGGCAGCAATCACAAAAAGTTTTCAAAAAAACTTTAAATCGCTGTAACTTCTAAACTAGCAGAGATAGAGGGCCCAGAGTTGAACGGGAACAATTTTCAAAAAACCGAGTTTTGTTGTCTACAAGCATCAGGTATCCTCCAGAACAACTTTAAACTGCTCTACAAGCCAAGCGGAAAGAGCTAGAGTACCCAGAATTCGCCGAATCAATTTTTCAAGTTTTCGTATATGGGTGGTTTTCTTCCCTTTTTCAATGCCTCACCATTGGTAAAGTTGAAATCCGAATTAAATGAAACTCTAGGACGTTAAAGAGGGGAAGTTCCTCTTTCATTTGCGCCGAAAACCAGCTCTCTAGCTGGTCTGGAACGGCAGCAATCACAAAAAGTTTTCAAAAAAACTTTAAATCGCTGTAACTTCTAAACTAGCAGAGATAGAGGGCCCAGAGTTGAACGGGAACAATTTTCAAAAAACCGAGTTTTGTTGTCTACAAGCATCAGGTATCCTCCAGAACAACTTTAAACTGCTCTACAAGCCAAGCGGAAAGAGCTAGAGTACCCAGAATTCGCCGAATCAATTTTTCAAGTTTTCGTATATGGGTGGTTTTCTTCCCTTTTTCAATGCCTCACCATTGGTAAAGTTGAAATCCGAATTAAATGAAACTCTAGGACGTTAAAGAGGGGAAGTTCCTCTTTCATTTGCGCCGAAAACCAGCTCTCTAGCTGGTCTGGAACGGCAGCAATCACAAAAAGTTTTCAAAAAAACTTTAAATCGCTGTAACTTCTAAACTAGCAGAGATAGAGGGCCCAGAGTTGAACGGGAACAATTTTCAAAAAACCGAGTTTTGTTGTCTACAAGCATCAGGTATCCTCCAGAACAACTTTAAACTGCTCTACAAGCCAAGCGGAAAGAGCTAGAGTACCCAGAATTCGCCGAATCAATTTTTCAAGTTTTCGTATATGGGTGGTTTTCTTCCCTTTTTCAATGCCTCACCATTGGTAAAGTTGAAATCCGAATTAAATGAAACTCTAGGACGTTAAAGAGGGGAAGTTCCTCTTTCATTTGCGCCGAAAACCAGCTCTCTAGCTGGTCTGGAACGGCAGCAATCACAAAAAGTTTTCAAAAAAACTTTAAATCGCTGTAACTTCTAAACTAGCAGAGATAGAGGGCCCAGAGTTGAACGGGAACAATTTTCAAAAAACCGAGTTTTGTTGTCTACAAGCATCAGGTATCCTCCAGAACAACTTTAAACTGCTCTACAAGCCAAGCGGAAAGAGCTAGAGTACCCAGAATTCGCCGAATCAATTTTTCAAGTTTTCGTATATGGGTGGTTTTCTTCCCTTTTTCAATGCCTCACCATTGGTAAAGTTGAAATCCGAATTAAATGAAACTCTAGGACGTTAAAGAGGGGAAGTTCCTCTTTCATTTCCGCCGAAAACCAGCTCTCTAGCTGGTCTGGAACGGCAGCAATCACAAAAAGTTTTCAAAAAAACTTTAAATCGCTGTAACTTCTAAACTAGCAGAGATAGAGGGCCCAGAGTTGAACGGGAACAATTTTCAAAAAACCGAGTTTTGTTGTCTACAAGCATCAGGTATCCTCCAGAACAACTTTAAACTGCTCTACAAGCCAAGCGGAAAGAGCTAGAGTACCCAGAATTCGCCGAATCAATTTTTCAAGTTTTCGTATATGGGTGGTTTTCTTCCCTTTTTCAATGCCTCACCATTGGTAAAGTTGAAATCCGAATTAAATGAAACTCTAGGACGTTAAAGAGGGGAAGTTCCTCTTTCATTTGCGCCGAAAACCAGCTCTCTAGCTGGTCTGGAACGGCAGCAATCACAAAAAGTTTTCAAAAAAACTTTAAATCGCTGTAACTTCTAAACTAGCAGAGATAGAGGGCCCAGAGTTGAACGGGAACAATTTTCAAAAAACCGAGTTTTGTTGTCTACAAGCATCAGGTATCCTCCAGAACAACTTTAAACTGCTCTACAAGCCAAGCGGAAAGAGCTAGAGTACCCAGAATTCGCCGAATCAATTTTTCAAGTTTTCGTATATGGGTGGTTTTCTTCCCTTTTTCAATGCCTCACCATTGGTAAAGTTGAAATCCGAATTAAATGAAACTCTAGGACGTTAAAGAGGGGAAGTTCCTCTTTCATTTGTGCCGAAAACCAGCTCTCTAGCTGGTCTGGAACGGCAGCAATCACAAAAAGTTTTCAAAAAAACTTTAAATCGCTGTAACTTCTAAACTAGCAGAGATAGAGGGCCCAGAGTTGAACGGGAACAATTTTAAAAATTTGTTGTCTACAAGCACGTTAAAGAGGGGAAGTTCCTCCTTCATTTGCGCCGAAAACCGAAACAGCTCTCTAGCTGGTCTGGAACGGCAGCAATCACAAAAAGTTTTCAAAAAAACTTTAAATCGCTGTAACTTCTAAACTAGCAGAGATAGAGGGCCCAGAGTTGAACGGGAACAATTTTCAAAAAACCGAGTTTTGTTGTCTACAAGCATCAGGTATCCTCCAGAACAACTTTAAACTGCTCTACAAGCCAAGCGGAAAGAGCTAGAGTACCCAGAATTCGCCGAATCAATTTTTCAAGTTTTCGTATATGGGTGGTTTTCTTCCCTTTTTCAATGCCTCACCATTGGTAAAGTTGAAATCCGAATTAAATGAAACTCTAGGACGTTAAAGAGGGGAAGTTCCTCTTTCATTTGTGCCGAAAACCAGCTCTCTAGCTGGTCTGGAACGGCAGCAATCACAAAAAGTTTTCAAAAAAACTTTAAATCGCTGTAACTTCTAAACTAGCAGAGATAGAGGGCCCAGAGTTGAACGGGAACAATTTTCAAAATTTGTTGTCTACAAGCACGTTAAAGAGGGGAAGTTCCTCCTTCATTTGCGCCGAAAACCGAAACAGCTCTCTAGCTGGTCTGGAACGGCAGCAATCACAAAAAGTTTTCAAAAAAACTTTAAATCGCTGTAACTTCTAAACTAGCAGAGATAGAGGGCCCAGAGTTGAACGGGAACAATTTTCAAAAAACCGAGTTTTGTTGTCTACAAGCATCAGGTATCCTCCAGAACAACTTTAAACTGCTCTACAAGCCAAGCGGAAAGAGCTAGAGTACCCAGAATTCGCCGAATCAATTTTTCAAGTTTTCGTATATGGGTGGTTTTCTTCCCTTTTTCAATGCCTCACCATTGGTAAAGTTGAAATCCGAATTAAATGAAACTCTAGGACGTTAAAGAGGGGAAGTTCCTCTTTCATTTGCGCCGAAAACCAGCTCTCTAGCTGGTCTGGAACGGCAGCAATCACAAAAAGTTTTCAAAAAAACTTTAAATCGCTGTAACTTCTAAACTAGCAGAGATAGAGGGCCCAGAGTTGAACGGGAACAATTTTCAAAAAACCGAGTTTTGTTGTCTACAAGCATCAGGTATCCTCCAGAACAACTTTAAACTGCTCTACAAGCCAAGCGGAAAGAGCTAGAGTACCCAGAATTCGCCGAATCAATTTTTCAAGTTTTCGTATATGGGTGGTTTTCTTCCCTTTTTCAATGCCTCACCATTGGTAAAGTTGAAATCCGAATTAAATGAAACTCTAGGACGTTAAAGAGGGGAAGTTCCTCTTTCATTTGTGCCGAAAACCAGCTCTCTAGCTGGTCTGGAACGGCAGCAATCACAAAAAGTTTTCAAAAAAACTTTAAATCGCTGTAACTTCTAAACTAGCAGAGATAGAGGGCCCAGAGTTGAACGGGAACAATTTTCAAAAAACCGAGTTTTGTTGTCTACAAGCATCAGGTATCCTCCAGAACAACTTTAAACTGCTCTACAAGCCAAGCGGAAAGAGCTAGAGTACCCAGAATTCGCCGAATCAATTTTTCAAGTTTTCGTATATGGGTGGTTTTCTTCCCTTTTTCAATGCCTCACCATTGGTAAAGTTGAAATCCGAATTAAATGAAACTCTAGGACGTTAAAGAGGGGAAGTTCCTCTTTCATTTGCGCCGAAAACCAGCTCTCTAGCTGGTCTGGAACGGCAGCAATCACAAAAAGTTTTCAAAAAAACTTTAAATCGCTGTAACTTCTAAACTAGCAGAGATAGAGGGCCCAGAGTTGAACGGGAACAATTTTCAAAAAACCGAGTTTTGTTGTCTACAAGCATCAGGTATCCTCCAGAACAACTTTAAACTGCTCTACAAGCCAAGCGGAAAGAGCTAGAGTACCCAGAATTCGCCGAATCAATTTTTCAAGTTTTCGTATATGGGTGGTTTTCTTCCCTTTTTCAATGTCTCACCATTGGTAAAGTTGAAATCCGAATTAAATGAAACTCTAGGACGTTAAAGAGGGGAAGTTCCTCTTTCATTTGCGCCGAAAACCAGCTCTCTAGCTGGTCTGGAACGGCAGCAATCACAAAAAGTTTTCAAAAAAACTTTAAATCGCTGTAACTTCTAAACTAGCAGAGATAGAGGGCCCAGAGTTGAACGGGAACAATTTTCAAAAAACCGAGTTTTGTTGTCTACAAGCATCAGGTATCCTCCAGAACAACTTTAAACTGCTCTACAAGCCAAGCGGAAAGAGCTAGAGTACCCAGAATTCGCCGAATCAATTTTTCAAGTTTTCGTATATGGGTGGTTTTCTTCCCTTTTTCAATGTCTCACCATTGGTAAAGTTGAAATCCGAATTAAATGAAACTCTAGGACGTTAAAGAGGGGAAGTTCCTCTTTCATTTTCGCCGAAAACCAGCTCTCTAGCTGGTCTGGAACGGCAGCAATCACAAAAAGTTTTCAAAAAAACTTTAAATCGCTGTAACTTCTAAACTAGCAGAGATAGAGGGCCCAGAGTTGAACGGGAACAATTTTCAAAAAACCGAGTTTTGTTGTCTACAAGCATCAGGTATCCTCCAGTACAACTTTAAACTGCTCTACAAGCCAAGCGGAAAGAGATAGAGTACCCAGAATTCGCCGAATCAATTTTTCAAGTTTTCGTATATGGGTGGTTTTCTTCCCTTTTTCAATACCTCACCATTGGTAAAGTTGAAATCTGAATTAAATGAAACTCTAGGACGTTAAAGAGGGGAAGTTCCTCTTTCATTTGCGCCGAAAACCAGCTCTCTAGCTGGTCTGGAACGGCAGCAATCACAAAAAGTTTTCAAAAAAACTTTAAATCGCTGTAACTTCTAAACTAGCAGAGATAGAGGGCCCAGAGTTGAACGGGAACAATTTTCAAAAAACCGAGTTTTGTTGTCTACAAGCATCAGGTATCCTCCAGAACAACTTTAAACTGCTCTACAAGCCAAGCGGAAAGAGCTAGAGTACCCAGAATTCGCCGAATCAATTTTTCAAGTTTTCGTATATGGGTGGTTTTCTTCCCTTTTTCAATGCCTCACCATTGGTAAAGTTGAAATCCGAATTAAATGAAACTCTAGGACGTTAAAGAGGGGAAGTTCCTCTTTCATTTGCGCCGAAAACCAGCTCTCTAGCTGGTCTGGAACGGCAGCAATCACAAAAAGTTTTCAAAAAAACTTTAAATCGCTGTAACTTCTAAACTAGCAGAGATAGAGGGCCCAGAGTTGAACGGGAACAATTTTCAAAAAACCGAGTTTTGTTGTCTACAAGCATCAGGTATCCTCCAGAACAACTTTAAACTGCTCTACAAGCCAAGCGGAAAGAGCTAGAGTACCCAGAATTCGCCGAATCAATTTTTCAAGTTTTCGTATATGGGTGGTTTTCTTCCCTTTTTCAATGTCTCACCATTGGTAAAGTTGAAATCCGAATTAAATGAAACTCTAGGACGTTAAAGAGGGGAAGTTCCTCTTTCATTTGCGCCGAAAACCAGCTCTCTAGCTGGTCTGGAACGGCAGCAATCACAAAAAGTTTTCAAAAAAACTTTAAATCGCTGTAACTTCTAAACTAGCAGAGATAGAGGGCCCAGAGTTGAACGGGAACAATTTTCAAAAAACCGAGTTTTGTTGTCTACAAGCATCAGGTATCCTCCAGAACAACTTTAAACTGCTCTACAAGCCAAGCGGAAAGAGCTAGAGTACCCAGAATTCGCCGAATCAATTTTTCAAGTTTTCGTATATGGGTGGTTTTCTTCCCTTTTTCAATGTCTCACCATTGGTAAAGTTGAAATCCGAATTAAATGAAACTCTAGGACGTTAAAGAGGGGAAGTTCCTCTTTCATTTGCGCCGAAAACCAGCTCTCTAGCTGGTCTGGAACGGCAGCAATCACAAAAAGTTTTCAAAAAAACTTTAAATCGCTGTAACTTCTAAACTAGCAGAGATAGAGGGCCCAGAGTTGAACGGGAACAATTTTCAAAAAACCGAGTTTTGTTGTCTACAAGCATCAGGTATCCTCCAGTACAACTTTAAACTGCTCTACAAGCCAAGCGGAAAGAGATAGAGTACCCAGAATTCGCCGAATCAATTTTTCAAGTTTTCGTATATGGGTGGTTTTCTTCCCTTTTTCAATACCTCACCATTGGTAAAGTTGAAATCTGAATTAAATGAAACTCTAGGACGTTAAAGAGGGGAAGTTCCTCTTTCATTTGCGCCGAAAACCAGCTCTCTAGCTGGTCTGGAACGGCAGCAATCACAAAAAGTTTTCAAAAAAACTTTAAATCGCTGTAACTTCTAAACTAGCAGAGATAGAGGGCCCAGAGTTGAACGGGAACAATTTTCAAAATTTGTTGTCTACAAGCACGTTAAAGAGGGGAAGTTCCTCTTTCATTTGCGCCGAAAACCGAAACAGCTCTCTAGCTGGTCTGGAACGGCAGCAATCACAAAAAGTTTTCAAAAAAACTTTAAATCGCTGTAACTTCTAAACTAGCAGAGATAGAGGGCCCAGAGTTGAACGGGAACAATTTTCAAAAAACCGAGTTTTGTTGTCTACAAGCATCAGGTATCCTCCAGAACAACTTTAAACTGCTCTGCAAGCCAAGCGGAAAGAGCTAGAGTACCCAGAATTCGCCGAATCAATTTTTCAAGTTTTCGTATATGGGTGGTTTTCTTCCCTTTTTCAATGGCTCACCATTGGTAAAGTTGAAATCCGAATTAAATGAAACTCTAGGACGTTAAAGAGGGGAAGTTCCTCTTTCATTTGCGCCAAAAACCAGCTCTCTAGCTGGTCTGGAACGGCAGCAATCACAAAAAGTTTTCAAAAAAACTTTAAATCGCTGTAACTTCTAAACTAGCAGAGATAGAGGGCCCAGAGTTGAACGGGAACAATTTTCAAAAAACCGAGTTTTGTTGTCTACAAGCATCAGGTATCCTCCAGAACAACTTTAAACTGCTCTACAAGCCAAGCGGAAAGAGCTAGAGTACCCAGAATTCGCCGAATCAATTTTTCAAGTTTTCGTATATGGGTGGTTTTCTTCCCTTTTTCAATGCCTCACCATTGGTAAAGTTGAAATCCGAATTAAATGAAACTCTAGGACGTTAAAGAGGGGAAGTTCCTCTTTCATTTGCGCCGAAAACCAGCTCTCTAGCTGGTCTGGAACGGCAGCAATCACAAAAAGTTTTCAAAAAAACTTTAAATCGCTGTAACTTCTAAACTAGCAGAGATAGAGGGCCCAGAGTTGAACGGGAACAATTTTCAAAAAACCGAGTTTTGTTGTCTACAAGCATCAGGTATCCTCCAGAACAACTTTAAACTGCTCTACAAGCCAAGCGGAAAGAGCTAGAGTACCCAGAATTCGCCGAATCAATTTTTCAAGTTTTCGTATATGGGTGGTTTTCTTCCCTTTTTCAATGCCTCACCATTGGTAAAGTTGAAATCCGAATTAAATGAAACTCTAGGACGTTAAAGAGGGGAAGTTCCTCTTTCATTTGCGCCGAAAACCAGCTCTCTAGCTGGTCTGGAACGGCAGCAATCACAAAAAGTTTTCAAAAAAACTTTAAATCGCTGTAACTTCTAAACTAGCAGAGATAGAGGGCCCAGAGTTGAACGGGAACAATTTTCAAAAAACCGAGTTTTGTTGTCTACAAGCATCAGGTATCCTCCAGAACAACTTTAAACTGCTCTACAAGCCAAGCGGAAAGAGCTAGAGTACCCAGAATTCGCCGAATCAATTTTTCAAGTTTTCGTATATGGGTGGTTTTCTTCCCTTTTTCAATGCCTCACCATTGGTAAAGTTGAAATCCGAATTAAATGAAACTCTAGGACGTTAAAGAGGGGAAGTTCCTCTTTCATTTGCGCCGAAAACCAGCTCTCTAGCTGGTCTGGAACGGCAGCAATCACAAAAAGTTTTCAAAAAAACTTTAAATCGCTGTAACTTCTAAACTAGCAGAGATAGAGGGCCCAGAGTTGAACGGGAACAATTTTCAAAAAACCGAGTTTTGTTGTCTACAAGCATCAGGTATCCTCCAGAACAACTTTAAACTGCTCTACAAGCCAAGCGGAAAGAGCTAGAGTACCCAGAATTCGCCGAATCAATTTTTCAAGTTTTCGTATATGGGTGGTTTTCTTCCCTTTTTCAATGCCTCACCATTGGTAAAGTTGAAATCTGAATTAAATGAAACTCTAGGACGTTAAAGAGGGGAAGTTCCTCTTTCATTTGCGCCGAAAACCAGCTCTCTAGCTGGTCTGGAACGGCAGCAATCACAAAAAGTTTTCAAAAAAACTTTAAATCGCTGTAACTTCTAAACTAGCAGAGATAGAGGGCCCAGAGTTGAACGGGAACAATTTTCAAAATTTGTTGTCTACAAGCACGTTAAAGAGGGGAAGTTCCTCTTTCATTTGCGCCGAAAACCGAAACAGCTCTCTAGCTGGTCTGGAACGGCAGCAATCACAAAAAGTTTTCAAAAAAACTTTAAATCGCTGTAACTTCTAAACTAGCAGAGATAGAGGGCCCAGAGTTGAACGGGAACAATTTTCAAAAAACCGAGTTTTGTTGTCTACAAGCATCAGGTATCCTCCAGAACAACTTTAAACTGCTCTGCAAGCCAAGCGGAAAGAGCTAGAGTACCCAGAATTCGCCGAATCAATTTTTCAAGTTTTCGTATATGGGTGGTTTTCTTCCCTTTTTCAATGGCTCACCATTGGTAAAGTTGAAATCCGAATTAAATGAAACTCTAGGACGTTAAAGAGGGGAAGTTCCTCTTTCATTTGCGCCAAAAACCAGCTCTCTAGCTGGTCTGGAACGGCAGCAATCACAAAAAGTTTTCAAAAAAACTTTAAATCGCTGTAACTTCTAAACTAGCAGAGATAGAGGGCCCAGAGTTGAACGGGAACAATTTTCAAAAAACCGAGTTTTGTTGTCTACAAGCATCAGGTATCCTCCAGAACAACTTTAAACTGCTCTACAAGCCAAGCGGAAAGAGCTAGAGTACCCAGAATTCGCCGAATCAATTTTTCAAGTTTTCGTATATGGGTGGTTTTCTTCCCTTTTTCAATGCCTCACCATTGGTAAAGTTGAAATCCGAATTAAATGAAACTCTAGGACGTTAAAGAGGGGAAGTTCCTCTTTCATTTGCGCCGAAAACCAGCTCTCTAGCTGGTCTGGAACGGCAGCAATCACAAAAAGTTTTCAAAAAAACTTTAAATCGCTGTAACTTCTAAACTAGCAGAGATAGAGGGCCCAGAGTTGAACGGGAACAATTTTCAAAAAACCGAGTTTTGTTGTCTACAAGCATCAGGTATCCTCCAGAACAACTTTAAACTGCTCTACAAGCCAAGCGGAAAGAGCTAGAGTACCCAGAATTCGCCGAATCAATTTTTCAAGTTTTCGTATATGGGTGGTTTTCTTCCCTTTTTCAATGCCTCACCATTGGTAAAGTTGAAATCCGAATTAAATGAAACTCTAGGACGTTAAAGAGGGGAAGTTCCTCTTTCATTTGCGCCGAAAACCAGCTCTCTAGCTGGTCTGGAACGGCAGCAATCACAAAAAGTTTTCAAAAAAACTTTAAATCGCTGTAACTTCTAAACTAGCAGAGATAGAGGGCCCAGAGTTGAACGGGAACAATTTTCAAAAAACCGAGTTTTGTTGTCTACAAGCATCAGGTATCCTCCAGAACAACTTTAAACTGCTCTACAAGCCAAGCGGAAAGAGCTAGAGTACCCAGAATTCGCCGAATCAATTTTTCAAGTTTTCGTATATGGGTGGTTTTCTTCCCTTTTTCAATGGCTCACCATTGGTAAAGTTGAAATCCGAATTAAATGAAACTCTAGGACGTTAAAGAGGGGAAGTTCCTCTTTCATTTGCGCCGAAAACCAGCTCTCTAGCTGGTCTGGAACGGCAGCAATCACAAAAAGTTTTCAAAAAAACTTTAAATCGCTGTAACTTCTAAACTAGCAGAGATAGAGGGCCCAGAGTTGAACGGGAACAATTTTCAAAAAACCGAGTTTTGTTGTCTACAAGCATCAGGTATCCTCCAGAACAACTTTAAACTGCTCTACAAGCCAAGCGGAAAGAGCTAGAGTACCCAGAATTCGCCGAATCAATTTTTCAAGTTTTCGTATATGGGTGGTTTTCTTCCCTTTTTCAATGCCTCACCATTGGTAAAGTTGAAATCCGAATTAAATGAAACTCTAGGACGTTAAAGAGGGGAAGTTCCTCTTTCATTTGCGCCGAAAACCAGCTCTCTAGCTGGTCTGGAACGGCAGCAATCACAAAAAGTTTTCAAAAAAAACTTTAAATCGCTGTAACTTCTAAACTAGCAGAGATAGAGGGCCCAGAGTTGAACGGGAACAATTTTCAAAAAACTGAGTTTTGTTGTCTACAAGCATCAGGTATCCTCCAGAACAACTTTAAACTGCTCTACAAGCCAAGCGGAAAGAGCTAGAGTACCCAGAATTCGCCGAATCAATTTTTCAAGTTTTCGTATATGGGTGGTTTTCTTCCCTTTTTCAATGCCTCACCATTGGTAAAGTTGAAATCCGAATTAAATGAAACTCTAGGACGTTAAAGAGGGGAAGTTCCTCTTTCATTTGCGCCGAAAACCGAAACAGCTCTCTAGCTGGTCTGGAACGGCAGCAATCACAAAAAGTTTTCAAAAAAACTTTAAATCGCTGTAACTTCTAAACTAGCAGAGATAGAGGGCCCAGACTTGAACGGGAACAATTTTCAAAAAACCGAGTTTTGTTGTATACAAGCATCAGGTATCCTCCAGAACAACTTTAAACTGCTCTACAAGCCAAGCGGAAAGAGCTAGAGTACCCAGAATTCGCCGAATCAATTTTTCAAGTTTTCGTATATGGGTGGTTTTCTTCCCTTTTTCAATGCCTCACCATTGGTAAAGTTGAAATCCGAATTAAATGAAACTCTAGGACGTTAAAGAGGGGAAGTTCCTCTTTCATTTGCGCCGAAAACCGAAACAGCTCTCTAGCTGGTCTGGAACGGCAGCAATCACAAAAAGTTTTCAAAAAAACTTTAAATCGCTGTAACTTTTAAACTAGCAGAGATAGAGGGCCCAGAGTTGAACGGGAACAATTTTCAAAAAACCGAGTTTTGTTGTCTACAAGCATCAGGTATCCTCCAGAACAACTTTAAACTGCTCTACAAGCCAAGCGGAAAGAGCTAGAGTACCCAGAATTCGCCGAATCAATTTTTCAAGTTTTCGTATATGGGTGGTTTTCTTCCCTTTTTCAATGCCTCACCATTGGTAAAGTTGAAATCCGAATTAAATGAAACTCTAGGACGTTAAAGAGGGGAAGTTCCTCTTTCATTTGCGCCGAAAACCGAAACAGCTCTCTAGCTGGTCTGGAACGGCAGCAATCACAAAAAGTTTTCAAAAAAACTTTAAATCGCTGTAACTTCTAAACTAGCAGAGATAGAGGGCCCAGAGTTGAACGGGAACAATTTTCAAAAAACCGAGTTTTGTTGTCTACAAGCATCAGGTATCCTCCAGAACAACTTTAAACTGCTCTACAAGCCAAGCGGAAAGAGCTAGAGTACCCAGAATTCGCCGAATCAATTTTTCAAGTTTTCGTATATGGGTGGTTTTCTTCCCTTTTTCAATGCCTCACCATTGGTAAAGTTGAAATCCGAATTAAATGAAACTCTAGGACGTTAAAGAGGGGAAGTTCCTCTTTCATTTGCGCCGAAAACCGAAACAGCTCTCTAGCTGGTCTGGAACGGCAGCAATCACAAAAAGTTTTCAAAAAAACTTTAAATCGCTGTAACTTCTAAACTAGCAGAGATAGAGGGCCCAGAGTTGAACGGGAACAATTTTCAAATAACCGAGTTTTGTTGTCTACAAGCATCAGGTATCCTCCAGAACAACTTTAAACTGCTCTACAAGCCAAGCGGAAAGAGCTAGAGTACCCAGAATTCGCCGAATCAATTTTTCAAGTTTTCGTATATGGGTGGTTTTCTTCCCTTTTTCAATGCCTCACCATTGGTAAAGTTGAAATCCGAATTAAATGAAACTCTAGGACGTTAAAGAGGGGAAGTTCCTCTTTCATTTGCGCCGAAAACCAGCTCTCTAGCTGGTCTGGAACGGCAGCAATCACAAAAAGTTTTCAAAAAAACTTTAAATCGCTGTAACTTCTAAACTAGCAGAGATAGAGGGCCCAGAGTTGAACGGGAACAATTTTCAAAAAACCGAGTTTTGTTGTCTACAAGCATCAGGTATCCTCCAGAACAACTTTAAACTGCTCTACAAGCCAAGCGGAAAGAGCTAGAGTACCCAGAATTCGCCGAATCAATTTTTCAAGTTTTCGTATATGGGTGGTTTTCTTCCCTTTTTCAATGCCTCACCATTGGTAAAGTTGAAATCCGAATTAAATGAAACTCTAGGACGTTAAAGAGGGGAAGTTCCTCTTTCATTTGCGCCGAAAACCAGCTCTCTAGCTGGTCTGGAACGGCAGCAATCACAAAAAGTTTTCAAAAAAACTTTAAATCGCTGTAACTTCTAAACTAGCAGAGATAGAGGGCCCAGAGTTGAACGGGAACAATTTTCAAAATTTGTTGTCTACAAGCATCAGGTATCCTCCAGAACAACTTTAAACTGCTCTACAAGCCAAGCGGAAAGAGCTAGAGTACCCAGAATTCGCCGAATCAATTTTTCAAGTTTTCGTATATGGGTGGTTTTCTTCCCTTTTTCAATGCCTCACCATTGGTAAAGTTGAAATCCGAATTAAATGAAACTCTAGGACGTTAAAGAGGGGAAGTTCCTCTTTCATTTGCGCCGAAAACCAGCTCTCTAGCTGGTCTGGAACGGCAGCAATCACAAAAAGTTTTCAAAAAAACTTTAAATCGCTGTAACTTCTAAACTAGCAGAGATAGAGGGCCCAGAGTTGAACGGGAACAATTTTCAAAAAACCGAGTTTTGTTGTCTACAAGCATCAGGTATCCTCCAGAACAACTTTAAACTGCTCTACAAGCCAAGCGGAAAGAGCTAGAGTACCCAGAATTCGCCGAATCAATTTTTCAAGTTTTCGTATATGGGTGGTTTTCTTCCCTTTTTCAATGCCTCACCATTGGTAAAGTTGAAATCCGAATTAAATGAAACTCTAGGACGTTACAGAGGGGAAGTTCCTCTTTCATTTGCGCCGAAAACCAGCTCTCTAGCTGGTCTGGAACGGCAGCAATCACAAAAAGTTTTCAAAAAAACTTTAAATCGCTGTAACTTCTAAACTAGCAGAGATAGAGGGCCCAGAGTTGAACGGGAACAATTTTCAAAAAACCGAGTTTTGTTGTCTACAAGCATCAGGTATCCTCCAGAACAACTTTAAACTGCTCTACAAGCCAAGCGGAAAGAGCTAGAGTACCCAGAATTCGCCGAATCAATTTTTCAAGTTTTCGTATATGGGTGGTTTTCTTCCCTTTTTCAATGCCTCACCATTGGTAAAGTTGAAATCCGAATTAAATGAAACTCTAGGACGTTAAAGAGGGGAAGTTCCTCTTTCATTTGCGCCGAAAACCAGCTCTCTAGCTGGTCTGGAACGGCAGCAATCACAAAAAGTTTTCAAAAAAACTTTAAATCGCTGTAACTTCTAAACTAGCAGAGATAGAGGGCCCAGAGTTGAACGGGAACAATTTTCAAAAAACCGAGTTTTGTTGTCTACAAGCATCAGGTATCCTCCAGAACAACTTTAAACTGCTCTACAAGCCAAGCGGAAAGAGCTAGAGTACCCAGAATTCGCCGAATCAATTTTTCAAGTTTTCGTATATGGGTGGTTTTCTTCCCTTTTTCAATGCCTCACCATTGGTAAAGTTGAAATCCGAATTAAATGAAACTCTAGGACGTTAAAGAGGGGAAGTTCCTCTTTCATTTGCGCCGAAAACCGAAACAGCTCTCTAGCTGGTCTGGAACGGCAGCAATCACAAAAAGTTTTCAAAAAAACTTTAAATCGCTGTAACTTCTAAACTAGCAGAGATAGAGGGCCCAGAGTTGAACGGGAACAATTTTCAAATAACCGAGTTTTGTTGTCTACAAGCATCAGGTATCCTCCAGAACAACTTTAAACTGCTCTACAAGCCAAGCGGAAAGAGCTAGAGTACCCAGAATTCGCCGAATCAATTTTTCAAGTTTTCGTATATGGGTGGTTTTCTTCCCTTTTTCAATGCCTCACCATTGGTAAAGTTGAAATCCGAATTAAATGAAACTCTAGGACGTTAAAGAGGGGAAGTTCCTCTTTCATTTGCGCCGAAAACTAGCTCTCTAGCTGGTCTGGAACGGCAGCAATCACAAAAAGTTTTCAAAAAAACTTTAAATCGCTGTAACTTCTAAACTAGCAGAGATAGAGGGCCCAGAGTTGAACGGGAACAATTTTCAAAAAACCGAGTTTTGTTGTCTACAAGCATCAGGTATCCTCCAGAACAACTTTAAACTGCTCTACAAGCCAAGCGGAAAGAGCTAGAGTACCCAGAATTCGCCGAATCAATTTTTCAAGTTTTCGTATATGGGTGGTTTTCTTCCCTTTTTCAATGCCTCACCATTGGTAAAGTTGAAATCCGAATTAAATGAAACTCTAGGACGTTAAAGAGGGGAAGTTCCTCTTTCATTTGCGCCGAAAACCAGCTCTCTAGCTGGTCTGGAACGGCAGCAATCACAAAAAGTTTTCAAAAAAACTTTAAATCGCTGTAACTTCTAAACTAGCAGAGATAGAGGGCCCAGAGTTGAACGGGAACAATTTTCAAAAAACCGAGTTTTGTTGTCTACAAGCATCAGGTATCCTCCAGACCAACTTTAAACTGCTCTACAAGCCAAGCGGAAAGAGCTAGAGTACCCAGAATTCGCCGAATCAATTTTTCAAGTTTTCGTATATGGGTGGTTTTCTTCCCTTTTTCAATGCCTCACCATTGGTAAAGTTGAAATCCGAATTAAATGAAACTCTAGGACGTTAAAGAGGGGAAGTTCCTCTTTCATTTGCGCCGAAAACCAGCTCTCTAGCTGGTCTGGAACGGCAGCAATCACAAAAAGTTTTCAAAAAAACTTTAAATCGCTGTAACTTCTAAACTAGCAGAGATAGAGGGCCCAGAGTTGAACGGGAACAATTTTCAAAAAACCGAGTTTTGTTGTCTACAAGCATCAGGTATCCTCCAGAACAACTTTAAACTGCTCTACAAGCCAAGCGGAAAGAGCTAGAGTACCCAGAATTCGCCGAATCAATTTTTCAAGTTTTCGTATATGGGTGGTTTTCTTCCCTTTTTCAATGCCTCACCATTGGTAAAGTTGAAATCCGAATTAAATGAAACTCTAGGACGTTAAAGAGGGGAAGTTCCTCTTTCATTTGCGCCGAAAACCAGCTCTCTAGCTGGTCTGGAACGGCAGCAATCACAAAAAGTTTTCAAAAAAACTTTAAATCGCTGTAACTTCTAAACTAGCAGAGATAGAGGGCCCAGAGTTGAACGGGAACAATTTTCAAAAAACCGAGTTTTGTTGTCTACAAGCATCAGGTATCCTCCAGACCAACTTTAAACTGCTCTACAAGCCAAGCGGAAAGAGCTAGAGTACCCAGAATTCGCCGAATCAATTTTTCAAGTTTTCGTATATGGGTGGTTTTCTTCCCTTTTTCAATGCCTCACCATTGGTAAAGTTGAAATCCGAATTAAATGAAACTCTAGGACGTTAAAGAGGGGAAGTTCCTCTTTCATTTGCGCCGAAAACCAGCTCTCTAGCTGGTCTGGAACGGCAGCAATCACAAAAAGTTTTCAAAAAAACTTTAAATCGCTGTAACTTCTAAACTAGCAGAGATAGAGGGCCCAGAGTTGAACGGGAACAATTTTCAAAAAACCGAGTTTTGTTGTCTACAAGCATCAGGTATCCTCCAGAACAACTTTAAACTGCTCTACAAGCCAAGCGGAAAGAGCTAGAGTACCCAGAATTCGCCGAATCAATTTTTCAAGTTTTCGTATATGGGTGGTTTTCTTCCCTTTTTCAATGCCTCACCATTGGCTCTACAAGCCAAGCGGAAAGAGCTAGAGTACCCAGAATTCGCCGAATCAATTTTTCAAGTTTTCGTATATGGGTGGTTTTCTTCCATTTTTCAATGCCTCACCATTGGTAAAGTTGAAATCCGAATTAAATGAAACTCTAGGACGTTAAAGAGGAGAAGTTCCTCTTTCATTTGCGCCGAAAACCAGCTCTCTTGCTGGTCTGGAACGGCAGCAATCACAAAAAGTTTTCAAAAAAACTTTAAATCGCTGGAACTTCTATACTAGCAGAGATAGAGGGCCCAGAGTTGAACGGGAACAATTTTCAAAAAACCGAGTTTTGTTGTCTACAAGCATCAGGTATCCTCCAGAACAACTTTAAACTGCTCTACAAGCCAAGCGGAAAGAGCTAGAGTACCCAGAATTCGCCGAATCAATTTTTCAAGTTTTCGTATATGGGTGGTTTTCTTCCCTTTTTCAATGCCTCACCATTGGTAAAGTAAAGTGGTTTTCTTCCCTTTTTCAATGCCTCACCATTGGTAAAGTTGAAATCCGAATTAAATGAAACTCTAGGACGTTAAAGAGGGGAAGTTCCTCTTTCATTTGCGCTGAAAACCAGCTCTCTAGCTGGTCTGGAACGGTAGCAATCACAAAAAGTTTTCAAAAAAACTTTAAATCGCTGTAACTTCTAAACTAGCAGAGATAGAGGGCCCAGAGTTGAACGGGAACAATTTTCAAAAAACCGAGTTTTGTTGTCTACAAGCATCAGGTATCCTCCAGAACAACTTTAAACTGCTCTACAAGCCAAGCGGAAAGAGCTAGAGTACCCAGAATTCGCCGAATCAATTTTTCAAGTTTTCGTATATGGGTGGTTTTCTTCCCTTTTTCAATGCCTCACCATTGGTAAAGTTGAAATCCGAATTAAATGAAACTCTAGGACGTTAAAGAGGGGAAGTTCCTCTTTCATTTGCGCCGAAAATCAGCTCTCTAGCTGGTCTGGAACGGCAGCAATCACAAAAAGTTTTCAAAAAAACTTTAAATCGCTGTAACTTCTAAACTAGCAGAGATAGAGGGCCCAGAGTTGAACGGGAACAATTTTCAAAAAACCGAGTTTTGTTGTCTACAAGCATCAGGTATCCTCCAGAACAACTTTAAACTGCTCTACAAGCCAAGCGGAAAGAGCTAGAGTACCCAGAATTCGCCGAATCAATTTTTCAAGTTTTCGTATATGGGTGGTTTTCTTCCCTTTTTCAATGCCTCACCATTGGTAAAGTTGAAATCCGAATTAAATGAAACTCTAGGACGTTAAAGAGGGGAAGTTCCTCTTTCATTTGCGCCGAAAACCAGCTCTCTAGCTGGTCTGGAACGGCAGCAATCACAAAAAGTTTTCAAAAAAACTTTAAATCGCTGTAACTTCTAAACTAGCAGAGATAGAGGGCCCAGAGTTGAACGGGAACAATTTTCAAAAAACCGAGTTTTGTTGTCTACAAGCATCAGGTATCCTCCAGAACAACTTTAAACTGCTCTACAAGCCAAGCGGAAAGAGCTAGAGTACCCAGAATTCGCCGAATCAATTTTTCAAGTTTTCGTATATGGGTGGTTTTCTTCCCTTTTTCAATGCCTCACCATTGGTAAAGTTGAAATCCGAATTAAATGAAACTCTAGGACGTTAAAGAGGGGAAGTTCCTCTTTCATTTGCGCCGAAAACCAGCTCTCTAGCTGGTCTGGAACGGCAGCAATCACAAAAAGTTTTCAAAAAAACTTTAAATCGCTGTAACTTCTAAACTAGCAGAGATAGAGGGCCCAGAGTTGAACGGGAACAATTTTCAAAAAACCGAGTTTTGTTGTCTACAAGCATCAGGTATCCTCCAGAACAACTTTAAACTGCTCTACAAGCGGAAAGAGCTAGAGTACCCAGAATTCGCCGAATCAATTTTTCAAGTTTTCGTATATGGGTGGTTTTCTTCCCTTTTTCAATGCCTCACCATTGGTAAAGTTGAAATCCGAATTAAATGAAACTCTAGGACGTTAAAGAGGGGAAGTTCCTCTTTCATTTGCGCCGAAAACCAGCTCTCTAGCTGGTCTGGAACGGCAGCAATCACAAAAAGTTTTCAAAAAAACTTTAAATCGCTGTAAAGTTGAAATCCGAATTAAATGAAACTCTAGGACGTTAAAGAGGGGAAGTTCCTCTTTCATTTGCGCCGAAAACCAGCTCTCTAGCTGGTCTGGAACGGCAGCAATCACAAAAAGTTTTCAAAAAAACTTTAAATCGCTGTAAAGTTGAAATCCGAATTAAATGAAACTCTAGGACGTTAAAGAGGGGAAGTTCCTCTTTCATTTGCGCCGAAAACCAGCTCTCTAGCTGGTCTGGAACGGCAGCAATCACAAAAAGTTTTCAAAAAAACTTTAAATCGCTGTAACTTCTAAACTAGCAGAGATAGAGGGCCCAGAGTTGAACGGGAACAATTTTCAAAAAACCGAGTTTTGTTGTCTACAAGCATCAGGTATCCTCCAGAACAACTTTAAACTGCTCTACAAGCCAAGCGGAAAGAGCTAGAGTACCCAGAATTCGCCGAATCAATTTTTCAAGTTTTCGTATATGGGTGGTTTTCTTCCCTTTTTCAATGCCTCACCATTGGTAAAGTTGAAATCCGAATTAAATGAAACTCTAGGACGTTAAAGAGGGGAAGTTCCTCTTTCATTTGCGCCGAAAACCAGCTCTCTAGCTGGTCTGGAACGGCAGTAATCACAAAAAGTTTTCAAAAAAACTTTAAATCGCTGTAACTTCTAAACTAGCAGAGATAGAGGGCCCAGAGTTGAACGGGAACAATTTTCAAAAAACCGAGTTTTGTTGTCTACAAGCATCAGGTATCCTCCAGAACAACTTTAAACTGCTCTACAAGCCAAGCGGAAAGAGCTAGAGTACCCAGAATTCGCCGAATCAATTTTTCAAGTTTTCGTATATGGGTGGTTTTCTTCCCTTTTTCAATGCCTCACCATTGGTAAAGTTGAAATCCGAATTAAATGAAACTCTAGGACGTTAAAGAGGGGAAGTTCCTCTTTCATTTGCGCCGAAAACCAGCTCTCTAGCTGGTCTGGAACGGCAGCAATCACAAAAAGTTTTCAAAAAAACTTTAAATCGCTGTAACTTCTAAACTAGCAGAGATAGAGGGCCCAGAGTTGAACGGGAACAATTTTCAAAAAACCGAGTTTTGTTGTCTACAAGCATCAGGTATCCTCCAGAACAACTTTAAACTGCTCTACAAGCCAAGCGGAAAGAGCTAGAGTACCCAGAATTCGCCGAATCAATTTTTCAAGTTTTCGTATATGGGTGGTTTTCTTCCCTTTTTCAATGCCTCACCATTGGTAAAGTTGAAATCCGAATTAAATGAAACTCTAGGACGTTAAAGAGGGGAACTTCCTCTTTCATTTGCGCCGAAAACCAGCTCTCTAGCTGGTCTGCAACGGCAGCAATCACAAAAAGTTTTCAAAAAAACTTTAAATCGCTGTAACTTCTAAACTAGCAGAGATAGAGGGCCCAGAGTTGAACGGGAACAATTTTCAAAAAACCGAGTTTTGTTGTCTACAAGCATCAGGTATCCTCCAGAACAACTTTAAACTGCTCTACAAGCCAAGCGGAAAGAGCTAGAGTACCCAGAATTCGCCGAATAAATTTTTCAAGTTTTCGTATATGGGTGGTTTTCTTCCCTTTTTCAATGCCTCACCATTGGTAAAGTTGAAATCCGAATTAAATGAAACTCTAGGACGTTAAAGAGGGGAAGTTCCTCTTTCATTTGCGCCGAAAACCAGCTCTCTAGCTGGTCTGGAACGGCAGCAATCACAAAAAGTTTTCAAAAAAACTTTAAATCGCTGTAACTTCTAAACTAGCAGAGATAGAGGGCCCAGAGTTGAACGGGAACAATTTTCAAAAAACCGAGTTTTGTTGTCTACAAGCATCAGGTATCCTCCAGAACAACTTTAAACTGCTCTACAAGCCAAGCGGAAAGAGTTTTGTTGTCTACAAGCATCAGGTATCCTCCAGAACAACTTTAAACTGCTCTACAAGCCAAGCGGAAAGAGCTAGAGTACCCAGAATTCGCCGAATCAATTTTTCAAGTTTTCGTATATGGGTGGTTTTCTTCCCTTTTCCAATGCCTCACCATTGGTAAAGTTGAAATCCGAATTAAATGAAACTCTAGGACGTTAAAGAGGGGAAGTTCCTCTTTCATTTGCGCCGAAAACCAGCTCTCTAGCTGGTCTGGAACGGCAGCAATCACAAAAAGTTTTCAAAAAAACTTTAAATCGCTGTAACTTCTAAACTAGCAGAGATAGAGGGCCCAGAGTTGAACGGGAACAATTTTCAAAAAACCGAGTTTTGTTGTCTACTAGCATCAGGTATCCTCCAGAACAACTTTAAACTGCTCTACAAGCTAAGCGGAAAGAGCTAGAGTACCCAGAATTCGCCGAATCAATTTTTCAAGTTTTCGTATATGGGTGGTTTTCTTCCCTTTTTCAATGCCTCACCATTGGTAAAGTTGAAATCCGAATTAAATGAAACTCTAGGACGTTAAAGAGGGGAAGTTCCTCTTTCATTTGCGCCGAAAACCAGCTCTCTAGCTGGTCTGGAACGGCAGCAATCACAAAAAGTTTTCAAAAAAACTTTAAATCGCTGTAACTTCTAAACTAGCAGAGATAGAGGGCCCAGAGTTGAACGGGAACAATTTTCAAAAAACCGAGTTTTGTTGTCTACAAGCATCAGGTATCCTCCAGAACAACTTTAAACTGCTCTACAAGCCAAGCGGAAAGAGCTAGAGTACCCAGAATTCGCCGAATCAATTTTTCAAGTTTTCGTATATGGGTGGTTTTCTTCCCTTTTTCAATGCCTCACCATTGGTAAAGTTGAAATCCGAATTAAATGAAACTCTAGGACGTTAAAGAGGGGAAGTTCCTCTTTCATTTGCGCCGAAAACCAGCTCTCTAGCTGGTCTGGAACGGCAGTAATCACAAAAAGTTTTCAAAAAAACTTTAAATCGCTGTAACTTCTAAACTAGCAGAGATAGAGGGCCCAGAGTTGAACGGGAACAATTTTCAAAAAACCGAGTTTTGTTGTCTACAAGCATCAGGTATCCTCCAGAACAACTTTAAACTGCTCTACAAGCCAAGCGGAAAGAGCTAGAGTACCCAGAATTCGCCGAATCAATTTTTCAAGTTTTCGTATATGGGTGGTTTTCTTCCCTTTTTCAATGCCTCACCATTGGTAAAGTTGAAATCCGAATTAAATGAAACTCTAGGACGTTAAAGAGGGGAAGTTCCTCTTTCATTTGCGCCGAAAACCGAAACAGCTCTCTAGCTGGTCTGGAACGGCAGCAATCACAAAAAGTTTTCAAAAAAACTTTAAATCGCTGTAACTTCTAAACTAGCAGAGATAGAGGGCCCAGAGTTGAACGGGAACAATTTTCAAAAAACCGAGTTTTGTTGTCTACAAGCATCAGGTATCCTCCAGAACAACTTTAAACTGCTCTACAAGCCAAGCGGAAAGAGCTAGAGTACCCAGAATTCGCCGAATCAATTTTTCAAGTTTTCGTATATGGGTGGTTTTCTTCCCTTTTTCAATGCCTCACCATTGGTAAAGTTGAAATCCGAATTAAATGAAACTCTAGGACGTTAAAGAGGGGAAGTTCCTCTTTCATTTGCGCCGAAAACCAGCTCTCTAGCTGGTCTGGAACGGCAGCAATCACAAAAAGTTTTCAAAAAAACTTTAAATCGCTGTAACTTCTAAACTAGCAGAGATAGAGGGCCCAGAGTTGAACGGGAACAATTTTCAAAAAACCGAGTTTTGTTGTCTACAAGCATCAGGTATCCTCCAGAACAACTTTAAACTGCTCTACAAGCCAAGCGGAAAGAGCTAGAGTACCCAGAATTCGCCGAATCAATTTTTCAAGTTTTCGTATATGGGTGGTTTTCTTCCCTTTTTCAATGCCTCACCATTGGTAAAGTTGAAATCCGAATTAAATGAAACTGTAGGACGTTAAAGAGGGGAAGTTCCTCTTTCATTTGCGCCGAAAACCGAAACAGCTCTAGCTGGTCTGGAACGGCAGCAATCACAAAAAGTTTTCAAAAAAACTTTAAATCGCTGTAACTTCTAAACTAGCAGAGATAGAGGGCCCAGAGTTGAACGGGAACAATTTTCAAAAAACCGAGTTTTGTTGTCTACAAGCATCAGGTATCCTCCAGAACAACTTTAAACTGCTCTACAAGCCAAGCGGAAAGAGCTAGAGTACCCAGAATTCGCCGAAACAATTTTTCAAGTTTTCGTATATGGGTGGTTTTCTTCCCTTTTTCAATGGCTCACCATTGGTAAAGTTGAAATCCGAATTAAATGAAACTCTAGGACGTTAAAGAGGGGAAGTTCCTCTTTCATTTGCGCCGAAAACCAGCTCTCTAGCTGGTCTGGAACGGCAGCAATCACAAAAAGTTTTCAAAAAAACTTTAAATCGCTGTAACTTCTAAACTAGCAGAGATAGAGGGCCCAGAGTTGAACGGGAACAATTTTCAAAAAACCGAGTTTTGTTGTCTACAAGCATCAGGTATCCTCCAGAACAACTTTAAACTGCTCTACAAGCCAAGCGGAAAGAGCTAGAGTACCCAGAATTCGCCGAATCAATTTTTCAAGTTTTCGTATATGGGTGGTTTTCTTCCCTTTTTCAATGCCTCACCATTGGTAAAGTTGAAATCCGAATTAAATGAAACTCTAGGACGTTAAAGAGGGGAAGTTCCTCTTTCATTTGCGCCGAAAACCAGCTCTCTAGCTGGTCTGGAACGGCAGCAATCACAAAAAGTTTTCAAAAAAACTTTAAATCGCTGTAACTTCTAAACTAGCAGAGATAGAGGGCCCAGAGTTGAACGGGAACAATTTTCAAAAAACCGAGTTTTGTTGTCTACAAGCATCGGGTATCCTCCAGAACAACTTTAAACTGCTCTACAAGCCAAGCGGAAAGAGCTAGAGTACCCAGAATTCGCCGAATCAATTTTTCAAGTTTTCGTATATGGGTGGTTTTCTTCCCTTTTTCAATGCCTCACCATTGGTAAAGTTGAAATCCGAATTAAATGAAACTCTAGGACGTTAAAGAGGGGAAGTTCCTCTTTCATTTGCGCCGAAAACCAGCTCTCTAGCTGGTCTGGAACGGCAGCAATCACAAAAAGTTTTCAAAAAAACTTTAAATCGCTGTAACTTCTAAACTAGCAGAGATAGAGGGCCCAGAGTTGAACGGGAACAATTTTCAAAAAACCGAGTTTTGTTGTCTACAAGCATCAGGTATCCTCCAGAACAACTTTAAACTGCTCTACAAGCCAAGCGGAAAGAGCTAGAGTACCCAGAATTCGCCGAATCAATTTTTCAAGTTTTCGTATATGGGTGGTTTTCTTCCCTTTTTCAATGCCTCACCATTGGTAAAGTTGAAATCCGAATTAAATGAAACTCTAGGACGTTAAAGAGGGGAAGTTCCTCTTTCATTTGCGCCGAAAACCAGCTCTCTAGCTGGTCTGGAACGGCAGCAATCACAAAAAGTTTTCAAAAAAACTTTAAATCGCTGTAACTTCTAAACTAGCAGAGATAGAGGGTCCAGAGTTGAACGGGAACAATTTTCAAAAAACCGAGTTTTGTTGTCTACAAGCATCAGGTATCCTCCAGAACAACTTTAAACTGCTCTACAAGCCAAGCGGAAAGAGCTAGAGTACCCAGAATTCGCCGAATCAATTTTTCAAGTTTTCGTATATGGGTGGTTTTCTTCCCTTTTTCAATGCCTCACCATTGGTAAAGTTGAAATCCGAATTAAATGAAACTCTAGGACGTTGAAGAGGGGAAGTTCCTCTTTCATTTGCGCCGAAAACCGAAACAGCTCTAGCTGGTCTGGAACGGCAGCAATCACAAAAAGTTTTCAAAAAAACTTTAAATCGCTGTAACTTCTAAACTAGCAGAGATAGAGGGCCCAGAGTTGAACGGGAACAATTTTCAAAAAACCGAGTTTTGTTGTCTACAAGCATCAGGTATCCTCCAGAACAACTTTAAACTGCTCTACAAGCCAAGCGGAAAGAGCTAGAGTACCCAGAATTCGCCGAATCAATTTTTCAAGTTTTCGTATATGGGTGGTTTTCTTCCCTTTTTCAATGCCTCACCATTGGTAAAGTTGAAATCCGAATTAAATGAAACTCTAGGACGTTAAAGAGGGGAAGTTCCTCTTTCATTTGCGCCGAAAACCAGCTCTCTAGCTGGTCTGGAACGGCAGCAATCACAAAAAGTTTTCAAAAAAACTTTAAATCGCTGTAACTTCTAAACTAGCAGAGATAGAGGGCCCAGAGTTGAACGGGAACAATTTTCAAAAATCCGAGTTTTGTTGTCTACAAGCATCAGGTATCCTCCAGATAGAGGGCCCAGAGTTGAACGGGAACAATTTTCAAAAAACCGAGTTTTGTTGTCTACAAGCATCAGGTATCCTCCAGAACAACTTTAAACTGCTCTACAAGCCAAGCGGAAAGAGCTAGAGTACCCAGAATTCGCCGAATCAATTTTTCAAGTTTCCGTATATGGGTGGTTTTCTTCCCTTTTTCAATGCCTCACCATTGGTAAAGTTGAAATCCGAATTAAATGAAACTCTAGGACGTTAAAGAGGGGAAGTTCCTCTTTCATTTGCGCCGAAAACCAGCTCTCTAGCTGGTCTGGAACGGCAGCAATCACAAAAAGTTTTCAAAAAAACTTTAAATCGCTGTAACTTCTAAACTAGCAGAGATAGAGGGCCCAGAGTTGAACGGGAACAATTTTCAAAAAACCGAGTTTTGTTGTCTACAAGCATCAGGTATCCTCCAGAACAACTTTAAACTGCTCTACAAGCCAAGCGGAAAGAGCTAGAGTACCCAGAATTCGCCGAAACAATTTTTCAAGTTTTCGTATATGGGTGGTTTTCTTCCCTTTTTCAATGGCTCACCATTGGTAAAGTTGAAATCCGAATTAAATGAAACTCTAGGACGTTAAAGAGGGGAAGTTCCTCTTTCATTTGCGCCGAAAACCAGCTCTCTAGCTGGTCTGGAACGGCAGCAATCACAAAAAGTTTTCAAAAAAACTTTAAATCGCTGTAACTTCTAAACTAGCAGAGATAGAGGGCCCAGAGTTGAACGGGAACAATTTTCAAAAAACCGAGTTTTGTTGTCTACAAGCATCAGGTATCCTCCAGAACAACTTTAAACTGCTCTACAAGCCAAGCGGAAAGAGCTAGAGTACCCAGAATTCGCCGAATCAATTTTTCAAGTTTTCGTATATGGGTGGTTTTCTTCCCTTTTTCAATGCCTCACCATTGGTAAAGTTGAAATCCGAATTAAATGAAACTCTAGGACGTTAAAGAGGGGAAGTTCCTCTTTCATTTGCGCCGAAAACCAGCTCTCTAGCTGGTCTGGAACGGCAGCAATCACAAAAAGTTTTCAAAAAAACTTTAAATCGCTGTAACTTCTAAACTAGCAGAGATAGAGGGCCCAGAGTTGAACGGGAACAATTTTCAAAAAACCGAGTTTTGTTGTCTACAAGCATCGGGTATCCTCCAGAACAACTTTAAACTGCTCTACAAGCCAAGCGGAAAGAGCTAGAGTACCCAGAATTCGCCGAATCAATTTTTCAAGTTTTCGTATATGGGTGGTTTTCTTCCCTTTTTCAATGCCTCACCATTGGTAAAGTTGAAATCCGAATTAAATGAAACTCTAGGACGTTAAAGAGGGGAAGTTCCTCTTTCATTTGCGCCGAAAACCAGCTCTCTAGCTGGTCTGGAACGGCAGCAATCACAAAAAGTTTTCAAAAAAACTTTAAATCGCTGTAACTTCTAAACTAGCAGAGATAGAGGGCCCAGAGTTGAACGGGAACAATTTTCAAAAAACCGAGTTTTGTTGTCTACAAGCATCAGGTATCCTCCAGAACAACTTTAAACTGCTCTACAAGCCAAGCGGAAAGAGCTAGAGTACCCAGAATTCGCCGAATCAATTTTTCAAGTTTTCGTATATGGGTGGTTTTCTTCCCTTTTTCAATGCCTCACCATTGGTAAAGTTGAAATCCGAATTAAATGAAACTCTAGGACGTTAAAGAGGGGAAGTTCCTCTTTCATTTGCGCCGTAAACCAGCTCTCTAGCTGGTCTGGAACGGCAGCAATCACAAAAAGTTTTCAAAAAAACTTTAAATCGCTGTAACTTCTAAACTAGCAGAGATAGAGGGCCCAGAGTTGAACGGGAACAATTTTCAAAAAACCGAGTTTTGTTGTCTACAAGCATCAGGTATCCTCCAGAACAACTTTAAACTGCTCTACAAGCCAAGCGGAAAGAGCTAGAGTACCCAGAATTCGCCGAATCAATTTTTCAAGTTTTCGTATATGGGTGGTTTTCTTCCCTTTTTCAATGCCTCACCATTGGTAAAGTTGAAATCCGAATTAAATGAAACTCTAGGACGTTGAAGAGGGGAAGTTCCTCTTTCATTTGCGCCGAAAACCGAAACAGCTCTAGCTGGTCTGGAACGGCAGCAATCACAAAAAGTTTTCAAAAAAACTTTAAATCGCTGTAACTTCTAAACTAGCAGAGATAGAGGGCCCAGAGTTGAACGGGAACAATTTTCAAAAAACCGAGTTTTGTTGTCTACAAGCATCAGGTATCCTCCAGAACAACTTTAAACTGCTCTACAAGCCAAGCGGAAAGAGCTAGAGTACCCAGAATTCGCCGAATCAATTTTTCAAGTTTTCGTATATGGGTGGTTTTCTTCCCTTTTTCAATGCCTCACCATTGGTAAAGTTGAAATCCGAATTAAATGAAACTCTAGGACGTTAAAGAGGGGAAGTTCCTCTTTCATTTGCGCCGAAAACCAGCTCTCTAGCTGGTCTGGAACGGCAGCAATCACAAAAAGTTTTCAAAAAAACTTTAAATCGCTGTAACTTCTAAACTAGCAGAGATAGAGGGCCCAGAGTTGAACGGGAACAATTTTCAAAAAACCGAGTTTTGTTGTCTACAAGCATCAGGTATCCTCCAGATAGAGGGCCCAGAGTTGAACGGGAACAATTTTCAAAAAACCGAGTTTTGTTGTCTACAAGCATCAGGTATCCTCCAGAACAACTTTAAACTGCTCTACAAGCCAAGCGGAAAGAGCTAGAGTACCCAGAATTCGCCGAATCAATTTTTCAAGTTTTCGTATATGGGTGGTTTTCTTCCCTTTTTCAATGCCTCACCATTGGTAAAGTTGAAATCCGAATTAAATGAAACTCTAGGACGTTAAAGAGGGGAAGTTCCTCTTTCATTTGCGCCGAAAACCAGCTCTCTAGCTGGTCTGGAACGGCAGCAATCACAAAAAGTTTTCAAAAAAACTTTAAATCGCTGTAACTTCTAAACTAGCAGAGATAGAGGGCCCAGAGTTGAACGGGAACAATTTTCAAAAAACCGAGTTTTGTTGTCTACAAGCATCAGGTATCCTCCAGAACAACTTTAAACTGCTCTACAAGCCAAGCGGAAAGAGCTAGAGTACCCAGAATTCGCCGAATCAATTTTTCAAGTTTTCGTATATGGGTGGTTTTCTTCCCTTTTTCAATGCCTCACCATTGGTAAAGTTGAAATCCGAATTAAATGAAACTCTAGGACGTTAAAGAGGGGAAGTTCCTCTTTCATTTGCGCCGAAAACCAGCTCTCTAGCTGGTCTGGAACGGCAGCAATCACAAAAAGTTTTCAAAAAAACTTTAAATCGCTGTAACTTCTAAACTAGCAGAGATAGAGGGCCCAGAGTTGAACGGGAACAATTTTCAAAAAACCGAGTTTTGTTGTCTACAAGCATCAGGTATCCTCCAGAACAACTTTAAACTGCTCTACAAGCCAAGCGGAAAGAGCTAGAGTACCCAGAATTCGCCGAATCAATTTTTCAAGTTTTCGTATATGGGTGGTTTTCTTCCCTTTTTCAATGCCTCACCATTGGTAAAGTTGAAATCCGAATTAAATGAAACTCTAGGACGTTAAAGAGGGGAAGTTCCTCTTTCATTTGCGCCGAAAACCAGCTCTCTAGCTGGTCTGGAACGGCAGCAATCACAAAAATTTTTCAAAAAAACTTTAAATCGCTGTAACTTCTAAACTAGCAGAGATAGAGGGCCCAGAGTTGAACGGGAACAATTTTCAAAAAACCGAGTTTTGTTGTCTACAAGCATCAGGTATCCTGCAGAACAACTTTAAACTGCTCTACAAGCCAAGCGGAAAGAGCTAGAGTACCCAGAATTCGCCGAATCAATTTTTCAAGTTTTCGTATATGGGTGGTTTTCTTCCCTTTTTCAATGCCTCACCATTGGTAAAGTTGAAATCCGAATTAAATGAAACTCTAGGACGTTAAAGAGGGGAAGTTCCTCTTTCATTTGCGCCGAAAACCAGCTCTCTAGCTGGTCTGGAACGGCAGCAATCACAAAAAGTTTTCAAAAAAACTTTAAATCGCTGTAACTTCTAAACTAGCAGAGATAGAGGGCCCAGAGTTGAACGGGAACAATTTTCAAAAAACCGAGTTTTGTTGTCTACAAGCATCAGGTATCCTCCAGAACAACTTTAAACTGCTCTACAAGCCAAGCGGAAAGAGCTAGAGTACCCAGAATTCGCCGAATCAATTTTTCAAGTTTTCGTATATGGGTGGTTTTCTTCCCTTTTTCAATGGCTCACCATTGGTAAGTTGAAATCCGAATTAAATGAAACTCTAGGACGTTAAAGAGGGGAAGTTCCTCTTTCATTTGCGCCGAAAACCAGCTCTCTAGCTGGTCTGGAACGGCAGCAATCACAAAAAGTTTTCAAAAAAACTTTAAATCGCTGTAACTTCTAAACTAGCAGAGATGAACGGGAACAATTTTCAAAAAACCGAGTTTTGTTGTCTACAAGCATCAGGTATCCTCCAGAACAACTTTAAACTGCTCTACAAGCCAAGCGGAAAGAGCTAGAGTACCCAGAATTCGCCGAATCAATTTTTCAAGTTTTCGTATATGGGTGGTTTTCTTCCCTTTTTCAATGCCTCACCATTGGTAAAGTTGAAATCCGAATTAAATGAAACTCTAGGACGTTAAAGAGGGGAAGTTCCTCTTTCATTTGCGCCGAAAACCAGCTCTCTAGCTGGTCTGGAACGGCAGCAATCACAAAAAGTTTTCAAAAAAACTTTAAATCGCTGTAACTTCTAAACTAGCAGAGATAGAGGGCCCAGAGTTGAACGGGAACAATTTTCAAAAAACCGAGTTTTGTTGTCTACAAGCATCAGGTATCCTCCAGAACAACTTTAAACTGCTCTACAAGCCAAGCGGAAAGAGCTAGAGTACCCAGAATTCGCCGAATCAATTTTTCAAGTTTTCGTATATGGGTGGTTTTCTTCCCTTTTTCAATGCCTCACCATTGGTAAAGTTGAAATCCGAATTAAATGAAACTCTAGGACGTTAAAGAGGGGAAGTTCCTCTTTCATTTGCGCCGAAAACCAGCTCTCTAGCTGGTCTGGAACGGCAGCAATCACAAAAATTTTTCAAAAAAACTTTAAATCGCTGTAACTTCTAAACTAGCAGAGATAGAGGGCCCAGAGTTGAACGGGAACAATTTTCAAAAAACCGAGTTTTGTTGTCTACAAGCATCAGGTATCCTCCAGAACAACTTTAAACTGCTCTACAAGCCAAGCGGAAAGAGCTAGAGTACCCAGAATTCGCCGAATCAATGTTTCAAGTTTTCGTATATGGGTGGTTTTCTTCCCTTTTTCAATGCCTCACCATTGGTAAAGTTGAAATCCGAATTAAATGAAACTCTAGGACGTTAAAGAGGGGAAGTTCCTCTTTCATTTGCGCCGAAAACCAGCTCTCTAGCTGGTCTGGAACGGCAGCAATCACAAAAAGTTTTCAAAAAAACTTTAAATCGCTGTAACTTCTAAACTAGCAGAGATAGAGGGCCCAGAGTTGAACGGGAACAATTTTCAAAAAACCGAGTTTTGTTGTCTACAAGCATCAGGTATCCTCCAGAACAACTTTAAACTGCTCTACAAGCCAAGCGGAAAGAGCTAGAGTACCCAGAATTCGCCGAATCAATTTTTCAAGTTTTCGTATATGGGTGGTTTTCTTCCCTTTTTCAATGCCTCACCATTGGTAAAGTTGAAATCCGAATTAAATGAAACTCTAGGACGTTAAAGAGGGGAAGTTCCTCTTTCATTTGCGCCGAAAACCAGCTCTCTAGCTGGTCTGGAACGGCAGCAATCACAAAAAGTTTTCAAAAAAACTTTAAATCGCTGTAACTTCTAAACTAGCAGAGATAGAGGGCCCAGAGTTGAACGGGAACAATTTTCAAAAAACCGAGTTTTGTTGTCTACAAGCATCAGGTATCCTCCAGAACAACTTTAAACTGCTCTACAAGCCAAGCGGAAAGAGCTAGAGTACCCAGAATTCGCCGAATCAATTTTTCAAGTTTTCGTATATGGGTGGTTTTCTTCCCTTTTTCAATGGCTCACCATTGGTAAAGTTTAAATCCGAATTAAATGAAACTCTAGGACGTTAAAGAGGGGAAGTTCCTCTTTCATTTGCGCCGAAAACCAGCTCTCTAGCTGGTCTGGAACGGCAGCAATCACAAAAAGTTTTCAAAAAAACTTTAAATCGCTGTAACTTCTAAACTAGCAGAGATAGAGGGCCCAGAGTTGAACGGGAACAATTTTCAAAAAACCGAGTTTTGTTGTCTACAAGCATCAGGTATCCTCCAGAACAACTTTAAACTGCTCTACAAGCCAAGCGGAAAGAGCTAGAGTACCCAGAATTCGCCGAATCAATTTTTCAAGTTTTCGTATATGGGTGGTTTTCTTCCCTTTTTCAATGCCTCACCATTGGTAAAGTTGAAATCCGAATTAAATGAAACTCTAGGACGTTAAAGAGGGGAAGTTCCTATTTCATTTGCGCCGAAAACCAGCTCTCTAGCTGGTCTGGAACGGCAGCAATCACAAAAAGTTTTCAAAAAAACTTTAAATCGCTGTAACTTCTAAACTAGCAGAGATAGAGGGCCCAGAGTTGAACGGGAACAATTTTCAAAAAACCGAGTTTTGTTGTCTACAAGCATCAGGTATCCTCCAGAACAACTTTAAACTGCTCTACAAGCCAAGCGGAAAGAGCTAGAGTACCCAGAATTCGCCGAATCAATTTTTCAAGTTTTCGTATATGGGTGGTTTTCTTCCCTTTTTCAATGCCTCACCATTGGTAAAGTTGAAATCCGAATTAAATGAAACTCTAGGACGTTAAAGAGGGGAAGTTCCTCTTTCATTTGCGCCGAAAACCAGCTCTCTAGCTGGTCTGGAACGGCAGCAATCACAAAAAGTTTTCAAAAAAACTTTAAATCGCTGTAACTTCTAAACTAGCAGAGATAGAGGGCCCAGAGTTGAACGGGAACAATTTTCAAAAAACCGAGTTTTGTTGTCTACAAGCATCAGGTATCCTCCAGAACAACTTTAAACTGCTCTACAAGCCAAGCGGAAAGAGCTAGAGTACCCAGAATTCGCCGAATCAATTTTTCAAGTTTTCGTATATGGGTGGTTTTCTTCCCTTTTTCAATGCCTCACCATTGGTAAAGTTGAAATCCGAATTAAATGAAACTCTAGGACGTTAAAGAGGGGAAGTTCCTCTTTCATTTGCGCCGAAAATCAGCTCTCTAGCTGGTCTGGAACGGCAGCAATCACAAACAGTTTTCAAAAAAACTTTAAATCGCTGTAACTTCTAAACTAGCAGAGATAGAGAGCCCAGAGTTGAACGGGAACAATTTTCAAAAAACCGAGTTTTGTTGTCTACAAGCATCAGGTATCCTCCAGAACAACTTTAAACTGCTCTACAAGCCAAGCGGAAAGAGCTAGAGTACCCAGAATTCGCCGAATCAATTTTTCAAGTTTTCGTATATGGGTGGTTTTCTTCCCTTTTTCAATGCCTCACCATTGGTAAAGTTGAAATCCGAATTAAATGAAACTCTAGGACGTTAAAGAGGGGAAGTTCCTCTTTCATTTGCGCCGAAAACCAGCTCTCTAGCTGGTCTGGAACGGCAGCAATCACAAAAAGTTTTCAAAAAAACTTTAAATCGCTGTAACTTCTAAACTAGCAGAGATAGAGGGCCCAGAGTTGAACGGGAACAATTTTCAAAAAACCGAGTTTTGTTGTCTACAAGCATCAGGTATCCTCCAGAACAACTTTAAACTGCTCTACAAGCCAAGCGGAAAGAGCTAGAGTACCCAGAATTCGCCGAATCAATTTTTCAAGTTTTCGTATATGGGTGGTTTTCTTCCCTTTTTCAATGCCTCACCATTGGTAAAGTTGAAATCCGAATTAAATGAAACTCTAGGACGTTAAAGAGGGGAAGTTCCTCTTTCATTTGCGCCGAAAATCAGCTCTCTAGCTGGTCTGGAACGGCAGCAATCACAAAAAGTTTTCAAAAAAACTTTAAATCGCTGTAACTTCTAAACTAGCAGAGATAGAGAGCCCAGAGTTGAACGGGAACAATTTTCAAAAAACCGAGTTTTGTTGTCTACAAGCATCAGGTATCCTCCAGAACAACTTTAAACTGCTCTACAAGCCAAGCGGAAAGAGCTAGAGTACCCAGAATTCGCCGAATCAATTTTTCAAGTTTTCGTATATGGGTGGTTTTCTTCCCTTTTTCAATGCCTCACCATTGGTAAAGTTGAAATCCGAATTAAATGAAACTCTAGGACGTTAAAGAGGGGAAGTTCCTCTTTCATTTGCGCCGAAAACCAGCTCTCTAGCTGGTCTGGAACGGCAGCAATCACAACAAGTTTTCAAAAAAACTTTAAATCGCTGTAACTTCTAAACTAGCAGAGATAGAGGGCCCAGAGTTGAACGGGAACAATTTTCAAAAAACCGAGTTTTGTTGTCTACAAGCATCAGGTATCCTCCAGAACAACTTTAAACTGCTCTACAAGCCAAGCGGAAAGAGCTAGAGAGCCCAGAGTTGAACGGGAACAATTTTCAAAAAACCGAGTTTTGTTGTCTACAAGCATCAGGTATCCTCCAGAACAACTTTAAACTGCTCTACAAGCCAAGCGGAAAGAGCTAGAGTACCCAGAATTCGCCGAATCAATTTTTCAAGTTTTCGTATATGGGTGGTTTTCTTCCCTTTTTCAATGCCTCACCATTGGTAAAGTTGAAATCCGAATTAAATGAAACTCTAGGACGTTAAAGAGGGGAAGTTCCTCTTTCATTTGCGCCGAAAACCAGCTCTCTAGCTGGTCTGGAACGGCAGCAATCACAAAAAGTTTTCAAAAAAACTTTAAATCGCTGTAACTTCTAAACTAGCAGAGATAGAGGGCCCAGAGTTGAACGGGAACAATTTTCAAAAAACCGAGTTTTGTTGTCTACAAGCATCAGGTATCCTCCAGAACAACTTTAAACTGCTCTACAAGCCATGCGGAAAGAGCCAGAATTCGCCGAATCAATTTTTCAAGTTTTCGTATATGGGTGGTTTTCTTCCCTTTTTCAATGCCTCACCATTGGTAAAGTTGAAATCCGAATTAAATGAAACTCTAGGACGTTAAAGAGGGGAAGTTCCTCTTTCATTTGCGCCGAAAACCAGCTCTCTAGCTGGTCTGGAACGGCAGCAATCACAAAAAGTTTTCAAAAAAACTTTAAATCGCTGTAACTTCTAAACTAGCAGAGATAGAGGGCCCAGAGTTGAACGGGAACAATTTTCAAAAAACCGAGTTTTGTTGTCTACAAGCATCAGGTATCCTCCAGAACAACTTTAAACTGCTCTACAAGCCAAGCGGAAAGAGCTAGAGTACCCAGAATTCGCCGAATCAATTTTTCAAGTTTTCGTATATGGGTGGTTTTCTTCCCTTTTTCAATGCCTCACCATTGGTAAAGTTGAAATCCGAATTAAATGAAACTCTAGGACGTTAAAGAGGGGAAGTTCCTCTTTCATTTGCGCCGAAAACCAGCTCTCTAGCTGGTCTGGAACGGCAGCAATCACAAAAAGTTTTCAAAAAAACTTTAAATCGCTGTAACTTCTAAACTAGCAGAGATAGAGGGCCCAGAGTTGAACGGGAACAATTTTCAAAAAACCGAGTTTTGTTGTCTACAAGCATCAGGTATCCTCCAGAACAACTTTAAACTGCTCTACAAGCCAAGCGGAAAGAGCTAGAGTACCCAGAATTCGCCGAATCAATTTTTCAAGTTTTCGTATATGGGTGGTTTTCTTCCCTTTTTCAATGCCTCACCATTGGTAAAGTTGAAATCCGAATTAAATGAAACTCTAGGACGTTAAAGAGGGGAAGTTCCTCTTTCATTTGCGCCGAAAACCAGCTCTCTAGCTGGTCTGGAACGGCAGCAATCACAAAAAGTTTTCAAAAAAACTTTAAATCGCTGTAACTTCTAAACTAGCAGAGATAGAGGGCCCAGAGTTGAACGGGAACAATTTTCAAAAAACCGAGTTTTGTTGTCTACAAGCATCAGGTATCCTCCAGAATAACTTTAAACTGCTCTACAAGCCATGCGGAAAGAGCCAGAATTCGCCGAATCAATTTTTCAAGTTTTCGTATATGGGTGGTTTTCTTCCCTTTTTCAATGCCTCACCATTGGTAAAGTTGAAATCCGAATTAAATGAAACTCTAGGACGTTAAAGAGGGGAAGTTCCTCTTTCATTTGCGCCGAAAACCAGCTCTCTAGCTGGTCTGGAACGGCAGCAATCACAAAAAGTTTTCAAAAAAACTTTAAATCGCTGTAACTTCTAAACTAGCAGAGATAGAGGGCCCAGAGTTGAACGGGAACAATTTTCAAAAAACCGAGTTTTGTTGTCTACAAGCATCAGGTATCCTCCAGAACAACTTTAAACTGCTCTACAAGCCAAGCGGAAAGAGCTAGAGTACCCAGAATTCGCCGAATCAATTTTTCAAGTTTTCGTATATGGGTGGTTTTCTTCCCTTTTTCAATGCCTCACCATTGGTAAAGTTGAAATCCGAATTAAATGAAACTCTAGGACGTTAAAGAGGGGAAGTTCCTCTTTCATTTGCGCCAAAAACCAGCTCTCTAGCTGGTCTGGAACGGCAGCAATCACAAAAAGTTTTCAAAAAAACTTTAAATCGCTGTAACTTCTAAACTAGCAGAGATAGAGGGCCCAGAGTTGAACGGGAACAATTTTCAAAAAACCGAGTTTTGTTGTCTACAAGCATCAGGTATCCTCCAGAACAACTTTAAACTGCTCTACAAGCCAAGCGGAAAGAGCTAGAGTACCCAGAATTCGCCGAATCAATTTTTCAAGTTTTCGTATATGGGTGGTTTTCTTCCCTTTTTCAATGCCTCACCATTGGTAAAGTTGAAATCCGAATTAAATGAAACTCTAGGACGTTAAAGAGGGGAAGTTCCTCTTTCATTTGCGCCAAAAACCAGCTCTCTAGCTGGTCTGGAACGGCAGCAATCACAAAAAGTTTTCAAAAAAACTTTAAATCGCTGTAACTTCTAAACTAGCAGAGATAGAGGGCCCAGAGTTGAACGGGAACAATTTTCAAAAAACCGAGTTTTGTTGTCTACAAGCATCAGGTATCCTCCAGAACAACTTTAAACTGCTCTACAAGCCAAGCGGAAAGAGCTAGAGTACCCAGAATTCGCCGAATCAATTTTTCAAGTTTTCGTATATGGGTGGTTTTCTTCCCTTTTTCAATGCCTCACCATTGGTAAAGTTGAAATCCGAATTAAATGAAACTCTAGGACGTTAAAGAGGGGAAGTTCCTCTTTCATTTGCGCCGAAAACCAGCTCTCTAGCTGGTCTGGAACGGCAGCAATCACAAAAAGTTTTCAAAAAAACTTTAAATCGCTGTAACTTCTAAACTAGCAGAGATAGAGGGACCAGAGTTGAACGGGAACAATTTTCAAAAAACCGAGTTTTGTTGTCTACAAGCATCAGGTATCCTCCAGAACAACTTTAAACTGCTCTACAAGCCAAGCGGAAAGAGCTAGAGTACCCAGAATTCGCCGAATCAATTTTTCAAGTTTTCGTATATGGGTGGTTTTCTTCCCTTTTTCAATGGCTCACCATTGGTAAAGTTTAAATCCGAATTAAATGAAACTCTAGGACGTTAAAGAGGGGAAGTTCCTCTTTCATTTGCGCCGAAAACCAGCTCTCTAGCTGGTCTGGAACGGCAGCAATCACAAAAAGTTTTCAAAAAAACTTTAAATCGCTGTAACTTCTAAACTAGCAGAGATAGAGGGCCCAGAGTTGAACGGGAACAATTTTCAAAAAACCGAGTTTTGTTGTCTACAAGCATCAGGTATCCTCCAGAACAACTTTAAACTGCTCTACAAGCCAAGCGCAAAGAGCTAGAGTACCCAGAATTCGCCGAATCAATTTTTCAAGTTTTCGTATATGGGTGGTTTTCTTCCCTTTTTCAATGCCTCACCATTGGTAAAGTTGAAATCCGAATTAAATGAAACTCTAGGACGTTAAAGAGGGGAAGTTCCTCTTTCATTTGCGCCGAAAACCAGCTCTCTAGCTGGTCTGGAACGGCAGCAATCACAAAAAGTTTTCAAAAAAACTTTAAATCGCTGTAACTTCTAAACTAGCAGAGATAGAGGGCCCAGAGTTGAACGGGAACAATTTTCAAAAAACCGAGTTTTGTTGTCTACAAGCATCAGGTATCCTCCAGAACAACTTTAAACTGCTCTACAAGCCAAGCGGAAAGAGCTAGAGTACCCAGAATTCGCCGAATCAATTTTTCAAGTTTTCGTATATGGGTGGTTTTCTTCCCTTTTTCAATGCCTCACCATTGGTAAAGTTGAAATCCGAATTAAATGAAACTCTAGGACGTTAAAGAGGGGAAGTTCCTCTTTCATTTGCGCCGAAAACCAGAATTTCCAGTACCAGTACCCAGAATTCGCCGAATCAATTTTTCAAGTTTTCGTATATGGGTGGTTTTCTTCCCTTTTTCAATGGCTCACCATTGGTAAGTTGAAATCCGAATTAAATGAAACTCTAGGACGTTAAAGAGGGGAAGTTCCTCTTTCATTTGCGCCGAAAACCAGCTCTCTAGCTGGTCTGGAACGGCAGCAATCACAAAAAGTTTTCAAAAAAACTTTAAATCGCTGTAACTTCTAAACTAGCAGAGATAGAGGGCCCAGAGTTGAACGGGAACAATTTTCAAAAAACCGAGTTTTGTTGTCTACAAGCATCAGGTATCCTCCAGAACAACTTTAAACTGCTCTACAAGCCAAGCGGAAAGAGCTAGAGTACCCAGAATTCGCCGAATAAATTTTTCAAGTTTTCGTATATGGGTGGTTTTCTTCCCTTTTTCAATGCCTCACCATTGGTAAAGTTGAAATCCGAATTAAATGAAACTCTAGGACGTTAAAGAGGGGAAGTTCCTCTTTCATTTGCGCCGAAATCCAGCTCTCTAGCTGGTCTGGAACGGCAGCAATCACAAAAAGTTTTCAAAAAAACTTTAAATCGCTGTAACTTCTAAACTAGCAGAGATAGAGAGCCCAGAGTTGAACGGGAACAATTTTCAAAAAACCGAGTTTTGTTGTCTACAAGCATCAGGTATCCTCCAGAACAACTTTAAACTGCTCTACAAGCCAAGCGGAAAGAGCTAGAGTACCCAGAATTCGCCGAATCAATTTTTCAAGTTTTCGTATATGGGTGGTTTTCTTCCCTTTTTCAATGCCTCACCATTGGTAAAGTTGAAATCCGAATTAAATGAAACTCTAGGACGTTAAAGAGGGGAAGTTGTTGTCTACAAGCATCAGGTATCCTCCAGAACAACTTTAAACTGCTCTACAAGCCAAGCGGAAAGAGCTAGAGTACCCAGAATTCGCCGAATCAATTTTTCAAGTTTTCGTATATGGGTGGTTTTCTTCCCTTTTTCAATGCCTCACCATTGGTAAAGTTGAAATCCGAATTAAATGAAACTCTAGGACGTTAAAGAGGGGAAGTTCCTCTTTCATTTGCGCCGAAAACCAGCTCTCTAGCTGGTCTGGAACGGCAGCAATCACAAAAAGTTTTCAAAAAAACTTTAAATCGCTGTAACTTCTAAACTAGCAGAGATAGAGGGCCCAGAGTTGAACGGGAACAATTTTCAAAAAACCGAGTTTTGTTGTCTACAAGCATCAGGTATCCTCCAGAACAACTTTAAACTGCTCTACAAGCCAAGCGGAAAGAGCTAGAGTACCCAGAATTCGCCGAATCAATTTTTCAAGTTTTCGTATATGGGTGGTTTTCTTCCCTTTTTCAATGCCTCACCATTGGTAAAGTTGAAATCCGAATTAAATGAAACTCTAGGACGTTAAAGAGGGGAAGTTCCTCTTTCATTTGCGCCGAAAACCAGCTCTCTAGCTGGTCTGGAACGGCAGCAATCACAAAAAGTTTTCAAAAAAACTTTAAATCGCTGTAACTTCTAAACTAGCAGAGATAGAGGGCCCAGAGTTGAACGGGAACAATTTTCAAAAAACCGAGTTTTGTTGTCTACAAGCATCAGGTATCCTCCAGAACAACTTTAAACTGCTCTACAAGCCAAGCGGAAAGAGCTAGAGTACCCAGAATTCGCCGAATCAATTTTTCAAGTTTTCGTATATGGGTGGTTTTCTTCCCTTTTTCAATGCCTCACCATTGGTAAAGTTGAAATCCGAATTAAATGAAACTCTAGGACGTTAAAGAGGGGAAGTTCCTCTTTCATTTGCGCCGAAAACCAGCTCTCTAGCTGGTCTGGAACGGCAGCAATCACAAAAAGTTTTCAAAAAAACTTTAAATCGCTGTAACTTCTAAACTAGCAGAGATAGAGGGCCCAGAGTTGAACGGGAACAATTTTCAAAAAACCGAGTTTTGTTGTCTACAAGCATCAGGTATCCTCCAGAACAACTTTAAACTGCTCTACAAGCCAAGCGGAAAGAGCTAGAGTACCCAGAATTCGCCGAATCAATTTTTCAAGTTTTCGTATATGGGTGGTTTTCTTCCCTTTTTCAATGCCTCACCATTGGTAAAGTTGAAATCCGAATTAAATGAAACTCTAGGACGTTAAAGAGGGGAAGTTCCTCTTTCATTTGCGCCGAAAACCAGCTCTCTAGCTGGTCTGGAACGGCAGCAATCACAAAAAGTTTTCAAAAAAACTTTAAATCGCTGTAACTTCTAAACTAGCAGAGATAGAGGGCCCAGAGTTGAACGGGAAAAATTTTCAAAAAACCGAGTTTTGTTGTCTACAAGCATCAGGTATCCTCCAGAACAACTTTAAACTGCTCTACAAGCCAAGCGGAAAGAGCTAGAGTACCCAGAATTCGCCGAATCAATTTTTCAAGTTTTCGTATATGGGTGGTTTTCTTCCCTTTTTCAATGCCTCACCATTGGTAAAGTTGAAATCCGAATTAAATGAAACTCTAGGACGTTAAAGAGGGGAAGTTCCTCTTTCATTTGCGCCGAAAACCAGAATTTCCAGTACCAGTACCCAGAATTCGCCGAATCAATTTTTCAAGTTTTCGTATATGGGTGGTTTTCTTCCCTTTTTCAATGGCTCACCATTGGTAAGTTGAAATCCGAATTAAATGAAACTCTAGGACGTTAAAGAGGGGAAGTTCCTCTTTCATTTGCGCCGAAAACCAGCTCTCTAGCTGGTCTGGAACGGCAGCAATCACAAAAAGTTTTCAAAAAAACTTTAAATCGCTGTAACTTCTAAACTAGCAGAGATAGAGGGCCCAGAGTTGAACGGGAACAATTTTCAAAAAACCGAGTTTTGTTGTCTACAAGCATCAGGTATCCTCCAGAACAACTTTAAACTGCTCTACAAGCCAAGCGGAAAGAGCTAGAGTACCCAGAATTCGCCGAATAAATTTTTCAAGTTTTCGTATATGGGTGGTTTTCTTCCCTTTTTCAATGCCTCACCATTGGTAAAGTTGAAATCCGAATTAAATGAAACTCTAGGACGTTAAAGAGGGGAAGTTCCTCTTTCATTTGCGCCGAAATCCAGCTCTCTAGCTGGTCTGGAACGGCAGCAATCACAAAAAGTTTTCAAAAAAACTTTAAATCGCTGTAACTTCTAAACTAGCAGAGATAGAGAGCCCAGAGTTGAACGGGAACAATTTTCAAAAAACCGAGTTTTGTTGTCTACAAGCATCAGGTATCCTCCAGAACAACTTTAAACTGCTCTACAAGCCAAGCGGAAAGAGCTAGAGTACCCAGAATTCGCCGAATCAATTTTTCAAGTTTTCGTATATGGGTGGTTTTCTTCCCTTTTTCAATGCCTCACCATTGGTAAAGTTGAAATCCGAATTAAATGAAACTCTAGGACGTTAAAGAGGGGAAGTTGTTGTCTACAAGCATCAGGTATCCTCCAGAACAACTTTAAACTGCTCTACAAGCCAAGCGGAAAGAGCTAGAGTACCCAGAATTCGCCGAATCAATTTTTCAAGTTTTCGTATATGGGTGGTTTTCTTCCCTTTTTCAATGCCTCACCATTGGTAAAGTTGAAATCCGAATTAAATGAAACTCTAGGACGTTAAAGAGGGGAAGTTCCTCTTTCATTTGCGCCGAAAACCAGCTCTCTAGCTGGTCTGGAACGGCAGCAATCACAAAAAGTTTTCAAAAAAACTTTAAATCGCTGTAACTTCTAAACTAGCAGAGATAGAGGGCCCAGAGTTGAACGGGAACAATTTTCAAAAAACCGAGTTTTGTTGTCTACAAGCATCAGGTATCCTCCAGAACAACTTTAAACTGCTCTACAAGCCAAGCGGAAAGAGCTAGAGTACCCAGAATTCGCCGAATCAATTTTTCAAGTTTTCGTATATGGGTGGTTTTCTTCCCTTTTTCAATGCCTCACCATTGGTAAAGTTGAAATCCGAATTAAATGAAACTCTAGGACGTTAAAGAGGGGAAGTTCCTCTTTCATTTGCGCCGAAAACCAGCTCTCTAGCTGGTCTGGAACGGCAGCAATCACAAAAAGTTTTCAAAAAAACTTTAAATCGCTGTAACTTCTAAACTAGCAGAGATAGAGGGCCCAGAGTTGAACGGGAACAATTTTCAAAAAACCGAGTTTTGTTGTCTACAAGCATCAGGTATCCTCCAGAACAACTTTAAACTGCTCTACAAGCCAAGCGGAAAGAGCTAGAGTACCCAGAATTCGCCGAATCAATTTTTCAAGTTTTCGTATATGGGTGGTTTTCTTCCCTTTTTCAATGCCTCACCATTGGTAAAGTTGAAATCCGAATTAAATGAAACTCTAGGACGTTAAAGAGGGGAAGTTCCTCTTTCATTTGCGCCGAAAACCAGCTCTCTAGCTGGTCTGGAACGGCAGCAATCACAAAAAGTTTTCAAAAAAACTTTAAATCGCTGTAACTTCTAAACTAGCAGAGATAGAGGGCCCAGAGTTGAACGGGAACAATTTTCAAAAAACCGAGTTTTGTTGTCTACAAGCATCAGGTATCCTCCAGAACAACTTTAAACTGCTCTACAAGCCAAGCGGAAAGAGCTAGAGTACCCAGAATTCGCCGAATCAATTTTTCAAGTTTTCGTATATGGGTGGTTTTCTTCCCTTTTTCAATGCCTCACCATTGGTAAAGTTGAAATCCGAATTAAATGAAACTCTAGGACGTTAAAGAGGGGAAGTTCCTCTTTCATTTGCGCCGAAAACCAGCTCTCTAGCTGGTCTGGAACGGCAGCAATCACAAAAAGTTTTCAAAAAAACTTTAAATCGCTGTAACTTCTAAACTAGCAGAGATAGAGGGCCCAGAGTTGAACGGGAAAAATTTTCAAAAAACCGAGTTTTGTTGTCTACAAGCATCAGGTATCCTCCAGAACAACTTTAAACTGCTCTACAAGCCAAGCGGAAAGAGCTAGAGTACCCAGAATTCGCCGAATCAATTTTTCAAGTTTTCGTATATGGGTGGTTTTCTTCCCTTTTTCAATGCCTCACCATTGGTAAAGTTGAAATCCGAATTAAATGAAACTCTAGGACGTTAAAGAGGGGAAGTTCCTCTTTCATTTGCGCTGAAAACCAGCTCTCTAGCTGGTCTGGAACGGCAGCAATCACAAAAAGTTTTCAAAAAAACTTTAAATCGCTGTAACTTCTAAACTAGCAGAGATAGAGGGCCCAGAGTTGAACGGGAACAATTTTCAAAAAACTGAGTTTTGTTGTCTACAAGCATCAGGTATCCTCCAGAACAACTTTAAACTGCTCTACAAGCCAAGCGGAAAGAGCTAGAGTACCCAGAATTCGCCGAATTAATTTTTCAAGTTTTCGTATATGGGTGGTTTTCTTCCCTTTTCCAATGCCTCACCATTGGTAAAGTTGAAATCCGAATTAAATGAAACTCTAGGACGTTAAAGAGGGGAAGTTCCTCTTTCATTTGCGCCGAAAACCAGCTCTCTAGCTGGTCTGGAACGGCAGCAATCACAAAAAGTTTTCAAAAAAACTTTAAATCGCTGTAACTTCTAAACTAGCAGAGATAGAGGGCCCAGAGTTGAACGGGAACAATTTTCAAAAAACCGAGTTTTGTTGTCTACAAGCATCAGGTATCCTCCAGAACAACTTTAAACTGCTCTACAAGCCAAGCGGAAAGAGCTAGAGTACCCAGAATTCGCCGAATCAATTTTTCAAGTTTTCGTATATGGGTGGTTTTCTTCCCTTTTTCAATGCCTCACCATTGGTAAAGTTGAAATCCGAATTAAATGAAACTCTAGGACGTTAAAGAGGGGAAGTTCCTCTTTCATTTGCGCCGAAAACCAGCTCTCTAGCTGGTCTGGAACGGCAGCAATCACAAAAAGTTTTCAAAAAAACTTTAAATCGCTGTAACTTCTAAACTAGCAGAGATAGAGGGCCCAGAGTTGAACGGGAACAATTTTCAAAAAACCGAGTTTTGTTGTCTACAAGCATCAGGTATCCTCCAGAACAACTTTAAACTGCTCTACAAGCCAAGCGGAAAGAGCTAGAGTACCCAGAATTCGCCGAATCAATTTTTCAAGTTTTCGTATATGGGTGGTTTTCTTCCCTTTTTCAATGCCTCACCATTGGTAAAGTTGAAATCCGAATTAAATGAAACTCTAGGACGTTAAAGAGGGGAAGTTCCTCTTTCATTTGCGCCGAAAACCAGCTCTCTAGCTGGTCTGGAACGGCAGCAATCACAAAAAGTTTTCAAAAAAACTTTAAATCGCTGTAACTTCTAAACTAGCAGAGATAGAGGGCCCGAGTTGAAAACCAGCTCTCTAGCTGGTCTGGAACGGCAGCAATCACAAAAAGTTTTCTAAAAAACTTTAAATCGCTGTAACTTCTAAACTAGCAGAGATAGAGGGCCCAGAGTTGAACGGGAACAATTTTCAAAAAACTGAGTTTTGTTGTCTACAAGCATCAGGTATCCTCCAGAACAACTTTAAACTGCTCTACAAGCCAAGCGGAAAGAGCTAGAGTACCCAGAATTCGCCGAATCAATTTTTCAAGTTTTCGTATATGGGTGGTTTTCTTCCCTTTTTCAATGCCTCACCATTGGTAAAGTTGAAATCCGAATTAAATGAAACTCTAGGACGTTAAAGAGGGGAAGTTCCTCTTTCATTTGCGCCGAAAACCAGCTCTCTAGCTGGTCTGGAACGGCAGCAATCACAAAAAGTTTTCAAAAAAACTTTAAATCGCTGTAACTTCTAAACTAGCAGAGATAGAGGGCCCAGAGTTGAACGGGAACAATTTTCAAAAAACCGAGTTTTGTTGTCTACAAGCATCAGGTATCCTCCAGAACAACTTTAAACTGCTCTACAAGCCAAGCGGAAAGAGCTAGAGTACCCAGAATTCGCCGAATCAATTTTTCAAGTTTTCGTATATGGGTGGTTTTCTTCCCTTTTTCAATGCCTCACCATTGGTAAAGTTGAAATCCGAATTAAATGAAACTCTAGGACGTTAAAGAGGGGAAGTTCCTCTTTCATTTGCGCCGAAAACCAGCTCTCTAGCTGGTCTGGAACGGCAGCAATCACAAAAAGTTTTCAAAAAAACTTTAAATCGCTGTAACTTCTAAACTAGCAGAGATAGAGGGCCAGAGTTGAACGGGAACAATTTTCAAAAAACCGAGTTTTGTTGTCTACAAGCATCAGGTATCCTCCAGAACAACTTTAAACTGCTCTACAAGCCAAGCGGAAAGAGCTAGAGTACCCAGAATTCGCCGAATCAATTTTTCAAGTTTTCGTATATGGGTGGTTTTCTTCCCTTTTTCAATGCCTCACCATTGGTAAAGTTGAAATCCGAATTAAATGAAACTCTAGGACGTTAAAGAGGGGAAGTTCCTCTTTCATTTGCGCCGAAAACCAGCTCTCTAGCTGGTCTGGAACGGCAGCAATCACAAAAAGTTTTCAAAAAAACTTTAAATCGCTGTAACTTCTAAACTAGCAGAGATAGAGGGCCCAGAGTTGAACGGGAACAATTTTCAAAAAACCGAGTTTTGTTGTCTACAAGCATCAGGTATCCTCCAGAACAACTTTAAACTGCTCTACAAGCCAAGCGGAAAGAGCTAGAGTACCCAGAATTCGCCGAATCAATTTTTCAAGTTTTCGTATATGGGTGGTTTTCTTCCCTTTTTCAATGCCTCACCATTGGTAAAGTTGAAATCCGAATTAAATGAAACTCTAGGACGTTAAAGAGGGGAAGTTCCTCTTTCATTTGCGCCGAAAACTAGCTCTCTAGCTGGTCTGGAACGGCAGCAATCACAAAAAGTTTTCAACAAAATTTTAAATCGCTGTAACTTCTAAACTAGCAGAGATAGAGGGCCCAGAGTTGAACGGGAACAATTTTCAAAAAACCGAGTTTTGTTGTCTACAAGCATCAGGTATCCTCCAGAACAACTTTAAACTGCTCTACAAGCCAAGCGGAAAGAGCTAGAGTACCCAGAATTCGCCGAATCAATTTTTCAAGTTTTCGTATATGGGTGGTTTTCTTCCCTTTTTCAATGCCTCACCATTGGTAAAGTTGAAATCCGAATTAAATGAAACTCTAGGACGTTAAAGAGGGGAAGTTCCTCTTTCATTTGCGCCGAAAACCAGCTCTCTAGCTGGTCTGGAACGGCAGCAATCACAAAAAGTTTTCAAAAAAACTGTAAATCGCTGTAACTTCTAAACTAGCAGAGATAGAGGGCCCAGAGTTGAACGGGAACAATATTCAAAAAACCGAGTTTTGTTGTCTACAAGCATCAGGTATCCTCCAGAATAACTTTAAACTGCTCTACAAGCCAAGCGGAAAGAGCTAGAGTACCCAGAATTCGCCGAATCAATTTTTCAAGTTTTCGTATATGGGTGGTTTTCTTCCCTTTTTCAATGGCTCACCATTGGTAAAGTTGAAATCCGAATTAAATGAAACTCTAGGACGTTAAAGAGGGGAAGTTCCTCTTTCATTTGCGCCGAAAACCAGCTCTCTAGCTGGTCTGGAACGGCAGCAATCATAAAAAGTTTTCAAAAAAACTTTAAATCGCTGTAACTTCTAAACTAGCAGAGATAGAGGGCCCAGAGTTGAACGGGAACAATTTTCAAAAAACCGAGTTTTGTTGTCTACAAGCATCAGGTATCCTCCAGAACAACTTTAAACTGCTCTACAAGCCAAGCGGAAAGAGCTAGAGTACCCAGAATTCGCCGAATCAATTTTTCAAGTTTTCGTATATGGGTGGTTTTCTTCCCTTTTTCAATGCCTCACCATTGGTAAAGTTGAAATCCGAATTAAATGAAACTCTAGGACGTTAAAGAGGGGAAGTTCCTCTTTCATTTGCGCCGAAAACCAGCTCTCTAGCTGGTCTGGAACGGCAGCAATCACAAAAAGTTTTCAAAAAAACTTTAAATCGCTGTAACTTCTAAACTAGCAGAGATAGAGGGCCCAGAGTTGAACGGGAACAATTTTCAAAAAACCGAGTTTTGTTGTCTACAAGCATCAGGTATCCTCCAGAACAACTTTAAACTGCTCTACAAGCCAAGCGGAAAGAGCTAGAGTACCCAGAATTCGCCGAATCAATTTTTCAAGTTTTCGTATATGGGTGGTTTTCTTCCCTTTTTCAATGCCTCACCATTGGTAAAGTTGAAATCCGAATTAAATGAAACTCTAGGACGTTAAAGAGGGGAAGTTCCTCTTTCATTTGCGCCGAAAACCAGCTCTCTAGCTGGTCTGGAACGGCAGCAATCACAAAAAGTTTTCAAAAAAACTTTAAATCGCTGTAACTTCTAAACTAGCAGAGATAGAGGGCTCAGATTTGAACGGGAACAATTTTCAAAAAACCGAGTTTTGTTGTCTACAAGCATCAGGTATCCTCCAGAACAACTTTAAACTGCTCTACAAGCCAAGCGGAAAGAGCTAGAGTACCCAGAATTCGCCGAATCAATTTTTCAAGTTTTCGTATATGGGTGGTTTTCTTCCCTTTTTCAATGGCTCACCATTGGTAAAGTTGAAATCCGAATTAAATGAAACTCTAGGACGTTAAAGAGGGGAAGTTCCTCTTTCATTTGCGCCGAAAACCAGCTCTCTAGCTGGTCTGGAACGGCAGCAATCACAAAAAGTTTTCAACAAAATTTTAAATCGCTGTAACTTCTAAACTAGCAGAGATAGAGGGCCCAGAGTTGAACGGGAACAATTTTCAAAAAACCGAGTTTTGTTGTCTACAAGCATCAGGTATCCTCCAGAACAACTTTAAACTGCTCTACAAGCCAAGCGGAAAGAGCTAGAGTACCCAGAATTCGCCGAATCAATTTTTCAAGTTTTCGTATATGGGTGGTTTTCTTCCCTTTTTCAATGCCTCACCATTGGTAAAGTTGAAATCCGAATTAAATGAAACTCTAGGACGTTAAAGAGGGGAAGTTCCTCTTTCATTTGCGCCGAAAACCAGCTCTCTAGCTGGTCTGGAACGGCAGCAATCACAAAAAGTTTTCAAAAAAACTGTAAATCGCTGTAACTTCTAAACTAGCAGAGATAGAGGGCCCAGAGTTGAACGGGAACAATATTCAAAAAACCGAGTTTTGTTGTCTACAAGCATCAGGTATCCTCCAGAATAACTTAAACTGCTCTACAAGCCAAGCGGAAAGAGCTAGAGTACCCAGAATTCGCCGAATCAATTTTTCAAGTTTTCGTATATGGGTGGTTTTCTTCCCTTTTTCAATGCCTCACCATTGGTAAAGTTGAAATCCGAATTAAATGAAACTCTAGGACGTTAAAGAGGGGAAGTTCCTCTTTCATTTGCGCCGAAAACCAGCTCTCTAGCTGGTCTGGAACGGCAGCAATCACAAAAAGTTTTCAAAAAAACTTTAAATCGCTGTAACTTCTAAACTAGCAGAGATAGAGGGCCCAGAGTTGAACGGGAACAATTTTCAAAAAACCGAGTTTTGTTGTCTACAAGCATCAGGTATCCTCCAGAACAACTTTAAACTGCTCTACAAGCCAAGCGGAAAGAGCTAGAGTACCCAGAATTCGCCGAATCAATTTTTCAAGTTTTCGTATATGGGTGGTTTTCTTCCCTTTTTCAATGCCTCACCATTGGTAAAGTTGAAATCCGAATTAAATGAAACTCTAGGACGTTAAAGAGGGGAAGTTCCTCTTTCATTTGCGCCGAAAACCAGCTCTCTAGCTGGTCTGGAACGGCAGCAATCACAAAAAGTTTTCAAAAAAACTTTAAATCGCTGTAACTTCTAAACTAGCAGAGATAGAGGGCCCAGAGTTGAACGGGAACAATTTTCAAAAAACCGAGTTTTGTTGTCTACAAGCATCAGGTATCCTCCAGAACAACTTTAAACTGCTCTACAAGCCAAGCGGATAGAGCTAGAGTACCCAGAATTCGCCGAATCAATTTTTCAAGTTTTCGTATATGGGTGGTTTTCTTCCCTTTTTCAATGCCTCACCATTGGTAAAGTTGAAATCCGAATTAAATGAAACTCTAGGACGTTAAAGAGGGGAAGTTCCTCTTTCATTTGCGCCGAAAACCAGCTCTCTAGCTGGTCTGGAACGGCAGCAATCACAAAAAGTTTTCAAAAAAACTTTAAATCGCTGTAACTTCTAAACTAGCAGAGATAGAGGGCCCAGAGTTGAACGGGAACAATTTTCAAAAAACCGAGTTTTGTTGTCTACAAGCATCAGGTATCCTCCAGAACAACTTTAAACTGCTCTACAAGCCAAGCGGAAAGAGCTAGAGTACCCAGAATTCGCCGAATCAATTTTTCAAGTTTTCGTATATGGGTGGTTTTCTTCCCTTTTTCAATGCCTCACCATTGGTAAAGTTGAAATCCGAATTAAATGAAACTCTAGGACGTTAAAGAGGGGAAGTTCAGCTAGAGTACCCAGAATTCGCCGAATCAATTTTTCAAGTTTTCGTATATGGGTGGTTTTCTTCCCTTTTTCAATGGCTCACCATTGGTAAGTTGAAATCCGAATTAAATGAAACTCTAGGACGTTAAAGAGGGGAAGTTCCTCTTTCATTTGCGCCGAAAACCAGCTCTCTAGCTGGTCTGGAACGGCAGCAATCACAAAAAGTTTTCAAAAAAACTTTAAATCGCTGTAACTTCTAAACTAGCAGAGATAGAGGGCCCAGAGTTGAACGGGAACAATTTTCAAAAAACCGAGTTTTGTTGTCTACAAGCATCAGGTATCCTCCAGAACAACTTTAAACTGCTCTACAAGCCAAGCGGATAGAGCTAGATTACCCAGAATTCGCCGAATCAATTTTTCAAGTTTTCGTATATGGGTGGTTTTCTTCCCTTTTTCAATGCCTCACCATTGGTAAAGTTGAAATCCGAATTAAATGAAACTCTAGGACGTTAAAGAGGGGAAGTTCCTCTTTCATTTGCGCCGAAAACCAGCTCTCTAGCTGGTCTGGAACGGCAGCAATCACAAAAAGTTTTCAAAAAAACTTTAAATCGCTGTAACTTCTAAACTAGCAGAGATAGAGGGCCCAGAGTTGAACGGGAACAATTTTCAAAAAACCGAGTTTTGTTGTCTACAAGCATCAGGTATCCTCCAGAACAACTTTAAACTGCTCTACAAGCCAAGCGGAAAGAGCTAGAGTACCCAGAATTCGCCGAATCAATTTTTCAAGTTTTCGTATATGGGTGGTTTTCTTCCCTTTTTCAATGCCTCACCATTGGTAAAGTTGAAATCCGAATTAAATGAAACTCTAGGACGTTAAAGAGGGGAAGTTCAGCTAGAGTACCCAGAATTCGCCGAATCAATTTTTCAAGTTTTCGTATATGGGTGGTTTTCTTCCCTTTTTCAATGCCTCACCATTGGTAAAGTTGAAATCCGAATTAAATGAAACTCTAGGACGTTAAAGAAGGGAAGTTCCTCTTTCATTTGCGCCGAAAACCAGCTCTCTAGCTGGTCTGGAACGGCAGCAATCACAAAAAGTTTTCAAAAAAACTTTAAATCGCTGTAACTTCTAAACTAGCAGAGATAGAGGGCCCAGAGTTGAACGGGAACAATTTTCAAAAAACCGAGTTTTGTTGTCTACAAGCATCAGGTATCCTCCAGAACAACTTTAAACTGCTCTACAAGCCAAGCGGAAAGAGCTAGAGTACCCAGAATTCGCCGAATCAATTTTTCAAGTTTTCGTATATGGGTGGTTTTCTTCCCTTTTTCAATGGCTCACCATTGGTAAGTTGAAATCCGAATTAAATGAAACTCTAGGACGTTAAAGAGGGGAAGTTCCTCTTTCATTTGCGCCGAAAACCAGCTCTCTAGCTGGTCTGGAACGGCAGCAATCACAAAAAGTTTTCAAAAAAACTTTAAATCGCTGTAACTTCTAAACTAGCAGAGATAGAGGGCCCAGAGTTGAACGGGAACAATTTTCAAAAAACCGAGTTTTGTTGTCTACAAGCATCAGGTATCCTCCAGAACAACTTTAAACTGCTCTACAAGCCAAGCGGAAAGAGCTAGAGTACCCAGAATTCGCCGAATCAATTTTTCAAGTTTTCGTATATGGGTGGTTTTCTTCCCTTTTTCAATGCCTCACCATTGGTAAAGTTGAAATCCGAATTAAATGAAACTCTAGGACGTTAAAGAGGGGAAGTTCCTCTTTCATTTGCGCCGAAAACCAGCTCTCTAGCTGGTCTGGAACGGCAGCAATCACAAAAAGTTTTCAAAAAAACTTTAAATCGCTGTAACTTCTAAACTAGCAGAGATAGAGGGCCCAGAGTTGAACGGGAACAATTTTCAAAAAACCGAGTTTTGTTGTCTACAAGCATCAGGTATCCTCCAGAACAACTTTAAACTGCTCTACAAGCCAAGCGGAAAGAGCTAAAGTACCCAGAATTCGCCGAATCAATTTTTCTAGTTTTCGTATATGGGTGGTTTTCTTCCCTTTTTCAATGCCTCACCATTGGTAAAGTTGAAATCCGAATTAAATGAAACTCTAGGACGTTAAAGAGGGGAAGTTCCTCTTTCATTTGCGCCGAAAACCAGCTCTCTAGCTGGTCTGGAACGGCAGCAATCACAAAAAGTTTTCAAAAAAACTTTAAATCGCTGTAACTTCTAAACTAGCAGAGATAGAGGGCCCAGAGTTGAACGGGAACAATTTTCAAAAAACCGAGTTTTGTTGTCTACAAGCATCAGGTATCCTCCAGAACAACTTTAAACTGCTCTACAAGCCAAGAGGAAAGAGCTAGAGTACCCAGAATTCGCCGAATCAATTTTTCAAGTTTTCGTATATGGGTGGTTTTCTTCCCTTTTTCAATGGCTCACCATTGGTAAAGTTGAAATCCGAATTAAATGAAACTCTAGGACGTTAAAGAGGGGAAGTTCCTCTTTCATTTGCGCCGAAAACCAGCTCTCTAGCTGGTCTGGAACGGCAGCAATCACAAAAAGTTTTCAAAAAAACTTTAAATCGCTGTAACTTCTAAACTAGCAGAGATAGAGGGCCCAGAGTTGAACGGGAACAATTTTCAAAAAACCGAGTTTTGTTGTCTACAAGCATCAGGTATCCTCCAGAACAACTTTAAACTGCTCTACAAGCCAAGCGGAAAGAGCTAGAGTACCCAGAATTCGCCGAATCAATTTTTCAAGTTTTCGTATATGGGTGGTTTTCTTCCCTTTTTCAATGCCTCACCATTGGTAAAGTTGAAATCCGAATTAAATGAAACTCTAGGACGTTAAAGAGGGGAAGTTCCTCTTTCATTTGCGCCGAAAACCAGCACTCTAGCTGGTCTGGAACGGCAGCAATCACAAAAAGTTTTCAAAAAAACTTTAAATCGCTGTAACTTCTAAACTAGCAGAGATAGAGGGCCCAGAGTTGAACGGGAACAATTTTCAAAAAACCGAGTTTTGTTGTCTACAAGCATCAGGTATCCTCCAGAACAACTTTAAACTGCTCTACAAGCCAAGCGGAAAGAGCTAGAGTACCCAGAATTCGCCGAATCAATTTTTCAAGTTTTCGTATATGGGTGGTTTTCTTCCCTTTTTCAATGCCTCACCATTGGTAAAGTTGAAATCCGAATTAAATGAAACTCTAGGACGTTAAAGAGGGGAAGTTCCTCTTTCATTTGCGCCGAAAACCAGCTCTCTAGCTAGTCTGGAACGGCAGCAATCACAAAAAGTTTTCAAAAAAACTTTAAATCGCTGTAACTTCTAAACTAGCAGAGATAGAGGGCCCAGAGTTGAACGGGAACAATTTTCAAAAAACCGAGTTTTGTTGTCTACAAGCATCAGGTATCCTCCAGAACAACTTTAAACTGCTCTACAAGCCAAGCGGATAGAGCTAGAGTACCCAGAATTCGCCGAATCAATTTTTCAAGTTTTCGTATATGGGTGGTTTTCTTCCCTTTTTCAATGCCTCACCATTGGTAAAGTTGAAATCCGAATTAAATGAAACTCTAGGACGTTAAAGAGGGGAAGTTCCTCTTTCATTTGCGCCGAAAACCAGCTCTCTAGCTGGTCTGGAACGGCAGCAATCACAAAAAGTTTTCAAAAAAACTTTAAATCGCTGTAACTTCTAAACTAGCAGAGATAGAGGGCCCAGAGTTGAACGGGAACAATTTTCAAAAAACCGAGTTTTGTTGTCTACAAGCATCAGGTATCCTCCAGAACAACTTTAAACTGCTCTACAAGCCAAGCGGAAAGAGCTAAAGTACCCAGAATTCGCCGAATCAATTTTTCTAGTTTTCGTATATGGGTGGTTTTCTTCCCTTTTTCAATGCCTCACCATTGGTAAAGTTGAAATCCGAATTAAATGAAACTCTAGGACGTTAAAGAGGGGAAGTTCCTCTTTCATTTGCGCCGAAAACCAGCTCTCTAGCTGGTCTGGAACGGCAGCAATCACAAAAAGTTTTCAAAAAAACTTTAAATCGCTGTAACTTCTAAACTAGCAGAGATAGAGGGCCCAGAGTTGAACGGGAACAATTTTCAAAAAACCGAGTTTTGTTGTCTACAAGCATCAGGTATCCTCCAGAACAACTTTAAACTGCTCTACAAGCCAAGAGGAAAGAGCTAGAGTACCCAGAATTCGCCGAATCAATTTTTCAAGTTTTCGTATATGGGTGGTTTTCTTCCCTTTTTCAATGGCTCACCATTGGTAAAGTTGAAATCCGAATTAAATGAAACTCTAGGACGTTAAAGAGGGGAAGTTCCTCTTTCATTTGCGCCGAAAACCAGCTCTCTAGCTGGTCTGGAACGGCAGCAATCACAAAAAGTTTTCAAAAAAACTTTAAATCGCTGTAACTTCTAAACTAGCAGAGATAGAGGGCCCAGAGTTGAACGGGAACAATTTTCAAAAAACCGAGTTTTGTTGTCTACAAGCATCAGGTATCCTCCAGAACAACTTTAAACTGCTCTACAAGCCAAGCGGAAAGAGCTAGAGTACCCAGAATTCGCCGAATCAATTTTTCAAGTTTTCGTATATGGGTGGTTTTCTTCCCTTTTTCAATGCCTCACCATTGGTAAAGTTGAAATCCGAATTAAATGAAACTCTAGGACGTTAAAGAGGGGAAGTTCCTCTTTCATTTGCGCCGAAAACCAGCTCTCTAGCTGGTCTGGAACGGCAGCAATCACAAAAAGTTTTCAAAAAAACTTTAAATCGCTGTAACTTCTAAACTAGCAGAGATAGAGGGCCCAGAGTTGAACGGGAACAATTTTCAAAAAACCGAGTTTTGTTGTCTACAAGCATCAGGTATCCTCCAGAACAACTTTAAACTGCTCTACAAGCCAAGCGGAAAGAGCTAGAGTACCCAGAATTCGCCGAATCAATTTTTCAAGTTTTCGTATATGGGTGGTTTTCTTCCCTTTTTCAATGCCTCACCATTGGTAAAGTTGAAATCCGAATTAAATGAAACTCTAGGACGTTAAAGAGGGGAAGTTCCTCTTTCATTTGCGCCGAAAACCAGCTCTCTAGCTAGTCTGGAACGGCAGCAATCACAAAAAGTTTTCAAAAAAACTTTAAATCGCTGTAACTTCTAAACTAGCAGAGATAGAGGGCCCAGAGTTGAACGGGAACAATTTTCAAAAAACCGAGTTTTGTTGTCTACAAGCATCAGGTATCCTCCAGAACAACTTTAAACTGCTCTACAAGCCAAGCGGATAGAGCTAGAGTACCCAGAATTCGCCGAATCAATTTTTCAAGTTTTCGTATATGGGTGGTTTTCTTCCCTTTTTCAATGCCTCACCATTGGTAAAGTTGAAATCCGAATTAAATGAAACTCTAGGACGTTAAAGAGGGGAAGTTCAGCTATAGTACCCAGAATTCGCCGAATCAATTTTTCAAGTTTTCGTATATGGGTGGTTTTTTTCCTTTTTCAATGCCTCACCATTGGTAAAGTTGAAATCCGAATTAAATGAAACTCTAGGACGTTAAAGAAGGGAAGTTCCTCTTTCATTTGCGCCGAAAACCAGCTCTCTAGCTGGTCTGGAACGGCAGCAATCACAAAAAGTTTTCAAAAAAACTTTAAATCGCTGTAACTTCTAAACTAGCAGAGATAGAGGGCCCAGAGTTGAACGGGAACAATTTTCAAAAAACCGAGTTTTGTTGTCTACAAGCATCAGGTATCCTCCAGAACAACTTTAAACTGCTCTACAAGCCAAGCGGAAAGAGCTAGAGTACCCAGAATTCGCCGAATCAATTTTTCAAGTTTTCGTATATGGGTGGTTTTCTTCCCTTTTTCAATGGCTCACCATTGGTAAGTTGAAATCCGAATTAAATGAAACTCTAGGACGTTAAAGAGGGGAAGTTCAGCTATAGTACCCAGAATTCGCCGAATCAATTTTTCAAGTTTTCGTATATGGGTGGTTTTCTTCCCTTTTTCAATGCCTCACCATTGGTAAAGTTGAAATCCGAATTAAATGAAACTCTAGGACGTTAAAGAAGGGAAGTTCCTCTTTCATTTGCGCCGAAAACCAGCTCTCTAGCTGGTCTGGAACGGCAGCAATCACAAAAAGTTTTCAAAAAAACTTTAAATCGCTGTAACTTCTAAACTAGCAGAGATAGAGGGCCCAGAGTTGAACGGGAACAATTTTCAAAAAACCGAGTTTTGTTGTCTACAAGCATCAGGTATCCTCCAGAACAACTTTAAACTGCTCTACAAGCCAAGCGGAAAGAGCTAGAGTACCCAGAATTCGCCGAATCAATTTTTCAAGTTTTCGTATATGGGTGGTTTTCTTCCCTTTTTCAATGGCTCACCATTGGTAAGTTGAAATCCGAATTAAATGAAACTCTAGGACGTTAAAGAGGGGAAGTTCCTCTTTCATTTGCGCCGAAAACCAGCTCTCTAGCTGGTCTGGAACGGCAGCAATCACAAAAAGTTTTCAAAAAAACTTTAAATCGCTGTAACTTCTAAACTAGCAGAGATAGAGGGCCCAGAGTTGAACGGGAACAATTTTCAAAAAACCGAGTTTTGTTGTCTACAAGCATCAGGTGTCCTCCAGAACAACTTTAAACTGCTCTACAAGCCAAGCGGAAAGAGCTAGAGTACCCAGAATTCGCCGAATCAATTTTTCAAGTTTTCGTATATGGGTGGTTTTCTTCCCTTTTTCAATGCCTCACCATTGGTAAAGTTGAAATCCGAATTAAATGAAACTCTAGGACGTTAAAGAGGGGAAGTTCCTCTTTCATTTGCGCCGAAAACCAGCTCTCTAGCTGGTCTGGAACGGCAGCAATCACAAAAAGTTTTCAAAAAAACTTTAAATCGCTGTAACTTCTAAACTAGCAGAGATAGAGGGCCCAGAGTTGAACGGGAACAATTTTCAAAAAACCGAGTTTTGTTGTCTACAAGCATCAGGTATCCTCCAGAACAACTTTAAACTGCTCTACAAGCCAAGCGGAAAGAGCTAGAGTACCCAGAATTCGCCGAATCAATTTTTCAAGTTTTCGTATATGGGTGGTTTTCTTCCCTTTTTCAATGGCTCACCATTGGTAAGTTGAAATCCGAATTAAATGAAACTCTAGGACGTTAAAGAGGGGAAGTTCCTCTTTCATTTGCGCCGAAAACCAGCTCTCTAGCTGGTCTGGAACGGCAGCAATCACAAAAAGTTTTCAAAAAAACTTTAAATCGCTGTAACTTCTAAACTAGCAGAGATAGAGGGCCCAGAGTTGAACGGGAACAATTTTCAAAAAACCGAGTTTTGTTGTCTACAAGCATCAGGTGTCCTCCAGAACAACTTTAAACTGCTCTACAAGCCAAGCGGAAAGAGCTAGAGTACCCAGAATTCGCCGAATCAATTTTTCAAGTTTTCGTATATGGGTGGTTTTCTTCCCTTTTTCAATGCCTCACCATTGGTAAAGTTGAAATCCGAATTAAATGAAACTCTAGGACGTTAAAGAGGGGAAGTTCCTCTTTCATTTGCGCCGAAAACCAGCTCTCTAGCTGGTCTGGAACGGCAGCAATCACAAAAAGTTTTCAAAAAAACTTTAAATCGCTGTAACTTCTAAACTAGCAGAGATAGAGGGCCCAGAGTTGAACGGGAACAATTTTCAAAAAACCGAGTTTTGTTGTCTACAAGCATCAGGTATCCTCCAGAACAACTTTAAACTGCTCTACAAGCCAAGCGGAAAGAGCTAGAGTACCCAGAATTCGCCGAATCAATTTTTCAAGTTTTCGTATATGGGTGGTTTTCTTCCCTTTTTCAATGCCTCACCATTGGTAAAGTTGAAATCCGAATTAAATGAAACTCTAGGACGTTAAAGAGGGGAAGTTCCTCTTTCATTTGCGCCGAAAACCAGCTCTCTAGCTGGTCTGGAACGGCAGCAATCACAAAAAGTTTTCAAAAAAACTTTAAATCGCTGTAACTTCTAAACTAGCAGAGATAGAGGGCCCAGAGTTGAACGGGAACAATTTTCAAAAAACCGAGTTTTGTTGTCTACAAGCATCAGGTATCCTCCAGAACAACTTTAAACTGCTCTACAAGCCAAGCGGAAAGAGCTAGAGTACCCAGAATTCGCCGAATCAATTTTTCAAGTTTTCGTATATGGGTGGTTTTCTTCCCTTTTTCAATGCCTCACCATTGGTAAAGTTGAAATCCGAATTAAATGAAACTCTAGGACGTTAAAGAGGGGAAGTTCCTCTTTCATTTGCGCCGAAAACCAGCTCTCTAGCTAGTCTGGAACGGCAGCAATCACAAAAAGTTTTCAAAAAAACTTTAAATCGCTGTAACTTCTAAACTAGCAGAGATAGAGGGCCCAGAGTTGAACGGGAACAATTTTCAAAAAACCGAGTTTTGTTGTCTACAAGCATCAGGTATCCTCCAGAACAACTTTAAACTGCTCTACAAGCCAAGCGGATAGAGCTAGAGTACCCAGAATTCGCCGAATCAATTTTTCAAGTTTTCGTATATGGGTGGTTTTCTTCCCTTTTTCAATGCCTCACCATTGGTAAAGTTGAAATCCGAATTAAATGAAACTCTAGGACGTTAAAGAGGGGAAGTTCCTCTTTCATTTGCGCCGAAAACCAGCTCTCTAGCTGGTCTGGAACGGCAGCAATCACAAAAAGTTTTCAAAAAAACTTTAAATCGCTGTAACTTCTAAACTAGCAGAGATAGAGGGCCCAGAGTTGAACGGGAACAATTTTCAAAAAACCGAGTTTTGTTGTCTACAAGCATCATGTATCCTCCAGAACAACTTTAAACTGCTCTACAAGCCCAGCGGAAAGAGCTAGAGTACCCAGAATTCGCCGAATCAATTTTTCAAGTTTTCGTATATGGGTGGTTTTCTTCCCTTTTTCAATGCCTCACCATTGGTAAAGTTGAAATCCGAATTAAATGAAACTCTAGGACGTTAAAGAGGGGAAGTTCAGCTATAGTACCCAGAATTCGCCGAATCAATTTTTCAAGTTTTCGTATATGGGTGGTTTTCTTCCCTTTTTCAATGCCTCACCATTGGTAAAGTTGAAATCCGAATTAAATGAAACTCTAGGACGTTAAAGAAGGGAAGTTCCTCTTTCATTTGCGCCGAAAACCAGCTCTCTAGCTGGTCTGGAACGGCAGCAATCACAAAAAGTTTTCAAAAAAACTTTAAATCGCTGTAACTTCTAAACTAGCAGAGATAGAGGGCCCAGAGTTGAACGGGAACAATTTTCAAAAAACCGAGTTTTGTTGTCTACAAGCATCAGGTATCCTCCAGAACAACTTTAAACTGCTCTACAAGCCAAGCGGAAAGAGCTAGAGTACCCAGAATTCGCCGAATCAATTTTTCAAGTTTTCGTATATGGGTGGTTTTCTTCCCTTTTTCAATGGCTCACCATTGGTAAGTTGAAATCCGAATTAAATGAAACTCTAGGACGTTAAAGAGGGGAAGTTCAGCTATAGTACCCAGAATTCGCCGAATCAATTTTTCAAGTTTTCGTATATGGGTGGTTTTCTTCCCTTTTTCAATGCCTCACCATTGGTAAAGTTGAAATCCGAATTAAATGAAACTCTAGGACGTTAAAGAAGGGAAGTTCCTCTTTCATTTGCGCCGAAAACCAGCTCTCTAGCTGGTCTGGAACGGCAGCAATCACAAAAAGTTTTCAAAAAAACTTTAAATCGCTGTAACTTCTAAACTAGCAGAGATAGAGGGCCCAGAGTTGAACGGGAACAATTTTCAAAAAACCGAGTTTTGTTGTCTACAAGCATCAGGTATCCTCCAGAACAACTTTAAACTGCTCTACAAGCCAAGCGGAAAGAGCTAGAGTACCCAGAATTCGCCGAATCAATTTTTCAAGTTTTCGTATATGGGTGGTTTTCTTCCCTTTTTCAATGGCTCACCATTGGTAAGTTGAAATCCGAATTAAATGAAACTCTAGGACGTTAAAGAGGGGAAGTTCCTCTTTCATTTGCGCCGAAAACCAGCTCTCTAGCTGGTCTGGAACGGCAGCAATCACAAAAAGTTTTCAAAAAAACTTTAAATCGCTGTAACTTCTAAACTAGCAGAGATAGAGGGCCCAGAGTTGAACGGGAACAATTTTCAAAAAACCGAGTTTTGTTGTCTACAAGCATCAGGTGTCCTCCAGAACAACTTTAAACTGCTCTACAAGCCAAGCGGAAAGAGCTAGAGTACCCAGAATTCGCCGAATCAATTTTTCAAGTTTTCGTATATGGGTGGTTTTCTTCCCTTTTTCAATGCCTCACCATTGGTAAAGTTGAAATCCGAATTAAATGAAACTCTAGGACGTTAAAGAGGGGAAGTTCCTCTTTCATTTGCGCCGAAAACCAGCTCTCTAGCTGGTCTGGAACGGCAGCAATCACAAAAAGTTTTCAAAAAAACTTTAAATCGCTGTAACTTCTAAACTAGCAGAGATAGAGGGCCCAGAGTTGAACGGGAACAATTTTCAAAAAACCGAGTTTTGTTGTCTACAAGCATCAGGTATCCTCCAGAACAACTTTAAACTGCTCTACAAGCCAAGCGGAAAGAGCTAAAGTACCCAGAATTCGCCGAATCAATTTTTCAAGTTTTCGTATATGGGTGGTTTTCTTCCCTTTTTCAATGCCTCACCATTGGTAAAGTTGAAATCCGAATTAAATGAAACTCTAGGACGTTAAAGAGGGGAAGTTCCTCTTTCATTTGCGCCGAAAACCAGCTCTCTAGCTGGTCTGGAACGGCAGCAATCACAAAAAGTTTTCAAAAAAACTTTAAATCGCTGTAACTTCTAAACTAGCAGAGATAGAGGGCCCAGAGTTGAACGGGAACAATTTTCAAAAAACCGAGTTTTGTTGTCTACAAGCATCAGGTATCCTCCAGAACAACTTTAAACTGCTCTACAAGCCAAGAGGAAAGAGCTAGAGTACCCAGAATTCGCCGAATCAATTTTTCAAGTTTTCGTATATGGGTGGTTTTCTTCCCTTTTTCAATGGCTCACCATTGGTAAAGTTGAAATCCGAATTAAATGAAACTCTAGGACGTTAAAGAGGGGAAGTTCCTCTTTCATTTGCGCCGAAAACCAGCTCTCTAGCTGGTCTGGAACGGCAGCAATCACAAAAAGTTTTCAAAAAAACTTTAAATCGCTGTAACTTCTAAACTAGCAGAGATAGAGGGCCCAGAGTTGAACGGGAACAATTTTCAAAAAACCGAGTTTTGTTGTCTACAAGCATCAGGTATCCTCCAGAACAACTTTAAACTGCTCTACAAGCCAAGCGGAAAGAGCTAGAGTACCCAGAATTCGCCGAATCAATTTTTCAAGTTTTCGTATATGGGTGGTCTTCTTCCCATTTTCAATGCCTCACCATTGGTAAAGTTGAAATCCGAATTAAATGAAACTCTAGGACGTTAAAGAGGGGAAGTTCAGCTAGAGTACCCAGAATTCGCCGAATCAATTTTTCAAGTTTTCGTATATGGGTGGTTTTCTTCCCTTTTTCAATGCCTCACCATTGGTAAAGTTGAAATCCGAATTAAATGAAACTCTAGGACGTTAAAGAGGGGAAGTTCCTCTTTCATTTGCGCCAAAAACCAGCTCTCTAGCTGGTCTGGAACGGCAGCAATCACAAAAAGTTTTCAAAAAAACTTTAAATCGCTGTAACTTCTAAACTAGCAGAGATAGAGGGCCCAGAGTTGAACCGGAACAATTTTCAAAAAACCGAGTTTTGTTGTCTACAAGCATCAGGTATCCTCCAGAACAACTTTAAACTGCTCTACAAGCCAAGCGGAAAGAGCTAGAGTACCCAGAATTCGCCGAATCAATTTTTCAAGTTTTCGTATATGGGTGGTTTTCTTCCCTTTTTCAATGCCTCACCATTGGTAAAGTTGAAATCCGAATTAAATGAAACTCTAGGACGTTAAAGAAGGGAAGTTCCTCTTTCATTTGCGCCGAAAACCAGCTCTCTAGCTGGTCTGGAACGGCAGCAATCACAAAAAGTTTTCAAAAAAACTTTAAATCGCTGTAACTTCTAAACTAGCAGAGATAGAGGGCCCAGAGTTGAACGGGAACAATTTTCAAAAAACCGAGTTTTGTTGTCTACAAGCATCAGGTATCCTCCAGAACAACTTTAAACTGCTCTACAAGCCAAGCGGAAAGAGCTAGAGTACCCAGAATTCGCCGAATCAATTTTTCAAGTTTTCGTATATGGGTGGTTTTCTTCCCTTTTTCAATGCCTCACCATTGGTAAAGTTGAAATCCGAATTAAATGAAACTCTAGGACGTTAAAGAGGGGAAGTTCCTCTTTCATTTGCGCCGAAAACCAGCTCTCTAGCTGGTCTGGAACGGCAGCAATCACAAAAAGTTTTCAAAAAAACTTTAAATCGCTGTAACTTCTAAACTAGCAGAGATAGAAGGCCCAGAGTTGAACGGGAACAATTTTCAAAAAACCGAGTTTTGTTGTCTACAAGCATCAGGTATCCTCCAGAACAACTTTAAACTGCTCTACAAGCCAAGCGGAAAGAGCTAGAGTACCCAGAATTCGCCGAATCAATTTTTCAAGTTTTCGTATATGGGTGGTTTTCTTCCCTTTTTCAATGCCTCACCATTGGTAAAGTTGAAATCCGAATTAAATGAAACTCTAGGACGTTAAAGAGGGGAAGTTCCTCTTTCATTTGCGCCGAAAACCAGCTCTCTAGCTGGTCTGGAACGGCAGCAATCACAAAAAGTTTTCAAAAAAACTTCAAATCGCTGTAACTTCTAAACTAGCAGAGATAGAGGGCCCAGAGTTGAACGGGAACAATTTTCAAAAAACCGAGTTTTGTTGTCTACAAGCATCAGGTATCCTCCAGAACAACTTTAAACTGCTCTACAAGCCAAGCGGAAAGAGCTAGAGTATCCAGAATTCGCCGAATCAATTTTTCAAGTTTTCGTATATGGGTGGTTTTCTTCCCTTTTTCAATGCCTCACCATTGGTAAAGTTGAAATCCGAATTAAATGAAACTCTAGGACGTTAAAGAGGGGAAGTTCCTCTTTCATTTGCGCCGAAAACCAGCTCTCTAGCTGGTCTGGAACGGCAGCAATCACAAAAAGTTTTCAAAAAAACTTTAAATCGCTGTAACTTCTAAACTAGCAGAGATAGAGGGCCCAGAGTTGAACGGGAACAATTTTCAAAAAACCGAGTTTTGTTGTCTACAAGCATCAGGTATCCTCCAGAACAACTTTAAACTGCTCTACAAGCCAAGCGGAAAGAGCTAGAGTACCCAGAATTCGCCGAATCAATTTTTCAAGTTTTCGTATATGGGTGGTTTTCTTCCCTTTTTCAATGGCTCACCATTGGTAAGTTGAAATCCGAATTAAATGAAACTCTAGGACGTTAAAGAGGGGAAGTTCCTCTTTCATTTGCGCCGAAAACCAGCTCTCTAGCTGGTCTGGAACGGCAGCAATCACAAAAAGTTTTCAAAAAAACTTTAAATCGCTGTAACTTCTAAACTAGCAGAGATAGAGGGCCCAGAGTTGAACGGGAACAATTTTCAAAAAACCGAGTTTTGTTGTCTACAAGCATCAGGTATCCTCCAGAACAACTTTAAACTGCTCTACAAGCCAAGCGGAAAGAGCTAGAGTACCCAGAATTCGCCGAATCAATTTTTCAAGTTTTCGTATATGGGTGGTTTTCTTCCCTTTTTCAATGCCTCACCATTGGTAAAGTTGAAATCCGAATTAAATGAAACTCTAGGACGTTAAAGAGGGGAAGTTCCTCTTTCATTTGCGCCGAAAACCGAAACAGCTCTCTAGCTGGTCTGGAACGGCAGCAATCACAAAAAGTTTTCAAAAAAACTTTAAATCGCTGTAACTTCTAAACTAGCAGAGATAGAGGGCCCAGAGTTGAACGGGAACAATTTTCAAAAAACCGAGTTTTGTTGTCTACAAGCATCAGGTATCCTCCAGAACAACTTTAAACTGCTCTACAAGCCAAGCGGAAAGAGCTAGAGTACCCAGAATTCGCCGAATCAATTTTTCTAGTTTTCGTATATGGGTGGTTTTCTTCCCTTTTTCAATGCCTCACCATTGGTAAAGTTGAAATCCGAATTAAATGAAACTCTAGGACGTTAAAGAGGGGAAGTTCCTCTTTCATTTGCGCCGAAAACCAGCTCTCTAGCTGGTCTGGAACGGCAGCAATCACAAAAAGTTTTCAAAAAAACTTAAAATCGCTGTAACTTCTAAACTAGCAGAGATAGAGGGCCCAGAGTTGAACGGGAACAATTTTCAAAAAACCGAGTTTTGTTGTCTACAAGCATCAGGTATCCTCCAGAACAACTTTAAACTGCTCTACAAGCCAAGCGGAAAGAGCTAGAGTACCCAGAATTCGCCGAATCAATTTTTCAAGTTTTCGTATATGGGTGGTTTTCTTCCCTTTTTCAATGCCTCACCATTGGTAAAGTTGAAATCCGAATTAAATGAAACTCTAGGACGTTAAAGAGGGGAAGTTCCTCTTTCATTTGCGCCGAAAACCAGCTCTCTAGCTGGTCTGGAACTCACCATTGGTAAAGTTGAAATCCGAATTAAATGAAACTCTAGGACGTTAAAGAGGGGAAGTTCAGCTAGAGTACCCAGAATTCGCCGAATCAATTTTTCAAGTTTTCGTATATGGGTGGTTTTCTTCCCTTTTCAATGGCTCACCATTGGTAAGTTGAAATCCGAATTAAATGAAACTCTAGGACGTTAAAGAGGGGAAGTTCCTCTTTCATTTGCGCCGAAAACCAGCTCTCTAGCTGGTCTGGAACGGCAGCAATCACAAAAAGTTTTCAAAAAAACTTTAAATCGCTGTAACTTCTAAACTAGCAGAGATAGAGGGCCCAGAGTTGAACGGGAACAATTTTCAAAAAACCGAGTTTTGTTGTCTACAAGCATCAGGTATCCTCCAGAACAACTTTAAACTGCTCTACAAGCCAAGCGGAAAGAGCTAGAGTACCCAGAATTCGCCGAATCAATTTTTCAAGTTTTCGTATATGGGTGGTTTTCTTCCCTTTTTCAATGCCTCACCATTGGTAAAGTTGAAATCCGAATTAAATGAAACTCTAGGACGTTAAAGAGGGGAAGTTCCTCTTTCATTTGCGCCGAAAACCAGCTCTCTAGCTGGTCTGGAACGGCAGCAATCACAAAAAGTTTTCAAAAAAACTTTAAATCGCTGTAACTTCTAAACTAGCAGAGATAGAGGGCCCAGAGTTGAACGGGAACAATTTTCAAAAAACCGAGTTTTGTTGTCTACAAGCATCAGGTATCCTCCAGAACAACTTTAAACTGCTCTACAAGCCAAGCGGAAAGAGCTAGAGTACCCAGAATTCGCCGAATCAATTTTTCTAGTTTTCGTATATGGGTGGTTTTCTTCCCTTTTTCAATGCCTCACCATTGGTAAAGTTGAAATCCGAATTAAATGAAACTCTAGGACGTTAAAGAGGGGAAGTTCCTCTTTCATTTGCGCCGAAAACCAGCTCTCTAGCTGGTCTGGAACTCACCATTGGTAAAGTTGAAATCCGAATTAAATGAAACTCTAGGACGTTAAAGAGGGGAAGTTCAGCTAGAGTACCCAGAATTCGCCGAATCAATTTTTCAAGTTTTCGTATATGGGTGGTTTTCTTCCCTTTTTCAATGGCTCACCATTGGTAAGTTGAAATCCGAATTAAATGAAACTCTAGAATTCGCCGAATCAATTTTTCAAGTTTTCGTATATGGGTGGTTTTCTTCCCTTTTTCAATGGCTCACCATTGGTAAGTTGAAATCCGAATTAAATGAAACTCTAGGACGTTAAAGAGGGGAAGTTCCTCTTTCATTTGCGCCGAAAACCAGAATTACCAGTACCAGTACCCAGAATTCGCCGAATCAATTTTTCAAGTTTTCGTATATGGGTGGTTTTCTTCCCTTTTTCAATGGCTCACCATTGGTAAGTTGAAATCCGAATTAAATGAAACTCTAGGACGTTAAAGAGGGGAAGTTCCTCTTTCATTTGCGCCGAAAACCAGCTCTCTAGCTGGTCTGGAACGGCAGCAATCACAAAAAGTTTTCAAAAAAACTTTAAATCGCTGTAACTTCTAAACTAGCAGAGATAGAGGGCCCAGAGTTGAACGGGAACAATTTTCAAAAAACCGAGTTTTGTTGTCTACAAGCATCAGGTATCCTCCAGAACAACGTTAAACTGCTCTACAAGCCAAGCGGAAAGAGCTAGAGTACCCAGAATTCGCCGAATCAATTTTTCTATTTTTCGTATATGGGTGGTTTTCTTCCCTTTTTCAATGCCTCACCATTGGTAAAGTTGAAATCCGAATTAAATGAAACTCTAGGACGTTAAAGAGGGGAAGTTCCTCTTTCATTTGCGCCAAAAACCAGCTCTCTAGCTGGTCTGGAACGGCAGCAATCACAAAAAGTTTTCAAAAAAACTTTAAATCGCTGTAACTTCTAAACTAGCAGAGATAGAGGGCCCAGAGTTGAACGGGAACAATTTTCAAAAAACCGAGTTTTGTTGTCTACAAGCATCAGGTATCCTCCAGAACAACTTTAAACTGCTCTACAAGCCAAGCGGAAAGAGCTAGAGTACCCAGAATTCGCCGAATCAATTTTTCAAGTTTTCGTATATGGGTGGTTTTCTTCCCTTTTTCAATGCCTCACCATTGGTAAAGTTGAAATCCGAATTAAATGAAACTCTAGGACGTTAAAGAGGGGAAGTTCCTCTTTCATTTGCGCCGAAAATCAGCTCTCTAGCTGGTCTGGAACGGCAGCAATCACAAAAAGTTTTCAAAAAAACTTTAAATCGCTGTAACTTCTAAACTAGCAGAGATAGAGGGCCCAGAGTTGAACGGGAACAATTTTCAAAAAACCGAGTTTTGTTGTCTACAAGCATCAGGTATCCTCCAGAACAACTTTAAACTGCTCTACAAGCCAAGCGGAAAGAGCTAGAGTACCCAGAATTCGCCGAATCAATTTTTCAAGTTTTCGTATATGGGTGGTTTTCTTCCCTTTTCCAATGCCTCACCATTGGTAAAGTTGAAATCCGAATTAAATGAAACTCTAGGACGTTAAAGAGGGGAAGTTCCTCTTTCATTTGCACCGAAAACCAGCTCTCTAGCTGGTCTGGAACGGCAGCAATCACAAAAAGTTTTCAAAAAAACTTCAAATCGCTGTAACTTCTAAACTAGCAGAGATAGAGGGCCCAGAGTTGAACGGGAACAATTTTCAAAAAACCGAGTTTTGTTGTCTACAAGCATCAGGTATCCTCCAGAACAACTTTAAACTGCTCTACAAGCCAAGCGGAAAGAGCTAGAGTACCCAGAATTCGCCGAATCAATTTTTCAAGTTTTTGTATATGGGTGGTTTTCTTCCCTTTTTCAATGCCTCACCATTGGTAAAGTTGAAATCCGAATTAAATGAAACTCTAGGACGTTAAAGAGGGGAAGTTCCTCTTTCATTTGCGCCGAAAATCGCTGTAACTTCTAAACTAGCAGAGATAGAGGGCCCAGAGTTGAACGGGAACAATTTTCAAAAAACCGAGTTTTGTTGTCTACAAGCATCAGGTATCCTCCAGAACAACTTTAAACTGCTCTACAAGCCAAGCGGAAAGAGCTAGAGTACCCAGAATTCGCCGAATCAATTTTTCAAGTTTTCGTATATGGGTGGTTTTCTTCCCTTTTTCAATGCCTCACCATTGGTAAAGTTGAAATCCGAATTAAATGAAACTCTAGGACGTTAAAGAGGGGAAGTTCCTCTTTCATTTGCGCCGAAAACCAGCTCTCTAGCTGGTCTGGAACGGCAGCAATCACAAAAAGTTTTCAAAAAAACTTTAAATCACTGTAACTTCTAAACTAGCAGAGATATAGGGCCCAGAGTTGAACGGGAACAATTTTCAAAAAACCGAGTTTTGTTGTCTACAAGCATCAGGTATCCTCCAGAACAACTTTAAACTGCTCTACAAGCCAAGCGGAAAGAGCTAGAGTACCCAGAATTCGCCGAATCAATTTTTCTAGTTTTCGTATATGGGTGGTTTTCTTCCCTTTTTCAATGCCTCACCATTGGTAAAGTTGAAATCCGAATTAAATGAAACTCTAGGACGTTAAAGAGGGGAAGTTCCTCTTTCATTTGCACCGAAAACCAGCTCTCTAGCTGGTCTGGAACGGCAGCAATCACGAAAAGTTTTCAAAAAAACTTTAAATCGCTGTAACTTCTAAACTAGCAGAGATAGAGGGCCCAGAGTTGACCGGGAACAATTTTCAAAAAACCGAGTTTTGTTGTCTACAAGCATCAAGTATCCTCCAGAACAACTTTAAACTCAATCAATTTTTCAAGTTTTCGTATATGGGTGGTTTTCTTCCCTTTTCCAATGCCTCACCATTGGTAAAGTTGAAATCCGAATTAAATGAAACTCTAGGACGTTAAAGAGGGGAAGTTCCTCTTTCATTTGCACCGAAAACCAGCTCTCTAGCTGGTCTGGAACGGCAGCAATCACAAAAAGTTTTCAAAAAAACTTTAAATCGCTGTAACTTCTAAACTAGCAGAGATAGAGGGCCCAGAGTTGAACGGGAACAATTTTCAAAAAACCGAGTTTTGTTGTCTACAAGCATCAGGTATCCTCCAGAACAACTTTAAACTGCTCTACAAGCCAAGCGGAAAGAGCTAGAGTACCCAGAATTCGCCGAATCAATTTTTCTAGTTTTCGTATATGGGTGGTTTTCTTCCCTTTTTCAATGCCTCACCATTGGTAAAGTTGAAATCCGAATTAAATGAAACTCTAGGACGTTAAAGAGGGGAAGTTCCTCTTTCATTTGCGCCGAAAACCAGCTCTCTAGCTGGTCTGGAACGGCAGCAATCACAAAAAGTTTTCAAAAAAACTTTAAATCGCTGTAACTTCTAAACTAGCAGAGATAGAGGGCCCAGAGTTGAACGGGAACAATTTTCAAAAAACCGAGTTTTGTTGTCTACAAGCATCAGGTATCCTCCAGAACAACTTTAAACTGCTCTACAAGCCAAGCGGAAAGAGCTAGAGTACCCAGAATTCGCCGAATCAATTTTCCAAGTTTTCGTATATGGGTGGTTTTCTTCCCTTTTTCAATGCCTCACCATTGGTAAAGTTGAAATCCGAATTAAATGAAACTCTAGGACGTTAAAGAGGGGAAGTTCCTCTTTCATTTGCGCCGAAAACCAGCTCTCTAGCTGGTCTGGAACGGCAGCAATCACAAAAAGTGTTCAAAAAAACTTTAAATCGCTGTAACTTCTAAACTAGCAGAGATAGAGGGCCCAGAGTTGACCGGGAACAATTTTCAAAAAACCGAGTTTTGTTGTCTACAAGCATCAAGTATCCTCCAGAACAACTTTAAACTCAATCAATTTTTCAAGTTTTCGTATATGGGTGGTTTTCTTCCCTTTTTCAATGCCTCACCATTGGTAAAGTTGAAATCCGAATTAAATGAAACTCTAGGACGTTAAAGAGGGGAAGTTCCTCTTTCATTTGCGCCGAAAACCAGCTCTCTAGCTGGTCTGGAACGGCAGCAATCACAAAAAGTTTTCAAAAAAACTTTAAATCGCTGTAACTTCTAAACTAGCAGAGATAGAGGGCCCAGAGTTGAACGGGAACAATTTTCAAAAAACCGAGTTTTGTTGTCTACAAGCATCAGGTATCCTCCAGAACAACTTTAAACTGCTCTACAAGCCAAGCGGAAAGAGCTAGAGTACCCAGAATTCGCCGAATCAATTTTTCAAGTTTTCGTATATGGGTGGTTTTCTTCCCTTTTTCAATGCCTCACCATTGGTAAAGTTGAAATCCGAATTAAATGAAACTCTAGGACGTTAAAGAGGGGAAGTTCCTCTTTCATTTGCGCCGAAAACCAGCTCTCTAGCTGGTCTGGAACGGCAGCAATCACAAAAAGTTTTCAAAAAAACTTTAAATCGCTGTAACTTCTAAACTAGCAGAGATAGAGGGCCCAGAGTTGAACGGGAACAATTTTCAAAAAACCGAGTTTTGTTGTCTACAAGCATCAGGTATCCTCCAGAACAACTTTAAACTGCTCTACAAGCCAAGCGGAAAGAGCTAAAGTACCCAGAATTCGCCGAATCAATTTTTCTAGTTTTCGTATATGGGTGGTTTTCTTCCCTTTTTCAATGCCTCACCATTGGTAAAGTTGAAATCCGAATTAAATGAAACTCTAGGACGTTAAAGAGGGGAAGTTCCTCTTTCATTTGCGCCGAAAACCAGCTCTCTAGCTGGTCTGGAACGGCAGCAATCACAAAAAGTTTTCAAAAAAACTTCAAATCGCTGTAACTTCTAAACTAGCAGAGATAGAGGGCCCAGAGTTGAACGGGAACAATTTTCAAAAAACCGAGTTTTGTTGTCTACAAGCATCAGGTATCCTCCAGAACAACTTTAAACTGCTCTACAAGCCAAGCGGAAAGAGCTAGAGTATCCAGAATTCGCCGAATCAATTTTTCAAGTTTTCGTATATGGGTGGTTTTCTTCCCTTTTTCAATGCCTCACCATTGGTAAAGTTGAAATCCGAATTAAATGAAACTCTAGGACGTTAAAGAGGGGAAGTTCCTCTTTCATTTGCGCCGGAAACCAGCTCTCTAGCTGGTCTGGAACGGCAGCAATCACAAAAAGTTTTCAAAAAAACTTTAAATCGCTGTAACTTCTAAACTAGCAGAGATAGAGGGCCCAGAGTTGAACGGGAACAATTTTCAAAAAACCGAGTTTTGTTGTATACAAGCATCAGGTATCCTCCAGAACAACTTTAAACTGCTCTACAAGCCAAGCGGAAAGAGCTAGAGTACCCAGAATTCGCCGAATCAATTTTTCAAGTTTTCGTATATGGGTGGTTTTCTTCCCTTTTTCAATGGCTCACCATTGGTAAGTTGAAATCCGAATTAAATGAAACTCTAGGACGTTAAAGAGGGGAAGTTCCTCTTTCATTTGCGCCGAAAACCAGCTCTCTAGCTGGTCTGGAACGGCAGCAATCACAAAAAGTTTTCAAAAAAACTTTAAATCGCTGTAACTTCTAAACTAGCAGAGATAGAGGGCCCAGAGTTGAACGGGAACAATTTTCAAAAAACCGAGTTTTGTTGTCTACAAGCATCAGGTATCCTCCAGAACAACTTTAAACTGCTCTACAAGCCAAGCGGAAAGAGCTAGAGTACCCAGAATTCGCCGAATCAATTTTTCTAGTTTTCGTATATGGGTGGTTTTCTTCCCTTTTTCAATGCCTCACCATTGGTAAAGTTGAAATCCGAATTAAATGAAACTCTAGGACGTTAAAGAGGGGAAGTTCCTCTTTCATTTGCGCCGAAAACCAGCTCTCTAGCTGGTCTGGAACGGCAGCAATCACAAAAAGTTTTCAAAAAAACTTCAAATCGCTGTAACTTCTAAACTAGCAGAGATAGAGGGCCCAGAGTTGAACGGGAACAATTTTCAAAAAACCGAGTTTTGTTGTCTACAAGCATCAGGTATCCTCCAGAACAACTTTAAACTGCTCTACAAGCCAAGCGGAAAGAGCTAGAGTACCCAGAATTCGCCGAATCAATTTTTCAAGTTTTCGTATATGGGTGGTTTTCTTCCCTTTTTCAATGCCTCACCATTGGTAAAGTTGAAATCCGAATTAAATGAAACTCTAGGACGTTAAAGAGGGGAAGTTCCTCTTTCATTTGCGCCGAAAACCAGCTCTCTAGCTGGTCTGGAACGGCAGCAATCACAAAAAGTTTTCAAAAAAACTTTAAATCGCTGTAACTTCTAAACTAGCAGAGATAGAGGGCCCAGAGTTGAACGGGAACAATTTTCAAAAAACCGAGTTTTGTTGTCTACAAGCATCAGGTATCCTCCAGAACAACTTTAAACTGCTCTACAAGCCAAGCGGAAAGAGCTAAAGTACCCAGAATTCGCCGAATCAATTTTTCTAGTTTTCGTATATGGGTGGTTTTCTTCCCTTTTTCAATGCCTCACCATTGGTAAAGTTGAAATCCGAATTAAATGAAACTGTAGGACGTTAAAGAGGGGAAGTTCCTCTTTCATTTGCGCCGAAAACCAGCTCTCTAGCTGGTCTGGAACGGCAGCAATCACAAAAAGTTTTCAAAAAAACTTCAAATCGCTGTAACTTCTAAACTAGCAGAGATAGAGGGCCCAGAGTTGAACGGGAACAATTTTCAAAAAACCGAGTTTTGTTGTCTACAAGCATCAGGTATCCTCCAGAACAACTTTAAACTGCTCTACAAGCCAAGCGGAAAGAGCTAGAGTATCCAGAATTCGCCGAATCAATTTTTCAAGTTTTCGTATATGGGTGGTTTTCTTCCCTTTTTCAATGCCTCACCATTGGTAAAGTTGAAATCCGAATTAAATGAAACTCTAGGACGTTAAAGAGGGGAAGTTCCTCTTTCATTTGCGCCGAAAACCAGCTCTCTAGCTGGTCTGGAACGGCAGCAATCACAAAAAGTTTTCAAAAAAACTTTAAATCGCTGTAACTTCTAAACTAGCAGAGATAGAGGGCCCAGAGTTGAACGGGAACAATTTTCAAAAAACCGAGTTTTGTTGTCTACAAGCATCAGGTATCCTCCAGAACAACTTTAAACTGCTCTACAAGCCAAGCGGAAAGAGCTAGAGTACCCAGAATTCGCCGAATCAATTTTTCAAGTTTTCGTATATGGGTGGTTTTCTTCCCTTTTTCAATGCCTCACCATTGGTAAAGTTGAAATCCGAATTAAATGAAACTCTAGGACGTTAAAGAGGGGAAGTTCCTCTTTCATTTGCGCCGAAAACCAGCTCTCTAGCTGGTCTGGAACGGCAGCAATCACAAAAAGTTTTCAAAAAAACTTTAAATCGCTGTAACTTCTAAACTAGCAGAGATAGAGGGCCCAGAGTTGAACGGGAACAATTTTCAAAAAACCGAGTTTTGTTGTCTACAAGCATCAGGTATCCTCCAGAACAACTTTAAACTGCTCTACAAGCCAAGCGGAAAGAGCTAAAGTACCCAGAATTCGCCGAATCAATTTTTCTAGTTTTCGTATATGGGTGGTTTTCTTCCCTTTTTCAATGCCTCACCATTGGTAAAGTTGAAATCCGAATTAAATGAAACTCTAGGACGTTAAAGAGGGGAAGTTCCTCTTTCATTTGCGCCGAAAACCAGCTCTCTAGCTGGTCTGGAACGGCAGCAATCACAAAAAGTTTTCAAAAAAACTTCAAATCGCTGTAACTTCTAAACTAGCAGAGATAGAGGGCCCAGAGTTGAACGGGAACAATTTTCAAAAAACCGAGTTTTGTTGTCTACAAGCATCAGGTATCCTCCAGAACAACTTTAAACTGCTCTACAAGCCAAGCGGAAAGAGCTAGAGTATCCAGAATTCGCCGAATCAATTTTTCAAGTTTTCGTATATGGGTGGTTTTCTTCCCTTTTTCAATGCCTCACCATTGGTAAAGTTGAAATCCGAATTAAATGAAACTCTAGGACGTTAAAGAGGGGAAGTTCCTCTTTCATTTGCGCCGAAAACCAGCTCTCTAGCTGGTCTGGAACGGCAGCAATCACAAAAAGTTTTCAAAAAAACTTTAAATCGCTGTAACTTCTAAACTAGCAGAGATAGAGGGCCCAGAGTTGAACGGGAACAATTTTCAAAAAACCGAGTTTTGTTGTCTACAAGCATCAGGTATCCTCCAGAACAACTTTAAACTGCTCTACAAGCCAAGCGGAAAGAGCTAGAGTACCCAGAATTCGCCGAATCAATTTTTCAAGTTTTCGTATATGGGTGGTTTTCTTCCCTTTTTCAATGGCTCACCATTGGTAAGTTGAAATCCGAATTAAATGAAACTCTAGGACGTTAAAGAGGGGAAGTTCCTCTTTCATTTGCGCCGAAAACCAGCTCTCTAGCTGGTCTGGAACGGCAGCAATCACAAAAAGTTTTCAAAAAAACTTTAAATCGCTGTAACTTCTAAACTAGCAGAGATAGAGGGCCCAGAGTTGAACGGGAACAATTTTCAAAAAACCGAGTTTTGTTGTCTACAAGCATCAGGTATCCTCCAGAACAACTTTAAACTGCTCTACAAGCCAAGCGGAAAGAGCTAGAGTACCCAGAATTCGCCGAATCAATTTTTCAAGTTTTCGTATATGGGTGGTTTTCTTCCCTTTTTCAATGCCTCACCATTGGTAAAGTTGAAATCCGAATTAAATGAAACTCTAGGACGTTAAAGAGGGGAAGTTCCTCTTTCATTTGCGCCGAAAACCAGCTCTCTAGCTGGTCTGGAACGGCAGCAATCACAAAAAGTTTTCAAAAAAACTTTAAATCGCTGTAACTTCTAAACTAGCAGAGATAGAGGGCCCAGAGTTGAACGGGAACAATTTTCAAAAAACCGAGTTTTGTTGTCTACAAGCATCAGGTATCCTCCAGAACAACTTTAAACTGCTCTACAAGCCAAGCGGAAAGAGCTAGAGTACCCAGAATTCGCCGAATCAATTTTTCTAGTTTTCGTATATGGGTGGTTTTCTTCCCTTTTTCAATGCCTCACCATTGGTAAAGTTGAAATCCGAATTAAATGAAACTCTAGGACGTTAAAGAGGGGAAGTTCCTCTTTCATTTGCGCCGAAAACCAGCTCTCTAGCTGGTCTGGAACTCACCATTGGTAAAGTTGAAATCCGAATTAAATGAAACTCAAGGACGTTAAAGAGGGGAAGTTCAGCTAGAGTACCCAGAATTCGCCGAATCAATTTTTCAAGTTTTCGTATATGGGTGGTTTTCTTCCCTTTTTCAATGGCTCACCATTGGTAAGTTGAAATCCGAATTAAATGAAACTCTAGGACGTTAAAGAGGGGAAGTTCCTCTTTCATTTGCGCCGAAAACCAGCTCTCTAGCTGGTCTGGAACGGCAGCAATCACAAAAAGTTTTCAAAAAAACTTTAAATCGCTGTAACTTCTAAACTAGCAGAGATAGAGGGCCCAGAGTTGAACGGGAACAATTTTCAAAAAACCGAGTTTTGTTGTCTACAAGCATCAGGTATCCTCCAGAACAACTTTAAACTGCTCTACAAGCCAAGCGGAAAGAGCTAGAGTACCCAGAATTCGCCGAATCAATTTTTCAAGTTTTCGTATATGGGTGGTTTTCTTCCCTTTTTCAATGCCTCACCATTGGTAAAGTTGAAATCCGAATTAAATGAAACTCTAGGACGTTAAAGAGGGGAAGTTCCTCTTTCATTTGCGCCGAAAACCAGCTCTCTAGCTGGTCTGGAACGGCAGCAATCACAAAAAGTTTTCAAAAAAACTTTAAATCGCTGTAACTTCTAAACTAGCAGAGATAGAGGGCCCAGAGTTGAACGGGAACAATTTTCAAAAAACCGAGTTTTGTTGTCTACAAGCATCAGGTATCCTCCAGAACAACTTTAAACTGCTCTACAAGCCAAGCGGAAAGAGCTAGAGTACCCAGAATTCGCCGAATCAATTTTTCTAGTTTTCGTATATGGGTGGTTTTCTTCCCTTTTTCAATGCCTCACCATTGGTAAAGTTGAAATCCGAATTAAATGAAACTCTAGGACGTTAAAGAGGGGAAGTTCCTCTTTCATTTGCGCCGAAAACCAGCTCTCTAGCTGGTCTGGAACTCACCATTGGTAAAGTTGAAATCCGAATTAAATGAAACTCTAGGACGTTAAAGAGGGGAAGTTCAGCTAGAGTACCCAGAATTCGCCGAATCAATTTTTCAAGTTTTCGTATATGGGTGGTTTTCTTCCCTTTTTCAATGGCTCACCATTGGTAAGTTGAAATCCGAATTAAATGAAACTCTAGGACGTTAAAGAGGGGAAGTTCCTCTTTCATTTGCGCCGAAAACCAGAATTACCAGTACCAGTACCCAGAATTCGCCGAATCAATTTTTCAAGTTTTCGTATATGGGTGGTTTTCTTCCCTTTTTCAATGCCTCACCATTGGTAAGTTGAAATCCGAATTAAATGAAACTCTAGGACGTTAAAGAGGGGAAGTTCCTCTTTCATTTGCGCCGAAAACCAGCTCTCTAGCTGGTCTGGAACTCACCATTGGTAAAGTTGAAATCCGAATTAAATGAAACTCAAGGACGTTAAAGAGGGGAAGTTCAGCTAGAGTACCCAGAATTCGCCGAATCAATTTTTCAAGTTTTCGTATATGGGTGGTTTTCTTCCCTTTTTCAATGGCTCACCATTGGTAAGTTGAAATCCGAATTAAATGAAACTCAAGGACGTTAAAGAGGGGAAGTTCAGCTAGAGTACCCAGAATTCGCCGAATCAATTTTTCAAGTTTTCGTATATGGGTGGTTTTCTTCCCTTTTTCAATGGCTCACCATTGGTAAGTTGAAATCCGAATTAAATGAAACTCTAGGACGTTAAAGAGGGGAAGTTCCTCTTTCATTTGCGCCGAAAACCAGCTCTCTAGCTGGTCTGGAACGGCAGCAATCACAAAAAGTTTTCAAAAAAACTTTAAATCGCTGTAACTTCTAAACTAGCAGAGATAGAGGGCCCAGAGTTGAACGGGAACAATTTTCAAAAAACCGAGTTTTGTTGTCTACAAGCATCAGGTATCCTCCAGAACAACTTTAAACTGCTCTACAAGCCAAGCGGAAAGAGCTAGAGTACCCAGAATTCGCCGAATCAATTTTTCAAGTTTTCGTATATGGGTGGTTTTCTTCCCTTTTTCAATGCCTCACCATTGGTAAAGTTGAAATCCGAATTAAATGAAACTCTAGGACGTTAAAGAGGGGAAGTTCCTCTTTCATTTGCGCCGAAAACCAGCTCTCTAGCTGGTCTGGAACGGCAGCAATCACAAAAAGTTTTCAAAAAAACTTTAAATCGCTGTAACTTCTAAACTAGCAGAGATAGAGGGCCCAGAGTTGAACGGGAACAATTTTCAAAAAACCGAGTTTTGTTGTCTACAAGCATCAGGTATCCTCCAGAACAACTTTAAACTGCTCTACAAGCCAAGCGGAAAGAGCTAGAGTACCCAGAATTCGCCGAATCAATTTTTCAAGTTTTCGTATATGGGTGGTTTTCTTCCCTTTTTCAATGCCTCACCATTGGTAAAGTTGAAATCCGAATTAAATGAAACTCTAGGACGTTAAAGAGGGGAAGTTCCTCTTTCATTTGCGCCGAAAACCAGCTCTCTAGCTGGTCTGGAACGGCAGCAATCACAAAAAGTTTTCAAAAAAACTTTAAATCGCTGTAACTTCTAAACTAGCAGAGATAGAGGGCCCAGAGTTGAACGGGAACAATTTTCAAAAAACCGAGTTTTGTTGTCTACAAGCATCAGGTATCCTCCAGAACAACTTTAAACTGCTCTACAAGCCAAGCGGAAAGAGCTAGAGTACCCAGAATTCGCCGAATCAATTTTTCTAGTTTTCGTATATGGGTGGTTTTCTTCCCTTTTTCAATGCCTCACCATTGGTAAAGTTGAAATCCGAATTAAATGAAACTCTAGGACGTTAAAGAGGGGAAGTTCCTCTTTCATTTGCGCCGAAAACCAGCTCTCTAGCTGGTCTGGAACTCACCATTGGTAAAGTTGAAATCCGAATTAAATGAAACTCTAGGACGTTAAAGAGGGGAAGTTCAGCTAGAGTACCCAGAATTCGCCGAATCAATTTTTCAAGTTTTCGTATATGGGTGGTTTTCTTCCCTTTTTCAATGGCTCACCATTGGTAAGTTGAAATCCGAATTAAATGAAACTCTAGGACGTTAAAGAGGGGAAGTTCCTCTTTCATTTGCGCCGAAAACCAGAATTACCAGTACCAGTACCCAGAATTCGCCGAATCAATTTTTCAAGTTTTCGTATATGGGTGGTTTTCTTCCCTTTTTCAATGCCTCACCATTGGTAAAGTTGAAATCCGAATTAAATGAAACTCTAGGACGTTAAAGAGGGGAAGTTCCTCTTTCATTTGCGCCGAAAACCAGCTCTCTAGCTGGTCTGGAACGGCAGCAATCACAAAAAGTTTTCAAAAAAACTTTAAATCGCTGTAACTTCTAAACTAGCAGAGATAGAGGGCCCAGAGTTGAACGGGAACAATTTTCAAAAAACCGAGTTTTGTTGTCTACAAGCATCAGGTATCCTCCAGAACAACTTTAAACTGCTCTACAAGCCAAGCGGAAAGAGCTAGAGTACCCAGAATTCGCCGAATCAATTTTTCTAGTTTTCGTATATGGGTGGTTTTCTTCCCTTTTTCAATGCCTCACCATTGGTAAAGTTGAAATCCGAATTAAATGAAACTCTAGGACGTTAAAGAGGGGAAGTTCCTCTTTCATTTGCGCCGAAAACCAGCTCTCTAGCTGGTCTGGAACTCACCATTGGTAAAGTTGAAATCCGAATTAAATGAAACTCTAGGACGTTAAAGAGGGGAAGTTCAGCTAGAGTACCCAGAATTCGCCGAATCAATTTTTCAAGTTTTCGTATATGGGTGGTTTTCTTCCCTTTTTCAATGGCTCACCATTGGTAAGTTGAAATCCGAATTAAATGAAACTCTAGGACGTTAAAGAGGGGAAGTTCCTCTTTCATTTGCGCCGAAAACCAGAATTACCAGTACCAGTACCCAGAATTCGCCGAATCAATTTTTCAAGTTTTCGTATATGGGTGGTTTTCTTCCCTTTTTCAATGCCTCACCATTGGTAAAGTTGAAATCCGAATTAAATGAAACTCTAGGACGTTAAAGAGGGGAAGTTCCTCTTTCATTTGCGCCGAAAACCAGCTCTCTAGCTGGTCTGGAACGGCAGCAATCACAAAAAGTTTTCAAAAAAACTTTAAATCGCTGTAACTTCTAAACTAGCAGAGATAGAGGGCCCAGAGTTGAACGGGAACAATTTTCAAAAAACCGAGTTTTGTTGTCTACAAGCATCAGGTATCCTCCAGAACAACTTTAAACTGCTCTACAAGCCAAGCGGAAAGAGCTAGAGTACCCAGAATTCGCCGAATCAATTTTTCAAGTTTTCGTATATGGGTGGTTTTCTTCCCTTTTTCAATGCCTCACCATTGGTAAAGTTGAAATCCGAATTAAATGAAACTCTAGGACGTTAAAGAGGGGAAGTTCCTCTTTCATTTGCGCCGAAAACCAGCTCTCTAGCTGGTCTGGAACGGCAGCAATCACAAAAAGTTTTCAAAAAAACTTCAAATCGCTGTAACTTCTAAACTAGCAGAGATAGAGGGCCCAGAGTTGAACGGGAACAATTTTCAAAAAACCGAGTTTTGTTGTCTACAAGCATCAGGTATCCTCCAGAACAACTTTAAACTGCTCTACAAGCCAAGCGGAAAGAGCTAGAGTATCCAGAATTCGCCGAATCAATTTTTCAAGTTTTCGTATATGGGTGGTTTTCTTCCCTTTTTCAATGCCTCACCATTGGTAAAGTTGAAATCCGAATTAAATGAAACTCTAGGACGTTAAAGAGGGGAAGTTCCTCTTTCATTTGCGCCGAAAACCAGCTCTCTAGCTGGTCTGGAACGGCAGCAATCACAAAAAGTTTTCAAAAAAACTTTAAATCGCTTAACTTCTAAACTAGCAGAGATAGAGGGCCCAGAGTTGAACGGGAACAATTTTCAAAAAACCGAGTTTTGTTGTCTACAAGCATCAGGTATCCTCCAGAACAACTTTAAACTGCTCTACAAGCCAAGCGGAAAGAGCTAGAGTACCCAGAATTCGCCGAATCAATTTTTCAAGTTTTCGTATATGGGTGGTTTTCTTCCCTTTTTCAATGGCTCACCATTGGTAAGTTGAAATCCGAATTAAATGAAACTCTAGGACGTTAAAGAGGGGAAGTTCCTCTTTCATTTGCGCCGAAAACCAGCTCTCTAGCTGGTCTGGAACGGCAGCAATCACAAAAAGTTTTCAAAAAAACTTTAAATCGCTGTAACTTCTAAACTAGCAGAGATAGAGGGCCCAGAGTTGAACGGGAACAATTTTCAAAAAACCGAGTTTTGTTGTCTACAAGCATCAGGTATCCTCCAGAACAACTTTAAACTGCTCTACAAGCCAAGCGGAAAGAGCTAGAGTACCCAGAATTCGCCGAATCAATTTTTCAAGTTTTCGTATATGGGTGGTTTTCTTCCCTTTTTCAATGCCTCACCATTGGTAAAGTTGAAATCCGAATTAAATGAAACTCTAGGACGTTAAAGAGGGGAAGTTCCTCTTTCATTTGCGCCGAAAACCAGCTCTCTAGCTGGTCTGGAACGGCAGCAATCACAAAAATTTTTCAAAAAAACTTTAAATCGCTGTAACTTCTAAACTAGCAGAGATAGAGGGCCCAGAGTTGAACGGGAACAATTTTCAAAAAACCGAGTTTTGTTGTCTACAAGCATCAGGTATCCTGCAGAACAACTTTAAACTGCTCTACAAGCCAAGCGGAAAGAGCTAGAGTACCCAGAATTCGCCGAATCAATTTTTCTAGTTTTCGTATATGGGTGGTTTTCTTCCCTTTTTCAATGCCTCACCATTGGTAAAGTTGAAATCCGAATTAAATGAAACTCTAGGACGTTAAAGAGGGGAAGTTCCTCTTTCATTTGCGCCGAAAACCAGCTCTCTAGCTGGTCTGGAACGGCAGCAATCACAAAAAGTTTTCAAAAAAACTTCAAATCGCTGTAACTTCTAAACTAGCAGAGATAGAGGGCCCAGAGTTGAACGGGAACAATTTTCAAAAAACCGAGTTTTGTTGTCTACAAGCATCAGGTATCCTCCAGAACAACTTTAAACTGCTCTACAAGCCAAGCGGAAAGAGCTAGAGTACCCAGAATTCGCCGAATCAATTTTTCAAGTTTTCGTATATGGGTGGTTTTCTTCCCTTTTTCAATGCCTCACCATTGGTAAAGTTGAAATCCGAATTAAATGAAACTCTAGGACGTTAAAGAGGGGAAGTTCCTCTTTCATTTGCGCCGAAAACCAGCTCTCTAGCTGGTCTGGAACTCACCATTGGTAAAGTTGAAATCCGAATTAAATGAAACTCTAGGACGTTAAAGAGGGGAAGTTCAGCTAGAGTACCCAGAATTCGCCGAATCAATTTTTCAAGTTTTCGTATATGGGTGGTTTTCTTCCCTTTTTCAATGGCTCACCATTGGTAAGTTGAAATCCGAATTAAATGAAACTCTAGGACGTTAAAGAGGGGAAGTTCCTCTTTCATTTGCGCCGAAAACCAGCTCTCTAGCTGGTCTGGAACGGCAGCAATCACAACAAGTTTTCAAAAAAACTTTAAATCGCTGTAACTTCTAAACTAGCAGAGATAGAGGGCCCAGAGTTGAACGGGAACAATTTTCAAAAAACCGAGTTTTGTTGTCTACAAGCATCAGGTATCCTCCAGAACAACTTTAAACTGCTCTACAAGCCAAGCGGAAAGAGCTAGAGTACCCAGAATTCGCCGAATCAATTTTTCAAGTTTTCGTATATGGGTGGTTTTCTTCCCTTTTTCAATGCCTCACCATTGGTAAAGTTGAAATCCGAATTAAATGAAACTCTAGGACGTTAAAGAGGGGAAGTTCCTCTTTCATTTGCGCCGAAAACCAGCTCTCTAGCTGGTCTGGAACGGCAGCAATCACAAAAAGTTTTCAAAAAAACTTTAAATCGCTGTAACTTCTAAACTAGCAGAGATAGAGGGCCCAGAGTTGAACGGGAACAATTTTCAAAAAACCGAGTTTTGTTGTCTACAAGCATCAGGTATCCTCCAGAACAACTTTAAACTGCTCTACAAGCCAAGCGGAAAGAGCTAGAGTACCCAGAATTCGCCGAATCAATTTTTCTAGTTTTCGTATATGGGTGGTTTTCTTCCCTTTTTCAATGCCTCACCATTGGTAAAGTTGAAATCCGAATTAAATGAAACTCTAGGACGTTAAAGAGGGGAAGTTCCTCTTTCATTTGCGCCGAAAACCAGCTCTCTAGCTGGTCTGGAACGGCAGCAATCACAAAAAGTTTTCAAAAAAACTTCAAATCGCTGTAACTTCTAAACTAGCAGAGATAGAGGGCCCAGAGTTGAACGGGAACAATTTTCAAAAAACCGAGTTTTGTTGTCTACAAGCATCAGGTATCCTCCAGAACAACTTTAAACTGCTCTACAAGCCAAGCGGAAAGAGCTAGAGTACCCAGAATTCGCCGAATCAATTTTTCAAGTTTTCGTATATGGGTGGTTTTCTTCCCTTTTTCAATGCCTCACCATTGGTAAAGTTGAAATCCGAATTAAATGAAACTCTAGGACGTTAAAGAGGGGAAGTTCCTCTTTCATTTGCGCCGAAAACCAGCTCTCTAGCTGGTCTGGAACTCACCATTGGTAAAGTTGAAATCCGAATTAAATGAAACTCTAGGACGTTAAAGAGGGGAAGTTCAGCTAGAGTACCCAGAATTCGCCGAATCAATTTTTCAAGTTTTCGTATATGGGTGGTTTTCTTCCCTTTTTCAATGGCTCACCATTGGTAAGTTGAAATCCGAATTAAATGAAACTCTAGGACGTTAAAGAGGGGAAGTTCCTCTTTCATTTGCGCCGAAAACCAGAATTACCAGTACCAGTACCCAGAATTCGCCGAATCAATTTTTCAAGTTTTCGTATATGGGTGGTTTTCTTCCCTTTTTCAATGGCTCACCATTGGTAAGTTGAAATCCGAATTAAATGAAACTCTAGGACGTTAAAGAGGGGAAGTTCCTCTTTCATTTGCGCCGAAAACCAGCTCTCTAGCTGGTCTGGAACGGCAGCAATCACAAAAAGTTTTCAAAAAAACTTTAAATCGCTGTAACTTCTAAACTAGCAGAGATAGAGGGCCCAGAGTTGAACGGGAACAATTTTCAAAAAACCGAGTTTTGTTGTCTACAAGCATCAGGTATCCTCCAGAACAACTTTAAACTGCTCTACAAGCCAAGCGGAAAGAGCTAGAGTACCCAGAATTCGCCGAATCAATTTTTCAAGTTTTCGTATATGGGTGGTTTTCTTCCCTTTTTCAATGCCTCACCATTGGTAAAGTTGAAATCCGAATTAAATGAAACTCTAGGACGTTAAAGAGGGGAAGTTCCTCTTTCATTTGCGCCGAAAATCAGCTCTCTAGCTGGTCTGGAACGGCAGCAATCACAAAAAGTTTTCAAAAAAACTTTAAATCGCTGTAACTTCTAAACTAGCAGAGATAGAGGGCCCAGAGTTGAACGGGAACAATTTTCAAAAAACCGAGTTTTGTTGTCTACAAGCATCAGGTATCCTCCAGAACAACTTTAAACTGCTCTACAAGCCAAGCGGAAAGAGCTAGAGTACCCAGAATTCGCCGAATCAATTTTTCAAGTTTTCGTATATGGGTGGTTTTCTTCCCTTTTCCAATGCCTCACCATTGGTAAAGTTGAAATCCGAATTAAATGAAACTCTAGGACGTTAAAGAGGGGAAGTTCCTCTTTCATTTGCACCGAAAACCAGCTCTCTAGCTGGTCTGGAACGGCAGCAATCACAAAAAGTTTTCAAAAAAACTTTAAATCGCTGTAACTTCTAAACTAGCAGAGATAGAGGGCCCAGAGTTGAACGGGAACAATTTTCAAAAAACCGAGTTTTGTTGTCTACAAGCATCAGGTATCCTCCAGAACAACTTTAAACTGCTCTACAAGCCAAGCGGAAAGAGCTAGAGTACCCAGAATTCGCCGAATCAATTTTTCAAGTTTTCGTATATGGGTGGTTTTCTTCCCTTTTTCAATGCCTCACCATTGGTAAAGTTGAAATCCGAATTAAATGAAACTCTAGGACGTTAAAGAGGGGAAGTTCCTCTTTCATTTGCGCCGAAAATCGCTGTAACTTCTAAACTAGCAGAGATAGAGGGCCCAGAGTTGAACGGGAACAATTTTCAAAAAACCGAGTTTTGTTGTCTACAAGCATCAGGTATCCTCCAGAACAACTTTAAACTGCTCTACAAGCCAAGCGGAAAGAGCTAGAGTACCCAGAATTCGCCGAATCAATTTTTCAAGTTTTCGTATATGGGTGGTTTTCTTCCCTTTTTCAATGCCTCACCATTGGTAAAGTTGAAATCCGAATTAAATGAAACTCTAGGACGTTAAAGAGGGGAAGTTCCTCTTTCATTTGCGCCGAAAACCAGCTCTCTAGCTGGTCTGGAACGGCAGCAATCACAAAAAGTTTTCAAAAAAACTTTAAATCACTGTAACTTCTAAACTAGCAGAGATATAGGGCCCAGAGTTGAACGGGAACAATTTTCAAAAAACCGAGTTTTGTTGTCTACAAGCATCAGGTATCCTCCAGAACAACTTTAAACTGCTCTACAAGCCAAGCGGAAAGAGCTAGAGTACCCAGAATTCGCCGAATCAATTTTTCTAGTTTTCGTATATGGGTGGTTTTCTTCCCTTTTTCAATGCCTCACCATTGGTAAAGTTGAAATCCGAATTAAATGAAACTCTAGGACGTTAAAGAGGGGAAGTTCCTCTTTCATTTGCACCGAAAACCAGCTCTTTAGCTGGTCTGGAACGGCAGCAATCACAAAAAGTTTTCAAAAAAACTTTAAATCGCTGTAACTTCTAAACTAGCAGAGATAGAGGGCCCAGAGTTGACCGGGAACAATTTTCAAAAAACCGAGTTTTGTTGTCTACAAGCATCAGGTATCCTCCAGAACAACTTTAAACTGCTCTACAAGCCAAGCGGAAAGAGCTAGAGTACCCAGAATTCGCCGAATCAATTTTTCAAGTTTTCGTATATGGGTGGTTTTCTTCCCTTTTTCAATGCCTCACCATTGGTAAAGTTGAAATCCGAATTAAATGAAACTCTAGGACGTTAAAGAGGGGAAGTTCCTCTTTCATTTGCGCCGAAAACCAGCTCTCTAGCTGGTCTGGAACTCACCATTGGTAAAGTTGAAATCCGAATTAAATGAAACTCTAGGACGTTAAAGAGGGGAAGTTCAGCTAGAGTACCCAGAATTCGCCGAATCAATTTTTCAAGTTTTCGTATATGGGTGGTTTTCTTCCCTTTTTCAATGGCTCACCATTGGTAAGTTGAAATCCGAATTAAATGAAACTCTAGGACGTTAAAGAGGGGAAGTTCCTCTTTCATTTGCGCCGAAAACCAGAATTACCAGTACCAGTACCCAGAATTCGCCGAATCAATTTTTCAAGTTTTCGTATATGGGTGGTTTTCTTCCCTTTTTCAATGGCTCACCATTGGTAAGTTGAAATCCGAATTAAATGAAACTCTAGGACGTTAAAGAGGGGAAGTTCCTCTTTCATTTGCGCCGAAAACCAGCTCTCTAGCTGGTCTGGAACGGCAGCAATCACAAAAAGTTTTCAAAAAAACTTTAAATCGCTGTAACTTCTAAACTAGCAGAGATAGAGGGCCCAGAGTTGAACGGGAACAATTTTCAAAAAACCGAGTTTTGTTGTCTACAAGCATCAGGTATCCTCCAGAACAACTTTAAACTGCTCTACAAGCCAAGCGGAAAGAGCTAGAGTACCCAGAATTCGCCGAATCAATTTTTCAAGTTTTCGTATATGGGTGGTTTTCTTCCCTTTTTCAATGCCTCACCATTGGTAAAGTTGAAATCCGAATTAAATGAAACTCTAGGACGTTAAAGAGGGGAAGTTCCTCTTTCATTTGCGCCGAAAATCAGCTCTCTAGCTGGTCTGGAACGGCAGCAATCACAAAAAGTTTTCAAAAAAACTTTAAATCGCTGTAACTTCTAAACTAGCAGAGATAGAGGGCCCAGAGTTGAACGGGAACAATTTTCAAAAAACCGAGTTTTGTTGTCTACAAGCATCAGGTATCCTCCAGAACAACTTTAAACTGCTCTACAAGCCAAGCGGAAAGAGCTAGAGTACCCAGAATTCGCCGAATCAATTTTTCAAGTTTTCGTATATGGGTGGTTTTCTTCCCTTTTCCAATGCCTCACCATTGGTAAAGTTGAAATCCGAATTAAATGAAACTCTAGGACGTTAAAGAGGGGAAGTTCCTCTTTCATTTGCACCGAAAACCAGCTCTCTAGCTGGTCTGGAACGGCAGCAATCACAAAAAGTTTTCAAAAAAACTTTAAATCGCTGTAACTTCTAAACTAGCAGAGATAGAGGGCCCAGAGTTGAACGGGAACAATTTTCAAAAAACCGAGTTTTGTTGTCTACAAGCATCAGGTATCCTCCAGAACAACTTTAAACTGCTCTACAAGCCAAGCGGAAAGAGCTAGAGTACCCAGAATTCGCCGAATCAATTTTTCAAGTTTTTGTATATGGGTGGTTTTCTTCCCTTTTTCAATGCCTCACCATTGGTAAAGTTGAAATCCGAATTAAATGAAACTCTAGGACGTTAAAGAGGGGAAGTTCCTCTTTCATTTGCGCCGAAAATCGCTGTAACTTCTAAACTAGCAGAGATAGAGGGCCCAGAGTTGAACGGGAACAATTTTCAAAAAACCGAGTTTTGTTGTCTACAAGCATCAGGTATCCTCCAGAACAACTTTAAACTGCTCTACAAGCCAAGCGGAAAGAGCTAGAGTACCCAGAATTCGCCGAATCAATTTTTCAAGTTTTCGTATATGGGTGGTTTTCTTCCCTTTTTCAATGCCTCACCATTGGTAAAGTTGAAATCCGAATTAAATGAAACTCTAGGACGTTAAAGAGGGGAAGTTCCTCTTTCATTTGCGCCGAAAACCAGCTCTCTAGCTGGTCTGGAACGGCAGCAATCACAAAAAGTTTTCAAAAAAACTTTAAATCACTGTAACTTCTAAACTAGCAGAGATATAGGGCCCAGAGTTGAACGGGAACAATTTTCAAAAAACCGAGTTTTGTTGTCTACAAGCATCAGGTATCCTCCAGAACAACTTTAAACTGCTCTACAAGCCAAGCGGAAAGAGCTAGAGTACCCAGAATTCGCCGAATCAATTTTTCTAGTTTTCGTATATGGGTGGTTTTCTTCCCTTTTTCAATGCCTCACCATTGGTAAAGTTGAAATCCGAATTAAATGAAACTCTAGGACGTTAAAGAGGGGAAGTTCCTCTTTCATTTGCACCGAAAACCAGCTCTTTAGCTGGTCTGGAACGGCAGCAATCACAAAAAGTTTTCAAAAAAACTTTAAATCGCTGTAACTTCTAAACTAGCAGAGATAGAGGGCCCAGAGTTGACCGGGAACAATTTTCAAAAAACCGAGTTTTGTTGTCTACAAGCATCAAGTATCCTCCAGAACAACTTTAAACTCAATCAATTTTTCAAGTTTTCGTATATGGGTGGTTTTCTTCCCTTTTTCAATGCCTCACCATTGGTAAAGTTGAAATCCGAATTAAATGAAACTCTAGGACGTTAAAGAGGGGAAGTTCCTCTTTCATTTGCGCCGAAAATCAGCTCTCTAGCTGGTCTGGAACGGCAGCAATCACAAAAAGTTTTCAAAAAAACTTTAAATCGCTGTAACTTCTAAACTAGCAGAGATAGAGGGCCCAGAGTTGAACGGGAACAATTTTCAAAAAACCGAGTTTTGTTGTCTACAAGCATCAGGTATCCTCCAGAACAACTTTAAACTGCTCTACAAGCCAAGCGGAAAGAGCTAGAGTACCCAGAATTCGCCGAATCAATTTTTCTAGTTTTCGTATATGGGTGGTTTTCTTCCCTTTTTCAATGCCTCACCATTGGTAAAGTTGAAATCCGAATTAAATGAAACTCTAGGACGTTAAAGAGGGGAAGTTCCTCTTTCATTTGCACCGAAAACCAGCTCTCTAGCTGGTCTGGAACGGCAGCAATCACAAAAAGTTTTCAAAAAAACTTTAAATCGCTGTAACTTCTAAACTAGCAGAGATAGAGGGCCCAGAGTTGAACGGGAACAATTTTCAAAAAACCGAGTTTTGTTGTCTACAAGCATCAGGTATCCTCCAGAACAACTTTAAACTGCTCTACAAGCCAAGCGGAAAGAGCTAGAGTACCCAGAATTCGCCGAATCAATTTTTCAAGTTTTTGTATATGGGTGGTTTTCTTCCCTTTTTCAATGCCTCACCATTGGTAAAGTTGAAATCCGAATTAAATGAAACTCTAGGACGTTAAAGAGGGGAAGTTCCTCTTTCATTTGCGCCGAAAATCGCTGTAACTTCTAAACTAGCAGAGATAGAGGGCCCAGAGTTGAACGGGAACAATTTTCAAAAAACCGAGTTTTGTTGTCTACAAGCATCAGGTATCCTCCAGAACAACTTTAAACTGCTCTACAAGCCAAGCGGAAAGAGCTAGAGTACCCAGAATTCGCCGAATCAATTTTTCAAGTTTTCGTATATGGGTGGTTTTCTTCCCTTTTTCAATGCCTCACCATTGGTAAAGTTGAAATCCGAATTAAATGAAACTCTAGGACGTTAAAGAGGGGAAGTTCCTCTTTCATTTGCGCCGAAAACCAGCTCTCTAGCTGGTCTGGAACGGCAGCAATCACAAAAAGTTTTCAAAAAAACTTTAAATCACTGTAACTTCTAAACTAGCAGAGATATAGGGCCCAGAGTTGAACGGGAACAATTTTCAAAAAACCGAGTTTTGTTGTCTACAAGCATCAGGTATCCTCCAGAACAACTTTAAACTGCTCTACAAGCCAAGCGGAAAGAGCTAGAGTACCCAGAATTCGCCGAATCAATTTTTCTAGTTTTCGTATATGGGTGGTTTTCTTCCCTTTTTCAATGCCTCACCATTGGTAAAGTTGAAATCCGAATTAAATGAAACTCTAGGACGTTAAAGAGGGGAAGTTCCTCTTTCATTTGCACCGAAAACCAGCTCTTTAGCTGGTCTGGAACGGCAGCAATCACAAAAAGTTTTCAAAAAAACTTTAAATCGCTGTAACTTCTAAACTAGCAGAGATAGAGGGCCCAGAGTTGACCGGGAACAATTTTCAAAAAACCGAGTTTTGTTGTCTACAAGCATCAAGTATCCTCCAGAACAACTTTAAACTCAATCAATTTTTCAAGTTTTCGTATATGGGTGGTTTTCTTCCCTTTTTCAATGCCTCACCATTGGTAAAGTTGAAATCCGAATTAAATGAAACTCTAGGACGTTAAAGAGGGGAAGTTCCTCTTTCATTTGCGCCGAAAATCAGCTCTCTAGCTGGTCTGGAACGGCAGCAATCACAAAAAGTTTTCAAAAAAACTTTAAATCGCTGTAACTTCTAAACTAGCAGAGATAGAGGGCCCAGAGTTGAACGGGAACAATTTTCAAAAAACCGAGTTTTGTTGTCTACAAGCATCAGGTATCCTCCAGAACAACTTTAAACTGCTCTACAAGCCAAGCGGAAAGAGCTAGAGTACCCAGAATTCGCCGAATCAATTTTTCAAGTTTTCGTATATGGGTGGTTTTCTTCCCTTTTTCAATGCCTCACCATTGGTAAAGTTGAAATCCGAATTAAATGAAACTCTAGGACGTTAAAGAGGGGAAGTTCCTCTTTCATTTGCGCCGAAAATCAGCTCTCTAGCTGGTCTGGAACGGCAGCAATCACAAAAAGTTTTCAAAAAAACTTTAAATCGCTGTAACTTCTAAACTAGCAGAGATAGAGGGCCCAGAGTTGAACGGGAACAATTTTCAAAAAACCGAGTTTTGTTGTCTACAAGCATCAGGTATCCTCCAGAACAACTTTAAACTGCTCTACAAGCCAAGCGGAAAGAGCTAGAGTACCCAGAATTCGCCGAATCAATTTTTCAAGTTTTTGTATATGGGTGGTTTTCTTCCCTTTTTCAATGCCTCACCATTGGTAAAGTTGAAATCCGAATTAAATGAAACTCTAGGACGTTAAAGAGGGGAAGTTCCTCTTTCATTTGCGCCGAAAACCAGCTCTCTAGCTGGTCTGGAACGGCAGCAATCACAAAAAGTTTTCAAAAAAACTTTAAATCGCTGTAACTTCTAAACTAGCAGAGATATAGGGCCCAGAGTTGAACGGGAACAATTTTCAAAAAACCGAGTTTTGTTGTCTACAAGCATCAGGTATCCTCCAGAACAACTTTAAACTGCTCTACAAGCCAAGCGGAAAGAGCTAGAGTACCCAGAATTCGCCGAATCAATTTTTCTAGTTTTCGTATATGGGTGGTTTTCTTCCCTTTTTCAATGCCTCACCATTGGTAAAGTTGAAATCCGAATTAAATGAAACTCTAGGACGTTAAAGAGGGGAAGTTCCTCTTTCATTTGCCGAAAACCAGCTCTCTAGCTGGTCTGGAACGGCAGCAATCACAAAAAGTTTTCAAAAAAACTTTAAATCGCTGTAACTTCTAAACTAGCAGAGATAGAGGGCCCAGAGTTGAACGGGAACAATTTTCAAAAAACCGAGTTTTGTTGTCTACAAGCATCAGGTATCCTCCAGAACAACTTTAAACTGCTCTACAAGCCAAGCGGAAAGAGCTAGAGTACCCAGAATTCGCCGAATCAATTTTTCAAGTTTTCGTATATGGGTGGTTTTCTTCCCTTTTTCAATGCCTCACCATTGGTAAAGTTGAAATCCGAATTAAATGAAACTCTAGGACGTTAAAGAGGGGAAGTTCCTCTTTCATTTGCGCCGAAAACCAGCTCTCTAGCTGGTCTGGAACGGCAGCAATCACAAAAAGTTTTCAAAAAAACTTTAAATCGCTGTAACTTCTAAACTAGCAGAGATAGAGGGCCCAGAGTTGACCGGGAACAATTTTCAAAAAACCGAGTTTTGTTGTCTACAAGCATCAAGTATCCTCCAGAACAACTTTAAACTCAATCAATTTTTCAAGTTTTCGTATATGGGTGGTTTTCTTCCCTTTTTCAATGCCTCACCATTGGTAAAGTTGAAATCCGAATTAAATGAAACTCTAGGACGTTAAAGAGGGGAAGTTCCTCTTTCATTTGCGCCGAAAACCAGCTCTCTAGCTGGTCTGGAACGGCAGCAATCACAAAAAGTTTTCAAAAAAACTTTAAATCGCTGTAACTTCTAAACTAGCAAAGATAGAGGGCCCAGAGTTGAACGGGAACAATTTTCAAAAAACCGAGTTTTGTTGTCTACAAGCATCAGGTATCCTCCAGAACAACTTTAAACTGCTCTACAAGCCAAGCGGAAAGAGCTAGAGTACCCAGAATTCGCCGAATCAATTTTTCAAGTTTTCGTATATGGGTGGTTTTCTTCCCTTTTTCAATGCCTCACCATTGGTAAAGTTGAAATCCGAATTAAATGAAACTCTAGGACGTTAAAGAGGGGAAGTTCCTCTTTCATTTGCGCCGAAAACCAGCTCTCTAGCTTGTCTGGAACGGCAGCAATCACAAAAAGTTTTCAAAAAAACTTTAAATCGCTGTAACTTCTAAACTAGCAGAGATAGAGGGCCCAGAGTTGAACGGGAACAATTTTCAAAAAACCGAGTTTTGTTGTCTACAAGCATCAGGTATCCTCCAGAACAACTTTAAACTGCTCTACAAGCCAAGCGGAAAGAGCTAGAGTACCCAGAATTCGCCGAATCAATTTTTCAAGTTTTCGTATATGGGTGATTTTCTTCCCTTTTTCAATGGCTCACCATTGGTAAAGTTGAAATCCGAATAAAATGAAACTCTAGGACATTAAAGAGGGGAAGTTCCTCTTTCATTTGCGCCGAAAACCAGCTCTCTAGCTGGTCTGGAACGGCAGCAATCACAAAAAGTTTTCAAAAAAACTTTAAATCGCTGTAACTTCTAAACTAGCAGAGATAGAGGGCCCAGAGTTGAACGGGAACAATTTTCAAAAAACCGAGTTTTGTTGTCTACAAGCATCAGGTATCCTCCAGAACAACTTTAAACTGCTCTACAAGCCAAGCGGAAAGAGCTAGAGTACCCAGAATTCGCCGAATCAATTTTTCAAGTTTTCGTATATGGGTGGTTTTCTTCCCTTTTTCAATGCCTCACCATTGGTAAAGTTGAAATCCGAATTAAATGAAACTCTAGGACATTAAAGAGGGGAAGTTCCTCTTTCATTTGCGCCGAAAACCAGCTCTCTAGCTGGTCTGGAACGGCAGCAATCACAAAAAGTTTTCAAAAAAACTTTAAATCGCTGTAACTTCTAAACTAGCAGAGATAGAGGGCCCAGAGTTGAACGGGAACAATTTTCAAAAAACCGAGTTTTGTTGTCTACAAGCATCAGGTATCCTCCAGAACAACTTTAAACTGCTCTACAAGCCAAGCGGAAAGAGCTAGAGTACCCAGAATTCGCCGAATAAATTTTTCAAGTTTTCGTATATGGGTGGTTTTCTTCCCTTTTTCAATGCCTCACCATTGGTAAAGTTGAAATCCGAATTAAATGAAACTCTAGGACGTTAAAGAGGGGAAGTTCCTCTTTCATTTGCGCCGAAAATCAGCTCTCTAGCTGGTCTGGAACGGCAGCAATCACAAAAAGTTTTCAAAAAAACTTTAAATCGCTGTAACTTCTAAACTAGCAGAGATAGAGGGCCCAGAGTTGAACGGGAACAATTTTCAAAAAACCGAGTTTTGTTGTCTACAAGCATCAGGTATCCTCCAGAACAACTTTAAACTGCTCTACAAGCCAAGCGGAAAGAGCTAGAGTACCCAGAATTCGCCGAATCAATTTTTCAAGTTTTTGTATATGGGTGGTTTTCTTCCCTTTTTCAATGCCTCACCATTGGTAAAGTTGAAATCCGAATTAAATGAAACTCTAGGACGTTAAAGAGGGGAAGTTCCTCTATCATTTGCGCCGAAAACCAGCTCTCTAGCTGGTCTGGAACGGCAGCAATCACAAAAAGTTTTCAAAAAAACTTTAAATCGCTGTAACTTCTAAACTAGCAGAGATAGAGGGCCCAGAGTTGAACGGGAACAATTTTCAAAAAATCGAGTTTTGTTGTCTACAAGCATCAGGTATCCTCCAGAACAACTTTAAACTGCTCTACAAGCCAAGCGGAAAGAGCTAGAGTACCCAGAATTCGCCGAATCAATTTTTCAAGTTTTCGTATATGGGTGGTTTACTTCCCTTTTTCAATGCCTCACCATTGGTAAAGTTGAAATCCGAATTAAATGAAACTCTAAGACGTTAAAGAGGGGAAGTTCCTCTTTCATTTGCACCGAAAACCAGCTAGAGAGCTGGTTCTCGGAAATCCGAATTAAATGAAACTCTAGGACATTAAAGAGGGGAAGTTCCTCTTTCATTTGCGCCGAAAACCAGCTCTCTAGCTGGTCTGGAACGGCAGCAATCACAAAAAGTTTTCAAAAAAACTTTAAATCGCTGTAACTTCTAAACTAGCAGAGATAGAGGGCCCAGAGTTGAACGGGAACAATTTTCAAAAAACCGAGTTTTGTTGTCTACAAGCATCAGGTATCCTCCAGAACAACTTTAAACTGCTCTACAAGCCAAGCGCAAAGAGCTAGAGTACCCAGAATTCGCCGAATCAATTTTTCAAGTTTTCGTATATGGGTGGTTTTCTTCCCTTTTTCAATGCCTCACCATTGGTAAAGTTGAAATCCGAATTAAATGAAACTCTAGGACGTTAAAGAGGGGAAGTTCCTCTTTCATTTGCGCCGAAAACCAGCTCTCTAGCTGGTCTGGAACGGCAGCAATCACAAAAAGTTTTCAAAAAACTTTAAATCGCTGTAACTTCTAAACTAGCAGAGATAGAGGGCCCAGAGTTGAACGGGAACAATTTTCAAAAAACCGAGTTTTGTTGTCTACAAGCATCAGGTATCCTCCAGAACAACTTTAAACTGCTCTACAAGCCAAGCGGAAAGAGCTAGAGTACCCAGAATTCGCCGAATCAATTTTTCAAGTTTTTGTATATGGGTGGTTTTCTTCCCTTTTTCAATGCCTCACCATTGGTAAAGTTGAAATCCGAATTAAATGAAACTCTAGGACGTTAAAGAGGGGAAGTTCCTCTATCATTTGCGCCGAAAACCAGCTCTCTAGCTGGTCTGGAACGGCAGCAATCACAAAAAGTTTTCAAAAAAACTTTAAATCGCTGTAACTTCTAAACTAGCAGAGATATAGGGCCCAGAGTTGAACGGGAACAATTTTCAAAAAACCGAGTTTTGTTGTCTACAAGCATCAGGTATCCTCCAGAACAACTTTAAACTGCTCTACAAGCCAAGCGGAAAGAGCTAGAGTACCCAGAATTCGCCGAATCAATTTTTCTAGTTTTCGTATATGGGTGGTTTTCTTCCCTTTTTCAATGCCTCACCATTGGTAAAGTTGAAATCCGAATTAAATGAAACTCTAGGACGTTAAAGAGGGGAAGTTCCTCTTTCATTTGCGCCGAAAACCAGCTCTCTAGCTGGTCTGGAACGGCAGCAATCACAAAAAGTTTTCAAAAAAACTTTAAATCGCTGTAACTTCTAAACTAGCAGAGATAGAGGGCCCAGAGTTGAACGGGAACAATTTTCAAAAAACCGAGTTTTGTTGTCTACAAGCATCAGGTATCCTCCAGAACAACTTTAAACTGCTCTACAAGCCAAGCGGAAAGAGCTAGAGTACCCAGAATTCGCCGAATCAATTTTTCAAGTTTTCGTATATGGGTGGTTTTCTTCCCTTTTTCAATGCCTCACCATTGGTAAAGTTGAAATCCGAATTAAATGAAACTCTAGGACGTTAAAGAGGGGAAGTTCCTCTTTCATTTGCGCCGAAAACCAGCTCTCTAGCTGGTCTGGAACGGCAGCAATCACAAAAAGTTTTCAAAAAAACTTTAAATCGCTGTAACTTCTAAACTAGCAGAGATAGAGGGCCCAGAGTTGAACGGGAACAATTTTCAAAAAACCGAGTTTTGTTGTCTACAAGCATCAGGTATCCTCCAGAACAACTTTAAACTGCTCTACAAGCCAAGCGGAAAGAGCTAGAGTACCCAGAATTCGCCGAATCAATTTTTCAAGTTTTCGTATAAGGGTGGTTTTCTTCCCTTTTTCAATGCCTCACCATTGGTAAAGTTGAAATCCGAATTAAATGAAACTCTAGGACGTTAAAGAGGGGAAGTTCCTCTTTCATTTGCGCCGAAAACCAGCTCTCTAGCTGGTCTGGAACGGCAGCAATCACAAAAAGTTTTCAAAAAAACTTTAAATCGCTGTAACTTCTAAACTAGCAGAGATAGAGGGCCCAGAGTTGACCGGGAGCAATTTTCAAAAAACCGAGTTTTGTTGTCTACAAGCATCAGGTATCCTCCAGAACAACTTTAAACTGCTCTACAAGCCAAGCGGAAAGAGCTAGAGTACCCAGAATTCGCCGAATCAATTTTTCAAGTTTTCGTATATGGGTGGTTTTCTTCCCTTTTCCAATGCCTCACCATTGGTAAAGTTGAAATCCGAATTAAATGAAACTCTAGGACGTTAAAGAGGGGAAGTTCCTCTTTCATTTGCGCCGAAAACCAGCTCTCTAGCTGGTCTGGAACGGCAGCAATCACAAAAAGTTTTCAAAAAAACTTTAAATCGCTGTAACTTCTAAACTAGCAGAGATAGAGGGCCCAGAGTTGAACGGGAACAATTTTCAAAAAACCGAGTTTTGTTGTCTACAAGCATCAGGTATCCTCCAGAACAACTTTAAACTGCTCTACAAGCCAAGCGGAAAGAGCTAGAGTACCCAGAATTCGCCGAATCAATTTTTCAAGTTTTCGTATATGGGTGGTTTTCTTCCCTTTTTCAATGCCTCACCATTGGTAAAGTTGAAATCCAAATTAAATGAAACTCTAGGACGTTAAAGAGGGGAAGTTCCTCTTTCATTTGCACCGAAAACCAGCTCTCTAGCTGGTCTGGAACGGCAGCAATCACAAAAAGTTTTCAAAAAAACTTTAAATCGCTGTAACTTCTAAACTAGCAGAGATAGAGGGCCCAGAGTTGAACGGGAACAATTTTCAAAAAACCGAGTTTTGTTGTCTACAAGCATCAGGTATCCTCCAGAACAACTTTAAACTGCTCTACAAGCCAAGCGGAAAGAGCTAGAGTACCCAGAATTCGCCGAATCAATTTTTCAAGTTTTCGTATATGGGCGGTTTTCTTCCCTTTTTCAATGCCTCACCATTGGTAAAGTTGAAATCCGAATTAAATGAAACTCTAGGACGTTAAAGAGGGGAAGTTCCTCTTTCATTTGCGCCGAAAACCAGCTCTCTAGCTGGTCTGGAACGGCAGCAATCACAAAAAGTTTTCAAAAAAACTTTAAATCGCTGTAACTTCTAAACTAGCAGAGATAGAGGGCCCAGAGTTGAACGGGAACAATTTTCAAAAAACCGAGTTTTGTTGTCTACAAGCATCAGGTATCCTCCAGAACAACTTTAAACTGCTCTACAAGCCAAGCGGAAAGAGCTAGAGTACCCAGAATTCGCCGAATCAATTTTTCAAGTTTTCGTATATGGGTGGTTTTCTTCCCTTTTTCAATGCCTCACCATTGGTAAAGTTGAAATCCGAATTAAATGAAACTCTAGGACGTTAAAGAGGGGAAGTTCCTCTTTCATTTGCGCCGAAAACCAGCTCTCTAGCTGGTCTGGAACGGCAGCAATCACAAAAAGTTTTCAAAAAAACTTTAAATCGCTGTAACTTCTAAACTAGCAGAGATAGAGGGCCCAGAGTTGAACGGGAACAATTTTCAAAAAACCGAGTTTTGTTGTCTACAAGCATCAGGTATCCTCCAGAACAACTTTAAACTGCTCTACAAGCCAAGCGGAAAGAGCTAGAGTACCCAGAATTCGCCGAATCAATTTTTCTAGTTTTCGTATATGGGTGGTTTTCTTCCCTTTTTCAATGCCTCACCATTGGTAAAGTTGAAATCCGAATTAAATGAAACTCTAGGATGTTAAAGAGGGGAAGTTCCTCTTTCATTTGCGCCGAAAACCAGCTCTCTAGCTGGTCTGGAACGGCAGCAATCACAAAAAGTTTTCAAAAAAAACTTTAAATCGCTGTAACTTCTAAACTAGCAGAGATAGAGGGCCCAGAGTTGAACGGGAACAATTTTCAAAAAACCGAGTTTTGTTGTCTACAAGCATCAGGTATCCTCCAGAACAACTTTAAACTGCTCTACAAGCCAAGCGGAAAGAGCTAGAGTACCCAGAATTCGCCGAATCAATTTTTCAAGTTTTCGTATATGGGTGGTTTTCTTCCCTTTTTCAATGCCTCACCATTGGTAAAGTTGAAATCCGAATTAAATGAAACTCTAGGACGTTAAAGAGGGGAAGTTCCTCTTTCATTTGCGCCGAAAACCAGCTCTCTAGCTGGTCTGGAACGGCAGCAATCACAAAAAGTTTTCAAAAAAACTTTAAATCGCTGTAACTTCTAAACTAGCAGAGATAGAGGGCCCAGAGTTGAACGGGAACAATTTTCAAAAAACCGAGTTTTGTTGTCTACAAGCATCAGGTATCCTCCAGAACAACTTTAAACTGCTCTACAAGCCAAGCGGAAAGAGCTAGAGTACCCAGAATTCGCCGAATCAATTTTTCAAGTTTTCGTATATGGGTGGTTTTCTTCCCTTTTTCAATGCCTCACCATTGGTAAAGTTGAAATCCGAATTAAATGAAACTCTAGGACGTTAAAGAGGGAAAGTTCCTCTTTCATTTGCGCCGAAAACCAGCTCTCTAGCTGGTCTGGAACGGCAGCAATCACAAAAAGTTTTCAAAAAAACTTTAAATCGCTGTAACTTCTAAACTAGCAGAGATAGAGGGCCCAGAGTTGAACGGGAACAATTTTCAAAAAACCGAGTTTTGTTGTCTACAAGCATCAGGTATCCTCCAGAACAACTTTAAACTGCTCTACAAGCCAAGCGGAAAGAGCTAGAGTACCCAGAATTCGCCGAATAAATTTTTCAAGTTTTCGTATATGGGTGGTTTTCTTCCCTTTTTCAATGCCTCACCATTGGTAAAGTTGAAATCCGAATTAAATGAAACTCTAGGACGTTAAAGAGGGGAAGTTCCTCTTTCATTTGCGCCGAAAACCAGCTCTCTAGCTGGTCTGGAACGGCAGCAATCACAAAAAGTTTTCAAAAAAACTTTAAATCGCTGTTACTTCTAAACTAGCAGAGATAGAGGGCCCAGAGTTGAACGGGAACAATTTTCAAAAAACCGAGTTTTGTTGTCTACAAGCATCAGGTATCCTCCAGAACAACTTTAAACTGCTCTACAAGCCAAGCGGAAAGAGCTAGAGTACCCAGAATTCGCCGAATCAATTTTTCAAGTTTTCGTATATGGGTGGTTTTCTTCCCTTTTTCAATGCCTCACCATTGGTAAAGTTGAAATCCGAATTAAATGAAACTCTAGGACGTTAAAGAGGGGAAGTTCCTCTTTCATTTGCGCCGAAAACCAGCTCTCTAGCTGGTCTGGAACGGCAGCAATCACAAAAAGTTTTCAAAAAAACTTTAAATCGCTGTAACTTCTAAACTAGCAGAGATAGAGGGCCCAGAGTTGAACGGGAACAATTTTCAAAAAACCGAGTTTTGTTGTCTACAAGCATCAGGTATCCTCCAGAACAACTTTAAACTGCTCTACAAGCCAAGCGGAAAGAGCTAGAGTACCCAGAATTCGCCGAATCAATTTTTCAAGTTTTCGTATATGGGTGGTTTTCTTCCCTTTTTCAATGCCTCACCATTGGTAAAGTTGAAATCCGAATTAAATGAAACTCTAGGACGTTAAAGAGGGGAAGTTCCTCTTTCATTTGCGCCGAAAACCAGCTCTCTAGCTGGTCTGGAACGGCAGCAATCACAAAAAGTTTTCAAAAAAACTTTAAATCGCTGTAACTTCTAAACTAGCAGAGATAGAGGGCCCAGAGTTGAACGGGAACAATTTTCAAAAAACCGAGTTTTGTTGTCTACAAGCATCAGGTATCCTCCAGAACAACTTTAAACTGCTCTACAAGCCAAGCGGAAAGAGCTAGAGTACCCAGAATTCGCCGAATCAATTTTTCAAGTTTTCGTATATGGGTGGTTTTCTTCCCTTTTTCAATGCCTCACCATTGGTAAAGTTGAAATCCGAATTAAATGAAACTCTAGGACGTTAAAGAGGGGAAGTTCCTCTTTCATTTGCGCCGAAAACCAGCTCTCTAGCTGGTCTGGAACGGCAGCAATCACAAAAAGTTTTCAAAAAAACTTTAAATCGCTGTAACTTCTAAACTAGCAGAGATAGAGGGCCCAGAGTTGAACGGGAACAATTTTCAAAAAACCGAGTTTTGTTGTCTACAAGCATCAGGTATCCTCCAGAACAACTTTAAACTGCTCTACAAGCCAAGCGGAAAGAGCTAGAGTACCCAGAATTCGCCGAATCAATTTTTCAAGTTTTCGTATATGGGTGGTTTTCTTCCCTTTTTCAATGCCTCACCATTGGTAAAGTTGAAATCCGAATTAAATGAAACTCTAGGACGTTAAAGAGGGGAAGTTCCTCTTTCATTTGCGCCGAAAACCAGCTCTCTAGCTGGTCTGGAACGGCAGCAATCACAAAAAGTGTTCAAAAAAACTTTAAATCGCTGTAACTTCTAAACTAGCAGAGATAGAGGGCCCAGAGTTGAACGGGAACAATTTTCAAAAAACCGAGTTTTGTTGTCTACAAGCATCAGGTATCCTCCAGAACAACTTTAAACTGCTCTACAAGCCAAGCGGAAAGAGCTAGAGTACCCAGAATTCGCCGAATCAATTTTTCAAGTTTTCGTATATGGGTGGTTTTCTTCCCTTTTTCAATGCCTCACCATTGGTAAAGTTGAAATCCGAATTAAATGAAACTCTAGGACGTTAAAGAGGGGAAGTTCCTCTTTCATTTGCGCCGAAAACCAGCTCTCTAGCTGGTCTGGAACGGCAGCAATCACAAAAAGTTTTCAAAAAAACTTTAAATCGCTGTAACTTCTAAACTAGCAGAGATAGAGGGCCCAGAGTTGAACGGGAACAATTTTCAAAAAACCGAGTTTTGTTGTCTACAAGCATCAGGTATCCTCCAGAACAACTTTAAACTGCTCTACAAGCCAAGCGGAAAGAGCTAGAGTACCCAGAATTCGCCGAATCAATTTTTCAAGTTTTCGTATATGGGTGGTTTTCTTCCCTTTTTCAATGCCTCACCATTGGTAAAGTTGAAATCCGAATTAAATGAAACTCTAGGACGTTAAAGAGGGGAAGTTCCTCTTTCATTTGCGCCGAAAACCAGCTCTCTAGCTGGTCTGGAACGGCAGCAATCACAAAAAGTTTTCAAAAAAACTTTAAATCGCTGTAACTTCTAAACTAGCAGAGATAGAGGGCCCAGAGTTGAACGGGAACAATTTTCAAAAAACCGAGTTTTGTTGTCTACAAGCATCAGGTATCCTCCAGAACAACTTTAAACTGCTCTACAAGCCAAGCGGAAAGAGCTAGAGTACCCAGAATTCGCCGAATCAATTTTTCAAGTTTTCGTATATGGGTGGTTTTCTTCCCTTTTTCAATGCCTCACCATTGGTAAAGTTGAAATCCGAATTAAATGAAACTCTAGGACGTTAAAGAGGGGAAGTTCCTCTTTCATTTGCGCCGAAAACCAGCTCTCTAGCTAGTCTGGAACGGCAGCAATCACAAAAAGTTTTCAAAAAAACTTTAAATCGCTGTAACTTCTAAACTAGCAGAGATAGAGGGCCCAGAGTTGAACGGGAACAATTTTCAAAAAACCGAGTTTTGTTGTCTACAAGCATCAGGTATCCTCCAGAACAACTTTAAACTGCTCTACAAGCCAAGCGGAAAGAGCTAGAGTACCCAGAATTCGCCGAATCAATTTTTCAAGTTTTCGTATATGGGTGGTTTTCTTCCCTTTTTCAATGCCTCACCATTGGTAAAGTTGAAATCCGAATTAAATGAAACTCTAGGACGTTAAAGAAGGGAAGTTCCTCTTTCATTTGCGCCGAAAACCAGCTCTCTAGCTGGTCTGGAACGGCAGCAATCACAAAAAGTTTTCAAAAAAACTTTAAATCGCTGTAACTTCTAAACTAGCAGAGATAGAGGGCCCAGAGTTGAACGGGAACAATTTTCAAAAAACCGAGTTTTGTTGTCTACAAGCATCAGGTATCCTCCAGAACAACTTTAAACTGCTCTACAAGCCAAGCGGAAAGAGCTAGAGTACCCAGAATTCGCCGAATCAATTTTTCAAGTTTTCGTATATGGGTGGTTTTCTTCCCTTTTTCAATGCCTCACCATTGGTAAAGTTGAAATCCGAATTAAATGAAACTCTAGGACGTTAAAGAGGGGAAGTTCCTCTTTCATTTGCGCCGAAAACCAGCTCTCTAGCTGGTCTGGAACGGCAGCAATCACAAACAGTTTTCAAAAAAACTTTAAATCGCTGTAACTTCTAAACTAGCAGAGATAGAGGGCCCAGAGTTGAACGGGAACAATTTTCATAAAACCGAGTTTTGTTGTCTACAAGCATCAGGTATCCTCCAGAACAACTTTAAACTGCTCTACAAGCCAAGCGGAAAGAGCTAGAGTACCCAGAATTCGCCGAATCAATTTTTCAAGTTTTCGTATATGGGTGGTTTTCTTCCCTTTTTCAATGCCTCACCATTGGTAAAGTTGAAATCCGAATTAAATGAAACTCTAGGACGTTAAAGAGGGGAAGTTCCTCTTTCATTTGCGCCGAAAACCAGCTCTCTAGCTGGTCTGGAACGGCAGCAATCACAAAAAGTTTTCAAAAAAACTTTAAATCGCTGTAACTTCTAAACTAGCAGAGATAGAGGGCCCAGAGTTGAACGGGAACAATTTTCAAAAAACCGAGTTTTGTTGTCTACAAGCATCAGGTATCCTCCAGAACAACTTTAAACTGCTCTACAAGCCAAGCGGAAAGAGCTAGAGTACCCAGAATTCGCCGAATCAATTTTTCAAGTTTTCAAGTAAAGTTGAAATCCGAATTAAATGAAACTCTAGGACGTTAAAGAGGGGAAGTTCCTCCTTTCATTTGCGCCGAAAACCAGCTCTCTAGCTGGTCTGGAACGGCAGCAATCACAAAAAGTTTTCAAAAAAATTTTAAATCGCTGTAACTTCTAAACTAGCAGAGATAGAGGGCCCAGAGTTGAACGGGAAAAATTTTCAAAAAACCGAGTTTTGTTGTCTACAAGCATCAGGTATCCTCCAGAACAACTTTAAACTGCTCTACAAGCCAAGCGGAAAGAGCTAGAGTACCCAGAATTCGCCGAATCAATTTTTCAAGTTTTCGTATATGGGTGGTTTTCTTCCCTTTTTCAATGCCTCACCATTGGTAAAGTTGAAATCCGAATTAAATGAAACTCTAGGACGTTAAAGAGGGGAAGTTCCTCTTTCATTTGCGCCGAAAACCAGCTCTCTAGCTGGTTTGGAACGGCAGCAATCGCAAAAAGTTTTCAAAAAAACTTTAAATCGCTGTAACTTCTAAACTAGCAGAGATAGAGGGCCCAGAGTTGAACGGGAACAATTTTCAAAAAACCGAGTTTTGTTGTCTACAAGCATCAGGTATCCTCCAGAACAACTTTAAACTGCTCTACAAGCCAAGCGGAAAGAGCTAGAGTACCCAGAATTCGCCGAATCAATTTTTCAAGTTTTCGTATATGGGTGGTTTTCTTCCCTTTTTCAATGGCTCACCATTGGTAAAGTTGAAATCCGAATTAAATGAAACTCTAGGACGTTAAAGAGGGGAAGTTCCTCTTTCATTTGCGCCGAAAACCAGCTCTCTAGCTGGTCTGGAACGGCAGCAATCACAAAAAGTTTTCAAAAAAACTTTAAATCGCTGTAACTTCTAAACTAGCAGAGATAGAGGGCCCAGAGTTGAACGGGAACAATTTTCAAAAAACCGAGTTTTGTTGTCTACAAGCATCAGGTATCCTCCAGAACAACTTTAAACTGCTCTACAAGCCAAGCGGAAAGAGCTAGAGTACCCAGAATTCGCCGAATCAATTTTTCAAGTTTTCAAGTAAAGTTGAAATCCGAGTTAAATGAAACTCTAGGACGTTAAAGAGGGGAAGTTCCTCCTTTCATTTGCGCCGAAAACCAGCTCTCTAGCTGGTCTGGAACGGCAGCAATCACAAAAAGTTTTCAAAAAAACTTTAAATCGCTGTAACTTCTAAACTAGCAGAGATAGAGGGCCCAGAGTTGAACGGGAACAATTTTCAAAAAACCGAGTTTTGTTGTCTACAAGCATCAGGTATCCTCCAGAACAACTTTAAACTGCTCTACAAGCCAAGCGGAAAGAGCTAGAGTACCCAGAATTCGCCGAATCAATTTTTCAAGTTTTCGTATATGGGTGGTTTTCTTCCCTTTTTCAATGCCTCACCATTGGTAAAGTTGAAATCCGAATTAAATGAAACTCTAGGACGTTAAAGAGGGGAAGTTCCTCTTTCATTTGCGCCGAAAACCAGCTCTCTAGCTGGTCTGGAACGGCAGCAATCACAAAAAGTTTTCAAAAAAACTTTAAATCGCTGTAACTTCTAAACTAGCAGAGATAGAGGGCGCAGTGTTGAACGGGAACAATTTTCAAAAAACCGAGTTTTGTTGTCTACAAGCATCAGGTATCCTCCAGAACAACTTTAAACTGCTCTACAAGCCAAGCGGAAAGAGCTAGAGTACCCAGAATTCGCCGAATCAATTTTTCAAGTTTTCGTATATGGGTGGTTTTCTTCCCTTTTTCAATGCCTCACCATTGGTAAAGTTGAAATCCGAATTAAATGAAACTCTAGGACGTTAAAGAGGGGAAGTTCCTCTTTCATTTGCGCCGAAAACCAGCTCTCTAGCTGGTCTGGAACGGCAGCAATCACAAAAAGTTTTCAAAAAAACTTTAAATCGCTGTAACTTCTAAACTAGCAGAGATAGAGGGCCCAGAGTTGAACGGGAACAATTTTCAAAAAACCGAGTTTTGTTGTCTACAAGCATCAGGTATCCTCCAGAACAACTTTAAACTGCTCTACAAGCCAAGCGGAAAGAGCTAGAGTACCCAGAATTCGCCGAATCAATTTTTCAAGTTTTCGTATATGGGTGGTTTTCTTCCCTTTTTCAATGCCTCACCATTGGTAAAGTTGAAATCCGAATTAAATGAAACTCTAGGACGTTAAAGAGGGGAAGTTCCTCTTTCATTTGCGCCGAAAACCAGCTCTCTAGCTGGTCTGGAACGGCAGCAATCACAAAAAGTTTTCAAAAAAACTTTAAATCGCTGTAACTTCTAAACTAGCAGAGATAGAGGGCCCAGAGTTGAACGGGAACAATTTTCAAAAAACCGAGTTTTGTTGTCTACAAGCATCAGGTATCCTCCAGAACAACTTTAAACTGCTCTACAAGCCAAGCGGAAAGAGCTAGAGTACCCAGAATTCGCCGAATCAATTTTTCAAGTTTTCGTATATGGGTGGTTTTCTTCCCTTTTTCAATGGCTCACCATTGGTAAAGTTGAAATCCGAATTAAATGAAACTCTAGGACGTTAAAGAGGGGAAGTTCCTCTTTCATTTGCGCCGAAAACCAGCTCTCTAGCTGGTCTGGAACGGCAGCAATCACAAAAAGTTTTCAAAAAAACTTTAAATCGCTGTAACTTCTAAACTAGCAGAGATAGAGGGCCCAGAGTTGAACGGGAACAATTTTCAAAAAACCGAGTTTTGTTGTCTACAAGCATCAGGTATCCTCCAGAACAACTTTAAACTGCTCTACAAGCCAAGCGGAAAGAGCTAGAGTACCCAGAATTCGCCGAATCAATTTTTCAAGTTTTCGTATATGGGTGGTTTTCTTCCCTTTTTCAATGCCTCACCATTGGTAAAGTTGAAATCCGAATTAAATGAAACTCTAGGACGTTAAAGAGGGGAAGTTCCTCTTTCATTTGCGCCGAAAACCAGCTCTCTAGCTGGTCTGGAACGGCAGCAATCACAAAAAGTTTTCAAAAAAACTTTAAATCGCTGTAACTTCTAAACTAGCAGAGATAGAGGGCCCAGAGTTGAACGGGAACAATTTTCAAAAAACCGAGTTTTGTTGTCTACAAGCATCAGGTATCCTCCAGAACAACTTTAAACTGCTCTACAAGCCAAGCGGAAAGAGCTAGAGTACCCAGAATTCGCCGAATCAATTTTTCAAGTTTTCGTATATGGGTGGTTTTCTTCCCTTTTTCAATGGCTCACCATTGGTAAGTTGAAATCCGAATTAAATGAAACTCTAGGACGTTAAAGAGGGGAAGTTCCTCTTTCATTTGCGCCGAAAACCAGCTCTCTAGCTGGTCTGGAACGGCAGCAATCACAAAAAGTTTTCAAAAAAACTTTAAATCGCTGTAACTTCTAAACTAGCAGAGATAGAGGGCCCAGAGTTGAACGGGAACAATTTTCAAAAAACCGAGTTTTGTTGTCTACAAGCATCAGGTATCCTCCAGAACAACTTTAAACTGCTCTACAAGCCAAGCGGAAAGAGCTAGAGTACCCAGAATTCGCCGAATCAATTTTTCAAGTTTTCGTATATGGGTGGTTTTCTTCCCTTTTTCAATGGCTCACCATTGGTAAAGTTGAAATCCGAATTAAATGAAACTCTAGGACGTTAAAGAGGGGAAGTTCCTCTTTCATTTGCGCCGAAAACCAGCTCTCTAGCTGGTCTGGAACGGCAGCAATCACAAAAAGTTTTCAAAAAAACTTTAAATCGCTGTAACTTCTAAACTAGCAGAGATAGAGGGCCCAGAGTTGAACGGGAACAATTTTCAAAAAACCGAGTTTTGTTGTCTACAAGCATCAGGTATCCTCCAGAACAACTTTAAACTGCTCTACAAGCCAAGCGGAAAGAGCTAGAGTACCCAGAATTCGCCGAATCAATTTTTCAAGTTTTCGTCTATGGGTGGTTTTCTTCCCTTTTGCAATGCCTCACCATTGGTAAAGTTGAAATCCGAATTAAATGAAACTCTAGGACGTTAAAGAGGGGAAGTTCCTCTTTCATTTGCGCCGAAAACCAGCTCTCTAGCTGGTCTGGAACGGCAGCAATCACAAAAAGTTTTCAAAAAAACTTTAAATCGCTGTAACTTCTAAACTAGCAGAGATAGAGGGCCAAGAGTTGAACGGGAACAATTTTCAAAAAACCGAGTTTTGTTGTCTACAAGCATCAGGTATCCTCCAGAACAACTTTAAACTGCTCTACAAGCCAAGCGGAAAGAGCTAGAGTACCCAGAATTCGCCGAATCAATTTTTCAAGTTTTCGTATATGGGTGGTTTTCTTCCCTTTTTCAATGCCTCACCATTGGTAAAGTTGAAATCCGAATTAAATGAAACTCTAGGACGTTAAAGAGAGGAAGTTCCTCTTTCATTTGCACCGAAAACCAGCTCTCTAGCTGGTCTGGAACGGCAGCAATCACAAAAAGTTTTCAAAAAAACTTTAAATCGCGGTAACTTCTAAACTAGCAGAGATAGAGGGCCCAGAGTTGAACGGGAACAATTTTCAAAAAACCGAGTTTTGTTGTCTACAAGCATCAGGTATCCTCCAGAACAACTTTAAACTGCTCTACAAGCCAAGCGGAAAGAGCTAGAGTACCCAGAATTCGCCGAATCAATTTTTCAAGTTTTCGTATATGGGTGGTTTTCTTCCCTTTTTCAATGCCTCACCATTGGTAAAGTTGAAATCCGAATTAAATGAAACTCTAGGACGTTAAAGAGGGGAAGTTCCTCTTTCATTTGCGCCGAAAACCAGCTCTCTAGCTGGTCTGGAACGGCAGCAATCACAAAAAGTTTTCAAAAAAACTTTAAATCGCTGTAACTTCTAAACTAGCAGAGATAGAGGGCCCAGAGTTGAACGGGAACAATTTTCAAAAAACCGAGTTTTGTTGTCTACAAGCATCAGGTATCCTCCAGAACAACTTTAAACTGCTCTACAAGCCAAGCGGAAAGAGCTAGAGTACCCAGAATTCGCCGAATCAATTTTTCAAGTTTTCGTATATGGGTGGTTTTCTTCCCTTTTTCAATGGCTCACCATTGGTAAGTTGAAATCCGAATTAAATGAAACTCTAGGACGTTAAAGAGGGGAAGTTCCTCTTTCATTTGCGCCGAAAACCAGCTCTCTAGCTGGTCTGGAACGGCAGCAATTACAAAAAGTTTTCAAAAAAACTTTAAATCGCTGTAACTTCTAAACTAGCAGAGATAGAGGGCCCAGAGTTGAACGGGAACAATTTTCAAAAAACCGAGTTTTGTTGTCTACAAGCATCAGGTATCCTCCAGAACAACTTTAAACTGCTCTACAAGCCAAGCGGAAAGAGCTAGAGTACCCAGAATTCGCCGAATCAATTTTTCAAGTTTTCGTATATGGGTGGTTTTCTTCCCTTTTTCAATGCCTCACCATTGGTAAAGTTGAAATCCGAATTAAATGAAACTCTAGGACGTTAAAGAGGGGAAGTTCCTCTTTCATTTGCGCCGAAAACCAGCTCTCTAGCTGGTCTGGAACGGCAGCAATCACAAAAAGTTTTCAAAAAAACTTTAAATCGCTGTAACTTCTAAACTAGCAGAGATAGAGGGCCCAGAGTTGAACGGGAACAATTTTCAAAAAACCGAGTTTTGTTGTCTACAAGCATCAGGTATCCTCCAGAACAACTTTAAACTGCTCTACAAGCCAAGCGGAAAGAGCTAGAGTACCCAGAATTCGCCGAATCAATTTTTCAAGTTTTCGTATATGGGTGGTTTTCTTCCCTTTTTCAATGGCTCACCATTGGTAAAGTTGAAATCCGAATTAAATGAAACTCTAGGACGTTAAAGAGGGGAAGTTCCTCTTTCATTTGCGCCGAAAACCAGCTCTCTAGCTGGTCTGGAACGGCAGCAATCACAAAAAGTTTTCAAAAAAACTTTAAATCGCTGTAACTTCTAAACTAGCAGAGATAGAGGGCCCAGAGTTGAACGGGAACAATTTTCAAAAAACCGAGTTTTGTTGTCTACAAGCATCAGGTATCCTCCAGAACAACTTTAAACTGCTCTACAAGCCAAGCGGAAAGAGCTAGAGTACCCAGAATTCGCCGAATCAATTTTTCAAGTTTTCGTATATGGGTGGTTTTCTTCCCTTTTGCAATGCCTCACCATTGGTAAAGTTGAAATCCGAATTAAATGAAACTCTAGGACGTTAAAGAGGGGAAGTTCCTCTTTCATTTGCGCCGAAAACCAGCTCTCTAGCTGGTCTGGAACGGCAGCAATCACAAAAAGTTTTCAAAAAAACTTTAAATCGCTGTAACTTCTAAACTAGCAGAGATAGAGGGCCAAGAGTTGAACGGGAACAATTTTCAAAAAACCGAGTTTTGTTGTCTACAAGCATCAGGTATCCTCCAGAACAACTTTAAACTGCTCTACAAGCCAAGCGGAAAGAGCTAGAGTACCCAGAATTCGCCGAATCAATTTTTCAAGTTTTCGTATATGGGTGGTTTTCTTCCCTTTTTCAATGCCTCACCATTGGTAAAGTTGAAATCCGAATTAAATGAAACTCTAGGACGTTAAAGAGAGGAAGTTCCTCTTTCATTTGCACCGAAAACCAGCTCTCTAGCTGGTCTGGAACGGCAGCAATCACAAAAAGTTTTCAAAAAAACTTTAAATCGCGGTAACTTCTAAACTAGCAGAGATAGAGGGCCCAGAGTTGAACGGGAACAATTTTCAAAAAACCGAGTTTTGTTGTCTACAAGCATCAGGTATCCTCCAGAACAACTTTAAACTGCTCTACAAGCCAAGCGGAAAGAGCTAGAGTACCCAGAATTCGCCGAATCAATTTTTCAAGTTTTCGTATATGGGTGGTTTTCTTCCCTTTTTCAATGCCTCACCATTGGTAAAGTTGAAATCCGAATTAAATGAAACTCTAGGACGTTAAAGAGGGGAAGTTCCTCTTTCATTTGCGCCGAAAACCAGCTCTCTAGCTGGTCTGGAACGGCAGCAATCACAAAAAGTTTTCAAAAAAACTTTAAATCGCTGTAACTTCTAAACTAGCAGAGATAGAGGGCCCAGAGTTGAACGGGAACAATTTTCAAAAAACCGAGTTTTGTTGTCTACAAGCATCAGGTATCCTCCAGAACAACTTTAAACTGCTCTACAAGCCAAGCGGAAAGAGCTAGAGTACCCAGAATTCGCCGAATCAATTTTTCAAGTTTTCGTATATGGGTGGTTTTCTTCCCTTTTTCAATGGCTCACCATTGGTAAGTTGAAATCCGAATTAAATGAAACTCTAGGACGTTAAAGAGGGGAAGTTCCTCTTTCATTTGCGCCGAAAACCAGCTCTCTAGCTGGTCTGGAACGGCAGCAATTACAAAAAGTTTTCAAAAAAACTTTAAATCGCTGTAACTTCTAAACTAGCAGAGATAGAGGGCCCAGAGTTGAACGGGAACAATTTTCAAAAAACCGAGTTTTGTTGTCTACAAGCATCAGGTATCCTCCAGAACAACTTTAAACTGCTCTACAAGCCAAGCGGAAAGAGCTAGAGTACCCAGAATTCGCCGAATCAATTTTTCAAGTTTTCGTATATGGGTGGTTTTCTTCCCTTTTTCAATGCCTCACCATTGGTAAAGTTGAAATCCGAATTAAATGAAACTCTAGGACGTTAAAGAGGGGAAGTTCCTCTTTCATTTGCGCCGAAAACCAGCTCTCTAGCTGGTCTGGAACGGCAGCAATCACAAAAAGTTTTCAAAAAAACTTTAAATCGCTGTAACTTCTAAACTAGCAGAGATAGAGGGCCCAGAGTTGAACGGGAACAATTTTCAAAAAACCGAGTTTTGTTGTCTACAAGCATCAGGTATCCTCCAGAACAACTTTAAACTGCTCTACAAGCCAAGCGGAAAGAGCTAGAGTACCCAGAATTCGCCGAATCAATTTTTCAAGTTTTCGTATATGGGTGGTTTTCTTCCCTTTTTCAATGGCTCACCATTGGTAAAGTTGAAATCCGAATTAAATGAAACTCTAGGACGTTAAAGAGGGGAAGTTCCTCTTTCATTTGCGCCGAAAACCAGCTCTCTAGCTGGTCTGGAACGGCAGCAATCACAAAAAGTTTTCAAAAAAACTTTAAATCGCTGTAACTTCTAAACTAGCAGAGATAGAGGGCCCAGAGTTGAACGGGAACAATTTTCAAAAAACCGAGTTTTGTTGTCTACAAGCATCAGGTATCCTCCAGAACAACTTTAAACTGCTCTACAAGCCAAGCGGAAAGAGCTAGAGTACCCAGAATTCGCCGAATCAATTTTTCAAGTTTTCGTATATGGGTGGTTTTCTTCCCTTTTGCAATGCCTCACCATTGGTAAAGTTGAAATCCGAATTAAATGAAACTCTAGGACGTTAAAGAGGGGAAGTTCCTCTTTCATTTGCGCCGAAAACCAGCTCTCTAGCTGGTCTGGAACGGCAGCAATCACAAAAAGTTTTCAAAAAAACTTTAAATCGCTGTAACTTCTAAACTAGCAGAGATAGAGGGCCAAGAGTTGAACGGGAACAATTTTCAAAAAACCGAGTTTTGTTGTCTACAAGCATCAGGTATCCTCCAGAACAACTTTAAACTGCTCTACAAGCCAAGCGGAAAGAGCTAGAGTACCCAGAATTCGCCGAATCAATTTTTCAAGTTTTCGTATATGGGTGGTTTTCTTCCCTTTTTCAATGCCTCACCATTGGTAAAGTTGAAATCCGAATTAAATGAAACTCTAGGACGTTAAAGAGAGGAAGTTCCTCTTTCATTTGCGCCGAAAACCAGCTCTCTAGCTGGTCTGGAACGGCAGCAATCACAAAAAGTTTTCAAAAAAACTTTAAATCGCGGTAACTTCTAAACTAGCAGAGATAGAGGGCCCAGAGTTGAACGGGAACAATTTTCAAAAAACCGAGTTTTGTTGTCTACAAGCATCAGGTATCCTCCAGAACAACTTTAAACTGCTCTACAAGCCAAGCGGAAAGAGCTAGAGTACCCAGAATTCGCCGAATCAATTTTTCAAGTTTTCGTATATGGGTGGTTTTCTTCCCTTTTTCAATGCCTCACCATTGGTAAAGTTGAAATCCGAATTAAATGAAACTCTAGGACGTTAAAGAGGGGAAGTTCCTCTTTCATTTGCGCCGAAAACCAGCTCTCTAGCTGGTCTGGAACGGCAGCAATCACAAAAAGTTTTCAAAAAAACTTTAAATCGCTGTAACTTCTAAACTAGCAGAGATAGAGGGCCCAGAGTTGAACGGGAACAATTTTCAAAAAACCGAGTTTTGTTGTCTACAAGCATCAGGTATCCTCCAGAACAACTTTAAACTGCTCTACAAGCCAAGCGGAAAGAGCTAGAGTACCCAGAATTCGCCGAATCAATTTTTCAAGTTTTCGTATATGGGTGGTTTTCTTCCCTTTTTCAATGCCTCACCATTGGTAAAGTTGAAATCCGAATTAAATGAAACTCTAGGACGTTAAAGAGGGGAAGTTCCTCTTTCATTTGCGCCGAAAACCAGCTCTCTAGCTGGTCTGGAACGGCAGCAATCACAAAAAGTTTTCAAAAAAACTTTAAATCGCTGTAACTTCTAAACTAGCAGAGATAGAGGGCCCAGAGTTGAACGGGAACAATTTTCAAAAAGCCGAGTTTTGTTGTCTACAAGCATCAGGTATCCTCCAGAACAACTTTAAACTGCTCTACAAGCCAAGCGGAAAGAGCTAGAGTACCCAGAATTCGCCGAATCAATTTTTCAAGTTTTCGTATATGGGTGGTTTTCTTCCCTTTTTCAATGCCTCACCATTGGTAAAGTTGAAATCCGAATTAAATGAAACTCTAGGACGTTAAAGAGGGGAAGTTCCTCTTTCATTTGCGCCGAAAACCAGCTCTCTAGCTGGTCTGGAACGGCAGCAATCACAAAAAGTTTTCAAAAAAACTTTAAATCGCTGTAACTTATAAACTAGCAGAGATAGAGGGCCCAGAGTTGAACGGGAACAATTTTCAAAAAACCGAGTTTTGTTGTCTACAAGCATCAGGTATCCTCCAGAACAACTTTAAACTGCTCTACAAGCCAAGCGGAAAGAGCTAGAGTACCCAGAATTCGCCGAATCAATTTTTCAAGTTTTCGTATATGGGTGGTTTTCTTCCCTTTTTCAATGCCTCACCATTGGTAAAGTTGAAATCCGAATTAAATGAAACTCTAGGACGTTAAAGAGGGGAAGTTCCTCTTTCATTTGCGCCGAAAACCAGCTCTCTAGCTGGTCTGGAACGGCAGCAATCACAAAAAGTTTTCAAAAAAACTTTAAATCGCTGTAACTTCTAAACTAGCAGAGATAGAGGGCCCAGAGTTGAACGGGAACAATTTTCAAAAAACCGAGTTTTGTTGTCTACAAGCATCAGGTATCCTCCAGAACAACTTTAAACTGCTCTACAAGCCAAGCGGAAAGAGCTAGAGTACCCAGAATTCGCCGATTCAATTTTTCAAGTTTTCGTATATGGGTGGTTTTCTTCCCTTTTTCAATGCCTCACCATTGGTAAAGTTGAAATCCGAATTAAATGAAACTCTAGGACGTTAAAGAGGGGAAGTTCCTCTTTCATTTGCGCCAAAAACCAGCTCTCTAGCTGGTCTGGAACGGCAGCAATCACAAAAAGTTTTCAAAAAAACTTTAAATCGCTGTAACTTCTAAACTAGCAGAGATAGAGGGCCCAGAGTTGAACGGGAACAATTTTCAAAAAACCGAGTTTTGTTGTCTACAAGCATCAGGTATCCTCCAGAACAACTTTAAACTGCTCTACAAGCCAAGCGGAAAGAGCTAGAGTACCCAGAATTCGCCGAATCAATTTTTCAAGTTTTCGTATATGGGTGGTTTTCTTCCCTTTTTCAATGCCTCACCATTGGTAAAGTTGAAATCCGAATTAAATGAAACTCTAGGACGTTAAAGAGGGGAAGTTCCTCTTTCATTTGCGCCAAAAACCAGCTCTCTAGCTGGTCTGGAACGGCAGCAATCACAAAAAGTTTTCAAAAAAACTTTAAATCGCTGTAACTTCTAAACTAGCAGAGATAGAGGGCCCAGAGTTGAACGGGAACAATTTTCAAAAAACCGAGTTTTGTTGTCTACAAGCATCAGGTATCCTCCAGAACAACTTTAAACAGCTCTACAAGCCAAGCGGAAAGAGCTAGAGTACCCAGAATTCGCCGAATCAATTTTTCAAGTTTTCGTATATGGGTGGTTTTCTTCCCTTTTTCAATGCCTCACCATTGGTAAAGTTGAAATCCGAATTAAATGAAACTCTAGGACGTTACAGAGGGGAAGTTCCTCTTTCATTTGCGCCGAAAACCAGCTCTCTAGCTGGTCTGGAACGGCAGCAATCACAAACAGTTTTCAAAAAAACTTTAAATCGCTGTAACTTCTAAACTAGCAGAGATAGAGGGCCCAGAGTTGAACGGGAACAATTTTCAAAAAACCGAGTTTTGTTGTCTACAAGCATCAGGTATCCTCCAGAACAACTTTAAACTGCTCTACAAGCCAAGCGGAAAGAGCTAGAGTACCCAGAATTCGCCGAATCAATTTTTCAAGTTTTCGTCTATGGGTGGTTTTCTTCCCTTTTTCAATGCCTCACCATTGGTAAAGTTGAAATCCGAATTAAACGAAACTCTAGGACGTTAAAGAGGGGAAGTTCCTCTTTCATTTGCGCCGAAAACCAGCTCTCTAGCTGGTCTGGAACGGCAGCAATCACAAAAAGTTTTCAAAAAAACTTTAAATCGCTGTAACTTCTAAACTAGCAGAGATAGAGGGCCCAGAGTTGAACGGGAACAATTTTCAAAAAACCGAGTTTTGTTGTCTACAAGCATCAGGTATCCTCCAGAACAACTTTAAACTGCTCTACAAGCCAAGCGGAAAGAGCTAGAGTACCCAGAATTCGCCGAATCAATTTTTCAAGTTTTCGTATATGGGTGGTTTTCTTCCCTTTTTCAATGCCTCACCATTGGTAAAGTTGAAATCCGAATTAAATGAAACTCTAGGACGTTAAAGAGGGGAAGTTCCTCTTTCATTTGCGCCGAAAACCAGCTCTCTAGCTGGTCTGAAACGGCAGCAATCACAAAAAGTTTTCAAAAAAACTTTAAATCGCTGTAACTTCTAAACTAGCAGAGATAGAGGGCCCAGAGTTGAACGGGAACAATTTTCAAAAAACCGAGTTTTGTTGTCTACAAGCATCAGGTATCCTCCAGAACAACTTTAAACTGCTCTACAAGCCAAGCGGAAAGAGCTAGAGTACCCAGAATTCGCCGAATCAATTTTTCAAGTTTTCGTATATGGGTGGTTTTCTTCCCTTTTTCAATGCCTCACCATTGGTAAAGTTGAAATCCGAATTAAATGAAACTCTAGGACGTTAAAGAGGGGAAGTTCCTCTTTCATTTGCGCCGAAAACCAGCTCTCTAGCTGGTCTGGAACGGCAGCAATCACAAAAAGTTTTCAAAAAAACTTTAAATCGCTTTAACTTCTAAACTAGCAGAGATAGAGGGCCCAGAGTTGAACGGGAACAATTTTCAAAAAACCGAGTTTTGTTGTCTACAAGCATCAGGTATCCTCCAGAACAACTTTAAACTGCTCTACAAGCCAAGCGGAAAGAGCTAGAGTACCCAGAATTCGCCGAATCAATTTTTCAAGTTTTCGTATATGGGTGGTTTTCTTCCCTTTTTCAATGCCTCACCATTGGTAAAGTTGAAATCCGAATTAAATGAAACTCTAGGACGTTAAAGAGGGGAAGTTCCTCTTTCATTTGCGCCGAAAACCAGCTCTCTAGCTGGTCTGGAACGGCAGCAATCACAAAAAGTTTTCAAAAAAACTTTAAATCGCTGTAACTTCTAAACTAGCAGAGATAGAGGGCCCAGAGTTGAACGGGAACAATTTTCAAAAAACCGAGTTTTGTTGTCTACAAGCATCAGGTATCCTCCAGAACAACTTTAAACTGCTCTACAAGCCAAGCGGAAAGAGCTAGAGTACCCAGAATTCGCCGATTCAATTTTTCAAGTTTTCGTATATGGGTGGTTTTCTTCCCTTTTTCAATGCCTCACCATTGGTAAAGTTGAAATCCGAATTAAATGAAACTCTAGGACGTTAAAGAGGGGAAGTTCCTCTTTCATTTGCGCCAAAAACCAGCTCTCTAGCTGGTCTGGAACGGCAGCAATCACAAAAAGTTTTCAAAAAAACTTTAAATCGCTGTAACTTCTAAACTAGCAGAGATAGAGGGCCCAGAGTTGAACGGGAACAATTTTCAAAAAACCGAGTTTTGTTGTCTACAAGCATCAGGTATCCTCCAGAACAACTTTAAACTGCTCTACAAGCCAAGCGGAAAGAGCTAGAGTACCCAGAATTCGCCGAATCAATTTTTCAAGTTTTCGTATAAGGGTGGTTTTCTTCCTTTTTTCAATGCCTCACCATTGGTAAAGTTGAAATCCGAATTAAATGAAACTCTAGGACGTTAAAGAGGGGAAGTTCCTCTTTCATTTGCGCCGAAAACCAGCTCTCTAGCTGGTCTGGAACGGCAGCAATCACAAAAAGTTTTCAAAAAAACTTTAAATCGCTGTAACTTCTAAACTAGCAGAGATAGAGGGCCCAGAGTTGAACGGGAACAATTTTCAAAAAACCGAGTTTTGTTGTCTACAAGCATCAGGTATCCTCCAGAACAACTTTAAACTGCTCTACAAGCCAAGCGGAAAGAGCTAGAGTACCCAGAATTCGCCGAATCAATTTTTCAAGTTTTCGTATATGGGTGGTTTTCTTCCCTTTTTCAATGCCTCACCATTGGTAAAGTTGAAATCCGAATTAAATGAAACTCTAGGACGTTAAAGAGGGGAAGTTCCTCTTTCATTTGCGCCGAAAACCAGCTCTCTAGCTGGTCTGGAACGGCAGCAATCACAAAAAGTTTTCAAAAAAACTTTAAATCGCTGTAACTTCTAAACTAGCAGAGATAGAGGGCCCAGAGTTGAACGGGAACAATTTTCAAAAAACCGAGTTTTGTTGTCTACAAGCATCAGGTATCCTCCAGAACAACTTTAAACTGCTCTACAAGCCAAGCGGAAAGAGCTAGAGTACCCAGAATTCGCCGAATCAATTTTTCAAGTTTTCGTATATGGGTGGTTTTCTTCCCTTTTTCAATGCCTCACCATTGGTAAAGTTGAAATCCGAATTAAATGAAACTCTAGGACGTTAAAGAGGGGAAGTTCCTCTTTCATTTGCGCCGAAAACCAGCTCTCTAGCTGGTCTGGAACGGCAGCAATCACAAAAAGTTTTCAAAAAAACTTTAAATCGCTGTAACTTCTAAACTAGCAGAGATAGAGGGCCCAGAGTTGAACGGGAACAATTTTCAAAAAACCGAGTTTTGTTGTCTACAAGCATCAGGTATCCTCCAGAACAACTTTAAACTGCTCTACAAGCCAAGCGGAAAGAGCTAGAGTACCCAGAATTCGCCGAATCAATTTTTCAAGTTTTCGTATATGGGTGGTTTTCTTCCCTTTTTCAATGCCTCACCATTGGTAAAGTTGAAATCCGAATTAAATGAAACTCTAGGACGTTAAAGAGGGGAAGTTCCTCTTTCATTTGCGCCGAAAACCAGCTCTCTAGCTGGTCTGGAACGGCAGCAATCACAAAAAGTTTTCAAAAAAACTTTAAATCGCTGTAACTTCTAAACTAGCAGAGATAGAGGGCCCAGAGTTGAACGGGAACAATTTTCAAAAAACCGAGTTTTGTTGTCTACAAGCATCAGGTATCCTCCAGAACAACTTTAAACTGCTCTACAAGCCAAGCGGAAAGAGCTAGAGTACCCAGAATTCGCCGAATCAATTTTTCAAGTTTTCGTATATGGGTGGTTTTCTTCCCTTTTTCAATGCCTCACCATTGGTAAAGTTGAAATCCGAATTAAATGAAACTCTAGGACGTTAAAGAGGGGAAGTTCCTCTTTCATTTGCGCCGAAAACCAGCTCTCTAGCTGGTCTGGAACGGCAGCAATCACAAAAAGTTTTCAAAAAAACTTTAAATCGCTGTAACTTCTAAACTAGCAGAGATAGAGGGCCCAGAGTTGAACGGGAACAATTTTCAAAAAACCGAGTTTTGTTGTCTACAAGCATCAGGTATCCTCCAGAACAACTTTAAACTGCTCTACAAGCCAAGCGGAAAGAGCTAGAGTACCCAGAATTCGCCGATTCAATTTTTCAAGTTTTCGTATATGGGTGGTTTTCTTCCCTTTTTCAATGCCTCACCATTGGTAAAGTTGAAATCCGAATTAAATGAAACTCTAGGACGTTAAAGAGGGGAAGTTCCTCTTTCATTTGCGCCGAAAACCAGCTCTCTAGCTGGTCTGGAACGGCAGCAATCACAAAAAGTTTTCAAAAAAACTTTAAATCGCTGTAACTTCTAAACTAGCAGAGATAGAGGGCCCAGAGTTGAACGGGAACAATTTTCAAAAAACCGAGTTTTGTTGTCTACAAGCATCAGGTATCCTCCAGAACAACTTTAAACTGCTCTACAAGCCAAGCGGAAAGAGCTAGAGTACCCAGAATTCGCCGAATCAATTTTCCAAGTTTTCGTATATGGGTGGTTTTCTTCCCTTTTTCCATGGCTCACCATTGGTAAAGTTGAACTCCGAATTAAATGAAACTCTAGGACGTTAAAGAGGGGAAGTTCCTCTTTCATTTGCGCCGAAATCCAGCTCTCTAGCTGGTCTGGAACGGCAGCAATCACAAAAAGTTTTCAAAAAAACTTTAAATCGCTGTAACTTCTAAACTAGCAGAGATAGAGGGCCCAGAGTTGAACGGGAACAATTTTCAAAAAACCGAGTTTTGTTGTCTACAAGCATCAGGTATCCTCCAGAACAACTTTAAACTGCTCTACAAGCCAAGCAGAAAGAGCTAGAGTACCCAGAATTCGCCGAATCAATTTTTCAAGTTTTCGTATATGGGTGGTTTTCTTCCCTTTTTCAATGGCTCACCATTGGTAAAGTTGAAATCCGAATTAAATGAAACTCTAGGACGTTAAAGAGGGGAAGTTCCTCTTTCATTTGCGCCGAAAACCAGCTCTCTAGCTGGTCTGGAACGGCAGCAATCACAAACAGTTTTCAAAAAAACTTTAAATCGCTGTAACTTCTAAACTAGCAGAGATAGAGGGCCCAGAGTTGAACGGGAACAATTTTCAAAAAACCGAGTTTTGTTGTCTACAAGCATCAGGTATCCTCCAGAACAACTTTAAACTGCTCTACAAGCCAAGCGGAAAGAGCTAGAGTACCCAGAATTCGCCGAATCAATTTTTCAAGTTTTCGTCTATGGGTGGTTTTCTTCCCTTTTTCAATGCCTCACCATTGGTAAAGTTGAAATCCGAATTAAACGAAACTCTAGGACGTTAAAGAGGGGAAGTTCCTCTTTCATTTGCGCCGAAAACCAGCTCTCTAGCTGGTCTGGAACGGCAGCAATCACAAAAAGTTTTCAAAAAAACTTTAAATCGCTGTAACTTCTAAACTAGCAGAGATAGAGGGCCCAGAGTTGAACGGGAACAATTTTCAAAAAACCGAGTATTGTTGTCTACAAGCATCAGGTATCCTCCAGAACAACTTTAAACTGCTCTACAAGCCAAGCGCAAAGAGCTAGAGTACCCAGAATTCGCCGAATCAATTTTTCAAGTTTTCGTATATGGGTGGTTTTCTTCCCTTTTTCAATGCCTCACCATTGGTAAAGTTGAAATCCGAATTAAATGAAACTCTAGGACGTTAAAGAGGGGAAGTTCCTCCTTCATTTGCGCCGAAAACAAGCTCTCTAGCTGGTCTGGAACGGCAGCAATCACAAAAAGTTTTCAAAAAAACTTTAAATCGCTGTAACTTCTAAACTAGCAGAGATAGAGGGCCCAGAGTTGAACGGGAACAATTTTCAAAAAACCGAGTATTGTTGTCTACAAGCATCAGGTATCCTCCAGAACAACTTTAAACTGCTCTACAAGCCAAGCGCAAAGAGCTAGAGTACCCAGAATTCGCCGAATCAATTTTTCAAGTTTTCGTATATGGGTGGTTTTCTTCCCTTTTTCAATGCCTCACCATTGGTAAAGTTGAAATCCGAATTAAATGAAACTCTAGGACGTTAAAGAGGGGAAGTTCCTCCTTCATTTGCGCCGAAAACAAGCTCTCTAGCTGGTCTGGAACGGCAGCAATCACAAAAAGTTTTCAAAAAAACTTTAAATCGCTGTAACTTCTAAACTAGCAGAGATAGAGGGCCCAGAGTTGAACGGGAACAATTTTCAAAAAACCGAGTTTTGTTGTCTACAAGCATCAGGTATCCTCCAGAACAACTTTAAACTGCTCTACAAGCCAAGCGGAAAGAGCTAGAGTACCCAGAATTCGCCGAATCAATTTTTCAAGTTTTCGTATATGGGTGGTTTTCTTCCCTTTTTCAATGCCTCACCATTGGTAAAGTTGAATTCCGAATTAAATGAAACTCTAGGACGTTAAAGAGGGGAAGTTCCTCTTTCATTTGCGCCGAAAACCAGCTCTCTAGCTGGTCTGGAACGGCAGCAATCACAAAAAGTTTTCAAAAAAAACTTTAAATCGCTGTAACTTCTAAACTAGCAGAGATAGAGGGCCCAGAGTTGAACGGGAACAATTTTCAAAAAACCGAGTTTTGTTGTCTACAAGCATCAGGTGTCCTCCAGTACAACTTTAAACTGCCCTACAAGCCAAGCGGAAAGAGCTAGAGTACCCAGAATTAGCCGAATCAATTTTTCAAGTTTTCGTATATGGGTGGTTTTTTTCCCTTTCTCCATGGCTCACCATTGGTAAAGTTGAAATCCGAATTAAATGAAACTCTAGGACGTTCCTCTTTCATTTGCGTCGAAAACCAGCTCTCTAGCTGGTCTGGAACGGCAGCAATCACAAAAAGTTTTCAAAAAAACTTTAAATCGCTGTAACTTCTAAACTAGCAGAGATAGAGGGCCCAGAGTTGAACGGGAACAATTTTCAAAAAACCGAGTTTTGTTGTCTACAAGCATCAGGTATCCTCCAGAACAACTTTAAACTGCTCTACAAGCCAAGCGGAAAGAGCTAGAGTACCCAGAATTCGCCGAATCAATTTTTCAAGTTTTCGTATATGGGTGGTTTTCTTCCCTTTTTCAATGCCTCACCATTGGTAAAGTTGAAATCCGAATTAAATGAAACTCTAGGACGTTAAAGAGGGGAAGTTCCTCTTTCATTTGCGCCGAAAACCAGCTCTCTAGCTGGTCTGGAACGGCAGCAATCACAAAAAGTTTTCAAAAAAACTTTAAATCGCTGTAACTTCTAAACTAGCAGAGATAGAGGGCCCAGAGTTGAACGGGAACAATTTTCAAAAAACCGAGTTTTGTTGTCTACAAGCATCAGGTATCCTCCTGAACAACTTTAAACTGCTCTACAAGCCAAGCGGAAAGAGCTAGAGTACCCAGAATTCGCCGAATCAATTTTTCAAGTTTTCGTATATGGGTGGTTTTCTTCCCTTTTTCAATGCCTCACCATTGGTAAAGTTGAAATCCGAATTAAATGAAACTCTAGGACGTTAAAGAGGGGAAGTTCCTCTTTCATTTGCGCCGAAAACCATCTCTCTAGCTGGTCTGGAACGGCAGCAATCACAAACAGTTTTCAAAAAAACTTTAAATCGCTGTAACTTCTAAACTAGCAGAGATAGAGGGCCCAGAGTTGAACGGGAACAATTTTCAAAAAACCGAGTTTTGTTGTCTACAAGCATCAGGTATCCTCCAGAACAACTTTAAACTGCTCTACAAGCCAAGCGGAAAGAGCTAGAGTACCCAGAATTCGCCAAATCAATTTTTCAAGTTTTCGTCTATGGGTGGTTTTCTTCCCTTTTTCAATGCCTCACCATTGGTAAAGTTGTAATCCGAATTAAACGAAACTCTAGGACGTTAAAGAGGGGAAGTTCCTCTTTCATTTGCGCCGAAAACCAGCTCTCTAGCTGGTCTGGAACGGCAGCAATCACAAAAAGTTTTCAAAAAAACTTTAAATCGCTGTAACTTCTAAACTAGCAGAGATAGAGGGCCCAGAGTTGAACGGGAACAATTTTCAAAAAACCGAGTTTTGTTGTCTACAAGCATCAGGTATCCTCCAGAACAACTTTAAACTGCTCTACAAGCCAAGCGGAAAGAGCTAGGTACCCAGAATTCGCCGAATCAATTTTTCAAGTTTTCGTATATGGGTGGTTTTCTTCCCTTTTTCAATGCCTCACCATTGGTAAAGTTGAAATCCGAATTAAATGAAACTCTAGGACGTTAAAGAGGGGAAGTTCCTCTTTCATTTGCGCCGAAAACCAGCTCTCTAGCTGGTCTGAAACGGCAGCAATCACAAAAAGTTTTCAAAAAAACTTTAAATCGCTGTAACTTCTAAACTAGCAGAGATAGAGGGCCCAGAGTTGAACGGGAACAATTTTCAAAAAACCGAGTTTTGTTGTCTACAAGCATCAGGTATCCTCCAGAACAACTTTAAACTGCTCTACAAGCCAAGCGGAAAGAGCTAGAGTACCCAGAATTCGCCGAATCAATTTTTCAAGTTTTCGTATATGGGTGGTTTTCTTCCCTTTTTCAATGCCTCACCATTGGTAAAGTTGAAATCCGAATTAAATGAAACTCTAGGACGTTAAAGAGGGGAAGTTCCTCTTTCATTTGCGCCGAAAACCAGCTCTCTAGCTGGTCTGGAACGGCAGCAATCACAAAAAGTTTTCAAAAAAACTTTAAATCGCTGTAACTTCTAAACTAGCAGAGATAGAGGGCCCAGAGTTGAACGGGAACAATTTTCAAAAAACCGAGTTTTGTTGTCTACAAGCATCAGGTATCCTCCAGAACAACTTTAAACTGCTCTACAAGCCAAGCGGAAAGAGCTAGAGTACCCAGAATTCGCCGAATCAATTTTTCAAGTTTTCGTATATGGGTGGTTTTCTTCCCTTTTTCAATGCCTCACCATTGGTAAAGTTGAAATCCGAATTAAATGAAACTCTAGGACGTTAAAGAGGGGAAGTTCCTCTTTCATTTGCGCCGAAAACCAGCTCTCTAGCTGGTCTGGAACGGCAGCAATCACAAAAAGTTTTCAAAAAACTTTAAATCGCTGTAACTTCTAAACTAGCAGAGATAGAGGGCCCAGAGTTGAACGGGAACAATTTTCAAAAAACCGAGTTTTGTTGTCTACAAGCATCAGGTATCCTCCAGAACAACTTTAAACTGCTCTACAAGCCAAGCGGAAAGAGCTAGAGTACCCAGAATTCGCCGAATCAATTTTTCAAGTTTTCGTATATGGGTGGTTTTCTTCCCTTTTTCAATGGCTCACCATTGGTAAAGTTGAAATCCGAATTAAACGAAACTCTAGGACGTTAAAGAGGGGAAGTTCCTCTTTCATTTGCGCCGAAAACCAGCTCTCTAGCTGGTCTGGAACGGCAGCAATCACAAAAAGTTTTCAAAAAAACTTTAAATCGCTGTAACTTCTAAACTAGCAGAGATAGAGGGCCCAGAGTTGAACGGGAACAATTTTCAAAAAACCGAGTTTTGTTGTCTACAAGCATCAGGTATCCTCCAGAACAACTTTAAACTGCTCTACAAGCCAAGCGGAAAGAGCTAGAGTACCCAGAATTCGCCGAATCAATTTTTCAAGTTTTCGTATATGGGTGGTTTTTTTCCCTTTCTCCATGGCTCACCATTGGTAAAGTTGAAATCCGAATTAAATGAAACTCTAGGACGTTCCTCTTTCATTTGCGTCGAAAACCAGCTCTCTAGCTGGTCTGGAACGGCAGCAATCACAAAAAGTTTTCAAAAAAACTTTAAATCGCTGTAACTTCTAAACTAGCAGAGATAGAGGGCCCAGAGTTGAACGGGAACAATTTTCAAAAAACCGAGTTTTGTTGTCTACAAGCATCAGGTATCCTCCAGAACAACTTTAAACTGCTCTACAAGCCAAGCGGAAAGAGCTAGAGTACCCAGAATTCGCCGAATCAATTTTTCAAGTTTTCGTATATGGGTGGTTTTCTTCCCTTTTTCAATGCCTCACCATTGGTAAAGTTGAAATCCGAATTAAATGAAACTCTAGGACGTTAAAGAGGGGAAGTTCCTCTTTCATTTGCGCCGAAAACCAGCTCTCTAGCTGGTCTGGAACGGCAGCAATCACAAAAAGTTTTCAAAAAAACTTTAAATCGCTGTAACTTCTAAACTAGCAGAGATAGAGGGCCCAGAGTTGAACGGGAACAATTTTCAAAAAACCGAGTTTTGTTGTCTACAAGCATCAGGTATCCTCCAGAACAACTTTAAACTGCTCTACAAGCCAAGCGGAAAGAGCTAGAGTACCCAGAATTCGCCGAATCAATTTTTCAAGTTTTCGTATATGGGTGGTTTTCTTCCCTTTTTCAATGCCTCACCATTGGTAAAGTTGAAATCCGAATTAAATGAAACTCTAGGACGTTAAAGAGGGGAAGTTCCTCTTTCATTTGCGCCGAAAACCATCTCTCTAGCTGGTCTGGAACGGCAGCAATCACAAACAGTTTTCAAAAAAACTTTAAATCGCTGTAACTTCTAAACTAGCAGAGATAGAGGGCCCAGAGTTGAACGGGAACAATTTTCAAAAAACCGAGTTTTGTTGTCTACAAGCATCAGGTATCCTCCAGAACAACTTTAAACTGCTCTACAAGCCAAGCGGAAAGAGCTAGAGTACCCAGAATTCGCCAAATCAATTTTTCAAGTTTTCGTCTATGGGTGGTTTTCTTCCCTTTTTCAATGCCTCACCATTGGTAAAGTTGAAATCCGAATTAAACGAAACTCTAGGACGTTAAAGAGGGGAAGTTCCTCTTTCATTTGCGCCGAAAACCAGCTCTCTAGCTGGTCTGGAACGGCAGCAATCACAAAAAGTTTTCAAAAAAACTTTAAATCGCTGTAACTTCTAAACTAGCAGAGATAGAGGGCCCAGAGTTGAACGGGAACAATTTTCAAAAAACCGAGTTTTGTTGTCTACAAGCATCAGGTATCCTCCAGAACAACTTTAAACTGCTCTACAAGCCAAGCGGAAAGAGCTAGAGTACCCAGAATTCGCCGAATCAATTTTTCAAGTTTTCGTATATGGGTGGTTTTCTTCCCTTTTTCAATGCCTCACCATTGGTAAAGTTGAAATCCGAATTAAATGAAACTCTAGGACGTTAAAGAGGGGAAGTTCCTCTTTCATTTGCGCCGAAAACCAGCTCTCTAGCTGGTCTGGAACGGCAGCAATCACAAAAAGTTTTCAAAAAACTTTAAATCGCTGTAACTTCTAAACTAGCAGAGATAGAGGGCCCAGAGTTGAACGGGAACAATTTTCAAAAAACCGAGTTTTGTTGTCTACAAGCATCAGGTATCCTCCAGAACAACTTTAAACTGCTCTACAAGCCAAGCGGAAAGAGCTAGAGTACCCAGAATTCGCCGAATCAATTTTTCAAGTTTTCGTATATGGGTGGTTTTCTTCCCTTTTTCAATGGCTCACCATTGGTAAAGTTGAAATCCGAATTAAACGAAACTCTAGGACGTTAAAGAGGGGAAGTTCCTCTTTCATTTGCGCCGAAAACCAGCTCTCTAGCTGGTCTGGAACGGCAGCAATCACAAAAAGTTTTCAAAAAAACTTTAAATCGCTGTAACTTCTAAACTAGCAGAGATAGAGGGCCCAGAGTTGAACGGGAACAATTTTCAAAAAACCGAGTTTTGTTGTCTACAAGCATCAGGTATCCTCCAGAACAACTTTAAACTGCTCTACAAGCCAAGCGGAAAGAGCTAGAGTACCCAGAATTCGCCGAATCAATTTTTCAAGTTTTCGTATATGGGTGGTTTTCTTCCCTTTTTCAATGCCTCACCATTGGTAAAGTTGAAATCCGAATTAAATGAAACTCTAGGACGTTAAAGAGGGGAAGTTCCTCTTTCATTTGCGCCGAAAACCAGCTCTCTAGCTGGTCTGGAACGGCAGCAATCACAAAAAGTTTTCAAAAAAACTTTAAATCGCTGTAACTTCTAAACTAGCAGAGATAGAGGGCCCAGAGTTGAACGGGAACAATTTTCAAAAAACCGAGTTTTGTTGTCTACAAGCATCAGGTATCCTCCAGAACAACTTTAAACTGCTCTACAAGCCAAGCGGAAAGAGCTAGAGTACCCAGAATTCGCCGATTCAATTTTTCAAGTTTTCGTATATGGGTGGTTTTCTTCCCTTTTTCAATGCCTCACCATTGGTAAAGTTGAAATCCGAATTAAATGAAACTCTAGGACGTTAAAGAGGGGAAGTTCCTCTTTCATTTGCGCCGAAAACCAGCTCTCTAGCTGGTCTGGAACGGCAGCAATCACAAAAAGTTTTCAAAAAAACTTTAAATCGCTGTAACTTCTAAACTAGCAGAGATAGAGGGCCCAGAGTTGAACGGGAACAATTTTCAAAAAACCGAGTTTTGTTGTCTACAAGCATCAGGTATCCTCCAGAACAACTTTAAACTGCTCTACAAGCCAAGCGGAAAGAGCTAGAGTACCCAGAATTCGCCGATTCAATTTTTCAAGTTTTCGTATATGGGTGGTTTTCTTCCCTTTTTCAATGCCTCACCATTGGTAAAGTTGAAATCCGAATTAAATGAAACTCTAGGACGTTAAAGAGGGGAAGTTCCTCTTTCATTTGCGCCGAAAACCAGCTCTCTAGCTGGTCTGGAACGGCAGCAATCACAAAAAGTTTTCAAAAAAACTTTAAATCGCTGTAACTTCTAAACTAGCAGAGATAGAGGGCCCAGAGTTGAACGGGAACAATTTTCAAAAAACCGAGTTTTGTTGTCTACAAGCATCAGGTATCCTCCAGAACAACTTTAAACTGCTCTACAAGCCAAGCGGAAAGAGCTAGAGTACCCAGAATTCGCCGAATCAATTTTTCAAGTTTTCGTATATGGGTGGTTTTCTTCCCTTTTTCAATGCCTCACCATTGGTAAAGTTGAAATCCGAATTAAATGAAACTCTAGGACGTTAAAGAGGGGAAGTTCCTCTTTCATTTGCGCCGAAAACCAGCTCTCTAGCTGGTCTGGAACGGCAGCAATCACAAAAATTTTTCAAAAAAACTTTAAATCGCTGTAACTTCTAAACTAGCAGAGATAGAGGGCCCAGAGTTGAACGGGAACAATTTTCAAAAAACCGAGTTTTGTTGTCTACAAGCATCAGGTATCCTCCAGAACAACTTTAAACTGCTCTACAAGCCAAGCGGAAAGAGCTAGAGTACCCAGAATTCGCCGAATCAATTTTTCAAGTTTTCGTATATGGGTGGTTTTCTTCCCTTTTTCAATGCCTCACCATTGGTAAAGTTGAAATCCGAATTAAATGAAACTCTAGGACGTTAAAGAGGGGAAGTTCCTCTTTCATTTGCGCCGAAAACCAGCTCTCTAGCTGGTCTGGAACGGCAGCAATCACAAAAAGTTTTCAAAAAAACTTTAAATCGCTGTAACTTCTAAACTAGCAGAGATAGAGGGCCCAGAGTTGAACGGGAACAATTTTCAAAAAACCGAGTTTTGTTGTCTACAAGCATCAGGTATCCTCCAGAACAACTTTAAACTGCTCTACAAGCCAAGCGGAAAGAGCTAGAGTACCCAGAATTCGCCGATTCAATTTTTCAAGTTTTCGTATATGGGTGGTTTTCTTCCTTTTTTCAATGCCTCACCATTGGTAAAGTTGAAATCCGAATTAAATGAAACTCTAGGACGTTAAAGAGGGGAAGTTCCTCTTTCATTTGCGCCGAAAACCAGCTCTCTAGCTGGTCTGGAACGGCAGCAATCACAAAAAGTTTTCAAAAAAACTTTAAATCGCTGTAACTTCTAAACTAGCAGAGATAGAGGGCCCAGAGTTGAACGGGAACAATTTTCAAAAAACCGAGTTTTGTTGTCTACAAGCATCAGGTATCCTCCAGAACAACTTTAAACTGCTCTACAAGCCAAGCGGAAAGAGCTAGAGTACCCAGAATTCGCCGAATCAATTTTTCAAGTTTTCGTATATGGGTGGTTTTCTTCCCTTTTTCAATGCCTCACCATTGGTAAAGTTGAAATCCGAATTAAATGAAACTCTAGGACGTTAAAGAGGGGAAGTTCCTCTTTCATTTGCGCCGAAAACCAGCTCTCTAGCTGGTCTGGAACGGCAGCAATCACAAAAAGTTTTCAAAAAAACTTTAAATCGCTGTAACTTCTAAACTAGCAGAGATAGAGGGCCCAGAGTTGAACGGGAACAATTTTCAAAAAACCGAGTTTTGTTGTCTACAAGCATCAGGTATCCTCCAGAACAACTTTAAACTGCTCTACAAGCCAAGCGGAAAGAGCTAGAGTACCCAGAATTCGCCGAATCAATTTTTCAAGTTTTCGTATATGGGTGGTTTTCTTCCCTTTTTCAATGCCTCACCATTGGTAAAGTTGAAATGCGAATTAAATGAAACTCTAGGACGTTAAAGAGGGGAAGTTCCTCTTTCATTTGCGCCGAAAACCAGCTCTCTAGCTGGTCTGGAACGGCAGCAATCACAAAAAGTTTTCAAAAAAACTTTAAATCGCTGTAACTTCTAAACTAGCAGAGATAGAGGGCCCAGAGTTGAACGGGAACAATTTTCAAAAAACCGAGTTTTGTTGTCTACAAGCATCAGGTATCCTCCAGAACAACTTTAAACTGCTCTACAAGCCAAGCGGAAAGAGCTAGAGTACCCAGAATTCGCCGATTCAATTTTTCAAGTTTTCGTATATGGGTGGTTTTCTTCCCTTTTTCAATGGCTCACCATTGGTAAAGTTGAAATCCGAATTAAATGAAACTCTAGGACGTTAAAGAGGGGAAGTTCCTCTTTCATTTGCGCCGAAAACCAGCTCTCTAGCTGGTCTGGAACGGCAGCAATCACAAAAAGTTTTCAAAAAAACTTTAAATCGCTGTAACTTCTAAACTAGCAGAGATAGAGGGCCCAGAGTTGAACGGGAACAATTTTCAAAAAACCGAGTTTTGTTGTCTACAAGCATCAGGTATCCTCCAGAACAACTTTAAACTGCTCTACAAGCCAAGCGGAAAGAGCTAGAGTACCCAGAATTCGCCGAATCAATTTTTCAAGTTTTCGTATATGGGTGGTTTTCTTCCCTTTTTCAATGGCTCACCATTGGTAAAGTTGAAATCCGAATTAAATGAAACTCTAGGACGTTAAAGAGGGGAAGTTCCTCTTTCATTTGCGCCGAAAACCAGCTCTCTAGCTGGTCTGGAACGGCAGCAATCACAAAAAGTTTTCAAAAAAACTTTAAATCGCTGTAACTTCTAAACTAGCAGAGATAGAGGGCCCAGAGTTGAACGGGAACAATTTTCAAAAAACCGAGTTTTGTTGTCTACAAGCATCAGGTATCCTCCAGAACAACTTTAAACTGCTCTACAAGCCAAGCGGAAAGAGCTAGAGTACCCAGAATTCGCCGATTCAATTTTTCAAGTTTTCGTATATGGGTGGTTTTCTTCCCTTTTTCAATGCCTCACCATTGGTAAAGTTGAAATCCGAATTAAATGAAACTCTAGGACGTTAAAGAGGGGAAGTTCCTCTTTCATTTGCGCCGAAAACCAGCTCTCTAGCTGGTCTGGAACGGCAGCAATCACAAAAAGTTTTCAAAAAAACTTTAAATCGCTGTAACTTCTAAACTAGCAGAGATAGAGGGCCCAGAGTTGAACGGGAACAATTTTCAAAAAACCGAGTTTTGTTGTCTACAAGCATCAGGTATCCTCCAGAACAACTTTAAACTGCTCTACAAGCCAAGCGGAAAGAGCTAGAGTACCCAGAATTCGCCGAATCAATTTTTCAAGTTTTCGTATATGGGTGGTTTTCTTCCCTTTTTCAATGCCTCACCATTGGTAAAGTTGAAATCCGAATTAAATGAAACTCTAGGACGTTAAAGAGGGGAAGTTCCTCTTTCATTTGCGCCGAAAACCAGCTCTCTAGCTGGTCTGGAACGGCAGCAATCACAAAAAGTTTTCAAAAAACTTTAAATCGCTGTAACTTCTAAACTAGCAGAGATAGAGGGCCCAGAGTTGAACGGGAACAATTTTCAAAAAACCGAGTTTTGTTGTCTACAAGCATCAGGTATCCTCCAGAACAACTTTAAACTGCTCTACAAGCCAAGCGGAAAGAGCTAGAGTACCCAGAATTCGCCGAATCAATTTTTCAAGTTTTCGTATATGGGTGGTTTTCTTCCCTTTTTCAATGCCTCACCATTCGTAAAGTTGAAATCCGAATTAAATGAAACTCTAGGACGTTAAAGAGGGGAAGTTCCTCTTTCATTTGCGCCGAAAACCAGCTCTCTAGCTGGTCTGGAACGGCAGCAATCACAAAAAGTTTTCAAAAAACTTTAAATCGCTGTAACTTCTAAACTAGCAGAGATAGAGGGCCCAGAGTTGAACGGGAACAATTTTCAAAAAACCGAGTTTTGTTGTCTACAAGCATCAGGTATCCTCCAGAACAACTTTAAACTGCTCTACAAGCCAAGCGGAAAGAGCTAGAGTACCCAGAATTCGCCGAATCAATTTTTCAAGTTTTCGTATATGGGTGGTTTTCTTCCCTTTTTCAATGCCTCACCATTGGTAAAGTTGAAATCCGAATTAAATGAACCTCTAGGACGTTAAAGAGGGGAAGTTCCTCTTTCATTTGCGCCGAAAACCAGCTCTCTAGCTGGTCTGGAACGGCAGCAATCACAAAAAGTTTTCAAAAAAACTTTAAATCGCTGTAACTTCTAAACTAGCAGAGATAGAGGGCCCAGAGTTGAACGGGAACAATTTTCAAAAAACCGAGTTTTGTTGTCTACAAGCATCAGGTATCCTCCAGAACAACTTTAAACTGCTCTACAAGCCAAGCGGAAAGAGCTAGAGTACCCAGAATTCGCCGAATCAATTTTTCAAGTTTTCGTATATGGGTGGTTTTCTTCCCTTTTTCAATGCCTCACCATTGGTAAAGTTGAAATCCGAATTAAATGAAACTCTAGGACGTTAAAGAGGGGAAGTTCCTCTTTCATTTGCGCCGAAAACCAGCTCTCTAGCTGGTCTGGAACGGCAGCAATCACAAAAAGTTTTCAAAAAAACTTTAAATCGCTGTAACTTCTAAACTAGCAGAGATAGAGGGCCCAGAGTTGAACGGGAACAATTTTCAAAAAACCGAGTTTTGTTGTCTACAAGCATCAGGTATCCTCCAGAACAACTTTAAACTGCTCTACAAGCCAAGCGGAAAGAGCTAGAGTACCCAGAATTCGCCGATTCAATTTTTCAAGTTTTCGTATATGGGTGGTTTTCTTCCCTTTTTCAATGCCTCACCATTGGTAAAGTTGAAATCCGAATTAAATGAAACTCTAGGACGTTAAAGAGGGGAAGTTCCTCTTTCATTTGCGCCGAAAACCAGCTCTCTAGCTGGTCTGGAACGGCAGCAATCACAAAAAGTTTTCAAAAAAACTTTAAATCGCTGTAACTTCTAAACTAGCAGAGATAGAGGGCCCAGAGTTGAACGGGAACAATTTTCAAAAAACCGAGTTTTGTTGTCTACAAGCATCAGGTATCCTCCAGAACAACTTTAAACTGCTCTACAAGCCAAGCGGAAAGAGCTAGAGTACCCAGAATTCGCCGATTCAATTTTTCAAGTTTTCGTATATGGGTGGTTTTCTTCCCTTTTTCAATGCCTCACCATTGGTAAAGTTGAAATCCGAATTAAATGAAACTCTAGGACGTTAAAGAGGGGAAGTTCCTCTTTCATTTGCGCCGAAAACCAGCTCTCTAGCTGGTCTGGAACGGCAGCAATCACAAAAAGTTTTCAAAAAAACTTTAAATCGCTGTAACTTCTAAACTAGCAGAGATAGAGGGCCCAGAGTTGAACGGGAACAATTTTCAAAAAACCGAGTTTTGTTGTCTACAAGCATCAGGTATCCTCCAGAACAACTTTAAACTGCTCTACAAGCCAAGCGGAAAGAGCTAGAGTACCCAGAATTCGCCGAATCAATTTTTCAAGTTTTCGTATATGGGTGGTTTTCTTCCCTTTTTCAATGCCTCACCATTGGTAAAGTTGAAATCCGAATTAAATGAAACTCTAGGACGTTAAAGAGGGGAAGTTCCTCTTTCATTTGCGCCGAAAACCAGCTCTCTAGCTGGTCTGGAACGGCAGCAATCACAAAAAGTTTTCAAAAAAACTTTAAATCGCTGTAACTTCTAAACTAGCAGAGATAGAGGGCCCAGAGTTGAACGGGAACAATTTTCAAAAAACCGAGTTTTGTTGTCTACAAGCATCAGGTATCCTCCAGAACAACTTTAAACTGCTCTACAAGCCAAGCGGAAAGAGCTAGAGTACCCAGAATTCGCCGATTCAATTTTTCAAGTTTTCGTATATGGGTGGTTTTCTTCCCTTTTTCAATGCCTCACCATTGGTAAAGTTGAAATCCGAATTAAATGAAACTCTAGGACGTTAAAGAGGGGAAGTTCCTCTTTCATTTGCGCCGAAAACCAGCTCTCTAGCTGGTCTGGAACGGCAGCAATCACAAAAAGTTTTCAAAAAAACTTTAAATCGCTGTAACTTCTAAACTAGCAGAGATAGAGGGCCCAGAGTTGAACGGGAACAATTTTCAAAAAACCGAGTTTTGTTGTCTACAAGCATCAGGTATCCTCCAGAACAACTTTAAACTGCTCTACAAGCCAAGCGGAAAGAGCTAGAGTACCCAGAATTCGCCGAATCAATTTTTCAAGTTTTCGTATATGGGTGGTTTTCTTCCCTTTTTCAATGCCTCACCATTGGTAAAGTTGAAATCCGAATTAAATGAAACTCTAGGACGTTAAAGAGGGGAAGTTCCTCTTTCATTTGCGCCGAAAACCAGCTCTCTAGCTGGTCTGGAACGGCAGCAATCACAAAAAGTTTTCGAAAAAACTTTAAATCGCTGTAACTTCTAAACTAGCAGAGATAGAGGGCCCAGAGTTGAACGGGAACAATTTTCAAAAAACCGAGTTTTGTTGTCTACAAGCATCAGATATCCTCCAGAACAACTTTAAACTGCTCTACAAGCCAAGCGGAAAGAGCTAGAGTACCCAGAATTCGCCGAATCAATTTTTCATGTTTTCGTATATGGGTGGTTTTCTTCCCTTTTTCAATGCCTCACCATTGGTAAAGTTGAAATCCGAATTAAATGAAACTCTAGGACGTTAAAGAGGGGAAGTTCCTCTTTCATTTGCGCCGAAAACCAGCTCTCTAGCTGGTCTGGAACGGCAGCAATCACAAAAAGTTTTCAAAAAAACTTTAAATCGCTGTAACTTCTAAACTAGCAGAGATAGAGGGCCCAGAGTTGAACGGGAACAATTTTCAAAAAACCGAGTTTTGTTGTCTACAAGCATCAGGTATCCTCCAGAACAACTTTAAACTGCTCTACAAGCCAAGCGGAAAGAGCTAGAGTACCCAGAATTCGCCGAATCAATTTTTCAAGTTTTCGTATATGGGTGGTTTTCTTCCCTTTTTCAATGCCTCACCATTGGTAAAGTTGAAATCCGAATTAAATGAAACTCTAGGACGTTAAAGAGGGGAAGTTCCTCTTTCATTTGCGCCGAAAACCAGCTCTCTAGCTGGTCTGGAACGGCAGCAATCACAAAAAGTTTTCAAAAAAACTTTAAATCGCTGTAACTTCTAAACTAGCAGAGATAGAGGGCCCAGAGTTGAACGGGAACAATTTTCAAAAAACCGAGTTTTGTTGTCTACAAGCATCAGGTATCCTCCAGAACAACTTTAAACTGCTCTACAAGCCAAGCGGAAAGAGCTAGAGTACCCAGAATTCGCCGAATCAATTTTTCAAGTTTTCGTATATGGGTGGTTTTCTTCCCTTTTTCAATGCCTCACCATTGGTAAAGTTGAAATCCGAATTAAATGAACCTCTAGGACGTTAAAGAGGGGAAGTTCCTCTTTCATTTGCGCCGAAAACCAGCTCTCTAGCTGGTCTGGAACGGCAGCAATCACAAAAAGTTTTCAAAAAAACTTTAAATCGCTGTAACTTCTAAACTAGCAGAGATAGAGGGCCCAGAGTTGAACGGGAACAATTTTCAAAAAACCGAGTTTTGTTGTCTACAAGCATCAGGTATCCTCCAGAACAACTTTAAACTGCTCTACAAGCCAAGCGGAAAGAGCTAGAGTACCCAGAATTCGCCGAATCAATTTTTCAAGTTTTCGTATATGGGTGGTTTTCTTCCCTTTTTCAATGCCTCACCATTGGTAAAGTTGAAATCCGAATTAAATGAAACTCTAGGACGTTAAAGAGGGGAAGTTCCTCTTTCATTTGCGCCGAAAACCAGCTCTCTAGCTGGTCTGGAACGGCAGCAATCACAAAAAGTTTTCAAAAAAACTTTAAATCGCTCTAACTTCTAAACTAGCAGAGATAGAGGGCCCAGAGTTGAACGGGAACAATTTTCAAAAAACCGAGTTTTGTTGTCTACAAGCATCAGGTATCCTCCAGAACAACTTTAAACTGCTCTACAAGCCAAGCGGAAAGAGCTAGAGTACCCAGAATTCGCCGATTCAATTTTTCAAGTTTTCGTATATGGGTGGTTTTCTTCCCTTTTTCAATGCCTCACCATTGGTAAAGTTGAAATCCGAATTAAATGAAACTCTAGGACGTTAAAGAGGGGAAGTTCCTCTTTCATTTGCGCCGAAAACCAGCTCTCTAGCTGGTCTGGAACGGCAGCAATCACAAAAAGTTTTCAAAAAAACTTTAAATCGCTGTAACTTCTAAACTAGCAGAGATAGAGGGCCCAGAGTTGAACGGGAACAATTTTCAAAAAACCGAGTTTTGTTGTCTACAAGCATCAGGTATCCTCCAGAACAACTTTAAACTGCTCTACAAGCCAAGCGGAAAGAGCTAGAGTACCCAGAATTCGCCGAATCAATTTTTCAAGTTTTCGTATATGGGTGGTTTTCTTCCCTTTTTCAATGCCTCACCATTGGTAAAGTTGAAATCCGAATTAAATGAACCTCTAGGACGTTAAAGAGGGGAAGTTCCTCTTTCATTTGCGCCGAAAACCAGCTCTCTAGCTGGTCTGGAACGGCAGCAATCACAAAAAGTTTTCAAAAAAACTTTAAATCGCTGTAACTTCTAAACTAGCAGAGATAGAGGGCCCAGAGTTGAACGGGAACAATTTTCAAAAAAACCGAGTTTTGTTGTCTACAAGCATCAGGTATCCTCCAGAACAACTTTAAACTGCTCTACAAGCCAAGCGGAAAGAGCTAGAGTACCCAGAATTCGCCGAATCAATTTTTCAAGTTTTCGTATATGGGTGGTTTTCTTCCCTTTTTCAATGCCTCACCATTGGTAAAGTTGAAATCCGAATTAAATGAAACTCTAGGACGTTAAAGAGGGGAAGTTCCTCTTTCATTTGCGCCGAAAACCAGCTCTCTAGCTGGTCTGGAACGGCAGCAATCACAAAAAGTTTTCAAAAAAACTTTAAATCGCTCTAACTTCTAAACTAGCAGAGATAGAGGGCCCAGAGTTGAACGGGAACAATTTTCAAAAAACCGAGTTTTGTTGTCTACAAGCATCAGGTATCCTCCAGAACAACTTTAAACTGCTCTACAAGCCAAGCGGAAAGAGCTAGAGTACCCAGAATTCGCCGATTCAATTTTTCAAGTTTTCGTATATGGGTGGTTTTCTTCCCTTTTTCAATGCCTCACCATTGGTAAAGTTGAAATCCGAATTAAATGAAACTCTAGGACGTTAAAGAGGGGAAGTTCCTCTTTCATTTGCGCCGAAAACCAGCTCTCTAGCTGGTCTGGAACGGCAGCAATCACAAAAAGTTTTCAAAAAAACTTTAAATCGCTGTAACTTCTAAACTAGCAGAGATAGAGGGCCCAGAGTTGAACGGGAACAATTTTCAAAAAACCGAGTTTTGTTGTCTACAAGCATCAGGTATCCTCCAGAACAACTTTAAACTGCTCTACAAGCCAAGCGGAAAGAGCTAGAGTACCCAGAATTCGCCGAATCAATTTTTCAAGTTTTCGTATATGGGTGGTTTTCTTCCCTTTTTCAATGCCTCACCATTGGTAAAGTTGAAATCCGAATTAAATGAACCTCTAGGACGTTAAAGAGGGGAAGTTCCTCTTTCATTTGCGCCGAAAACCAGCTCTCTAGCTGGTCTGGAACGGCAGCAATCACAAAAAGTTTTCAAAAAAACTTTAAATCGCTGTAACTTCTAAACTAGCAGAGATAGAGGGCCCAGAGTTGAACGGGAACAATTTTCAAAAAAACCGAGTTTTGTTGTCTACAAGCATCAGGTATCCTCCAGAACAACTTTAAACTGCTCTACAAGCCAAGCGGAAAGAGCTAGAGTACCCAGAATTCGCCGAATCAATTTTTCAAGTTTTCGTATATGGGTGGTTTTCTTCCCTTTTTCAATGCCTCACCATTGGTAAAGTTGAAATCCGAATTAAATGAAACTCTAGGACGTTAAAGAGGGGAAGTTCCTCTTTCATTTGCGCCGAAAACCAGCTCTCTAGCTGGTCTGAAACGGCAGCAATCACAAAAAGTTTTCAAAAAAACTTTAAATCGCTGTAACTTCTAAACTAGCAGAGATAGAGGGCCCAGAGTTGAACGGGAACAATTTTCAAAAAACCGAGTTTTGTTGTCTACAAGCATCAGGTATCCTCCAGAACAACTTTAAACTGCTCTACAAGCCAAGCGGAAAGAGCTAGAGTACCCAGAATTCGCCGAATCAATTTTTCAAGTTTTCGTATATGGGTGGTTTTCTTCCCTTTTTCAATGCCTCACCATTGGTAAAGTTGAAATCCGAATTAAATGAAACTCTAGGACGTTAAAGAGGGGAAGTTCCTCTTTCATTTGCGCCGAAAACCAGCTCTCTAGCTGGTCTGGAATGGCAGCAATCACAAAAAGTTTTCAAAAAAACTTTAAATCGCTGTAACTTCTAAACTAGCAGAGATAGAGGGCCCAGAGTTGAACGGGAACAATTTTCAAAAAACCGAGTTTTGTTGTCTACAAGCATCAGGTATCCTCCAGAACAACTTTAAACTGCTCGTAAACTGCTTTAAACCCAGAATTCGCCGAATCAATTTTTCAAGTTTTCGTATATGGGTGGTTTTCTTCCCTTTTTCAATGCCTCACCATTGGTAAAGTTGAAATCCGAATTAAATGAAACTCTAGGACGTTAAAGAGGGGAAGTTCCTCTTTCATTTGCGCCGAAAACCAGCTCTCTAGCTGGTCTGGAACGGCAGCAATCACAAAAAGTTTTCAAAAAAACTTTAAATCGCTGTAACTTCTAAACTAGCAGAGATAGAGGGCCCAGAGTTGAACGGGAACAATTTTCAAAAAACCGAGTTTTGTTGTCTACAAGCATCAGGTATCCTCCAGAACAACTTTAAACTGCTCTACAAGCCAAGCGGAAAGAGCTAGAGTACCCAGAATTCGCCGAATCAATTTTTCAAGTTTTCGTATATGGGTGGTTTTCTTCCCTTTTTCAATGCCTCACCATTGGTAAAGTTGAAATCCGAATTAAATGAAACTCTAGGACGTTAAAGAGGGGAAGTTCCTCTTTCATTTGCGCCGAAAACCAGCTCTCTAGCTAGTCTGGAACGGCAGCAATCACAAAAAGTTTTCAAAAAAACTTTAAATCGCTGTAACTTCTAAACTAGCAGAGATAGAGGGCCCAGAGTTGAACGGGAACAATTTTCAAAAAACCGAGTTTTGTTGTCTACAAGCATCAGGTATCCTCCAGAACAACTTTAAACTGCTCTACAAGCCAAGCGGAAAGAGCTAGAGTACCCAGAATTCGCCGAATCAATTTTTCAAGTTTTCGTATATGGGTGGTTTTCTTCCCTTTTTCAATGCCTCACCATTGGTAAAGTTGAAATCCGAATTAAATGAAACTCTAGGACGTTAAAGAGGGGAAGTTCCTCTTTCATTTGCGCCGAAAACCAGCTCTCTAGCTGGTCTGGAACGGCAGCAATCACAAAAAGTTTTCAAAAAAACTTTAAATCGCTGTAACTTCTAAACTAGCAGAGATAGAGGGCCCAGAGTTGAACGGGAACAATTTTCAAAAAACCGAGTTTTGTTGTCTACAAGCATCAGGTATCCTCCAGAACAACTTTAAACTGCTCTACAAGCCAAGCGGAAAGAGCTAGAGTACCCAGAATTCGCCGAATCAATTTTTCAAGTTTTCGTATATGGGTGGTTTTCTTCCCTTTTTCAATGCCTCACCATTGGTAAAGTTGAAATCCGAATTAAATGAAACTCTAGGACGTTAAAGAGGGGAAGTTCCTCTTTCATTTGCGCCGAAAACCAGCTCTCTAGCTGGTCTGGAATGGCAGCAATCACAAAAAGTTTTCAAAAAAACTTTAAATCGCTGTAACTTCTAAACTAGCAGAGATAGAGGGCCCAGAGTTGAACGGGAACAATTTTCAAAAAACCGAGTTTTGTTGTCTACAAGCATCAGGTATCCTCCAGAACAACTTTAAACTGCTCGTAAACTGCTTTAAACCCAGAATTCGCCGAATCAATTTTTCAAGTTTTCGTATATGGGTGGTTTTCTTCCCTTTTTCAATGCCTCACCATTGGTAAAGTTGAAATCCGAATTAAATGAAACTCTAGGACGTTAAAGAGGGGAAGTTCCTCTTTCATTTGCGCCGAAAACCAGCTCTCTAGCTGGTCTGGAACGGCAGCAATCACAAAAAGTTTTCAAAAAAACTTTAAATCGCTGTAACTTCTAAACTAGCAGAGATAGAGGGCCCAGAGTTGAACGGGAACAATTTTCAAAAAACCGAGTTTTGTTGTCTACAAGCATCAGGTATCCTCCAGAACAACTTTAAACTGCTCTACAAGCCAAGCGGAAAGAGCTAGAGTACCCAGAATTCGCCGAATCAATTTTTCAAGTTTTCGTATATGGGTGGTTTTCTTCCCTTTTTCAATGCCTCACCATTGGTAAAGTTGAAATCCGAATTAAATGAACCTCTAGGACGTTAAAGAGGGGAAGTTCCTCTTTCATTTGCGCCGAAAACCAGCTCTCTAGCTGGTCTGGAACGGCAGCAATCACAAAAAGTTTTCAAAAAAACTTTAAATCGCTGTAACTTCTAAACTAGCAGAGATAGAGGGCCCAGAGTTGAACGGGAACAATTTTCAAAAAACCGAGTTTTGTTGTCTACAAGCATCAGGTATCCTCCAGAACAACTTTAAACTGCTCTACAAGCCAAGCGGAAAGAGCTAGAGTACCCAGAATTCGCCGAATCAATTTTTCAAGTTTTCGTATATGGGTGGTTTTCTTCCCTTTTTCAATGCCTCACCATTGGTAAAGTTGAAATCCGAATTAAATGAAACTCTAGGACGTTAAAGAGGGGAAGTTCCTCTTTCATTTGCGCCGAAAACCAGCTCTCTAGCTGGTCTGAAACGGCAGCAATCACAAAAAGTTTTCAAAAAAACTTTAAATCGCTGTAACTTCTAAACTAGCAGAGATAGAGGGCCCAGAGTTCAACGGGAACAATTTTCAAAAAACCGAGTTTTGTTGTCTACAAGCATCAGGTATCCTCCAGAACAACTTTAAACTGCTCTACAAGCCAAGCGGAAAGAGCTAGAGTACCCAGAATTCGCCGAATCAATTTTTCAAGTTTTCGTATATGGGTGGTTTTCTTCCCTTTTTCAATGCCTCACCATTGGTAAAGTTGAAATCCGAATTAAATGAAACTCTAGGACGTTAAAGAGGGGAAGTTCCTCTTTCATTTGCGCCGAAAACCAGCTCTCTAGCTGGTCTGGAACGGCAGCAATCACAAAAAGTTTTCAAAAAAACTTTAAATCGCTGTAACTTCTAAACTAGCAGAGATAGAGGGCCCAGAGTTGAACGGGAACAATTTTCAAAAAACCGAGTTTTGTTGTCTACAAGCATCAGGTATCCTCCAGAACAACTTTAAACTGCTCTACAAGCCAAGCGGAAAGAGCTAGAGTACCCAGAATTCGCCGAATCAATTTTTCAAGTTTTCGTATATGGGTGGTTTTCTTCCCTTTTTCAATGCCTCACCATTGGTAAAGTTGAAATCCGAATTAAATGAAACTCTAGGACGTTAAAGAGGGGAAGTTCCTCTTTCATTTGCGCCGAAAACCAGCTCTCTAGCTGGTCTGGAATGGCAGCAATCACAAAAAGTTTTCAAAAAAACTTTAAATCGCTGTAACTTCTAAACTAGCAGAGATAGAGGGCCCAGAGTTGAACGGGAACAATTTTCAAAAAACCGAGTTTTGTTGTCTACAAGCATCAGGTATCCTCCAGAACAACTTTAAACTGCTCTACAAGCCAAGCGGAAAGAGCTAGAGTACCCAGAATTCGCCGAATCAATTTTTCAAGTTTTCGTATATGGGTGGTTTTCTTCCCTTTTTCAATGCCTCACCATTGGTAAAGTTGAAATCCGAATTAAATGAAACTCTAGGACGTTAAAGAGGGGAAGTTCCTCTTTCATTTGCGCCGAAAACCAGCTCTCTAGCTGGTCTGGAACGGCAGCAATCACAAAAAGTTTTCAAAAAAACTTTAAATCGCTGTAACTTCTAAACTAGCAGAGATAGAGGGCCCAGAGTTGAACGGGAACAATTTTCAAAAAACCGAGTTTTGTTGTCTACAAGCATCAGGTATCCTCCAGAACAACTTTAAACTGCTCTACAAGCCAAGCGGAAAGAGCTAGAGTACCCAGAATTCGCCGAATCAATTTTTCAAGTTTTCGTATATGGGTGGTTTTCTTCCCTTTTTCAATGCCTCACCATTGGGAAAGTTGAAATCCGAATTAAATGAAACTCTAGGACGTTAAAGAGGGGAAGTTCCTCTTTCATTTGCGCCGAAAACCAGCTCTCTAGCTGGTCTGGAACGGCAGCAATCACAAAAAGTTTTCAAAAAAACTTTAAATCGCTGTAACTTCTAAACTAGCAGAGATAGAGGGCCCAGAGTTGAACGGGAACAATTTTCAAAAAACCGAGTTTTGTTGTCTACAAGCATCAGGTATCCTCCAGAACAACTTTAAACTGCTCTACAAGCCAAGCGGAAAGAGCTAGAGTACCCAGAATTCGCCGAATCAATTTTTCAAGTTTTCGTATAAGGGTGGTTTTCTTCCCTTTTTCAATGCCTCACCATTGGTAAAGTTGAAATCCGAATTAAATGAAACTCTAGGACGTTAAAGAGGGGAAGTTCCTCTTTCATTTGCGCCGAAAACCAGCTCTCTAGCTGGTCTGGAACGGCAGCAATCACAAAAAGTTTTCAAAAAAACTTTAAATCGCTGTAACTTCTAAACTAGCAGAGATAGAGGGCCCAGAGTTGAACGGGAACAATTTTCAAAAAACCGAGTTTTGTTGTCTACAAGCATCAGGTATCCTCCAGAACAACTTTAAACTGCTCTACAAGCCAAGCGGAAAGAGCTAGAGTACCCAGAATTCGCCGAATCAATTTTTCAAGTTTTCGTATATGGGTGGTTTTCTTCCCTTTTTCAATGCCTCACCATTGGTAAAGTTGAAATCCGAATTAAATGAAACTCTAGGACGTTAAAGAGGGGAAGTTCCTCTTTCATTTGCGCCGAAAACCAGCTCTCTAGCTTGTCTGGAACGGCAGCAATCACAAAAAGTTTTCAAAAAAACTTTAAATCGCTGTAACTTCTAAACTAGCAGAGATAGAGGGCCCAGAGTTGAACGGGAACAATTTTCAAAAAACCTAGTTTTGTTGTCTACAAGCATCAGGTATCCTCCAGAACAACTTTAAACTGCTCTACAAGCCAAGCGGAAAGAGCTAGAGTACCCAGAATTCGCCGAATCAATTTTTCAAGTTTTCGTATATGGGTGGTTTTCTTCCCTTTTTCAATGCCTCACCATTGGTAAAGTTGAAATCCGAATTAAATGAAACTCTAGGACGTTAAAGAGGGGAAGTTCCTCTTTCATTTGCGCCGAAAACCAGCTCTCTAGCTGGTCTGGAACGGCAGCAATCACAAAAAGTTTTCAAAAAAACTTTAAATCGCTGTAACTTCTAAACTAGCAGAGATAGAGGGCCCAGAGTTGAACGGGAACAATTTTCAAAAAACCGAGTTTTGTTGTCTACAAGCATCAGGTATCCTCCAGAACAACTTTAAACTGCTCTACAAGCCAAGCGGAAAGAGCTAGAGTACCCAGAATTCGCCGAATCAATTTTTCAAGTTTTCGTATATGGGTGGTTTTCTTCCCTTTTTCAATGCCTCACCATTGGTAAAGTTGAAATCCGAATTAAATGAAACTCTCGGACGTTAAAGAGGGGAAGTTCCTCTTTTATTTGCGCCGAAAACCAGCTCTCTAGCTGGTCTGGAACGGCAGCAATCACAAAAAGTTTTCAAAAAAACTTTAAATCGCTGTAACTTCTAAACTAACAGAGATAGAGGGCCCAGAGTTGAACGGGAATAATTTTCAAAAAACCGAGTTTTGTTGTCTACAAGCATCAGGTATCCTCCAGAACAACTTTAAACTGCTCTACAAGCCAAACGGAAAGAGCTAGAGTACCCAGAATTCGCCGAATCAATTTTTCAAGTTTTCGTATATGGGTGGTTTTCTTCCCTTTTTCAATGCCTCACCATTGGTAAAGTTGAAATCCGAATTAAATGATACTCTAGGACGTTAAAGAGGGGAAGTTCCTCTTTCATTTGCGCCGAAAAACAGCTCTCTAGCTGGTCTGGAACGGCAGCAATCACAAAAAGTTTTCAAAAAAACTTTAAATCGCTGTAACTTCTAAACTAGCAGAGATAGAGGGCCCAGAGTTGAACGGGAACAATTTTCAAAAAACCGAGTTTTGTTGTCTACAAGCATCAGGTATCCTCCAGAACAACTTTAAACTGCTCTACAAGCCAAGCGGAAAGAGCTAGAGTACCCAGAATTCGCCGAATCAATTTTTCAAGTTTTCGTATATGGGTGGTTTTCTTCCCTTTTTCAATGCCTCACCATTGGTAAAGTTGAAATCCGAATTAAATGAAACTCTCGGACGTTAAAGAGGGGAAGTTCCTCTTTTATTTGCGCCGAAAACCAGCTCTCTAGCTGGTCTGGAACGGCAGCAATCACAAAAAGTTTTCAAAAAAACTTTAAATCGCTGTAACTTCTAAACTAGCAGAGATAGAGGGCCCAGAGTTGAACGGGAACAATTTTCAAAAAACCGAGTTTTGTTGTCTACAAGCATCAGGTATCCTCCAGAACAACTTTAAACTGCTCTACAAGCCAAGCGGAAAGAGCTAGAGTACCCAGAATTCGCCGAATCAATTTTTCAAGTTTTCGTATAAGGGTGGTTTTCTTCCCTTTTTCAATGCCTCACCATTGGTAAAGTTGAAATCCGAATTAAATGAAACTCTAGGACGTTAAAGAGGGGAAGTTCCTCTTTCATTTGCGCCGAAAACCAGCTCTCTAGCTAGTCTGGAACGGCAGCAATCACAAAAAGTTTTCAAAAAAACTTTAAATCGCTGTAACTTCTAAACTAGCAGAGATAGAGGGCCCAGAGTTGAACGGGAACAATTTTCAAAAAACCGAGTTTTGTTGTCTACAAGCATCAGGTATCCTCCAGAACAACTTTAAACTGCTCTACAAGCCAAGCGGAAAGAGCTAGAGTACCCAGAATTCGCCGAATCAATTTTTCAAGTTTTGGTATATGGGTGGTTTTCTTCCCTTTTTCAATGGCTCACCATTGGTAAAGTTGAAATCCGAATTAAATGAAACTCTAGGACGTTAAAGAGGGGAAGTTCCTCTTTCATTTGCGCCGAAAACCAGCTCTCTAGCTGGTCTGGAACGGCAGCAATCACAAAAAGTTTTCAAAAAAACTTTAAATCGCTGTAACTTCTAAACTAGCAGAGATAGAGGGCCCAGAGTTGAACGGGAACAATTTTCAAAAAACCGAGTTTTGTTGTCTACAAGCATCAGGTATCCTCCAGAAAAACTTTAAACTGCTCTACAAGCCAAGCGGAAAGAGCTAGAGTACCCAGAATTCGCCGAATCAATTTTTCAAGTTTTCGTATATGGGTGGTTTTCTTCCCTTTTTCAATGCCTCACCATTGGTAAAGTTGAAATCCGAATTAAATGAAACTCTAGGACGTTAAAGAGGGGAAGTTCCTCTTTCATTTGCGCCGAAAACCAGCTCTCTAGCTGGTCTGGAACGGCAGCAATCACAAAAAGTTTTCAAAAAAACTTTAAATCGCTGTAACTTCTAAACTAGCAGAGATAGAGGGCCCAGAGTTGAACGGGAACAATTTTCAAAAAACCGAGTTTTGTTGTCTACAAGCATCAGGTATCCTCCAGAACAACTTTAAACTGCTCTACAAGCCAAGCGGAAAGAGCTAGAGTACCCAGAATTCGCCGAATCAACTTTTCAAGTTTTCGTATATGGGTGGTTTTCTTCCCTTTTTCAATGCCTCACCATTGGTAAAGTTGAAATCCGAATTAAATGAAACTCTCGGACGTTAAAGAGGGGAAGTTCCTCTTTCATTTGCGCCGAAAACCAGCTCTCTAGCTGGTCTGGAACGGCAGCAATCACAAAAAGTTTTCAAAAAAACTTTAAATCGCTGTAACTTCTAAACTAGCAGAGATAGAGGGCCCAGAGTTGAACGGGAACAATTTTCAAAAAACCGAGTTTTGTTGTCTACAAGCATCAGGTATCCTCCAGAACAACTTTAAACTGCTCTACAAGCCAAGCGGAAAGAGCTAGAGTACCCAGAATTCGCCGAATCAATTTTTCAAGTTTTCGTATAAGGGTGGTTTTCTTCCCTTTTTCAATGCCTCACCATTGGTAAAGTTGAAATCCGAATTAAATGAAACTCTAGGACGTTAAAGAGGGGAAGTTCCTCTTTCATTTGCGCCGAAAACCAGCTCTCTAGCTGGTCTGGAACGGCAGCAATCACAAAAAGTTTTCAAAAAAACTTTAAATCGCTGTAACTTCTAAACTAGCAGAGATAGAGGGCCCAGAGTTGAACGGGAACAATTTTCAAAAAACCGAGTTTTGTTGTCTACAAGCATCAGGTATCCTCCAGAACAACTTTAAACTGCTCTACAAGCCAAGCGGAAAGAGCTAGAGTACCCAGAATTCGCCGAATCAATTTTTCAAGTTTTCGTATATGGGTGGTTTTCTTCCCTTTTTCAATGCCTCACCATTGGTAAAGTTGAAATCCGAATTAAATGAAACTCTAGGACGTTAAAGAGGGGAAGTTCCTCTTTCATTTGCGCCGAAAACCAGCTCTCTAGCTGGTCTGGAACGGCAGCAATCACAAAAAGTTTTCAAAAAAACTTTAAATCGCTGTAACTTCTAAACTAGCAGAGATAGAGGGCCCAGAGTTGAACGGGAACAATTTTCAAAAAACCGAGTTTTGTTGTCTACAAGCATCAGGTATCCTCCAGAACAACTTTAAACTGCTCTACAAGCCAAGCGGAAAGAGCTAGAGTACCCAGAATTCGCCGAATCAATTTTTCAAGTTTTCGTATAAGGGTGGTTTTCTTCCCTTTTTCAATGCCTCACCATTGGTAAAGTTGAAATCCGAATTAAATGAAACTCTAGGACGTTAAAGAGGGGAAGTTCCTCTTTCATATGCGCCGAAAACCAGCTCTCTAGCTGGTCTGGAACGGCAGCAATCACAAAAAGTTTTCAAAAAAACTTTAAATCGCTGTAACTTCTAAACTAGCAGAGATAGAGGGCCCAGAGTTGAACGGGAACAATTTTCAAAAAACCGAGTTTTGTTGTCTACAAGCATCAGGTATCCTCCAGAACAACTTTAAACTGCTCTACAAGCCAAGCGGAAAGAGCTAGAGTACCCAGAATTCGCCGAATCAATTTTTCAAGTTTTCGTATATGGGTGGTTTTCTTCCCTTTTTCAATGGCTCACCATTGGTAAAGTTGAAATCCGAATTAAATGAAACTCTAGGACGTTAAAGAGGGGAAGTTCCTCTTTCATTTGCGCCAAAAACCAGCTCTCTAGCTGGTCTGGAACGGCAGCAATCACAAAAAGTTTTCAAAAAAACTTTAAATCGCTGTAACTTCTAAACTAGCAGAGATAGAGGGCCAAGAGTTGAACGGGAACAATTTTCAAAAAACCGAGTTTTGTTGTCTACAAGCATCAGGTGTCCTCCAGTACAACTTTAAACTGCTCTACAAGCCAAGCGGAAAGAGCTAGAGTACCCAGAATTAGCCGAATCAATTTTTCAAGTTTTCGTATATGGGTGGTTTTCTTCCCTTTTTCCATGCCTCACCATTGGTAAAGTTGAAATCCGAATTAAATGAAACTCTAGGACGTTAAAGAGGGGAAGTTCCTCTTTCATTTGCGCCGAAAACCAGCTCTCTAGCTGGTCTGGAACGGCAGCAATCACAAAAAGTTTTCAAAAAAACTTTAAATCGCTGTAACTTCTAAACTAGCAGAGATAGAGGGCCCAGAGTTGAACGGGAACAATTTTCAAAAAACCGAGTTTTGTTGTCTACAAGCATCAGGTATCCTCCAGAACAACTTTAAACTGCTCTACAAGCCAAGCGGAAAGAGCTAGAGTACCCAGAATTCGCCGAATCAATTTTTCAAGTTTTCGTATAAGGGTGGTTTTCTTCCCTTTTTCAATGCCTCACCATTGGTAAAGTTGAAATCCGAATTAAATGAAACTCTAGGACGTTAAAGAGGGGAAGTTCCTCTTTCATATGCGCCGAAAACCAGCTCTCTAGCTGGTCTGGAACGGCAGCAATCACAAAAAGTTTTCAAAAAAACTTTAAATCGCTGTAACTTCTAAACTAGCAGAGATAGAGGGCCCAGAGTTGAACGGGAACAATTTTCAAAAAACCGAGTTTTGTTGTCTACAAGCATCAGGTATCCTCCAGAACAACTTTAAACTGCTCTACAAGCCAAGCGGAAAGAGCTAGAGTACCCAGAATTCGCCGAATCAATTTTTCAAGTTTTCGTATATGGGTGGTTTTCTTCCCTTTTTCAATGGCTCACCATTGGTAAAGTTGAAATCCGAATTAAATGAAACTCTAGGACGTTAAAGAGGGGAAGTTCCTCTTTCATTTGCGCCAAAAACCAGCTCTCTAGCTGGTCTGGAACGGCAGCAATCACAAAAAGTTTTCAAAAAAACTTCAAATCGCTGTAACTTCTAAACTAGCAGAGATAGAGGGCCCAGAGTTGAACGGGAACAATTTTCAAAAAACCGAGTTTTGTTGTCTACAAGCATCAGGTATCCTCCAGAACAACTTTAAACTGCTCTACAAGCCAAGCGGAAAGAGCTAGAGTACCCAGAATTCGCCGAATCAATTTTTCAAGTTTTCGTATATGGGTGGTTTTCTTCCCTTTTTCAATGCCTCACCATTGGTAAAGTTGAAATCCGAATTAAATGAAACTCTAGGACGTTAAAGAGGGGAAGTTCCTCTTTCATTTGCGCCGAAAACCAGCTCTCTAGCTGGTCTGGAACGGCAGCAATCACAAAAAGTTTTCAAAAAAACTTTAAATCGCTGTAACTTCTAAACTAGCAGAGATAGAGGGCCCAGAGCTGAACGGGAACAATTTTCAAAAAACCGAGTTTTGTTGTCTACAAGCATCAGGTATCCTCCAGAACAACTTTAAACTGCTCTACAAGCCAAGCGGAAAGAGCTAGAGTACCCAGAATTCGCCGAATCAATTTTTCAAGTTTTCGTATATGGGTGGTTTTCTTCCCTTTTTCAATGCCTCACCATTGGTAAAGTTGAAATCCGAATTAAATGAAACTCTAGGACGTTAAAGAGGGGAAGTTCCTCTTTCATTTGCGCCGAAAACCAGCTCTCTAGCTGGTCTGGAACGGTAGCAATCACAAAAAGTTTTCAAAAAAACTTTAAATCGCTGTAACTTCTAAACTAGCAGAGATAGAGGGCCCAGAGTTGAACGGGAACAATTTTCAAAAAACCGAGTTTTGTTGTCTACAAGCATCAGGTATCCTCCAGAACAACTTTAAACTGCTCTACAAGCCAAGCGGAAAGAGCTAGAGTACCCAGAATTCGCCGAATCAATTTTTCAAGTTTTCGTATAAGGGTGGTTTTCTTCCCTTTTTCAATGCCTAACCATTGGTAAAGTTGAAATCCGAATTAAATGAAACTCTAGGACGTTAAAGAGGGGAAGTTCCTCTTTCATTTGCGCCGAAAACCAGCTCTCTAGCTGGTCTGGAACGGCAGCAATCACAAAAAGTTTTCAAAAAAACTTTAAATCGCTGTAACTTCTAAACTAGCAGAGATAGAGGGCCCAGAGTTGAACGGGAACAATTTTCAAAAAACCGAGTTTTGTTGTCTACAAGCATCAGGTATCCTCCAGAACAACTTTAAACTGCTCTACAAGCCAAGCGGAAAGAGCTAGAGTACCCAGAATTCGCCGAATCAATTTTTCAAGTTTTCGTATATGGGTGGTTTTCTTCCCTTTTTCAATGCCTCACCATTGGTAAAGTTGAAATCCGAATTAAATGAAACTCTAGGACGTTAAAGAGGGAAAGTTCCTCTTTCATTTGCGCCGAAAACCAGCTCTCTAGCTGGTCTGGAACGGCAGCAATCACAAAAAGTTTTCAAAAAAACTTTAAATCGCTGTAACTTCTAAACTAGCAGAGATAGAGGGCCCAGAGCTGAACGGGAACAATTTTCAAAAAACCGAGTTTTGTTGTCTACAAGCATCAGGTATCCTCCAGAACAACTTTAAACTGCTCTACAAGCCAAGCGGAAAGAGCTAGAGTACCCAGAATTCGACGAATCAATTTTTCAAGTTTTCGTATATGGGTGGTTTTCTTCCCTTTTTCAATGCCTCACCATTGGTAAAGTTGAAATCCGAATTAAATGAAACTCTAGGACGTTAAAGAGGGAAAGTTCCTCTTTCATTTGCGCCGAAAACCAGCTCTCTAGCTGGTCTGGAACGGTAGCAATCACAAAAAGTTTTCAAAAAAACTTTAAATCGCTGTAACTTCTAAACTAGCAGAGATAGAGGGCCCAGAGTTGAACGGGAACAATTTTCAAAAAACCGAGTTTTGTTGTCTACAAGCATCAGGTATCCTCCAGAACAACTTTAAACTGCTCTACAAGCCAAGCGGAAAGAGCTAGAGTACCCAGAATTCGCCGAATCAATTTTTCAAGTTTTCGTATAAGGGTGGTTTTCTTCCCTTTTTCAATGCCTAACCATTGGTAAAGTTGAAATCCGAATTAAATGAAACTCTAGGACGTTAAAGAGGGGAAGTTCCTCTTTCATTTGCGCCGAAAACCAGCTCTCTAGCTGGTCTGGAACGGCAGCAATCACAAAAAGTTTTCAAAAAAACTTTAAATCGCTGTAACTTCTAAACTAGCAGAGATAGAGGGCCCAGAGTTGAACGGGAACAATTTTCAAAAAACCGAGTTTTGTTGTCTACAAGCATCAGGTATCCTCCAGAACAACTTTAAACTGCTCTACAAGCCAAGCGGAAAGAGCTAGAGTACCCAGAATTCGCCGAATCAATTTTTCAAGTTTTCGTATATGGGTGGTTTTCTTCCCTTTTTCAATGCCTCACCATTGGTAAAGTTGAAATCCGAATTAAATGAAACTCTAGGACGTTAAAGAGGGAAAGTTCCTCTTTCATTTGCGCCGAAAACCAGCTCTCTAGCTGGTCTGGAACGGCAGCAATCACAAAAAGTTTTCAAAAAAACTTTAAATCGCTGTAACTTCTAAACTAGCAGAGATAGAGGGCCCAGAGTTGAACGGGAACAATTTTCAAAAAACCGAGTTTTGTTGTCTACAAGCATCAGGTATCCTCCAGAACAACTTTAAACTGCTCTACAAGCCAAGCGGAAAGAGCTAGAGTACCCAGAATTCGCCGAATCAATTTTTCAAGTTTTCGTATAAGGGTGGTTTTCTTCCCTTTTTCAATGCCTCACCATTGGTAAAGTTGAAATCCGAATTAAATGAAACTCTAGGACGTTAAAGAGGGGAAGTTCCTCTTTCATTTGCGCCGAAAACCAGCTCTCTAGCTGGTCTGGAACGGCAGCAATCACAAAAAGTTTTCAAAAAAACTTTAAATCGCTGTAACTTCTAAACTAGCAGAGATAGAGGGCCCAGAGTTGAACGGGAACAATTTTCAAAAAACCGAGTTTTGTTGTCTACAAGCATCACGTATCCTCCAGAACAACTTTAAACTGCTCTACAAGCCAAGCGGAAAGAGCTAGAGTACCCAGAATTCGCCGAATCAATTTTTCAAGTTTTCGTATATGGGTGGTTTTCTTCCCTTTTTCAATGCCTCACCATTGGTAAAGTTGAAATCCGAATTAAATGAAACTCTAGGACGTTAAAGAGGGAAAGTTCCTCTTTCATTTGCGCCGAAAACCAGCTCTCTAGCTGGTCTGGAACGGTAGCAATCACAAAAAGTTTTCAAAAAAACTTTAAATCGCTGTAACTTCTAAACTAGCAGAGATAGAGGGCCCAGAGTTGAACGGGAACAATTTTCAAAAAACCGAGTTTTGTTGTCTACAAGCATCAGGTATCCTCCAGAACAACTTTAAACTGCTCTACAAGCCAAGCGGAAAGAGCTAGAGTACCCAGAATTCGCCGAATCAATTTTTCAAGTTTTCTTCCCTTTTTCAATGCCTCACCATTGGTAAAGTTGAAATCCGAATTAAATGAAACTCTAGGACGTTAAAGAGGGGAAGTTCCTCTTTCATTTGCGCCGAAAACCAGCTCTCTAGCTGGTCTGGAACGGCAGCAATCACAAAAAGTTTTCAAAAAAACTTTAAATCGCTGTAACTTCTAAACTAGCAGAGATAGAGGGCCCAGAGTTGAACGGGAACAATTTTCAAAAAACCGAGTTTTGTTGTCTACAAGCATCAGGTATCCTCCAGAACAACTTTAAACTGCTCTACAAGCCAAGCGGAAAGAGCTAGAGTACCCAGAATTCGCCGAATCAATTTTTCAAGTTTTCGTATAAGGGTGGTTTTCTTCCCTTTTTCAATGCCTCACCATTGGTAAAGTTGAAATCCGAATTAAATGAAACTCTAGGACGTTAAAGAGGGGAAGTTCCTCTTTCATTTGCGCCGAAAACCAGCTCTCTAGCTGGTCTGGAACTTCAGCAATCACAAAAAGTTTTCAAAAAAACTTTAAATCGCTGTAACTTCTAAACTAGCAGAGATAGAGGGCCCAGAGTTGAACGGGAACAATTTTCAAAAAACCGAGTTTTGTTGTCTACAAGCATCACGTATCCTCCAGAACAACTTTAAACTGCTCTACAAGCCAAGCGGAAAGAGCTAGAGTACCCAGAATTCGCCGAATAAATTTTTCAAGTTTTCGTATATGGGTGGTTTTCTTCCCTTTTTCAATGCCTCACCATTGGTAAAGTTGAAATCCGAATTAAATGAAACTCTAGGACGTTAAAGAGGGAAAGTTCCTCTTTCATTTGCGCCGAAAACCAGCTCTCTAGCTGGTCTGGAACGGTAGCAATCACAAAAAGTTTTCAAAAAAACTTTAAATCGCTGTAACTTCTAAACTAGCAGAGATAGAGGGCCCAGAGTTGAACGGGAACAATTTTCAAAAAACCGAGTTTTGTTGTCTACAAGCATCAGGTATCCTCCAGAACAACTTTAAACTGCTCTACAAGCCAAGCGGAAAGAGCTAGAGTACCCAGAATTCGCCGAATCAATTTTTCAAGTTTTCGTATAAGGGTGGTTTTCTTCCCTTTTTCAATGCCTCACCATTGGTAAAGTTGAAATCCGAATTAAATGAAACTCTAGGACGTTAAAGAGGGGAAGTTCCTCTTTCATTTGCGCCGAAAACCAGCTCTCTAGCTGGTCTGGAACGGCAGCAATCACAAAAAGTTTTCAAAAAAACTTTAAATCGCTGTAACTTCTAAACTAGCAGAGATAGAGGGCCCAGAGTTGAACGGGAACAATTTTCAAAAAACCGAGTTTTGTTGTCTACAAGCATCAGGTATCCTCCAGAACAACTTTAAACTGCTCTACAAGCCAAGCGGAAAGAGCTAGAGTACCCAGAATTCGCCGAATCAATTTTTCAAGTTTTCTTCCCTTTTTCAATGCCTCACCATTGGTAAAGTTGAAATCCGAATTAAATGAAACTCTAGGACGTTAAAGAGGGGAAGTTCCTCTTTCATTTGCGCCGAAAACCAGCTCTCTAGCTGGTCTGGAACGGCAGCAATCACAAAAAGTTTTCAAAAAAACTTTAAATCGCTGTAACTTCTAAACTAGCAGAGATAGAGGGCCCAGAGTTGAACGGGAACAATTTTCAAAAAACCGAGTTTTGTTGTCTACAAGCATCAGGTATCCTCCAGAACAACTTTAAACTGCTCTACAAGCCAAGCGGAAAGAGCTAGAGTACCCAGAATTCGCCGAATCAATTTTTCAAGTTTTCGTATAAGGGTGGTTTTCTTCCCTTTTTCAATGCCTCACCATTGGTAAAGTTGAAATCCGAATTAAATGAAACTCTAGGACGTTAAAGAGGGGAAGTTCCTCTTTCATTTGCGCCGAAAACCAGCTCTCTAGCTGGTCTGGAACGGCAGCAATCACAAAAAGTTTTCAAAAAAACTTTAAATCGCTGTAACTTCTAAACTAGCAGAGATAGAGGGCCCAGAGTTGAACGGGAACAATTTTCAAAAAACCGAGTTTTGTTGTCTACAAGCATCACGTATCCTCCAGAACAACTTTAAACTGCTCTACAAGCCAAGCGGAAAGAGCTAGAGTACCCAGAATTCGCCGAATAAATTTTTCAAGTTTTCGTATATGGGTGGTTTTCTTCCCTTTTTCAATGCCTCACCATTGGTAAAGTTGAAATCCGAATTAAATGAAACTCTAGGACGTTAAAGAGGGAAAGTTCCTCTTTCATTTGCGCCGAAAACCAGCTCTCTAGCTGGTCTGGAACGGTAGCAATCACAAAAAGTTTTCAAAAAAACTTTAAATCGCTGTAACTTCTAAACTAGCAGAGATAGAGGGCCCAGAGTTGAACGGGAACAATTTTCAAAAAACCGAGTTTTGTTGTCTACAAGCATCAGGTATCCTCCAGAACAACTTTAAACTGCTCTACAAGCCAAGCGGAAAGAGCTAGAGTACCCAGAATTCGCCGAATCAATTTTTCAAGTTTTCGTATAAGGGTGGTTTTCTTCCCTTTTTCAATGCCTCACCATTGGTAAAGTTGAAATCCGAATTAAATGAAACTCTAGGACGTTAAAGAGGGGAAGTTCCTCTTTCATTTGCGCCGAAAACCAGCTCTCTAGCTGGTCTGGAACGGCAGCAATCACAAAAAGTTTTCAAAAAAACTTTAAATCGCTGTAACTTCTAAACTAGCAGAGATAGAGGGCCCAGAGTTGAACGGGAACAATTTTCAAAAAACCGAGTTTTGTTGTCTACAAGCATCAGGTATCCTCCAGAACAACTTTAAACTGCTCTACAAGCCAAGCGGAAAGAGCTAGAGTACCCAGAATTCGCCGAATCAATTTTTCAAGTTTTCTTCCCTTTTTCAATGCCTCACCATTGGTAAAGTTGAAATCCGAATTAAATGAAACTCTAGGACGTTAAAGAGGGGAAGTTCCTCTTTCATTTGCGCCGAAAACCAGCTCTCTAGCTGGTCTGGAACGGCAGCAATCACAAAAAGTTTTCAAAAAAACTTTAAATCGCTGTAACTTCTAAACTAGCAGAGATAGAGGGCCCAGAGTTGAACGGGAACAATTTTCAAAAAACCGAGTTTTGTTGTCTACAAGCATCAGGTATCCTCCAGAACAACTTTAAACTGCTCTACAAGCCAAGCGGAAAGAGCTAGAGTACCCAGAATTCGCCGAATCAATTTTTCAAGTTTTCGTATATGGGTGGTTTTCTTCCCTTTTTCAATGCCTCACCATTGGTAAAGTTGAAATCCGAATTAAATGAAACTCTAGGACGTTAAAGAGGGAAAGTTCCTCTTTCATTTGCGCCGAAAACCAGCTCTCTAGCTGGTCTGGAACGGCAGCAATCACAAAAAGTTTTCAAAAAAACTTTAAATCGCTGTAACTTCTAAACTAGCAGAGATAGAGGGCCCAGAGTTGAACGGGAACAATTTTCAAAAAACCGAGTTTTGTTGTCTACAAGCATCAGGTATCCTCCAGAACAACTTTAAACTGCTCTACAAGCCAAGCGGAAAGAGCTAGAGTACCCAGAATTCGCCGAATCAATTTTTCAAGTTTTCGTATATGGGTGGTTTTCTTCCCTTTTTCAATGCCTCACCATTGGTAAAGTTGAAATCCGAATTAAATGAAACTCTAGGACGTTAAAGAGGGGAAGTTCCTCTTTCATATGCGCCGAAAACCAGCTCTCTAGCTGGTCTGGAACGGCAGCAATCACAAAAAGTTTTCAAAAAAACTTTAAATCGCTGTAACTTCTAAACTAGCAGAGATAGAGGGCCCAGAGTTGAACGGGAACAATTTTCAAAAAACCGAGTTTTGTTGTCTACAAGCATCAGGTATCCTCCAGAACAACTTTAAACTGCTCTACAAGCCAAGCGGAAAGAGCTAGAGTACCCAGAATTCGCCGAATCAATTTTTCAAGTTTTCGTATATGGCTGGTTTTCTTCCCTTTTTCAATGGCTCACCATTGGTAAAGTTGAAATCCGAATTAAATGAAACTCTAGGACGTTAAAGAGGGGAAGTTCCTCTTTCATTTGCGCCAAAAACCAGCTCTCTAGCTGGTCTGGAACGGCAGCAATCACAAAAAGTTTTCAAAAAAACTTTAAATCGCTGTAACTTCTAAACTAGCAGAGATAGAGGGCCCAGAGTTGAACGGGAACAATTTTCAAAAAACCGAGTTTTGTTGTCTACAAGCATCAGGTATCCTCCAGAACAACTTTAAACTGCTCTACAAGCCAAGCGGAAAGAGCTAGAGTACCCAGAATTCGCCGAATCAATTTTTCAAGTTTTCGTATATGGGTGGTTTTCTTCCCTTTTTCAATGCCTAACCATTGGTAAAGTTGAAATCCGAATTAAATGAAACTCTAGGACGTTAAAGAGGGAAAGTTCCTCTTTCATTTGCGCCGAAAACCAGCTCTCTAGCTGGTCTGGAACGGCAGCAATCACAAAAAGTTTTCAAAAAAACTTTAAATCGCTGTAACTTCTAAACTAGCAGAGATAGAGGGCCCAGAGTTGAACGGGAACAATTTTCAAAAAACCGAGTTTTGTTGTCTACAAGCATCAGGTATCCTCCAGAACAACTTTAAACTGCTCTACAAGCCAAGCGGAAAGAGCTAGAGTACCCAGAAATCGCCGATTCAATTTTTCAAGTTTTCGTATATGGGTGGTTTTCTTCCCTTTTTCAATGCCTCACCATTGGTAAAGTTGAAATCCGAATTAAATGAAACTCTAGGACGTTAAAGAGGGGAAGTTCCTCTTTCATTTGCGCCAAAAACCAGCTCTCTAGCTGGTCTGGAACGGCAGCAATCACAAAAAGTTTTCAAAAAAACTTTAAATCGCTGTAACTTCTAAACTAGCAGAGATAGAGGGCCCAGAGTTGAACGGGAAAAATTTTCAAAAAACCGAGTTTTGTTGTCTACAAGCATCAGGTATCCTCCAGAACAACTTTAAACTGCTCTACAAGCCAAGCGGAAAGAGCTAGAGTACCCAGAATTCGCCGAATCAATTTTTCAAGTTTTCGTATATGGGTGGTTTTCTTCCCTTTTTCAATGCCTCACCATTGGTAAAGTTGAAATCCGAATTAAATGAAACTCTAGGACGTTAAAGAGGGAAAGATCCTCTTTCATTTGCGCCGAAAACCAGCTCTCTAGCTGGTCTGGAACGGCAGCAATCACAAAAAGTTTTCAAAAAAACTTTAAATCGCTGTAACTTCTAAACTAGCAGAGATAGAGGGCCCAGAGTTGAACGGGAACAATTTTCAAAAAACCGAATTTTGTTGTCTACAAGCATCAGGTATCCTCCAGAACAACTTTAAACTGCTCTACAAGCCAAGCGGAAAGAGCTAGAGTACCCAGAATTCGCTGAATCAATTTTTCAAGTTTTCGTATATGGGTGGTTTTCTTCCCTTTTTCAATGCCTCACCATTGGTAAAGTTGAAATCCGAATTAAATGAAACTCTAGGACGTTAAAGAGGGGAAGTTCCTCTTTCATTTGCGCCGAAAACCAGCTCTCTAGCTGGTCTGGAACGGCAGCAATCACAAAAAGTTTTCAAAAAAACTTTAAATCGCTGTAACTTCTAAACTAGCAGAGATAGAGGGCCCAGAGTTGAACGGGAACAATTTTCAAAAAACCGAGTTTTGTTGTCTACAAGCATCAGGTATCCTCCAGAACAACTTTAAACTGCTCTACAAGCCAAGCGGAAAGAGCTAGAGTACCCAGAATTCGCCGAATCAATTTTTCAAGTTTTCGTATAAGGGTGGTTTTCTTCCCTTTTTCAATGCCTCACCATTGGTAAAGTTGAAATCCGAATTAAATGAAACTCTAGGACGTTAAAGAGGGGAAGTTCCTCTTTCATTTGCGCCGAAAACCAGCTCTCTAGCTGGTCTGGAACGGCAGCAATCACAAAAAGTTTTCAAAAAAACTTTAAATCGCTTTAACTTCTAAACTAGCAGAGATAGAGGGCCCAGAGTTGAACGGGAACAATTTTCAAAAAACCGAGTTTTGTTGTCTACAAGCATCAGGTATCCTCCAGAACAACTTTAAACTGCTCTACAAGCCAAGCGGAAAGAGCTAGAGTACCCAGAATTCGCCGAATCAATTTTTCAAGTTTTCGTATAAGGGTGGTTTTCTTCCCTTTTTCAATGCCTCACCATTGGTAAAGTTGAAATCCGAATTAAATGAAACTCTAGGACGTTAAAGAGGGGAAGTTCCTCTTTCATTTGCGCCGAAAACCAGCTCTCTAGCTGGTCTGGAACGGCAGCAATCACAAAAAGTTTTCAAAAAAACTTTAAATCGCTTTAACTTCTAAACTAGCAGAGATAGAGGGCCCAGAGTTGAACGGGAACAATTTTCAAAAAACCGAGTTTTGTTGTCTACAAGCATCAGGTATCCTCCAGAACAACTTTAAACTGCTCTACAAGCCAAGCGGAAAGAGCTAGAGTACCCAGAATTCGCCGAATCAATTTTTCAAGTTTTCGTATATGGGTGGTTTTCTTCCCTTTTTCAATGCCTCACCATTGGTAAAGTTGAAATCCGAATTAAATGAAACTCTAGGACGTTAAAGAGGGGAAGTTCCTCTTTCATATGCGCCGAAAACCAGCTCTCTAGCTGGTCTGGAACGGCAGCAATCACAAAAAGTTTTCAAAAAAACTTTAAATCGCTGTAACTTCTAAACTAGCAGAGATAGAGGGCCCAGAGTTGAACGGGAACAATTTTCAAAAAACCGAGTTTTGTTGTCTACAAGCATCAGGTATCCTCCAGAACAACTTTAAACTGCTCTACAAGCCAAGCGGAAAGAGCTAGAGTACCCAGAATTCGCCGAATCAATTTTTCAAGTTTTCGTATATGGCTGGTTTTCTTCCCTTTTTCAATGGCTCACCATTGGTAAAGTTGAAATCCGAATTAAATGAAACTCTAGGACGTTAAAGAGGGGAAGTTCCTCTTTCATTTGCGCCAAAAACCAGCTCTCTAGCTGGTCTGGAACGGCAGCAATCACAAAAAGTTTTCAAAAAAACTTTAAATCGCTGTAACTTCTAAACTAGCAGAGATAGAGGGCCCAGAGTTGAACGGGAACAATTTTCAAAAAACCGAGTTTTGTTGTCTACAAGCATCAGGTATCCTCCAGAACAACTTTAAACTGCTCTACAAGCCAAGCGGAAAGAGCTAGAGTACCCAGAATTCGCCGAATCAATTTTTCAAGTTTTCGTATATGGGTGGTTTTCTTCCCTTTTTCAATGCCTAACCATTGGTAAAGTTGAAATCCGAATTAAATGAAACTCTAGGACGTTAAAGAGGGAAAGTTCCTCTTTCATTTGCGCCGAAAACCAGCTCTCTAGCTGGTCTGGAACGGCAGCAATCACAAAAAGTTTTCAAAAAAACTTTAAATCGCTGTAACTTCTAAACTAGCAGAGATAGAGGGCCCAGAGTTGAACGGGAACAATTTTCAAAAAACCGAGTTTTGTTGTCTACAAGCATCAGGTATCCTCCAGAACAACTTTAAACTGCTCTACAAGCCAAGCGGAAAGAGCTAGAGTACCCAGAAATCGCCGATTCAATTTTTCAAGTTTTCGTATATGGGTGGTTTTCTTCCCTTTTTCAATGCCTCACCATTGGTAAAGTTGAAATCCGAATTAAATGAAACTCTAGGACGTTAAAGAGGGGAAGTTCCTCTTTCATTTGCGCCAAAAACCAGCTCTCTAGCTGGTCTGGAACGGCAGCAATCACAAAAAGTTTTCAAAAAAACTTTAAATCGCTGTAACTTCTAAACTAGCAGAGATAGAGGGCCCAGAGTTGAACGGGAAAAATTTTCAAAAAACCGAGTTTTGTTGTCTACAAGCATCAGGTATCCTCCAGAACAACTTTAAACTGCTCTACAAGCCAAGCGGAAAGAGCTAGAGTACCCAGAATTCGCCGAATCAATTTTTCAAGTTTTCGTATATGGGTGGTTTTCTTCCCTTTTTCAATGCCTCACCATTGGTAAAGTTGAAATCCGAATTAAATGAAACTCTAGGACGTTAAAGAGGGAAAGATCCTCTTTCATTTGCGCCGAAAACCAGCTCTCTAGCTGGTCTGGAACGGCAGCAATCACAAAAAGTTTTCAAAAAAACTTTAAATCGCTGTAACTTCTAAACTAGCAGAGATAGAGGGCCCAGAGTTGAACGGGAACAATTTTCAAAAAACCGAATTTTGTTGTCTACAAGCATCAGGTATCCTCCAGAACAACTTTAAACTGCTCTACAAGCCAAGCGGAAAGAGCTAGAGTACCCAGAATTCGCTGAATCAATTTTTCAAGTTTTCGTATATGGGTGGTTTTCTTCCCTTTTTCAATGCCTCACCATTGGTAAAGTTGAAATCCGAATTAAATGAAACTCTAGGACGTTAAAGAGGGGAAGTTCCTCTTTCATTTGCGCCGAAAACCAGCTCTCTAGCTGGTCTGGAACGGCAGCAATCACAAAAAGTTTTCAAAAAAACTTTAAATCGCTGTAACTTCTAAACTAGCAGAGATAGAGGGCCCAGAGTTGAACGGGAACAATTTTCAAAAAACCGAGTTTTGTTGTCTACAAGCATCAGGTATCCTCCAGAACAACTTTAAACTGCTCTACAAGCCAAGCGGAAAGAGCTAGAGTACCCAGAATTCGCCGAATCAATTTTTCAAGTTTTCGTATAAGGGTGGTTTTCTTCCCTTTTTCAATGCCTCACCATTGGTAAAGTTGAAATCCGAATTAAATGAAACTCTAGGACGTTAAAGAGGGGAAGTTCCTCTTTCATTTGCGCCGAAAACCAGCTCTCTAGCTGGTCTGGAACGGCAGCAATCACAAAAAGTTTTCAAAAAAACTTTAAATCGCTTTAACTTCTAAACTAGCAGAGATAGAGGGCCCAGAGTTGAACGGGAACAATTTTCAAAAAACCGAGTTTTGTTGTCTACAAGCATCAGGTATCCTCCAGAACAACTTTAAACTGCTCTACAAGCCAAGCGGAAAGAGCTAGAGTACCCAGAATTCGCCGAATCAATTTTTCAAGTTTTCGTATATGGGTGGTTTTCTTCCCTTTTTCAATGCCTCACCATTGGTAAAGTTGAAATCCGAATTAAATGAAACTCTAGGACGTTAAAGAGGGGAAGTTCCTCTTTCATTTGCGCCGAAAACCAGCTCTCTAGCTGGTCTGGAACGGCAGCAATCACAAAAAGTTTTCAAAAAAACTTTAAATCGCTGTAACTTCTAAACTCTACAAGCATCAGGTATCCTCCAGAACAACTTTAAACTGCTCTACAAGCCAAGCGGAAAGAGCTAGAGTACCCAGAATTCGCCGAATCAATTTTTCAAGTTTTCGTATATGGGTGGTTTTCTTCCCTTTTTCAATGCCTCACCATTGGTAAAGTTGAAATCCGAATTAAATGAAACTCTAGGACGTTAAAGAGGGGAAGTTCCTCTTTCATTTGCGCCGAAAACCAGCTCTCTAGCTGGTCTGGAACGGCAGCAATCACAAAAAGTTTTCAAAAAAACTTTAAATCGCTGTAACTTCTAAACTAGCAGAGATAGAGGGCCCAGAGTTGAACGGGAACAATTTTCAAAGTTTGTTGTCTACAAGCATCAGGTATCCTCCAGAACAACTTTAAACTGCTCTACAAGCCAAGCGGAAAGAGCTAGAGTACCCAGAATTCGCCGAATCAATTTTTCAAGTTTTCGTATATGGGTGGTTTTCTTCCCTTTTTCAATGCCTCACCATTGGTAAAGTTGAAATCCGAATTAAATGAAACTCTAGGACGTTAAAGAGGGGAAGTTCCTCTTTCATTTGCGCCGAAAACCAGCTCTCTAGCTGGTCTGGAACGGCAGCAATCACAAAAAGTTTTCAAAAAAACTTTAAATCGCTGTAACTTCTAAACTAGCAGAGATAGAGGGCCCAGAGTTGAACGGGAACAATTTTCAAAAAACCGAGTTTTGTTATCTACAAGCATCAGGTATCCTCCAGAACAACTTTAAACTGCTCTACAAGCCAAGCGGAAAGAGCTAGAGTACCCAGAATTCGCCGAATCAATTTTTCAAGTTTTCGTATATGGGTGGTTTTCTTCCCTTTTTCAATGGCTCACCATTGGTAAAGTTGAAATCCGAATTAAATGAAACTCTAGGACGTTAAAGAGGGGAAGTTCCTCTTTCATTTGCGCCGAAAACCAGCTCTCTAGCTGGTCTGGAACGGCAGCAATCACAAAAAGTTTTCAAAAAAACTTTAAATCGCTGTAACTTCTAAACTAGCAGAGATAGAGGGCCCAGAGTTGAACGGGAACAATTTTCAAAAAACCGAGTTTTGTTGTCTACAAGCATCAGGTATCCTCCAGAACAACTTTAAACTGCTCTACAAGCCAAGCGGAAAGAGCTAGAGTACCCAGAATTCGCCGAATCAATTTTTCAAGTATTCGTATATGGGTGGTTTTCTTCCCTTTTTCAATGCCTCACCATTGGTAAAGTTGAAATCCGAATTAAATGAAACTCTAGGACGTTAAAGAGGGGAAGTTCCTCTTTCATTTGCGCCGAAAACCAGCTCTCTAGCTGGTCTGGAACGGCAGCAATCACAAAAAGTTTTCAAAAAAACTTTAAATCGCTGTAACTTCTAAACTAGCAGAGATAGAGGGCCCAGAGTTAAACGGGAACAATTTTCAAAAAACCGAGTTTTGTTGTCTACAAGCATCAGGTGTCCTCCAGAACAACTTTAAACTGCTCTACAAGCCAAGCGGAAAGAGCTAGAGTACCCAGAATTCGCCGAATCAATTTTTCAAGTTTTCGTATAAGGGTGGTTTTCTTCCCTTTTTCAATGCCTCACCATTGGTAAAGTTGAAATCCGAATTAAATGAAACTCTAGGACGTTAAAGAGGGGAAGTTCCTCTTTCATTTGCGCCGAAAACCAGCTCTCTAGCTGGTCTGGAACGGCAGCAATCACAAAAAGTTTTCAAAAAAACTTTAAATCGCTGTAACTTCTAAACTCTACAAGCATCAGGTATCCTCCAGAACAACTTTAAACTGCTCTACAAGCCAAGCGGAAAGTGCTAGAGTACCCAGAATTCGCCGAATCAATTTTTCAAGTTTTCGTATATGGGTGGTTTTCTTCCCTTTTTCAATGGCTCACCATTGGTAAAGTTGAAATCCGAATTAAATGAAACTCTAGGACGTTAAAGAGGGGAAGTTCCTCTTTCATTTGCCCCGAAAACCAGCTCTCTAGCTGGTCTGGAACGGCAGCAATCACAAAAAGTTTTCAAAAAAACTTTAAATCGCTGTAACTTCTAAACTAGCAGAGATAGAGGGCCCAGAGTTGAACGGGAACAATTTTCAAAATTTGTTGTCTACAAGCATCAGGTATCCTCCAGAACAACTTTAAACTGCTCTACAAGCCAAGCGGAAAGAGCTAGAGTACCCAGAATTCGCCGAATCAATTTTTCAAGTTTTCGTATATGGGTGGTTTTCTTCCCTTTTTCAATGCCTCACCATTGGTAAAGTTGAAATCCGAATTAAATGAAACTCTAGGACGTTAAAGAGGGGAAGTTCCTCTTTCATTTGCGCCGAAAACCAGCTCTCTAGCTGGTCTGGAACGGCAGCAATCACAAAAAGTTTTCAAAAAAACTTTAAATCGCTGTAACTTCTAAACTAGCAGAGATAGAGGGCCCAGAGTTGAACGGGAACAATTTTCAAAAAACCGAGTTTTGTTATCTACAAGCATCAGGTATCCTCCAGAACAACTTTAAACTGCTCTACAAGCCAAGCGGAAAGAGCTAGAGTACCCAGAATTCGCCGAATCAATTTTTCAAGTTTTCGTATATGGGTGGTTTTCTTCCCTTTTTCAATGGCTCACCATTGGTAAAGTTGAAATCCGAATTAAATGAAACTCTAGGACGTTAAAGAGGGGAAGTTCCTCTTTCATTTGCGCCGAAAACCAGCTCTCTAGCTGGTCTGGAACGGCAGCAATCACAAAAAGTTTTCAAAAAAACTTTAAATCGCTGTAACTTCTAAACTAGCAGAGATAGAGGGCCCAGAGTTGAACGGGAACAATTTTCAAAAAACCGAGTTTTGTTGTCTACAAGCATCAGGTATCCTCCAGAACAACTTTAAACTGCTCTACAAGCCAAGCGGAAAGAGCTAGAGTACCCAGAATTCGCCGAATCAATTTTTCAAGTTTTCGTATATGGGTGGTTTTCTTCCCTTTTTCAATGGCTCACCATTGGTAAAGTTGAAATCCGAATTAAATGAAACTCTAGGACGTTAAAGAGGGGAAGTTCCTCTTTCATTTGCGCCGAAAACCAGCTCTCTAGCTGGTCTGGAACGGCAGCAATCACAAAAAGTTTTCAAAAAAACTTTAAATCGCTGTAACTTCTAAACTAGCAGAGATAGAGGGCCCAGAGTTGAACGGGAACAATTTTCAAAAAACCGAGTTTTGTTGTCTACAAGCATCAGGTATCCTCCAGAACAACTTTAAACTGCTCTACAAGCCAAGCGGAAAGAGCTAGAGTACCCAGAATTCGCCGAATCAATTTTTCAAGTATTCGTATATGGGTGGTTTTCTTCCCTTTTTCAATGCCTCACCATTGGTAAAGTTGAAATCCGAATTAAATGAAACTCTAGGACGTTAAAGAGGGGAAGTTCCTCTTTCATTTGCGCCGAAAACCAGCTCTCTAGCTGGTCTGGAACGGCAGCAATCACAAAAAGTTTTCAAAAAAACTTTAAATCGCTGTAACTTCTAAACTAGCAGAGATAGAGGGCCCAGAGTTAAACGGGAACAATTTTCAAAAAACCGAGTTTTGTTGTCTACAAGCATCAGGTATCCTCCAGAACAACTTTAAACTGCTCTACAAGCCAAGCGGAAAGAGCTAGAGTACCCAGAATTCGCCGAATCAATTTTTCAAGTTTTCGTATATGGGTGCTTTTCTTCCCTTTTTCAATGCCTCACCATTGGTAAAGTTGAAATCCGAATTAAATGAAACTCTAGGACGTTAAAGAGGGGAAGTTCCTCTTTCATTTGCGCCGAAAACCAGCTCTCTAGCTGGTCTGGAACGGCAGCAATCACAAAAAGTTTTCAAAAAAACTTTAAATCGCTGTAACTTCTAAACTAGCAGAGATAGAGGGCCCAGAGTTGAACGGGAACAATTTTCAAAAAACCGAGTTTTGTTGTCTACAAGCATCAGGTATCCTCCAGAACAACTTTAAACTGCTCTACAAGCCAAGCGGAAAGAGCTAGAGTACCCAGAATTCGCCGAATCAATTTTTCAAGTATTCGTATATGGGTGGTTTTCTTCCCTTTTTCAATGCCTCACCATTGGTAAAGTTGAAATCCGAATTAAATGAAACTCTAGGACGTTAAAGAGGGGAAGTTCCTCTTTCATTTGCGCCGAAAACCAGCTCTCTAGCTGGTCTGGAACGGCAGCAATCACAAAAAGTTTTCAAAAAAACTTTAAATCGCTGTAACTTCCAAACTCTACAAGCATCAGGTATCCTCCAGAACAACTTTAAACTGCTCTACAAGCCAAACGGAAAGAGCTAGAGTACCCAGAATTCGCCGAATCAATTTTTCAAGTTTTCGTATATGGGTGGTTTTCTTCCCTTTTTCAATGCCTCACCATTGGTAAAGTTGAAATCCGAATTAAATGAAACTCTAGGACGTTAAAGAGGGGAAGTTCCTCTTTCATTTGCGCCGAAAACCAGCTCTCTAGCTGGTCTGGAACGGCAGCAATCACAAAAAGTTTTCAAAAAAACTTTAAATCGCTGTAACTTCTAAACTAGCAGAGATAGAGGGCCCAGAGTTGAACGGGAACAATTTTCAAAAAACCGAGTTTTGTTATCTACAAGCATCAGGTATCCTCCAGAACAACTTTAAACTGCTCTACAAGCCAAGCGGAAAGAGCTAGAGTACCCAGAATTCGCCGAATCAATTTTTCAAGTTTTCGTATATGGGTGGTTTTCTTCCCTTTTTCAATGCCTCACCATTGGTAAAGTTGAAATCCGAATTAAATGAAACTCTAGGACGTTAAAGAGGGGAAGTTCCTCTTTCATTTGCGCCGAAAACCAGCTCTCTAGCTGGTCTGGAACGGCAGCAATCACAAAAAGTTTTCAAAAAAACTTTAAATCGCTGTAACTTCTAAACTAGCAGAGATAGAGGGCCCAGAGTTGAACGGGAACAATTTTCAAAAAACCGAGTTTTGTTGTCTACAAGCATCAGGTATCCTCCAGAACAACTTTAAACTGCTCTACAAGCCAAGCGGAAAGAGCTAGAGTACCCAGAATTCGCCGAATCAATTTTTCAAGTATTCGTATATGGGTGGTTTTCTTCCCTTTTTCAATGCCTCACCATTGGTAAAGTTGAAATCCGAATTAAATGAAACTCTAGGACGTTAAAGAGGGGAAGTTCCTCTTTCATTTGCGCCGAAAACCAGCTCTCTAGCTGGTCTGGAACGGCAGCAATCACAAAAAGTTTTCAAAAAAACTTTAAATCGCTGTAACTTCTAAACTAGCAGAGATAGAGGGCCCAGAGTTGAACGGGAACAATTTTCAAAAAACCGAGTTTTGTTGTCTACAAGCATCAGGTATCCTCCAGAACAACTTTAAACTGCTCTACAAGCCAAGCGGAAAGAGCTAGAGTACCCAGAGTAAAGTTGAAATCCGAATTAAATGAAACTCTAGGACGTTAAAGAGGGGAAGTTCCTCTTTCATTTGCGCCGAAAACCAGCTCTCTAGCTGGTCTGGAACGGCAGCAATCACAAAAAGTTTTCAAAAAAACTTTAAATCGCTGTAACTTCTAAACTAGCAGAGATATAGGGCCCAGAGTTGAACGGGAACAATTTTCAAAAAACCGAGTTTTGTTGTCTACAAGCATCAGGTATCCTCCAGAACAACTTTAAACTGCTCTACAAGCCAAGCGGAAAGAGCTAGAGTACCCAGAATTCGCCGAATCAATTTTTCAAGTTTTCGTATATGGGTGGTTTTCTTCCCTTTTTCAATGCCTCACCATTGGTAAAGTTGAAATCCGAATTAAATGAAACTCTAGGACGTTAAAGAGGGGAAGTTCCTCTTTCATTTGCGCCGAAAACCAGCTCTCTAGCTGGTCTGGAACGACAGCAATCACAAAAAGTTTTCAAAAAAACTTTAAATCGCTGTAACTTCTAAACTAGCAGAGATAGAGGGCCCAGAGTTGAACGGGAACAATTTTCAAAAAACCGAGTTTTGTTGTCTATAAGCATCAGGTATCCTCCAGAACAACTTTAAACTGCTCTACAAGCCAAGCGGAAAGAGCTAGAGTACCCAGAATTCGCCGAATCAATTTTTCAAGTTTTCGTATATGGGTGGTTTTCTTCCCTTTTTCAATGCCTCACCATTGGTAAAGTTGAAATCCGAATTAAATGAAACTCTAGGACGTTAAAGAGGGGAAGTTCCTCTTTCATTTGCGCCGAAAACCAGCTCTCTAGCTGGTCTGGAACGGCAGCAATCACAAAAAGTTTTCAAAAAAACTTTAAATCGCTGTAACTTCTAAACTAGCAGAGATAGAGGGCCCAGAGTTGAACGGGAACAATTTTCAAAAAACCGAGTTTTGTTGTCTACAAGCATCAGGTATCCTCCAGAACAACTTTAAACTGCTCTACAAGCCAAGCAGAAAGAGCTAGAGTACCCAGAATTCGTTTCAAGTTTTCGTATATGGGTGGTTTTCTTCCCTTTTTCAATGCCTCACCATTGGTAAAGTTGAAATCCGAATTAAATGAAACTCTAGGACGTTAAAGAGGGGAAGTTCCTCTTTCATTTGCGCCGAAAACCAGCTCTCTAGCTGGTCTGGAACGACAGCAATCACAAAAAGTTTTCAAAAAAACTTTAAATCGCTGTAACTTCTAAACTAGCAGAGATAGAGGGCCCAGAGTTGAACGGGAACAATTTTCAAAAAACCGAGTTTTGTTGTCTATAAGCATCAGGTATCCTCCAGAACAACTTTAAACTGCTCTACAAGCCAAGCGGAAAGAGCTAGAGTACCCAGAATTCGCCGAATCAATTTTTCAAGTTTTCGTATATGGGTGGTTTTCTTCCCTTTTTCAATGCCTCACCATTGGTAAAGTTGAAATCCGAATTAAATGAAACTCTAGGACGTTAAAGAGGGGAAGTTCCTCTTTCATTTGCGCCGAAAACCAGCTCTCTAGCTGGTCTGGAACGGCAGCAATCACAAAAAGTTTTCAAAAAAACTTTAAATCGCTGTAACTTCTAAACTAGCAGAGATAGAGGGCCCAGAGTTGAACGGGAACAATTTTCAAAAAACCGAGTTTTGTTGTCTACAAGCATCAGGTATCCTCCAGAACAACTTTAAACTGCTCTACAAGCCAAGCGGAAAGAGCTAGAGTACCCAGAATTCGCCGAATCAATTTTTCAAGTTTTCGTATATGGGTGGTTTTCTTCCCTTTTTCAATGCCTCACCATTGGTAAAGTTGAAATCCGAATTAAATGAAACTCTAGGACGTTAAAGAGGGGAAGTTCCTCTTTCATTTGCGCCGAAAACCAGCTCTCTAGCTGGTCTGGAACGGCAGCAATCACAAAAAGTTTTCAAAAAAACTTTAAATCGCTGTAACTTCTAAACTAGCAGAGATAGAGGGCCCAGAGTTGAACGGGAACAATTTTCAAAAAACCGAGTTCTGTTGTCTACAAGCATCAGGTATCCTCCAGAACAACTTTAAACTGCTCTACAAGCCAAGCGGAAAGAGCTAGAGTACCCAGAATTCGCCGAATCAATTTTTCAAGTTTTCTTCCCTTTTTCAATGCCTCACCATTGGTAAAGTTGAAATCCGAATTAAATGAAACTCTAGGACGTTAAAGAGGGGAAGTTCCTCTTCCATTTGCACCGAAAACCAGCTCTCTAGCTGGTCTGGAACGGCAGCAATCACAAAAAGTTTTCAAAAAAACTTTAAATCGCTGTAACTTCTAAACTAGCAGAGATAGAGGGCCCAGAGTTGAACGGGAACAATTTTCAAAAAACCGAGTTTTGTTGTCTACAAGCATCAGGTATCCTCCAGAACAACTTTAAACTGCTCTACAAGCCAAGCGGAAAGAGCTAGAGTACCCAGAATTCGCCGAATCAATTTTTCAAGTTTTCGTATATGGGTGGTTTTCTTCCCTTTTTCAATGCCTCACCATTGGTAAAGTTGAAATCCGAATTAAATGAAACTCTAGGACGTTAAAGAGGGGAAGTTCCTCTTTCATTTGCGCCGAAAACCAGCTCTCTAGCTGGTCTGGAACGGCAGCAATCACAAAAAGTTTTCAAAAAAACTTTAAATCGCTGTAACTTCTAAACTAGCAGAGATAGAGGGCCCAGAGTTGAACGGGAACAATTTTCAAAAAACCGAGTTTTGTTGTCTACAAGCATCAGGTATCCTCCAGAACAACTTTAAACTGCTCTACAAGCCAAGCGGAAAGAGCTAGAGTACCCAGAATTCGCCGAATCAATTTTTCAAGTTTTCGTATATGGGTGGTTTTCTTCCCTTTTTCAATGCCTCACCATTGGTAAAGTTGAAATCCGAATTAAATGAAACTCTAGGACGTTAAAGAGGGGAAGTTCCTCTTTCATTTGCGCCGAAAACCAGCTCTCTAGCTGGTCTGGAACGACAGCAATCACAAAAAGTTTTCAAAAAAACTTTAAATCGCTGTAACTTCTAAACTAGCAGAGATAGAGGGCCCAGAGTTGAACGGGAACAATTTTCAAAAAACCGAGTTTTGTTGTCTATAAGCATCAGGTATCCTCCAGAACAACTTTAAACTGCTCTACAAGCCAAGCGGAAAGAGCTAGAGTACCCAGAATTCGCCGAATCAATTTTTCAAGTTTTCGTATATGGGTGGTTTTCTTCCCTTTTTCAATGCCTCACCATTGGTAAAGTTGAAATCCGAATTAAATGAAACTCTAGGACGTTAAAGAGGGGAAGTTCCTCTTTCATTTGCGCCGAAAACCAGCTCTCTAGCTGGTCTGGAACGGCAGCAATCACAAAAAGTTTTCAAAAAAACTTTAAATCGCTGTAACTTCTAAACTAGCAGAGATAGAGGGCCCAGAGTTGAACGGGAACAATTTTCAAAAAACCGAGTTTTGTTGTCTACAAGCATCAGGTATCCTCCAGAACAACTTTAAACTGCTCTACAAGCCAAGCGGAAAGAGCTAGAGTACCCAGAATTCGCCGAATCAATTTTTCAAGTTTTCGTATATGGGTGGTTTTCTTCCCTTTTTCAATGCCTCACCATTGGTAAAGTTGAATTCCGAATTAAATGAAACTCTAGGACGTTAAAGAGGGGAAGTTCCTCTTTCATTTGCGCCGAAAACCAGCTCTCTAGCTGGTCTGGAACGGCAGCAATCACAAAAAGTTTTCAAAAAAACTTTAAATCGCTGTAACTTCTAAACTAGCAGAGATAGAGGGCCCAGAGTTGAACGGGAACAATTTTCAAAAAACCGAGTTCTGTTGTCTACAAGCATCAGGTATCCTCCAGAACAACTTTAAACTGCTCTACAAGCCAAGCGGAAAGAGCTAGAGTACCCAGAATTCGCCGAATCAATTTTTCAAGTTTTCTTCCCTTTTTCAATGCCTCACCATTGGTAAAGTTGAAATCCGAATTAAATGAAACTCTAGGACGTTAAAGAGGGGAAGTTCCTCTTCCATTTGCACCGAAAACCAGCTCTCTAGCTGGTCTGGAACGGCAGCAATCACAAAAAGTTTTCAAAAAAACTTTAAATCGCTGTAACTTCTAAACTAGCAGAGATAGAGGGCCCAGAGTTGAACGGGAACAATTTTCAAAAAACCGAGTTTTGTTGTCTACAAGCATCAGGTATCCTCCAGAACAACTTTAAACTGCTCTACAAGCCAAGCGGAAAGAGCTAGAGTACCCAGAATTCGCCGAATCAATTTTTCAAGTTTTCGTATATGGGTGGTTTTCTTCCCTTTTTCAATGCCTCACCATTGGTAAAGTTGAAATCCGAATTAAATGAAACTCTAGGACGTTAAAGAGGGGAAGTTCCTCTTTCATTTGCGCCGAAAACCAGCTCTCTAGCTGGTCTGGAACGACAGCAATCACAAAAAGTTTTCAAAAAAACTTTAAATCGCTCTAACTTCTAAACTAGCAGAGATAGAGGGCCCAGAGTTGAACGGGAACAATTTTCAAAAAACCGAGTTTTGTTGTCTATAAGCATCAGGTATCCTCCAGAACAACTTTAAACTGCTCTACAAGCCAAGCGGAAAGAGCTAGAGTACCCAGAATTCGCCGAATCAATTTTTCAAGTTTTCGTATATGGGTGGTTTTCTTCCCTTTTTCAATGGCTCACCATTGGTAAAGTTGAAATCCGAATTAAATGAAACTCTAGGACGTTAAAGAGGGGAAGTTCCTCTTTCATTTGCGCCGAAAACCAGCTCTCTAGCTGGTCTGGAACGGCAGCAATCACAAAAAGTTTTCAAAAAAACTTTAAATCGCTGTAACTTCTAAACTAGCAGAGATAGAGGGCCCAGAGTTGAACGGGAACAATTTTCAAAAAACCGAGTTTTGTTGTCTACAAGCATCAGGTATCCTCCAGAACAACTTTAAACTGCTCTACAAGCCAAGCGGAAAGAGCTAGAGTACCCAGAATTCGCCGAATCAATTTTTCAAGTTTTCGTATATGAGTGGTTTTCTTCCCTTTTTCAATGTCTCACCATTGGTAAAGTTGAAATCCGAATTAAATGAAACTCTAGGACGTTAAAGAGGGGAAGTTCCTCTTTCATTTGCGCCGAAAACCAGCTCTCTAGCTGGTCTGGAACGACAGCAATCACAAAAAGTTTTCAAAAAAACTTTAAATCGCTGTAACTTCTAAACTAGCAGAGATAGAGGGCCCAGAGTTGAACGGGAACAATTTTCAAAAAACCGAGTTTTGTTGTCTATAAGCATCAGGTATCCTCCAGAACAACTTTAAACTGCTCTACAAGCCAAGCGGAAAGAGCTAGAGTACCCAGAATTCGCCGAATCAATTTTTCAAGTTTTCGTATATGGGTGGTTTTCTTCCCTTTTTCAATGCCTCACCATTGGTAAAGTTGAAATCCGAATTAAATGAAACTCTAGGACGTTAAAGAGGGGAAGTTCCTCTTTCATTTGCGCCGAAAACCAGCTCTCTAGCTGGTCTGGAACGGCAGCAATCACAAAAAGTTTTCAAAAAAACTTTAAATCGCTGTAACTTCTAAACTAGCAGAGATAGAGGGCCCAGAGTTGAACGGGAACAATTTTCAAAAAACCGAGTTTTGTTGTCTACAAGCATCAGGTATCCTCCAGAACAACTTTAAACTGCTCTACAAGCCAAGCGGAAAGAGCTAGAGTACCCAGAATTCGCCGAATCAATTTTTCAAGTTTTCGTATATGGGTGGTTTTCTTCCCTTTTTCAATGCCTCACCATTGGTAAAGTTGAAATCCGAATTAAATGAAACTCTAGGACGTTAAAGAGGGGAAGTTCCTCTTTCATTTGCGCCGAAAACCAGCTCTCTAGCTGGTCTGGAACGGCAGCAATCACAAAAAGTTTTCAAAAAAACTTTAAATCGCTCTAACTTCTAAACTAGCAGAGATAGAGGGCCCAGAGTTGAACGGGAACAATTTTCAAAAAACCGAGTTTTGTTGTCTACAAGCATCAGGTATCCTCCAGAACAACTTTAAACTGCTCTACAAGCCAAGCGGAAAGAGCTAGAGTACCCAGAATTCGCCGAATCAATTTTTCAAGTTTTCGTATATTGGTGGTTTTCTTCCCTTTTTCAATGCCTCACCATTGGTAAAGTTGAAATCCGAATTAAATGAAACTCTAGGACGTTAAAGAGGGGAAGTTCCTCTTTCATTTGCGCCGAAAACCAGCTCTCTAGCTGGTCTGGAACGGCAGCAATCACAAAAAGTTTTCAAAAAAACTTTAAATCGCTGTAACTTCTAAACTAGCAGAGATAGAGGGCCCAGAGTTGAACGGGAACAATTTTCAAAAAACCGAGTTTTGTTGTCTACAAGCATCAGGTATCCTCCAGAACAACTTTAAACTGCTCTACAAGCCAAGCGGAAAGAGCTAGAGTACCCAGAATTCGCCGAATCAATTTTTCAAGTTTTCGTATATGGTTTATCTTCCCTTTTTCAATGCCTCACCATTGGTAAAGTTGAAATCCGAATTAAATGAAACTCTAGGACGTTAAAGAGGGGAAGTTCCTCTTTCATTTGCGCCGAAAACCAGCTCTCTAGCTGGTCTGGAACGGCAGCAATCACAAAAAGTTTTCAAAAAAACTTTAAATCGCTGTAACTTCTAAACTAGCAGAGATAGAGGGCCCAGAGTTGAACGGGAACAATTTTCAAAAAACCGAGTTTTGTTGTCTACAAGCATCAGGTATCCTCCAGAACAACTTTAAACTGCTCTACAAGCCAAGCGGAAAGAGCTAGAGTACCCAGAATTCGCCGAATCAATTTTTCAAGTTTTCGTATATGGGTGGTTTTCTTCCCTTTTTCAATGCCTCACCATTGGTAAAGTTGAAATCCGAATTAAATGAAACTCTAGGACGTTAAAGAGGGGAAGTTCCTCTTTCATTTGCGCCGAAAACCAGCTCTCTAGCTGGTCTGGAACGGCAGCAATCACAAAAAGTTTTCAAAAAAACTTTAAATCGCTGTAACTTCTAAACTAGCAGAGATAGAGGGCCCAGAGTTGAACGGGAACAATTTTCAAAAAACCGAGTTTTGTTGTCTACAAGCATCAGGTATCCTCCAGAACAACTTTAAACTGCTCTACAAGCCAAGCGGAAAGAGCTAGAGTACCCAGAATTCGCCGAATCAATTTTTCAAGTTTTCGTATATGGGTGGTTTTCTTCCCTTTTTCAATGCCTCACCATTGGTAAAGTTGAAATCCGAATTAAATGAAACTCTAGGACGTTAAAGAGGGGAAGTTCCTCTTTCATTTGCGCCGAAAACCAGCTCTCTAGCTGGTCTGGAACGGCAGCAATCACAAAAAGTTTTCAAAAAAACTTTAAATCGCTGTAACTTCTAAACTAGCAGAGATAGAGGGCCCAGAGTTGAACGGGAACAATTTTCAAAAAACCGAGTTTTGTTGTCTACAAGCATCAGGTATCCTCCAGAACAACTTTAAACTGCTCTACAAGCCAAGCGGAAAGAGCTAGAGTACCCAGAATTCGCCGAATCAATTTTTCAAGTTTTCGTATATGGGTGGTTTTCTTCCCTTTTTCAATGCCTCACCATTGGTAAAGTTGAAATCCGAATTAAATGAAACTCTAGGACGTTAAAGAGGGGAAGTTCCTCTTTCATTTGCGCCGAAAACCAGCTCTCTAGCTGGTCTGGAACGACAGCAATCACAAAAAGTTTTCAAAAAAACTTTAAATCGCTGTAACTTCTAAACTAGCAGAGATAGAGGGCCCAGAGTTGAACGGGAACAATTTTCAAAAAACCGAGTTTTGTTGTCTATAAGCATCAGGTATCCTCCAGAACAACTTTAAACTGCTCTACAAGCCAAGCGGAAAGAGCTAGAGTACCCAGAATTCGCCGAATCAATTTTTCAAGTTTTCGTATATGGGTGGTTTTCTTCCCTTTTTCAATGGCTCACCATTGGTAAAGTTGAAATCCGAATTAAATGAAACTCTAGGACGTTAAAGAGGGGAAGTTCCTCTTTCATTTGCGCCGAAAACCAGCTCTCTAGCTGGTCTGGAACGGCAGCAATCACAAAAAGTTTTCAAAAAAACTTTAAATCGCTGTAACTTCTAAACTAGCAGAGATAGAGGGCCCAGAGTTGAACGGGAACAATTTTCAAAAAACCGAGTTTTGTTGTCTACAAGCATCAGGTATCCTCCAGAACAACTTTAAACTGCTCTACAAGCCAAGCGGAAAGAGCTAGAGTACCCAGAATTCGCCGAATCAATTTTTCAAGTTTTCGTATATGGGTGGTTTTCTTCCCTTTTTCAATGCCTCACCATTGGTAAAGTTGAAATCCGAATTAAATGAAACTCTAGGACGTTAAAGAGGGGAAGTTCCTCTTTCATTTGCGCCGAAAACCAGCTCTCTAGCTGGTCTGGAACGGCAGCAATCACAAAAAGTTTTCAAAAAAACTTTAAATCGCTGTAACTTCTAAACTAGCAGAGATAGAGGGCCCAGAGTTGAACGGGAACAATTTTCAAAAAACCGAGTTTTGTTGTCTACAAGCATCAGGTATCCTCCAGAACAACTTTAAACTGCTCTACAAGCCAAGCGGAAAGAGCTAGAGTACCCAGAATTCGCCGAATCAATTTTTCAAGTTTTCGTATATGGGTGGTTTTCTTCCCTTTTTCAATGCCTCACCATTGGTAAAGTTGAAATCCGAATTAAATGAAACTCTAGGACGTTAAAGAGGGGAAGTTCCTCTTTCATTTGCGCTGAAAACCAGCTCTCTAGCTGGTCTGGAACGGCAGCAATCACAAAAAGTTTTCAAAAAAACTTTAAATCGCTGTAACTTCTAAACTAGCAGAGATAGAGGGCCCAGAGTTGAACGGGAACAATTTTCAAAAAACCGAGTTTTGTTGTCTACAAGCATCAGGTATCCTCCAGAACAAATTTAAACTGCTCTACAAGCCAAGCGGAAAGAGCTAGAGTACCCAGAATTCGCCGAATCAATTTTTCAAGTTTTCGTATATGGGTGGTTTTCTTCCCTTTTTCAATGCCTCACCATTGGTAAAGTTGAAATCCGAATTAAATGAAACTCTAGGACGTTAAAGAGGGGAAGTTCCTCTTTCATTTGCGCCGAAAACCAGCTCTCTAGCTGGTCTGGAACGGCAGCAATCACAAAAAGTTTTCAAAAAAACTTTAAATCGCTGTAACTTCTAAACTAGCAGAGATAGAGGGCCCAGAGTTGAACGGGAACAATTTTCAAAAAACCGAGTTTTGTTGTCTACAAGCATCAGGTATCCTCCAGAACAACTTTAAACTGCTCTACAAGCCAAGCGGAAAGAGCTAGAGTACCCAGAATTCGCCGAATCAATTTTTCAAGTTTTCGTATATGGGTGGTTTTCTTCCCTTTTTCAATGCCTCACCATTGGTAAAGTTGAAATCCGAATTAAATGAAACTCTAGGACGTTAAAGAGGGGAAGTTCCTCTTTCATTTGCGCCGAAAACCAGCTCTCTAGCTGGTCTGGAACGGCAGCAATCACAAAAAGTTTTCAAAAAAACTTTAAATCGCTGTAACTTCTAAACTAGCAGAGATAGAGGGCCCAGAGTTGAACGGGAACAATTTTCAAAAAACCGAGTTTTGTTGTCTACAAGCATCAGGTATCCTCCAGAACAACTTTAAACTGCTCTACAAGCCAAGCGGAAAGAGCTAGAGTACCCAGAATTCGCCGAATCAATTTTTCAAGTTTTCGTATATGGGTGGTTTTCTTCCCTTTTTCAATGCCTCACCATTGGTAAAGTTGAAATCCGAATTAAATGAAACTCTAGGACGTTAAAGAGGGGAAGTTCCTCTTTCATTTGCGCCGAAAACCAGCTCTCTAGCTGGTCTGGAACGGCAGCAATCACAAAAAGTTTTCAAAAAAACTTTAAATCGCTGTAACTTCTAAACTAGCAGAGATAGAGGGCCCAGAGTTGAACGGGAACAATTTTCAAAAAACCGAGTTTTGTTGTCTACAAGCATCAGGTATCCTCCAGAACAACTTTAAACTGCTCTACAAGCCAAGCGGAAAGAGCTAGAGTACCCAGAATTCGCCGAATCAATTTTTCAAGTTTTCGTATATGGGTGGTTTTCTTCCCTTTTTCAATGCCTCACCATTGGTAAAGTTGAAATCCGAATTAAATGAAACTCTAGGACGTTAAAGAGGGGAAGTTCCTCTTTCATTTGCGCCGAAAACCAGCTCTCTAGCTGGTCTGGAACGGCAGCAATCACAAAAAGTTTTCAAAAAAACTTTAAATCGCTGTAACTTCTAAACTAGCAGAGATAGAGGGCCCAGAGTTGAACGGGAACAATTTTCAAAAAACCGAGTTTTGTTGTCTACAAGCATCAGGTATCCTCCAGAACAACTTTAAACTGCTCTACAAGCCAAGCGGAAAGAGCTAGAGTACCCAGAATTCGCCGAATCAATTTTTCAAGTTTTCGTATATGGGTGGTTTTCTTCCCTTTTTCAATGCCTCACCATTGGTAAAGTTGAAATCCGAATTAAATGAAACTCTAGGACGTTAAAGAGGGGAAGTTCCTCTTTCATTTGCGCCGAAAACCAGTTTTCAAAAAAACTTTAAATCGCTGTAACTTCTAAACTAGCAGAGATAGAGGGCCCAGAGTTGAACGGGAACAATTTTCAAAAAACCGAGTTTTGTTGTCTACAAGCATCAGGTATCCTCCAGAACAACTTTAAACTGCTCTACAAGCCAAGCGGAAAGAGCTAGAGTACCCAGAATTCGCCGAATCAATTTTTCAAGTTTTCGTATATGGGTGGTTTTCTTCCCTTTTTCAATGCCTCACCATTGGTAAAGTTGACATCCGAATTAAATGAAACTCTAGGACGTTAAAGAGGGGAAGTTCCTCTTTCATTTGCGCCGAAAACCAGCTCTCTAGCTGGTCTGAAACGGCAGCAATCACAAAAAGTTTTCAAAAAAACTTTAAATCGCTGTAACTTCTAAACTAGCAGAGATAGAGGGCCCAGAGTTGAACGGGAACAATTTTCAAAAAACCGAGTTTTGTTGTCTACAAGCATCAGGTATCCTCCAGAACAACTTTAAACTGCTCTACAAGCCATGCGGAAAGAACTAGAGTACCCAGAATTCGCCGAATCAATTTTTCAAGTTTTCGTATATGGGTGGTTTTCTTCCCTTTTTCAATGCCTCACCATTGGTAAAGTTGAAATCCGAATTAAATGAAACTCTAGGACGTTAAAGAGGGGAAGTTCCTCTTTCATTTGCGCTGAAAACCAGCTCTCTAGCTGGTCTGGAACGGCAGCAATCACAAAAAGTTTTCAAAAAAACTTTAAATCGCTGTAACTTCTAAACTAGCAGAGATAGAGGGCCCAGAGTTGAACGGGAACAATTTTCAAAAAACCGAGTTTTGTTGTCTACAAGCATCAGGTATCCTCCAGAACAACTTTAAACTGCTCTACAAGCCAAGCGGAAAGAGCTAGAGTACCCAGAATTCGCCGAATCAATTTTTCAAGTTTTCGTATATGGGTGGTTTTCTTCCCTTTTTCAATGCCTCACCATTGGTAAAGTTGAAATCCGAATTAAATGAAACTCTAGGACGTTAAAGAGGGGAAGTTCCTCTTTCATTTGCGCCGAAAACCAGCTCTCTAGCTGGTCTGGAACGGCAGCAATCACAAAAAGTTTTCAAAAAAACTTTAAATCGCTGTAACTTCTAAACTAGCAGAGATAGAGGGCCCAGAGTTGAACGGGAACAATTTTCAAAAAACCGAGTTTTGTTGTCTACAAGCATCAGGTATCCTCCAGAACAACTTTAAACTGCTCTACAAGCCAAGCGGAAAGAGCTAGAGTACCCAGAATTCGCCGAATCAATTTTTCAAGTTTTCGTATATGGGTGGTTTTCTTCCCTTTTTCAATGCCTCACCATTGGTAAAGTTGAAATCCGAATTAAATGAAACTCTAGGACGTTAAAGAGGGGAAGTTCCTCTTTCATTTGCGCCGAAAACCAGCTCTCTAGCTGGTCTGGAACGGCAGCAATCACAAAAAGTTTTCAAAAAAACTTTAAATCGCTGTAACTTCTAAACTAGCAGAGATAGAGGGCCCAGAGTTGAACGGGAACAATTTTCAAAAAACCGAGTTTTGTTGTCTACAAGCATCAGGTATCCTCCAGAACAACTTTAAACTGCTCTACAAGCCAAGCGGAAAGAGCTAGAGTACCCAGAATTCGCCGAATCAATTTTTCAAGTTTTCGTATATGGGTGGTTTTCTTCCCTTTTTCAATGCCTCACCATTGGTAAAGTTGAAATCCGAATTAAATGAAACTCTAGGACGTTAAAGAGGGGAAGTTCCTCTTTCATTTGCGCCGAAAACCAGCTCTCTAGCTGGTCTGGAACGGCAGCAATCACAAAAAGTTTTCAAAAAAACTTTAAATCGCTGTAACTTCTAAACTAGCAGAGATAGAGGGCCCAGAGTTGAACGGGAACAATTTTCAAAATTTGTTGTCTACAAGCATCAGGTATCCTCCAGAACAACTTTAAACTGCTCTACAAGCCAAGCGGAAAGAGCTAGAGTACCCAGAATTCGCCGAATCAATTTTTCAAGTTTTCGAATATGGGTGGTTTTCTTCCCTTTTTCAATGCCTCACCATTGGTAAAGTTGAAATCCGAATTAAATGAAACTCTAGGACGTTAAAGAGGGGAAGTTCCTCTTTCATTTGCGCCGAAAACCAGCTCTCTAGCTGGTCTGGAACGGCAGCAATCACAAAAAGTTTTCAAAAAAACTTTAAATCGCTGTAACTTCTAAACTAGCAGAGATAGAGGGCCCAGAGTTGAACGGGAACAATTTTCAAAATTTGTTGTCTACAAGCATCAGGTATCCTCCAGAACAACTTTAAACTGCTCTACAAGCCAAGCGGAAAGAGCTAGAGTACCCAGAATTCGCCGAATCAATTTTTCAAGTTTTCGTATATGGGTGGTTTTCTTCCCTTTTTCAATGGCTCACCATTGGTAAAGTTGAAATCCGAATTAAATGAAACTCTAGGACGTTAAAGAGGGGAAGTTCCTCTTTCATTTGCGCCGAAAACCAGCTCTCTAGCTGGTCTGGAACGGCAGCAATCACAAAAAGTTTTCAAAAAAACTTTAAATCGCTGTAACTTCTAAACTAGCAGAGATAGAGGGCCCAGAGTTGAACGGGAACAATTTTCAAAAAACCGAGTTTTGTTGTCTACAAGCATCAGGTATCCTCCAGAACAACTTTAAACTGCTCTACAAGCCAAACGGAAAGAGCTAGAGTACCCAGAATTCGCCGAATCAATTTTTCAAGTTTTCGTATATGGGTGGTTTTCTTCCCTTTTTCAATGCCTCACCATTGGTAAAGTTGACATCCGAATTAAATGAAACTCTAGGACGTTAAAGAGGGGAAGTTCCTCTTTCATTTGCGCCGAAAACCGGCTCTCTAGCTGGTCTGGAACGGCAGCAATCACAAAAAGTTTTCAAAAAAACTTTAAATCGCTGTAACTTCTAAACTAGCAGAGATAGAGGGCCCAGAGTTGAACGGGAACAATTTTCAAAATTTGTTGTCTACAAGCATCAGGTATCCTCCAGAACAACTTTAAACTGCTCTACAAGCCAAGCGGAAAGAGCTAGAGTACCCAGAATTCGCCGAATCAATTTTTCAAGTTTTCGTATATGGGTGGTTTTCTTCCCTTTTTCAATGCCTCACCATTGGTAAAGTTGAAATCCGAATTAAATGAAACTCTAGGACGTTAAAGAGGGGAAGTTCCTCTTTCATTTGCGCCGAAAACCAGCTCTCTAGCTGGTCTGGAACGGCAGCAATCACAAAAAGTTTTCAAAAAAACTTTAAATCGCTGTAACTTCTAAACTAGCAGAGATAGAGGGCCCAGAGTTGAACGGGAACAATTTTCAAAAAACCGAGTTTTGTTGTCTACAAGCATCAGGTATCCTCCAGAACAACTTTAAACTGCTCTACAAGCCAAGCGGAAAGAGCTAGAGTACCCAGAATTCGCCGAATCAATTTTTCAAGTTTTCGTATATGGATGGTTTTCTTCCCTTTTTCAATGCCTCACCATTGGTAAAGTTGACATCCGAATTAAATGAAACTCTAGGACGTTAAAGAGGGGAAGTTCCTCTTTCATTTGCGCCGAAAACCAGCTCTCTAGCTGGTCTGGAACGGCAGCAATCACAAAAAGTTTTCAAAAAAACTTTAAATCGCTGTAACTTCTAAACTAGCAGAGATAGAGGGCCCAGAGTTGAACGGGAACAATTTTCAAAAAACCGAGTTTTGTTGTCTACAAGCATCAGGTATCCTCCAAAACAACTTTAAACTGCTCTACAAGCCATGCGGAAAGAACTAGAGTACCCAGAATTCGCCGAATCAATTTTTCAAGTTTTCGTATATGGGTGGTTTTCTTCCCTTTTTCAATGCCTCACCATTGGTAAAGTTGAAATCCGAATTAAATGAAACTCTAGGACGTTAAAGAGGGGAAGTTCCTCTTTCATTTGCGCCGAAAACCAGCTCTCTAGCTGGTCTGGAACGGCAGCAATCACAAAAAGTTTTCAAAAAAACTTTAAATTGCTGTAACTTCTAAACTAGCAGAGATAGAGGGCCCAGAGTTGAACGGGAACAATTTTCAAAAAACCGAGTTTTGTTGTCTACAAGCATCAGGTATCCTCCAGAACAACTTTAAACTGCTCTACAAGCCCAGCGGAAAGAGCTAGAGTACCCAGAATTCGCCGAATCAATTTTTCAAGTTTTCGTATATGGGTGGTTTTCTTCCCTTTTTCAATGCCTCACCATTGGTAAAGTTGAAATCCGAATTAAATGAAACTCTAGGACGTTAAAGAGGGGAAGTTCCTCTTTCATTTGCGCCGAAAACCAGCTCTCTAGCTGGTCTGGAACGGCAGCAATCACAAAAAGTTTTCAAAAAAACTTTAAATCGCTGTAACTTCTAAACTAGCAGAGATAGAGGGCCCAGAGTTGAACGGGAACAATTTTCAAAAAACCGAGTTTTGTTGTCTACAAGCATCAGGTATCCTCCAGAACAACTTTAAACTGCTCTACAAGCCAAGCGGAAAGAGCTAGAGTACCCAGAATTCGCCGAATCAATTTTTCTAGTTTTCGTATATGGGTGGTTTTCTTCCCTTTTTCAATGCCTCACCATTGGTAAAGTTGAAATCCGAATTAAATGAAACTCTAGGACGTTAAAGAGGGGAAGTTCCTCTTTCATTTGCGCCGAAAACCAGCTCTCTAGCTGGTCTGGAACGGCAGCAATCACAAAAAGTTTTCAAAAAAACTTTAAATCGCTGTAACTTCTAAACTAGCAGAGATAGAGGGCCCAGAGTTGAACGGGAACAATTTTCAAAAAACCGAGTTTTGTTGTCTACAAGCATCAGGTATCCTCCAGAACAACTTTAAACTGCTCTACAAGCCAAGCGGAAAGAGCTAGAGTACCCAGAATTCGCCGAATCAATTTTTCAAGTTTTCGTATAAGGGTGGTTTTCTTCCCTTTTTCAATGCCTCACCATTGGTAAAGTTGACATCCGAATTAAATGAAACTCTAGGACGTTAAAGAGGGGAAGTTCCTCTTTCATTTGCGCCGAAAACCAGCTCTCTAGCTGGTCTGGAACGGCAGCAATCACAAAAAGTTTTCAAAAAAACTTTAAATCGCTGTAACTTCTAAACTAGCAGAGATAGAGGGCCCAGAGTTGAACGGGAACAATTTTCAAAAAACCGAGTTTTGTTGTCTACAAGCATCAGGTATCCTCCAGAACAACTTTAAACTGCTCTACAAGCCATGCGGAAAGAACTAGAGTACCCAGAATTCGCCGAATCAATTTTTCAAGTTTTCGTATATGGGTGGTTTTCTTCCCTTTTTCAATGCCTCACCATTGGTAAAGTTGAAATCCGAATTAAATGAAACTCTAGGATGTTAAAGAGGGGAAGTTCCTCTTTCATTTGCGCCGAAAACCAGCTCTCTAGCTGGTCTGGAACGGCAGCAATCATAAAAAGTTTTCAAAAAAACTTTAAATCGCTGTAACTTCTAAACTAGCAGAGATAGAGGGCCCAGAGTTGAACGGGAACAATTTTCAAAAAACCGAGTTTTGTTGTCTACAAGCATCAGGTATCCTCCAGAACAACTTTAAACTGCTCTACAAGCCAAGCGGAAAGAGCTAGAGTACCCAGAATTCGCCGAATCAATTTTTCAAGTTTTCGTATATGGGTGGTTTTCTTCCCTTTTTCAATGCCTCACCATTGGTAAAGTTGAAATCCGAATTAAATGAAACTCTAGGACGTTAAAGAGGGGAAGTTCCTCTTTCATTTGCGCCGAAAACCAGCTCTCTAGCTGGTCTGGAACGGCAGCAATCACAAAAAGTTTTCAAAAAAACTTTAAATCGCTGTAACTTCTAAACTAGCAGAGATAGAGGGCCCAGAGTTGAACGGGAACAATTTTCAAAAAACCGAGTTTTGTTGTCTACAAGCATCAGGTATCCTCCAGAACAACTTTAAACTGCTCTACAAGCCAAGCGGAAAGAGCTAGAGTACCCAGAATTCGCCGAATCAATTTTTCAAGTTTTCGTATATGGGTGGTTTTCTTCCCTTTTTCAATGCCTCACCATTGGTAAAGTTGAAATCCGAATTAAATGAAACTCTAGGACGTTAAAGAGGGGAAGTTCCTCTTTCATTTGCGCCGAAAACCAGCTCTCTAGCTGGTCTGGAACGGCAGCAATCACAAAAAGTTTTCAAAAAAACTTTAAATCGCTGTAACTTCTAAACTAGCAGAGATAGAGGGCCCAGAGTTGAACGGGAACAATTTTCAAAAAACCGAGTTTTGTTGTCTACAAGCATCAGGTATCCTCCAGAACAACTTTAAACTGCTCTACAAGCCAAGCGGAAAGAGCTAGAGTACCCAGAATTCGCCGAATCAATTTTTCAAGTTTTCGTATATGGGTGGTTTTCTTCCCTTTTTCAATGCCTCACCATTGGTAAAGTTGAAATCCGAATTAAATCCGTTCAACTCTGGGCCCTCTATCTCTGCTAGTTTAGAAGTTACAGCGATTTAAAGTTTTTTTGAAAACTTTTTGTGATTGCTGCCGTTCCAGACCAGCTAGAGAGCTGGTTTTCGACGCAAATGAAAGAGGAACTTCCCCTCTTTAACGTCCTAGAGTTTCATTTAATTCGGATTTCAACTTTACCAATGTTGAGCCATGGAAAAAGGGAAGAAAACCACCCATATACGAAAACTTGAAAAATTGATTCGGCTAATTCTGGGTACTCTAGCTCTTTCTGCTTGGCTTGTAGAGCAGTTTAAAGTTGTACTGGAGGACACCTGATGCTTGTAGACAACAAAACTCGGTTTTTTGAAAATTGTTCCCGTTCAACTCTGGGCCCTCTATCTCTGCTAGTTTATAAGTTACAGCGATTTAAAGTTTTTTTGAAAACTTTTTGTGATTGCTGCCGTTCCAGACCAGCTAGAGAGCTGGTTTTCGACGCAAATGAAAGAGGAACTTCCCCTCTTTAACGTCCTAGAGTTTCATTTAATTCGGATTTCAACTTTACCAATGTTGAGCCATGGAAAAAGGGAAGAAAACCACCCATATACGAAAACTTGAAAAATTGATTCGGCTAATTCTGGGTACTCTAGCTCTTTCTGCTTGGCTTGTAGAGCAGTTTAAAGTTGTACTGGAGGACACCTGATGCTTGTAGACAACAAAATTCGGTTTTTTGAAAATTGTTCCCGTTCAACTCTGGGCCCTCTATCTCTGCTAGTTTATAAGTTACAGCGATTTAAAGTTTTTTTGAAAACTTTTTGTGATTGCTGCCGTTCCAGACCAGCTAGAGAGCTGGTTTTCGGCGCAAATGAAAGAGGAACTTCCCCTCTTTAACGTCCTAGAGTTTCATTTAATTCGGATTTCAACTTTACCAATGTTGAGCCATTGAAAAAGGGAAGAAAACCACCCATATACGAAAACTTGAAAAATTGATTCGGCTAATTCTGGGTACTCTAGCTCTTTCCGCTTGGCTTGTAGAGCAGTTTAAAGTTGTACTGGAGGACACCTGATGCTTGTAGACAACAAAACTCGGTTTTTTGAAAATTGTTCCCGTTCAATTCTGGGCCCTCTATCTCTGCTAGTTTAGAAGTTACAGCGATTTAAATTTATATTGGAAACTTTTTGTGATTGCTTCCGTTCCAGACCTGCTAGAGAGCTGGTTTTCGGCGCAAATGAAAGAGGAACTTCCCCTCTTTAACGTCCTAGAGTTTCATTTAATTCGGATTTCAACTTTACCAATGGTGAGCCATTGAAAAAGGGAAAAAAACCACCCATATACGAAAACTTGAAAAATTGATTCGGCTAATTCTGGGTACTCTAGCTCTTTCCGCTTGGCTTGTAGGGCAGTTTAAAGTTGTACTGGAGGACACCTGATGCTTGTAGACAACAAAACTCGGTTTTTTGAAAATTGTTCCCGTTCAACTCTGGGCCCTCTATCTCTGCTAGTTTAGAAGTTACAGCGATTTAAAGTTTTTTTGAAAACTTTTTGTGATTGCTGCCGTTCCAGACCAGCTAGAGAGCTGGTTTTCGACGCAAATGAAAGAGGAACTTCCCCTCTTTAACGTCCTAGAGTTTCATTTAATTCGGATTTCAACTTTACCAATGGTGAGCCATGGAGAAAGGGAAAAAAACCACCCATATACGAAAACTTGAAAAATTGATTCGGCTAATTCTGGGTACTCTAGCTCTTTCCGCTTGGCTTGTAGAGCAGTTTAAAGTTGTAGTTAAAGTTGTAGTGGAGGACACCTGATGCTTGTAGACAACAAAACTCGGTTTTTTGAAAATTGTTCCCGTTCAATTCTGGGCCCTCTATCTCTGCTAGTTTAGAAGTTACAGCGATTTAAAGTTATATTGAAAACTTTTTGTGATTGCTGCCGTTCCAGACCAGCTAGAGAGCTGGTTTTCGACGCAAATGAAAGAGGAACTTCCCCTCTTTAACGTCCTAGAGTTTCATTTAATTCGGATTTCAACTTTACCAATGGTGAGCCATGGAGAAAGGGAAAAAAACCACCCATATACGAAAACTTGAAAAATTGATTCGGCTAATTCTGGGTACTCTAGCTCTTTCCGCTTGGCTTGTAGAGCAGTTTAAAGTTGTAGTGGAGGACACCTGATGCTTGTAGACAACAAAACTCGGTTTTTTGAAAATTGTTCCCGTTCAACTCTGGGCCCTCTATCTCTGCTAGTTTAGAAGTTACAGCGATTTAAAGTTTTTTTGAAAACTTTTTGTGATTGCTGCCGTTCCAGACCAGCTAGAGAGCTGGTTTTCGACGCAAATGAAAGAGGAACTTCCCCTCTTTAACGTCCTAGAGTTTCATTTAATTCGGATTTCAACTTTACCAATGGTGAGCCATGGAGAAAGGGAGAAAAACCACCCATATACGAAAACTTGAAAAATTGATTCGGCTAATTCTGGGTACTCTAGCTCTTTCCGCTTGGCTTGTAGAGCAGTTTAAAGTTGTACTGGAGGACACCTGATGCTTGTAGACAACAAAACTCGGTTTTTTGAAAATTGTTCCCGTTCAACTCTGGGCCCTCTATCTCTGCTAGTTTAGAAGTTACAGCGATTTAAAGTTTTTTTGAACACTTTTTGTGATTGCTGCCGTTCCAGACCAGCTAGAGAGCTGGTTTTCGGCGCAAATGAAAGAGGAACTTCCCCTCTTTAACGTCCTAGAGTTTCATTTAATTCGGATTTCAACTTTACTAGTGGTGAGCCATAGAAAAAGGGAAGAAAACCACCCATATACGAAAACTTGAAAAATTGATTCGGCGAATTCTGGGTACTCTAGCTCTTTCTGCTTGGCTTGTAGAGCAGTTTAAAGTTGTACTGGAGGACACCTGATGCTTGTAGACAACAAAACTCGGTTTTTTGAAAATTGTTCCCGTTAAACTCTTGGCTCTCTATCTCCACTAGTTTAGAAGTTACAGCGATTTAAAGTTTTTTGAAAACATTTTGTGATTGCTGCCGTTCCAGACCAGCTAGAGAGCTGGTTTTCGACGCAAATGAAAGAGGAACTTCCCCTCTTTAACGTCCTAGAGTTTCATTTAATTCGGATTTCAACTTTTCCAATGTTGACCCATGGAAAAAGGGAAGAAAACCACCCATATACGAAAACTTGAAAAATTGATTCGGCTAATTCTGGGTACTCTAGCTCTTTCCGCTTGGCTTGTAGAGCAGTTTAAAGTTGTACTGGAGGACACCTGATGCTTGTAGACAACAAAACTCGGTTTTTTGAAAATTGTTCCCGTTCAATTCTGGGCCCTCTATCTCTGCTAGTTTAGAAGTTACAGCGATTTAAATTTATATTGGAAACTTTTTGTGATTGCTTCCGTTCCAGACCTGCTAGAGAGCTGGTTTTCGGCGCAAATGAAAGAGGAACTTCCCCTCTTTAACGTCCTAGAGTTTCATTTAATTCGGATTTCAACCTTACCAATGGTGAGCCATTGAAAAAGGGAAGAAAACCACCCATATACGAAAACTTGAAAAATTGATTCGGCTAATTCTGGGTACTCTAGTTCTTTCCGCTTGGCTTGTAGAGCAGTTTAAAGTTGTACTGGAGGACACCTGATGCTTGTAGACAACAAAACTCGGTTTTTTGAAAATTGTTCCCGTTGAATTCTGGGCCCTCTATCTCTGCTAGTTTAGAAGTTACAGCGATTTAAAGTTATATTGAAAACTTTTTGTGATTGCTGCCGTTCCAGACCAGCTAGAGAGCTGGTTTTCGGCGCAAATGAAAGAGGAACTTCCCCTCTTTACCGTCCTAGAATTTCATTTAATTCGGATTTCAACTTTACCAATGTTGAGTCATTGAAAAAGGGAAGAAAACCACCCATATACGAAAACTTGAAAAATTTATTCGGCTAATTCTGGGTACTCTAGCTCTTTCCGCTTGGCTTGTAGAGCAGTTTAAAGTTGTACTGGAGGACACCTGATGCTTGTAGACAACAAAACTCGGTTTTTTGAAAATTGTTCCCGTTCAACTCTGGGCCCTCTATCTCTGCTAGTTTAGAAGTTACAGCGATTTAAAGTTTTTTTGAAAACTTTTTGTGATTGCTGCCGTTCCAGACCAGATAGAGAGCTGGTTTTCGGCGCAAATGAAAGAGGAACTTCCCCTCTTTAACGTCCTAGAGTTTCATTTAATTCGGATTTCAACTTTACTATTGGTGAGCCATAGAAAAAGGGAAGAAAACCACCCTTATACGAAAACTTGAAAAATTGATTCCGCTAATTCTGGGTACTCTAGCTCTTTCCGCTTGGCTTGTAGAGCAGTTTAAAGTTGTACTGGAGGACACCGTATGCTTGTAGACAACAAAACTCGGTTTTTTGAAAATTGTTCCCGTTAAACTCTTGGCTCTCTATCTCCGCTAGTTTAGAAGTTACAGCGATTTAAAGTTTTTTGAAAACATTTTGTGATTGCTGCCGTTCCAGACCAGATAGAGAGCTGGTTTTCGGCGCAAATGAAAGAGGAACTTCCCCTCTTTAACGTCCTAGAGTTTCATTTAATTCGGATTTCAACTTTACTAGTGGTGAGCCATAGAAAAAGGGAAGAAAACCACCCATATACGAAAACTTGAAAAATTGATTCGGCTAATTCTGGGTACTCTAGCTCTTTCCGCTTGGCTTGTAGGGCAGTTTAAAGTTGTACTGGAGGACACCTGATGCTTGTAGACAACAAAACTCGGTTTTTTGAAAATTGTTCCCGTTCAACTCTGGGCCCTCTATCTCTGCTAGTTTAGAAGTTACAGCGATTTAAAGTTTTTTTGAAAACTTTTTGTGATTGCTGCCGTTCCAGACCAGCTAGAGAGCTGGTTTTCGACGCAAATGAAAGAGGAACGTCCTAGAGTTTCATTTAATTCGGATTTCAACTTTACCAATGGTGAGCCATGGAGAAAGGGAAAAAAACCACCCATATACGAAAACTTGAAAAATTGATTCGGCTAATTCTGGGTACTCTAGCTCTTTCCGCTTGGCTTGTAGGGCAGTTTAAAGTTGTACTGGAGGACACCTGATGCTTGTAGACAACAAAACTCGATTTTTTGAAAATTGTTCCCGTTCAACTCTGGGCCCTCTATCTCTGCTAGTTTAGAAGTTACAACGATTTAAAGTTTTTTTGAAAACTTTTTGTGATTGCTGCCGTTCCAGACCAGCTAGAGAGCTGGTTTACGACGCAAATGAAAGAGGAACTTCCCCTCTTTAACGTCCTAGAGTTTCATTTAATTCGGATTTCAACTTTACCAATGGTGAGCCATTGAAAAAGGGAAGAAAACCACCCATATACGAAAACTTGAAAAATTGATTCGGCTAATTCTGGGTACTCTAGCTCTTTCCGCTTGGCTTGTAGAGCAGTTTAAAGTTGTACTGGAGGACACCTGATGCTTGTAGACAACAAAACTCGGTTTTTTGAAAATTGTTCCCGTTAAACTCTTGGCTCTCTATCTCCGCTAGTTTAGAAGTTACAGCGATTTAAAGTTTTTTGAAAACATTTTGTGATTGCTGCCGTTCCAGACCAGATAGAGAGCTGGTTTTCGGCGCAAATGAAAGAGGAACTTCCCCTCTTTAACATCCTAGAGTTTCATTTAATACGGATTTCAACTTTACCAATGGTGAGCCATGGAAAAAGGGAAGAAAACCACCCATATACGAAAACTTGAAAAATTGACTCGGCTAATTCTGGGTACTCTAGCTCTTTCCGCTTGGCTTGTAGGGCAGTTTAAAGTTGTACTGGAGGACACCTGATGCTTGTAGACAACAAAACTCGGTTTTTTGAAAATTGTTCCCGTTCAACTCTGGGCCCTCTATCTCTGCTAGTTTAGAAGTTACAGCGATTTAAAGTTTTTTTGAAAACTTTTTGTGATTGCTGCCGTTCCAGACCAGCTAGAGAGCTGGTTTTCGGAGCAAATGAAAGAGGAACTTCCCCTCTTTAACGTCCTAGAGTTTCATTTAATTCGGATTTCAACTTTACCAATGGTGAGCCATTGAAAAAGAGAAGAAAACCACCCATATACGAAAACTTGGAAAATTGATTCGGCTAATTCTGGGTACTCTAGCTCTTTCCGCTTGGCTTGTAGAGCAGTTCAAAGTTGTACTGGAGGACACCTGATGCTTGTAGACAACAAAACTCGGTTTTTTGAAAATTGTTCCCGTTCAACTCTGGGCCCTCTAACTCTGCTAGTTTAGAAGTTACAGCGATTTAAAGTTTTTTTGAAACCTTTTTGTGATTGCTGCCGTCCCAAACCAGCTAGAGAGCTGATTTTTGGCGCAAATGAAAGAGGAACTTCCCCTCTTTAACGTCCTAGAGTTTCATTTAATTCGGATTTCAACTTTACCAATGGTGAGCCATGGAAAAGGGGAAGAAAACCATCCATATACGAAAACTTGAAAAATTGATTCGGCTAATTCTGGGTACTCTAGCTCTTTCCGCTTGGCTTGTAGAGCAGTTTAAAGTTGTACTGGAGGACACCTGATGCTTGTAGACAACAAAACTCGGTTTTTTGAAAATTGTTCCCGTTCAATTCTGGGCCCTCTATCTCTGCTAGTTTAGAAGTTACAGCGATTTAAAGTTTTTTTGAAAACTTTTTGTGATTGCTGCCGTTCCAGACCAGCTAGAGAGCTGGTTTTCGACGCAAATGAAAGAGGGACTTCCCCTCTTTAACGTCCTAGAGTTTCATTTAATTCGGATTTCAACTTTACCAATGTTGAGTCATTGAAAAAGGGAAGAAAACCACCCATATACGAAAACTTGAAAAATTGATTCGGCTAATTCTGGGTACTCTAGCTCTTTCCGCTTGGCTTGTAGGGCAGTTTAAAGTTGTACTGGAGGACACCTGATGCTTGTAGACAACAAAACTCGGTTTTTTGAAAATTGTTCCCGTTCAACTCTGGGCCCTCTATCTCTGCTAGTTTAGAAGTTACAGCGATTTAAAGTTTTTTTGAAAACTTTTTGTGATTGCTGCCGTTCCAGACCAGCTAGAGAGCTGGTTTTCGGAGCAAATGAAAGAGGAACTTCCCCTCTTTAACGTCCTAGAGTTTCATTTAATTCGGATTTCAACTTTACCAATGGTGAGCCATGGAGAAAGGGAAAAACCCACCCATATACGAAAACTTGAAAAATTGATTCGGCTAATTCTGGGTACTCTAGCTCTTTCCGCTTGGCTTGTAGAGCAGTTTAAAGTTGTACTGGAGGACACCTGATGCTTGTAGACAACAAAACTCGGTTTTTTGAAAATTGTTCCCGTTCAACTCTGGGCCCTCTATCTCTGCTAGTTTAGAAGTTACAGCGATTTAAAGTTTTTTTGAAAACTTTTTGTGATTGCTGCCGTTCCAGACCAGCTAGAGAGCTGGTTTTCGACGCAAATGAAAGAGGAACTTCCCCTCTTTAACGTCCTAGAGTTTCATTTAATTCGGATTTCAACTTTACCAATGGTGAGCCATGGAGAAAGGGAAAAAAACCACCCATATACGAAAACTTGAAAAATTGATTCGGCTAATTCTGGGTACTCTAGCTCTTTCCGCTTGGCTTGTAGAGCAGTTTAAAGTTGTACTGGAGGACACCTGATGCTTGTAGACAACAAAACTCGGTTTTTTGAAAATTGTTCCCGTTAAACTCTGGGCCCTCTATCTCTGCTAGTTTAGAAGTTACAGCGATTTAAAGTTTTTTTGAAAACTTTTTGTGATTGCTGCCGTTCCAGACCAGATAGAGAGCTGGTTTTCGGCGCAAATGAAAGAGGAACTTCCCCTCTTTAACATCCTAGAGTTTCATTTAATTCGGATTTCAACTTTACCAATGGTGAGCCATGGAAAAAGGGAAGAAAACCACCCATATACGAAAACTTGAAAAATTGACTCGGCTAATTCTGGGTACTCTAGCTCTTTCCGCTTGGCTTGTAGGGCAGTTTAAAGTTGTACTGGAGGACACCTGATGCTTGTAGACAACAAAACTCGGTTTTTTGAAAATTGTTCCCGTTCAACTCTGGGCCCTCTATCTCTGCTAGTTTAGAAGTTACAGCGATTTAAAGTTTTTTTGAAAACTTTTTGTGATTGCTGCCGTTCCAGACCAGCTAGAGAGCTGGTTTTCGACGCAAATGAAAGAGGAACTTCCCCTCTTTAACGTCCTAGAGTTTCATTTAATTCGGATTTCAACTTTACCAATGGTGAGCCATTGAAAAAGGGAAGAAAACCACCCATATACGAAAACTTGAAAAATTGATTCGGCTAATTCTGGGTACTCTAGCTCTTTCCGCTTGGCTTGTAGAGCAGTTTAAAGTTGTACTGGAGGACACCTGATGCTTGTAGACAACAAAACTCGGTTTTTTGAAAATTGTTCCCGTTCAACTCTGGGCCCTCTATCTCTGCTAGTTTAGAAGTTACAGCGATTTAAAGTTTTTTTGAAAACTTTTTGTGATTGCTGCCGTTCCAGACCAGCTAGAGAGCTGGTTTTCGACGCAAATGAAAGAGGAACTTCCCCTCTTTAACGCCCTAGAGTTTCATTTAATTCGGATTTCAACTTTACCAATGGTGAGCCATTGAAAAAGGGAAGAAAACCACCCATATACGAAAACTTGAAAAATTGATTCGGCTAATTCTGGGTACTCTAGCTTTTTCTGCTTGGCTTGTAGAGCAGTTTAAAGTTGTACTGGAGGACACCTGATGCTTGTAGACAACAAAACTCGGTTTTTTGAAAATTGTTCCCGTTAAACTCTTGGCTCTCTATCTCCGCTAGTTTAGAAGTTACAGCGATTTAAAGTTTTTTGAAAACATTTTGTGATTGCTGCCGTTCCAGACCAGATAGAGAGCTGGTTTTCGGCGCAAATGAAAGAGGAACTTCCCCTCTTTAACATCCTAGAGTTTCATTTAATACGGATTTCAACTTTACCAATGGTGAGCCATGGAAAAAGGGAAGAAAACCACCCATATACGAAAACTTGAAAAATTGACTCGGCTAATTCTGGGTACTCTAGCTCTTTCCGCTTGGCTTGTAGGGCAGTTTAAAGTTGTACTGGAGGACACCTGATGCTTGTAGACAACAAAACTCGGTTTTTTGAAAATTGTTCCCGTTCAACTCTGGGCCCTCTATCTCTGCTAGTTTAGAAGTTACAGCGATTTAAAGTTTTTTTGAAAACTTTTTGTGATTGCTGCCGTTCCAGACCAGCTAGAGAGCTGGTTTTCGGAGCAAATGAAAGAGGAACTTCCCCTCTTTAACGTCCTAGAGTTTCATTTAATTCGGATTTCAACTTTACCAATGGTGAGCCATTGAAAAAGAGAAGAAAACCACCCATATACGAAAACTTGGAAAATTGATTCGGCTAATTCTGGGTACTCTAGCTCTTTCCGCTTGGCTTGTAGAGCAGTTCAAAGTTGTACTGGAGGACACCTGATGCTTGTAGACAACAAAACTCGGTTTTTTGAAAATTGTTCCCGTTCAACTCTGGGCCCTCTAACTCTGCTAGTTTAGAAGTTACAGCGATTTAAAGTTTTTTTGAAACCTTTTTGTGATTGCTGCCGTCCCAAACCAGCTAGAGAGCTGATTTTTGGCGCAAATGAAAGAGGAACTTCCCCTCTTTAACGTCCTAGAGTTTCATTTAATTCGGATTTCAACTTTACCAATGGTGAGCCATGGAAAAGGGGAAGAAAACCATCCATATACGAAAACTTGAAAAATTGATTCGGCTAATTCTGGGTACTCTAGCTCTTTCCGCTTGGCTTGTAGAGCAGTTTAAAGTTGTACTGGAGGACACCTGATGCTTGTAGACAACAAAACTCGGTTTTTTGAAAATTGTTCCCGTTCAATTCTGGGCCCTCTATCTCTGCTAGTTTAGAAGTTACAGCGATTTAAAGTTTTTTTGAAAACTTTTTGTGATTGCTGCCGTTCCAGACCAGCTAGAGAGCTGGTTTTCGACGCAAATGAAAGAGGGACTTCCCCTCTTTAACGTCCTAGAGTTTCATTTAATTCGGATTTCAACTTTACCAATGTTGAGTCATTGAAAAAGGGAAGAAAACCACCCATATACGAAAACTTGAAAAATTGATTCGGCTAATTCTGGGTACTCTAGCTCTTTCCGCTTGGCTTGTAGGGCAGTTTAAAGTTGTACTGGAGGACACCTGATGCTTGTAGACAACAAAACTCGGTTTTTTGAAAATTGTTCCCGTTCAACTCTGGGCCCTCTATCTCTGCTAGTTTAGAAGTTACAGCGATTTAAAGTTTTTTTGAAAACTTTTTGTGATTGCTGCCGTTCCAGACCAGCTAGAGAGCTGGTTTTCGGAGCAAATGAAAGAGGAACTTCCCCTCTTTAACGTCCTAGAGTTTCATTTAATTCGGATTTCAACTTTACCAATGGTGAGCCATGGAGAAAGGGAAAAACCCACCCATATACGAAAACTTGAAAAATTGATTCGGCTAATTCTGGGTACTCTAGCTCTTTCCGCTTGGCTTGTAGAGCAGTTTAAAGTTGTACTGGAGGACACCTGATGCTTGTAGACAACAAAACTCGGTTTTTTGAAAATTGTTCCCGTTCAACTCTGGGCCCTCTATCTCTGCTAGTTTAGAAGTTACAGCGATTTAAAGTTTTTTTGAAAACTTTTTGTGATTGCTGCCGTTCCAGACCAGCTAGAGAGCTGGTTTTCGACGCAAATGAAAGAGGAACTTCCCCTCTTTAACGTCCTAGAGTTTCATTTAATTCGGATTTCAACTTTACCAATGGTGAGCCATGGAGAAAGGGAAAAAAACCACCCATATACGAAAACTTGAAAAATTGATTCGGCTAATTCTGGGTACTCTAGCTCTTTCCGCTTGGCTTGTAGAGCAGTTTAAAGTTGTACTGGAGGACACCTGATGCTTGTAGACAACAAAACTCGGTTTTTTGAAAATTGTTCCCGTTAAACTCTGGGCCCTCTATCTCTGCTAGTTTAGAAGTTACAGCGATTTAAAGTTTTTTTGAAAACTTTTTGTGATTGCTGCCGTTCCAGACCAGATAGAGAGCTGGTTTTCGGCGCAAATGAAAGAGGAACTTCCCCTCTTTAACATCCTAGAGTTTCATTTAATTCGGATTTCAACTTTACCAATGGTGAGCCATGGAAAAAGGGAAGAAAACCACCCATATACGAAAACTTGAAAAATTGACTCGGCTAATTCTGGGTACTCTAGCTCTTTCCGCTTGGCTTGTAGGGCAGTTTAAAGTTGTACTGGAGGACACCTGATGCTTGTAGACAACAAAACTCGGTTTTTTGAAAATTGTTCCCGTTCAACTCTGGGCCCTCTATCTCTGCTAGTTTAGAAGTTACAGCGATTTAAAGTTTTTTTGAAAACTTTTTGTGATTGCTGCCGTTCCAGACCAGCTAGAGAGCTGGTTTTCGACGCAAATGAAAGAGGAACTTCCCCTCTTTAACGTCCTAGAGTTTCATTTAATTCGGATTTCAACTTTACCAATGGTGAGCCATTGAAAAAGGGAAGAAAACCACCCATATACGAAAACTTGAAAAATTGATTCGGCTAATTCTGGGTACTCTAGCTCTTTCCGCTTGGCTTGTAGAGCAGTTTAAAGTTGTACTGGAGGACACCTGATGCTTGTAGACAACAAAACTCGGTTTTTTGAAAATTGTTCCCGTTCAACTCTGGGCCCTCTATCTCTGCTAGTTTAGAAGTTACAGCGATTTAAAGTTTTTTTGAAAACTTTTTGTGATTGCTGCCGTTCCAGACCAGCTAGAGAGCTGGTTTTCGACGCAAATGAAAGAGGAACTTCCCCTCTTTAACGTCCTAGAGTTTCATTTAATTCGGATTTCAACTTTACCAATGGTGAGCCATTGAAAAAGGGAAGAAAACCACCCATATACGAAAACTTGAAAAATTGATTCGGCTAATTCTGGGTACTCTAGCTTTTTCTGCTTGGCTTGTAGAGCAGTTTAAAGTTGTACTGGAGGACACCTGATGCTTGTAGACAACAAAACTCGGTTTTTTGAAAATTGTTCCCGTTAAACTCTTGGCTCTCTATCTCCGCTAGTTTAGAAGTTACAGCGATTTAAAGTTTTTTGAAAACATTTTGTGATTGCTGCCGTTCCAGACCAGCTAGAGAGCTGGTTTTCGACGCAAATGAAAGAGGAACTTCCCCTCTTTAACGTCCTAGAGTTTCATTTAATTCGGATTTCAACTTTACCAATGGTGAGCCATTGAAAAAGGGAAGAAAACCACCCATATACGAAAACTTGAAAAATTGATTCGGCTAATTCTGGGTACTCTAGCTTTTTCTGCTTGGCTTGTAGAGCAGTTTAAAGTTGTACTGGAGGACACCTGATGCTTGTAGACAACAAAACTCGGTTTTTTGAAAATTGTTCCCGTTAAACTCTTGGCTCTCTATCTCCGCTAGTTTAGAAGTTACAGCGATTTAAAGTTTTTTGAAAACATTTTGTGATTGCTGCCGTTCCAGACCAGCTAGAGAGCTGGTTTTCGACGCAAATGAAAGAGGAACTTCCCCTCTTTAACGTCCTAGAGTTTCATTTAATTCGGATTTCAACTTTACCAATGGTGAGCCATGGAGGAAGGGAAAAAAACCACCCATATACGAAAACTTGAAAAATTGATTCGGCTAATTCTGGGTACTCTAGCTCTTTCCGCTTGGCTTGTAGAGCAGTTTAAAGTTGTACTGGAGGACACCTGATGCTTGTAGACAACAAAACTCGGTTTTTTGAAAATTGTTCCCGTTCAACTCTGGGCCCTCTATCTCTGCGAGTTTAGAAGTTACAGCGATTTAAAGTTTTTTTGAAAACTTTTTGTGATTGCTGCCGTTCCAGACCAGCTAGAGAGCTGGTTTTCGGCGCAAATGAAAGAGGAACTTCCCCTCTTTAACGTCCTAGAGTTTCATTTAATTCGGATTTCAACTTTACTAGTGGTGAGCCATAGAAAAAGGGAAGAAAACCACCCATATTCGAAAACTTGAAAAATTGATTCGGCTAATTCTGGGTACTCTAGCTCTTTCCGCTTGGCTTGTAGAGCAGTTTAAAGTTATACTGGAGGACACCTGATGCTTGTAGACAACAAAACTCGGTTTTTTGAAAATTGTTCCCGTTAAACTCTTGGCTCTCTATCTCCGCTAGTTTAGAAGTTACAGCGATTTAAAGTTTTTTGAAAACATTTTGTGATTGCTGCCGTTCCAGACCAGCTAGAGAGCTGATTTTCGACGCAAATAAAAGAGGAACTTCCCCTCTTTAACGTCCTAGAGTTTCATTTAATTCGGATTTCAACTTTACTAGTGGTGAGCCATAGAAAAAGGGAAGAAAACCACCCATATACGAAAACTTGAAAAATTGATTCGGCTAATTCTGGGTACTCTAGCTCTTCCCGCTTGGCTTGTAGAGCAGTTTAAAGTTATACTGGAGGACACCTGATGCTTGTAGACAACAAAACTCGGTTTTTTGAAAATTGTTCCCGTTAAACTCTTGGCTCTCTATCTCCGCTAGTTTAGAAGTTACAGCGATTTAAAGTTTTTTGAAAACATTTTGTGATTGCTGCCGTTCCAGACCAGCTAGAGAGCTGGTTTTCGACGCAAATGAAAGAGGAACTTCCCCTCTTTAACGTCCTAGAGTTTCATTTAATTCGGATTTCAACTTTACCAATGGTGAGCCATGGAGAAAGGGAAAAAAACCACCCATATACGAAAACTTGAAAAATTGATTCGGCTAATTCTGGGTACTCTAGCTCTTTCCGCTTGGCTTGTAGAGCAGTTTAAAGTTGTACTGGAGGACACCTGATGCTTGTAGACAACAAAACTCGGTTTTTTGAAAATTGTTCCCGTTCAACTCTGGGCCCTCTATCTCTGCTAGTTTAGAAGTTACAGCGATTTAAAGTTTTTTTGAAAACTTTTTGTGATTGCTGCCGTTCCAGACCAGCTAGAGAGCTGGTTTTCGGAGCAAATGAAAGAGGAACTTCCCCTCTTTAACGTCCTAGAGTTTCATTTAATTCGGATTTCAACTTTACTAGTGGTGAGCCATAGAAAAAGGGAAGAAAACCACCCATATACGAAAACTTGAAAAATTGATTCGGCTAATTCTGGGTACTCTAGCTCTTTCCGCTTGGCTTGTAGAGCAGTTTAAAGTTGTACTGGAGGACACCTGATGCTTGTAGACAACAAAACTCGGTTTTTTGAAAATTGTTCCCGTTCAACTCTGGGCCCTCTATCTCTGCTAGTTTAGAAGTTACAGCGATTTAAAGTTTTTTTGAAAACTTTTTGTGATTGCTGCCGTTCCAGACCAGCTAGAGAGCTGGTTTTCGGCGCAAATGAAAGAGGAACTTCCCCTCTATAACGTCCTAGAGTTTCATTTAATTCGGATTTCAACTTTACCAATGGTGAGCCATTGAAAAAGGGAAGAAAACCACCCATATACGAAAACTTGAAAAATTGATTCGGCTAATTCTGGGTACTCTAGCTCTTTCCGCTTGGCTTGTAGGGCAGTTTAAAGTTGTACTGGATGACACCTGATGCTTGTAGACAACAAAACTCGGTTTTTTGAAAATTGTTCCCGTTCAACTCTGGGCCCTCTATCTCTGCTAGTTTAGAAGTTACAGCGATTTAAAGTTTTTTTGAAAACTTTTTGTGATTGCTGCCGTTCCAGACCAGCTAGAGAGCTGGTTTTCGACGCAAATGAAAGAGGAACTTCCCCTCTTTAACGTCCTAGAGTTTCATTTAATTCGGATTTCAACTTTACCAATGGTGAGCCATTGAAAAAGGGAAGAAAACCACCCATATACGAAAACTTGAAAAATTGATTCGGCTAATTCTGGGTACTCTAGCTCTTTCCGCTTGGCTTGTAGAGCAGTTTAAAGTTGTACTGGAGGACACCTGATGCTTGTAGACAACAAAACTCGGTTTTTTGAAAATTGTTCCCGTTCAACTCTGGGCCCTCTATCTCTGCTAGTTTAGAAGTTACAGCGATTTAAAGTTTTTTTGAAAACTTTTTGTGATTGCTGCCGTTCCAGACCAGCTAGAGAGCTGGTTTTCGGAGCAAATGAAAGAGGAACTTCCCCTCTTTAACGTCCTAGAGTTTCATTTAATTCGGATTTCAACTTTACCAATGGTGAGCCATTGAAAAAGAGAAGAAAACCACCCATATACGAAAACTTGGAAAATTGATTCGGCTAATTCTGGGTACTCTAGCTCTTTCCGCTTGGCTTGTAGATCAGTTCAAAGTTGTACTGGAGGACACCTGATGCTTGTAGACAACAAAACTCGGTTTTTTGAAAATTGTTCCCGTTCAACTCTGGGCCCTCTATCTCTGCTAGTTTAGAAGTTACAGCGATTTAAAGTTTTTTTGAAAACTTTTTGTGATTGCTGCCGTTCCAGACCAGCTAGAGAGCTGGTTTTTGGCGCAAATGAAAGAGGAACTTCCCCTCTTTAACGTCCTAGAGTTTCATTTAATTCGGATTTCAACTTTACCAATGGTGAGCCATTGAAAAAGGGAAGAAAACCACCCATATACCAAAACTTGAAAAATTGATTCGGCGAATTCTGGGTACTCTAGTTCTTTCCGCTTGGCTTGTAGAGCAGTTTAAAGTTGTTCTGGAGGATACCTGATGCTTGTAGACAACAAAACTCGGTTTTTTGAAAATTGTTCCCGTTCAACTCTGGGCCCTCTATCTCTGCTAGTTTAGAAGTTACAGCGATTTAAAGTTTTTTTGAAAACTTTTTGTGATTGCTGCCGTTCCAGACCAGCTAGAGAGCTGGTTTTCGGCGCAAATGAAAGAGGAACTTCCCCTCTTTAACGTCCTAGAGTTTCATTTAATTCGGATTTCAAATTTACCAATAGTGATCCAAAGAAAAATGCAAGAAAATTACCCATATACGTAAAATTGAAAAATTGATTCGGCATATTCTGGGTAGTCCATCTCTTTCCGCTTGGCTTGTAGAGCAGTTTAAAGTTGTACTGGAGGACACCTGATGCCTGTAGACAACAAAACTCGGTTTTTTTAATATTCTTCCCGTTCAACTCTTGGCGCTCTATCTCTGCTAGTTTAGAAGTTACAGCGATTTAAAGTTTTTTTGACAAATATTGTCATGTGCTAGGGGACTTCTGATGTTTTTTGGCGATAAAACTCGGTTTAGTTTGTGGATGAAGTTTCATTAGAAGGCCATTTATTGGTGCGAAAACTTAAAGCAAAATATGTACACAAATAATGCAGAAAACCGACAACCGACTCCTTTGCATTGAAAACTAAGATGCAGCTGGTGATGTTGTTGTTCCTAATGTTGTTGCTGTTAATGGTGAATACAACAACCATGGCTATGGCGATGAGGCAACGACGATGATGGTGACGACAGCGAAGACGACGACATCGTCCAGCAAATCTCGAGGATTCCAGTGTTGCTGAATCTAAGTGTGAATGAATGTGTATGTGTGTGTGCGTGGTAGTACTTGAGAATGAAATATTATGCAGGATGACGGGAGAAGTGGGGCTAAGAAGAGGTCAGAAGTTAATATGAATCAATTTCACAGATCAAGCTGTGAATCCAGGACGAAGACGATATTGATAGGAAAATAGGGCAAGAAAAGTAAGGAAGAAAGGAAAAGAATACTGAGTGGCGAAGGGGAGATGTTGAGCGATCGGAGAGAAAGAGAGAGAAGAGTGAACTCGACTCTCAATTGAACGCATTAATATAAGATGAAGAATGAGGATTCTCTCAGGGGTAGATGGAGAGAGCAGAGAGAAGGGGAGAGTTATCGAGGATAGAAAGATAGAGAGGAAGAAGGAGGGAAATAGTAAAAGAGAGAGTTGTGAAGGGATCAAAATCGCGAGGAGAGTATTCGAAGGAAGCATAAAGGAGGGGATGAGTTTAGAAGGAACTGGGAGGAGCGAAATAGCAGTCTACGAGTCTCAGGGAAATGTGAAGTTCTGCCTGCGTTAGAGCAGCAAGTACAGAGAAAAATCAGGTCAACGCAGATAGTGAAATTCAGAGAGAGAGTGAGAGAGAGAGAGATATATATATAGAAAGAGAGAAATCGATGTGGTTTTCTCCATAATTTCTCGCATTGTATCCTGCAACGATGGCAATAAATCACAAATAATCATCAATTACGAGGCTGGCAACGGAGAACATGGTGTGCGAATGAGGAAGAGCGATTTACGGGGAGACCGAGGGAGTGGTAGAGATAGAGAAAGAGGGATAGTGTAGAGCATCAACAAAAATTGGCGAAATTTGTCATTTGAGCATCGACAGCAGACGAGCAGATAAACAACAAAAGCAACAGCAAATAGAATGGCAACAACAAACATGAATAAGAACTACCACAACAATGAGGGAAAACTTATAAAGGACAGGAACAAAGAAACAGCAATAGCATTAATATCAGTAACAACACGGCAATAACGACGTCAATAACAACAACAGCAACAACACCAGCAATATAACAACATAACACATAATTGTTGTCATCGTCGACAGCTGTCACTTATTTATGAACTGCCGGCCAGCATCAGCAAGACCAACGACAGCAATACAAAATAACAACAACAACAATACCCCTATTAATGTTGCAGTTGTTCATTAATAAATATCGCTATCACAGTCGCTGTCGTTGTCGGGTGGCAACGCCGCAATTAGACACAGAATCGACGGCAACAACGAACTCCCTCCAGCCGCACCTCAGCGACGGGGACAAAAGGTGTCGGAAATGGACGACTCGTCGTGCCCAATACACAGTCACACCCACACCCACACACACGCACACAGGCGTGGACATGGACAGCGAACATCACACGCAATGAAATATTTATAGGCTTTTCATCTCCCTCGCATCTCCTGCTGCTCCCATCTCGCCAGCTACTCCTCTCTATGAGGAAGAGATCCTCTCTTGCCACCATCCCCCACTTATCTTTCTCTCTGTCTCCCTCACTCGTTGGCGACCTTCGGTTACGACCTTTTTCTGCTACCTCAGCACAAATACCCGAAATTGTCCCAAATACATCTCCCATTTTTGCCTCTTCCTCAGTCATGATTGTCCCTACCTCCCGCCGGCCTCCTCCCTTCAACCTCACCCTCTCCCTCCTTACATCCTCCCCAGCCAACAGTAGCATTCTGGTCTCGCAATTATGTTCAATAATAAATTTCTCATTAATTTTTCTCCTCACTTTGACTTTTATTGTTCCGGCCATTGTGTGCTGTCCACCATCGTTGTTCTTGTTGTTGTTCCTATTGTCGGTTATTGGTGGTTACTATTTATGTTATTGTTGTTGGGTGTATTGTGCTAGTCGTTCTTGTTATTGTTGTTGTTGTTGCGGAATGATATGTGCTCACATTTGAACCTCATTTCTATGCGAGGGATTCCGGCGTCGACTGGCGAGTGTCGTGGAGTCCATTAGAAGTTGTTCGCGGCCTCCCGAGCTACCGATTTATCGCCGGTCGTTTGTTGCCATTAAACGAGAATATTCAATGTATTCCGCGTCCACTCGGCTGGTCCGGAGCCGGGAGGAAGAAGGAGCAGCAGGAATAAAAAATATTATGATTATGTTATGAATTTATTAATTTAATAATGATTGAACTACTAACAGAATTGGATTTAACTCCCAAATGGTGAAGTAGAAACACCCAATCACTAATTAGGAAAGCAATATCGTAATCCTGAAATCTGAACCCTGCCAAATAACCCCGAATGAGAAGTTTCGAGGCACAAAGTTAGAAATTCGCATCAACTTCAGGACTCCATTCGCACGTGTGTGTGTGAGAGGATAGTGAACGCATTTTCGTTGTTGTTGGTGTTGTTGATGTATAAGAGACGCGTCCCCGATGATGTCAACGCGCGGCCGCCTCGGAGCAGAGCCAAAATTAGGGCTGGCTTTGGTGAAGCACGCGACAGGCCGAGGAGAGAGAAAAACAAGCAGGGTAGGAGGAATAGGGCGAGTGGGATATAGAGAGAGAGAGAAAATGAAACGGAAAATCAGAGGAAGCCGCGGCAAATGCTAATGCAAAACGCTAACGTCGGCGACGGAGGCGGAGGCGTCAGGTCGGAGAGTGCGGAGGTTCGTCGGGCTTTCGCATCATCCACGCGCCGGACGCGGCCGATCGAGAAGATGATAATGATGATGACGTTGACAACAAAGCGGCATGGCTGGGGGCGAAGTTGGGCCCGCGGTCTGGCATTGCCCATCGGGCCTTACTGTCAACGGCTCCGGCGAAAGTTGCAATATGTGAATTTCCACGCATCGCTTCCTTCCGGCGGGCATACGTTTCCAATGAAGTGCGGCGCCGAAAGTGAGTCCGTCCGTCTGTCTGTGAGTCTGTCCGTCGGTGTGTGAATTTGTCTGTCGGTGTATGAGTCTATTCGTGTGAGCTGTTGTCTGTATGTGTGGTTACGACGAGCGGGCGTCGGGCGTCGGCGGACCGCCGTTTGTACAAACGTGCGCACTAATACAGATGAACGTACACGTGGTCACCGGGACTCACACACAAACATGCAAACACGCCCACACACACACACAGCCATGTGCACAAACGCAAGGATGCGGCGAAATTATCTGCAACTAAACTGCGCATAAATGCGTTGGCAACGGAAGTCACTGCTGAGTGCTTCGACACTCACACGGACACTTACTTACACACACACACTCGCGCAACGTGGGAGCGTGAGTGCGTGCTTCCGGGAAATGGAAGTGCGAAACACGGACAACCAAAGCAACAACAACAAGAACAGCAACAATGAGGCTTTGAATGGAGCTTCGGTCAAAAATTTGCAGCAGCAGCAACAACGACCGCAACTCTTGCAGCTTTATTGTCCCTCTTTATGAGTCTCTCACCCTCGCCCTCCCTCTGTTCTCTCTCCCGTCTCTCCTAACTCGTTCGCCACCCATCCTCCATTTCTCTCCCCCTGCCTCCGTCCATGGCCGGTCCGGCTACGTGGTGAAATCGCGAAATTGCAGTCTAATTGTAAGAATCCCCATGCATGCGCCTGTACTCCGGATTGCGTGTGTGTGTACATGTATGTGTGGTACCTCGCGCGTAGGCGCGCGTCGTTGGCAACGCGACCCGATCCGGGGAAATCACGGCTACGCGGACGCCATTGTTATTCGCGATACTGGCCGCGAGCCGTCTCAGTCTGCTCGCCCGACCCGCTGTCTGGGTGTGCGATTGCATGCAGGAATGAGGGTGTTTAGTTAATTGCGTCCTGTCCGACCGTCCGTCCGTCTGTCCGTCCGACCAGTGGCTGTCTGTCCCCAGAGCAGGTGGCTGTGTGTCACTCGACTGTTCGAATCCACGACTTCGCCATTGTTTCTGGGCAAAGAATCGGTCGTTCCTCTCCGGATCCTCCGATTATCCATCTTACCTGCCTATCCGTCAACAAGTTCATTAGTCTGCCTTCAATTATCCTGTCCTTTAATTCGAAAGCCTTACTGCTTACAGAAACTCTAATCGAACTACATGTATGAACGCATAAGTAAGCCTTTCCGGATCTCTGCCCACTGACTGACCTGACTGCCCACTGGTCGGATTGTCTACCTATGCCCCTCGGTCCGTGTTTCTCCCTGTCTCTCTCTCTCTCTCCCTCTCTCCATCCATCTGACTGTTTGTGCGAATGTTGCACGTCAATGAGATCTCAAGATGCGATCGCAGTAAATCGGACCAGAAATTTGCCGGCTTAACTGCGACTTTGCAGCGAATTCCAATTTGAAGTCGATGCCGGCCAAGCGTGGCCTACCGATGGACGGGATAATGGCCATATCGCGAGGTGTTGAGGACGACGCCTACTTGGAAGGGAGGCGAGGTCTGCTATTGCCGACTGAGGTTGACTCAGGTTGCCTGAGGTCGACTCGTCGACGGGAAGAGAATTCATTTCCCAAATAGAGCACACAAAAATAATTGCTAATTATAATTATAATTCGATGGGAACATTAGCGATTATTTTCCACCAATTCCTCATTGCTCAATAATATGGCAGCACTGCCGACTAACGATAGGCAGCGACTCGGCCTGACTGTCGACTGAATGATGTATTAATTGCCGCCGAAAGCCGCTAGCGAGTGCAGTGAATGCGTTTTATCGACGCCCTCTGGCAACTCCACACATCGAGTCGAGTTTGAGAGCCGTTAAGTGCCTGCGAGGGAGTGCGCGCATCTGTGAGTGTGTGTGTGTGTGTGTGCGTGTGCGTAGTCTGAGTGAATGCGCGCAAATTGCCAATTTACGCAGCAACATTCTAAATGCTAATCAACTCTCTAATCGCTCCTCTCCATGTGTTGGTGCCGAGCGCCGGAGTGTTTATGAGTGTGAGAGGATATGTGCATGTGAGCGTGTGTGCAACTGTTCGTGTGTGTTCGTTCGTATTGTGGGTGTTTGTCTCGCTGGCTCGGTTTCTGCTGACGGACATCTAATACATTCGTCTCCTCGGTCTCTGGCTCGTCCGCAAAGTCCGGTCGGTCAATTAAAATCAATGATGTGTCAGCGTTGCCAGAGGCCAAATACTCTCGGGACGGAGCAAAATTCAACGCGTGGGAGGAATCCTGAGAGTGAGAGACGGAGATAGAAATGTCCCCTGAAAATCAGTGGGGATTTTAGAGGAAAATAATGGGTATTCTTTCGTGAAATATTTTATTTAAGATTTCATTTCCACGAAATAATAAAAGTTATTTTCAAAATATTTTACTCTATTTTGAAAATATTTTCCTAATTATTACTATTATAATTTGTTTAAATTGATGTAATATGTTCTAATTGATTGAACATTATTGTGTAATTTTCTCAAAAGAAATGCATTTATTATAAGCGAACAATAAAGTAAACTACTTTATATCGATAATGTTAAATATTGCTAAAAAGGGATTCTATAAGAATTCGATTAACATAAAAAATTAATACAAATATAGGAATACTCGAAGAAAAATTCAAAACAGTTTTAGTAAAAATCATTCACCTCTATTTAATGAAATTCCAGAGAACTTCAAGGGCGCAGTTCATTCGGTAATTGGAAGTTCCCGCGAATGAGAAAATTTCCTTGGAAATATCTCTCGACTAAGGGACTCCTGCACACTTTTGTCATTCTGATAACTTACCTCTGTTTAATGAAATTCCAGAGAACTTCGGAAGACTAATTAAACTGGCAATTGAAAATTCCCGCGAATGGGGGGAATTTCAATAAAATGTTTCTTGACTCAGGTAATTCTGCACTTCTGCACTCTACTGAGATGGAATTGGTACGCAAATTATCATAAAAGTGCAGGTGAAATCATTATTGCACACGGCATAGGTGGCAACGCCGCTGGTTGCCAGTGCTGCCAACTCGAGATGTTGGCCCACTTACTGTGGCGGTCGTTGAAGCCACGGCGGAAACGAAGCCAAGTAATCAAAGGTGGAATTAATAAAATTGTGTCGCAAACAAAAATATTCCAAATTATGGAAAACGGCCACAACAACAGGGCCTATAAAAGAAACTCACGAAACCGTTAGAGACGGCAGGGGGTCGTCGCAAAAACAACAACAACTGCAACAACTACTGCGATTACTACTATTGCAAAGCAACAACAAGTGCCGGCGATATGGAGCCGATGCGGTGCGAAAGCTAATTAGATGTGTGGGAGGCGAGGCCGCGCGGAGGGCGACAGTCGGGGGGAGCGGGCGGTCCCTCGTCGTGGGCGAGGGGTGCGGATTACGTCGTGAGGTCGTGGTCACGTAATGGCGTCGTTCGATTGGCGCCCAAATAATATTGTTATTGCTTTGTCTGATTTTCGTTTTTTTTTTTTTGTTTGTTTTGACTGCGATCGGAGTTATATAAGTTTGGCCGATTGATTGATTGATGAATGGACTGAGCGATCGTGTGGACTCCGCGATGAGGGGAAGATTTTCCGCAGCCAAATTCAACAACAACATGCGACTATTCAAAAAAATAACAACTCCTTTGTTAAAATATTATCGAAATAAGCAATAGCGAAAACAAAAACAAACCTAAAAAATGCAATAACATCAAACTCAATTACGAATTCCATTACAATAACAAGACTCGAACTAAATAAATTTACATTTGAAAATTCTCTCTTCCTCTCCCTCTCCCTCTCGCTGTCACACATGCGAACGGAATCTCGCGGCTCGTGGCTAAAAAATGTCAATTAAACTTAATGGTTAGTGAAACGGCGAACGACGAGGAGGAGACCAGGAGAACGACGGAGTGAGAGAGAGAGGGAGGCAGACGGAACTATCATCGTCGCTGCTGAGAAAGAACAGATAATTATTTCGGTGAGGACCAAGTACCAGGAGAAGACCGAACAAGAGAGAAGGAGGTTCCTTCATCTCTCATTTCCTTCCCTCTCTCTCTCTCCATCTCCCTCGCTTTCTCCAGAACCGACTCTTCGACTCCTGCTGAAGGAATCAACGAAGTAAATGCAATTTATTCTCTCAGTGTTCATTCCGTCGATTTTTTGTCATCGTTATTTTTTGTTTCACTCTTATTCCTGGTGTGAAATTTTATATTGTTTTTGCTTTTAGTCAGTTTTTATTAATTTCCTAATTTTTTGTTTTTTCTTTTTTTAATTAAATGTTCTTCAGTGTTTTGTTTTCGGCTTTTTAGTTTTTTTGTTTTTTGTTTTTTGTTTCAAAAGTAACTTTTCGCTAAGAAACGAACGCTCGAAACTTTGGCTCCGACGGATGTCGTGCTAGGCGGAAGACGGAGACAACAGACAGCAGCACCGGAGCGAGCGAAAGAGATGGAGAGCGAGGCAGGGCATAGACAAAGCAGTGGAGACGAAGGGTGGGGGGCGGAGGGCGTGGACTCCCTGCACTTATTCTCAATTTACGTATTAATTATGACGCGTTAAAAAGAAACTTTTGTTCTTTGCGCTTCATAAAGCATAAAAGAATATATTACACTCCAGAGATAGGGAAGTAGAGAACGAGAGAGAGAGAGAGAGATAGAGTGGCAGACGGCGAGTGCTAGAAAGAGAGAGCGAGGGTGAGAGAGAACAAGAAGGAGTCCGTTACTACGGCTCGACGTTAAAAGTTTTCATTTTCAGCGCTGACATCAAAACCGGAAGCTCCGAAGTTCCCTTGACGGACGCCTCTGAGGGAGCGAAGACGATGAACGTCATCATCGTCATTATAATCATCACCGGTATCATGATCGTTATCATCATTGCTACCATCGTCATCGTTGCCATCATCTTTAGTAGGAGCGGAATATAATGAGTGGAAGAAGTTGGTTCGGCATTTGCTTCGTGTGCAAGAGTCCAGAGGAAGCCTTAAGCGAAAAATTCAATAATCCGGCGATAAGAGAAGAATCGAAACTCGCTTTAATTCCCAATTACGGATGGATGTTTAACAATCGGAATTCCTTTCCGCCTGAGGGGATTCGCAGATTCAGATGGCGGAGGGACTCGAGGCTTACGAGATGATTGGGGTCTTCCATTATATTCCATTCCATGTATATGGAGTGAGTCGGTGCCGGTGCCGGTGCCGCTGTCTCTGGTCCTGATGGCCTCTCTTCGATTGGTCGTAAAAGGAGTCGCGCCTCTTGTTCGGGGCGGGGCGGCGGGCGTTGCTCCGACTGCATCGGCAGTGGAAATTATGCAAATCGCTTTTCTCATCAAACCGCGCGACCGCGAGATCCGCAAACGTCAGACGGACGGCCGACGAACGGAGGACGATGTGGAAATTTAATATCGAAAGAATTACGATCGGGAGCTTTTGATGGGCGCCATATTAAAATACCTTAATACGCACTTTCATCGTCCTTCACACACACACACACGCGCGCCAGATATATGGCTATATGGTGTGTGTCGACACACACAGACGCAGTTACAGCGAGCCATGTGGCGTATGTCGTCATCTTGACAGTGGTGTTGTTGGTTTTATTGTTGTTGTTATTGTCGTTGTTATTATTCTTGTTATTGTTGATGTCATTGCCGCTGTTGTTACTGTAGTTGTGGTTGTTTGTTTTATTGCCGGCGTTGTTGCTATTATTGTAGTTGTTTTTCTGGCGGTTGGCAGTGGTTGTTGTTATGAAATGATGCATAATAAGCGAGATTTTATGAGTGTTTGATCGGCGAAATGACAGATTTTTATGTGCACCAGACACGGCCGCCATCTCGTCAACCATTCACCATCCCTCACACATCCTCGCCGCCCCCGACGGCACCGCCCTCGCTCCCTGGCCGCCCTCGCACCCGCCCGAGTTCGACACGTGTCGACCTCGGCTGCATTTGCATGAAGGAGAAGTTATCATGCAAGGTCCTCGTTCTCTCTCTTTCGATCTCTCTCTTTGCCCGGTCTCTCCTCAATCGGATGCCCTCGTGAGGGCTGGAGAAACGCTGGAGGATGAGAGAAGGTGGATGGAAGATGGCGACAGAAGGACGAGGGCCAGGAGGGCGAGGTGCAAAAGTGTGGAAACCGACGTAGACCTTAAAAGGCAGCGGAGAGGCCAGTGAGGAGGATCGGGGGAGGGGTTGACGCGGGGAGTGAGGACGACGTTTTCCATTTCGACGAAAGCTGGAGCTTAAAGGCATTTCCAGACTGCTGAGAATGGGAAGAAAAACTAAGAAGAGACACATAAAAGCAGAAAATCATAAACAATAAAAATCGTTAGAAAATTATAATGGGAAATCATAGGAAGAGAATGGAAATCATAAGAGAAATACTGTGCAATGGAAATAATCCAATACTACTGTCGAGTTCGGTTCGCTCCGTCGTCACAAAAAAGTTCTCTGGCAGTCGATTTAAAACGCTTTAAGCACATTTTCGAACTCACAACAAACGGAAACAAAAGCAGCAGGGGAAAAATGAACCACCAGAAAAACACCACGCCATTGTCATTCATCAAGATTTAGGCAGAGAAGAGGGAGGGAGAAAGGGAGAGTGGGGTGAGAGGAGCGAAGCCTCTCGTCAACTCAGTCATAATTTTTCACGTAATCGCCACGTGTTCGCGACCGAACAAAAACAACAACGGGAACAGCGACAACAACAACGACAACATAGCGAACAAGGACAACAACAACGACGCCCAAGTGGACAAAATAAAAACGGCGTCCCGGACACAGGCCGAACATACAAACCTGGGGCCTGAGGGGCCAGGACTGGGGATGGGGATGGGGGTTGAGTGAGGTGTCGGGGCCGCCACTCGGAATCCACAATTTGGAGCATTAAATTGAAACAAATCGCATTTTAAAACGCACGAGCGCCTCGGCGGCCTCCAGGAAGCCCCCGCCCTCCCCTCTCGTCGGCGAGGACCGCCATTTGCCGGTTGCCAACCACCGACCGACGACCGCCGCAACCCGCTCGGCCGAGCCACTGACAGACCCTCATTACGCCATAAATAATGACGTCCGCGGGCGTGGAGAGTGGGGCGGGTGGCGACGCCGCCGGTGGAGTCAGCCGCACAGACGCACGCACAGGCGAACGGGCTACGTTGACAACACTGACACAGCGACGGCCTGAGGCAGCGGCGGCGGCAGAAACGCCTAGAAGCACACTCATTAATTTTCCAATTTCGCTGGACAACAACAACAATGGCAATGGCAATGGCAATGGCACCAACAACAATGACAACGACAACGACAACAAATACAGAATCACATAAAAAACAAATTTGATAACAATAACAACAAATTTGATAACAATAACAGTTGTGGAAACAACAGCAACAAATCGAACAACAATAACAATAAAGACAACAACAAAACGAACAACAACAACAACAACACCACGTGGCAGAACCAAAGAACGCCAATAGACTTTACACCAAAAACAATGGTGGAGACAACGAAAACCAAGAACAAGAGGAGGAACGACGACGATATCGCCAACAACAATGTGTGGAGCACAGATAATAACAACAACAATAATAATATTTACAACAACAACACACCGCCATGAAGACCACAACGGAGGAAAAGCGATCGAGAGAGCGAGGGAGGGAGACAGGGAGATTGGGAGAGCGACTACAACAAAAGACGCCCACACGATGGCACCAAATTTTGAATATTAAATGAATTGGATGGAAGGACAGCGCGGCGGCGAAGAGGGGCGGTGAGTGGTTAGGGGGGGGGGGGTGTAGTGGCTTCGCGGACTGCAGGACGATTGGATGAAATGGTCGTAAAACACTTGAGCGACAACAAAACCGGGCAAACGTCGCCTTCACTCTGTGGACAGGGCGACAGAAGGACAGCGCAAAGGACAGACAGGGGGCAGTCAGGGGGACGGAGAGAAGGACAGACAGTCAGTCAGGCCGATGAACAGATAGATGCGATGAGCAGATGGACACGTGGGCAGACGACACCCGCCGATGGACAGCGGACAAGGGGATGAACAGAAGGACGAAGGGTCGAGTGGAAAAATGGACGAAAGCCCGGACAACGGCCGCATGGATGGACAGACGGACAGACAGACAATTCAACGGATCGAGTCGAGTCGAGTACACGAGGAGGGTGGGGAGGAAGAGAGAGAACGAGGGGGAGGTGGCCGAATTTTGGTAAACAATGCAGCGGAAACGGGCTCCGGCTGCTCTTTTCGGGTGGTCGAGACGAGGCGGGGCGGGGCGTTGCTGGCGAGCCAAGTGTGAAATACGACTAATTTCCTCAACGACCACCCCGAGACCAGCGGCGAACAACAGGAGGAGCCAAACGAGAACCAACAAATTGGCGAATGCCAGGATCGGATAAGGACGCGAAGGGCCGGGTGGCGATGCACAGATAACGGGGCCGGCGAGGGCGCCCTTGTCGTGAGCATCGACTTCCCTCGCCCTCATTTTTCCGTTCCGACCGTTCGCTCGGTCGTCCGGTTTGTTTTGCGCTACCCCAGCACGCAAGGGCTCCTCCCCTCGCCACCCACTGCCTTCCCCTGCCTCCTCCGCCTTCGCCGCGCCGTCAGGAAGGAGGCCCGATAAGGCACGTACCGCGACAGACACCTCCAGCTCCTTCAGGCCACCCACACCCCCCGTCCATCGGGCTAATTTATTTGGGTTCGTTCATTAGCGTCGCCGCGTTGACCTCTGACCCGGCCCGTTTCCATTGGCGCGACTTTATCGCATCCGACGAGCTGTCCTTAGCACCTATTGTCTCTCTGGCCATCTCTCATTCTCCTTCCCCTCGCCCGTTCTCCCCCCTCTGCCTGTTGCCGTCGCTCGGTCCCTCGATATCTTTGGCCTCCTGTCCCTTCCGGAACTTCTCGTGGCCGCCGTCGACTTCGATTTCTCATTGTCTACTTTTGATTGCCGCCTCTTCCCCGCCTTCTCCCGCCCTTCCTTATCTATTTGTACTTCTCGCCCTTCTTCTCGCAGACCTCTGACTTTTTAGATAACATTTATTTTCTTCCTTTGACTTGACTTGTTTCACGATTAAAATCCTTGAACTTCTCAACTCGTTTTCGCTCTTTCCTCTTCTATTGGACTCTAATTTAATACTTGTTTATACACCCAAACAGAGCAACATTTACAAAGAAAAAAACAGCAAAGATAAGAAAACGAAAAAATAATTGAACAACAAAACAGAATCAATAGGAAAAGAAATTAGGAAAATTATGTTAGAATAATATTTTTACCCTGCTCGGATGAAATCGGGCAGGTTCGAGGAAATCTGAACGCAGATATAAATATTTCTCTTCAAAAAATACCTTACTTTCCAGAAATTTGCTTTGGTTCGTCTCATCACAAACGCTTTTGGGTGTTGAATTTTGGTTCACTGTTGTTTGTTCAGCACCGTCGACCGCATTCCCGCCCCTCCCCCTTGCTCCGCCTACCCTCACCAACTCGCCTCACCCGTCCACGTCTTATCAATCGGCCTTTGAGGCCCGCTCCTTCTGGGGCGAAGACAAGCGGGGTGGGCGAGGTCAGATAAGGTCGCCAATCTCAGGGACGTCGCCGCAGCCCCACCGCCGGGAGGCCTGGGAGGACCCGCGATAACATAATGAATGACTCTGTATTTGCCATTCCAATTACACGACGCCACAGCCGCGGCGGCCAAAACAACACCAGCAACAACACGTTGCACAACCCGTCGGCCAGTCACCAGGGAGCCCGACATGGCGACGAGGCGGGTGGGCTGAGGTCCGGGACGAGGCCCTGAACGAGGGCAAGGGGAGCGTGTCGTCGCGAGTCCCTGGTGAATAATGTCTGCGGTCGGAGGGAAATTTGTCTCGGGGTGGAACGCGTCCCAGATATGAATCAAATGCGCTGCTGCTGCTGGAGTGGGTTGCGGAGGGCGGCGAGGGGGAAGTGGGAACAGGGGCCGTTATAGACAGAGGGGGGGGGGGGGGTTTGGCTCGCCATGGCCCTAAACGTCAGACTCGCTCGAGCTAATTCAATCCCTTTAATGTCCCGAAATCGCCTCGAGGACTCGAGTCCTTGCCCTAGGTTGACGCCGCGGCTACCGAAACGTCATCACCATCCCAATGATCATTAGGCGGTCTTCCTCAGGTGCAAAATCAATAAGTTATTTTGTTCCTCAATAAACAAACAAATTTGCGATCCATAAATGGTGGAAGCAACTCCGTCTCCTTCTGGGTATTGTGCACACATCCGCATGTGTGTGTGAAGGTCGCTCCATCACCGTTTGTCACGTCATCGTTCGAAACATATTTATTTAATTTATTTATTTATATCTGTCCTTCCCACCGCGCCAGTGAAAAAGAGGCGGATCTTTCTCAACGCTGATTTTTTTATCAATTTCTTGCCCTGGTTTTCTTTCATCGATATTTATTTTGTCGCACGAAATTTATTTTCTCGCATTGCCATTTGCGTTGTTATTGTTTCATTATTGGATCCCATTATTTCTCTCTAAATGATATTTATTATGTCCGCAATGTATTTACTTCTCCCAGACATATTTCGCCCTTCCCCGCCACTCCCCATCTTCGCATGGCTCGTTTATGGCTTTCAGGGGGATTCTTTGTCATCGTGTTATTGACTTTCGCCGTTGTCTCTAATGCTCTTCGAGGTCCTCGAAGGCCCGGGCCACAAGTGCTCTGGGGGCCACACGTGACAATTTACCATCGGCGGTGGTGGCGGGGGGACCGACAAGGGCATGCCTATACATTACAAAGGACACCAAGAGCCGTGTATTGAACTATTCCCAAGAAACCTCTCAGGTTCCGTCTTCAGACAATGTTTCAATTAAGCCGCTTCTATCGCCTTGGCTCCCACCTCTGGCTTAAAATATCAGACTTAGTTGCGTTGCTTTCATGACTTAAAGCGACTTAAAATATGTCTAAAATATTTTCTATTAATTTTTAAATATTATATTAAAACGATATGATATTTTATAATGCAATATTTCAAAATTTCATTATTAAACTATTTCTGTGTCTATTTTGGGAGATATTTTCGTTGTAGATATGTTTCAAAATAATTTATAATAATTTTGATTTTTTATGCATTTGTTCATCTCTTCTGCGCAATAGACTTAATGAGAATCTTAGTCTTTTGCGAAATATTTTATATTTGTTCCATCTATGGGTGAATTATATTCGAGTATATTTAACGAAATTCAAGATTCAAACTTTCTATAGAACATTTTAGTATATTTTCGAAAGTATTTGAAAGTATTAAATTCTCTGAACTTCTAAATTGAAATGTCCTTTTGAGAATTATTTAATAAAAATTTGTGGTTGCATTTTTTCTTGAAAATTATGATTTATTATTCTTAACTTTTCTGTCCACTTCCTAATTTCGGAAACAAATACCATTTATTCTCATTCTTGGTCGAATATTTTTTAACTTTTTAAAAAAATATTTATAAAATATTCCCATAGGCAGTGCTCGTTATTTTCTCCCTGTTTCTTCGAGCAGTCCACTATTCCACCGAATTTTATTTGATGACAACTTTCTTTTCTGCTCGCTCACAGCGTCAAACTCAGGCAATAGCACTGGTAGAGAGACAGACATGCAGACAGATAGCTTGACAGAGGCCACTCCTCGGTTTATTCCACGCAATTCCAGACTATCATTTTCAATATGCAAAAATGTCGCCGATGGATTCGTTCGGATTCGAGTCGATGAGCTCCATTTGCATCTCCATCATCGTCGCCCCCGTTGCTGTTGCTGTTGTAGCGGATATCGTTGCTTGTCAGCGCTGTAGTTTTCAACGATGTTTTATTTGGGCTTGTGGATCGGATAAATCAGGAGCACGTGCCTATCGTCAGCCAGTTCGACGACTTGGGCACACCAATATCTGCATCTATATATACTATATTTCTACATGTCTGCCAGTCCGTCTGGTCGTCTTGACTCCGGCCAGTTGCAGTCGATCGCCCCAGTCTTTCAAATCGAAACTGGTACCGAACCCAACCTCGGGCCATGAGGCGGAGGCGGACGAAGGTGTTGAAATCGATCGCAGATCGAAATGGAAGTGTTGGGAACGCTGGGGGGAGCTGGGGAGGACGCGCCCCTTGAGGACCCCCTCACTTTCGCGAGTGAGTTTTCGAGTCACTCCGGCATCCGCACTGTCAAATGAGATGCAGAACCCCTTCGCCCCCACCGCCCAGTCCTTCCCCAAGTGGCCCCCACCCCACGGCTGTGTTGGCGTCTAGGTCTGGTTCGTGGTCGCCGTTTCTCGACTTTGGGAGTCGGCCTGTTTAATGGCGATCGCCGACGAAAATTGAAATTGAAATCGGAATTAAAAATTCAGTGAAGAGAGACATTTGCATAATTATCTGGGCCTGGGCCTGGGTCTGGGTCCATGGGTTGGTACACATCCGTCACCTGGCGGGGTGGGCGGCGGTTGGTCGGTTGGTGTTCGTTGATTTTATGGCGCCGCAGCGCGTTGATTAAATGTGCTTAAGACACGTAATTAATGAGGATGCGGCTTAAACTGATGGCTCGAATGAATTATGTAGTGGCTCGCACTTTTCCTCTTCTCTTCGTTTAAATGTCGCCTCTCTCTTGGCAAGGAAATTGTAGAAATTTCGGTGGTTTTGCTGGCGAAACCGGTTCAAGGGGTGGGGGGAGGAGTGGAGAAGGCCTAAATGCATAGAGCCATCAACAATCGAAGCTCTCAATAAGAGCCGGGAATCGATGACATCGGAAAGAGCGGAAACTGGGTTTCCTGAAGCCAACGATCGAGGGTGACTGAAGGTAAAATTCATCCTATTATGTGGAAGCTCTGGAGCCACCTGCTCCCATTGGAGGCTCCGAACACAAAGGGCCATGCGACGAATGACTTATTTTACGCAATTCAACATCGCAATAAAATTCGAAATAAAATAATAATTCGATTTATCGAACGATAAGTGGTTTTGTATTGTTTTGTTACCAAAAGTAATCGGCCAAAAAACGAAAAAAGGAAAGGAATTGCGAAATATTTCATGGAAACCATAACAACAACATGTTGGCATTCCACTTGCTCAAGCTTCCAGCTAATGGTGGAGGAAGCTCTTGAAAGCTGAAGCAAAGTTTGTAGTTTGTTTACATTTTGCCATTGCTGCTTCCTCTTCTTCGTCGCAAGCGTCATCATTAGCTTCGGCTCGTTGTCATCATTATCTTCGGCTCGTTGTCGTCTTCGTTGCCGTTGTTGTTATCATTACAGCTGTTGTTGTTGTTAATGTCGTTGAATCGCGCTCTTGACCAGGCTTCAATTGTCCCAAGCGAAATGAGCGAGAGGGCGAGAGAGGGTGGTAGAGAAAGGTGAAAGAGGGAGGAGGAGGAGGAGAGGGGAGGATGAGGGAGACCGCGATCGCTCGACTTTTTGTTATTTTCGCACACTGGACTTGTTGTTGTTATCATCATAGTATTTCAGTATTTAGTTGTAGATAGCGGTAGTTGTTGTGGTGGTTGGTGCCAGTTGTTGTTGCTTTAGTGCCTGCCATTGCTGTTGCTTTAATTTCTCGCATAAATCACAACAAACAAGCTTGCTAAACATGCAGCGGCAACAACAACACCAGTAATATGATGATGATGATGATGAGAATAACAACAACAACAACAACAAGAGCGCCTGTGTCGCGCTCGGGCCAAGTTTAACATGTGCCCGCGCCGCCTCCGTCGGTCGGTTGGTCGGCCCGAGTCGGAACCGAAGTCGGAGTCGCGCCGTCGCAGTCGTCGGCGCCTCGTTTCGCCGTCAGTTTCGATCCCAGAGACGCGCCGTGAGCTTCGTTCGCTGCCCCGATCGCCGAGGTCGCTCGGATTTTCATTTGCACACAGCCGCATCCCATTCAGGGGAAATTCGCGAAAATAAACAAATTCAATTCGACGAAGTACAAAATTTTCAATTAACTCGAACAATAAAAATTAATTGGCGCTTCATGTGTACAAACCACAATTCAAATAGAATAGAAACAAACATAATACAATATTTCCAGAGGAAATTTATTACGAACAATTGTTAATAGTTACTAAAAATGTATAAATAAAAAGAAATAAACTATTTTGTGAAATAAACGAAATATATAATAAAAAACAAAAAATATTTTTATAAAAAAAAATATACAAACATTTTTTAAACAATGTCAACATTTAAATGCTTCAATTCAAGTTTGAAGCCACATATATAGTAAAACGATAAAAACATTTCAATACTTTTGAATAAGAAAGTGTTAATACTAAAAAATATTTAGTTTCCCACGTTAAAAGTCTGATATAATATAAGAAACAAACATTTACAAAACAAACAAAAAAAATTGTGGAGCCCAAAGTACCCAATTAAAAATTTAAATTTAAAAAAATATAACTTATTTTCGTAATTCATAGCGGAATGTGCCAACTTCGTCTCTCGTGGCTTCTCGTAGTCCTCTTCGTCCTCTGGCCAGTCCACAGTGCGGTTCGGGGAGCTCGGATTCGTCCCAAGAACCAGCCGCAGGATGTGGATTTCTTCGAACATGAGTTCTCGGACATTGCAGCAGGTTTGTGATTCCGTGCATTTGTTCTCAGTGTAGTTGCGATCTACACTGACAAAAATAATAAAACTCATGACCTCACGCATTATATATTTATTCTTATCTAATTGATAATTGTGTAAATGGAAGCAATAATTAGAAGTATAATAATTAGAAGGTAAATGAACCTTGACAGATTGGGTATTTTGAGCATTTTAATGAATTATTTAAACTGTTTGGAACAATTTTCGTATGGGCGAGGGAAAATTGGGATTGGGTTCCAAATTAAACTATTTTATTTGTTTTAGTAAAAAAAAAAGTAATTTTTTCATATACATCCAAAAATATAAAATGTAAATTTATCAATATATAAAACACAAAAATATAACTAAAAATGTAATCAAAGCACACTTTTAAAATTTTATAACAATATCCATTCAGTGAAACTTATATGACAAGAAAGTAGAAGGTTAAAAGATACCAGAACATGTATTTCATGTGAGAAATAAATTCCCTCGAGGGAAATTCTTACCGAAATGCAACTCTGTCACATCATCGATATATCGAGTAATACAAATATTACAAACTTTTATTACAAATAAATTATTTGTAATAAAAGTGAGTTAAAAATGAATTTAAACAAAAATTGCAAAGTAATATTATCTTTAACATATGATAAAATTCAAAATCAAGAAAAAGATTTAAATATTTTTTGAAAGATTTCTAAATACTACTATACAATTTTATACTATATATAATATATATAAAATCTATACTATATATTTTATACTTCTATACAATTTAATAAAATATATAGTTGTTTTTCAACCAGTTGATCGCAACAATGAAAATAGATATTTCTCAATTTCAGAGGAGTTTGACGAACTCGGCCCTGACATTGGCGACGAGGAGGGCGCCGACGACCCCGAGACCATGCCGCGCCTCTTCCAGGGCGACATCGCCATCGACCCTTTCATGTACATCACCCTGCGCCTGGGCGTCAACCCCATGAAGCACCCGAAGCGCCTGTGGCCGAACCGCACCATCCCCTTCGAAATCAGCACCCTGTACGTCAGCGAGGAGCGGGCCGCCATCGTGCGCGCCCTGAAGACCTTCAACTCGCTGACGTGCGTGAAGTTCGTGCCCTACGACGGCGAGGAGGACGATTATTTGCTGATCTCGCCGCCGGTGGACGGGCCGCAGGGCTGCTGGTCGTACGTCGGCAAGCGGGGTGGGGAGCAGGTGGTGTCGCTGCAGCGACCGGACGACACCAGCCTGCACTGCTTCAGCAGCGAGGGCCGGATCATGCACGAGTTGATGCACGCCATCGGCATCTACCACGAGCAGTCGCGCGCCGACCGCGACAATTACGTCAAGATCCACTGGGAGAACATCGTGCCGCGATTCAGGAAGAACTTCAAGCTGATATCGCGAAAGCGCGGCCGGTACACCTTCGACTACGACTACAACTCAGTGATGCACTATGGGGAGTTCTATTTCAGCAAGAAGAAGGGCGAGAAGCCCACGATGACGCCCCTGAAGCCGGGTGTGCGGATCGGGCAGCGGAAGACGTTGAGCAAGACCGACTGCCTGAAGATCAACGACCTGTACGGTTGCCTCAAGGGTCGGCACGCGAGGATGTACCGGAGCTTTTGCGGCCTTCTGGGGTTGTGAACGAAGACCTTCATTAGATCTGTTGTTAGATTTGTACCGATATTTATACCAATGTTGTTTTTTATTTATCGAACCCATGTCTAGTGACTGGAATTTAATAAATCATATTGATTTCGTTATATCGTATTTATTTCCGCACGTATTTGTTTTATAGCTTTGCGATAATTTATGCAAAAAAAAACATTTATATTAAATAATATATATTTGGAAAACAATTCAACCAATATATGTAAATATATTTTATGTTATTTTATGAGAAAATGACATCCCCGTCATCATCACGAAGTAGCTACTATATTCGAGACTCGTTCCTTTCGCTACTCTCTATATTTACTCGCTACTCGCTGATACGTTCGTTTGCTGAAATTTTGTTCGGATTTGTCGCCATGCGTCATTCCACTTTTGGACGAGGTTAGGTAAGAACGCTTTACTTCTTCAGTGTTGTGCACGAGTTTTCCATCCATTGCTGAGGGGTAGAAGCAAATGGAAAATTTTCACTAAAATTTAATATCATATACATTAAAAAGTGCCTTAAAGAAAAAAAAAGATGTTTAAGATTTTAGTGGAAAATTTTACGAAAAACTCGTGTAGTTTCGGAACAATCGGTCCTACCGCGGTCGCTTGTGTGAAAAATTGTATTATTTCATCATCTGCATCGTCACCGAAACGCCATTTTCTTTTTTCGTCTACCAACAGAAAACCAATTTTTGCTTTTCCACAAAACGGGAGATATTTAGCGGAGCACCCCTCTTGCCCAAGAAGTAGTACCAGTGCCCCTACACACTTAAATACGTCCTGTTTCCAGATAAGATCAGGTGTTGGAAATTCAGCAAATTTTACCATATATCGAGCTATACACGATCTCGGCTCTGATTTTGTGGAATCCAAACCCAGCAAAAGCCAGCAACGGAAAACCAATAAAAACTCTTCAGATTCACTTTATTTTGATTCAGACGACGAAGAAACGTATTCCAATACAATGTAAGTAATAATTTTGATATTTATTCATTTATTGAAAAATCAATAGAATAATTAAATAGTCCCTGGCTTTCACCAGATGGCGTCACCGCCGTTTTCTTGGTTTTTTTCCACGTACTTGTCTTGCGCCCACCATTTTGTTGGATGTATACGTTTTCTCTTTCTCTATATCAGTTTTCGGGTAGAGAAATGTGTATTGTTTTCTGCTTCTCGCTTTGGAGAGTATGCAGCTAACTATTTTGCAATGGAGAATTAATCGCAAAAATTTTCGAAATTATCGAAACCGCTTTGGAAACCTGTCTGGAGCCGACATAACCTTGAATTTAGCTCTCAGATAACCATTAGTCAGTTGATGATGGAGAGAGGCGAAAATCTCGAAGGGCGTAGATCGTTCGATTCTCTCGCTCATTCACGTGTTTAGGTGGTGTTTACAGATATTTTTAGTTTTTCAACTTCCCGCTTTCTTGTTAAACATGCTTGCTTTGTTTGAACTCTTAGCGGTATCTACAATTAGCACACATAGTTAGATTAATGAAATATACAAAAATATCTACCATATTACTTCCAAGCGTAGTCACGAACACCTCAACAAGTTACGAAAATATGGTTGCAGAACGACACACCGAAAGGGGGGGTCGTTGCTTTGATGTTGGTACACTTCCATGCCCGCCTCGCTCCTCCCTCGTGGTGGAGCCCTCGTGTTTCGTTTTGTCTGCGTCAGCACTTCTCTCTACCCATTGCTTCGCTGCGAATTCTTTTTCGCTTTATTTTTATGTGAGTTTAATTTTCAACGAAGCAAATGCCACTCACCAATTGACTAGTTGCCAGCCAACCAATTCCCATGGCTTCAAGCGGAATCTCTCAAGCGAACTCATTTATTCTCCTATTTCGAGGAATTGCTCGCTTGCATGTTACCTTCGTTTGGTTATGTACGATTCGTGTATAGCAAATATCTACATATGGGGAGAAAATAATATGGATGTCGTGTTCAATTAATATTCGGTATTTTAGATTTGATTTTCTATTGAAATCAACAACTTCTTCTTCTTCGTGCTTCTTTCGTAAGATGGAACTCGAAAACTAGCGATATAATGTTTAAAGGTCATCAATCCCTAGTACTTGGATTGGTGAAGTTTCATCGAAAATTAATTTCTTAAATTTCTTAATTAATTAAATTCTTTTTGAAATTGTACTTTGCGAGGAAAACACTTTTCTTACTCAATCATTAAATCTTGTTAGCTTTGTGTGTGAAAAATGTTCATAAATTTTTAAAGATTTGTTTCATAAATTTTAACCAGATGAAATCGAAATGTAATATTTTGATATGGGTAACGTAAAAACCAAATTCCAATAACATGTTCTCCTTCTCTAGGGCCCCTCATGATAGAAACTTCGGCGGACGTGGAGGACGTAGCAGCGATGACCGTCGCGGTGGCGACCGTCATGGCAGCGGTGGTGGTGACTACCACGGTATTCGCAATGGACGCGTAGACAAGTATCGCAGCGGCGACCGCAGTGGAGGACGTGGAGGCTTCGGCGGCGGATTCGGGGGCGGTCGCGGCGGAGGTCAAGATTTGACTCTGCACGAGGTTGACTTCTCGAATTTGCAGCCTTTCAAGAAGGACTTCTACCAGGAGCATCCAGCGGTGGCTGCTCGTTCACCCTATGAGGTGCAACGTTACCGCGATGAGCACGAGATCACTGTGCGCGGACACGCCCCCAACCCAATTCAGGACTTCAGCGAGTGCTACTTGCCCGACTATGTGTCCAAGGAGATCAGACGACAGGGCTACAAGGAACCCACAGCCATTCAGGCGCAAGGCTGGCCAATCGCCATGAGTGGACATAACTTTGTCGGCATTGCCAAGACCGGTTCGGGCAAGACGCTCGGCTACATTTTGCCCGCCATTGTGCACATCAACAACCAGCAGCCCCTTCAGCGCGGCGACGGACCGATTGCCCTTGTTTTGGCGCCCACTCGCGAGTTGGCCCAGCAGATCCAACAGGTGGCCACCGAGTTTGGATCGTCGTCGTATGTGCGCAACACCTGCGTCTTCGGAGGTGCCCCCAAGGGTGGACAAATGCGCGACTTGCAGCGCGGATGTGAGATTGTCATAGCGACACCCGGACGTTTGATTGATTTCCTCGCCGCTGGCGCCACTAACTTGAAGCGCTGCACATATCTGGTGCTCGACGAGGCCGATCGTATGTTGGACATGGGTTTTGAACCCCAAATCCGTAAGATTCTCTCTCAGATTCGTCCCGATCGTCAGACCCTCATGTGGTCCGCCACTTGGCCCAAAGAAGTGAAACAGTTGGCCGAAGATTTCCTAGGAAATTACATTCAAATCAATATTGGCTCATTGGAGCTCTCCGCTAATCACAATATTCGTCAAGTTGTAGATGTTTGCGAGGAAAATGACAAGGAAGAAAAGTAAGTTTCACTGCTTGCGCATTGCATTCCTGGCATCGTACTTATGTTTTTATTTTTTTTGTTAGACTCAAATCTCTGCTCTCCGAAATTTACGATACAAGTGAGAATCCCGGAAAAATTATCATATTCGTAGAGACCAAGCGTCGCGTCGACAACCTGGTACGATACATTCGTAGTTTCGGCGTTCGTTGCGGTGCCATTCACGGCGACAAATCGCAATCAGAGCGTGACTTTGTGTTGCGCGAATTCCGCTCGGGCAAATCCAACATTCTTGTGGCAACCGACGTTGCTGCCCGTGGTCTAGGTAAGTCTTGACGTTTGCAAATACATATAACGCGTTCGTAAGTTTAATTATAATTTAATGCATTTCCGACTTGATCTCGATTATGATTTATTTGGCTCGAAAGCCAAAGAAATGGTCTCTTGCAAAATATCTGATTGAAATCATTGCATAGGCGATCTATTTCATGCAGTTGGCAGAGTCCTATCTATTTTAGAATTTAGAGAGCGAAAGACTTGAACGCAAAGTGGTATGGGGTTCTGTCGAATATTTTGATTTGCTTATTCTTCGTATCACTCGTTTCAAAATTGAAATTGGATTTTAAATGCTAGCTTTTTTCGAATTCTCTTCGCATACTCATTTCTAGAGTAAAATTGAAATGTATTTTTCGAAAACTGACAACCCCTACGCCTCCACTGTTCTATTTCTGCTTCTTTTTCTAATATATATCTCCCATTTGGTGTTTCCAAAACTAAAACTATAGTTTTAAGAAATCATACTCCCTAAAGACATTATACTACCATTCAATTCCCTTGCATTAGCTTTTGAATTCCTCCCACTCATCCTAGCTTTAAAACAAAACAAATCCTTAATAAACAGAGCTAATAATAAATTTGGAAAACATCCTTTTCCACCTCTCTCTTTGTTCTCTCCCAATCTCTTTTGTTTCGTTTACAGAGGCCGATCATTGTAGTATGGTGGGGATAAAAAAAACTCAACTTGTTGTAATCTGACACAATGATGAAAATTTGTGATTTTGTTGCGTTAAAAACTGACAAATTAACTGTTATATGGATGCAAGACGACACTCTTGTACCCGGCAACGAAAGCTGAAAAGCGCAGCGGCAACACTTTTTACCACATTCAATTGGAAAAAAGGTGTGGCACAGCGCGACCGGTTGGTTTAGTGAATAAACCGAGCTGTTTGCACTTCGGAGAGGTATATTCGGGAACGTATCAACCATCGCAGCCGCCCAGCTCATCCGCTAGGCGTCTGGCTTAGCACATGCATATTGCTTGTGTGTGTGCCCGGAAGCTCACGAATCATACCTCGACGTGATATGCAAACAAATCTACTGCAACCTAACAAACCTAATGACAACTATGACAAATGCAACAAACCGAATTATTGTGGAGATAATTTCTTAGATAATTCATTAAAAAATTAATAATCACAAAATAATACTTGGCGCCTTAAAAATTAAAACTCATTGAATTTGAAGCTGTTTCAATGGGCGCCCAAGAAATGAACTACTATCCCTATCATCAACATCGAATATGGCCTCTGATCTACTATAAACTATTTTTGAGTTTACTGAATATTTTTTGAGCAAAACCAAAAATAATAACACCATCTTTGGGAGACTAGAAAACAAAAACTAAAACCTTGTGACACACAGCTGAGTGCGTGAGAGATAACACTTTGAACCTTATTGTTGTGAGATAGCAGCTGTAATACCAAATTAGACAGGCTTGGAATTTCTCACCTAACCACTTGTGTTGGAGTCAGTAATAACTCTAACTCCAGCCCTCTCACCCTATGTCCCAGACCCTCGGGCTCTCATCGCACTCTAGAGAAGGCGTTCAATCAGACGCAGGCACAGAAACAACTCAACAAATGCATCTCCTTACTCTGAAAAGCATGCAAAATGTATGTGTTCTTTGGCAACCAGCGACGCGCGTCACTTCAAGCCAAGTGTTTGGTGGGCGGGACTCGACGTCACTAGATCAGATCAGATAAGAATCCCTATGATTTCCATGTCAAACTAAAAACCTCTTTGATTATCGGAATCGGATCTAGTGCTAGTGCGTGCGTCAAGTGTGTGATCGTGTTTTTTGATCCGGTCGAGGGCGGCGGCACGACGATGAGAATTTTGCCTTCATTTTCGTACACTTCAGAATGGGGGCGACGTTAACGAATGAGATCTTTTTGGACACAACTATTGACAAATGTTGAGAAGCTGTTGATTGCTTGCTGTATTGTATGGCTTTGGAACAACACACAACTTCATCATTTGCAAAGAGTCCAGAAAACCACTGTAGCTATACGTCGTCGTCATCACACGTAGAGATCAAGGCAAAATCTAAATGTACTATCGTATACGATACGGATCGAATTGAATCGATTGATCGAAAACACAACGAATCACATATATCGGACAAAGGACACATTTGTGAGCTTGGATTAAGCGGATATGCATAGAGAAAAGTTTATAAAAAATAAAAAAAAAAAAATAGAAAATAATAAACATGCCTGTGGATACGATTGATGACCGATAGAATATATCGTCTTGTCGAAACCTGTGTGTCTAAGTAGAACCAAACCAAACAAAACCATATTTATAGAAACCAAGTTTAAGACTTTACTTCACGCTCTTTTCTACTCATCGCAGAAGAGAAGAGCTTTTTTGCTCAACAAAAGGTAAAGTAATTTTAAACTTTTTTCTCTTAACTTACATCATAAGAGGTTGCATTTAAGTCTTTTAGAGAACGTTGAAGTAAAACCTAAAACAAAAAATTTCAAAATCATAAAATCATAATAATAAACTTTTGGATTTTTGTGGTGATGTGTATGCATTGTGTGTGTGTGTGCTGTGTGATGCAGAATGTTGCTGTAAAAACAGCATTGCATTTTTTTGTAATACAACCGATATAAATCATTATCGAAATCGTACTAAGTTTCTCTTAAAATTTCTTTTCCTTCCAATTGTATTTTAATTGTTGAATTGAAATAAAATTCCAACAATAGATGTCGATGGTATCAAGTACGTGATCAATTTCGATTATCCACAATCATCAGAGGATTACATTCATCGTATCGGACGCACAGGACGTTCAAATTCTAAGGGAACTTCATATGCATTCTTTACCAAAAACAATGCTAAGCAGTCGAAGGCGTTAGTTGACGTGTTAAGAGAGGCTAATCAGGTATGATCAACCAGCAAAGGTGATTAACAGTGAACAAATAATGATTACTAAATTTAATTGTAGGAAATCAACCCCGCACTTGAAAACATGGCCCGCAACTCCCGTGGCTTCGACGGTGGTCGCTCACGGTATGGCGGCGGCTCCCGGTTCGGCGGCTCCTTCAAGAAGGGCTCGTTGGGCGGTGGTGGTCGCGGCTACGGTGGCAGCAGTGGCTCGTCGCGCGGTGGTGGTGGTTATGGAAGTGGCCGCAGCAACGGCTACAGCGGTGGCAATGACAATGGCTACAGCAGAGGAGGTGGTAGCGAGAGACATACGCGTTTCGATTAAATGCAATGCTAGCTGATAAGATATTTAACTTAATTTAGTATTTAGTACTTCTATTTTTACTATAACTCAACTAACATAACTACAAAAGAATGAAAGAGAATATTCAGTTTTCGAATGAATAGTTTTAAAAGCAAAGGAGTGAAATTGAATTTAGTAGTGAAATTAAAAACTAAAACCAAATGAAAATAAGAGGATTGTTGTTTCAAAATGATTTTTCCTCTGTACTTTCTTAAACATACATCATGTTTCTCTGAATAAGAAGTGGTTAATTTTATATTTATTTACTGATAGTATAACACACATGTAAAAATAAATACAACCTCTATCATGTATTTAATCAATTATTTGTTAAATGAAAAAGACATTCCTTTTTCTCACATATCTTCTGTAATCTATTTAACAAAAGATTTCCGTTGATTGCAATTGTATTCGCAGTTTTTCGACTCACTTGTGTGTTTATTTCTCATTCATTCTATTTATCTATTTGTCTAAAATCTTGTAAATTACTATACTTTTGACTTCTAGAAATTCTTTTAGTTAGTTTTACATTTCATCAAACGCGTTAATTTAATCCTGGCTGTTATATGTCGTTTACCACTTAAGTTAGCCTCGCCTTTTCTTTAGTTTAGCTGTAAATTGGTAAAACAGCAAAAACAATACAAGTTATATATGCACACATTTTGTAAATGTGTTTTTCACAATTAAACCATTTGTTTCGGCCGGCGAGAAACTTTTGCTACGTCCCGGTCAACTTGAAGATTTTACTAAATATGCTGTATTGATTTCTGTACATCATTCCGTTGACGGCAAAATTGTCTCGCCCGTGTGCGAATAAATGTTCAATTTTATAAAAATTATGAATAAGTGGATTATCTCTGAAAAAAGAATACAAAATAATAAAAAAAATGTTGAGATAAAACACCGATTTTTCAATTTGGGGATGGCTGGGTACTTGGCGATTTAAACTTGCATCTTATTTTTCTATATTTCTTATATCTGTTCTCATTATTAACATACCAGAAGGTTACCTTTATCTCGTATTCCTTCGAAAAATTTCGATTTTCTTGTGATTTTACAGTGACTTCTTAGTTTTTTCGATTTCTCTTTAATGTTGAGTTTTCCACTGCGAAAATATCGTATAAAGTGTAATGGCGTGAAAGGACACATGTCTCCCTGCCCACAGGATAGGGGGCAATCATCCATATATCTTATCCATTGGCTCGATTACTTCGTTGTACCTTTTCATGTCACACGAGGCAAACACACGTTGCTTGTTCGAAGGTGTGTGTGAGTAGAGGATGAGGGCGGCAAAAAGTAACTGTGCCATCCTTCGAAGGACGCACGAAGGCGGCCGACAATCCACCTCCCAAACACACATTTTCACAGGCCCTAGTGAACACACACATACGAACACAAATTGAACCTTTTACATATTGGCCGTGTTACCTGTCATTAAAGCTTTTGTTAAACGGAAGCAAAGTGGAAAAATATGGCCACTGTTGGCGCCGGCCATATTTTTTCTTACCGCTTCTTCCACTGTACGTCGTACTTCGGTTTTTTCTTTACAATGGGCTTCGCAACACACACGGTCGAACATACGCTTTGCTGGCCATCACCGGCCGCAACATTTTACGAGCCGAACGAAGTAAACAAAATGTGAACAGGAATTAAATGTAACCTGATCTGAGCGTCCCTTCTTCTACTTCACTACGTCCCTCTAATAGACAGCACGGGACAGGACGGGACAGCACGGGATGTCCTTGTGCTTGGGACATCGGTAGCAATGGGTATGTGTGTGCGATGGGAGGAGAGCGTATAATGGTTATTTATTACATTTCCCAGGAATCTTCGAAACAATTTTCTTCATTATTGCGAAAAATTCTCCGCGCATCCGCTGACGGCACCGCCGCCCACTGATATCGAGCCATCGAGTGATAGGGGTTGAGGAAAATATCCCAGCGGAGGTGAAAGAAGGAGAAAGCACAATGTACGAGAGATTCTGGAAGTTACGACGAGTCCTTAAAGAGACGACCGAAGTCTGGCCTCAGTTAAATTGACTTCGCGACATGCGAATGGACCGCCTTCTCCTTCCCACCAGCGGCTTAATGATGAACCTGATCATTGACACAACGTCTCCGGCTCCATCTCCGTCAGATCAAGTGAAAGAGAATACCAACGAAAAAGACAATACCGAAGGCGGCGTGAACTAATTCGTGGAGTGTGCAGAAGGCATGGCTGTGAAGACGGATCCGACGTCTGGACTCCATGGAGGAGGAGACCTCATAGCCTCGACATTGCCTCGAGGTTCGCCGAGAAGAATACAGCATCGTAGGGCAGTGACTTGCGGCCTCTAGAGACTGCTGGCTCCATCAGGCCATTAATGCTGGAGAGCAGAGAATGATGCGGCCCACAGCCCGGGAGCTCAAATTAGCTTCATTGTGGAATAAATGCATTCCAGCTGCTTGCAACAACAGCAACAGCTGCAACTGTGTCAGAGCGTGCTTTAAATTGAAGAACTCTTAACATTAAATAGTTTCTGAAATCGATTCGGATCCTTGAAGACTCCGGCCAGTATCGAGCATCTGTCAGTGCTCCATTTCACTGCACGCAAGTTCGCCCAAGAATGCCAAATATCCCCACAATCGCCTCGTGCCTGAGGCGACGAATGAACTGGCGCAAATGAAGCTACTGAAACATCTCCGTCTACTCAGTCAATGGCGACTCAGTTTCCGGATCTGTACAGACCCCGATGGAAGAGTGAGCGAGAGATACAACCATCTCGATGTCGGCCGCAATCCTCCTCCGATGGCGCTAACAAACGCCATGGAATCGCGTCTTCGAACGGCTCTAAATTGGATTGACAGTTTGGGGTTGTTAAGTGTTACATTTAATGATCCCTGAAAATATTTCTGCAATCACGCTCCTTTTCAATTTCACTCAAGCCGTGCAAGCTCCGGCTCCTCTAGGCCAGCCAGATCTCGCAGGCGCCATCGCCGTCGCCGTCGCCGTCACCATCGACTTCGCTATCGCTGTAGCCATCGCAGTAGCCCTCGCCGTCGCCGTTGTTGCCATTGCCAATCTCGTGAGCGTAAATTTGAAAGGGAAGTGTTGGTCGTTCGCGTGGCAGGGCAGGGCAGGGCAGGGCGGCGTGGGGTGGAGTGGCGTGGCGTGGGTGGTGGGGAGGTCGAGGGGAGATGGCTGGCATTTCCGTTTAAGTCTAGTCCCTGCAGCCTCCCTTATCCCCATTGACTTCTCCTCCTCCGTCGGCGACCAGCGTCCTTTGCCCTTCGTTCTGCGCCTCGCACTGGCTGCCAACTTCCGGTTCGCCATCGCGTAATGATGTTTGACATCGTTTCCCGTTGCTGTAACGGCAGACCCAATGATGGAAAAGTATTGCAGTTTCTTCAACATTTAGCAGCTTCAGCTGTCGTTACTCCATAATGAAATGTTGAGGAATTTACTACAATATTCTCCCTCCCTCTCTATCTCTCTCTCTCTCTCTCTCTGTTTCATTTTCTCTTAGTCTTTTCTCTCTCACACCCTTTCACCGCCTCGCCTTCGCCCCTGTGCCCACGCGGCTCCCACGCATCCAGATCTGAGGCCAAGGCCTGTAATCGACGACTCCTCCGTCTCTTCTTCTTTTTCCTCACACCCCCTTTCGTCGCGAGCCTCCTTCGTCGTGTAATGAAAGCATTTTTATGGTTGCCCGAGAAATTGAATTCTTTTGTCAGTGATTTTAAGTCGTATTTCGTTCTTTGGCACCCTTTGTTGTAGTTTTCTTGTTTTTGCTATTAGTATTATCGTTATTTTAGTTGCTATTGTTGTTATTGTTGTATTAACGCAGTCCTCTATCCTGAGTTGTTGCTGTTATCGTTCTATCGACCGAAGTCTCTTTATTGGCGTCTTTGATGGAGTGTTTGTTTTTGCTGCTGGGAAATCTCCGGTGATTTTCACAGAGGGTTATGAAGAAGAGGAAGTGGAGAGTTAATGACAGCACCGGGGTTGCAGCATTTAATATTAAGGAATAGTTCATAAAAATATGGCATCTGAACGATAGAGTGCAGGAGGTTGGTGTAAAGACATTATTAGAAAGTCATTTTCTACGAGTTAACGATTCCACCGTTCTTCAGGTTCCACAAACAAATCCAGTTTGAATAAAATCATCAGAATGATATCCTCATTAATCACTATCATTTTGAGAGGCATCTGCTCTTTATTAATTTCAAGTTTTTCAACAGGGGTTTAAATAGTCATTTATATAATTTAATAATTTTTGTTACAATCACAGTAAATTTTTTGAGTTATTCTCATGAAATGTTGAACAATTTTCACATTTGCAACTATTATGATTTTAATTCACCACGACCTTAAGAAACGATGTTTTCCTAAATTTCTCTTTATCTGATCTTTGTATGATTATTGAACTTTTCTCTGATTTCATCAATAATTCAATTCCTTTTGAATTCATGTTTTCTAATATTTTCGAATATTTGCGAATATTTCAATATTAATTTTGTTTCAATATTGAACATCTTATTTTTTGTATTTACACACTTACCGTTAATGTGAAAACACATGGGTTCGAAAACGAAAAATCTGGATCAATCTGATGCCTCGTGTTAGTCAAGCTTGTCTTGTAGTCTGGAATTTAGCACTTAATTCCAATGCTCCATCGAAGCAATTGAATTGAATTCCACAGCGGATAAATTTCATCCTCGTCCTCCCCCTACGGCCCTGGAGACGTGTGCTAAAGAGCCGTTGGAATTGCCTACCTCAATTTCATTATCTTCGACACCTTCGTTTTTCGTGTATTTCCTTCCCCTGTGACTTTTCGTCATGATCCTCTCATCGTATGTTGTTGTTGTTGTTTTCCTAAAGGCAACGACCGCTGCGGAGTGAGGGAGACTGAGCGAGCGAAGGGAGCAAATAAAATTCAAATTACATCTCATTAGAAAAATGAAAATTCAAATAAAACACGCAGAGATGAGAAGAAGCTTGAAAGACAAGGAGGGGGGAGATCTCTTCGAGGAGGGGAGGAGAGCAAGACGCCAGAGAAAAAACTTACACATGAGGGTACCAACAGCCAGCCACACTCACATACACATACACATACACATACGACGCACACACCCGCTGACAAGACGAATTCGCCCCCACGAGTGTGGGAAGCGAGGAACGGGGATGTGGAGCGAAGGCAAGCGACGACGAAGACGGAGCAAGTGGTGGCTGGTGGTGGGGGGATGTTAAAAGTGAGAGGGATAATCGTGGCTAGGGAGGCGAGTGGGAGGGAGATAGAGACATGCGGAGGACTCGACACCACACCATGGGGCATTTAAAAAGCAATAAATCCCGCATAAAATGTTGACAACCTATTTTTTCTCCTCGCTCCTGCTGCTTTTCCGTCTACTTGTTAGAAGTCTGCTCTCCTCTCCCTCTCTCGCTCACTCTCTTGATCTCTACATATTGTTGTTCTTTACGAGGTTGTGTACACTGTTGCTGTTGCTGTTGCTGCTGTTTTTGTTGTTGTTTTTGTAATATAACCCCGCCAAGCTGTGGTTTATGTAAACGCAGGATAACGACTTTTGCGGGACATATTTGCATCGCTAATTTAGCATAAGTCATTCGCCGCGCCACCAGATGGCGCGCATAAAATTAAACTCCGCGGACGAGGGTCGCCTGCTGTAACCGTGAAGGGAGGGCGAGGGCGAGAACGAGGGGGAGAGGTAGTGAGGGGCAGCTCCGCCAACTCGCCTGATGGCGCCTCGAAGCCCTGGAACACATCCGTCAAATTGCAGCGGGCGAGGGAACGCGACAGTGAAGCGCTGGATCGAAAGAGACAGCATGCGGGGTTAGCAGAGCGAGGGGGGGGGGAGGCTGGTCGGACTGGCGTTACTCACTGGCGTGCCTGCTGCGCGCGGCACAGCGCAACACGAGCCACGAAAGTCCGACATTTGCGCTTCAAGCGCTGCGACCCGTCCAGCAGAGGACGGCCTCCATCGTCCTTTGATCCCACGATCCTGCGACCGACCGACGACCGTTCCGTTCCTGTCCGTTTTGTTCCGCTACCCTGGTGACGAGCAAACCGCGCAACTGTCGTTTCCACGCCACTCGGGAATCCGTCGCATCCGCCGGACGACCCCACAGAAGACCTCTATTCAACAACTCAACTGTCCCACGATCCCTCAGCCAAGCGTCCATCCAACGTCTCCCACCGTCCGTCCATCCATCCATCCGTCAGTCCGTCCACACGGTCATCCGAGGTTTCCCTCCAGACTCCCCGCACCCGCCTGCCTCGTCCGTCGTCCGTCGTCCGTCGTCCTGTCCTCCACTAAGTCCTCGTTCTTGTTTTTTAATTTTCCTTGTCACATGGCATGTGATGACATCCTCTGAAAGAGACCGAAAGCGAGGGCGGCGGTCGAGTTTTCCCCCCAAACGTCAGAAAAAATTATGCTCTTCCTCGTGGCTCCTTGAAATGCGCGGAATCCGTTGAAAAACTATGCGGCAGGGGTCAGTGAAGAAGGAGGAGGCAAGAGATGAAAAGTGTGGTTGAGGAGACGAAAGAGAGAGAAAGAGATAGAGCAATGGATTCTCATGCTTCACCGCGTTCTGCTTAAAGGATCGGTTTTCAGGTTCGCTGAGAGTCAATCTATTGACGTGAACTCTCTCTCTCTCTCTCTCTCTCGCTCTGTCTGTCTCTTCGGGGTTCGTTATAACCCGGATGTTAATCGGTCCCTACGGTAGATGGGAAGAAAGAAAAAGAACTCGTACTTGAACTGGACTTACGGTGACCGCATTCGATTGGGTCGATTGGGTCAGTCCAGTCCCCTCATCTTCTCTAAGGAAAGACCAGATTTCAATCAGAAATTAATACTGGTCAATTTTAAAAGGTCCTTTAATTTGAAAAAGTCCCGTAAGTAAAGTCTTCACACAGAAGGAAGTTCTTTGCTCTAAGCAAACTCTTTCCAAAGTGTGCTTCCGGGGAATATTCCCAAGATCTTACCAAGGCGTGGTCATTGCGAAAAGGTGGGAACCCCATCTGTCGCTCTGCCGGAGTAATGGACGACCCACCACCGCCTTGTGGCCACCGTGCCTGGTGGCATATGGGCCGAACGAACCGTCAAAACGATGTCGGGATCACTTTCGCTGCGATAGGAAGCGACGGCGGACGGAGGACGTGGGCGAGGAGGAGGATGAGAGCGATGCGGAAAAAACGCCAATTGTTTAAGCATTTGGACGACTGCATTATTTATGAAAATAAGGCACCTGACGCCGCATGTCACCGGCAGGAGTAGCAACACAACAACAACAACAACGACGATGGTAATGACAACGATGCGACCAACCACCGTTGGAAGTGGTAGCGAACTTCGCCGGGACTCGTGGCGTGGAGAACCCAACGAAAAACATTAAAAATTCGAGGGCAGGCGGCAGGGATGACGATGAGGAAGGGACGAGGACGACGACGACGACGGCTTAGGATGAGGCGATGGCAGAATGACTGGATGGCTGGATGGCTGGAAGGGACCTTATTAGTTGAATGATGTGCCTTTGTTGTCTCGTCTCGAGAGAGGGAAGTTTTTGTTGCTCCTCCCATGGTGGTTGGTCTGTTCTTTCAATAGTTGCCGACTTTGTTGTTGGCAAATTATAAAACCATTTAGGAAATTGCATGGTTTATTTACTTAAGTGGTTTCAACGCCCAGAGCTGCTTCAATTTTCTCACCCTTCACTCGCACTCCTCTGACCACCCTTCGTTATCATTCTTGGCTGCAACGGATCATCCTCCCTCCCTCTCTCTCCCTCTAATTCTCATTCTTCCACTCACTTTTTTCCTCTTTGCCTCCCTCGCCCACTGGTTGTTGGTGTCCCGTCGAATCCTGCGTCACGCAGGATATTTAAGTTGCAAAATGCATTTGGCGCAAATTCGATTAGTTATGGCGACGGCGACATGTTGTGATATAATTTAGCAGCTTCCGCTCGCCCACTGTGTCGCTTTCTCTCTCTTTCTCCTGTTGTGTGGATGTGGATGTGTGTGTGTGTAAGGGTGTGAGTGGGGCTGACACTAAGCAAGATAGATGGACTTTGAGCTGGCTGGTGAGCGTGCCAAATTGCTAGCAATAGCTGGCTGGCCAGAAGATATCGAGAGCAGCCCAAGGAGAAGGCGGCGGCGAGGTCATCGCGTTAATGTCGTTGGTCACTCTTTCGAAGCGACCGTCCCGGGGTCACAAGAAACGTGCACTGCGACATGGGTCTGAGCTCCTTGGCTCAAGGACTCGCGGTCGTTAATGGCAGCGTCGTACAGCGGCCAAGACACCACGTAAATACTGTCGCTTATCCCACGACCGGGAGTCGGGTTTTACTTCTAGCCATTCATTTTTTCTACTTAGTTCTTAAAAGTAAAACCGGAGCTGATTTTACTTTGTAACGTCCACTAATTCCCCACATGTCGATATCCACAATTTCACATTTCATTTCGTTCTCGTCTCCTTCGACCACGAACCCCATCTTTTGAATCCTAGACTTTTTTCTATTCTCGTCAGCCGAAGCGTCCTTGTCTCGTTCACTCCGAATCTGCGTCACGCCTCATTCCATCATATGCAAGTTCTTCTTTCGCGCCTCCAAGTCTGCTTTATCCATCCCTCCTGTCTGTCTGCTCAACCGAATCCGACTCCGACCCCGAGCTCGTTAAATCCATCGTCCTCGTCCTCAAATACAATTAAATGCAAGCTCTTCAATTGGGATTGAGGGAACGAAAGCGAGGGAAGCAATGGGTGTGGCAGGGAGGGCGGCAGGTCGGGAGATCGAGCTGGAGGGAAAGAAATGAGAATGAACTAAAATTAGCTGACGTCGAGCAGACTGCGATGAAGCCTTTGAAATCATAAACACTCTGGCAACGCGTCTTCATGTCGCGTTAAATGGGTGGCAGCGCTGTAAATGCGCGCTGCTTTACGATTCCCATGTTGTCAACAGCGTCAAACACAACGACCGTGGAGGCAACAACAAAATTAACAACAACTTAAGAACGCCAACAAAACAAAGACGCCAGGAACAACAAGTCAAAGGGCGTGGAATATCCATAGAGAGAGAGTGAGAGAGAGAGAGAGAGAGAGGCACCGAGTGAAGGATCCTTCACTTGCCTCGTCCATGATGAACTTCCCCTCGAACTGAAGTGATAACTCGAGAATATTAAGAAAATCAAATCACACGCACACACACACGCCCCCATACAGACCCGTACACACAATGGCTTCGCTCCGCGAGCTCGTAGTATGAGCGATTTGAGGACTTTAATGAGGTTCCTTGATGTTGCATGGTGGTGGCGTACGCGACGAGGGAAGAGCGAGCGAGGCAGAGCAGGAGGCGGACTTAATTATCTCACACGAGACTCGCGGCCTACGTTATTTCTCCACATCCACGTATGCGTCAATAGCGATGAGGGCGGAGCAACTGGGGCTGCTGCGGCCGCAATGAGAGCGTATTCGGAAAGTTTCCGCAGAGCTCTGATTGACCTGCGGTTCTCCGGAAAAGTTTGAAAAAGTCCAACTGGGAATGATGTGCGAATACTTTAAAACTCTCGGTAACTCTCGGTAATTAATTGCTCTTTTAGTAGCTTCGATTTATGCGCTGTGTTAAAGAAGAAACTTCAATAATTTAATCGGCTTGTTAAAAAGCTTTTAAATGTAGTTTTTAAGTAGCAATTATTTACTTATCAATGGGGCGAATGGAGCCCTCGGAGAGGGGAACGAAAGAGACACTGAAATAAAATGAAATGCATGCATTAAAAGCGGCCTAGGAATAATGTCATTTCGTTAATCAATTAAGCGTCGACGCGGCCATAATAACAACAACGGCAACAACACTAATGAAGAGTGTAACAACACCAACACGAACACCAACAGCATAAACGGCAACAACAATAACAATATTTAACAACTAATTGCTTTTTGCGGTTCAGCCACAATTAATCAAATGCAATTTTAATGAAACCTGCGTTAAAAGCTGCTATTATCTACGGCATCTACCATTAAAAAATACAAACAACCCCTTGCACACAAACACACCACTTGCTCATCAAACACACACCAGTGAATTCGCCAGCTTCCGGTCAGTCAGCGACTATTTGCAGAGAGTCGAAAATGTTTTCATTTCATTGTTTTATTCGAAAAGCAAAAAAATATCGCACCATTCGAATCACAGAAAGCAATCATATGGACATGTGTAATCATAGTTGTTCCGCTGTATATAATGTACCAAGTGAGCGTTTATTAAATTAAATTCATACCCGTGTGAGTGAATTATCTCTCGGGACTGCTGATGGCTCCCACGGGCGAGGCTGCGGAGCGCATCGCAGTGTGTGCCGTGTGTCGATGCACATTAGAGAACAGCTGGCAGCAGCCAATGTCGCGTTTGATTTAACTACTTCACGGGAAGTAATTACGATGTGAAGTCGGCGGAAGGAGTATACATATTCTGGACAAGTTGGAGTACGTGTGTGCGGAATCAATGCACTGATTCAGTGAATGCAAAACGCAATTACTCGTTGTTAGAATTGTGAAATAAATAAATATGATAAAACGAGTTGAAACCCAACTATTACTAATTTCCTTCTAGCCTTCTGCTCTTATTTTTTTTTTCGTGACTTGTCCGCCCTCTCTGTGCTCATCTTGCAGTATTAGCCAATCCCCGTTTGTTCTCCTTTACTTTCGAGTACTTTTCCCGATGACGTTGGCAACGCTCGACTCCTTCCTCTATCCCTTCGCCCTCTCTCCCTCACGACGCCGTCGTCGTCTCCGGTCGTCCCGAGGTGTTGTTTTTCTTTAATCTCATCCTCCGTTCACTTCACTCGATTATATTCATCAAATTGAACACCAAAGCGACTGCAACTGAAACGGAAAACTTGACATAATTAAATTGAATGCCAGGCACTACGTTCAAGTGCCATCCCTGCCGGCACCCTATGGGCGGCAGGGAGGCAGCGAGGTTGCCCTCGAAGGCGGCGCTGCGATCGGGCTCTTCCTTCGTGTACCTCGACGCCCGACGCTCCGCAGTGTCCTGTCAGTCGAGTCCAGTCCAGTCGTGCCGCGAGGATGCCAGCCGTAGGGTGTGCGTCGACTAGTGTGTGTTTGTGTCTGCGTTGGGGGGAGAAGGAAACGCTCACGATGCGCCCACTACTTTATTTGATCTTTTCCTTATTCCACTTCCGCCGGCTTCGGTTCCCACTTCATCCTGCCGGCCCCCACGTTCCCTGATTGCCTGCGCCCACTCCAGTCGACGTCGACGACGACGCCTCCTCTCCACGAGTCCCTGGAGTGTGAAATTGTGCAAACATTTTCAATTAGCCTCAAAGCGCGGCATTAAAATCGAAATTTCTGAAAAAAATGTCCTCCAAGTGGCTAAAAATTCAAATACCACCATTGGGAGAGTGCGGGAACGAGAGCGAGAGAGACAGAGAGGGAGAGGTAGTGAGAAAAGACAACATTATGCGAGAGCGAAAGAGGGAACGCGAGGCCGAGGCCGAGGCCGACTGCGAAGGCGGTTTGGGAAGCTACGACGGCGGCAGTGGGAGAGAGAGAGGGAGAGCGAATAGGAAGCGAGATACCGACTACATTTGTATTTGTTGCTGCTGCGGAAAATATCATAGCAGTTGGCGGATTTCATTTCTTCTACTTCGCGCTTTCTCCACGAATGCCGTCCGACGGGAAATAAATTTGGGAAAGTGCAGAAATGCCGCGGAAATATTTTTACCAATCTCGCTTCCCCTCGCCACGTTTCCCAACTCGATCTCTCCCTCTCGCCTTGAGTGAGTGGAACTGCATGGTCCGGCTTATATAAAAATTCTTCTAATTTAATATTTCATGTTGTCGCATCCTTCGCTCTTCGTCCATCCAAACGCGTCCATCCTCGGTTGGGCGAGCGAGTCCGGACTCGCCTGCAGTCTCTGCTTCAGCTACAGCTTCAGCTCGTCTTCGGCCGGCCGGCGGCTCCTTCTAAACCATGAATAGCGCAAAAATACGACAATCAGTGGAGAAATATGTTCCGAGCCAATTGCATTTAAGCCAAGTAACAACCGGGCACGACGGCGAAGGCGAGGACGAGGAGCAGAAGGACAGGACCAACCGACCGAGGGAGACAAACGACGCAGACGATGTGATGACGATGAAGAAGTGCGGATGTAGCTGCAGCAGCAACGACACCACCAACACCAACAACAACAACAATAACAAAACAACCACGCTGACGGCCACAGGGGCGGGCGGAAAACATGGTAACAACAGCCAAATGACTTCGCATTTTTATGATTTTCCCACTGCGTTTTTGCATCCTCCCGCTTTTGCATCGAAATCTTTTTCGTTTCCCGCCCTCTCTCTGCACTTTCGCCTTTGATGCGTTTCCGTTTTTCGCTTCGTCCGATCTCTTTCTCTTTCGTCGGTTGGTTTGTTTTTGTACTCGGCTCTGTTCGTCTTCATTCCCACCGAACTGTTGGCCCAGTTGGACCAGGCGCCCAGACCAGCGTCGTCCCCAGTGGTTCGGTTGCCCTCTTGCGTCTCGCTCTTGCCCGCGTTCGGCTCGCCCGTTCCTCGGGTTCTCTCTCTCTCTCTCCCTGCTGGCTTTCTGCGAATTCGAAGTTAAGCACAGTGCTAAGAAATGCTTTCACCCAGAAGCGCTCAGATAAGACTACTTTCAACAACAGCAACAACATGTTGTACAGCAAAACAAAAAAACAAAAACATAAATAAATAAAAGGAAGAAAATCGTGAAATATATGTCGAAAGCAACAACAACACAAGTCCCTACAATGACAAAAATATGCGGCCATAAACGGTAAACGATGAAAAATTACGAAAAATTCTATTCTTTTTTGCTCTGTTTGTCTCTACTCTCTCTCGTTCTCTCTCTCGTGGCGTTCCTCTTCCATCTCTAGCTCTTTCTCCGCATGCACATGCCAAAGTGGGAGGAGGCAAAAGCGCGAGTAGCTTCCGTATTGCATCCATAATTTGTTCACTTTTGATAATTAATTCAATTTATCCCTATTGATCGGTCTTCCGTATTCGTTCTCTGATATTTCGATCCATTTCGAGTGATTTTGATTTTTGTTTTAATTTCTTTTCTTCAGGATTGTACTCTTAATATGAAATTAAATATTAAAAACTGATTCAAACTGATCTGAATTTTCCAATTCCCCGTTCATTACATTGTATTTCTTAATTACCATTTTTATTCATTTTTATAACAGGTCTGTTTTTCATTATTTCTCAGTGCACTTTTACGTACTTTAATTCGAAAATCCTATCAAATTTAATTCCTTTAAATTTTATCTCTTGTTTTCGCTCGCTCTCTCGGTCTTCATCATTCGATGGCTGTTGATTACCTCAATTTAACGTCGTAAAAATGCAGTGAAGTCGTTCACTCTCTCTCTCTCTCTCTCTCACTCTCTTTCGATCTCTCTCTACATCTCCTTCTGTCTTTCCTCGCGTGTCTTCTTCACTCGCCACTTCCCACTCGCTTCCTTGGTCTTCTCACAATTTCTTCCCCGCATCCTGACGACGTATTTCTGGTTCTTTCCTTCGCCAGATTTCCGCTCTCTCTCTCTCTTTTCCCTTTTGCTCTTTCTCTCTTGCGTGATGTCTTCTGCTTCACACGTTTTATGCCGAGCGACGACCGCCCTACGGCTCGGTTCGTTCGTTAATCTCTGAAAATCATGGTCACACAACATACAATTTTTATTGCATACTTTTATGCGCTCGTCTGCTCTCCCTTCTTTCCTCCTTGACTTCTCTCCTACGTTCTTCCTCCTCGCGCTCGTGTCCTTTGGCTTTAATAAGGCTCATCTGCGCCTACGCGTGTCGCTGTCCCTGTGTAGATATGTATGTATGCGTCTGTCTGTGTGAGGCTTTCCCGTAATTTACAATTTTATATTTTTTCTCTCTCTCTCTCTCTCTCTCGTTTATTTGTCTGCTTCTCAGTATATGCCTCGTGTGTGTGTGGGTGCGAGTGAGGACGAGAGTGTGTGTGTGTGACACTTAATTTGTTTGCCTATATTATGTGTTCTCATATTCATTTCAAGCGCCTGTACTTATGCAACACCTTTTGCGCAAAATTAAAATTGTGTTTTAAGCAGCTGCACATGCTTCTCACCTGTGTGACTGTGTGTGTATGCATTGGTGTCCGTGTCGGTGTCGGAGTCGGAGTCGGCGTCACCTCAGAACCCACCGACTGCATCAGCTCCCGGCTCAAGCACATATGTATGTGTTTGTGTCTGAAATTCTTCCATCCGACAGCGGCGGGAATGTCTTTTGGCTAGTAAATTTTACATTTAACCGGGTACGAACTCCTGTGCAAAATATCATTGCCCATGAAATGCTGGGGAAGTTCCATGCTTCAATTAAATCAATCCTGCTTTCGCGATTGTTTTCAAGTTAGCGTTGCAGCCGCTGCCGGCCTCATTTTCCTCGAGGAAACGACTCATATCACATATCACAATTTTCAGCCGATTTCCCCCAATGCTCCGTTCTGTTCTCTTTCTCCCCTAGGCCCAACGATAAGTTCATTTCCAACGCGACCTCCTCGACGAATCCACAATTTCACCGCCATTTGGAGGCCATATTTTTCCGCCATCATAAACTCGAAAGTTCGAAACTCAATGGGCGCCATTTGAAAAATCATAAATTACAATGACAACCACACTTCCGGTCGACTAACCGCCACCGAGTCCGCCGCCCTCGTCGCACCGCCACCACCACCATGGGCCATCGACACCATCGATGGAAGGAAATTTTCAAATTCACTTCCTGCGAAATTAGTCGAAAACCGTCCGCGCCCCGTCCTCAGCCTCCTTCGCTGACTCCTCGCTTTCCTCTCCCACTCATGTAATTCATTCGGCGATAATCATCATAACGAATGCGATCCCCGGGGAAGCGGAAGAGGAGGCAGGAAAGGAAAGGAAACAAAAAATGTCCTTCGTGCTTCTTTTTTCTTGCTCCATTCAGTTTAATGCCATCACGATCGAACGTCGAATACCAGATGTTGCTCGCTTCCGCTCCCCGCTCCAATTCCCGCCCCTCTTCTCCTATTCTTATTGGCAGCATTATGAAATACAATTGAAAACCGTTTTAATGCCGAATTATGAGCCCACGCACCCGTCTCCCTCGCACTTCCTCCCTCACCCCCTCCCGCTCTTTCCGACCGACACCTTGGACCCAGAATTAAGTGAATTTTCCTACTTCATAAACTAGGACTGGCGGGCCGAGGCGAGGGGCGGACGAAGGACGGCGGCGGGTTCCGCATCCAGGACGACGCCCGGCGGCCGGCGCCCCTTGCGAAATTTCAATTTAATGAGATTGCCTAACATTACGGCTCCGTGACGGCGTGACAACAACAACAACATAAGCGAAAGCAACAACGATAACGACATCGACGTCCATGTCGACATCGCCATTGACGTCGTCGACGGCGACAAGTGGCAAAATGTCAAATTTCTGCGACACAATTGTTAACTATTTAACAATGCGAAGCAACGGCGGGGACACTCGACTGACTGCGACGAGAAAGTTGGGGAGAAATTGATTTTCTCAAGTGTGGCAACGTTGCCCAGTGGTTCCCTCGGTCCTCTCTCTTGTTCTCGTCACGGTTCGTCGTCCGCCCTGTCGCCATCACTCAGCAGAAGCGCACGAAAGTTCAATTTCGAATGTGAATTAAAATCATCATAATCATAATCATCACCTTGCGGACCCTGGTCCTTGTGCTCTGAATCAGGGATCTTCGGGACGGAGCTTTTGCAAAAACAACCCCGAATGAGTTCATGGTCGTCTACACTTGCGTCGTCGTCGTCGCCGTCGCCGTCGCCATCGAGCAATTGAATGATTTCAAAATAATGATATTAAAAATTTATGACACGTTTTATGGGAGGAAGTTTTTATGTTTCGCACTTTTCCCTTTGGCACTCATTTCTTTCACTCAATTATTTTCTTTCCATCTCGGCCTCGCCCTCCAGCAGTTTTAGTTCCTCCATCTTCTTTATTTGTTATTAATTAGTTTAATTGGATTCGAATGCCAATACTTCTCTGCCAAGCGAAAAATTGAACTTTATTGTATTATACTTTTTTCTTCATTCTCTTTCCCTAATGTTGTTTCTCCCCTTCTTGTACTTTTCTCTTTTTCACTTGTCGTCTCTATTTGGTGGTTTCACCGAAATTAACTTTCGAGTGCTCTTATTTGCCATTAATTGAGTGAAGTGTTTGTCTTCTTCATAATTTTCTTCTCCTGGTTTCAAAATTATGATAGTGATTGAAGACATGACGGACATGACACATTGCCCTGGGGTGAATTTTTTGTCATCTGGCTATGTATATAAAACATGGTTTCTATAAACTAAAACATGGTTTCTATAAGAAGTTCATATAAATCCTCCGTATACTCTTGCCTCGACTAGTCTCGAATATTTTGTTTTTTATATACAAACAACTTGTGGAACAAAGGCCCAGTCCTCATGTATACTTCAGTAAAGTTCCCTGGCTTCGGCGCTTTGCTTGCCTCGTTTTCCCAGGTGGAACCATAAATATAAATGTAAATATATTTCACTGAAAAACTTTGCAAGAAAGCAATCCGCTTTCGTATAGCAACCAATTACTTCTCGGTCCCTTCCCCACCAACAGCAACGGCAGCAAAATTCACTTTCATCCCATTAAATGTTTGTAAATATTTTATTTTATTGACAGAACTTCTGGCATTATAACGATTGCTGCTTCAAAAATAATGGCTTGGAAATGTACTTTAAGGCTCTTTCGGCAAATTCTCATGTCATCTGTAGAGGCACAAAAATGAGGGAAAAATATATAATAAAATATATTGAATTATCTTCTACAATTTCAGCATCTATTGCAATGATAATAACAAGCGAAGTTGTTATTCGCTGTCCTTTTAATTTGGTCGCTACCATGCCATCATTCGCTGTCGCTGTGCCTGTATGTATGTGTTTTTGTAGGCGTCCTTCCGTTGCATACTTCAAACATAGATTTGAATTTTCGTTTGACGAAAACTTTTAATTAAACCATGGGCAAGCACCCTACACACTCTCTGCGATGGTCCTGCAGTCTACAAGAGTGTTCAACCATGAGCTCGAGGTTTATTTTTTATAGATGATATCGCATTATCTTCCTATTGTCCTCCATGGCTCAAGTTCAAACCATCTAGTGTTCGTCTCTTTCCCATTCATCTGTTTATGGTAAATCATTTTTGATATTACAACTTCTCTCAGTCTTGTTTGACCGGCGGTAGAATCCAAGAGTCCAGAGTCGATGAAATGGTGTCAGTGTTATTGCTGGCGATGTTGTTTTTGTCGTTGTTGTTGTTGGTGATGTCGACGTTGTTGCCGTCGCTGTTATAAATGCAGGGAACATGGGGAAGTTTATCGAAGAGCTTCTTAGCTTCTGCAACTGAGGCCAGCCAGCACCAAGTAGGCTTCATTTGATTAACAAAGAAAGCATAGAAACTCATTTAAATTAAATTTAATTACGGGACGTTGCTATAACAACTACAACAACAAAAACAACAGCAGCAATAGCAACAACATCGTGGAGGAAACAAAAAGTTTTGAGAATAAAGAACAAAAAGTTCTCCAACAGAAACTTAAGTCCTCGCGTCGTCGTCGTCGTCCTCGCTTCGGTAGCCGTCGTCAAGGCAGATGTTCTTCGATAAAAATAATCAAGTTTTTATAAATCAAGAGAACTTTAATTTGAAGCAATGCGAGGCAAAGGACAAGACAAGGACATGCGGGACGATGTTGGCAGGTCCTCAGTTCCAGTAGTGATTGTTATTTTTGCCACACGCCGGCGACACTGATGAGGATGGGGAAGAAAACCCTCCGTCGAATTAATTGTCCGGACAGAGCCCAGGAAGAGGACGTGAACGCCGGGAAGGAGGAAGAACCCATCGGGACCATCAGCCACGTGAGAATCATTATCAACATCAAAGCATCATCCGCAGGATATAAAAACGTCAGGGGGAAGGGGTGCAGATGATTTAGCGCAAAAAAGACTTGAGGAGAACAATGCAAGGAAGTCATAAATATGTCGGAGCGCACACTCGCGCCCACACACACACACACACCCTTCGAGTCAGCAACACATCCAGATGGACAACGGATGGCAGGACGGACGACGCAAACGGAAGCAGTAGACAGGAAGGAGACCCGTAGAAACACACACAGGACACGATACAATAAAATTAGCAAAGGCAATTGTGTGAACCCGAGAGACATGAACCGAAACAAAAAAGAGAGCACGAGAGCGAGAGAGCATGAGGGGGACGGATGGTATAACAGCGAGAACGGGAGGGAGCGAGATGAAGAAGGGAATTAAGCACTTGAAGAAGGAAACTTAATCAATGCCAGCATAAGAAGCTTTCGCTAAAAGACGTCGAATTGAAGTTGGGATGAAAGGAAATTAAGAAGAAGCAGACGACGCCGACGACGAAAGAACGTTGAAGATATGGAACAAACAAAAGCAACAACAGTATGAGCAGCAACAACAACACCCACAACAACTACAATGCTTATTCCCAAAGAAGGGAATAAAACTAAAGCGTGCGGGAGGAAAAAACTTTTTAATTAATTTTCCGGAAAATAAAAGCACAATTATGCTTTTCTCCAAGAATCTTTCCTCTCTCTCTCTCTCTCTCGCTCTCTCGCACTTCCTTCTTCAATTTCGCCATGATTTTCTGTCCTTTTCCCTCCCCTCTCTCCACGTAGTTCTCGTTATTTCTGTCCGCCCCTCATTCACTCGGCGATGCCAGGAACAATGAACTGCTTCACCTCGCTTTCTAAGCCCACCGTCCCGCTTTCATTCATTACCTTTCGCTTTATTCTTCTCCGGCTTCCCCCCGGTCCCTTTCCCAGTCTTTGGCGCGTCTGCTTCGACGGCCGGTCTTGCCTTTCGTTTGCCTTTTGAGCTGCGGGTCGGATTCCCGAGGCGAAGAAAGTATGGCAATTTCCATGAGGCTCTCGTCTTCCACTAGTCGAGGTGCCTTACGAGCCACTCCATTGTGGTGAACCTGTTTTAAACTCACAAGGACATGCTCCGAACCCTTGTCCATGATCGGGATCCACTGCAATCAGTTTTTCATGTCAATTGGAGTTAAATCAAACCATATGCTGAAATGTCTCACGAAAGAAATCACTTTTCGAGGAATTCTAAGGACAGACTCCCTAATATCTCTCTCACTCTCTCTCACTCTGCCGCTTCATCTCTTTTCCTTCGACCCCTTACAGCACACATTGCCTCCCATGTTCCCTGAAAGGATCTGCCTGGAAAATATTAATAATGAAAATGTAGGAAAATTAAAGGATCCGCTTTCATTATCCGCTCCCTGTGGCTTTTGTACCAGAAGAGGACGAGGACGAGTGGGTGGTATGAAGTTACCAACGGCAAGGACGACGATGACTACGACTACGACGACGACGACGACGACAGATGCAGGAGCTCGAGGAGTGAATGTTTCAATTATGTTCCATGAATTTGATTTCGGTCGAAATCACATTCCGAGCCAAGACTGTGCCGCCCGAGAAATTATGACCATTTGTGGCAGAGATCTAGTTTCAGGACGAAGTCCTCGGCATACGGAGGGAAGGCGGGGTGGGCGATGGGGTCGTGGGAGATTTTGGATGGTAGTCCGTCCGATATGCTAAGAGGATAATTGAAATTTGATTGCATTTTAAACGAGGGCGGGTTGCTCTGTTTGCGTTGACAGCAGGAGCAGCAGCAGCAGCGGAGGAAAAGGACCAGGCCCAGAATCAGCGGAAGAATCGAGACCAGTGGGGCAGGGTCGGCAGCGATCCCCAGCCGTTGCCAGCGATCCCTCGAAAGGGTGGCCAACGAGCGGTGGCTGCCCGCAGCTGGCGGGCGAATCCCTTCGCTGCAACTTAATGATTCCCTCGACTATAACCGTTTTATTGCCTCTGCATGAGAGATGTCTCTATATTCCACAAGAACAACATTTAAATAATGACAACTAGTACCACAATTACAACAACACAGAATCGTAAATATATAAACATACGGTGATGCGCCAAGAGCCCGAAGAGATCCCCAACCGACGTTAATAGACTTCGACTACACTTAAACTACAGCAGCATGCTCCACTCGGATCTACCCTCACGTTGCGGGCCGGCACGGATCGTCACGTTACGCCACAGCACGTCACGCTACGTCCATCATCGGCCATCGGTCGCCGTCGAGCCCTGTCGCAATTACGGCAGGAAGTAGTGCTGTCGAGAATGGATTCATTATCGTTGGGGTCGACGACAGAGAGAGGGCATACCTTGGGGTCCATTTGCTTCCAGCAGAGATGCCACGACCAGGCTCGATCGCACTGGGTCGACCCCTCTGGGATGTGCGACTCGCAGCCCTCGATCAGCACGTTCACGAAGTCCTTTATGGAGTCCGGAATGACGCGCTTCAGCTTCTCGTAGTGCATTTCGCCGTTGTCGTCCACGATGTTCACCTCGTGGAAGATGCAGTTCATGTAGCAGCGGAGGGCGTCACTGGCGGGCGCGTCCACGCCGCCATTGCTGAAGATCGTGATCTCGTCTACCAGGCAAACGGACAGCCAGAACGAGGAGACGATTAAGGAAGCCCTAAACAATTCATTTCACAAAAGGTATCCTCCTTCCTACTGTAATGAGTGCCCGATTTGTGTAGCCCGATAATTTGCATGACAAGTACATTATTTGTATAACCAGTAGATAAAATGGGAACTCTTTTCTTATTAGCTCCTTTTGACCATCAGGTGCCACCGATTCCGAGTTGCCTATCGTTATCGTGGCCACCCAACCGAATTATTCACCGAATCGCCATGGAACCTAAATCAAAGGCAACGGAAGGTTCCACAAAAAGACGGACCGACAACTTGCTGATAAGGAAGAACCTGCCACAAGCCGCCTCCACCTGTCGACCCTGATCTGATGTAATTGAGAAACAAAAGTTGAGATGTAGCAAAAGCGAAATGGAGATATTTAAAAATGACGGAGGCAAGCAGGCACAAAAATAACGCCCATGGCGGTAAAAATTAAAAGTAATGAGCTGTTAAAAAGGATTCTCCAGCAAATTAGACTACCAGCAAATGGTTCTTCATCTTCGTATTCTTCCCTGTCTATTCTTTGTTCTGCCCACTCACCTTCGTTGGTGCCCGTCTTCTCGATGCAGACGTCGTGAATGATTTTGAAGGCACTGATAAATTGCGGCGGAGGATACTGAAAGAAAAAACCAAGAGGCAATGAGAAGGTGATTGAAATGGCGTTAAACACAGAGATAGAGCGGGAGATGGAAATAATGGAAAAGGTTCTCCTCTAGGAATAGTATAGTCCTGATTTATCCCATATCGTCCCAAAAGACCCCAAGGCGATGGAAGAGATCGGGGGATAGAGGAGAAAAAAATAAGGCAAATCAAAGGAGTGAAGACTAACGGAGAAAAGCGCGGGATCTGCATTTCCCATCTACTCCCTAAGCCCTCACTCACCGTCTCATCGCGTCGCGGTTCCTGTCCGTTCACCTCGCTGATGTTGGCCTCGAGCAGCGTGGCCAGAACGATGTACATGAAAATCCTCATTTCGATCGGACAAACTGCACTCGCTTCCTTTCCGCTTTCCCTTTACCTTTGTGGCGAATGTCGAAGTTTGACTGGTGGGGATTTCGGGGGATCCTGAAGACGACGCCGCCGTAGTAAGTCGTCGTCTTTGGTGGAAATGACATGTTGCGCCTGCAACTAGTGCTCTTTTATACTCCGTCCGCGATCTGTCGTCGCGTCGCTCGGTTCGTTTATCTAATTGTCGTGCATTACATTTAGCAATTTGCAAATATGCGCGTGCATTTCCGTTCCCATCTCTGCTCTGTTCTGTTCTATTCCATTTCGTTTCATTTCGATTTAGTTCGTGTCGATGCTGTAATTGTTTGGGCGGAACCCACCAGCACTAGTTGGAACCAATCGATGGGGTGGCACCGCCCACCCCATCTGTCAACATGTGTACTCCATTCATTTATTCATTCATTATTGAGGGTTCCATGTCCGGAAATCTTGACAAATGATTAATGTTTCTCTACGAATGAAATAACCCGGCCGATCTCACAAGATCGGTACACAATTCAAGTTATGACGACTTCTTCATGTTGATAACTCCGGGCTACTGGCTATGTCTCTTCTTACAGACTTTATCGAAGGGCTTAAACGGCGATTATATTCCACTTAGTGAAGTTTCTTTTTTTCAATAATTTTATTTCGAAAATAATTATATATAATGGAAAATGGTCTATTGTATTCTAAAGTCGAACCTTTTATTACAGGCGAGGAAGTCTCACACATACATATGACGATGATGGAATGATATATTGATATTGGATTGAAAAACTATACTATGACAATAATCTAGCAGTAACGCATTCGTTTGATTCGTTGGATTTCAGAGTGAGTACAAAATATTGATTTCATCACTTATAGAGTAGTGTTTAATGCAAACAAGGCCGCTGGCAGCATCTTGCTTGTATTACGTAGAGTCTGAATAGTTGTTATTAAAAACGTAGTAGCAATATTTGCGTAATAATATGTTAATGAAACCACGTTCACTGCGCATAAAAATCGAGAACTTCAACGATTAAAATACACAACAAACTGCGTCGACGGAGGCAGATTTCATAATCAATTCATTTCAAATGGATATCGATTTCGGTTTTTACCACTGGAACAACAATAATATGTTAATTATAGTAAAGAACAACGAATGCTCCATTGTTGAACCAACGATCCACGCTTCAGCGAGGGAGTGTGTGGAATCGATAAATGTGTTTGTGCGCTTGTGATAATAATCGACATTTAAATTTGAAGTACATTTAATTTTGTGGTAGAGAGGAGGAATATTAGAGAGCGGGGGAGAGAGAGAGAGAGAGAGTGAGAGAGTGTGGGTGTGTGTGAGAGTATTTGTTGCATTAAAATAGCAACCGGGAAACAATAACAAAGCCCAATTTATTAAAAACAACTGCGAATGTGGTGATAACGCGGCAACAATAATAACAACAATATGATTTTGTAGACAATAATAACCACAGCAACGTTAGCAACAACAAAACAACAACAACAGTTTCAAAAACTCGTGTCCTCAAAGCACCTGCAGAGTACTCTGCGATTATTGTTATTTTTATTATTATATTTATTATTCGGGATCCGAGTGGTGGGGAATTTTGTGGCTCTCATCGCTATTATCGCGGTGCTGTAGCCGTGCATTGCGGTGTTTGTGATTTCTGACACATATCGAAACAACAATTCAGCATCCGACCTGGGAATGTTGAAAGGGAAACGATTCACCGAAAACATAATTCGCCATGAGGACTTGATTAGAGAACGTGCGGGTGCCCACGAGGATGCTGCGTTATTGTGGTGTTCTTGTTGTGCTGTTGTTGTGGTGTTTTTGCGGTGTTGTTGGTGTTTCTGTTGTAGCCCTTTGCTCCCCTCGATCGGGTTGGTGGCCAGTGTGTGTTCACCGTGCGAATGATTTCGGCGCTCGTACATGCGGGACAAGGCAGGGCAGGGGACGGCGAGGCAGGGGACAGCGAGGCCCGCATGCGATGGGTGCATCGAGCAAAGGAATCCAGTGAAATCATCCAGCGAATTCCGGACTTCCGAATGGCATGCGTTGCACGAGGGCGCCTTTGTTCTGGAAAATGTGCTGGCATCGGTGTAGGAACGACGTCGGCTTGCCCACCAATTTTTAATGGAATGCATTACGATCTGCGGACAAATATGCGTTGACTGCATTTAGACAAGACATTAACTCGATTTCAGCTGCTGCAAGCTAGTGCTCTTATTGCTTTATGAATTCCTGAGAGCGACAAATATAATGCTATTGGAACAAATTGAAACATTGTGAAAATTGCAAAGTAGAAAAGTCAATGATAAACCAAGAAGACAATTATCAGAATACCGTTTTAGTGGAAATTAGTGGAAATTCTACTTTATTAGTTGATGCAACAACAAATTTCATATTATTATTAATTAATACCAATCGAAATTACAGAGTCATAATGAGAACTTAAAAAAGGGATTAAAAAGTACTTTTCACGACGACATCAGAAGTCTCTCTAAAGTCGATTTAAGTATTTTTCTGAATTAATTCTTTTTCTGAATATGAACTAATATCTTCAGTATTGAGAAATTATACGAGATACAATTTTGTGTTTTTCTGTACACAACAAACAATCGCGAGATTTCAACAACAATAATAAAATACAAATAATAATAATAGGAATTAAAAAGAGTAGTAGTAAATAATTCAAATTAACAAAAACAAAAATTAAATTAAGCACTGTCGCTGTTCACTTGAAAACAATCGTACAATCGTTGTTGTTGGATATATTTCGCTCCAACTCCGAGCTGTCGCCAACAACAACAAACAAAGCACACACAAACACACACACACACATGGGGTTGTCTTGGAGGCATGACAGGGACTGTGTCCCCAAGTGCTTCTGCTTGGGTGTGTGTGTGTGTGTGTATGAGTGCGAGGGAAGTTTTCGCCGCGACGAACGAAATAATTTTAGAAGTTTACGCGACAGGACGTGGGCAGGGGCCGGGAGGAGAAAAAGGGACAGAAATAAAATGGGGAATTTAATGCAGGCAACTGTGAAATAATTTCCCTCTGTGTGGCTGTGTGTGTGCGGTTCTGTTCATGCCTGTTGTTCTTGTTGTTGCGACGGCTGGAAAATCTCAGTATGTGCTTCTTTCCTGCTCTGTTCGCACGCCGTCTCGCTCTCCCACTGCCCACTGCAGCGCGGCAGGACCGAAGCCGACAGGGTTTTCTCTCGCTCTCACTCTCGCTCTCGCCTCCTTGTCCCGTTCACCCGCTGCCTTCGCGCTGGTAGAGGTTTCTGGTCGCCCTGCGTGTGTTTGTGTTCGTCGCTCGCCGCTCGCCCCTCGCCCCTCACCGCGATGTGGCAACGCTCGGAAATTAACGCACGTTCGCTAACTCGCTGTAACAAGGCTTTCAATGAACACGCCAATGCCGCCCGTCAGCCTGCTGTCTGTCTGTAGCTGTGAGTCTGGGAGTGTGTGTGTCCATGTGACTTGTGTTCACAGCGATGTGTGTGTGTGCGTGCGTTGCATTAAAATACATTTTTTATTTATTGCTTAATTAAGTCAAGTCCTCAACTGCGATTTTCCCTCTCGCTTCTCGCTTCTCGTGCACTCGCTTTGTTGTTGCTGTGTCGTTTGTTTTGCTGTTGTTCCTGTTGTTTCCTTTGTTGTTGTTGCTCGTGCTGTTTTCCTTGTAGTTGTTCGCCTCGTTTCATTGTGGTTGCCATTGCTGTTGTCGTTGTTGTTGTTGTTGTTGTTGTTTGTTGTTGGCGACTCCCACCATTTGCTGCCACTGCAGTTGTTGTTATTGGATTTGACAGTTGTTAATGATTCTCAAAATGCACTTTATTGCCTCAATTTCCCTCCTCCAGCCTCCTCTGTCTCGAGCCAACAACCATGGGTTGTCCTTTTATCGTCTGCTTCTCATTCTCCCTTATTTATGCTCGTCCCTTTCACTGCCCTTTCGGAGCGCTTGTTTTTACAGTCTTGCTGATTGCTTTTTAATTCCCATCGTTCTTCGTGTGGTTCCGCTTTATGTTTTCGGGTTTCTTTATGTCCTGGCCGACGGTTCCCTTTGTGGTTTCTTGTTCTAATAGCCGTGGAATTATGAGTCGGTTTCATGCGATATCAAATCAAGATTCAATGTCGAAATCAGTGAAGGAATCGAAGCGAATGAAGTGAAAATTTACGCAAGGAACATTTGAACATCGGTAAATATGATATTCCAAAAACAAACAACTACTCTAACTAGTGCACGGAAATTATGAATAATGCAAACAAACATTTTTAAATATTTACATGCATAGTAAATCAAATTACACAATGAGCTTAAATGGATATAGTAGAACAATAATGAATTCCATCCACAAACATATAAAATAATAACGCCGTTAATTTGCAATGCCGAAATCAGAGCTCGCATCAATAGAGAGTTTAGAATTCAAATTCGGACATAAAAATTGCAATCGATGCTGTAAAATAACAACAATATGAAGTTATTCAATTAAGGATAATATATTCCTTGGAAATGGAAATAACTTCTGTTAACCATTCCCATAAAATATCAAATTAAGAACTCGGCTACAGGGAACGCAAACAGATTGATGGAATTATAAAACAAATGAACTAAACACGTAATTGCAATCACTGGAGCGGGGAACAAACAACTAAAATAAGTTCATTCATTGAATCGAATTCTGTCCAGAGGCCGAGGGGGTCAGGGGGAAGGGGTGGGTCTCGCGCGCCATAAAGTATGCAGCCTCAAATGTGCCGATCGGCTGTGTGAAATCGAGCATTTACAGTTCGTTAATGCAGCGTTTCGTGCTATAATTATTTATCGCATGAGAGAGCGAACGTTGTCCGGCGCCGAGCGCGTGGCCAAGGTTGGCTCGAATGCAACCAACTCTAATGACAACAGCAACAACAGCAACAGCGGCAATATTAACAACAACATTGTGCTGCAATAACATCAATAACGCCTATGAGTAGAACGAAAATAAAGCAGTTTGCAGAAGCAATTTCTATGGAAATGCGGCAACAAAAGAATCAATAGAATCATTATTGATATATACGTTGGTATTGAAAACAATTATCTACGTGGTGATAATTACAACAACGCCCAGAACAAAATCAACAATAAATGTTAAAATGTACGAAACCGCAAAATATAATCATTCCAGCAAATTTGCAACTTCAAGCAAAGCAACAACATACAATTACAGAACAATTTAAAATAATTCTAATAATAAAATACGATATACAATTACAACAATGAAATATGAAGTAACAAATACCAAATACAACAGCAATACAGTTACACAAACAAACACAAATACAATAACAACGTGAAGTACTGAAACCAAATCAATAAACGACTACAGGAGCAACTACAACAACTACAGCTGCACCAACAATACAGTTGCAATAACAATGAAAACAAATACGCAATTGCAACAACAACAACAACAAAAACAACTACGAGAACAACGATTAAATTACGTCGTGACCACACATCTGCCATCCGACGGAGCGACGGACAGAGCGGCGAGCTTCCGTTTGTCTGTTTGCCTCTCCCACTCGCCCTCTGCGCTGTCCCTCTCTCTCGCTCACTCGCCCTGCTGCGGTTGTGCACGTGTTTGCATCAGGCTGCCCGTGTGTGCGTGGGCGACCCTGGGCCCGAGCCAACATAATTGCCTGACCCCGCAGTGACCACTTTGCGTTTTGATTAAGCGTCCATTTCCGCTTCCCCACAGGCCTCCTGTCCGCAGGCGCCCCTCCCGGGCCACGCCTCCCGTGCCATACCCCCGCCCCCCCCCTCGGCCTCTGGGTGCCTCTCCGTCATCTTCTGGCAGCGCCACGCCAGGTTGTATATTAAATTTTAATTCGCTTTTAAAACGCATTCGTCGGGGAGTTTCACGAAATTCCAAGAATTCCTCGCAGGCAGCGGTAGGAAGTTAAAACAACAATTCGTCATGAATGCCAACAAAAACACACTGTTGTTCACAACAACAACAACAATAACAACAATAACGACAACCGCCTCTCCTTGAACTTCGATGAATATAATTTTTTATTAGAAATTTTTCTTTTCATTTTTCAATTACTTTGCATTTCATTCACCATCTCCTGCTCCCGCTCCTGTCCTGTCGTCCTGCTGGGTCTGGAGTCTGTCGCCACGTTTCCTCTGCCCCACTGTATTCGTCTCCTTCCTTCTGGGCGGCCGACTCATCAATCAGGATTTCCTTCTGCTTCTGCGGAAGCTCTGGCTTCAGTAATAAAAAGCCTTGACACATCCCGTGCACGGCGGAGGATCGCGTATCCTGCCTGCCTGCTGCTCAATTTTACATAATTTATTAAAATCGATTTTGGTAACCGACCCACGCCACTCGCCCCTGCCCACTTCACTCGGGATGCTCTCATCGATGTTTTATTATTGCTCTCGGTCTGCTGTTGTTATTCTTTTGGTTGCTATTTATTATGGTTGTTGTTGTGTTGTTGTTATTCGTCGGGTTGTTTAATGTTGTCGCTGTTGTTATTATTGTTGTTCCTACCGACATTGATATTCATGGAGAGGCCGAAGTTGCGAGTGATTAACATTTTTTCTATTAAAAACCTTGAGTTTTCGGTTTCCTCTTCCTCCTTCCCCCTCTTCCTCTCCCTCTCCCTATCCACTTCCGCCTCCTTCGCCTTCGCTCGATTTCTTCAAACGTTTCCCCACGTCCACCCCCGCTCTATGGACCGTCCTTTAATGAAATTGTTTTTGTTGTTCCCTCATTATTCGTTTTCGAGTTTTTTTCTAATTTCGGTCAAAAAGAAAGGCGTGGTTGTTGCCTCAACAAAACAACAACAACAACAGCAACAGGGGCCTCGGTCGTCGGGCAATAAACAAAAAAGGTGAAAGGAGCAAAAAAACACAACAACAACAAGCATCCAATGTTATGCAAATCGAGGTTCGAAAATTATGCAAAGCTCTGATGAGCTTTTCAGGATAATGAAGTGTACCATCCAAGTGGACGTCGCAGAGGGTGGTCTGAGGAGGGTAGGGCGCTGGGGTAGGTAAGGATCCTCCGAAGGGGTTTCATTTTCAAATGACTTGAGCTGCGATTGAGGTGAATTTCAATTCTTAATTGTCGTCCGGCCTTTGATCACGGGGTGGGCGACAGAAGGATGGAAGAGATGGAAAGCGGAGGAAAGCCGACGAAGGGGAGGGAAAGAGAGTCAGAGTGGAGAACTTGAGAGACCCAACTTTCTCAATGGCCTGTGAAAAGGGAGGACGTGCATGTTGTAATCCCTGTGGAGTTGGGTGGAAGTGATTAAAAAAACGTTCGAGTTCGAGTCGGTGAGAGGCGCGGAATTTTTTGTTCGTGCCGAAATGGGAGGACTTTTGGAGATTTCAATAATCTACCCCGGTCCCTGTGGACCCAACCTTCGCCTCTCCATTCCGTTCGTCCTTCTCCTGCCGAAGGGAATCTCCCTACGTCCTCGTCCTCGTCCTGCGACCATGTTAAACAGTGGCAATGACAATAACAACAACAAGAGTGTCCCCAACAACAACAGCAACACTGCACTTCAAAGGCTGACGACAATTCGAATGCTGCGCAGACAAGCTTAGAAATTGTTTGGCCGAACTTTTCGCATTCCAACAGAACTCTTGAAGTTTGCCTGCCCGAACAGTTAGCATGTGTGTGGCGGTTTCTCTCTCTCTCTCTCTCTCTATCTCTGTGTCCTTCGAGTGCTTGTGTGTGTGCACTTTCGCCCTGGGCAATTACCACATCCTCCACGAGCCCCTCAACCGCCCTGCACGAGAAGCGCCCGCATCACGCACCCGGCGAGGACGAGACCGAGGACGAACCCGAGGCTCCCGGCTGCACCTACGATGCCAACTTCGACTACTTTCCGTTGGCCATACACTTCCTTAGCCACACATCGCCCTCGCTCCTCCCTCTCCCCTCTCTCTATCTCTCTCTCCTGCCTGCAGCTCAAAGAACTCACCACCTTCTCGCCACTCGGGCTGGTTTCCGGTTTCTTTGTGCTCAGTTTCTTTAACTTTGCATGAATTTCCCCGAGCTTCCTCCCGACAGGGGCGAACGGGAGACAGAGAGAGAGAGAGAGAGAGAGAGGGAGAGCAAGGAGCACCAACCAGGACGATGCCGTCGTCGTCCTCCCGGTCGTAGGGGGACCGTCTGTGTATGTGGCTGTTTTATTGAGTTAATTAGTAGCATAAATCAAAACGTCCTCAATTTGCATCGAGGGACCAGGAAGCGGAAGCGTAAAGGCAGGAGGAGCAAGGCGAGCAGGAAGAGGTTGAGGATCCTCTCCTCTGGAAAGGCCTTTCGCAGTGCATGCGGCCCAACGTCGAAATTACGGCGGGATCCTTTGGAGGCGCTGCGGTCTCGCCGCGTCCCGCCCCCTCTGACACTTAATACTCACCTGTCTTCCGACAACTGCTAAAAGCACTCATCGCACGCCATGCCCCCGGTGGGCGGCGTGGGGCGTGCCAGAGGGCGACCGGGTGGGGGGACCGGCAGAGGCCTTGGTGTGGCGTTATTGCCGAAGCCGCGACTTATTACAGCGGCTTCAGGGATGCGAGCGCTCCAACTCCAACCTGTGCACACTGTACAGGTGTGTCTGCTCCATTGGGCTTGCTCGTACATATATCTCAACTTAAAATTCAATTTCTCCCCATGACAGGTACGTAATTTACATCACTACCATTCGAACCTCGCTACCCATCCCATCCCTGTTCATGTTCCATTTATTTCTCATATTTGCTGTACCTGGTCAAGGAGCCAGTTCTCTTTGGCACGATTTCTCGTTCCCGTTCCCCTTATTTGTTCTTTTAAAAATTGTGAATATTATCCGTCAAATCCAGACTTTCGCCCTTTGATCCCTAATTTCTCGGCTTCCTCGGTTTCGTTGAACTTCACATTCCTCCCGCCCCGAGTGCTGCAAGTGTTTTTGTGGAATTCTGGCCGTTTCCGTTTCCGACTGTTTGTCATTTGCACAGGGTTCTTGGGTCCCTTTTATTGCCCCGTTTTCTTGTTGCTGTTTTTGTTATTGTGGTTATGGTTATCGTCACTGTTGCTGTTGCATTATTTTCTCATTGCATACTTGCGATTGTTTTCGCATAGTTCTTCTGGCTATCGTTGACTTTCTGCGTGTTTTTGTTCTCGGTTCGGTTGTTGTTCTTGTTTTTAATGTTTTGTCCACCCAGTTGTTGTTATTGTTTCTGCCATTGTTGCTACTGTTTTTCCCATTGCTGTTGTTGCTTCCTTCCCTGCTCTGTCATTACAAAAGTTCTTCGGTCGAAAGTTCCTCTGTGATTGCAGCAAATGAATATTTACATGTGTTCTCGTGTATGCAGTACTCGTGGGTGTGTGTCTGAGTGTGTGTTGCCTGTGAAAATTAATTGGCTGTGAAAAGGGCACAAAGTGTCAAAGTGCCATAAAAAGCCGTCGCCGCCCCACCGACCTTCCCCAGACCACCTCCAGCCGACGAGGACGACTTCATTTCGTGCGATGAGCTTCCCCCGAGAAGTTTGTGAGTTGTTTCGCATTCTTTCGCTCCTCAACTCCGCCCAGGCACAAGGACAACTGTAAAGATAACATCAAATATTTTCAAAGAAAGAATGGAAGGTTACTGGCAACAGTACGTCCTTTGAAAGGAAATCCATTGTTTGCAGAAAAGAATTCACTTGAAGGAAGACATTGCAGGAGTGGTCTTCGGCGAAACGATCATCTCGGCAGGGAACGGAATATTTGCTTTCCTTTTATTCTATCTATTTCTTCTCGTCAAAATATTGTCTGAAAGTTGACTTTTCAACCTTCCTCCATCATAATTCTGATCTTTGTTCTTTGACTTTTCGCTTGTTTCGCTTGGAGAATATTTCGCCTTTGTTGTTGCAGTTGTTGTTGTTGCTGTTGCTGTTGCTGTTGTTGATAATCATCTTGTAGTTGTTGCTCCATTTCTTATTCTTATTTTATTCATGTCTATAATTTAACTTTCATTACAATTTGTCTACACTTCGCAGCTCTTATCTTGTGCCATTATTTTCGCTATCCCTTTCCCGTTCCTCCCGGCTCTCCCTCGCCCACTCCCTCACTTACTCAACCCTATCCGACCTCTCGCTTTGTCTCTGCCTTTCTCTCTTTCGCTCCTTCTGTTGCCGGCTGAAACTAATTACTATGCATAACAATTAGGAGCCCGGGTCCATGAATAAAAATAATAAAACACCGAACGGCGGACGGGATAAAAGGGATGTCCGAAAAAGTGGCAACATTTTCCAACCCAACTGCACAAGAACAACAGCAACAACAGCCACAACAATGCCAAAAACAACGACACCAGTACCCAGGCTAAGCCAAGCCAAGCGAAGCCAAGTCGAGCCAACAACTCAGTGAAAGCTGCAGCAACAACAACTAAAATAACCACGGCTACACTCAGGGTTCCGGGGACAAATTTGAATAATCCGCAAGTTGTGGCTTCTGCCTCTCCCTCCTCCCTCCTCCCTCCCCGCTCCCACCGTATTCAACATTTTGTTTCGGAATTCCTCGCGAAACCCAGATTTGGATCGAGTCGGTGACCTCGCCGGAGTTCAATCCTGGGGGGAGGAAGGCCAAGGTCAAGCAGTTCGATGAAGGGATCCGTTGCAAGCCCAACTTTTACTGCACTCCCTGGGTCTGAATTCTGAATATTATCGACTTGTAATCAACATTAAATTTAAATAATTTAATCAAATAATGGGAGGCAATCGTTCGTGCACAGAAACTGAAGATGACGATGAAAAGCCATTCAAGACCTTTTCCCCTTTTCTGTCCCCGAATTAATTTGGTTTCACTTAAAAAGTGCATGTATTTGAGGTGGTCTGGGGAATTCGAATAAGTCAATCATGTAATTCTTGTGAAATCCTTTATTATTTTGATTTCAGTTAATTTTTTACTTGTCGTTCAATTTAGTTTTTGAAATCCTACTTAGAAATCACTTAACTTAAAAGAACAAAACTTCACTATTCACTTCACCCGTTCATACTGCCATGCATTCTATTCGGTTTGTATTGAAAAGTCTCCGATGTTGGAGGAAATATACATTTTCTATGCGTTGCGCTTTGTTTCATCAAAACCAGATGCAAATGCCCGGAAAATTCATGGCAAGAATCAGATGTCGGAGGAACAGCAACCGAGGCGATTCTCATTTGGAGAATCACAAAAACAAAGACTTACGATCATTACATTCCGACTTCAATAACGAACACGAACACGAGCACAATAGCACGCACACACACACAAATACACAAACACTCTCGGACTCACACACATTCACGGTGACTCTCGAATGCACGCCGAGCGAGTTTCACAAGCGTGTGAGGCAACTGCACTCACACCTACACTCACGCGCACACGCACACGCACACACGCGGAGAGCTTAATGCAATTCCCGTTGCCGCAGGACACATTTCTGTGGTGCATTTGCATATCTGCATAATTGTTGTTTGTGCCTGTCTGTCTGCGACACGTCTCACCTGCCTCTCGCTCGCTCGCTCGCTCGCACTGCTTCGATCCCTCCTTTGCCTTGCCACACGATTGCAACTGTCTATCTGTCCGTGCGCCTAGCTATCCGTCTGTCTGCCTGTCTGCCTGCCTGCCTGCCTGCCTGCCTGTCTGTTTGTGTGTGTGGCTGTGTGGGTCCATCCGTCGAGTGCTGCTGTCGATATTTGTGACAGCGGACGTGAAAGTTGCATGCGACCGGGCAACACCAGAAATTACACATGTAATTTACGAGGACGACGACCGGGCGACGAGCGGCCGACCATCGGCTCGTCGGGCGGTGTCGCCGGAGGACTCCGCACGCCGACGACATCCTGGAGGCACCGGCCGAGCTGTCAATTTGACCGAAACTCGGAACCGCATTAAAACAAAAACCACTGCTGCACGCGAGACGTGGCTCGTCCTGGCCTGGCTCTCCGCCCGCCACCCCTCGGTCCCTCGGCCCCAGCCTCAGTTGCGGCTGGCTTTCGGTCGGTCGTCGCAGGCCCCGAACTGTTATGCGCTCGGGCGGAAAAGACCTACGAGGCTGTACATTGTCCACGACGGCCTCCTCATTACGAGCGGGAACCGAGCAAATCCGCTCCTTGATCCTCTCCAGCTACTCCCCCTCCCCCTTCCGCTCGTGCTGCCGAGCCCTGCGCTCCGTCGGCGTTCTCTGTTTTCGTGCCGGAGACCGGAGTCTGGTCGCTTACACGGGCCAACATGTGTATCCTTGCCGTAATTCTGCCACGATTCCCCATGTCCTGCGTCATTGCTTCGCTCATCCGTCCATCGACACATCCTGGCCATGGACACACCCTGGCCATGGACCCATCCTCCCGTCCTCCGCGTCTGCTTTGTGCCTGCATCCTCCACCCCTCCAATCTTCTCATCAGCTCTCGCTCACGCTCACTCTCCACCGGCCATCGTCCTGCTGTTGAGCGGCTTTCGCACTTGCGACGTCGCTCTTTTGCATGCCAGGCCGGGCCTCGGCTTGTTGTTGCTTCCGGCTGAATGAGGTGCTCGTTTGCTTTTATTATTTCACAGAATTAACCTTGTCGCCCAGACGCCTCTGCGGCCAAGCCATCGCCATTAAAAATTAATTTGCGACACGACGGCCACATCGTCATCGACGGCGTTTAATATGTCGTTGTTGTCGTTGTTGTAGTTGTTGTTGTGCTGTGTGACATGGATACAGAACAAAAACTACAAATAGAAACAACCAGTTCCACGATAATGAATGTCATAAAAATGTTGCCGACACCCTGTAATTAATTTCCTTCGGAGGCCTTCCACTCAGCCTTCGTGCTGCCCCTCGATACCGAACACCTACTTATCCCCCTCCCACTCCTAGGCCGATTCCCGCACCCTCCTTGCAGCACGAGGTGTTAATTTTGCTTTAATGGCCCCACTGTGCAGTGGAATTTTCGACCTGCTTGCATGCGTTTTATTAGCTACAGCCGAGTTTTGATTGACACCTGCCGCCTCGGCACCGCCCACTCCCAACCCCTGCCGCCATGCATCCAACTCCAGGCCTACGCCCACGTAACCTTACGACTTTTCGTGAGCTCTAATAGATTCTCGCTGGCTGACTCTCAATTGCAATCGCCTCACTTCTTCGTCTCCGCTCAGTTTAATTGTGGGACTCGGGGCGTGTGCGTTTCGCAAGGCGTTGTTGCCGGATTTAATTACTTCACGACGCGAAGGTCGGCTGGAAAAACGCATCCATTATGTGTTCAGCATGGGTAGTCGCAATGTCGCATTGTCGTACCGACTACTTAATCAAATTATACTAATTTCGTAGTCGGGTTCGCGGAATTTCAATTTGACCGCGAGCAGTTTGTGATTAGTGTCGAGTGGCAGTAATTAGCCATCATTATGCTAAGCGGGGCGTGGTGGAGCGTCGCTGCCGGCTAGAGTGATGGCAGTTCACGTTGCGAAGGCGCGACGAAATCTCATTCTTTGGCGATTGTTAAACCCTAAGAATTTGGAAAAATCTCTGTAATATTGCTCTATCTGAGGAGGACGAGTTTGGAAGGAACTACGTGGGTTAGGGGGAGAAGGGCTCAGAGTCAGATTTTCCTAACCGTCTTCTGGATTGACTCTTCCATTGAGTGCTGCCTCTTTAAGGACACAACTTCTTGCACACGACTCAGGTTCCGGTTCTCCATTCGTTTTCGCCAGTTTTACGTGGCTGTGGGCCGCGAATAAAAATGATTGAAAATCGCAATTTCAATAAAACTTTGTCATCGTTCATCGTCGAACGGTGCGGCGCCCGCAATATCCTGAGCATATCCTGTGATTTTTACTTGGCTCCAACGAGACCCTCCGCCGTTCAATCCGGCAGAGTGCTGGCGTCCTGCCCGTTGTCCTTCGACGTGTGTGTTGCGATGTGTTGACGGCGGCGTGGATTTTTTTCTTGTTTTTCTTGTTGTTCGCTGATGCTGTTCGTTGCTGTTGTCGTCAGTGGTGTTGCCGTTGTTGCGGTCATTGTTTCTCATTCGAAGTCCTTGCGTTCGTTTTCAACACAATTTATTTTGTCAAAGGGATATTTTGCAATAACTTTGACCTCAGCGCGCGGTCGACCGACCAGGACGACAACAACCGGATCAGGTTGGGTCCATTGACAGGGACAGTGAGAGACAGAGCGAAAGCGGGAGAGGGTAAGAGAATGAGAGAGAGAACGGGATGCAGTTGTTCGTTTTCCTGGCAAGCCTGGGCGTCGCAGTCGGTGTCCTTGGCGCGAAAGTGGGGCCTCGGCGGGACGAAGCGAAACGTGTTCTGCCGTCTCGTCCGACAGGGCGGCAGGTGTTTGTGTGCGAGTGTGGCCGACGTAGTAAAGGATAGCATTTTTCAATAACTTGATCTAGATTCCAAGCCACATCCTGCGGCATCACATAGCGCTCGACATACATATAAGGACATGGCCAGATATGTTGGTATGTGCACTGTGGATGTTGGCGATTTTATGCCACATTTGTTGCTCGCACGGATTTTTGTCTCGAAAATAAAAATTCCTCTGCTCTCATAAACTGACTTTGTGGTGGAGAAGAAACCAATGGCTGATGAAAGAGGTCTTACCGCGATCGCGGTCGATTCGGCGAAAAGGAAGAACCGACCGAAGGGAGAAAACGAAATGTTCGATGCATTCTGAAGCATCGGAAAGTAACTGTGATCAAATGCTCCGGCCACAGATAAGACCATCAAAGGACGACGCAGCGCTCCTAAAAGGAATTCATAAAAAATCCATCAGCCGCGCTCTGTCACGAGGAAAAGTCTCACGTTGTGGTGTTCGTTTCGCTCTGCAGCAGACAGCCGAGAGTGTTATAAATGGAGTCTCTTTCTCCGCCCTTTCCATAATTATCCACGGTGTCCTTCGCTAGTAGGTCGAGGTGAATCTGGAGAAACCGTAGGACAACCTGCCGAGCGACACCATGCCACGCCCACCTGGCCACCCGACGTCAACCTCTGAAACGTATCGTTGGAAGCCGCGAGGAATCGGATCCCAAGGCGAGGACGGGCCGAGGTCCAACCTCCGGAGGCAGCTTTCCGCGAAAACTGAGCTTCATTTATTTATGTGTTCGCTTTTCTGCTGCAACATGACTTCCGGGTCGGAGGACGAAATTGGAGGAATTCGTGACGGTTGCACTGAGTAACTGAGTAATTTATTTATTGCAAGGATTGCGTAAACGATAAAAATAATAACAAATCCCACTCATGTTTTCTATATCTAAATACGTTCAACATGCTGTCTCTCTGGGGTCTGCAAAGACCATTCTGTTTTGACTAAAGAAATAAAACACTCGAATGTGATGCAATAAAACTCTATATTGAAAAGTGCGAAGAACTCAAAAGCTACGAAATAATAAAGTTCCAAAGAGAAGCCGTCAAGGATCGTAGGATGCTGGGGACGTAGGCCAGGGGGACGTCATCCGTTTAGGGCAGGAAGTAGTGCTGAACGAGGAGGAAGCACAAGCACAAATTAACAAGGAGGGAATAACGGTGCAGATGGTGACCTACCACAGGATCGGCCTTCTTCCAGCACTGGTGGAACCACCAGGCCTTGTGGCACAAGGTGTCGCCCTCGGGGTGGACGCAGTCCTTGGACATGTTCACCAGGAGGTCGCGCATCTTGCCGGGAATCGTGGCGAACAGCTTCTCCAGGTGGACGTCGCCGTTGTCGTCGACCACGTCGATCTCGTGGAACAGACAGTTCATGTAGCACTTGAGGTTCTCGTCCTCGTGGATGTCGCCGTCGCTGAACTCCTTAATGGCCTCTGCGGGGCGAGAGGAGAGTGGCCGCAGTCAGAGAAAGAGAGAAAAGGAGGGTCAGAGTGAGAGAGAGAGATTTCCTTACCTTCCGTCACGCCGGTTTTCGCCACACAGGAGTCGTGGAACGGTTTGGACATCTTCAGGATCGCCGGCGGAGGATACTGCAATCAGATGGCAAAAGGAGGGTGGTCAGGCGGAGGAGGCGATAGACGAAGGCCTACCTCGGCGTCGCGTCGCGGTGCCTGGGCCTGGACCTGGTCCCGGTGTCGCAGGCAGGTCAACAGCACCAAAAGTCCGATGAGTTTGATTGGCACCATCGTGGCTGCTGTCTGTTGTCCTGTGTCGGCTGGCTTTGTCTGATTTTGCAATTGTCCTTCCTTCTGTTGTTGTTTGAGTACGTGATGTTATCGACGTTGTTGTTGTTGTGTGATTGTCGCCGTTCGTTGAGCACTCAATTGGTTTGGTCGCTGCAGAGAAAGAATGGAAGATGATTTCTCAACTTGTGACAAGTGACCAAACTGCGGCAGGACGAATGGTCGGATACGGCAACAGGACACGACAGGGCTTGAGTTGGGGAGGAGGATGACTGAAGAGGGTCAATTAGAAAAGAAACAATAGAGAAACAACTCGAGAGAAGCAACGAGAAAATGCGACGAAATTAAACTGACAGGAGGTAAAATTGACCTGAAACAAGGAAAACCAAACAGAATGGAAAAAAAAATTTTCAAATGAAATATAGGAGAACAGCGCAAAAAAAACCAAAGAAACCCAAATGAATTAAAGAATAGAGCAACAACAACAAATTGCTCCGGTGCTGCGAATGAAATGAATTTTGTCATGCGGTTTCGTTCAACCCGAAACGGAGGCACGGTTGGCACTGGCAAACCAACAACAACAAAGCGGCAACCCTTCGTCCTCCCTGCTAATTGACTTTTGTTGTTGTTTTTATTTGCTTTGGTTGGCCTCGTATTATTTTTCTGCTGGTATTTTTGGGGTTTACACAATTCTCTTTCACGTCGGTACGGTTTCGTATTTTTGTGAATTTTTCGAATAATTCGACGTGTCCCGGACGAATGTCGCCGCGTGCAGCCTGAATGTCAGCAGGAAGTGCTGCCACAAAAACAACAACAATAACAACGAGAAACAGTAAGGACAAGAACCACAACAACAGCTGTTCTCCCCAGTCGACGATCGAACAACGACCACGGAGGACAATTCACTTTCACAAATCCCTCAGAATTGCTTCAAGGATATGCAATTATGTTGTTCCACTTGTTGTTTGTTTTATATTTTTTGTAATTTTCGTTGAATCCCCGATTTATTCCTGTTGCCTATCTGTAATCGTCGCTCGAGATGAAATTCGTGACCGTTACTCACGTTGCTCAATCGCAGTCGAGTCGCCCCATTGTGGATTCTGGCTTTTATACAAATATTTTCCACCTATCCTCGTTACCTCCTTTCCCGCACTTCTCCTCTCTCCCTATCATAATCGTATTTTTCTTCTTCTTCTTATTCATTATCTTCTTGACATCTCGGTGCTGATTTTAATTACTGCCTTTGTTGCCGTTGTTCTTGCCGTTGTTCGGGCCCAGTCTCCTCTGATCGCAATGTATTTTGCAAATACACTTTACGAGGGGTTCGCGGACTTGGGCACCGTCGAACCCCGAGTTGTTGGCTCAACTGAAGCCTCACCAGTTCCACTGGGGCCGACGCTCGCTGGCTGCGTGTGGCGTGTGTGCGGTTTTTAATTGTCGGCAAAATGAATTTCTACAGAAAACCCTTCGGATCCGGTCCATTCACGGGCCTACACAGTCGTCGTTGCGTGGTGGTGGAGGTGGGCGGCCAATAAGCTGTAGGGAGGGGTAATTGGAGTCAAGCAACAACAACAAAAACAACAAGGCATGCGCCAAACGAACATCTTTCGAGTAGGCGTGTGGAGAGGGCGTGAGTTGAACGCAAATCGAACACATGCAAACAGGCAGATGTCGATTGGAAACCAGGCGTGGCGAAGTGGGGTCGGGGGAGAGCGAGAGAGACATATAGCGAGAGCGAGGGCGAGAGAGATGGATGGCTGTGAGGAGGGCGCAACGAACAACCGAGTGAATGAATGAATGGATGAATGAATGAGGGAATGATTCTGCTGGCTTTGTATAAATGCCGAGGTCCCATTGATTATGATGTTTCAATTCATGTTCTCGTTGTTGCGGCTGTTGTTGTTGTTGTTGTAGCTGCCGCCCTTGCCACAGCTAACGATGATGACGATGTTTCCGGTGACAGATGACAAGGCGAATCGCTTGCACGAAAGGAAGCACAAAATATAAAAACAATGACATGTTAAATAATCAGAATCCAGGCCGTGGCACAAAAAATAGAAAAAGTAAATTATAAAATAATAAATAAAATTAAGCAAATTAAGAAATTTCGTTCATGGAAAAGGGAATAATTAGTAATAATTAAGCAGTGGTGCAGTGAATGCCGACAAACAAAAATGAATTGAAAAACTACAAATTAAATAAGTCGAATTACAGGTGGCTAAAAAATGGGGAAAGGTCGAATTTAATCAAAAATGTTAAAAAGTCAAATTTGTCTATCACAAAAACATCATACACCGACATCATAAAAAATCAATATTGATGAAATGAAAAAATACAAAAAACAAATTGAAGTTCTGTGTAGACAAATTTTCCACTCTAGCCTAAAAAATACCTCCAAAGTTGAGTTGAAAGAGTTGAAATAACTCAATGTGCGGAAATTATTCAAATTAATCAATTTTCCGCGGCTTCCACAAATCGTCCCGTGCTGTCGTCCTGCGTGGATAAATCGTGTTGTATTGATTTGAGGACGACAGGTTTTTGCATCAACGGCCACGGCATCAGCCGTAAATCGCTGGCCACGTGTCAACGGCTAAAATTCGTCACTGCTCTTATTGTTGTCTCCCTGCAGCTCTCCCTCTCTCTCTCTCTCTATCTCTTTCCCTCTCTCTTTCAACCTGCATCTCTCCGCCCCTCGACATTATGGGGTTTTGTCCACTGATGCGGAAAATTAAACACGGCTTTGATGTACAATTAAACACATCCCGTCGACCTCAACTGGGAAATAAACAAACTAAATTGATATGTTGGTGCAGATGTCAGTTGATAGGGCTGTTAGTTAATTGCAGGCATTCCCAGTCGCCTCCCCTCGCCACCCCTCTTCCTCTCCAGAGCGGCTCTCGTCGCCTTTGTGGGAAATGCATATAATTTCTACAAGAACAAGCACTACGGGCATATGACAAAAAGTCGGTTGAAGAGCTTCGACTGCTCCCGACGTCCCTCGGACCATCGAGGCCACTCCCTCGTTGTTCTCCTCGTCCCTCCCGACCGCCTGCTCTCGTCCACCTCACATCATCGCCAGAGCCCAGCCTGCCGTCTGCCACCGGTTTCACTTTCCGTCGCACGTCTCGTGTTGTGTGCCAAAAAACATGCTTCGTTTTTTCGCCTCCCTACTCCTCTCCCGCTTACAGATTCACTCCATCTCACCCTGTCGCTCTCCCCTTCTCGCTCTCACTTTCTCGCGCCCAGCTTCTCGTGTGTTCTCGCCCATGATTTATGAGGATGTGTTACAATTATGCGTAAACTTTTCCTTGTTTACTGCTGTGTAACACACCGTGTATGTGACTTGGCATGTGCAGGCGGGTGTGAGGGTTGCCGTTTCTGCGACACATGTGTGTGTGTGTCGTCGTGGGTGTGTAGGAACCTCTCTCTCTCTCTCTCTCTCTCTGTGTTTGAGAGTGGGTGAATTGCGTTGTAATTTGGGTCTTGAGCGAATCATTTAAATAATATTCAAATGTTTATGGATTCCCATTTGTTGGTTGGTGGATGGCGGATCCGAGCATACGGCGTCCTTTCCACGAAAGCCATGAGTTCCCCTCACTTGGCTCTGGACGTGGTGGAAGCGCCAACGAGTTACGGATTCCCATTTAGAGTGAAACTGAAACTGAATCGCATCCCTTAATCTTTGAGAGAGAAGTGGACTGAGAGGAGAGAAGAGGAGTGAAAAAATGCCCAATATAAATAAAAATAGTATAAAATAATGCTGGATTAAATTGCACATTCATATATGGCTATAATATAGACGAACGAGTTTTGAATATTTAATAGTAAATCCTATAGTTAGACTAGAAATATAAAATTTTGAAAAATGTATTCTTCTACAAATAATTTGAAACTTTTTTGTGAACAGGCACTATGCTAAAAAAATATTTGTAACTGAAATCCACAAAATACCTCTCCACCTTTAATACAATATTCCATTTATGTAGTTCTCGTCGATCACAAAAAATCGATGTGAAAAAAATACGCTTCAATGTCCATTATTAGTTTTTCCCATGATTGCAACATTAAATATGTGTAAAAAGGAGGAAGAAAAACGCTTCGAAAAAAAGCGTATGAAAATGAGCGGGAATCGGAGTGAAAGTAATTTATTGTTAAAAAAGTGGAGCAAAAGTTCTGGGCATAAATTAGGCGAATGACGTTCATTGAAATATTATGCATCGATTTGATGAATGGATTTTTGTCGTTGTCGTTGTTGTTGTTGTTGTGAGTGTGTCAGTCGCTGGCAACAGGTTTTTTTTCCTCCTTCTTCGTGGTTCATAAAAGAAAAAGTTTTCCTCCTCATCTCTCGCTCTCACTCTACTGTGTTGGAAAAAAACCGCAATAGAAATATAAAGAACGAAGGGGGAGGGAAAATGTAAAAAAGCTCGTTTTCTTCGTCGCCACGGCTTCCACCGGATGCGGATGGGACGCGAAGGAGTCCGTGGGCGTGGGCGTGGGCGTGAGCGTGGGTGGACGCGGAGGCGGGTGTTGAATGGGGGAAGATCGGTGGAAACATTTTATTAGAATTTATGTGAATTTCAAAGCGACAGTTGGCGCAACTTTATATTGTTGTTGTGGTTGCTCTTTGGCTTGTTTGCGGAGGCGTCGGAGTCGGCGGCGGAGTCGTCGGCCGTGTTCAAGGTGTTCGCGTGAGGGGGCGTGAGGGGGACGGACGAGTCGGGTCTGGTCGGATGGGATTGTTTAAGGGCCTAGGGCTGGCTTAAATTTTCCGCGATCGCTGGGAAGCAAATCATGGCTCCGATGCGAGCCCTGTTTATTTCGTAGGCTCACGATTCTCTAGTTTCCAAATTTCCAATGTCGGGTTCGACCAACTTTCTGTCGCCTTCTATGGATTTTTAACCGCCGTTACCGATGGCATTTCCAAAAGCAATTCCGGCCTTCCCTTGTGGTCGTCCATTTGTCGCGAGTTTTGTTCTGTTTGAACGTTTAAAGACTTAAGGCTAATCTCACGATCTGACCAAGTGACGGGGCGCGAAAATCCTTCGGTGTTACAATTCGTGCAAACGACTTCGGTAGTCGCTGATGTTGTTGTCGCTGTTGTCGTTGTAGAAAACACTGGGCCACAAAAATGCGCTCGCCGGCCACTGGCACCCGTCCAGGGCCGAAGCTCGCTTGGGGCCTGGGTTGCGGAGCTTATCGCCCCAAGCCCGTCGCCGCCCCGCCCTTCGCCTTCCGGTGCCTCCGCCCGTTGCTGCGGCCCGCCACAAACAAGTGCGAGCACATTTTTTGGCCACCATTGACTGCAGTTCAACACAGTTTCAACACTCGCCCATGGACGGCGCTGACTCGGTGTCGCAGTCGCAGTCACAGTCGCTGTCCTTGTCGGTGTCGGTGTCGGCGTCGGCGTCGTTTGCTGGCTGACGGCTCGGGTCGGGTCGGGTCGGTTTTGGCCGCGGTAATCGTATTTGGCCGACAAATGATTTATGCGCCTCCAACGAGCGATAATGGCGGGGATCCTCCTCGATCCCCCACCTCCTGCCTCCTGCTCCATCAACAAAGACGTCGCCAGCGTTGAAACCGTTGCGAATTAAGTGAAGAAAATTGCAGCGGTTCGGCATTAGAGGACCCTCGGAATCGGCCCACTGTGCAGTGACCCGAATTCCCGGGTCGTGGGAGCAGCAGCCAAGATTAAAAGCTAATTTTTCATGTTTCTTGAAAAGAGCGTTTGTGCCAGCGAAGGGAAATTTTCGTTCGGTCAGCCTTTGCATAATTTTCTTTGTTTCAATGGCTCGAAATGACCTTAATGGATTCGGGTGTAAAAGTCAAGGTTACCAAAGCCCTTGTACGTTTCAGTCCCCCAGGAGTTTTCGGATCGTGTCGGTGGCGTGGAAGGCAGAGCGTGAGAGGGAGAGGGAAATCCTGAGAGCGCATCCTGAATCCTTTCTGTGGCCGCGTCGGAATCTTTATTTGTGGGAGTTTTGTTTGTGATTTTCTCTCTCTCTCTCTCTCTCTCTCTCTCTTGCTCTATTTGCTCAGGACAGCAAATATGTCCGTCGATGTCCGTGGAGTGTGTGGATGGATAGACATGTAAATATATGTGTGTGTGTGTGTGTGTGTGTGCGTCGAACCCCCCCTGAATTTGCATTTAATGTCAATTTATTCAAATCGCATTTCGTTCCCTGCCAATTTTTGAAACCATCCGAACCACTTCCTCTGGCTCCCTTTGGCTCCCTCCCACCAGTTCCTCCTGTTCCACTGTGTTCATTTTTCGATTTCATGAGTTTTTCGTATTATTCGGAATTCGTCTATTTCTGTGGTCGTTGTTTTTGTAGTCGTCGTTGTTGGTGTTTTCTTTATTTACTCTCTCGCTCGCTCGCTCGCTGACAAACCCTACACGCCTCCAGGGGGCGTTTCCATTGTCTGTGTGATCAGTTTATTGAACAATTGTTGTTGTTGCTAGTGTTGTTGTCGATGCTCTACATGTTTAAATTGTGCAGCGCTAAGCTGAAAATCATGTTTGTGCAAATTGTGAATATTTGTGGTTTTTTTACCGCCCTCCGTTAAAATACCACGCCATTGTTTTTGACTTCAGTCTTCTCGTGCCTTTTGCTCGAGTCCGCCTTTTTTCCATCGCTCCCTTTTGCCTTTGCCTTCTTTGCAGTTTGTTTGTCATTTATTTGCAACTTCATTTACATTTTATTTCCTGCAGCTCTTCTTGTTGTTCTCGTTGTTATTGTGCTGTCGTGTTCGTCGTCGTCGTCGTCGTTGTTGTTGTTGTTGTTGTTGTTGTTGTTATTGGTTAGTAGCCGAGGTGTCAATAGAAGTGACAAGTGCTGCTGTCACTAGTTGTTGGTGTTGTTTTGGTTTGGATAGTTCTTGTTGTTGTTTTGATTGTTTTTGTTGCCGCTCTCGTGCTCGCGTTTGTTGCACTGTTTTTGTAATTTCCACTGGATGTTCTATTGTTGTTGTTGTCATTCTGATTCATGTTGTTGTTATTGTGATTTCATCCAACACTTTTTTAATTAAAACATTTGGTGGTCGAGTTTATAAATAATGTATGCTGAGAGCGACAAAACAGAATTAAAAAACAAGATCTAAAAACGAGATCGAAAAAAGAGATTGAAAAAGAGATAAAAAAATAAAAGGAAAATAGAGATGTATGTTTGCCCCGTTTTACTATTCACACAATTTCTTGATTAATTGAGTTGTTAACGATTTCAGGTGGGAAAATGCAAATTTCCAATTCCATGGACGAAGGGATTCACAGGACAAAATTTAACGGAAAATGCATAAATCCATGGAAGGATATAATTGTGAAAATCTCCACCCATGGAAGGTCATTATGATGTAAGTGTATTTGCGATTATTCCTTAAAGTCTTCAAGAATTCGCATCAATTCAAAAGCCTTCAATCGGCAAATCCCGTCCAAGAGAAAACATTAGTTGGAAGCATGAGGTCCCTGATCTAAATGGCCCGAATCGAGCCTATTGAGCCTCTTCTTTTACATCTCACAAACTCATCTCAGAAACCCCGTAAATTGACCCGAACTTCCCTTGAACTGAATGGGACAGAGGAGAAGTCCCTCCTCCCACATTCCCACAATTCTACAGGAATTTCGGAAATGTGTGCGATTCCCTTCGACCTGTTCGACTTTTCTTCCGCAATTTCTTCCAGCTTTCGACTTGGAGACGAAGAGAAGGACGTTGGCGAGGTGAGATTTTCAGGTGGCGAGGCAGAGGGCGTGCTGCCCGTGGAACCGTGCGCGGTTAATTATTTCGTAGATCTTTAAGTCGAAATTCATGGCTAGTTCGCAACCTCTGACCTCCCACGCGCCTTGTGCTTTAGGGCTCGGCCGGCCGGCTCCGACCATCGCCTGATTAATTATCGCCCGGCCAATGGACGACGCCCGACAGCAAGCGACGACGATCCATTAATCACCGCGGAATCCCTCAAATTGGCAACGAAACAAACAGAGGGAGCTCCAGAGTAACAGAGAGGGAGAGGCAGAGGGAGGGGAGGGAGCGAGAACGAGGCGCGACCATTGAACGAATTGCAAAATGTTCTACTTCTCTGGTCTGCAGTCGCAGGCAGAGTCGGGAATTTATTGAAAGAAAAATTCAGGCTTCCACTTCATTAAATAGCAAGTCAAGGACATTGCGCCAGATCGCGCTCTCTCTCTCTCCCTCTTTCGTTCTCCCTCCCCCAGTCGAGAGGAAAAATTGCTAGTTTTCGGTTCAAGTTGTAACTTTTTTCTCTGCCCTCTCGCATTTTAATTTCTCCTCCACTCGAGCGAAATATGTGTCAATTCAAGTTCTTTCCTGCTTCCTCGGTCCCGCTCGCCCTCACTCGCCCCATCCCTGGCTCTCCATCTCCATTTCCCTCTCTCGGGTACAATTAATGGTGTTTTAACTGTTCAATTGAAGCCCATACTTTTCTCGCTCAGAGGTCGGCCACTGCTCTCTCTATCTCTCTCACTCTTACTCCGTTTCGCCCTGGGTCTGGCTCCCTCTACATCTTTATATTTGCCTGTGCAAGTTGTTCATTTTTCATTTCATCCCCCCTCCAACTGCACGATCGATCCCAGCCACTCTCCGCTCTCCCTCTCTCGCTCTCCCTCACTCTCTCTGTTCCTCTCCCACTCGAGCTCAGGTCCCTCTCGCTCGTGTTCCGCAGTTTACTTTGTGCGAAGAAAGCTTTTGCGAGCATTTTTCGCTCTATTGTTCCGCGAATCGGTGTCGTCCGTCTGTCCGTCTGTCCATCTGTCCGTCGGGCCGTCGGTCCGTCTGTCGCAGTGGGCCGATGGACCACGCACTCCGGCCTCCCCTCGAACCCTTTGCCCACTCTGCGCCCACAGTGCCCTCGTCCTGTCGAGCGCAAGTAATTCAAATGGAATTAAATTTTTTCCCACTCAATGTTCAACAATGTTTCACTCGCCCACGGAGCTCGTCCAAGGAGGAGGCGCTGGCTGCTGGTCAGTGGGCGTGGGACGGCGGCCGTGGGACGGCGGCCGTGGGACGGTGGGCTCGGGTCGGTAGCAAGAAGGGATTCGCTCTGCTGCTGCTGCTGCTGCAGTTGATTGCGGGAATGAAGTGGCTCCGGCGGGAGAATTATTGGTCGGGACTCGAGCGGACTTCCGTGGCATTCGTGATTTTCCCGCACAGTGCCAAGTCATATTTTTCTGAATACATCTGCAGCTATCGGCCGATTGATCTGGGAATCCCTCCATCTATTTATCGGTCTTCTCATTTAGAGTCCTCCGGCCCTTCGAAGTTTTCATAATTCCGGCATTCCCACCACATCCGCGATGTCCAACTGCCCTTTCATAGTCGTTTTAGTCCTTGTTTTAGTCCTTCTCTGCCGTTGCTCCTGCACCATTCGCCGTCTTGCGCGGCCGCCGGCGGCCTGTAAGTGGAACTTCTCATTCGTACTTCATTAAACTTCGTCTTCATGAAGCATGTTTTCCCTTGCGCAAGAAAGAATTTTCCGAACCAGTGCAAACATTGAGAAAACTTCTTATTTCCCGCCCCAGCTCCAACCCCTTTCCCACCTCCTCCCTCTCTGTCCCCCGGCCTGGGCGGAAGAGCGGGACGAACACAGAGAATGTTCTCATAAGATGCAAATTCTTTCGCCACTCGACATGCGTTCGCGTGGAACTCATTTCAGGCGGTCGTTGGCCGGGCCGGGCGTAATGGACCATAAATTAGGGGCGTGGCCAACCTTTGCCACCGAGCAGTTCAGCAGCTTCCGTGAGGCAGCCGTCGCAGAGTTTTCTTTGAATTCGCCTTTCGTTTCGTTTCGTTCCGTTTCGTTCTCCTGCTTGGCTCCCGCTCCCGCTCGTTCAGTTTGCTCTGGAAATTATAGCGAAAATGTGGGTCACGCCGTGGAGCTGCGTCCGAACAAATAAATTACGAAGAAATTTAATTTAAATTTACCAGAGGAAAATTAAATGCAACATCGCCGGGCAACATGAACAAATTACAACAAACCAAACACGAAAAAGGAACCGAATAAAATTTTGCAAACATTGTATTGCGATAAATTATGGATCATTTTCGATTCAATGCAAAATGTATTGTATTGTTTTTCTTCCTCGGTTGAAAATTGAAATTTGATTATTTGATTTTTTAGAAACTTCTGGTTTCATCAACTGCGTTCTTATTTTTCCTTAATCATAAATTTGATCCTAACCTTTTCAACTATTTTCATTTATACAAATACTTTGCAAGTGAGTGGGAGTGAGGGAGAGGTAGGGAAGGCTCCGTAAAGGACCTTTCCAAACTCTTCTTGGCAGCTTCGGTTCGCGCTCCTAAGGTTTCGCATCCGATTCCGTTACGGATGGCTTTGAACACACAATCGTCTCATGGCGGCCACAAGCATCTGACGATAAAAACACCAAGAAATCACAAGAAGAAGGGGGAAAACCGTGCACGAAGAGCGAGAAAAAGTCCGCATAAGAAGAGCAACCATGAAGAGGGTGGGGAAGAGAAGAGCAGGGCAAGAGGGCGGAAAAGTAAGGAAAATCTGACCATTTTTGATGAACGGCGAACAAATGTTAAATTAAGCACATCCGGGGGGAAGAGGCAGGAGCGGCAGAGGGGGCCGAGGAGCGCGGGGGTGCCGAGGTTGCGGGGCGAGCGAGAGAGAAGAGCGAGCGCGGTAGGCAGGCCGACATTTTGTGCGCCAGTTTGAGCGCCATTTTTCAACGAATCCTGCAGGTAATCCGCCGCATAACAAAGAAAATTAGACGACTACCAGGGCGACAGGAAGTGACAGGGACAGGGGGGGAGGGGAGGGACAAGGCGCGGTGCGAGAGAGAGGAACGAACGAACGAGTGAATGGACGAATGAATGGAAAAGCGAGTCGCATGCGGAGGACGAAAGACGATTAAATGGCAACTGCGGATGCACGATTGCACGATTCGCAGCGTTGCCGGAGGCGCGAACGGCAGCAGTGAGAGAGGAGAGGAGGAAGATGGACAGAAAGATAGAGAGTGAGAGAGATGGAGGAGCCGGCGGATCTCGTTGGTCGGGTGGGAGGTCGGAGGCCGGGTTCACCCGGCGCGGAAATGAGGGTCAGGTGAGAGGAGGAGCGAGGACGCATGGCAACAGCGGAGAAGGGGAAGAAGAAGAAGAAGAGGTCGCGGTGAAAAACATTCGCAAATGAAGCTCGAAGCTTATGAGCAAAAATTTGCGATATTTTTATGGGAGGTTTTCCTCGGTTTTCGCCGGGTTTCTCGCTCCATTTTCCTTTCTCTTTTTCCCTTACTGCCTTTTCGCTTCATTTTCTGTACATGGATTCCTTTTTGTGGTCCTGCCCATGCTGTAATTCATACATTTGCTCTTTTGCAACCTCATTACTTCAGACGACACGCACACATATGAACTCGGAGCGGAGTGAGGGAAACTGGGAATATGAATAAAAAACCTATTATATTTTTCCACATTCCATTTCACTATCCTAGAGCGGGACGACCGATGAAAACGAATTGGGTTCTGCAAACTGATGGATTGCAAATTATCCGGAACCCTTTTGCGAAGCCCCCAAACCCAGCAGAAGCGAACCAAACACTTCAGAAATAAACGTCCTCCGAGTCGTCCACCCGCGACTCGATTTCGCTTCAAAAATAGCAGTGATTTCTCAAAACCAACCACGAACGAACTCTTCTCGTCCCCTCGCCCCTCCTTCCCTTGCGTCCTGACACCTCGCATTCGGGGACAAATGGCTCTGATCAATGACCACAACTTCGATTGCTCGCCCTCCGCCAGTAGCGTTGGCCAGGCAAGGGCGACGGGGTTGGCGGACAGTGCGAACGATGGCCGCCAGGCCCGACGTCGCATTTCTAATTAAACTTTCCACAAAGTTGGGAGCATATCGTATTCTGGCCGGAAGCGTTTTGGCCGACGCGGCAACAGGCAACGGGCAACGGGCGGAAAGAAACGCCAGAACACGATCGGAACGGAACGCGGTGGAAGGGACCGCTTAACGTACGCGTGAAAAACAATAAATAACCTGGCAAACAAATTTCTGGCAAATTCTAAACAACGAAAACGACAACACCAGCATCATCAGCAGCAGCAGCAGCAGCAGCGGCAGAGGCAGCGGCAACAGAGAGACAACGGCGAGAACAACAACTACCATAATTCATGGAGCCGCCGCAGCGAGAGCAGGGCGCCGGCAGCACCGGCACCACCACGGGCCACCACAATGACGACAACAACAACAATGGAAACAACAGGAACAACCACAATGCCGTGAAGCTCAGCCAAGCGACGTAATAATCTCGAGCGTTCACTTTGTTAACCTTTTAACTCGATCCGGATGAAGGACCGGGCGCGGGCAGCAGCAGAGACAGGGAGAGACGGAGAGAGGGACAGATAGAGAGGGGTTGGGAGTTCAGAGAAGCCACGAGAGTCCGGTACCCGATCAAATCAGGTCGGGTCGCCAGAAGTTGGGGGCGTCGAGAGACAGGGGAAGGCGAGGGCTCGGACAGGAGTCCTGAGGGTCCGGTGCTTCATAACAGGCAGGGGAGGGCAGGGACGGTAGAGCGAAAGAGAGAGGGAGACGGGGTCGAGACTCCTCTTGGTGAATCCAGAGAGTCTCCGTCGATTTATGTGCGAAATAAATTTTCGGAATTATTTCGGAATCAAATTGCAATCGCGAGCTCCCACGTTCTCGGGTTTTGTAGTTGTAGCCGTGTTGTACTGGCAGTTGTTGTTGCTATTGCTTGCATGGTTTATTTATTTGCTGTTGTTGTTATTGTTGAAAAGTTGCATCGTCCCTCTTCCCGTCGCTCTCTCCCCATTCATCCCCTCTTCCCCTCCCTCGCTCCCTCCCATTCAGCCGATCGACTTTTTCAGCGCCCGTTGGCTGCGGCTCAGCCAAGCGTTGCCCTGGACACGGCGCTAAAGGACGACTACACCATACACACACTCGCCCACATACAGACACATGCAGCGGCACTGCACACAGAGCGCGGATAGTGTTACAAAATGGCGGCTAGCATGGCGCTTAACGTTCGTTCGTTCGTTAGTTAGTTTTCCGAATGCGCCCAGCGAAGCGTCAAAAAGGCTGTTGGCATTCAAAATGGCTTTTGACATTAAACACAGCTATTGCGAGTATAATTGTCCGTTGCACCGCCCCCGCCGACCGGTGGGCTGGAGCGGGAGCGGGCGGGGCGGTGGAACATTTGATGTATTCATTGTTTTGCCAACGCATCCATGAATATTTAAGAGCCCAATGTTTTCGAGTGGAAACATTTAAATTGAAGTGCCGGAGAGGCAGAGCGCGATGAAGAGAGAAGAGCGATAGAGAGAGAGAGGGGGGATGGGGGGTGGGGGGTGGTGATAGAGAGGAAGTGGTGGCACTTTCCGGCCCTTCGGAAATTGGTTAAGAGCCGAGCGTCGGGCCGTTGTTTTGGCTTCTGGTCGAATGCATATTTCATATTCCTGCTGCAGGAGGGATCTTGGACTTGTGCGGCTCATCCGCGAGCCGGCCGGGCTTGTTGCCAGGCCTGCTGATGGCCTCCGCGTCCGTCCGTCCGTGCGTCGGTTGGTCGTCCGGCAGGGGAGGCCCCTGGGATGGCGGACGCGCTCTCCGTGATATCCGGTGGCCCTGTCATGTGGCTGTTGCACTGTCGTTGAATTTGTTTAGACTTCGGCCCCTTCTGACTTCTCTTCACACGCACTGGTAGCTTCCTTGACTCTGTCAGTCTTTCGTGTCGTGCTAATTTATTGACAACTCTGCAATTGGTTCCTTTCGACCACTTGTCTAGTCTTCTTGGCCTCTCTCAGTGCCATTGAGTGATTTCAGCGGCCTCGGATTTTTCATGTTCCTCCGTTCCTCTCTCATTCCGTTTGAAATTCTCTTAGGCCCCTATTGTTGTTGTCAGGATGACTTTCATTGGATCGCTCCGTTTTTTGTGTTTCGGATGGATTTCCTTTGAATCATACCATGGAAGCCATGCAACAGCACACACGTGACCACAAGAGCAGCACGAACGAGGGAAATTTTAAAAACAAAACCACCACCAACAACAACAAGCCCAACAACATCCACCTCATGGGAATGCAGCACACAAAAGGTAAGCGAAACTCCTTCGGGGAATTTGAATATGATGCAACTACCACAACGACCACTCGCCCTCTCGCGCCGCCATCGCCCTGTTGTGCCCTGGCCACCTCTGAAGACGCCCGGGCGGCCGTCGGGCCTGGGCCTGGGCCTCTGTCTATCCGTCAACTGATTTGCATAGAACACGAAAACCGCTATAATTTGCATACAATACAATGACAAACTGTGTTCGGAAAGCGGGCGGGCGACCGCAGGAAGCCGGCCGGGAACGCGTCCAGCAGGTGAGCTCGGGCTTCAGGCTCCGGCGACGACGGCAGCGCCGACCCGGGCCTGCGAGTTGTGTGCGAGGTGGATGAGAGTAATGGGAACGGCAAACAAACACACACACACACCTACACACATACAAGCAAACCAGCTAGAGGACAACACAATGACAACTACAGAACAACAGCAGCTACACAGCAGCAATAACGAATAGGAGAGTAACAATGGTTCGTTCCAGCGGCAGCAGAAGCGGCAACAAATGCAAAAATGAACACACCAACGATTGCGGCACGGATTCCTAAAAAGCTGCGAGGCTTTAATACATAATGAATGCTGTTCTTGGCTACAGCGAATGTAACAACGACAACGACAGCAACGACAGCAACGACACCACCTATACAAACAACAGGCGACAAGAAGCGACCCTCGAAAACCCGAGTCAGACCCCGGTCCCAAACGGAAGCCACGATGCAGCGAGCGCTGAAGCCCCGCAGCAAGAACCAGAGCAGCTGGTGCCGGTTGGTTGGGGCGGGGGCGGATCCGATGGTCCGTTGAAAGTCGCTGTCCTTAGAGTCCTCGGTCTCGCTCGCAAACACTTTGGCAAACATTCGCATTAATTGTTGCGGAAGCGGGGGGAGGCGGAAGTGGTTGACAGGCGACAACGAAATCACACAAGTTGATGACATGATGATGTCGCTCTAGTTCCTCTCCTCGTCATTGTTGCTGCTTGTTGTTCTCTTGTTGTTGTTGGTGGTGAGTCCAGGTAGCAGCGACCCCTGCGACGGCGAACCTCGGGGCCCTGGGCTTCGGAAAGAGAGATATCTGTGAGGCATTTCGGGGTGTTTCGTGGTTCTCGCCTGGTCACTCGTCGACGGTTTCTAAGTGCTTTCAAAAGAAGGAGAAAATCTTCCGGCGTCTCTCTTGAAAAATGATCGTTTTGAAGCTTCTGGAAGATCTTTCGGAGGTATTCGAGCATGTTTCCAAACGATATTTCCAGTAAAAATAACTACTGCTGATTTGTACTTTTTATTTATATTTTACAAATCATAATCTAGTTTTCGTAGACTTTGAATTTAGTTTATCTAGGGCTCAGTGAATATTTTTTGCATGCATTCTTCAAATTACTTTAATATTAAACGGTTGGCCCCTGAACGCTTTTGTGTCCTTTCGTTCGTTGTCCTTTTGCATTTGATTTCCAAGTGTTCCAATGTGATATCGGGGTTCACAGGATCTTCTCGCGAACTTGGAACCTTTTGCGTTTGTGGATTTCGAAACACCTCTACAAGAGGGAGGGTTTGCAAGATATAGTCGGAGGTTTCCTTGTACTTTCTAAGGAGGTTTTAATAATTTTTTAAGAAGAATTTTTCTATGACATTTTTGTATATTTATTTCTTCATGTGTCTTGAATTTATTTGTGTCTTTCGTTTGAGTCACCGAACGATTGAAACATCTGAAAATATTGAATAAAAACGATAATTTCTAAAATCTAAATATTTCGAAAATTTATAAAATTAATGTGCAAAACAAGTGCAACCTGATTTGACTAGTTGTGGTTGTTGTTGTTTTCGTGTCACGTGTCGAAATATTAACGAATTCGCGTGCTTCGCGCCCTAATGACGATGATGAGGACGCTGATGGCCACGGCCGGGCGATGATTTGATGGCGTTCGGCTGACGCAGCGACAACCACAACAACAACAAGAAGGATACCACTCGTAACGCTAATAACTAACATTAACGATTGCAACAACAACAGCGGCAACAACAACGGCACCTGGCGTCAAAATTATTCGTCTCATTAATCATGCGACCGAGGCGACGATCGGCACCCGGAGATTGGGCGAGCGCTGCCGGATGAGGAATGGCGGACAAAATGGCGGCCGGCGGTCGATGGCGGCCGGGCCAAGTGGAGAAAACGCCGGAGAGCAGAAAATTAAATGCTGTAGTAAACTTAGGATACAGTGTTTAATAGACGTTCAAATGAATAAAACTACAATGATAAAATTTACAAAAATAATAATTTTAATTACTGCGCATGGGAGTTAAAACAGATGAGAAATTAACAACAACAACAAGAAAAAAAAGTATGAAGGCATATTATGTTTTCATTTTAATTATTTTTAATGTTTTCCTTTGACCCGTTTTTCGGTCTGGCCTCCATGTGGCAATCAGTTTTATGTCTTCCCTGGTGCTTCCTGAGTTCTCGTTACCATTGCCACCAGATCCACCACTTCCACTTCCCCATGGTCCTCGTCTTCCTCCTCCTCCTCCTCCTCTCCCGTGATCCGCTTCCATCAACTTCCTGCGTCTGGGATTCGCTGCGGAAGCTCATGCCAATGAAATTCTAATTAGAGTCTCCCACATTAACGCACCGAAGCCGCACCACACACACAACGCCCGCGTCCAGCCCTTGCCGCCCCCTCCCCATCAGCAGTCCTTGGACCAGAGGACGTTCGTCCCGCGGCACCGATACAGTTCATCACGATATCCCTCCCGTTCACTCTTCCTCGTGCCGATTCTTTCGCTCACAAGCCGACCCCAAATGTTGGAGAACCGATGGCCAGCGACCGGAGGCGGTAGAGAAGAGGAGAAAGAGGGAGCGATGGATGAGAGAACTACGGCGATGACGACGATGACGGCCTTCGTCCCGTGGAGATTGTTGTTGGTTCTCCGAGAGCAGCTCAGCGCCAACGTCGGCTCCGGCCTCGCGAAGCCCACTTCCCGCTTCTCCACCGCCTCCTCTAATCTTCCTCTCCAAGCCCTCCTCCTACTCAGCCCCCTCCTCCCACCGCCCTCGGTTGGCTCGTCATCCTTTTCCATCCTCCTCGTGCCCTCGCTATCGCTTTCGCCGCCTGGAAATGCACATAAAAGGCTTCAGTTAATTAAACAAAAGCCAAGTTTTTGCCTCTTATTTCGGGGCGTTTTTACTTATTCTCGACAACGCATTTTGTTCTTCTCTCGCTCGTCCGCCTGCTCCCACTCACACACTCCCACTCGCGCCCACCCGGCGTCGTCGTGCTCTGGCATTATTTGCTGTGCTCGTCATTAAGCTCATCAAAAATATTCTCATGTTGTGCCGTGGGTCCCGTTCGGAGGCTTGTTTTTACAATCCGGATCCAGGGCTTCCCGGATAATTCAGTTAGTTACATTAATTAATTTTCCCTCCCCCGCTCACGCCCTCGCTCGCCCACTTTTTGCATTCGACTTGCCTCGTTCTTCCTGTATATTTTTTCATTAAAGTGCTTTCGTCCGTTTCAGTTCATTCGTGTAGGACTAGAATGATTTGAAAAGGATTCGAGGAAGTCAGGAGAGCTATGGTGGAGTTCTGCGAGGTTTTTCGTGCGTATTGGGCAGTTTGTCCTCCTCAAGAAGCCAATGCGGACTTCTGACAAATCGAATTTGGACAAATAAAAGTAAACATAGAAAATTAGAAAAGACGAGAATCGCCGTTCTTGCAAAAGTAGGGTTGGTTTACGAAATCAAAATCGGTTCTATTGTTCGAACCGAAATTTGCCGATTTTGCAAAAAGTTTAGATAAAATTGAGATTAAAGAAAGAATAAGTATTTATGAATCCTCTGACATGGAACCCGAAATCTCCACCGACTGCCTGAGAGGATCCATTGGGCGAACGTGGTCGCGTGGTGCCTGGCGATCGACGTGCGTTCATTTGGCCAACTTTCTCGTTTATGAATGCTAAAACAACAACACAACAACAGCACCAACCAAAACATCCGAACTCAGCCGCATCTGCGAAGAGGAGAGCAAGTCATAAGAAATTCCAAGTTAAAGCTCTTAAAATGTTGAGCAACCCAAATGCGAGGGAATTAAAATAAACGGTAATGCGCCGGAAAGTATGCTACACTTCTCTGTTGGCTCCTCATCCTCATGCCGGTGCTGGTGGCGCCACTGTTGTTGCTGCTTCTTCTTATCTCATTTAAGGAAGCGCCTCCCCCAACCGACCCCGCCACGCCCCGCCACGCCACAGCCATCAACATTCGGCTGAATAATTGATGAGCTTCTCATCGCGGTGAGTTTCGGTTGTTGTCTTGGGGAGGGCGTCTACCAGCGACCCGACCCGCCCCTCCCCCCTTTCTCTCTCTCCCGCTCTCGCTCTCGCGCCGCTCTAAGACTAATTGCTGCAATTAGTCGAAATGTGTTGCTGCATTAAGATACGAAACATCGCCAGCAACCGATGGATGCAATTTGCGAGATGCGAGAATTTATGTTAATTTTATGTAAATTACAAAATTTCATTTTATTACTTATTGTGTTGCCGATCCACGCCCCTCCCCCTCCCCCACATCCCTACGCCGAACTGCCTTACTATTGATCAACTCCCATCTACCATGCACTGCACTATAGAGAGAAGTGCGGCTGATGTGCTTCTGATCGGGTCTCGTCCTTGTTTTTACCTCTTCCGCTCTTCTGCCTTTAATTGTCATTCTTCCTTTGTTGGTGTGGTTGCTCTAGGTGTTCTGGTGTGTATTCCACCAGTTGTTGTTGTTGCTCGTTGGCCTGCAACCACTCATTAAGTGGTGATAACTCTTCAACAATATTGAACATTGTGGAAGCCGCTGAGAGATGATGGCCTATGAAGTTTTAATATCTATTTCGAGGCATTAATCAATTCGACAACAACAATGGTAACAATAACGGCGACAACAACAACAACTACAACTACAAACACATTAAGTACAATAACGTTAAAACAATGGCTATCGAAATTAATCCAACCAGTTCCAGAGTCTTGAACACTAGGTGGTTGTTCGTGTTGTTGTTGTTGTTGCTGTGCTCGTAGTGTTAATGATTAAGTATAGTTCCGTCTCGTTCATCCCCACCCCCTCCCCCCCCATCGCTATCGCACACAAGCACATGAATGACACACACACATGCACGCATCCTTGTTGCCAATAAATCAATTCTATTCTTCAATAAATACGCACGCACACCCTGAGAACGAGTGGAAGATCGAGTGAGAGAGAGGGAGGGAGGGAGAGTGGGAGTGAGGGAGAGAAAGCATTGGGTGGGGGAGGGAGAGCGAGTGAGAGCGAGAGGGCGAAACCGATGAGGTTTCGCTTCACCCCGCCGGTGGCTTCACTGGCCAATTTCCTCCTGTTGTTGTTAGTGCTTCGGACATTGTTGTTGCTGCTGGTATTGTAGTTGTTTTTGTTGTTGTTGTTGTTGCAGAACCACCTCCGCCGTTCAGCGTTCTCTAAACTGCGCATCGACAGCCGCCGGACGTTTCCTGCGGCGCCATCGCCATCGTCCGAGTGTGAAGTAATTAATTATCCAGTAACAGAGTGCGTGTCCGTGTGCACGGGTGTGTGTGTGTGTGTGTTTGAGGCTGGGTGCTCGCGTTATGACGCCTGGCAATAAAGGTACGTATATTGATGTAGTTGCAAAGGTTTTCCCATTCATGGGAGCCGGAGTTTTCACATCCTCTTCCTCACATACGAGTGGGCTAGTGTGAGTGTGCATCCTTCAGGGTGATTGCCATCATGTGTCTCTCTCTCGCTCTCGCTCATCCTTTCTCCCTTTGGCGCTGTGTTTCATAGGTTGTATTGATTTACACCTGTGATGATTAGATTTCGGCAGCGAACACTCGGTTCGCTTCATTACGGAGTCCTCAAAGTTGTTGCTGCTGCGAAGTTGGCAATGTTGTTGTAGCTCTGAATGTTGCCTTTGTTTTTGATAATGCATCAATATCGTTGTTCTTGTTGTTGTTGTTGTTGCGCTTCACCCTGAGCCTGTTGCCGGCCACATCTCGTTGATGACAGCCAACGTTTAGTTGTATTCAGCCTCTGTTGGAGCCCCTGTTGGACCCTGATTGATTATTCCTGGATGACAACAGGCTGAAAATTCGCAGATATTCATTCGACATTTGTTCACAGTTGCCCATGTCCGATGATTTTTCTTCGCTTTCTGCGCTGCGTTTTTCGGTTTTGATTGCGATGTGGTCGTTTTCGTAGTTAAAGCGATCATTTTTTCTAGTTTAATGCGAACAATTTCAATTTTATTGCTAGGTTTTTTAATTTTGTCCCAACATTGGTTAAATTTGTGGGAATTTAATTTAAAATGTAGCGCGATTTCTTTCAATTTACTCGCTAGTTTTTTATTGAATTGCCTTGTTTTTTAATGTTCGACTAATTTCGCATCATATTTTCCCTCAAAATTTCTTCGATTTATGAATGTTTTAAACTTCCAACTCCCCATCCTCGACCTGCACACTGTAATGTTTGACGTTCGCAAATCATGCTGACAGCGAGTCTGACACCGTCATCTCGTCCCTCCGCCGCCGCCCTCGCGACGTCCTCGCAGTCCTTATCGCTTTCCTAATTACTTCCACTTGAGCATTTCAATTCGCTTTTGTGTCGCAGCATTTCTTCATTTTCCAGTGCTCCCCGCGACCGCCGGCCCACTCGCGGGCGGCACGAGGGGACGGCGGGCCCTGGTGGGTGGAGCGGCAGACGACGCGGTAGGCCGGGCACGAGGCACGAGGCACGCGGCACGAGGCGCGCGAACAGCGACGGCGAAACCTCGATCGAGGGGCGTTCGCGAGTCCTTTGGCATCTGAGTGAGTGGCTCGCTCGTCCTCCCCGCCTCCTCGCTCTCTTCTGCTGGATCTCCTTCTCCTGCTCTCCTCCTCCTTGTCCTCTCCATCGACGCTCTGTGGCCAGGTCTCCGTCTCAAGCGCCTCCTGTGGCTGACTCGCTCGCGCGCCCCGTGCTTTACGTCTTGTTTCTTGTTTCGTTCTTCTCTTCGCTCTCCTCCCCTCCTCCTTTCACTAATTGTCATTCTTATCGGCGTAATTTCCACATCTCCGCCGTCGTTCCGGCTCAGGATCGGGCTCAGGGCACGTCCTGTTCCCCCGAGTTCTTCCCATCGATTCGCCCTCGCCTACTCGAGTCGGCTCCTGCTTCCTTTCACCTTCCGCCGCTGGATCTGTACCGCCGTTGGGGTTTCGCCTTCCCCTTGGCTCTTTGGCGCCTCCTTTCGCCGTCCTCGTCTGCTTCGGCTCCCTGTTCCGGCTTCCAACATCCGCCGCCACCACCTTCACCTTCACCTTCACCTTTACTTTTTTCGTACGCTTTCTTCCATCCTCGCAGCATGTTACCTCTCACCAGATGCTCTCCCCAACTCCCTGCCCGCGTCCTCGCTCGCTGCGCCGACCCCTTCCTCGCCACGGCTTCGGGGCCTTGGCAACGACGCTCCGTCCGCGGGCGGGCGACGGTCGACTGGGTTGACTTTCCGTCGTCAAACGTCGCTTTGTTTCAATTCCTGCCGCCCCGCCCCGCCCCGCCTCACGCACACGCAGGCCTACGCACGCCATTCACCCCATTCCCACGCTCACACATACACGTGTTCTCGCACACGACACCGCACAGCCACGAGTGCCGGCTCGTTGCGTCTCGTCCCGATTAATTTCCACATTTTATGAGATTTCCAAAGGATTAGCCGGGGATTCCGGAGGATAAGTCGTTGCCACGCCTCCAAGCTGTTTCTTCTCCTACCCGTCCCCCGTCCCTCGTCCCCGCTCCTCCACTTTCTCCTTCTTGCTCATGGGCCTCACGTGTCCCGGGCCCGGGTCGTGGGAGAAAGTTTTTGTGTGTTGATGTTTGTTCTCGACTGTTTTTTACGGAAAATTCGAAACAAATTTTATTTAAAACTGTTTTCTTTATAATTTATGCCTTCATGTGTTTCTGTATGTGTGTGCGTATCGTGTCAGTGTTGGTGTGTGTGCCAGTGACTGAGTGGCCGCCAATGTGTGTGTGTGGGTTCTTCTGTTGCTAGGCACACTTAATCCCCACAAATAAGCGTAAAAGTAAATTTATGTTTCTTTTCTTCTCTCTCTCACTCTCTCTCTCACTCACTCTCTCTATGCACCGTACTCTCACTCTCGCTCTCACTCTCTGTCGATCTCTTCCGCCTGCGCACCTCCCGCCCTTCGTCCTTCTCCACCCCGGCGGGCTGGGATAACTTTTAAACGTTTTCCCGTGCTTTAAATCTCCGTATTGCGTCACTCAACCAGTGTGTGCGGGTGCATGTGTTTGTGTTTGTGTGCGGCCCGAAAATTTGTGCTTTTAATTTTTTAACAGTTTTAATGACTTTCGAGTTTTTTCTGTGCCCATTCGAGCTTAGTCGAGGCGATTTGAGTTGCGTCGGAGGCTCAAAAATGAAATACTTTTTCATTTAATGACTGTTAAATATTTCCCCCCACCACTCCGTCTCTCATCCGACTCCCTCCCCCCCCCCTCTCTCTCTCTCTCTCTCTCTCTCTCTCTCTCTCTTTCACTCGGCTCCGTTGCTGTGGCAGAACGTTTTCGTCGAATGGAACGGAAATTCGTAATAATTTCCACGACTTAACTGAGTTTCTATTTGTATTGTTTTTCGGCTCCAGCTCTGCTTCCTCTCCTCGGCCACTAATTAACGACCTCCGACCTCCCCGCCTAAGCCGACTTGGCCGTCCCGCGTTTGTTCCCGGCCCTGGAGCTTCTGAAGCCTCGGGCTTCACTGTCGAAGTGCATGCAACAATACATTGTATATTTTGATAATTACGAATTGCGTTCTCCTGTAACAAAGCGTGCAGTTTTTGCTCTCCGGTTTTCTGGTTTCATCCTCCAGTTCACTCCTTCAGTCTCTACTATTGAACATCGTACAGACTTCATTTGATGGACTTCAAACTTTGGATGAAATTGCTGTTCATTTCTATGGCATTGGTCAAACGCCGTTTCCTCCCCTGCCATTAACTTTTGAGTTCATCCGAAAGGACCTTCATTTCCAAACAATTCCAGTTCTAAACCTCTTCCTTTGTACGTTCTTTCACTGGTTTGCCCTTTCTAGTTAGTCATTGCCTTTTGTCCCTTTTTGCCTTCAGTAGTTGTTCTTTCATTCAGAGTTCGCTGGCGAGATTCCCTCAAATCCTGCGAGAAACCCCAAACTGGCCTTGCCGCTGCCGTCGACTCAATTATTTTCGCTCACCTTCGCCTTCCGGCAAAGAACTAATTTGAGCGCCAGCCTGCAACAGCGCGGCGCCGGAGCGCAATCAGCGGACAAAGAAATGTCCTACTTTTTCACGCACACCCGCCACACGGACGCACACGAGCACACGTCCGCACCCACACCCACTCCCTCAGCCGCAATCACACACTCCCACACTCACCCCTGCCCACACCGTCGCCCACTCCTCGCACGGACGCCAGAGCGCGTGGAAACACTGTGAAATAAAGTGATTTAAAAGGACATTCGCGCCGTTTATTCACAGTAAATTTACACCGACCTCCAACCGAGCGTGTGTGTGTGCCCGTGAGAGTGTGTGGTGTGCGTGTGTGCGGGCGGCGGGTTGTCGTCGCTGTTGGCGGAAAAATGGTTCGACTCGTGGGCAATGATTGTGCAGAGACAAGAAATGCAAATTAGAAGGAATGTTTGTCATAAAGCGCGATACCGAGACGCAGAGAGCACGTCAGTGTCGCCGAGGGTCGATGCCGGGGTGGGGCTGGCCGTCGCCGTCGCCGTCGTCAATTGGCGCAAGTTTAGAGCTTCATGAAAATTATGCAAATGTGCGGAATGTGTAAATTTGTGCGTGAATGTGTGAATTTTCTCCCCTATTTGAGATCCGCCACTCCCTCTCCCTCCAACACCACTCTCTCGCCCTTTCCCTTCTCCTTTCGCTCGGCATCTTCTTTCCTTCCCGCTCCCGTTCACATTCCCATACACATGTCCATGTCCAGCGTGTGAGTGCGAGAGGGAGGAGAAGAAAATCTGCATCGGTGATTTGATGTGATTGTCTTTGTGGGCTTTCCAATCAGGCCTCGAGGGCCGACGGCGTTTTAATTAACTTAATTGAATTGCTTTTTTTGAAATTGTTTAATTTTTTCTCAGATCTCGCATCATCGACACCCACCCGTTCTGGTCCCCGGAATTTGGCTCCAACTCCAACTTAGAATGCGTCGCTTCCCCTTCACTCAAGCCCTCCCCGCACGCCCTCCGGTCTCCGGTCCTCCCTCCACGGTCGACTCCGCACTCGATTCAATTGAAAAATAAATCCCGCACTTTGTCAACGCGCCCAGTCATGAAATATGGAAATTTCCCGCACCGGTAATAAATTCCAAATAATTTATCTTTACTCCAGTCCATGTTTTTTTGCTTAGTATTATTAAATAAAATAAATGTGTTGTGTGTGTTTTGTTTTGTTTGAGGCCCCACGCATGCACTCGCGATCCGCGGGACCCATCGGACGCCCACTCCTGCCCCGCCGCCCTCTAAATAGAGCCATTTATTTGACTTAGGCTAAAAGCCGCTGACGTTTATGATGAGGTTTCGACGCCAGAGAGTGATTGAGCGAGCGGCGGTGGAGGTGCTGGGGGTGGTGGTTGGGGTCCATGGCTGGCCTCTCTTTCTTCATTGGTTTTTCTATTCCACCGCGGCCTCTGGACGCCTCGCCCCCTGCTCTCCCTCCCCTCGGGGTCTTGAGGCAACGGAAAATTTGACAAATTCCTGGAGGGGGTCCGGGAACCTGGGGAGGCGCGAAAGCACCTCGTCCGGGGAGGGCGTGGCGTGGCTGATGCTCCGGGCCGGCTCCCGCCAACGGCCGCGAAGGTGCGGGCGGATCTGGGTGGAGTTGTTGAGCTGGGAAATTTGAAATATGTGGGCACCGTGGGCAATTCATCACATCTTCACGAGGTCCTTCGCGACTTCCCGCTGACGTCTGGAATGGCTGGCATTTCTAGACCGGCCTCCGCGCGCAGTCCCGCCTGACTTGAGTTTCATCAAGTCGGAGGAGATGTGGAGTGGCTGATTGGTGGTGGAGGCGAATGTCCTCGAGGATCCCATTACTTCATTAAGCTGCGCCGCGATGAAGCCCATCAAATGCGAGTCCCGCAACGGACATCTCTCTTTCTCCCTCTCTCGCTTCCTCCCTCACCCTCTGGCATAAAGATTCTGAGCTCTAGACGGTTTTCCTGCGTCTTTTTATAGACGTCTGCGTTTGTCTCCTGCTCTTAGTCTGATCTATTTCCAATATGGTTTTAGGTTTCGCTCCTTGTCTGCGTTTCGCTCTATCGATCGTCCGTTGTTGTTCTTCTTTTCACTCGCCTTTTACTTATTTTTAGTGTTTTTATTGGTTTTTCTATTTTCCACTTTGTCCAAACTAAAACCGCAATTTCTTCTAGTTGAAATTTGTTTCTCTCTTTTCATTACCTTTGCGGATTTGGCCTGGAATTTACTATATTGTTTTCTTATTGTTTTCTCTGGTCTGGTATGCATCTGTTTCTCCAGTGTGTCCTTCCTTTTATTTAATTGTCTCGTGCTTAATCGCATTTCATGTCCATGCAGCTGGTTTTCTCGAACAAGATAGCGTTTCTAGTTCAATTTCTCTCCACTTGAATTGCCATCATGTTCATGTTTTCAAATCTTTTTAATATTTTGAACCCCATCCTCTGCCGATCTCTCGCCAACGTCCGGTTCCGGTTCGCATTCCCTTGCATTTGTTTGACGAGGTCTTTTCAATGGAAATTCCCATCCTTTAATGATGCATCTTTCAAGAATCAATTATCCTCTTGTTAAATATTTCCCCTGAATTGCGGGAAAACATGAGTTCATCCCTTAAGCCTCGTCGCCTCACAAAAGGCAGGACAATTAAGAGAATTGTTCCCTCCAAGAGAGGCTCAATTCGAATAGGGAAGTTTCATGGGAAATTCCCAAGTCTGCTGAATCGAGAGCACTGGAAGGAACTCTCTTATACTCGCTCTCGCTCAGTCTCTCTGACTCAACTGGCTCTCTCAACCTCTCTCTCTCTCTCTCTCCCTTGTGTTCACCACGAACGACCTGCGCGTTCGCGAGCCGGAGAGCGGCGGAGTGCGAGAGAGCAGAGGAACTTCCCTGGGATATTTCTCGGCTAAATCAGATTAGGAGAGAGTCGGTCGCTGTTTGAGGTTGACATGTGACGGAATTAAGAGCCGCGGACATCAATAATTCACTGATAAGCGTTGTAATTTAGGGAAATATCCCGCATGGGCCAAAGCACGCGGAGAGGATTTTTCAATTTGCTTTGTTCCCTCTCGGGCCCATGTGCTGCATGTCGAGGGCACTCTCAGCAGCGAAAATGCCACGAATCTGACCCGGTTTTTCTCCTGTAGTCGGAGCTACAGCAACAGCCATTCCTAGACATAGCCTTCTATGAGGAACAAAACACGCCAACATTTTCAAAATCCACCAAAAATCATAGTTTCTTGAAGAAGTTACCTGCAATCAATGAATAAATAAATACAAAAGTAACGCCGCAAATAGTATAAATGGATTTCCTCAAGAACTGTTCCCTCCCGAAATGTCCCGAATTTTACTTTCATTCACGGGCCGGAGCAAAAATTTCCCCACTCTCTCCAAGCGCGTGGCGAGAGCCGAGAGTCGGAGAGTGAGAGAAAAGTCCTCTGCGCCGCTCTGAGCAGCCGCTCGTTGCGTTGCGGCTCTTCGTGCGTCGCCCGAGCCCGACCGCCCATCGACCGAAGGACATTTCGCCGAAGTGGGAGCCGACGTCGGCGTCGTAGTCGGTGGCGTCGCTCGTCCTTTCGCTTTATGTGTCGACGATAAAATATTCGCAACGTTGGGCTCAGTTTCGTATTCGTATCGGGACGTAGCGTTTCGTCGCTTTCAAGGATACGGTGTTCCGTTGCGTCGCGTCCACAGCGTTGTCGTCACGTCGCCCTGTGCCTGTGCGTGTGCGTGTGCATGTGCGTGTCCTTCGGCATTCCTTCGAGTGTGAGCTGTGCTTTTTCGTTGTGTCTCGGTTTTATTTGCTTCGAAATTTGTTGGGTTTCCGTCACCGACACCAACTACGCCACCGTCTCCGCAACCGCAACCGCAGCGAAGACGTGTCCGAGACGCGGCGAGGCCGGCCCCAGAGTAAGGGATCCTTTTGCACTTAGTCCAGGGGAAAGAATCTCCGAATTCGCCCAATCAGCCACACACTCGCGCTCAAGAGGAGCCTCAAGTGGGGCGTCGGCAGGAGGGGAACAAAAGAGGAGGAAATAACACAAAAATGCTTCCAACTCGCGTGCGAAGTTTTCGGATCGTTGGCCGCGGCGCTCGTCGTCAGGCCCAGCTCCAACATCTGCAGTGAGCGCTCGCTCTCGTGCTCGCGCTCGTCCGGCTGCTCGGGCCGGGCTCCACGCGGAACGGCTACAGCTACAACAACGAAATTTTAATCCTTGAGTCGAGACCAGCGACAGTCGTCACCAACACAACACAGCAACAACGGTTCTCGTTGAGCGAAAAATTAATCTCGCCGAGAAAATCCCTCTTAATGAAATTAATGTAAAACACGAGCGGAAAACCTTCCCCCTCTCACCGCGGACCGGTCCCCTCTGTAAACACACACCCACACACGTCAATTCGCAGCGCGTGTGTGGCCTTGTTATCCCCGAGTGAGTGAATTTGCAAATAACAACAACTGCAGAGCAACTGCCGGGCAGCTTCATCCTTAGAAAGATCCTTGGCGCTGCTTCGCGACTGTCTTTGGCCCGCGTTCCGGTTAAAACGCGCCGCATCCGGCCGCGCTTCCGCTTCCGGCAGCCGGCTGTCGGTCCCTGCCCCAGCCGCTCGCCCTTGGCTGCTCGTCAGTGAATGGGCTCGACACATGTGCTCCTCGCTCTGTGTGCGTGTGCGTGTGCTTGCGTGCGAGTGCATTAAATTCGCGCCGCTGTGATTACACACGGCGCACACCTTCGTCCCGCTGTCGGCCGCACAAAAAGGATATCGTCGGATACCAACGGCCGACCGACACTGATTGAGTCGGGCGCCAGCGCTGCGTTGTCGGACTGTGCGCGATTGTTAATCCCTCCATCGGAGCTGCCACCGGGGGACCCGGCTGGGCGATGTCGCCGTCCTCGCTGTGAGTGAAGTAGGTTTCGTTGCCCAATTATCCCAGTTGCATGTTGCTATAATGTTTCGTTTTCAACGCCATATGTCGGGAATAATCGCACCGACAACAGCGAGAGGCCACTCCAATCTCGTTCAAAGAATATTACAATAATTCGATTTCACTGCAAAATAAATGAAAATGAGCATTCTTTATTTTAAAAAACTATTTATTGTCCACTTATCGCCGTTAAGTGCTCCATACTATAAATTAATTGAATGAATTGTAATGCAATGATCACAATTGCACTTTACAATTGCACACAGAAACTTTTTTCAGCGATTCATGATCTTATTACTGGTTGCCATCTCGTTTTTGAAATTTAATTGAATCCCCTCCTCACGAAATGTTTCTGAAATTCAATAAACTCTAATTAGGCTTTCATTAATTTGAGATGCGCCGAAAAAAGATCTGTCAATATTGAATTCCCATCCCATTACCGGGCAAAAAGTTCCAAAACGACAATTTAATGACCGCGAAGCAGACCAAGAGGGAGAGAGGGAGAGAGAAAGGAAAGAAGAATACGGGGAAAAAGGTGGTTTAAATAAATAACCATTTACAAACGACATTCGTCACGACGGCGAGGACAGGGGAAGACCGAAAAGAGAAAGAAATCAAACTTTTTATATTAAAGTCATTAATTTTAATTGTTTGACTTTTTCACTTTTGTCCTAAGGGCTTTATTCAATTTGCAATCACCAGCCATTATCGAAGGATATCGGCGAGTCCTGAGAGAGGCCATTAAGTGATTTTTCATATTCTTCTACGAGAAAGTGTGGGAAGTATTTTGGAATTCCCGGGAACTTAGTTGGTTCCCTTGGCTTCGGCTCAATTTGATCCGAACAATGATCCTAATTATCGGGCAGAGAATATGTGTAGTAACTGAAGCTTATTGTTGTGTACTTGTTTTAAAGAAAGAATCCATTCAACTCTTTTGATAATGAAATTCTGCGAACTTTTTCTTTCCATGAATTTAATTGCAATTTATTTTGAAACATCCCAGCACTGTTGTGTTTGTCTTTATTTTTATTGCGTTTTTGTTTTTGCCATGATACAGTTTTAATTTTTCAAACATTTTTGTGAGTTTAAGGAAAATCTAAAAAAAGTTCCATTGTTTGCGACATTTCCCGGAAACCTCTGAAACCGAGGTGCGTCGACAGCACATGATCTCAGCTTTTCTAGGAAAGCTTTTCACGAGAGCCATGGGGAAATTTTTTAATATAAAATAAACATCTAGAATACTAGAATTTTATACGAACACACAGAGGACGGAGCGAAAATAAAAACACAACAATGAGGAAAACCGCGTCCACGAGTGTGTTTGTTCATGTGTGTGGCCATGTAAGTGGGGGGAGGGGTGTGTGTTTGTGTGACGTTTACAACTGTTGCGAAAACTTAAAGCCAACTAAATGCGACTTCATATGCAAATGTATTTCTGCAGAAATGTGTGCGTCTGTGTGGGAAGAGGATGAAGAACTGCGGAAAAGGAGGGACACGAAAGAAGACAAAGTTGAGGATTTGTGGGAAACATCGGAGCGAGAGACGTACAGGGGAGGGGATCGAGAGTGAGGGCGCCACGGGAAACTGTGTGGAATAGAGGAGTGAAAATAAAGCTACAGAAAAATAGAGGTCCTGCGAATATGTAACAGGAAATAAGATATGAGGACTCTCCGGTATCATGGCTTAAACAGAGGGCGGGAGAGGCAGAGCCAGAGAGACGTTAGGAATGGAAACGGAAGCAGCTCTTAAACATTTTCCTTCCGCCACGGGCAGAGAAATTGAGCTGCAATGCAGGCTTCAGGATCAGTGGACCGTCTTAAATTAAGAATTAACACGAAGAAGAGGAGGAACGGAGAAGTCAGTGGAATAATCTTTCCTATTTATTGCGATTGTTTGTGTTGCAGTAAAAGATTCCTTTTAGACGCTTTTCGTTTCATTTGGACAATTTCTCACTTTAACATTGGTGATCGAATTTTTCCGATTTAGTTTGAAGGTCTCGAGGAATATTATGAGTTTTGAATTGAATTGAATTTTTGTGAACCTGAAAATAGATTCAAATCCGGTATTCCTCGTTCGACAACTGGTAAACTTGCTGTCTTTTATGAGACACTGATGACACTGCAATTGTTATTATTTTCTCCTATTTATTTCGCTCATGTCATGCCAACGTCGACCGCAGGTGAAGGAAAGGGAAATGTATGGAAACGAAGCATTGTTGAAGGGTCGCCCCGAATTAATTTTCCCTTTGCCAGGCGCTTTAAGGTTTCGTGGGAACTTCCGAAAGCCTACTTTCGGGCGCTCGACACTTGCGGACTTGCATCGGAGTGCGATTTATTTATTTGACGAATGGCAACAATGCAATGCAACACATCCTTCGCACGCACATGCACATACACAGTTACATCCACAGATGCAGATGCGGACCCGGACACGTTTCTGCAATTTTCATATTTTCAATGTCCCCATGCACGTTGTGCGAGTACGAGTGCGTGTGCTCGTGTGTGTGTGTGCAAACATTTGAATTTGAACTGGAATTTAATGACAAAGCAGGATCAGCAGCTGCAACTGAAGCTGAAGTAGCGCCGGAAACGGCATCAGGGCCAAGATCGGTATCGGAGACACAGGGCAACGGAGTCGGGGGCGGGCTGAGGACGACAGGGACATGAATACCAATACACGTACAAATACTCGAACATATGGCCGTGCACCCGAGCAGATGATGATGATGGGTCCTTGTATTTGCATTTGTATTTGTACTCGTGCTTGTCTCTGTGTTGCTGCTTCTGTCCTTCCTGTATGCCGTCCCGTTCTCTCGCATCGCGTCCCGAACTGGAAATAAAATTTCCACACACACACACACACACACATGCGCTGCAAACTATTGTTGTTTGGGTTTGTACTCCTCTCGCTATTATTTTCTGTTTGAGTAACGAAAACAACAACAGCAACATGTGCACATCACTGCAACAATGTTGTGGCAATTTTTACTGTTGCTTCTCCTCTCTCGCTCCCTCTCACTTGATCTCTCGCCGTGCTTCCGGTTTGTTCTTCAAAATTCCAGTGCAATAAAATCCTTTTAATAAAAATAATCTTTGTTGCTTCCCTGGCATGGTTGCAGTTGTGTTGGCCGTTGCGAGCGACGCATTTGTTGCTGCTGCATTTCCCACACGTTGCTCCAGCGATCCTTCGAACCGTCCTCCTGCGTCTTTGCTGTTGCCCTTCTTCAATTTCATCTCGAAAATCTCTCCGAAGAAACCATCAATCGATTTTGTGGTTGTTGTCGTTGTCGGGGCGTTGGGTTCTTGTTGTGGTTGGGATCTCTGTTGCTCGTCGGGCGATTGATTTTCATTGGAATTCATTCGAATTTAAGGTCGAATTAGACGAGGAGTTCGACTGATCTTCCTCGCAATGGAGTTTCCTGCTCAGGTCGAGGATTTCTTTGGCGAATAAAGTAAAACACATAAGAGAGCTCAAGTAGAATACACCAAAGTAAGCTGAAATAAAGTGCAATAGAATGAGATAATCTGAAAAAGAGTAAATTAAAACTAAATGGAAAAGATGAGCTCGAAATGCAAAGATATCTTTTGCTCCTTATTGTTAGTTTTGATGTAATTTTGTTTGCATTTTGTTTCATTTTTATTTGTTTTCCTGCCATATTGGGGACATCTTCGTGTCGTCCGTGTTCGAATGTTTGGAAACCAATTCGGGAAATTAAAACTTTGACTCGTGCTTGATCGCACCTGCATGTCCTTTGTGTCCTCGGACGCACGCCCTCGTCTATCGAGTCCTCGGGCCGTGCGGCTCTCGTTTCGACTCGTGGATTCATGGTGAAAATTATCGCAAATATTGAAAGAGACCAACAACAACAACAACAACAACAACAACAACAACAACAACCAGAACAACAACCAACCCTGAACAATACACCGAGAACTTCAGCGGCAGCAACCAGAACAACAGCAGCAAAAACTGACGGCACGGCAGCGAAACAACGAACTGAATCCTTTCTGACAGCCAGTGCTGCCACATAATTTTCCTTCGTTTTCATTATTGTTGTCCTTGCCGTTGTTATTGTTGTTGTAGTCGTTGTTGTTGCTTCTAAAAAGTCAAATTGCATTTGCCGCTGTTGTGTTGTTATTGTTGCTGCGATGCTTCTTCACGTTGTTCTCGATTGTTGTTCTTTGTGTGTGGTCGGAATGTTGTTGGTTGCATTGTTCGTGTAGTTGTTGTTGCTTTTAATTTTTATGCAAATAAATTTAGGAACTAGGTCAACCACTAGGCAACAACAAAAACAACAACAACAGCACCTGCAACTTGCACGAAGAACTCGGCAACGAACGGCGAAAGGAACGAGTGCGAGCAGGAAACAGAGAGAAAGCAGTGAAGAACGAACGGAGGAACGAACGAAAGAGGCAGATGAGGAGTGAGAGAGAGAGAGAGAGGGAGAGAGGGAGATATCTGAGTGAGGGTGTGAGAGAGTGAGGAGTCTAAAAGGAGGACAGCACGCAACTCAGAGTTATTTTCGCTCCTCTGCGAGCAACAGTTGCATGTGTCTGTGCGGGTTTCCCGCACGCACGCACGCACACACACATACAGACACAACTCTGCGAGGGAAAGAGAACTTAGAAAAATGTGTGAGCTTGAATAATAATTAAATTCCGTTGAGATGGAGTGCAAATAAAATAAATTCTCCCCGAGCTCCTAATGCAAAGATCACAAGCGTGCATGTGTATATATGCAGGTAACACAAACACACACCCACACCCACAGTCATCCTCAACGGGAATTTCGCGCTAGCATCTGCGGGAATTTTGTTTACTTCTCAAAAATAGTGTAAATCCTTAGATATTTCAGTTGGATTCCCAAAAGTTCCATGCGATTTTATTCTCACTGCATTGTTGGGTTTACGTAATTGCATTCCTCGTATGCTCGAATGGCTCACCTTAATTCGGGCTTCGATGTCAGTGGTGCGTGCCGTCCGTGACATCCCGGCGTGAGCCGCCGTCGACCCTTTCGCAAGGCTCCTCTTGAGCCACTCCTTAAACAAACCTCCTTTGTTGAGGATCCCCATGTCCCGCTATCACACGATCCGGCCTCCTCTCAGCTCTTCGCGAGCCGAGTCCTTGACACGGTCGGGCTCCACCGCCACTCGTCCTGTCGCCGCCTTCTCTCCGGATCTGCTCCTTATTTCTTTGATCTCTTTGCGATGAAAAATCTCCTTTTCTGATATGGATTGCACGAGGATTCCCGGAATGTGTTGAACAGTTCAACTTTAAGCCCATTTCTAGCAGTGTTTAAGCAAATTCACTCGATGAGGGAATTTTAAAGCACTCCATCTTTAATGAAAGTCCTCCGGCCTGGGCTGTTGTTTCCGCATTTCGATCTCCCTCGAGGCGAGAACATTAAAAATGTATCCCCAGTCGGATGCGTCATTCGGTGCTTCCGGCTCCGACTCCGACTTCCAGCATCCTGTCGAAGACTCCACCCAGTGCTGTTGCCTACGCCACGTTCCTATCCTTGCGAAAGTCGATTGAAGTTAAGTGAAATCCTCTGCTTCCTCCTCAATACTCCGCGTCTGCATATTTCAAGGGTTGGGGAATCTGGATGTTCTCAGTTCGTCGTTCGTCATGGGGAATTCTCATCAAACGATTGGTCTTTCCATCCATCGATTTATGAATTCAGCAGTTCAAAGAATGTTTCATTTATTTTATTTTCGCCTCCGCTTCCTCCTCGTTGGATCCGCCGCTCCGTGTCCTGTAGTTTGTCCGCCGCGGCTCTCCTTGTCCGGTTCCTAGTTCGCGTCCTTTCGTGCTCCTCGCCGTCGTGCCGAACGTTCCGACGCTGGCTTGTAATTACCTCGCCCGAGCTCCTGGGCACGTTGACCAGTGCCCATAGAGGACGCCAGAGCTCTGTGTGCGGCGTCACGAGCACCCGATAATTAGAATAACGCAGACGCCCCGATAATTGTCCAGCTGAGCCACACAGCTGAGTCGGCAACAACCGCCGCCGGAAGAAGAAAAGCAGCTTGTGTCGAGCACAGAAGGAGTTGAAATGAAACTTCGGAGGCTTCGGAAATTAGCACGAACCTATTTTACGCAACTGGGTTTGTTTGACGACCCACTGGGCAGGGCCTTAGACGGCGACAGGACTTTCACCGACAACGCCCGCCACTCTGGCTGACAGCCAGATGAAGGACACTCGCATTTTGACAGCTAAATTTTAATGAATGACCCTTTGTTTGTCCGCACTTCTGTCGCGCCGGCCACATCGCGGTCGGGACCACGTGGCTCTCATTATAAAGCGATTAGTCCGAGGTTCTCGCTCTCCTCTCCCTCTCGGCTGACCGCACGCCCCCTCGCCGGTGCGCTGGGCGTGGTCGATTTGCTTAGAGGTCGTTCTGTCGGTGTTTTATGTTTCTGTTCAATTTCTCGTAACGATTCCCTCCGCGAGGTTCGTCGTTTGGAGTCCATTGCGTGTGGAATATTATGACACTTGTTTTTGTTGACTCTCGGCCACGTTTAGCTACACTCACTCACACACACAGACGTTCAGTCATTTTCAAATAAACACACAAGCTCTTGAGAAGTGCTCGTCGGCTCGAGCCGAGGAAGAAATTGTCTGCAGTTGGTTTTTGTTGACAAATTGATATTTTATGCAAAATTCACATCCCGAGGACTTCGCCAGAAGACGGACAGAAGACGGCGGGCGGCGGTGGTGGTCGGAGGACGGACAACGAAAGACACCGAGGACGAAGTGCGCAGTACACCGAGAGAAACCCGAGAGAAACCCGGCGGGCCGCTTGAAAAGTCTCAAGGTTCATTTAAAGCAGGAAAATAAAAAAAATATTTAAAGAACAAAAAGGCCTAGGTAAGGAGGAAAGGTTGACACTGGACGAAAAGGCCTTCAACAGAAGCCCTATCGACATCGGCTTCGCACTCCGCACCAGATTTCTCGTCGTGCATGCCGCGTCCTTCCATATCGTGGCTGGCAGTAGAAGGACTAAATTTACTTAGCTCTTGTTCGTCTTCGTCGTAGTCTTCGGATCCCCATGCAAATGAAATTAATCTCCCTTCATTAAGCTCTCTCGGCACGACAGCCCTAAGACATTATGACACACTCACCCGCTCACACACACACACGTACGCAGATACTGCGCTCTCGAACACATCCGTACGGCCACCAACAGCAACACCATCACATATGTAGGCTCTCACTTCACGACATACGCAAAAACATGGCAAATATTTTGCATACACAAACAACGCCAATGTCTCCATCAGGACCGCTCCTGGCATGCATGCGTGTGTGTGTGAGTGTTTGCCTTAGCGCTTCTTGAGGTCATGCCGGAGTAGTTTTTCTGGAGGTCACAAGTCAGGGCGAACGTTGAGGATCAACCGAGTCGAGTTTTGAGTCTTCATTTAATTTGCATTCGCCGCAAAATTTGTCGGTTCATAAAAATTCTATGGCCAAGGAAACGAGCGGAGACGGGGCTGGGAATCAGGAGAGAAATTGGTTCATTTGAGGTTTATTTAATTTGGAACATCATTCCCCGACAGAGCCGCTGGATGGCGCTCGGAATCTCTGGTCCGTTGTGACCGTGTTTTCCATCTGCAGTGCCCGGACGAACTCCTTTGGGTCCTGGACGTTACTCGGCGCTCGTTAATGCGCCGTAATCTCAGGATGTTCTCTCGAATTGGAGTCAACAGAAGTCGGCTGCGACTGGGTCCAGTGTGCAGTACGGAATTGTGTGCAGCTAATCTTCCCGAACGTCCATTTCGATATCCTTCAATTATGTTATAATTGCTCTGCGTGTCCTGGACTAATCAGCCAGGAAAACGTGGACGTGGACAGACTGATGGACGAGCGGATGCACGCCATGTGTCCTGGCAGAATTCAATGAGGACGACATTTGTGTGAACCTGGGGCGCGCGAGACGAATCCATGTCCTCTCGCATATCCTTTCGCTCGGTAGCGACGGGGCGCCGACAACCCGACAATTACAATAACAAGAAGAAGACCGCCAACGTGGGCTACTATGGGAATCCTCCGAGCGCTAATGCAATGAAATGAAATGAAGTCAAAATCAAAATCATTTTCCATCATCATAATCGCCTCTAATGTCCTGTGCTCGTGACAATTTCGTGTCCCCGTTCATTGTGCTTGGGAGTTGTGTGTGTGTTGTGCGCGTGTGTGTGTGTGTGTGTGACTTGGCGAGGGAGGAGAGCGAAGCAACTATTAACACTAATGGACGCGGGCGGCTGCGAGTGGCGTCTGAAGTGCCTGCTGCACGGTTCAGGGCGCAGCTGAAGAACGGACGGACCGACGGAGGCAACAGACCGGGGAGGAGGAGCCTGAGAGCAGGGACTAAGGGCGGGACAGCACGACCAGAAGTTGGGCAGACGACACAGGAGGACCGACCGGATTGGCGAATGAAAATGTAGGACTAGGGGCAGCAGAGACGAAGCGAGGCTGAGTCGGAAACAGACTAGAACATGGTTGCAAAAAAGCTCTGACGACATGGATGATTCGGAGGACCCGGGTCGAGAACGAATTGGATGACGAGGATCTCCATGAGGAGCGCAAATGCTTGGGGCGAGGGCTGGGCGGACGGCGATGAGAGCAGATGATGACCGTCAGGAGCATCGGGCAGACGGAGTCAGTCGAGCAGAAGTTGCGTTCGCAGCATAAACTCGACGCCAGCAAAGTGCAGTGGGAAACTGCGAAAAAATAGTACAAAAGAAACCGGCAAAAACCCTACATAAAGGCGAGTAAAAAATTAGAATGAAATCGCAAAAAAGACAATTTGAGGTGTCGCAAAGAGGGGAAGCAAGAAAACAGTGTGGGGCGAGCTTGGCTGGCCACGGGTCAGGCGCAGTTACCAGATTTTGACCGAAGCTCTATCGTGTGTGCGAAATCTACTTAGGTCCGAGACCAAACAACGTCGACGAACTCCTGGAGGGGCGAACGAAAAGCTTTAAAAAATAAAGCAGAGGGGATTTGTTCAAATGAACAATAGGAAAATTATGTTTGGCACGATTTTTGTCGACATGACAAAAGTTTACTCGGGTTGGCCGAAATTCGTGGACGTAGGACGCCGAGTGATGCGAGGACCAGGGGATGGCAGGGGTTCGGAGAGGGGAAATCAGAATGAGTTATGAATTGAAAAATTGAGTAATTTTAATCCAATTATCGGACTGCCAGAGGGGTTGTAATTGGTTGTAAAATTTGTGACATTTTGACAGGCGCCGCCGAAGCGGGCCAGGAGGGTGGGCGGTGAATGGTCGAGCGAGGGAGGGGAGGAAAGTGCGCTAATGCGAAAGGGGTGAAGTGCATTATCGGACGCAGATGCAGCTCTCCAATGAGGGGTGGGATGGAGTGGGATGAGCCGAACTATTGGGACGAACTGTGTGCAGCCAATTGCTGAAAATTTGCAGGTATTCAGGCATTAAATTCCAGAAATCATTGAACAGTCTAAAATAAATAGTCAGATCGCAATTCAATTCAACAATATTTTTTTTGGAATACGAGAATGATTTAGAGCAATGTTTAGAGAACGCCAACCATTAATAAGCTGCTATATTGGAAACTATAGTAGTGAAGTATAATTTTTAATCACAAAAAATGTGCATTTAATCGATCTCTCAATCGAGTCTTTCATGCTAAATAATGATGGTAGATTGAACTTAATGCTTTATCGTCTGCTTTAAAGAACTGAACACATGAAAAAATCGCCGACAAAAACCGCGAAAATCGCAAAAGAGCACTCAAAAAATTAATCCGTGAAAAATTAACACGATAAGCATAAAAATAATATTTATATGAAAAAATTCCACTCCTGTTGCGTGTTTTACGCTGATTCTTTTAATATAAATTTTATCCAACTAATTAATTTATGATTAACGGCGCGCACACACACCGGCACGCACTCACACACACACGCACACACACACGTGTAATCAACATCATCGTCGTCGTGGCCCTGCAATAATGTCCAGGGTTGCCGTCGGCAGCAGCTGCAGCTGCAGCCTTTTTATTTTCCACGCATCTGGTGACCTCGAAGTTAACGAAATGAAAATGACGAGTGGCAACCCTGGCCACTGGCCGGCCGGGGAATTGTTGTTGTTGTTGTTGCTGTTGCTGTTGGGATTTGCATGTAAACATCTTGTTAATTTATTAAATTCAATTAAGTTGCGGCCGCCGCCTGAGCACGACAGATAAAATGTTTATTTAATCACTACAACAACAGCAACATGCGCCAGAACAAGAACAAGAACAAGAACAAGAACAAGAACAATAGCAACAACAAGAACAACATGAGCCGCCAGAACACGACCAACAACGGAAAAAACAATAGCAACAACCACGAAAGGCCGAAATCATCACTGGCGAAAAATCCGAGGGTCGTAATGACAATAATTACAATAGGCCGGATATTGACAACAGCAACAACAACCCAGCCCTCACTCCTTCACCCACAAGCCAGCAAAAGGACACGATTTGATTGTTCGTCCTTCGTGAATGCCGAGGCTCCCTGTTGCCGTCGCCGCTGGCCCTGGGGCCAGTGGGCTGGGAAATAATCGCCGGGTTCGCTGACAAGAATCAAATCCATAATAACAAGAACAACAGCAACAAAGTGGTCGTGTCGCAAGCGCAATCGCATCGAATCGCACGCATTCCATCGAATCAATTATCATCGACACGTCAGCCAACGTCGTCTTCGCCGCACGGGCCAGATGTCGACGAGGGTGCGGCCGGCGTGGGAGGTCGAGGGAGTTCCGCAGTCTCGCGTGCGGCCCCGCCGTCTCCATCGCACGTCCTGGTTCGACATCGGGAGACAACGCGGAAGTGTTGAAAGCCTTCTCAGCCCAGCGCCGACCTCGCCCGCCCTCGCCCGCCCTCGCCCGACCCCGCCGACACGTCGCCCTCCTCCCCTTTGGCGACCTCTTCCTCGACTGCGTCTCGATCTGCCTCTGGTCCCTGTTCGTCTTCGTCCGCTCTTCGTTCGCGCTCCGCTCCGCTTCCTCCGGGTTGTCGCTGGTCGTCTTTGTTTTGCGAGAATTGATGACTGCGATTTCAATCAATTCAATCGACGACACGAACCATAAAAAACTCCAACAAACACCATAACAATAACCATAACAACAACAACAACAAAAGCAAAAACAATGGCGAAGACAATTACAAGAAAACAACAATGAAGACAACAACCCTACAACAACACAATGAATCATCGCACCAACCACCTTTTGTTGTCGTTATTGTTAGTATTTGTTATTGGTGTTGCTGTTGTTGTTGTTCGTTATCGGTCGGTGTTCATCGTTGTGGTGTCTCTTCCTCTCTCTCTCCCACGCTCACTCTCTCCCTCTCTCTCTCTCTCTCTGTCTGTCTGTCTGTCTGCTGAAGTTGAGTTTTATTCAGTTTTTATTGTCATTGTTGTTGTCGTAGTCCGCGTTTCACCAGTGTTGCTTTCGGTGTCATTGTTGTTGTTGTTGTCGATTGCGATATTATTGACACGTCGCTGCTTTTCTAATTGCTGTTGTTGTTGTCTAGGATTAATAAATTTCCAATCAGATTGATTGAAACATTTCCTTATCTGATGCAATTTATTAATTCCAGACCAGTTCGTCGCTCTCCCTCCTTCGCCCTCTCTCTCTCTCCCCCCCTCAACCCCTCTCTGCCTTTCCGCGCCGCGTCCATGTTTTAATTAGTTTTGATTTATGGAATTTTTAATTGCACGAGCTGATTGCATCGAATCGCTTCGAACTGGATCTGTTTCAATCGGACCGAATCAATTTGCGGTGATATTATCCGCTGGAACGACGAGGGACGGACCAGTGTTGCCGCTGCTTGGGGATTCCGAGGAATTCCGTACTGTTGAAATTTTAATTACTGTTTACTACCGTTTTTTTTACTCGTCCTCGTCCTCGCCTCCACTGCTCTCTGCCATTCAACCGTGTATGACGTTCTCGGTCCCCCACGCCGGTGGCCCCATCTCCCGCCCCGCCTCTCCCTGGCCGACAGCTGCCAAACTCATTTGGCCCTCCGTGTACAAGGGCATTACCTTCAAATTTGAATGAAGGCTTCTCGCAGAACTGCCGTAATTGGATTGCATCGATTAGTTTTCAACTTAACTCCACTGCCCTTCACCCCCCGCTGCCTCGCAAATCGGTCGCCGCTTCACCCGACTCACCTGAGCCGAACCGAACCGACCGACCGACTCAACTTAACTCACGTCCTGGCCCCGTCCCGCCAGCCCATCGCCATCGCCACGTGAGGTCAGCCTTGTTTAGCCCGGAGTCTCGACTCTGTTTAAACTTCCTTCTTCTCGCCATTTGATGTTGCAGCCTTCGCAACGCATCTCAACATGGGCTGGTCCTGACAAGGACGCCGACGATTACTCGTAATTGCAGAACGAGCATCCATTCGTGAAGATTTTCCATTTTGCCCCTGTCCTCAGTGGGTCTGATCGCCATTCCCCAGGCCGTTGTGGTCGGCTCTCTAAGTATTTACGCTCTTCCCGACTTCAGACGAAGGGTCCTCCCACACCGAGGGATAGTTGCCGGCTTCCCAGTGAGAAGTTCAGTAGTCGGTAAAAATAAATTATTTCATGGCATCGTCTTCCAATAAACTGGAATCTGGAGATTAGCTCGAACTAGCAACTTTCCAGTTGCTATTAGCAACTCCTTAACCTTTACCGCTGGACCGACCCGACTTCGATCACCTCGGCGCCCCTCCCCGTGGTTGATTACCTTGTCTGACCCCGCCGGATCCCCATGTCCTTGTGCAACCTCGCCCACTTCGTTCTCGACGCCAGCGAGTTCCCCTCTCTGGCCTCGTCCGACATGTTCTCGATCTACTGCCTCCGTTTTGCACTCCCGCAACACCTCGCCGCACGTCGACCGCCCCCACCCGCAGTTCGCTTACTCCGGCCTCCCCCGCCCTGGGGCCCGCGTGCGGTCGGGTCCCGCATCGCCCGTTAGCGTCGCTCATCCTTCACGCCAAGTCTCATGCGAACAATAAGCGGACTCGCTCCTTCCCTTCCCTTCCCATCCCCACCAAAGCCTTCACCTCCCGGTGTCCTTCGACGTTCGCTCCTCCCGGCCCCCTCGCCACGCCTCCTGCCCCGCCCTCCTCGAGCATTGCTGGAACTCATTCAGTGTTGCTCTGGCTCGGCTCTAGCGCTGATGATGTTGGTGCTGTTGTTGTTGCTGTCTGTTGTTGTTGGTGTTGTTCCTCTTAGTGTGGTCGTCGTGGTTGTTGCTACTTCTGTGTTCGATCCGATTTTCGTGAAATTCACTTGACGTGCCGCCGGTGCCGCCCCGCCCCTCGACGGCCGGGAAGTTCGACGGCTTCGAAGATGATTTCATAACTTTTACTTTGGCCCCGAACCCGAACACGACGCCGACGCAGACGCCGACACCGACGGCCGGCCCTCGTCCCCGGCTCTCAAATAAAGTTGCCGACCAGAAGCAGGTCTCAATTTGCCAAAGAGCTGCTCGCTCGCTCCCTCTCACATTCCCCCTCTCTGTCCCTAACTTTCGTCCTCGTCCGCCCACGCTGCGGTTGTTTGGACGAAGCAACTTTCGCTACGCCTCCATCCGCGGATGGGCGCCCTTCGGTCGACTCCTCGGTGGGTTCGCCTCATCCCCTCGCCCCTACATCGCCCTCTCTTTCTCCCGGCCTCTACCTCTTTCGCTCTTTCCAACCTACTGCCGACACTTGGACGCCATCCTGGCTCCGAGGCGGGCCTCGAGGCCGGCACCAAATGGAGTTGCAGCCAACTCGGTTCGGAGGTCGGTCGGTTGCCGGGCTCCTCGTTAAGCAGCCGTTGCAGATGTGTGCGTGTGAGAGAGAATGTGTGTGTTTGCGGGGCCGACTTCGATATTAATTTCCGCCGCCATGCGCTCCGGGCTCGCCTCCGCCCGAGGGGAGGCTGAGCAGGTCGCGGTGAGGGGGGCGGGTGCAGTTTTCTGGGAAAGCCCTAATGGCGCCGCCGGGTATCTCTCCATCTCCCTCCGTCCCTCCACCTCGGCCTCGGCCTTGGTTCGCTTCTCTGCTTCACTGGCCCCCTTCCGCTCCATCGCCACTAGGCTCGTCGCGCTTTCGCGCTTCCTGCATCCGCGATGATGTTTTCCTAAACGTCGGCCAAGTGACAAGATTTTCATTTCCATGTTCCGCTGAGTGATGAAGGGTGCGAAGGGTCGAATGAGAGAGTGGGGTGGCCGGGCGGCAGGTGCGCGAGAAAGGAAAATATGAGACGACAATTAAAATGCGCCCAAAGTGTGCAGCAACATTTTAATTAAAGACAATGTGGCCGACGTTGCGCTTCAAAGGCGGGTGCGTCATGGCAACAGCGCCGACAGCAACAGCAACAACGGCAATACTGCCAAGACAGCAGCCATGTGGCTTGTTGCGAACAACTGGAAATAATTACAACAACAATGTAACGACAACACATCCTTGCTACGCCGAGAGAGGAAACAAAATGAAAGAGCAAAGTTTTCTAATTATTTTGTCATTAAACCAGTTACAGACACAAGCAACAGATATACACCGATACACAGACACAACACACACACACATCCGAGCACAGCCAAAGGTGTTTAAATGCAAACAACCCACACACCCACCCTGGCGATGGCGACGGCGACGGCGACCCGACAGCGAGAGGGAAGGTGGGCGAAGGGTCGTCTGAATAAAGCGATTAACGAGCGCACAATGTTGGCGAAATTGACACCACACAGACCCGGCGCCACCGACCGCAGACCCGCCCCAGCCAGCGAAACGGAAGCGCACACAAGCACAAGCACAAGCAGAAGCAGTAGCCCAAACCCAGACACAAATACAAACACACGGCAACAGTCAGCTAACTGACTTCGGTGAGTTTCCTGCAGGAATTTTTTGTTTCTTGTTGCTGCTGTTGATCTTGCTGTTGCTGATTCTTCAGTTTGCTGTTGTTGCTTGTTAATTCCCTGGCTGTGGTTGTTGCTGCCGCTGCCAGGACCAAATGAAAATTGATGAGCCCAGGCATCATGAGCGGCGGCCCCAGCAACTGCAGCAACGGCGACCAACGAGCAACAACAACCGGAACAAGAATATACACAATTCCTGATCTTCACCGGAGGTGAAGGCGTAGGCGGTTCTTGGAACCGGGCTCAGCGGCAGCGACGAAGATGCGCAGCAAATGGGGTCGATGAGGCGAGGCCGCTGAAGGAGACGAACATGAAAGAGATGAGAAGGCATGAGCACGATGAAATCCTCACGATGGAAGAGAAAGGAGAAAGAGACAGAAATGAGCGATAGGAAGATTCGGAAGCCTCGACCCGGTGGCAGGAAGGAAGAGGAGCGAAGCAGGAGTTTATTGAAAATAGCGGGGAAAATGCGCGAAATTTGAGGAAAATTAAGAGGAATCTATTCGCCTGAAGGCTGAAGGAGAAACCACACCCACGGCAAGGGCGAATGCATGCGGTCGTGTATCAGAGATGGAGACGAAGAGAGTGAGACGGACGCTAGTCCAAGTGCAGTCCAAGTGCTGGCGACCAGCGGTGGGGCAAAGCGAATGACACCAGGTGAAAGAGAAGTTACGAGAGAAAGCAATTTACATATAGTGTGTAATTACATCGAAAATTGAATGAGTTGAATTGAATGTTCGGAGAGCCGATGCAATTAAAATGCCTGAGGCACATCAGCGCTTCCGCGGCCGTAGGGGCGGCTTTGACGAGACCTGAATGCGGAAGCGTTTGGCCATGAAATTAAATTGCCTCAAAGGCGGGTTTAAATTTCACACCTCGCCCCTCTCTTTCACACACACACACACACACAAGCGCTCACGCGAGCAGCCGGCCAGGACAACCGCCATTTATTGATGTCGCCTGCTGCGGCTGTGGCTGCGAATTTATTGTCGCTTCCTTCGAGCTCCAGTTAAGCCCAGAAGGAGCGAGGGATCCACATCCTACCGAACAGACGAGGAGAGGAACAGACAGAGAGAGAAAGAGAGGGAGAGTATGGAAGAGAGAGTGGTTGGGACAGACATATTCGCTCTCGTTTACCCACCCACATGGTTACATGGCGACTTCCGGCTTTAAAATTCATTTCGACATGGGCTGCCGCAGTGCTCCACATCCGCATCCGGGGTGTGTATTTTTCCAGGATGCCGACTGCAGGATGTCCTTACAAGAACAACAACAACAACAACAGGGAAAGCAAGGAGAACAACAACAACTGGCACAACATCCCGTGGCCGTGCACTCGCCGCCTCCGTCCTGCGAGCGCCGTTGGCGACTTCGACGCGAAGAACCACCGACGACCGTCCGTCCGTCCGTCCGTCCGTCCGTCCGTTCATCTACCTCGCCGTCCGTCCGTGGCTCCCACGGCCGTCTGTCATTGCCCCACCTCGTTGGCGACATCTGGCAGCGCGGCGCGGCCGTCGAACGGATGGGGAAAAGTCATATTTTGTCTAATTGCATTTGGAAGTGGTTGGCCTGACGAGGGGAGGCCGTCGCTCTCTTCGCCTTTCATCCATCCTTATTTTCGCTCTCTCCCTCCCTCTCTCTCTCTCTCTCTCTCTCTCTCTCATCATCATCTGGTTCATCTGTTTCTGCGAAAATGAAGTTTGCTTGCAGAGACATTTTCCTTGGTTATTGTCATTGCTGTTGTTTGTGTTCCCCTCGCCTTTGTTGTTGTTGTTCTGATTGCTGCTGCCGGTGTTGGCTGTGGTGGTGCTCCAGGAATGTGTGCACTTGTTGTTGGTGCAGTTGTTGTTGTTGCTAGTTGGCAAATGACTCAAGCATCTCCCCGGAGACGCTCTAGTGCTCCAATTACTTAGCATGGATGTCGCTGTGGTTGTCATTCTTGGTGCTTCAGTGGTCTGTCTTGTTGTCTTGTTGTTCTTCTTTGCACTGGGGATACATTTGCAGTTGCATTTGTAACTATCGCTCTGTTGCCTCCCTCTGCATCCCCAAACGCCGGCGTTCTCTTGCACATCCCTTCGATATGGAAGCCGTGAAATTTTTTACGTTTTTCGACAAAAGTTTCATAAAGTATTGAATACTTGATACGCTTTGTTGCGTCGAAGATATTTCAAAATTAATTCCACACAACTCAATTTTGCGTGGGTCTCTCTCTCTCTCTCTCTCTCTCTGTCTCTCTTTCTCACCCCTCAACTCGCAACCTGACGGTGTCTCGCAATCTGCTGTTGCTCGGACGGTGGGTGGCGAAGGCAGTCGAAATCATCAAGTTCGGACTTTGGTACCCTGAGGTGAAGGCTGCGAGCAGCCTCTGGTGACTCTGAGGTCTCAGACTGGGACCAGAAGCGAAGAAATCTCACAACTCTCTCGGCAATGGCCACGAGTAATTGACAAGGCATTCTCGAACGAAGCCGCAGTTCATCCCTGCTCTGAGATGAGTCGCTCGATGGCACTCATACGACCCGAGCGCCCAAATGTTGTCCTAGAAACGAATTCCCCTGCTCCGTTACTTGCTCGGAAGCATGAGTACCTCCGTCATTGCAGGCAAATGCCTTGGGAGGCGGCAGCGACCTCGGCTCCTCTTGCCGTGCACCACGGAGTCAGTCCGTTTGCAAAGCACTTGGGTACACAAATGCAGGCCACCGGGGGCCGCATCTGGCTGCTTATCCCGCTTCTGCTTCCGACATGAGCTGCACATGTGCCACAGATGCCGATGCCTGTTCTTCTTCTTCTTCTCCTTCTTTCCCCCCCGGCTGGTGCCGACCTCGACTCTGCCACTGCTGCTGCTGCCATTCCAGCTGTCATAAATTGAAGGCAAGCTTTGTGTCGCTTCCGTTGTTTGCCATGTTTTTGTCATTCTATGAGCATGATGTTATTGCTGCTGCTGCTGCTGTTGTTGTCGGTGTTGTTGTTGCTACTACAGTCATTGTTGTTGCTGTCATTCTCGTTCGTTCTGCCCTGCTCTTGTTGTTGCGAATCAGAACAACAACGTGAAACAATTTAATTTAAACATCGCAGAACAATTAAACGTGAGTCGCTCGCTCTGCATGGGGTTTTACGAGAGCTACGTGAAGAGTTCCCGAAACCCCCTCCCCTCCCTTCCCGCCTCGTCCTGCCCCCTGCTGAACCGCCGTCAGGTTCGGATCCCTCGTTCGGGTGGGGCCGGAGGACGAGTGGCTTCCATTGTTGCTGCTTCGGATCCCGCTTCTCTACTCCTGCTCGCCAGGAGAAACAATAAAATCCCACTCGCTCCTGCTGCATCCTCTTCTGGCCCTATCCGAGTTCTCTCTCTCTCCCCCTCGGCCCTCGTCCCACCCGCGTCTTTTATCTCTTCATTTGCTCCATCTAGCGACGACATTGTGCAGCACGACCGAAGCCAAACACGAGTTGCAGCCCAGGGACTTTGGCGACTTCTGGGATTTTCACTCTCTCTTCTCCCTAATTCTCTTTCTCTCCATATCCCATCCCATTCCATCGGAGGAGTATTGCCCTCTCTTCCTCTCCCTCGTTGCTGATTCTGCCAACTACTCCCTCTTTGTTCCTCCTGTTGCTGAGATTTTTATTTGTTTTTGCGAATCGCAGTCAATTCGGAAATTATGACAGGTCTCGTGGGAGGCGGGGCGAGGACGAGGGCGGGTGCAGGACGTCCAGGAGGCGGCGGGGCGGCGCTCGGACCCGGTTCGAAGGACACTTTGTCGGACACAAGTCGAGCGTGGCCCGGCCACGGGGGCCGGTGGCCTGCAGTTAAGTAGCACTGGCAAGCGGGGGAATTAAATCGAGGATACGGATTTTCTTCTCTCTCCCCATCTGCCCCCTCACTCTTGTGTTTGCGCGAAACGACAAACACACCATCGGATGTGGATGAGCCGGCATGGGTGGGGCTGAGGGCCGGCGAGTTGGTTGCTTTACATTCGTGCCATCGGGATTAGTTCGCCAAGACATCTTCATCCCGGTCAGCTGCGGATGTTGCGGATCTTTTCGAAGTGCTGGGATTTTTCGCCAACCAGCCACACCTCCCACCCCTCCCTTGTGTCTTACGCCTTCTCATCGTGCTGCCCTCCGCCCTCGGCTCCCGGGCACCACTTTTAATTAAAAGCAAACCCACATGTGCAACAAATTCTCAGCTTCGGATGGCGGCGTCTTCAGGTTCGCCACGGCGGGGAAAGAATAAGAGAAGCCAGTTCTCGCTCTCCCTCCCGCGGGCCGAACGTCCTTGCGGTCGGGCGCCGCCAACGGTAAACACGAAGCATGTTCGCTTAACTACACTTCATGAAACGTGCGCGCCAGTTGCGATCGGACCCCGTCCCCGTCCCCTCGCCTCGCCCTCGCTGGCCCACTGGCCGGAGGAACGCGAGCCTCGGCCTGGAATCGTGTGCTCGTTTCTCTTAAACCTTCCCCCGACGACGTGATTTCCTGGCACCCACAACCACGACCACGGCCGCCGCACACTCACTCACGCACACTCACACTAGCGTAACACACTAGCCCACAGGTGTACACATGGCCGGTCTTGGCCGAGTTCTTTTCGGCGAAGGAGCGGAAAAGTGGTGGGAAAACCGAGCGCGGACCCGCAAAGGGAACCGCTCGAGTATCGAGTGACCAATAAATGTTTGAATTCCATCACACACGGGCGCACACACGCACAGGCACCCACTCACACAGCCAGCGACGTCCGTGCGGTTTGAAGTTTACGCAGCAGTTGAGGCCAACAACTTTGCCGACCAGGTGCGGCGGCCCTGGTCGCTGTCGGCCCCGGGGCGCCGGGTCTTCCCAGGTGGGTCGTGGCGGAGGGTCGGGTGTCGGTGGCTGCCCGTCGACTCGACCCGACCCCACTCGACCTGACCCGACGATTCGAGTCAAGTGAGCGCAGTCTTTGAAAGTTTATTTCGAAGGTTTGCCCAAGTTCCGTCCGTTGTCCGCTCAGGTGGCTCCCGTCCGCCTCCGTCTCTCTCTCTCTCGGTTGCACCCTCTCTCTCTGACTCTCTCTCTCTCTCTTCTTTTCTGTGTCTGCCCCACCGTGCTTAGTCAAGAGAAAAACTGTTGATGAAGTTCCGTTCACTTACCTTCCCCAGGCGAGTTCCATCCGCCGTCCCTCGGTGTCCCTCGCTGGACTTCTGGCGATGCTCTTGGAATCTCGATGTTGGCGTCGTCGTCTTTTTGTGCTCGCTGCTGCTACTGTGGATGTTGTTGTTGGGGATGGTTGGGAAGTTCGTGCGAAGCATGTGCCGGACATATTTTGGAAATTTCATGACCGAGCGACCGAACGACCGACGGCAAAGGCGACGACGACGACGATGTCGACGACGGACGTCCTGCAGCTGGACCCGATCCTCCACCCCCTCGTCCTCCGCCGCCTCCCCTAAGCGAAGGTGCTTCCGTCGGGCAGCAGCTGCCGGGAGCCAACGAACATTTTTAAATAATTTTTTATTCATTTTCCTCTTTGGCAAATTTATTTGAGCGAGTGCACGGAATATTCGGGAATTTTTCTAAATCGTGGTAAAAGGGTTCCCGCCCTGGCTGACCCCGACCCAACCCCCAGTCCCGCTCCCCCGGGACGAGCTTTTGCTGAGTTCATTCCGAGGCCAATTGCGATGGTTTCTCCGCCAAGTGCTCGGACCCAGCACGAGCCGCAGCTGTCTGCGAGTTCCCACTTCGGGCAGACCCGCCACACGTCGTGGCGACTGCTCCTCCCTCTCTCTTTCGCTACTCCTTCAGGCTGTCTCGTTCCCTCGCCCGCCTGGTTCGTCCTTCACTGTTCTGCTGGGCGCCCGCATCCTCCTCTGTCCCGATAACGTTTCAAATCACTTTGCATGTAAATATTTATTTAAGTCCTTCTCCCTGCGTCTCTCTCTAATTCGTATTAATCCCCATCTGTCTCTCTCTCTCTCTGTCTTGCAGATAACCGAATCCGATTTGCGGAGTTTAACAGCCGTAGCTAGTGCGAGAGCGAGAGCGCGCATGCAGGTTCGGGTCTCTTTCTCGCTCGTTTTTCATGCAAATGAAATCCAATCTCGAATGTTGTGGAGGAGCTCGGGAAAAGCGCAAAAATTACTTCCGACTGCGAAATTCCGATGTCTCAGATCGAAATCGCAACACACAGCTACAACAACAATAACAACAGCAACAACTGCTGCTACAACTCTTGCAAGAACAACAAATACCAGAGCAGAACCAAAGTGAAGCAAGTTAATTAAAGAAAGGCAAACAACGGGCACAGGAGGAGAAGAGGAGGAACCTGTCCAAGGCCGAGACGGAAAGGCGAGAGAGCGAAGGGAGAGAGTGAACTGGGAAGGAAGGCCGAGTAGGAGGAGGAAGAGAGAAAGAGTGCATTGCTCGAGTTGTTGTTGCTTCATTAGCGCTCGGCTCCATTCTAGATTTACGTGTGGCAAAACGGGATCCCAGCAGGGGGAGCGAAAACAAAGCGGTGGCAAGGCGAGGAAAAAGTGGTGCGAAAAAAGTGCAGAGAGCGAAAAAGTGCAGTGAACGCGGAAAGAAGAGGGAAAAGAAGAAGCAGTGAATTTAAATTGCGACTTCCGGCCGACGGAAGCATTGAAATTTCTCACAGCAACAACGTTGTGCAACTGAGTTTCAACAACAACAACAACATCGTCGACAATTAGTCAAGCAAAAACATCAACAACAACGCGGTGAAGGAGCAGCCGACAACGACGAGGACGACGTCGAGGAAGCAGGAGGAGGAGAGGACGAGAGCGAGAGCGAAAATGGATTCGCTGAGGCTGCCCTGTGTGGCGTGGCTCGCGACGCTCCTGCTGTGCCTCGTCAGCCTCGCGTCCGCCCAGATCGACTGGGACGACGACGACGATCCAGGTGAGTCGGCGTCATTTGAATCATTAACTTTTCCCAGAGGCCTGGGTCCACCCGAAGGACTCTACCTTCGCCCTTCTACCCTCGGATGGCATCTGTGGGGAGCAGGGGATGGGGGATTTCATGAACCAATTCCGGCGACTTGAGTGTTTTGAATTTTTCGGGAAAACAATGAGAGTTTCGTGTAGAAATTGGGAGCAGTTTTCTGTGAAATTTTTGGAGAGGGAAGAGAGTTTGTTATCAAGTTGTGTTTGATTTAATTTCGGTACTTCGAAACCTGACCCGCCTCCATCTGCTCGAGCTCGGTCCGCCTCCTTATTTCGCTTCACATTGGAATACCAAGGCTCATTTCGATTCAAATTCGAGGCCTCGTCGCAGTGTCCTTGTGGCCCATGTTGTTCCTGCGGCTTCCCTCGCCCTCTGCCGCATGTGTGTTTTAAATATTCTGTTTTTTTTTTTTTTTTTATTGTTTTTACTTGTAAAATTCAAATCGCGCTCATGCGATGTTTGCGAACAAGGACGATAGTCGAACAATAGCAATAATAATGGAAGATGGTAGCCAGACCATAAACAAACAACCACAACAACAACCGCGAATGTAACAAAAACAAACAGTAGTATAATTAAAGCTGACACGAGTGGTTGTTGTTCTTGTTTCTGCTGCCAACAACAACAGTCCTTGGTGTTGTTGGCTTGTTTTGTGTTCGTGTTGTTGCTGCTTTTGTTTCCGTTTTTTGTTCGCAGCAAAAAATTGTGTCATCTCATGGCGCGAACACAAATTCACGCACACACGCACACTAGTGCATTCTGACGCAAGAGCACGACACGTGCTGGTCGCCGACGTTGTCGTTATTTTTGTTATTGTAATCCCTGTTTGTTTTCCCTGTGTTGTTTTCGTTGCTGTTGTGGCTTTCGTTGTTTTTGTTGCTGTTGCTGTTGTTGTTGGTTTTGTTCCCCATAGCATGGTGGGGGGAGAATTTAAAATAACCCAACAACAGCAACAACTACCACAGCAAGAACAACAACAAGAACACGAAACAAACACAGAAATTACAACATGAATAGAAATACACTTTTGTTGTTGCAGCGTCGAAAAACAATGCCGACAGCAACAACAACTACAACGACAACGGTGATAAGAACAACAATGACCACAACAGCAACAACAACAGCAACAATAACAATAACAACAACTAAAGCAAACATTGAGAATAGGACTATAATAACAACAAAAACTATGGAACAATGGAACAATAGACAACAACAACAACAACAATAGTAAAAACAACAGCAACTAATAGTGCAATCAAACTATAATAACAAGTGCAACAGCAAAAATAGCAACAACAACAACAACAACATAAAGTAAAAGCACAAAATGGGAAGAAGAAGAAGAGGACGGCGAAGACGAAGCAGAAGAAAATGAGTAAACAGCAGGCGACACGTTGTTGCAACAACAACGACAATGACAACGACAGATACCAACAATGACCAAAACCAGTAGCTACAACAACAACAACAACAGTACATAATAATGGTGACAAGAAGACTAGAGGAACACGAAGGAACAATGGCAAATAAATAAAATATCACCAAATGTCAATGAATTGGACGGCGAAGTGGGCGAACGAGGGAGGGAGAACGAGTGGCATTCAAAGGCGAGAGTGTGAGGGGGGTGGGCGTTGGTTGTTGTTGTTGTTGTCTGTATTATGTGTCTTTTTACCAAGGTCCCTTTTGTTTGGACAACTACCTGAGGCTCGAATTCGGCGGTGACAACAATTACGACGACAACAAACAGCTCTCAGAAACACAGACACTTGAGCACTCATACACAGACGGACGGACAGACAGACAGACAGACAGGCGGGCAGGAAAGTGTGAATGTGTTTGTCCAGCACTCGTGTCGTCTCCGCCTCTCTCAGGCTCCCTTCATGTTTATTTTTGTGTTATTTTTTTATACTTTTTTTTGTATTTCTTTATTTTTGTATTACTGCATTTTTTATTTCTCTATTTTTTTGTTCTCTAATTTCTTTCTTATTTTTGCCGCTTTTTTTCTGTTTATTTGCAATTCTGATATTTTTCCACGTTCTGGGAAATCTCCATATTTGTGTTGTACATTCGAAACAGCGAAAATATTCATCCCATCTCTCTCTCTCCCTCTCTCTCTCTCTTTCTCTCCCTCCCTCACACACACATTCCTCGCGCCTCTCTCTCTATCCCACTCGTCTGCACTCAATCCGTCGTCGTCTCCCACCCCAACCCCATCGCCCATTTCCACCCACCTATCTCGCTCTCCCCCTCCCTCCCACTCTGTCTCTACGTCTCCCAGGCTCCTTCCTCTCGATCTGTCTGTCTCGGTCCTCCCCATAGCCCGCTCCTCTCCACCTCTGCAAAGTCTGTTGATTTTTGATGTTTTTTTTACATGGTTCTTCTGTCGTTGTGATTGTTGTTGTTATTGCTATTGTTTCTCGCATTGCTGTTGTTGTTGTTTTTGTCAGAGGGTGCAAAGATGACACTGCAACCTGGTTGTTGTTGTTGTTGTTGTAACGGCACGTTTCAAGCTCACGCTTCGTTGTTCTTGTTCTTGTTGTTGTTTGTATATTCAATTGTTTGTTGGTGTTTCCACCAATTGTTGTTCTTGTTGTCGTTGTTGTACACTCTTTTAATTGCCATTGTCCTCGGATGTTCGTGCGGATGTTGTTGACTCCGTTGTTGTTGCTCTTTCTGTCTGTCTGCGGTTGTTCTGTTGCTGCCGTCGCTGCTGCCGTGTTGCCGGTGTTGGGTTATCATAATGTTTATTTTTCAATTTCCCCGCGAGCTTAATTGACGCTCACCACCCTCCCCTCCCCACCTTCCTCTCTCTCTCCCCCTCAGTCCGGGCCCTCGCGAAGGTGTCGAAACGGTCTACGGCTCAGTCGTTGCTCCCTGGCCGGCCATCGAGACGCGTGAGCCGCGGACGGGTGCAGGGCGGCGATGCGTTGCTGCAGGGTTGCCGCGGGCGCCTCTCACTCCACGTTCCTTCCCTCTCCTACCCGTGCTCTGGTGGTTTTCCCCCTCCTTCCCCTCCGACCTAGGCCTCGGCCTCGAGCCTTGGAAGGTCGCAAGCGCGAATGAAGAAATTTCAAGGCATAGCCAGACATGAGGATGAAACGCCGAAATTATAGACCGTGGAATGCCAAATATGCCGTTGAGTACGAAATTCTGCATGATTTGCATGAAATTCCAATGATTCACGAGTTAATTAGTCTCCATATTCAGTTCCTCCCCGCCTCGCCACGGCTTCTCAGCAACCCCCAGTTTTCTGACCTCAACTCCTTCTGTCTGCGGTCGTCGTTCCACTCGACCTCTCCTCCTGCCCGTCCTTCGACCCTCCCACCCTGCTCCACCCATTTCGCCATTATCATTATTTCTAGTTTTTTATTTACTACATATATTTCCATATCTTTTCATTATTTTCTGCTCTCCTTAGTGCTCTTTTTTTGTGGTATATTTTCTTATTTTTCCACGTTTATTTTTTCACAATTTTTCGTTCTTGTTCGATTTTTTGTAGCTCTCCCGTTTTATTTCTATTTTCATATTATTTTCTACTCTTGCTTTCCTCCTCGCATTGTTGATTATTATAAATTATAATTTCGTCCTCCAGCGCTCCTCGCCGCGCAGGGAGGAGACGGCAAGTGGGGAGGCGACGCGGTCGGTCTCTGCGGTTTCGATGACGAATCGCGTGTCGGGCGACAATCCAACATTTTTGACCGACAACGACAAATAAAGGACAAGTCTCGGGTGGCGAGGGGTGCCGCAGGCGGAGGGCAGAGGGACAGAGGGGGCTGGACGAGGTCGGCGGGGTGGCTGCCGTTGTCGGTTGAATAACCAGTGAGCAATGAGTTGCCTCATTCGACCGCAACAACAATAAGTTGGACATAAAAACCAAGCAACAAAAAAACAAAAAGGAAAAAACAACAACTAAACTACCGCAAACATCAACAGCAACTGCGACGGCGACAACGACAGCAACAACGACGGCGACAACGACGTCGACAACAACGGCGTCAACGACGGCGACTGCCTGTAGGTGCGAGTGAAGCAGACGAAGGAGGGACCTGAGTGGCGGGCGGTGGACGGACGGCGGACGGCGGTCGCGGCATCTGGACAAATGAAAAGTAGATGAGTTATTAAAACTACAACAACTGCAGGATTGACAACAACGCCACGATTGACAGCAACAACAATTCCGACGAAATTACAATGCCAACCTTTACAACAACGTAATCGGGCGACGTGAAGTGAAGGCCAGAGACGCCAAATCGCGTTCGCCTCGATTCGACGCCAGGCGGAAGCGACGGGGGCGAAAGTGTTCCGACCATCGCGAGTGGGAGGGGGAGTGGGTGTGTGTGAGTGGGTGTGGGTGTGCGTCAGCGTCATAGCCACTCACACACACCCAGGCCTTCGGGCCTTTCGTCCCCTCCGTTCGTTCCTCGAATGAATCGAACCGAACGCTCGCCTGACACGCGATCGTTTGTGACTGTGTTTGGAGTTCGGGTTTTGGCTTGATTTGGTAGTGGTGAATGCGTGCGTGTGGGTGTGTGACCGATTGTAATGTGAGTTTAAGTAACATTTTGATGATAAAATTATTTTTATGAAATAATTTATGCATCTCTCGGATATTTAACGAAGCACCTCATTTTTTACGACCCCGGCAACTTGGCCGAGAGGGGGCAGGACGAACGGGTGAGGCCGGATGTTTGAACACGGGACGGAAGCCGCCTAGTCGGAGCCTGAACGAGTATCCTTGTCAGCCCACCTCGTCGTCCCGCCTGCTCCCGCACGCTGTTCACCGGGCCGGAAATTTGACGCCCAGCCGACGGGCGGACTCCACGCCTTGAGAGGTGCGGAGGAGGACGAGGGGAGAAAGAGCAGGAGCAGGAGCAGGAGAGAGAGGTTCTCATTTGCATTCGTCAAGGATTCCTGCAGGATATTTGCGTCCCAGGATGCGGCAAACATTTTGACGTTTGTAGACATCGCTTTTTCTTCCTCCTCCTCTCCGTCTTCTCTTCCGGCGGATCCTTCAAACCCACCTTTGTCACTTCCTCAGCCGCAGCCATTCTTTCCTTCTTTCCGTCTTTCCGTCTTTGCTTCCCTCGTCCGGCTGACGACGTGTCGTTCGAGGAGCCCGAGACCTGGTCTCAAGGACGTGCTCAGTCGTCGGCACACATGCACACATGGACCAGACCGAAAGTGTGAGCGAGGCAGAGGCAGCGGGAGGGGGAGCGAGCGAGATAAATATTTTTACAGTGACGAGATGAGGTTGTTGTTTCTGTTTTTGTTGTTTGTTTGCTCGTTCAGTGCTGTTTTTGTCGTTGTTGCCACTCAATAAAACAACAACTGCGAAACGACACCAGCGAGACCGACGGCGACAACGAGAGGGACAACGGAAGAGCGCCAGGGAGTCAAGGGAGGGAGTCAAGAGTCAAGCGACACTTGATATCCTTGAGTCCTCTGGAGTCGAGTGACGAGCGGCTCCTGGCAACGACGCCGCTTCCTCCAGCCTTTACACTCCTCACGTCGCCACCGTCTTCCCTCCTGTCTCTCATCTCCAGCCTCCTACCGCTGCCCTTCCCCTTCGCTCGGGTCCCTCCGCCCTTCCCACCGTTTCCGGCCTCCTCTTGGGCTCGCAAATTTTTGGACGCTTCCTGGCAGCCCAGGCCGCCTTAGCTGGCCTTCCTGGCGCATTTTAGTCCTTCTTCATTGGCGTTTTCTCCCATTCTTCCAGTCTTTTCTCTCGCGCCTCTTATTTTCCGTCCCGCTTTATCGTAGTTTGGACTGCTCCCTCTTCAGCCTCGATTTTTCAGCCCGTGGGCCTCAGATTCTACCTTGCTGTTTGCCTTCTCTCCCACTCGTCCTCTCCAGGAGATTCTCTCTTTCTCTCTTTCTCGACCGAGTCGGCGTCGATCTTAATTTCGGCTAATTAAAAGTTTTGGCCGCACCGTCAACGGGCCAAAATATTCGGCTCAAAGGACCAAAGTTATCGCCGGGTCCACTCCTCTTATGAGTTCTACCGAATTCCCTCTCTTTCCTTCTCTCGCCCTGGCTCCCTTGTCATTAGCTGCGTTGGGAAAACGAAATGAATCGAAATAAAGCACAACAAGAACAAATGTAAACTTTTGAACTTGTGATATTTTCAACATCGCCCTCCTCTTGCATCTCTTCCTCACGCTGTCACCAACTCTTTGTCTTGCTTTCACCATCTCCCTCGCCTTGTCCTTATTTTATGGAAAACTATAACTTTATAACTATAACTGCCATCGCCATATCTCTCCGTCTCTCTCTCGCTGTCTCTTTTACTCACGCACACATTCCCTCACATTCCCTACGTGTGTTTGCTTTCAGTGCATGCTTCACGACTCCCGTCTGTCGCCTGTCACTTGTGATTCCAATTGAAATTTCAGTGAATTTCATTGGTTTCCTCAACGATCCAATCGAGACCACGAGGCGTGAGGCAAAGGCAAGTTCAGCATGCGTTCGAAACGAAGCGATTTGTCCTTCCGTGTCCTTCTCTCCCTCATTGCCGGATCTCCCTCCCCCTCTGGTCCCCCATGCTGACTCCACCTCTTGGTTAAAAGTTTGCCATTGATTTGTTCGACTGCCGTGCTTGCAAAAACAACGTGAACGTGAAGAACCATCAGAAAGCAACACCAAACCCCAATTCCTCTCTCACTCTCGCCCTCTCTTTGTCGCTCCCCCAGCTGTGGGCTGTGTGTCGTACTGAGTTTAGATTTAATTGTTGACATAAAACATACCGCAGCCTCGTCATCCCCTTATCGATCCTTCTCATCGTACCGCTAGCTGCACAGGCATGCATCATGTACATCAATTTGTCCTGCGATAGGTAACAGCAGCGTGTATATGTGTGTGCATGTAGTTGCAGTAGGGAGTTATCGGATTTATGGTAAGCCATAATCAACTCCATAAACTCTAGGTGAAACTTATGCAGCGAGCGAGCTGCTTTGAAAGCATTAAATTTATCGAACATCGTCATCATTATCGTCATCAGCTCCGTCGTGTATCGGCAACCACATTCACCGTTTTAATTGGTCATTAATGTCCTGTTTACCGAGACTTGATTTGATTTTCCAATCACTTGACCTCGTACGCCTTGCCCTTTGGAAACTTGCCCTTGTTAACATGGTCAGGATTGGTAAATTATTGAAAACCTCCATCAACATCGACTATTAACTTTTCCAATATAGTCGTCCCAGCTTCGGAGCTCGTTCTAGTCATCGCAAACGATTCTTCCTTGTTGGAGACATTTTTGAGTATTTAAATTTGATGTATTTCAACCAAGTGTCCCCATCCCCTGCACTCTCGTTGCCTGGTTGTTCTTTATGTGGCTTTATTTCTATTTTGGTAGCCATCTAATATTGGACATGATTTGTGTTTCTCCTTGCCGTCCTGCAGCTCTTGTTGTAACAGTTCTGGTGGTTGTTGTCATCGGAACGATTGTCGTTATGGTTGTTGGCGAAATTGTCGTTGTTGCTGTTGGTCAATGGTCGTTGTTGTTGACGCTGTCGGAGTGTTTGCTTGTGCTATTTCCACCGACGGTTTCCCCACTTTCGGCGGCCTTCATTCAGTCCACGCTATTCGAAGCCGTGGCGAGCAACGGCAGCAGCAGCAGCGACGACGGCGGTGGCAACAATTGCCAGCGGCGATGAATACGACGATGAAGTTGTCCATTTATTTGCATGCGACGAACCCGACGAGGGCGGACGGTGGTCGGGCCGAATCGTGGAGGACGGGACGAGGAGGAGGAGGAGGAAGAGTCGAGTTCAGTCCAGTTCAGTCGCTGACACATGATGCGCAGCGAATGGACATGACAAACGAGACGACAGACACATAGAGATAGACAGATAGATGGATGGATCAACGGATGGATGGATGGATGGACGGGCGCGCGAAGAGCCTAAACGGACGAGACAGGCCGACGGCCAGACAGACAGACGGACAAGGAGAGAGGGAGATACGCAGCCAGAGCGACGGACAGAGAGATGCGGATGGAAGGCCGGAGGGAGGGCGGACAGCGACTGACGATCACTCGTGCTGGAGCCAGACAGACAGGCAAACCCTCAGTCGGACGGACGAATAAATAAACGGACAGGCGAGTCGGACGCTGGCCTCGGCTCGCCCGCTACGACTGGGTCGACTGTGCACCCAGCCGTCCAGTAGGACGAAATTATAGAAATAATAAAACCAGGATGTGCATCGCTCAGAATCCCAGATTTCCTCGGCTTCGCTCGCCTTCCACGCCGACCATTGGACCGACCGCCCTCCCGCTTCCCCCATTCGTCGAGCTCCATGGACGACAGAATCGCATGCAGTTTACGGCCAGCAGTTGTCGGCCTGAACAATGGCAACACACAACAACACCGGCACCAACAACGACTGCCCAGCAACGTCGGCGCCGTTGAACTTCACTGGAGCAGAACTATTTTGCGCCCCTGGGCCTGAACCCCTGTCTCTCCTCCTCCTCCTCCTCCTCTTACTGTGCATGGGTTGGGATCAGAAGCGCCCCGAATCGAGTCGACGGCGCCGCATTGTTGAAAGTTCGACGCGAGACGAAAATTTGTTGCAACCGCTGTTGCTCTCGTCCCGCATTGTCTGCCGCTACCTCTGTGTCTCTCTCACTCTCACTCACTCACTCAGCCCCTCTTGCGCTCTCTGTCGTTGGCGTACTCTTCGCTGCTCGCTCGGAGTCCCATTAGAGCGATGCCCTTGGGGCCGGAGGAGGTCCAGCAGTTGGCGTCGTTCGACAATCATAACAAAAACTTGCAGCATTCCAGAGCTCGCATCGGCGGGCGGGTCGCCGGGGTCGGGGTGGCAGTCAGTTGGGGCTGCGGGAGCGGCACCGGACCCGCGATCTCCAACCCGCGCATCTACATAGAGAGGGGGCGGAAGGGGCAGGCGGGCAGCACTTAACGCTCATTGCACTGCATTCGTCATTCGATCGTTCTAAAAATGGGATCCGTTGCATGGGAGGCGACCGACGGCCGTCCGTTCGCCTGGCCCTCCCTCTGCCCTCGCGCCGGAGACCGGGGTCTGGCCTGGCAGTCGCTGGCTCGAGTCGCCCGTGTGTCCCGCCCACGCGATGTCCGTGCCGCCTCCCGAGGTGGCCGTCGGCCTGCCGTGACCAAGAATTCCAGTTGACGATTTCGGAGTTTTTGGAATTCAAACGAAATTGTTACGGAAATATCACAGCAGGACCACCAGCGACAACAACAGCAGCAGCAACTACTGGGACGACAAATGGAAGTTGCAACAACAGCGATGTCGATGGCGATGGCGACAGCAACAACGTCAGATTGCTGCACTATTTGGGGTTTCGCTTCACCCGTGAGCTGCACGGACGGAGGGACGGAGGAGTGGAGGACGAGGTCGGGTGGGGCGCGACAGGGGCGGACGTGGGGCCCTCGGGCGCTTTGGGGTCTGATTAAAATGCAAATAGTTTTGGGTCAGTGTGTGACATATTTATGCCGCAGTGTGCGTCGGAGGCAGCCTGCGCAGGGAGGGAGCGGGACAGTGAGGGAGTGAGGGCGGGCGGGGGCGGTGGCGGGGTCGAGTGCTGTGTGACGTGGGAAACAAATGGCGGATTTGTCGGGCGGCGGGCAGGACGGAGGGAGGAATCCTGCGATGCATTACATGATCTGGAGGGCGGTTGCATAACGCGATTGCACAAGTGGAGCAGCGCAGGCAGCGAGAGGGAGAACAAAAGAGAGAGAGAGCTACTTTTATTTTTATCTACTTCTTCTCGGAATCTTAATCCCAATCCCTAGGCCTGTATAGTTTGTTATATTGCACACTCATTTATCGATTTCTGAAGTAAATTGTATTGTGCCAAGCCATTCTCGATGGCCTTCAAGGATAGCCGGCTGATGATGTCTTCCCTGTTGTCCTTTCTCATTATTGTTCGCACTGTCTCCCCTCCTTGAGATCAAATTTCCGATATTTCTTGTTCTTACTTGATTACTTGTTTGTCAATATTATTTTACCTCCATTTCGTTATTATTTTCCTTAGTTTCCTAATTGGTTTCTTCGGCTTATTCTTTCTTATTTATTTGATCACTTGGACCTTGGGTATTATTGATTTGTTGAACTGCTGACGGCAGACGTTGATGAGTTCATTATTCTCGTGCTGTTGCTCAAAATGTCCTTGATAAAATCGCCACGAATCGCCTCTGCCTGAAATATCAACCAAATCTGATGTCAACTCAAAGGATACGATCTCCACAATGTGCAGGGCGCTCCTTTTATCTCAATCTCTCTCCCTCTGGAGAAGAAATACATCTCCCAGCCCAGGCCTGGCCTGGCATGGTGCTAACGCTAATTAATTTCTCAAAAATCCAATTATAAGCCAGAATTCCCCTCCGCTGGCCTTCGGGTTGCTTGACCCCAATAAATTCCGATGCCACTTAAAACCCGGCTTCAAAAAACAGCAAACGCCCTGAGGGCAGAGGAAACGGGGCGGAGGCGGTGGAAAAAGTAAACATCAAAATAATAAATATTTCAACTCGTTCTCCTCCTCCTCCTGCTTCTGCTCCTGCTCCTGTTCGTGCCCGGCTCGGGCCATCTGAAAAGATTGTTGCCCTTGACTCGGAGCGAATCTCGATGGAGCCCTCGCGTCCCTCGTCCCTCGTCCCCGGCACGGCCCGACCGGTCGTTTCTTTGAACGACCCGGGCAAACTTATGGTTCCGGCTGCGGAACTGTCTGAGCCGCCCGGCCATGGGCCTGGTTGGTGTTGTTGCTGCTGCTGGTGCCCTTATTTTTGACAACTTTATGGCAACTCTGTCGGCCAGGCCACCATCTCGACGGGCTCCCGAAAGGGATCGGCAACCCTTGCCAAACGGTTGTAAACTAGTTTGTCATTAGGCTCGGGAATTTAGCACTGCTGGCCCCGAGCAAATTATTATGCCAAATGCGTGCGAGTTCAACTTTTCATATATTGTTGGCGAGGTTATGCAGCAACAAAAAAGAGAAAGCCAGCAACAACAACAAGACTGAACTATGGACGAAGGACGTAGGCCGAAGGAGTCGGCGATGGCAACCCTGTGAAAGTGTCAAAATTTCTCGATTTATTTAATTTTCATGGGTGAGAAGCGCTTGGGTTGGTCAAGGGACGACGGCGAGGGACGATGAAGGAGGACCAAGACCGAGGACGCTGACAACGAGGACACCGAGAGGTCGGGCGGTTGGGCGTTGGAGCGACGCCGACGTTTGTGGGACTGCGGCAACACATGACGAGGACGGCCCATGCAAATAGACGTCGACGTGAGGAATTAATCAGGACCGAGATGACTTTGCACTCCTCCTTGTCCCATCTCTCTTTCTCTCTCTCTCTGTCTGTCCCTTCTCGTTGGCCACTTGGCGTTTCTGGGCGTCATTGCCTCGGACCGGGGATTATTTCGTTGGAGAGACAAAGGTTGAAGGGAAGACAAGAGCAAAGCAAACGGCGAAAACAGTGAAGGAAGTTGGCAGTTTAATGGAATTAAGGTGTCAGACCCATCCCCCCAATTGGAGAAGAGGGACGGAGAGAGGGATAATGCGAGGGAATGCGCCGGCTGTGGGATTCAACACTTCGTTGCGAGGTTCAATTAAATGCCCGGAATTGCGATGGCCTTCTGGGAGTCGGGGAGCAAAAAGAATGGATAAAAGGACCATAAAGAGGAGGGAGAAAATAAGGAGATTTTACAGCCGATGAATATTTAAATTCATGCCAGAAATACACGAGTTCGCGATCGCCCTCCTTTTCGGCTCCGCTGTCCTGCAGTCTGCAGTCCTTCCAGCCCGAAGACTGACAGGACATTCGGGTCGCGTTAAGCAGAATGATCGATGGACAGGAGGGCAGAAACTACTCGAGCACAAAGGAAGCCCCGTAAAGCCTTGGCCAAGCTGGGAACGTGGCAAGGGACGGGCCGACGGTCAGTGGGAAATAAAAGCGAGAGATAGATGTGCGAGGTAGGATGGGTGCAAATAATGCAATGACTTGCGAATCTAATTTCGTTCACGATATAAAAGGACTCATCAGCCATTGTCGCAGGGCACACGGACCACCCCAGCACAGACACACACACGTAGCCACAGGCGCTGATCGCCACCATAGGCCGACCCTCTTCCTCCGACTCGCACCCTCTGTCCCTCGGACTTCTCCTGTCTACCTTGGACTCCGACCCAGCCGGCCGGGGATTACGTGACTGGCATGAAAGCGATGGATGGCGAGCGGGGAACAAGAAGCAGAGAGCTCCGGTCGCGTTGCCAACTCGACTCGACGCGACGCGACCGGCTTCGGGGCGACAAAAAGAGCAATGACAGAAATGAAATTCGCCCCCTCTGTGAGACCGAGGGCCGCGGGGAGGCCGCGCTGACACGGGTGTTAACCGAGGGTCTTCGAGGCAACCCTACTTTCATTAACATATGATTATTTTCCGCTAAATCAGCAGAGAAACCGAAGGCACTAAACGCATTCCGAGGGAGAGGGACCGACAGCCAGACAGACAGACAGAGAGAGAGAGAGAGAGAGACAGCGATTCCTAGGCGGAAAAAGCCTTGCGAACGAGGACAGACACACACACAAACGCACACAAGGACACATTCCCCGACGCCTACTGCGGGAATTCGAGGAATCTTTATTGCCGCCGACAGCTGCAGCTAATTTAGTACTATTTTCGGTCTCTCCCCGACTGCCCCCGCCCCCCACGACCTTCCTTTCCGGGTCCTTGTGTTGTCGTCGTCCTCGTGGAGCGCGGGGCGGACGGAAGACGGAGGGCGTTTGGGCGTTTGGGCGGCTGGGGAAAGGAAAGGAATGCGTTTGGCAACAACGTTTGACATTTTATTGCGTTGTCGCGATTGAAATCTTTCCGCTTCTTTTCTCGCCGGTTTCGTGCGTTCCTTTGGGGATGCTTGTTGTTGTCGTCTTCGATCCTCTGGGTGTTGCTGTTGCTGGACATCGTTGGCAAGGCCCGCTTTTATTCTTTATCCCCATCACCGACAATCGCCGCCGTCCTGCTGACTCGGCAGACCCTTTTCGTTCCCCCTGCCCTTGGTTCACATCGCCCGTGGTGTCATCGAGTTCGGAATTCGCTTCGGCGATTCCGTTCGTTCCGGTTTCCCTCGGAGTCCTGGCGATGGCCGCGAACTGTGCGCAGTCGCATTTCCTGGCTCATCGTTTGAGTTTTAGGTGTCTCGACCGCAGCCGTCGCAGGAACCCCAGCCTCGTCCGTCCTTCGACGCCGCACTGAGCTCTCGCTCTCTCGCTCTCTCATTCCTTATTCGTACCTGTTTCTATGCACAACTCTGCGTGCATCCGGAGATTCCTCGACTTTTGCAGAAGCCCCGAGGATGCCGGAGTCGGAGACGCTTCGGCTGCGCTGCGTCGTGCCTCAGACAAACACATTGAAAGCAAGCAGCATCTGTGTGTGGGGAGAATATTGCGGTTGTGGGCACACACGCATCTGTGTTGGTGCGTGGAGAATGGCTTGTGTGTGCGTGTGCCTTGGTGAGTGCCGTGAAGAGAAGCCAACCGTACGTGCCGCCGATTGCCTGCACGTTCTTAGGCATCCAGCAGCGTCGCCGCAAACACAAACACGTTCGCCCCCCTACCCCCCTACCCCCCAACCACTCCGATCACGGTCCTTGGCTTCCCGCCTTCTTCTGCTCCTCCTCGATCTCCTCGTCTTCCGCCTCGCCTAATCTTCGTCTGTTCCTCCGTCGTTCCGCCTGTGTTTGCTCGTCGTCGCGGTGATCCTGTTTGCGTTTCTCGAATGCGAGACGGCGAATTTTTGCCAAGACGTCTCCCGATGTGTGCGCCAGTGAGAGAGACCGTTTATCATATGTGGATCAGACAGCCGATCTCCCCGTCTCCCTCGCTCTGTCTGTCGCTGGATGGAGGATGGAAATGAAAACAGACGTCTTGCGGTTGTCTTTAGTTTTCAATGAGTTGTACAAGGACACGATTCCGTGATCCTTTGCGAGAAGTCTCGGGCAGTTTTGTTTGATTTCGGGAGATGTCAAAAATTAAGGATTTCACGGGATTAGCGCAGGACGTGTCTTCCGGGCGCAGTTCGGAGTTCGTCGTTCGTCATTCGTCGTTCTTCTTCAAGGACTTTGCGAAGCTCCCTCGTGTTGGTTTCACCCGTCCGGCTCTTGGCAGAACCAAAAGTCGACCCTTCTCGCAAACAGCCTAGGACGCAAAGGCTTTGGCCACGACTTCCGCAAAGCCCCGTTGGCGAGCGGGTCGCTGTCGGTCCTTGGGGTCCAGCTCCAACCGGCTCCGAGGACGTCGGCGCCGAAACTTTTCCCCAATTCAAACACAACTGACATTTCCAATTGACAAATTAACATTTTCGCTCGGCCGCTCATGGGGCAACAACAAAACCAACAAAACAAGAACAACAGCAACAAGACGAATATCCGCCTAGCAAGAGCAACAAGCGGCGAACTAACAACAACAAATACAAATACAAGAACAAGAACAACAACTAGTTAAAGAACATCCGCATTGCGACAAATTATTGCCAAGAAATGATGATGATAACTTTTGCCACGCGGCCCTCGAACTTTCCGATTCTCCTCCGATTCCCCTCCCCTTCTGCGCCTCTCTCGCTCCTTGACTCGCCTCTCGCCCCCTGAGTCTCTTTCTTTCAGCCTCTTGTGCCGCCCCCCATCCTCCACTGCAGGCCGTGGCGAATTCATCAGGATCAGCAGAGGTCCTTCCGAGGAAAGGGTCGCAGGCGAGTGGTGGGAAGGATGTGGCAAGGGCTGACTGGGAGAGGGAGAAGGGATGGGGGGAGAGCGACAGAAGTTGCGGAAAGAAATAGGAAACACTTTGCCCGGAGCTAACCAGAGACTGGTCTTGGCTGTATCGATGATGACGAAGACGCTCTGGAGATGACGACGACGACGACGACGACAGCGATAGGGGAGAGGAGGAGGAAGAGGAGGAGGAAGAGAAGGAAGTGTTGGCTGGGAGGACGCAAACGGGGAGGAGGAAATCAAATAGGAAATACGGGTTAAATAACGATGCTAGTTTGCCGGGAGGAGTCGAGCTAAGCCGTGGTCGTGATTGGCGCAGGCCAGGCGCGGGCGTCGGAGACGACGCGATGTGAAGATTGATGGGGGCCCTGATTGAAGGAGTGATAAGGAGGGAAAGAGAGCGAAGCGGGTGTGGATCCAGTGGTTGAGCGATTGGTATACAAGATAGAGTTGTAATTCGAAGAATATGAAGAGAATTGAGGAAGAGACAAGCGATGGATTAAACGCAAAAATAAAAGGAGGAACCAAATTAGTTTAAAGTCTCCATATACTAATGCGTAGACCAGAAGCAAAAAAAATGAGTAAATAAGTAAATATTGAGAAAAATATATAACGCGAACATCTGGCGATCGACTTCTGACGGGCGCATTCAGCCGAAAAGATTGATGACGTAGAAAAACTCGCATAGCGGAAGCAGCACCAACAATAACAACAACAATGACGAGACTAGTACAACAACAGTAGCAGCCCCACAAGACGAAGGGAGCTGAGAGAAAAATGTAAAACTTTTGCGCAGAAACTTTTCTTTCGTCTTGTTTTTTGATTTGTTTGTTTGTTTGTTTATTTGTTGCAGCGCTTGTTGTTGCATGTTCTCGCTCTCGCTCTTTTTCCCTGCTCCGACTAATTATCATTACTTCCGACCGAACAACAACAACGCCCTGAATAACAGCATCAAAGGAGGCGACAACTACAAAAACACCACTAGCAACATGTAGGAGGAGGGAGCCAATGCTGCTTCCAAAAAGGACACTAAAGTGGTTAAAACTGGGAGAAAGTTCTCAGGACCCCGGAAGGAAGGGACGGTAGCTCGACGAGAGGCCCCGCGATGACGAGGGGCGGCAGAGCACACAAATTGCTTTAAAACTTTTCAAATTTTGCGATGTGTTTCGGAAGACAAACAGAAAACTATGGGTGGATTGCGAGGGCGCGTGTGCGTGTGTGTCGGTGTGGCAGTCGCTGTATGTGCGTCTGTATGCAGGCGACAAATATTGTCTTAGCCAAAGCTTGAAAGTTTCCCCGCTTCGCTGAAGGTTCAGCCGCCAGCTTTCAGCGAAGAAACGGTCGCCGAAACAAGGGCGAGGCAAACAAACGGAAGGACGAGGGATGAGGAACGGACCCAGCACAGGAACCAAGGGTCAGAAGGCAACAGACGAGAGAGGGAGAGGGAGAGGAAGTGCGAAGGGGCAGGGGTTGGGTAAGGTAAGGACATCGTGGCAAAAACCAGAAACGATTCTGACCAATATTCCCGAGCTTATGAAGGATCAAATGGGATACACAAAAACTAAGCGTCAACAGAAGCTTCCAACGGCAGCAGCATGACAACAACAATAACACATACAAACACATAAACAAAAACATCAAAACAAACATCAACAACAAACAAATAGCAACATCGAAGACAACAATAACAACATCAACTAAATGGACGAGCACGAGGACCGGCAGTAGCTGGCATCAGGCAAAAACTTTCTCATCTTCTAGACCATGAATGAATTTTCGAGGAAATTTCCTTGAGGAGCGACAAAAACAGGACTTTAATTGGAAAATCCTTTGCCCAGGCGTCGAGCTCTTCCTTCGATTTTCTTGTCTTAGTTCTTTGTTGATGTTTTGCGGGTGTCTGCTTTTGTTCTTTCTGCCCCGATTCGAAAGATTCGTCTCCAACTCATGTGACGTCCCAAAAGCCTTCGACTTCTTTTGTCACTCCCTCGTGTGTTGATACTGCTCTTTGGAATTAACTTCTGGCAATTAATGAAGAGCTGCGAAAATGTGTCACACGTCCGCCACGCCCCGACCACCTCCCTCCCCTCGGCTCCACGGCACCGATTCCGCATATGCTGATCGAATGCTGGCCTTTTAATTGATGACGATGTCGTTGACTCGCTGTATTTCGTTTCTTTTTGTTTTTGATTCTGTCATCCCTCTTTCCCCATCTGCTCCGACGTAGTTGTTGTTTTCATCCTTTTGTGGTTGTTGCTGGTCCCGGTCGGTTGCGGTTCGTTGTCGAAGTCAAAGTGAAAAATGATTTCGAGTGACTTTTCTTCGATGCTGTTTCTGATGGCGAGGAAGTGGTGGAAAGTTAGGGGGTGGAAGGCGGTGAAGGCTCCGGTGACAGATAGAGACAGTAGTAGGAGCAAATCACAGCAACAACAACAACGTACATATATTTAGACATCCAGATATCATCTCTGGTATAAACTTGTAGTGCTCGAAAACGCTTTAAATAAACTCTCAAAGCGATTGAATTGCCTGACGAGGCAGAGGGGTGGATTAAATGACTAAGATAGACAGTGATAAAGAGTAGTAGTTGGTTGTGTTGGGGAGGAAGAGAGAGTGAGTGAGCGGGAGAGGCGGAGCCAGCGTGAGTTCGGGGCTCTCCGCGTGTAGCGTTCCTAGGGCTCGTTGACTCGTTGGATCGTCGAGAGTAACTTTTTATTTATATTCAATTTCAATCGTCAACTCAATGGCTCTCCAAGGGCTGCAGGCTCCAGTCCGGTGTCGGGCGTCTCGAGGGTGGGCGGCGTAGGGTCGGAGCACTTAACTTCGACAACTTCGGATGGCTGTAGTTCGCAGTTTTTCTCGGAGACTTGGTGGGCGGGCAGACCGGGGGAGGCTCAGGCATCGTCTTGGCCAAGTTTCGCAACAAACTTGTCCCGAAATTGCGAAACGCGCTCCGATCCTCGCGTGCCGGCTGCAAGGCATCAGCCAACGCAAACCCAACTGCAACAACAATAAAAACTGCAGTAGAAAAATAGAAAGAGACGCAGACAGCGATGGCGCTGGCGTAGGTTTTTACGAATGGCGCGAAAGTTCGGAACTCGGGACGTACAATTTGCAAGCGCTTTAGTCGGCAGCTTAGGAAGGGCTTTCGCTACCAGAGAAACTTCCTCGCAAATGTTTCTTTTGTTAGCCCAGTTTTGTTGCTGTTGTTGTGGGTGCTGCTGCCTTTCATCGAGAAGGCAAAGATCAGGCGCAGGGCTTGGGGCAAAGTAACCTTTATTGATATTGGAGCCTCTCTGTGGGACGACTGTCTGGCTCTCGGGGCCAGGCGGACGCTTCCGCTAAGCCTTTTTTAATCCTGCTGCCTGCGCCGAGGTCCTGGCGAGGTTTATGCCCTGCGAGTAACGCGTCGTACGTGCCCGCCTCCGACACGGCTTCATTTCGAGCAGGTTCCTCGGCGCGTGAATCTAATAGCCACATCTTCGGATTAATCATCATCGTCCTCACCACTCTCGCTTCATCCTCGTCGTCCCAACCCAGCAGATCCTTGTCTCTGTGATCCTTGTCTTCGCGGCTTTGGGCACACCCTTGCCGTTGTCGTCCTTGTCTCCATCCTAAGGTTCCTACGTGTCGTTTTCTCAAGCATCCGGCCGAGGCTGGCGCGGGCTGGCGACAATCGTCAAATGACGGCTGTGGATTTAAAGCTAATTTGCGCCGGTCTCGCCTCTCTAGTTGGCAACGCTGACACGCACACGCAAGCTCATCACTGCTATTTGCGACACAAACGCGTGGCAAACACAAACGAAGGAGTTGCCGTAATTACAAATACAGCAGGCTCAGCTTTGGCCCAATGAGTGAATCATTACGGCCCTGGGAAGTGCTTCCCACTCGACCAATCGTCATCCGCGCGAGAATCAACTTCGTTAGCACCATCTTCCAGATCCAGGTTGCTACATTAGTGCCTTACACCAACTCATTGTCTTTCTCTATTCTCTCGATCTTCTGCTTCCGTGATCATCACCGACCTTCATCGCATTCATTCCCATCGTCATCAGCACAACAATCACCGTGCCATTATCGTCATCACCTTGCGCTCTTTACCACCATCATCAGCATCATCATCATCATCGCAGTCGTCAACTTCTGCTCTCCATCATCCGCCCGTTCGTTCATTATCTCGTCCGACATCCTCCGCATGGAGGGCTGCACCGTCTGTCTCTTTCTCTGTCATTCGACTGACCTCATTAGAGACCCGGAACTCGTGGCACGTGACTGGCAGCCGGTAATTGGCCGTAAACCTTGGCCAGGAGCGAATAGGAGCGGCGAGCTGGGCGGCGACCAGCAGTCAGACAATGCGTGCGGTGAGCTACGGTCTAATGTAATGCAAAGTGTTTAACGACGCCCGCTCCCGGACACCTCCGCGTGGGATCCTTGAGTTTTATGGTGTAAAAAACCAAGGTTCTCGTGGACAAAACCGAGAGCGAGATCGTGGGAGCGAGATATTTATGATAATTACATACATTTCCTCTTTGTCGGCAAAGCTCTCTCTCGCTCTTTCCCTTTACGAGTGTTGATTAGTCGAAAGTACCTGGCCTGGCAATAAAAAGAGCATGGGCACTTGGATGCTGCACATATGTATGCACGATCTGGCTATATGTATGCATTATAGTCTGTACTTAGACAAGCACATAAACCTTAAAGCACGCTTATTGTCTGGGGCTTAATGAGCCTTTGATTTGCTCGCAAGTGCAGATGTTTTGTTTCACTCGTCATGTAACTTCATTTGGTGTTCGTTCTCACCCTCGAAATATCCCTGATCCGAACCAGAGAATCCTTTCAAAGAATCCTTTCTTGGGGAAACTTTGAAACTTTTGACATTGAAAAGCATTTCGAAAGCTTTGAAATACTTTTGAAGTCGTCGGAAGTTGGTTTGAGCGTGGCAGGTCCTCAGAATCGACATCCGCGAATGGAGGCGTTTGTTCGATGGATGACGGAGACATTGCCGGGAGCAAGGGCAACACTCTTCACAGACATGGAGCACAACACTTCACTCATATAGACACGGCTCAACCCCACACTCACACACTCGTAAACTAGGATGCTGATTTAACGCGGCATCGCGCTGGGGAAACTAAAGACCTGCTCGTATATTTCGCACAAGGAAGGAAGGCAGGCAGACGGACGGACAGGCCTAGAGAAAACAAATAAATTTAACACGTGAACATTGGAAAGGATTCAGAGAAAAGGATAGAGAGAAGAGTGTCGAGGGATGGAGCGATGGGGGGGATGAAAGAAATCGCTGAGGAATTAATGTGGTAATTAGTTTAAGTTGAATCGCAGGCATCTGCAGTGAAACCACACGAACCACCACTGCATAAACACGAACAAAATCAAAGAGACTTAATGGATTCCTTTTCGTTGCGAGCTGCTGTACTTCCGTCCCACCTTCCCTCCTCTCTTCGGGTATACATAGGTGGGTGGTCAGGTTGTTGGAGCATGATTAATGCGCACAAATTAAATTAATCCAATCGTAGTCGTTCATTGCGATGCTGACTCGCGGGCGGAACTCAATCAGGAGCCGAGCAAGGATTAGACAATTGGCGCGGTAGAAGGAAGGAGGGAGAACGAGTGGCGGAGATTAGGAGGGAGGGTGTGAGAGAGATGGGGAGAAAACAAAAAAGAGTGCGGCAATCTTTGGGGCTCGCACGGTAATTGTTCCGCTTGATGGATGGCTCCGAATGCTCGCATTGGATTAATTCATGCGAATTGAGCTGGACGGATTAATCCTGCGGCAGGGCAGTGTGGAATGGGCAAATGATGATCATTAATTTGAGATACCGACTGAGCTCCTTTAAAAGGACGCATTTATCACGTTGAAGTGCCGCAGGTTGTTGGTGTGGATATCTTCGAAATCCTTTCACATTGTGTTCGCATCGAAATACTTGCCTTTAATCCACTTTTTTGTCCCTCTTCGTCTTCTGTGAGCGACCCACCATCGCTTTCGTCTCACCGCGCTTATTATTCACAAACATTTATTGTGATGGTGCTCCTAAAGGCATGCAATGCCGAATTCAATTCAACGGAATTCGGAATTGTTTGCTCCACTACTCGTGACCCACGAACCGCCGAGCCGCGGAGCCGCTGAGCCGCCCGGGGGCCGACCAATAGATGCGATCGATGTGTAAATAATATCCTCAAATACTCATACACAGACACACACACACATGGGAGCAGCATTCAGACGGACAACAAACACTGCACGCCATATGTGGTCACACATAAACATCGGCAATGTGCAACAACAACAAGACCCCTTGCAGGCAACAAAGGAGCAGGCGAAGGAGCGAGAGGAAGAGTGGCCCACAGAGAGACAGAGAGAGAGAGAGAGAGGGAGAGAGCGAGTGAGAAAGGGCAGCATTCGGCGGGTGGTGGGAAAGGAGTTGCAGTGAGCATATAAATTAAATGTCATTTGCACCTTGTGCACTGCGGCTCTACAACAACAAGAGCAACAACACCCAGCTCCACGACCACCGCCATCGACGAACAACAACACGACGGCAGCCATTTCAGCAATCACAACAACAATAACAACGAGGCCACAAACACCGACGCCGCCGTCACCGCCTCCGTCGCTACCCGGCGTCCACCGCAGCAACCACAACAACCAATAAGCAAATTAATTTCACTGCACAAATGGAATTGCCAGCAGGTCGCAATAATGTTTGCCGGCGCCCGAAAGTATGCAATGCCAATGATTTTTACACAAACATTCCTCTGGACCAAATTCAAATTGAGATTCATCTCAAATCCTTCTCCGTCGCGCCCTCGAGGACGCTACGAATGGAACGTTTTCTGGTTCACTGGACTTGACCGAGGCAGCCCCGTTGGCTTGGAGGCACCTCTGCTTTCGAAGCAGAGTCGAGAAACCAATCAAAGAATTTCTCTGCCCTCTTCCCTCCCCAGGGCGGACGAATCTTCGCCTACGATATGCTGTTTCTTGCGGCAAATTGATTTTATTTCGTCTCCATTCCTCCACCTTCGACTCGGCCCATGGGTCCTTTGAGATGATATTCGTAGAAGTCCCCCGGTGTGAAGCCAGAATTGAAAAACAGAAAACAAATCCGCAAATCGACCCGGAGGAGCCCCGAAATTTTAACTACAAAATATAAAATATTTGATGTCAACATGTGTGCACCAGTGTGGGAGTCAGTGGTCGATGGTCTACAGAAGGACAACGAATTGAATAATTCTTTGTTCGGAAAGAAGGCAAGAATTGCCTGCCAGCCATTGGATGTGGCCGCATCCGATTCCAGGCCAGGATGTGTGCCTAAAGGGCCATGGGACCGCAAGAGCAATTATCGAATAGTCGATAACAACAACAATGCTCATTACCATGCGACACACATCACCCACAACCACACCAACACCCACACATTCTGACATCCTCCTTCCTGTCTGCCGAACTGCTGGCTTGGCTCTTGGCTCCGGCCTAATTGAACCCGGATGCTGCCGACCTCCGCCGGAACCCGAGAGTGCAGAGCGAGGTTTGGCTTGGCCTGGCCCCCGCCCTCGAGCCAAGAGACACTGATTTATGCCGTGGTTTTCGCCATTTAATTGAATATTATTGCAGGATCGAGGGCTTTCTCCCTCTGCCTCTTCCTCTCTCTCTCTCTTTCTCGGTCTCTCACACTCCAATCCACTCCTAGCTCTAAGTTCGCTCCACAGTTCTTCCAGATCTTGGCTGCCGGCTTGACTTCGTGGCCCGCCCTGCTCGTGGCTTGTGGTGCCCACCCTCCCTCGACCTCTGTGGTTTCCTCTCCCTCGCATCCGAGGTCACATTCGCATTTCCAATTCCTTGACTTCGTCGACTCTTGGCGCCTGGGCTGGGTCGAGTCCTTCCCAACCCCTGAATTGGGAATGGAGTTGCTGATGTTCTAGTTATTGTAGCTATTGTAGTTGTTGTTGCTTCTGCTTCTGCCGTCTTGGCCTCAGCAACACTTCCGCATTCGGAGCGAGTCGAACACTAAATCACAAGCACCCCCGTCCTCTCCATCGCCCTCACTCCTACAGACCTACTCCATATGAACGTTTGTTTATTCAGCCCTACCTCCCTCACTCCTCCACCCTTCCTCTCTCAATCACGTCTCATGGTCCCTTCTCCTCCTCGTCCCTCGGTCTGCCCACATGTCGGTCGAGGCCAGCGTCTCTTGCAGTGCGCTCGTGTGGGTCCGACTGAGTCTGGGCTGGGCCTTTCCTACAGTTTACTTAAAATTTGCGGTCCCGCGCTCGGCCGCAATCCTCGACTCGCGGTCCCCACCCCCAGTTCCCGGCCCCCTCGTTCCTCCTCGACCGCAAATGCAGAACTAATGGCCTAAATGTATGCAACGTTTTGATAATTACTTCGCCATCAGAATGCGATTAGCTCCAAAATTTCTGAGGACCTCCCTCACCCCCATCCCATCGTCCTCACACAGTCATACTGCCTCTGTCGCTCACTCACTCACGTAGCCAGTCATTTGTTCATTCATTTGATCCTCACTCGGCCATTCATTTGTTCATTCATTTATTGATTCGCTCATTCCTTCATCGTCCATCGTGCTTTGAACTTGTTTGCCGCAGCAGTTCAAAGGGATGGGCATCGTTGCTGCACTTTGTTCTTGCCCGGTTGTACTTGCTGTTCTAGTTGCTGTTGTTGTTGCTCATGTGATGGTGGTGGTGATTGTAATGGTTCTTGTTTTATTGGCGTTGTTGCTGCTAACTTTGCGCCTGCCTGCAATTCACTACTAATTTGCCGCTTTTAGGTGCCGCGCTAGTGGATTCCGTGGCTCAGGTGTCGAATGCCTAATTGTTGTTATGATCGCATTACGTACGGACATTTGTTGGAGTTGTTGTTGTTCCCCCGCTGTTGTTATTCTGCCGTTGTTGTCATTTCTATCGCTCTGGTTAGTGTGCTTTGGTTGAACATGATTTGACTCTGGCTGATCGAGTGGTTCGCGATATCGACACGCAATCTCTGAGGCTTTCACTGGCTTAAGTAGCGGCTACCGATGTTGTTTTTCCACCGACGAATTCGATTCGATCCTTGGCCTGTCTGGTCTTCGCCAGACGGACGAACGGAGGAGCGACGAACCCACTGGGTTTCCCGACTTCCATTTGTCTCTACTCCATACTTGGAGCACGTTGAACTCTTTAAATTCGAGGCAGATGTTCTTCCCGTCGCTTTCTCTCTCAGTTTCTGCGGATCACTGGCCATATCTCTTCATCCCTGCCCTGCGACTACCCCGAACTTCCGTGAGTCTCCACCGCCGCCAGTCGATTCGTTTTCGTAACGGAAATTGCATCGAAATCAATAAAAAGAGAGCATCTAACCGGAAGCTCTCCCGTCTCGCTCCCCCTTTGTCTACCCCTGTCGAGCTCCCTGTTCCTGGCCGAAGTCGTTGGATTTAATGTTGCTGGAAATAATTTTCATAGACTCTCGGATGCATCGGCCGGAGAATTTCCGATATTGGATTTTTCCTCGTTGGCTCTGTTTCTTTGGAAGAGTCCGAGGGGTCCTTGGGCTCCTTTAGTTCTCCATGGGAGTTTCGGGACTTGGTCGATGGAAATTGTACGGGAGGCAATTAATAAATATTTTAATTCCTCTCGTTCCAGGTAAGCATCGTACTTTCGCCAGCTCGTCAACCACTCACCCAAATCGAGACGCCAGACCGTGCTCTCGCACTCACCCTTCCCTCTCCCTCTCCCCCTCGCTATTTCTTTCCCTGTTTCCCGAAATTCATTCCGTTTTCTCTGGGACTTCTCTTCAAAAATGTTTGCATGAAAGTATGACGGAGGGGCGAGAGAGAAACAGAGATGGTGAAATCAAGAAATCAAATCTATTTTCGTTGTTTTTGGGGAAGAACTCAAAGCAAACACGACGAAAAAGCACAAGAGCAGGTCGATTTCTTAATAAAATCGCATCGAAATACCTACGGAATAGAAAACAAAGCGAAGAGAATCCAAGCCGATATTCGCAGTACCTAAAAAGAGAAACCCGAGCGTTTTGCAATCGCCTCGAAGTTAACGATAATCTCTTAATGTCTTTAACTTCTTTAACCCCGAACCTCGTTGCTATCGATTGTCGTCGTCGTCTCTGCTACTGACGTGGCATGATTGCCGATATAATTACTGGAAATGTCTACGTCACGAGGGATCCCTTTGTCTCCTCCGCACAGCCGCCTCCTGCATCACTCTCTCACTCTCTCTCTCTCTCTCTCACTGGTCCCATCTGCATTCAGTGCCGAAGTTTCAGCTCAGGTCCTTCCTCTCCATCCGCTCGCTTAGGTGTAGGCGGGCGAGTGTTCGTGAGGCGATGGTGTGCGTACGCGTTAGCGCGTTGTTGAGAGATGTCAAAAGTTTGTTGTTCCCTGCCCTGATCCCCCGTCCTCCCCTGTCCTCTCCTCACCCGCCTTGCCGGTGACGGAACCCAGATCATTTCATCATCCTTGTCATCCTCGTCATCAGCGTCGTCTTTAGATGGCTTTCTCTCACTCCTCTGTTGTTCTTTTCGAGCTGCTCCTTCTTCCTCTTAGGGTTTTCCTCGTTCCTCTTCTTGCTGCGAGCTTCTTGTTCTTCTTACCGATTTCCTTGGTGTGCGTGTGTCTCTGATGCTCTTCCGCTTGAGGTTATCATGCATTATGAAAATTTATACGATGCGAAATTTCAGTCTTGTTTCCCTTTTGTTTGTTTGTTTCTTCTCTTATCTTTGTTATTGTACCCCTCGTTGTTGTTGTTGTTGTTGTTATTGCCGCTGCTGCTGTCATATTTCCCGGAGTTGTTGTTCTGTTTTCTTTTTTCACACACCACATCACATCGCATCCTGTTTGAGCGGAACTCGTCCAATGTGCTTTAAAGGTTCCAGCGAAGCCGACAGTGGTGGCCCCAGTGTTGGCCCCAGTGTTGGCCCATGAGTTGACCCGATTATGGGTCAAATCTCAGAGACCAGCGCGGTTTTTGCCAGGCCAGGTCCTTTTCTTCTTACCTTTGGCTCGCGCCTTCTTCGAGGTTAATGAACCCTTATCGACCTTCTGGGACGCCCCGACCTGCGCCGGATTCTGCGACCTTTTCGGATGTTTCTCATCTGAATTCCAATTCAATGCCGACGCCTTCTGACACCGGGAAATGTCCTCCGAAGGTTCGCTGTTGTGCTGTTGTTCTTGTTGTTGTTGTTGTTGTGTACGCTACGTGCGTCTGTGGCTCCGTCTGGCTGAGCGCACGCACACATGCACGCGCGAGCAGGCAGATAAAATCTAAAGTAACTAGCTAGCTAACACGAGGAGGGCGAGGAGGAAGCGGGCATGTGTGTGTGAGAGAGGGAGGCAGGACGGTAGGGAGACAGGGAGACAGAGCTTCACAAGGACTCGCTCTCGCTCTCGCGATGTAAGCAACTACAGACACATCCTTTCGTTTGTCAAATATTTTTCATAACCAGGACGTGATTCTATTACACGTCCTCACCAATGTCTTTCTGGCGCCACCCCTCCCTTTCCCTCCCCCTGTCGCTCCCAATCTCTCTCCGTCTCCCTCTCTCTCTCTGGCTGTGACGCTGGATCTGTGTTGCCTCCTCGGTGTACGTGCGTGTGAGCGCGTGTTATCGAGGTCTTGTCATTATTTTATCTAAATTATGGAAGCCTATTTATTAAGGAATTTTCAGTCGACAGCGCCGCCACATCCCGGACCAGCGCCCACCCCAACCCCGGTGCCGCCGGGTCGGCGAGGGCGGCGGATGATTGGGCTCGGAAACGACTGCTCGGGCGGGTCGGCTGCGTATCGCGAAAGGCCTTCTCGCCACTTCCCGAGGAGGTTCCTTAAAGCGACGCAACTTCTCCACCAGCACCTCACGTTTGTTTGGCCTCAGCGCGTCCTTTGACGACTTCCTGGCCCGGAATTAGAGGGATTCAAATTTAAGCACAGAAATTGTGCTATCGTTATTCAGTTGCAAACGCACTTTGAAGGACTCTCTCTTTGCCGTTTCTAATTGCAGTTCTCTGTACTCCTGTCGCCAATCTTAATTGTGCCCGTTTCTTACTTTTTGAACGTACTTTGAACCCATTGAACTTGGATTTCAAAACCTCAATCTGGATACTTTCCGGCGAACCCCTCTGTATCCTTCTCCCTCGCTCCCTCCCTCTCTCTCTCTCTCCCGCTCTGTGTTTTCTTTTTAGTCGCCTTGGAATGTGTCTCCTCGCCCTCGGTGTGTCTCCAACCATCTCCAGCCATTCTCCCCTTCCGTTCGATTCGCCACGCGCTGTCGCCGCTGATTATGTGCGAAACTTCCTCCTGCCTCCGCTCGTTGTCGTCGCCAGCGCCACGCGGAGAATCGAAAACAACAAAGTACAACGACGGCAACAGCAAGCGAATGGGATTCCAGCACCAGGACGGGAACGGGAAGGGCCGAGCAGGACTGGCAGGGGCGGCTGAAGGCGAAGTTCAAAAGGTTCCACGTACGTCCTTTGTGCGAGGTTCGCGTCGCCAAGGAACCTGCTGACAGCGGCGAAAGGCGCTGCGGTAGGAAGAGGGAGCGGGAGGGGAGGAATAGTTGAAAAATATGGCAACCCTAAAAAGTACGGCAACCTTAATAAAGCACAGCGGCGGCGACGTCGGCGTCGGTGTCGGCACATGTTTCGCTTCCTGACAAAGGAAACAAAAAAACAGCTACAACAACAACCACAGCAACTTCAGGAATCAAAGAAAAACGAGCAAAATAACCAGAGAGAGAGAGAGAGAGAGAGAGGGAGAAGAAGATGGAGTGAGTGGGAACAGAAATCAAAGAAAACATCCACAAAACGTAGAAATCTCTCGAAAAGGAGAAAAAATCTATTAATGTCAGCATATTTATATCAGTGTGCGCGCGGGTGTGTGTGTGTGGGTGTGTTAGTATTAGGCGACACATTCGCCGTTGAATCCTGCCAACGACTGCCGGCCGGAAGCGCGCTAAGGCTCGTTTTGTCGACGTTCTCGATTCCCTCCTCCGTCTCCATTGCCTCCCGCGCCTTCTCTTTTCCACCGCTTCATAGTTTTCCTGGATGTTGTTGCTGTTGTTGTTGCTGTTTGTCAATGACATACATTTTCCTTTCAACAGAAGGCAACTGCAACAGCACCATCTACAACAGCAACAACGATACCATCGAAGCAGGGGCGAGCGGGAAAAATTCTTGGGAATTTCTTAATATATATTTATGAAAATTTTCCTCTCCATTGGATAAGAATTTGCAGTCTTCGTTGTTGTTGTTGTCGCATGCATCACGTAGTGGATTTTTCTGAGCCCCGCCCGCTGCTCGCGGGGGCGGCGAGGGGCGTGCCGCGGGGCTGGAGTTCGTGTCGCATTTGCATCGCGTGTAAAAATGATTTTTCTCACAAAAACATCGGGGAAACAGGAGTCGTCGGCGAAGAACGTCGCCAAAAAAGAAAAAATTGGAAAGGACGAGAGAGTCAGAAACAAGAAGAGAAAAGATTGCTCCGAAAAAGAGAGAGGTTTGGGAAAAAATTCTGAATAACTCGCTGTCAGAATTTTTTGTCGCCCCCACTGTAGAAATAAAATGCATAATGCATGCACGTCTGTTGGAAAATACGGCCCGTCGTGTCCTGTCGTAGAACGCGGGGACCCACGAAAGCGATGGTGGGTGGTCGGGTCGTCCTTGACGTTGGCGGCACGGGTGGGGGGTTCGGGCCGGAGACTCCGAAGCGATCGCGGGAACCTTGAGGCGACCGAATGGCAGCCAAGACGTGAGTTGTCGGAAGAGGACGACGAGGAACTGAAGTCCTTTCTTGTCTACTTCTTCTTGTTCCTTCGCTCCTCCATCATCAGTCGGCGTCAGCTGACTTTGTCAACTGTCTTAGCCGGCGAGGTCGAGGATCGGGAAAACGAAGAAAAATTGATTTTCGCTTCATCTCGAATGGTGTGGGAAAGGGACGTGTGGTGAAAAAGGGGAGGGGACGGCGAAAGGGAGTCCGCGACTCCCGCCTGTCAATCATTATTTGGAGTTATCATCCTCTATTCATCCTCGCCTTCAGCCACTTCCACTGTGTTCAGCGCCTCACCGTTGGTCGTGAACATGACTGATCAGTGGATCTTCGAAGAGGTTTCCGAACCTCAGGATGCGCAAGGAATTATCTGCAAATTTATTAAGCACAATGAATTCTACCGCTCGTGTCTCAAACACTATTCTTCTTGTTTCGTTCTAGTCATCCACCTAAATAATCCATTCTGCCCCAATCAGCTGCTGATCGCAACCTAATGACGTTCTGTAAATCAAGATCTATTTTTAATATTCGATGCTTCCTCTCTGCGATTCGGACCCTGCTTCTGACTTCGTCCTCCGCCGACTCCACTCTCAAAATCCGTTCTTCAACGCCTTTCACGCCACTCCTTTCTTCCACTCCTTTCGTCAATTTCCCTCCGATGATCTCGTTTGTCACTCAACACTTGATTCAGGCGCTCCACTCGGCCCGGTCTTCACTGGCTCTCGCCCGCCGTACCTTGCAGTCCTTTCATCAATCTCCCAGTGCTCTTCCGGCGCTCGCAATCGACGCCATATTTTGTTGTCTGCCCGAATGGCTGCCATTTGCAAATGATTGAGGCGACTTTGTTGCTCCCATCGAGGGCGCTGTTGTTGTTGGCACTGCTACTGCTGTTGCTGCTGTTGTCAGCGTCGTACGTGCCGAATGTTTATCGAGGATATTCAATTTGTGCCGAATATCAGGCTGGAAGTAGAGCAGCAGACGACACGGCCAGGGCAGAGATGGGCACAGGCAACGGCAGGGAAGGAGGAGGGACATAAAAAAAGTGCTAGATACATGAAAATTTATAGATGGAGACGAAGAAAGAGGGAGAGCGACAGTGTGAAAGAGGAGGAGGGAGCAGGAAACTAAAAAATGCATTCGGCTGCCATTAACTAAATTAGTCCAGGACGTGACTGTAATTCTTTTTTTTCGCCATCTCTGCGCGCTGGAAGGAGACGGAAGGAGGTTTCTCGCTGACGACGACATTGTTGCCGATGTAGCTGTTGTTGTTGGAATCGATAATGTTGCTGTAATCATTCTAGCTGCAATGGAACTTGTTGTTGGATTTGATATTGTCGCTGCTGTTGCTGTCGATATTCTTATTCTTGTCGCTCGTGTGGTTGTTGTTGTTAGGTGAGAAGGGGACAAGTGCGAAGTTGGGGAAAAAATCACTCAGAAACTTCGTTAATTGAACTCGAGCAGTCGAGTCCTTGTTGCCGCCGGCAAGGACTTGAATGCGAAATTGATTGCAGGTATTTCTTTTTTCGTTCTTAGAAGAGATCCAGCGATCCCCGACTCTCAGGCAGTAATTGCGGCACCGACATGTCTGTCGTCGTCCGGCTGCCGTCATCCCTGTCGTGAGGAACGCTCGATTTTTTCCCTCGCTGGCACTTTTCTCTCGGGGAAATTCGGAACAAGTCCTTGATTTTTGGCGAAATTTAAATGTCTGAAATTTCGGCTCACCAACAAAAAATATTCGCGGCACCAACAACAACCGGAGTACATGAAAATCCAACGTCGTACGCCCCAAAGCGCGCTTTAAAAATTGAAACAAATCATTTTCGATTTCCAGGCACGGGGCGTGCGAGTGACGTGCGTGCGAATAAAAGTGTCGATGCTACAACAACAGCAACAGCAGCAGTAACGACATTGGGAACAATCACAACAACGTAAGCCCAGACCAACAAACACGCAACGACAACGGCAGCAACAACAACAACGACGCGACAGCACCGTGAACAAGAGGAAAAAATTGATTTCGTATCCTGCGGGAAGCGCGAACGACAACAAGGATGCCTTCAAGTATGCAAACATCGACGCTTGGGTTGCGGGGATTCGCCTTCTGCCACCCCCGCCGCTCCGCCCTCGTCGCGCCATAATTCATATTCGATGTCCTGGCGCGTCGCGTGCGCGTCGTTACTTTTCAATGTTCGAGCATTAAGCCGGGATCTGCGCCAGGATCTCGCGCCACCTGCGGGTGGGACCGCGGATGGCGCCGCGCCGTTGACGCGGGCGCCTGACGGACTGACAAGTGGCTGAAGCCACCTGTCACCGCAGTCCGGGACCCCCGCCCTCCCCCACTCGACCCTCCTGCGCCACGCCTCGAGTCGCTGCGAGATCTGATCCGCGAAAGGTTACGCAGCCAACAACAAAACCGGGAGGCGTCCTTTGTTGGAATGTCGAAGAAGATAAGAGGACGTGGCGGATGACGTGGGGAGTTGGGGCGCAGGACGGGGGACGGTGGGCGGCTCTCGGGCGGAACGGAAGAGCGTATAAATTATGTTAATTTCGCCGACATCCGCGGCGCCCCCGTCGCCGTCTAATGGTTTCGCATTAAATTCATATTTAATACGACGAGCCCCCCGCTTCCACTGGCTGCTCCCCCCCCCCCCTCTCTCTCTCTCTTTCTCTCTCAACATCCCCCATCCCCCCTCCACCTCCCTGTCGTTATCTCTTTCGCTGTGGATCTGATTTCAACAAACTCTTCATTGTTGTCATGAAAATGAAAATGAGTTTCGCGCGAAATGAGAAACATTTATCCGTTATCCATTATTCTTTATACTCCTACCGGGGCGGGGACCGGAAGAGCGTCTTAAAGAGGTTGTGTGCAGACCGTGGGTTCGTGGGTTCGAAGCGGGTTTTCTCCTTCACTACCTCTCTCTACCGCTATTCTGCTTTTCGATGAAACTGCTTGCATTCCCCGCCCGCCCAGCACAAGAGGATCCACTGGAGTTCTCCGGGCCAGACTGCTTCGGTTTCCTCGGGTCACTCCTCGAGTCCTTCAAGGATTTCCCTTCCCGGCTCGCTTCTCCGCTGGTAGTCGTTAGAAATTCCATCCGAAATTCCCACGTCCCTCGGAGGCAGCAGTCGAAATAAATGGGATTTCGCTTTCAGGCCAAAAACTAAAGCGATTGCCCCTAATTCTTGCTCCCTCGCTCTCCTCTCTCTCTCTCACGCACGCACACAGGCACGCATCCTGTGCCTCGCTCATCCCTCACTCATCCCAATGTCTGTGCTAGCTGTAGGCCTGAAACCGGGAGCAGCCACCGGGGACAGAAGGTGAGGAGAGGCGGCCCAGAAAAGGGTTAAAATAAGTCACTTCGCATGCCGCGCCATGCGACGCCCCGGCATCCTTTGAGTTTCTCATTTCGCATTCGCCCGTCGCCTGCCGACGGCACTGATGGGGGCTTGGGCTGTGCTCGGAAGGCCGTCGCATTTGTCAGCGTAATAAAATCAGGCTAAAACCGAGTAAACCCAAGTCTTTACCACGCGAAGCCGTCGTAACTTCTGTCAAGTGATTGAAAAATCCTCCGGTTGCTTCGGGAATTTCTTCATTGCTCTCAGTCCTTTTCCGCGTTCCGCATTGCTCCCTCTTCCCATTCGCTCCCTCTGCCTCAGCATCTCCTTTTCCGATTCCATCGCAAGTGCTCGTTCGATTCTGTGTCGGTTTGGAGGATTCTAATGTTTCGCTTTTATGCGTTTCTCCTTCCTCGACGCGTCGTTTCGTGTCCAACCCCCGTCCTCGTCTCGTGATCCTCCGCGTCTCGTGCCCTCTCCGTAGCTTCCTCTCTTTCTGAACAGTCGGTCGTCCTCACCCTGCTCAATTGCTTCCTAATCTTCGCTTGCCTCCCTCCATCTCATGTTCCCGATTCCGCCCTTTCTCTCTTTCCCCACCTGCTTCGGTCTGGTTCCCCGCACACTCCCCAGGGGTCTCCGTTTCTCATCGTCCCTCGGTTCTCTCTCTCTCTGCTCCCATGGCCCCCACCCTCGGTGACCCGTCGATGGTTCGTCAATTCGCCGCTTGATCCACGATTTATGTCGGCAATTTCAGGCTTTCATATGCAGATGACTACGGACGGCCCCTCCCCGAGAGCGAAGAGAAAGAGAACGCGGAACGGAGAGAGAATGAGGGACAGAAATGGCGATAAGAGGTCCTTGCGTTGAGGGCTTTCAAGTGCGTAAAGGATGATTGCGTCGAGGGTCGGCCGCTTTGTGCTCGATGCCCCTCGGTTGACGCCTTTATTTATGTCCTTTTTATGCGCTCTAAATGTTGTCGTCGTCGTCCATCGTCCTCTGTAAATATTTCGTCGACTTTTCGCACCCGACCCGACCCGCGCCGGTCCGCTCCCCCACCGCCAGGGCGTTCGGCACCCTCGAATGACTCCATCGCCGAGTCGCAGCTTCTCATCCTGTTGCAGGCTCGTCGCGCTCGACCTTAATTTGGCCAAGTGGCTCCGTCGTCACCATGCCATGTCTTTGACTCGTAATCACTTCCCGATGCTTGAGGGAGTGGGGGGAAAATTTCTCAGAAGGTGAAACGACGGTGGGCGGACTTCATTTGCCCCGCTCTCCGTCCCCGCGATCCCCTCGTTGCCTCCGCGCCTGGAATCCTTTCTAAGGGACTTCATTTGGAGGCTGATAAAAGCCTGCTTTCCCATTAATCCCTCTCTTTCGCTCTCTTCTCTTCAATTTTCAGTATTTCTGCTCTCCTTCTCGCTTCCATTTCTCTGGCCACCTCGTTCCATGAGTTTATCAGCTTCTTTGGTTTTACGAGGAATTCTCCACAGGACTCATAATTTCCCTCTCTCCCTCTCTCACTTTGCCCTCAGGTGCTTCGTGCTCCTCACCCCTCCCCAAATTCAGTAATTATAATCCTTTGTCGATTCTCCATCCCGAAAACTTCTTTCATCTTCGAATTTCCCAAATTCACAGAGGAACTTTTCCTCCTCTTTCGCCCTCTCTCTCCCTCTCTCTCTATCGCTCCCGCACACCCTCTCGAGTGCGGATTTTAATTTCTCCCCGAGAATGCTCTTTAAGCGCCATAACTTCGAGGCCGCCATCTCGCTCTAATCCTCCGAACGCCTGTAAACTCTCCGAACTCTCCTCAGAGCTCCGGCTCGTCTTCACCTCTCGCTGTTTCTCCCTTTCCCACTGCTACTGGATCCTCGCTCTCCCTCCATGGCGGGGTTCTCTACGTCTCTTCAGCCGTTCACTCGCCCCCACTGCCCCCAGCATGCAAATTTCATTTCCTTCTGCTTTTCCACGTCCTACCGGGCCTTGATCCTCGTCCTCCACCTCGTCCTCGCCGCCTAGTTCTGGTGTGTGTGCATCGATCTGCTCCATGGGTCTGTCTGTCCACGGCAGCGGCGTGGTGTGTGTGTGCTTGTGTTTGGTGAAATGCTAACGGAAGCAACGTGCGTGCATGCGTGACACGGCCCCGAAGGACTCAGGCTCGGGCTCGAGCTGGTCCTTCGAGAGAGCACCGTCGAGCGAGGGAGCGCGCGCTTGAGTGATTTGTCGATTGATTTCCGCTTCCTGCCGGCAACAACAGCAAGAAAGAGAACAGCAATAACAACAACACTGCGGCAAAAGGAAACAAGGATGTTTAAAAACTTTGCATTTTTGTCTGTCGGCCTGGTGGACGTGCGCCTGTGACAGAGCGGGAAGCCAGCCGTGGGAGGGGCAGTCGGGAGGAAGTAGCAACATTTTATTTGAAAATTGAACATTTCCTGGCCCAAGAGGAGCCGAGAGAGAGGATGAGAGAGAGAGAGAGAGAGAGACCAGCGGTGTGAGAGCAGGACATGAATATTGAATTGTTGCCGCAGCAATTTTCCGCTCTTTTCACTTTCGCTCCTCTCTGTGGCTCGTCCTTCGGCCACTTTCCCTCCCCCTCCTCGCTTCGCATTTGTGGTCGTGTTGTTTGCCAATTTTCATGATTATATTTGCGCTTCCCTCCCACTCTTTCGCCCCCCTTCTCCCCTTCGCTTCTCTTTGCTGCCCCCTGCTTTTCACTCCATTATATTCATTGTTTTCCATTCCATTTCATTTGTCTTTCATTTCAGTTTCATTTCAGTTCCACTTGTGTTTACTTTACCACAACTTCTGCCTCCTCCTCCAACTCCTCCGTCTTCCTTTTCGTCTCCCTTGTCTTCTCGCCGCACGTGCACCGGTCCTTTGTCTTCATCTGCATTGCTCGCAGCTGAAGATCCTGCGTCGTGCGTCAAATCGATTCGTGTCGTTTCGTTCCTCCCACTGCTCTTGCCCTTGTCCCACCCCACATCCAGCTGCCCCCATCGGTCCCCTTGTTTGCCTCAGCGGGAGGAAACTACAACCCGCGTAAACACGATTAAACAATTACATTTTCACCCCCTCTCCCTCACTCACCCGCACTCCGGTCGCATCCCCAAGTCTTGTGCATTGTTTGTCGACGTTTGCTTTCATTATCCTCAACACGCAGGGGCTTCGAAGGGGCGAGCGATGGGGGCGATGGTGGGTTCTCTTGTCATAAATTGCTTCATTGCATTCAACTGCTCGTCCTTTGTCCTTAGCCCTCGCCTTCAATCCGCGGCCCTTCCTGGAGTAATAACTTATTTTGGTCCTCGCTGTCGCTCCTTCTGAATGTGCCTTATTGAAAGGCGGTGCGAAGGACCTTCTAAATCCTCGCCGGAAGGCACTGTCTTTTCGATGCCTGGGCGTCCGACCCGTTGTCAAGGATGGCGGCGGAATTCGAGGAAGTTAAAAGCCGGGTTTTAATAAAGCGACGCGTGTCCCGGACAAGCCCGAATTTTCCTTTCCTTATTTGGCTCATTTTTTGTTCGTGAGCCTTTCTTGGTTATTATTATTTTGTTATTTTGTTTGACAGCCTCCCTGACAAGCATCGAAGAAAAATACAAATATAAAAAATTATGAAATCCTAGCTACGGAATGTGCGTGAGAGGAAACGGGCAAACAGACAGTGAAAAGGGTCGTCGGCCTCGATTCACCCGAGGCATTGGAAAATCCTGTTTTCTTTCTGCTTGTAAATCCACGCACTTATATATATTTTGGTTTTGTTTTCTCTTAATAGCTGGTATGGCTGAGATTGTTTTGATTTTCAATGTCATCTCCTTCTGTAATATGTTCGATTTGTCGAACGTCATTTTCAAATCCTTCGACTTTGGCTTTCGTTTCGTATTTGGTGCGATGGGTTTCTCGAAAAATTGATCTTATTCATGTCGTACCCTTGGTAAAACCTATTGTATGGTTATTGATTCCTTAGCTAGATGTTGGTAATTTATTTTCACACCTCATTCAACCTTTTTAAACCTCACTTGCAACAGTTCCCCACTATTTCGTTCTCGAAGGAGGTCAAGAATCGACTGCCCTTCACTAAAATACACGTACTCTCACCAACTAACTTATTTTCTTTTGTCCTTCCCTCAACCTCCCTCGTTCACCCTCGCCATGGTGGCAGGATTTTCGCAGCCTTCAGTTGATTACCTTCGCACTCTCTTCGCTAAAGCCACCACAATTCTTTTTATTGTAATTGATTTTATTCCAGTTGTTGTGGTTGTTCCGTTTGGGTTGTTAGTGCACGACATTTTCGAAATCTCAGCAAACACCGCTCATAAAATTCTCGCCGTACACCAGCCAACAGAGCAACTGCCACAATATCGAAAGATAACAGCGAAGAAGGCCAACAACTATTAACAGAATAAGAGGGAAATAAAGTCAACAACAACAACGAAAACTTCAACTACAGGTGGCACTGGCAACAAAAGGTCAGCAACAAAATCACAATCCGACTCGTGACGTTCGGCAACAACAACAAGAGAAGCTACTTGGAAGTGAACGAATATATCAGAAATAGTAGAAAAAAGAACGGAAACCAAAACTGGAGGAAGCAACAGCAACAACAGCGAAAAGTAGTAGCAACAAAAAGAAGAGAACAGCAACAACAATCGTGGTGAACGTGATAACAGCAACAATGAATAATTGCCATCGAAATTTGTCGCCGAAATGTTGTCGTCATTACAGTGTGTTGTTGTTATTGTTTTTGTTGCCATTCGCTTTCCTGGTATTGTTGTTTTTGCTCTCGCTCTCACTCCTTTTGTTTGTGCTTCTCTCGTAGGTTTTGTGGTTGTCGGTGTTGTTGTTGTTACTGTTGTTGTTGTGATTGTGATTGTGTTTCCACCGCTGTTGTTGCTGCTACAGCTGTTCTCACTGCTGACGTCCTTGTTGTTGCTGCTGCTGCCGACTCTGCTGCTGAGAATTCCAACTGCGCCTCTGACGCCAACAGCGATGACGGCGGCGACCACGATGACGACTCGAAGGACGTCGACTCGGACGAAATTAGCTGCACGAAAATTAAACCAAAATGACGAAAATTTACATTTAATGCGAGGCAATCAATTTGCTCCGTGTTGCTCGCCGGGCCCTCGATTGCTGGGGGTGGCCCGAGTGGCGACACAGCGGGGTGAGGGGTGGAAGGGTGTGGCCCGGCGCGGCTCCTGGGAGCGACGGCACCACTCAAAACACAAAGGTGTCCAAATGCCTGGCCTCATCCTCAATTAGCGAAAATGCGACACGATTTGTTAGGACGACCGGGAAGCACAGCAAGGAGGGCGAGACAGAGGGGGTGCCGGGACGCTCATGGGGTGTGAGGGCACTCGTTGTTGCTGCAGCGGGTCTGGCGGACTGACGGGGGAGGACGGACACGCCGCGAACGTGGGGCGCAGATACTGGGAAGCTGGGACCTGGCGTTCGGAGGTCGTGGGCGAGGTGGATGGGCTCAATTACGGAGGAGGCGGGAGGGGGGCCAAGTGCCGGCGAGAGGATTGGGGCAAGAGTAGGGGGTGCGGAAGGTTGAACGTGCGATAGAGGCGAAGGATCGGCATGGGAGCAGGCAGGGGGAAATTAACAGGGAGCGATAAGGGAGGTGGGGGTGTTAGGGAAAGAGAGGGCGATGTTGCCCATCTCTGTTGCTGATAACGAAAGAATGCGGCCGCGTCGTGGGGTTGCGATTCGATTTTCCTCCCTTGTTGTTGCTTCTTAGTGTTTTTTCTTCTTCCCGCCACTGTCGCTGATTTCATTATCTCTGTTGTCGTTGTGTATGTGTTGTTGGGACTTCCCTGTCTGCCGTCATTTGGGTGTGAAGGTGACGTTATTAATTTTAATTGCGAAAAGTTCACTCCAAGGAATTAATGAGGGTCGCTCGAGGTACTCCGGGAGCAGTGGATGAGGATCGAGGGCGACGAAGACGACGACTGACGACTCTCGATGGTTGGTCCGCCATTAGCAGCGGCACCTGGGGATTCCGGAGCACGAAACGGATGAGGACCGAGTGCCAGGGGTAAAATTAAGCGGAATTAGCGTCAGAGAGTGCAGGAAACGCGATATTGGAATTAATCGACGGTCGGATTCTCATCGTCTGCGTATTTTCTCTCACTCTCTCCTATTCTTTAAAGCGTTTGCCATGGCTTTTGCTGCACATTTTATTCGGGATCTGCTTTTTGTAGCGACATATTGAACGATATACTTATTAGCTGATTATTACAATCGAATTTCCCTCGTTTTTTCCCCATCTAACGACTTTTTTCTCTTTTCTTTCAGGTAACTTCTTCCAGTTCATTGTAATTGCTTGTGGGATCCCCTTCTACCTGTCTGCCATTGACATGTTCGTAGTTTCCAACTGAGTCCCGTGATATTTTCTTCCCATAGACCTCTCTTCAACCTTTTAATTCCCATTCGCGTTCTGCTCCCTAGTGGGATGCTCCTTAATTTCGTCTCACTCTCCTCAATCCAGCACTACTGGCCTCTATCCTTTTCTCCCTCACTCGCTCGCATCGTGTCTCCTTTTCATGAAAATAATACAAGCTCTCGAGAAGCCTAAGAAACATAATAAAAGAGAAAATTTCGGAGAGAGAGAGAGAGAGGGAAGAGGAGAATGCGAGATAGTGCGAAGAAGACGGAAAGCTAGCGGCGGCCAGACGCGGGTGCGGAATCCGCCCACTAATGAAAATCTCGTACATCATCGGCTGCCACGTAAGCCACTTTAATCACAGACATTATTAGCAACATTATTTCGCCAAACTTTGCCCAGATTGCGGCCGGCGCACGCCAGCACCCTGAGCACCCTCCACACACACACATGCACTTCCTATCCCCACTCTCCGCTCCTACTCGAGAGCCGTCCGTCCGTCCGTCTGTCGGTCCTACTCCGAAGACAAGATAATTTTTCACCACACAATTTTATCAGCCATAAATGCCAGCCGTGGCCGCAGTCGGAGCCAAAGTCGGACCCGTCGTCGTCGTCGTCGTCTTGGGCGTCGTGGCGGTCGCGGTCGCGGTCGGTGATACGGAACCGGAAGCGGAAGCGACGGACCGTGAGTCGCACCGCGCCCTCCGAAGGAGTTCGAGGATCACCCGGACCGGGTCCTCGGTCTTCGTTTGTGTTGGTGCCGTGTCGGTGTCCGTTTCACGTCGGCGTCCGTGTCGATGGCTGTGCTTGGGTCTGTGTCTGTGTCTGTGTCCGGGGCAGAGACTGCGGCTGAAAACTCCTCCTCGAAGAAATCTGCTTCGCACGCCAAAAACTTGATATCATCCGAGGATTCGGGGCGGACAGGACGGCGGTCCTTGGGATGGGCGGGCGGTAGGGGGCGGGGCCGGTGCGCGAAACAAGGACGCTCTCGTCCCGGAAGCGGGGAAACCAGGAGCGGAAACTTAAGATTTATTAGCAATTTCTGCCAAGACACATAAAAACCCCATCCCACAGTCCCACACACACACACACACACACACACGCGCCACCTCGCCACGGTGGGAGCGAAGGAGGCGGACAGACAGATGGCTGAAATGAAGACATGTTTATGTGTACGAGAGTGCTTGTCCGCTCGCCCGTGTGTGTTTGGGTGTGCAGGACTTGGCAGCGAAAAGAAACTGGACTTCCGAGGAAGAGCGGCAGAGCGAAAGCGCCAGAGAGAGAGAGATAGAGTGATCGAGAGGGAGATAGTGCGAGGTAGTGAGAGCCAGCGAAAGGGGTGAGTGGGAGGCGTGCGAGCCTCTTAATTGCGCATTTATTTATAAATTTATTTATATGCATGCTCTCGGCTATATCCATTTCCATATCCGCATTTGTACGTCTGCTATGTGTCGGTGTGTCGGTGTGTCAGTGTGTCTGTGTGTGTGAGTGTGTGTGTGCGTGAGTGCTCGGCTCCTTCTGATAGTTTATCATGCGCTGCACATAAATTACGTGGCCCGCACCTTGGCCGCCATCGCCAGAGCCTGCCATTTGCGGTGATGCGGCGACCGGGCCCGGGCCCAACACCGGCCCCACTCACGTTTCCTTCAACCACCAACCTCTTCCCCCCCCCCCCCCTCCCCCCTCAGGCTCAGCTAGATTTACACCTCCTCCAGGTGGTTCAGCCACCTCGGGCTCACTCCTAGACGGGTGCCAGGGGCGTCGTTCGCAGAGCCTTGGGTCTGATTTTCGGCGAGGCTGAAGTGTGAGTGATCACGATGGATGGGTGAATTCTCGGGCCGATTTTAATTCGTCCGGATGTGGGGAATTCGACTTTAAGGACGAGCACTCGGACTATCGGAATCGTGTGAATTTTGGGGATATTGTGTCTTTAAGAAAATTAAGTTTTTCCCAAGACCGAATTCAAGCGAGATCCATGTCTAGTACACCAGAGAAGCCCGTCGTGAAGGCAGAGAAACCGTTGGTTTCCACCTGAACCGATGAACCTTCAAATTCTCCCTTCGAGGCATTCAGGCGAATTTTCTCTCCTTCGCAGTCCTTTGATCGCAGTCGCTTGTTTTGCACGATGTCCTCGGGCGAGTGTTTCGAGCAGATGCCCCGCCCTGCCGAAGGGACGGGGTTCGGGCTCAGTGTGGTGGACAGCGAGAAGCTCGAACTTAATTTCGGATATGAAACAAAGACAGTCTCGAAATTAAAATGACAAAAAATTCAAATGAATTTCCCACGAACATGAGACGAACAGAAGGGAGTCACAGACAGGGAGAGACAGAGGAGTCATAGAAACTAGTTGGATGAGAGGGATGAGAGGGCAGAGAGGGAAGAGAGGAGGAATGGAGATATAAGGCGAGAACGAAACCAGGAGGGGCAGGGCGAGCGACAGGCGGGCAAAAAGTGTGTCACATGTGCGAGGCGCCTCAAAGTGTGCAGCGTTTTTTCTGCCCGCTTTGCCTGCTGCCGTTTTAATCCGAGCCGCGGTGAACGGCGTCGCCTGCATGCGTGTGTGTGCGTGTGCGGGGAATGCATGCAATTTTCTGGCTGTCGCACGGAAAACTAATGCAATGCAACGACTGAAATGTTGCAGCGACAACGACAACGACGACGACGACGGCAGCGGCAACAACACGAACAACCCCATCAGGAACGGAACGACGTTGGAGGAGGAGAACCGGAGAACGCGACAAGGGCGCGAACGAGGCCGCGAGCGGCGGAGCGGAGGGAGAAGAACTTGGGGAAAAGCGGAAAATAATTTAACGCAAAATTTCCCCGCATCTTCGCGACGCAAATTGAACCGAGAGCCGAGTGTCAGCTGATTTCGGTCTTCCAGCGGACGCGCCACGCCACGCCCTCGTCCGCTTCTTCGCCCCTTCTGCGCACACACACGCACGCGTCCTGCCCGACGCACTCAAGTGTCGCGTTGCCAACGTCAGCCGGAACGAATACACGAGGACGACAACACGGCGATGGCGTCAACAACGACGACGGCGCCGTCGAGGGGCGGGCGAGGAGAAACAGAGGGGGAGAGAGAGAGAGCGAGGAACACGAATGCAAAAATTTCACGCTTCACGCTAAGGATGTGCGAGCAGAAGGATATCAGGCAAAACATTGCCATTTACTTGTCGTTGTTGTTGCTGCCGTTGCTGTTTTTGTTGTTGTTGTTGTCAATGGTTTTTCCCCCGCGCTCTTCGCTAAGCATTAACCAGAACTCGGCAGAGCAAGGCGAACGAAGGACTGGCAGCAGGAGGACGAGGCCAGACGGGCCGAGACGACAGGAGAGCAGGACGACGAAGAAACCAGCTGGGCGGCAGGACGGACGACGGCGTCCTTGTTAGGGACAACTGCTCAACGTGAGAACTGCGGCTGAGGACGGAAGTGCGATTTGGGGGTTTCGAGTCGCAATGAAGTAGGGTTTGAAGAAGGTTTTGTGCCTTTCGGAACCTTTTTGTTGTTGAATTTTAATGACTTTGGGTCGTGCTTCTTCTCTCCCTCGTCTTCTTCGGCCACTTAGCTTTCATTGCCTCGCACTCCATTTCTCCAGGCGGCGAATTTCCATTCCATATTTTCCATCCTAGTCGTTCGTCTTTCCGCCCAAGTTCCTCCACCCAACCCAGCTGCTCTTCGCCAACCCAGGAAGCGACTGCACTTCAAAATAAATATGGCGGCTGTCGGAAACACATTCGCAGGAAGAAATCCTCGGCGCCGACGGGCAGACGAGTAAACCGAGAGGTGGAGAAAGGATAGCGAGGCTTGGGCTGCAGGAGGCAGAGCCGTCAGGCCGACGATTGCACTTCGCGATCTGCTCGAGTGTTGAATTGTGTTGAATGGCTGGCAATTGCAGTGGAAGAACAACAACAAACACAGCGAGAACGACTGCAAACTTCACCACTACAATCGCAGCAGCCAACACAACAATGGGAGTAGCAAACAACAATAACAACAACATTGAAAAAAACAATACCGACACTAGAAGCAGCAAGAAACAACAACAACAGCAGCCACAAGGAGCCGACGACGTCGACGACGACGGCGACGGCGGCAGAGCTCGAGCAACAGTCGCTCGGAAAATATGCTTAATGGAGGAGCTGCTCCAACAACAACGGCGACGGCACAATGGAAAACAACAACAGCAGCAGCAACAACAAGAACAACAAACGACAACTTCGACTGCAAACAAACAACAAAGGGCCCAAGTTAAAAACAAGAATGAGAACGAGAAGCACAAAAAACGACGACAGAAAACGACGAAATTCGGTGAAAAATGAGGAAAACTGGGGGAGAACGAAAACAGCGTTGGCAACGCGGTGCCGGCTTCCGCTTCTGCTGGAAATAGATTCGCAAATAAATGCAGCAGGCTGTCGGAGAGATCCTTTAATGCCTACGCCAGCCACTGAGAGGGAGAGAGCGAGGGAGACAGACTGGAAGAAGGACTCGGGTGAGGTGGAATTGAAACGAGTGCGACGGAAAGAGCAAGCGAGCGAGAGGGACGAAAATATGCTGCTGCCCCTGCTGCCCCGCTCGAAAGCGCCTCAGAAATTAAGTGAATAATAATTTCAGTGAATTATGCTGCATGGCGGGAAGCAGAGGGAAACAAACAGAAACTGAAAAGGGAGAATGGATTCGAGAGGGATGAGAGGAGGAAGAGTGGCTTCTAAATACACAGCCATTCCCAAGAAGACGTCGAAATGGAGAAATAAAACGGGCTGCCTTGAGTTATGGACAAAATATACATTTTTCTAAGGATTTTTTACTGTTGCTTTCACTCAGCCCGCGCCGATGCAGCCATCCTCTCACTATCTCAAACTCCCTCTGTCTCTCTCCCGCTCTCCCTCTGCCCCAATCGCGTTCTACGCCCCTTCCCATTACCATCGGTCGGTGCCTTGGTACGTATTTGTGTACGTTGAATTCCGAGCTCGGGAAATCGTTCGCCGTTGGTCGGTCTGCTGCGCCCTTCATCCCCTCACCTTCACGAGCAGAGACGTCCAGTCGAGCCCCTCCCCTTCTGCTCCCGCTGCCCGCCACCCAGCGGTTCGATTTTAATTCCTTTCCGGGAATCGTTTGAAAAATGCACGTCCATCCTGCGTTTATCCTGCGAACAACTGGGGCAAACCAATCGGGGTTCGACTCGTCCCATCCCGCTTCCTGCACACCCCGTATGCTATCGCTGTCCCCTTTCCACTCTCGCTCTCTCTCATTCGCGCTCTCTCTTTCGACTGCGCTCTGTCTGTTTCATTGACTATTGAAATTATTTTAATGGCTTTTAAATGGTTTTCGCTTTCGTCTCGGCCAAGCGGGCCGGAGCGGGGCCGGGGGGCGGAGGTCCGAGGGGCGACGTGAAATTTGCATGAACTGCTAGGAATAGCAACAGAGCAAACACAACGCAACGGAACGGGCCGGGGTCGGGGCGGGCCAAAAGGATGGGCAGGGGAAGGGGAAGGATAGAGCGATAATATTGATTAATGTTGGCAACGCGAAATAAAGATGTTTCTTGTCGTTTTATGTTGCTGCTGATGTTGTTGTTGTTGTTGCTGTTATAGCTTTTGCTGCTTTTGTGTTTCTGTTCTCGAGGCATTCGCACTTGTTGTTGTTTTTGTTTTTCATTGTGTTATTTCCTGTTGCAGTCATTAAATTTTATTGACCATAATTTAGCCGTTTATTGGCCAAATCTCCAGGTCAGAAACTCACCCCTTCTATCTCTCTCTTTTTCACTCTTTGGCTTCTACCGCCCTCTCACTCACTCTTTCTCTCACTCACTGCGAACGATTTCTAATGAATATTTGAATTCAGCTCAGTCGCAGCAAGGATTTTTTGTACCCTGCAGGACCCTCGCCAGATCAAAGGGCGGGAAGCGCGGGTCGGAATCGATAGATATTTAAATTAGAAAAAGGCTTAAAGGCCGCCAAAGGTCGTCCCCCTCGCGTTCCGGAAATGGAGATGGTCAGCGGCGCGAATGGGGTCGGCGCAGGGAGGGAGGGGCGCACGAGGAATAAAAGTGGGGAAGACGTTCGTGGATCGGGGCTGACGACGGCGATGCCTCGGACGACCTTTTTCCATGAACCACCGGCCACCCGGCAATCTTCTGCGCCCCTCGCCACCCCTCCCGCCATCTGCGCTTCCGGTTGTTGCCTTCACGACCCCTCCGGCCGAGCCTCGCCCGCGAAGCGTTGCCATCTAATTATGTTGCGAGAAATCTGCTTATCGGGGCAATCGACACGCCTCGCAGGACTGAAGAGAGCGGCGCCGAGGGCGAGGGAAAGGAGGATGAAAGAGAGAGAGAGCGTGAAGTTGAATAAGATTTAAACTTAAAAAACGCGCTGTCGCTCGATGCGATGAGCAGAAAACGGACAGACGTTAGTGAAAGAGGTGAAGTTTTTATTGAATTTCGCCTCGTTGAGCGATAACTCGATTGCCGTGCTGCGTCCTGCTCCTAAAAGCATGCTGCAACTTCTGATCCACAACTCTCCTCCCTGGTCCCATTATCTTCATTACCCCAATAACTGTCAATTGTTTATGGACGTGGTCGAACACGAAGAGGGGGCAAATTGTAAAAAGTCGGGGACAGAAGCGCAAAATATCGAGCTGGCGAACGGAGGAAAATCGATAATTAAATAAAATTGCATCGCCCGGCAGCGGCAGTCGAAATCGGCGAAATTGCGCAAAAAATCGCAAAATGGAAGAAACTCAATTACAGTTACACGAAGTGCACTCGTTTCAACACCGCCCCGCCCTGCCCCGCGATCAACCTCCCTGGCGCTCCGATGGCCTCCACCACACTCGAACACTCGAAAACGCCAGAGCGAGGGAGGCAAAATTGATGACTAATGCCTAGTTGATGGCAGCATTCGAATTGCATCGAAGTCCATGGTCGACGTCCAATCGAAGTGCGGCGACAGCAGCAGCAAAAGCGACAGCAGGGAAAAGGAATCGTACACTCGACCGAAAGTTCGTACGATTTCACTAAAGGTCCGACCAGCAAATACGCAGAATTCCTGTGTGTAACAATAAAGTGCATTTAAATACAATTATTGAAACAAAAGAATTCATTTTACTAAATGCTAAAGTGGCTATGAAAGTATGTTAAGTTGAAGAGTAAATAGATAAAATAAAATAAGTCGACACACATCAATAAAATAAGTAAAGAAAATAATGAAAATAACACACAATTACAGAATACGAGAGAATTTAAAATACAATAATTGAAATATTAAATATGGATAGATTTATAATATTAACACTAATGGAATGCAGTGAATAACGTACTTGTGACACATAAATGAATTATCATCACTATGGTTGGGAAATGTAAATGAATATTTTATAGACATTTTTTCTTCCAACGATCCTGTATCTCCAATACCGATGCATCGACTGGACCATCGATGGATCCGCGCCCGAGTCAACGAATCGGCCGCTGGGCGGGGAACGTCTACAAAAAGAAATATTGAATACCAAGTAACGACCAATTTAATGGTAATTTGATTACATCATGCACTTTTATTGACACAACAACGGCAACAAAAACTGTCATTAAAGGGTGGAAAAGAGGTAGAGAGGCTGACGAATCGCGTGGGATGCAGAAAAAAGACGAGAAACGTGAAACCAACAGCACATCACGGTATGGAGATGTGTTGGTGAATTAGGCGAGGAGACGGGGGAGGACATCGAGTAAAGCCTAACGACGGCCATGACGGGGCAGGCGGAGCAGCAGGGCGCGGATCCCCAGCACTCAACCGCATTTAAAATGTATTCCATGGGATTTTTCGCACCCCAGACCAGCCCAGGCCAACCACGGCAACACCTCGTCCCGTCCCCGGCCTCCCAGCAGCCGCGACGAGTCGCGCTCGTGGCCGCGTCCGCGTCCATCGGCGATCATCCTGCTCTACGGCGACGAGGACCGCTTTTTAAGCGAATTCAATCAAAGCTAATGGCCTGGTCGCATTCGCCGCCCGGCCGCCGCTCAGCTCCATTCAGCGACCGCCACCCTCGTTCCCTCCCACTTGCCCTGCATCCCACAATCCTACGCTCCCTCTACCAGTCTCTCCATCAACCTCCAGTGATCCTCCTCCCTTTCCATGAAGCCAGTCCTCCCACTATGGCTCCCTCGCTCTCCCTCTATGTGCCTCCTCCCTGCCCTGCTCTTCCTCACTTTATGCAGCCTTTTTCTCACTCACTCATTCCACGGTCTCGCCTTCCCTACCGTTCGCGCTTCCTCTCACTCGATGTGGTGCTGTTTTTGCCTTCCGTCAGCCTAAGCGGCGTCCAGTCGGTCCGCCGCCCGCCCTCATCCCCCAGCGGCCGATTGCTGCATGGCCTTTGTTTGGTCTTCGCGCGCTACGCCGCTCATCGCGGTCGGCCGGAGGTGGACAGCGGTGGATCGGGCTGGGCTGTTCCTTCCACTCATGTGCGTAGTTTTACCTGGTCTGTCCACCAGAAGTCCGGTCTCCCCTCTCAGATTCGCCGAACTCATGTGTGGATTTCGTTCTTTAGGTCTTTCTTTTCTTTCTAATTGCTTCCTGGAGCCGCTCCTCCTCCACATCCCCGCTGGTCTTTTCACCACTCCAAGCCTCGGCCTTCCTACCGTCGATCGATCGGCTCCCCTGTCGGTAGGGCGTCATGCCGGCGGCGAACGCTATCCTTTTCGCTCGGCCCGATCGAATCCTATCACACGTTGGATTCACCCACACCCCTCGCCCCTCGGCCCTGGGCCGCCGCTCTCGGGAGTGAATGTATGTTTGAGCTTATCAATTGCTCGTTCTACTCCTTGCATATGGATGAGTGTCTGCCCTCCAGAAGAGGGGGAGCCTGAGTGTGTGTATGTGTGCGTGTGTGTGTCCGAGTGCTAGTCGTGCCAAATACATGTGTTTGAAGTGGCGAATAAAGGATTTTTTAAATCCTTCCCCCACCCCACCTCTCTCCCGCGCTCTCCCCTCGTGCTGGGTGCTTCAACAATTTATGCGGAAAGCGCTCGCTCTAGTGGAGGCGGACGAGTTCATGGAGCCAGTGCAGTGGACGAGGGGCGCAGTAAGGGGTGTCGGAACGAGCGGACGACTTCGAATAGCTGCCATTTTAGCCAACTCCGGTCAGTAGGTCAACGATTTGGTCCGTGTCCGGGGTGGCCCGCGCCAATTTCGGCATTCCCGAGCTCTTCTGGAGGACAGTCCCCTGAGGAGGAGCAGAAGCGGAGGCTCCGAAATTAAAGTAAATACGGATCTGCTCCAGGCATCTGCGCCCATTCCCTTCCCTCCTTCTGCTCCTGCTCCCTTCGCCGTGGACGCTTTCGCCAAGCCCTGCCATCAGAGGTCGTCCTCGTGGCCCTCCGTCTGTCTGCCAGTCTGTCGTCCACATCAGTCGCTCGGTCGGCATTGCCCAGTTGTTGTCCGCACCGCAGTTGTTGCCGTTGTTGTTGCATCCATTTGTTGTCTCGCTTGTCGTTGCTACCTTCGTCGCTTTGGCGTCGCTTTGAACGCAACTGTAATCGCAATTAACTGCGCATCCGTCGCAACAACAATTGCAGCAAACGCCCGCCGCCAAGCAGACAGATGGACCGATAGACGGGCTGGCCGACTGACAGACTGACACACAGACAGATGGACGGGGTGAGTGAGTGAGATAGACATTCGGCGAAATGAACGGCGGATGCGCCGTCGCCCGCGGCGTCGCCATCCTGGACACAAAGCGGCGCCAACGGAGGGCTTGGCAGCCCTCGCTTCCGCCTCCGCCTCCGCCTCCTCGGTGCCATTTATTCCATTTAGTTTTTGCAGCACTGGCACATGCTGTCTCCCTCGCACTGCGTTCCCACCGTCCCTATCCATCTCCCGCAATCTACCCCGGTCTCTCTCTCTCTCCCTCTGGCGCTTTTTCCGCCATGATGTGATATTTTTATTCAGAATCATATTTTGTTGCGATCCGTTTTATCACTCACGTTTTTGCAGCCATTCCGAGCGAAAGAGCGGAAGGACTGGCGAATTTGCTTTTGAAATCGTTTGTTTCATTTTATTTCCTTTCGTTTGACAACCGCTTCTCTATCGGTAGTTCTGGTTAAATTTTAATTTACTTTTTCCTGCGGCCGATTTTAATTCGCTCTTCCTGTTCGTTGACTCAATGCTTGGAAATTCCCTGATTTCATGGTTATGATGAAATTAAAATATTTGTTTATAAATATTCGTACTGACAGTAAGAACACAGTTGAAGGATCCCAATTTTGCCCCCTTCGCCCTCTCACACGTTGCCCCTGCCATCTGATTTCTAATGGCAGGTCTTCGCGTTCCAGCAGGTTCAACATAGTAAACGTTCTGTCTCTCTCACCCGCTCTTCCCACACCCCATCTCCACCTCCCTCTCTAGGCCCTGCACTCGGACCCGAAATCGGAGGCCGAATTCCATATAATTAGGATAATTTTTGTTGCATGACGACGTCGTGGAAGGCGGACCCAAAACCTCTCTCTCTCTCTCTCGCTCGCTCACTCACTCTGTGCATCCCATTCTCTCGCCGGGTTTCTCTTTCCGTTTCTTTTCGTCGGTCTTTAGTTTTAATGAATTTTATGTAAATTTAATAAACAACGCCTTACCACGAAAGGGTTTTAAATTCGCTTAACGATTGCCTTATTTGTAGTTGTTGTGGCTGCGGTTGGTTTTGAAATTGTCCTTGTTGTTTTTGCCTCTTAGTTAAGCAACCCGTTGTGTTGTTTTGTTTGTTTGTTTTTTCAAGTCAAGTTATTTTGTTGTTTCTTTTCCACCTGCGTGCCAGCCTGCAGTTATTCAATGGTATAATTTCAGGCGCTCGACCCTCCTCCAACGATGAGACTCAGCCCACCTCTGCCTGTTCTTCGTCTTCGTCTTCACTTCACTGTCCTGCTCCCCGCCTCATGCCTTCCGCCCCCACGGCCCGAGTCGTGGGAGGCCCCGGTCGGTCGGCTGTAATTTGTTGAAATTAATATGAGCAATTTCTACGTGAGGACATCGGGGGCTGCGGACTGGCTACGGAGGCCGGAAATGAGCGGCGTTTCGTACTCTGCCTTATTTTTCTTCCTCGAATCACTCGCTCGGCTGCACCGAGAGAAACTGGTGTGGGTCGGCCCCATGGAGCACAGCGGGCGGCAGGAGGCGGTGCGTTTGTGGTCGTGGTCGAGTTGGCGAAGGAGCGCCGCCCGTCGACTGTAAACAGGAAATTGCCAGAAATGCCTTTTGGAAATTCGATAGTTTGGCCCATGGCAACTGTAATTGCGTCGACTCGAATCACGGTCAATACCTGCGAACCGAATAAGCCCCAACCGAGCCATGCTGGAATCCTCTTTAAAATCATTTTTTAAGTCTTCCGCCTTCGCGCCTCGAACCGCCGCACTAACTGCTGATGCCAATAATCCCTCCGATTCAAACCAAAATTAATCATTCGCCTCGTCGGACCGAAATCGCACCGTCGAACGAACGCCGGTGGATGTTGGAACTCAATTAGCGATGCAATTTTATTGACAGCAGTATGCTGCATGCTCGTCAGGACAACAACAGCGGCGCTGAGACCCTTGTGTTTAATCCCTCCAACAACAACAGCTATTTATCACACTTCCACGAGCCAATTAAAATAAGAATCCACGAAAATAATTCTAATAATTATAATGATTTCGCGAAATTCCGGGAATATTGGGCAGCAACAACCACAAAAGCAAAGCGAGAAATATTTTGAATTAAAAATAAACGATTTCCATTAATAATCCCTGAAAAATCCATCAATAAAACCAACTCGAAATTATTGATGCGCACTAATTAAACACAATTTTATCATGCCTTCTACTCATTTCAATTCCTTGTTTTTGTATGGTTCTTTTATGAGTTCTTGTGAAACAAATCGGGCTACTGAGAGAGCGAAGTTGAATTTGGCTGCCAGACAAATGCAACTGGAATAATACAATATTGCACTAACGACGACCGACAACAAGGACATTGCAAATCGCTGCCAACTTCAAAGGATCAGCATGCAATCAAACCCATTACGTGGGGCGGTGTGGTATTGACACTGGTAATGGCGTTGTGTGTGTGTGTGTGTGTGCGTATTGTGTTACTTTTGAGAGTTCGGACTTGTTCGCTGAGCGGGTGTGCGTGTGTGTGTGTGTGTGTGTAAACGCAATTAGTATTTAAATGAATTTGAATGCGAAATTTCAAGTTGAACTTTTATTTCGACTCACACTCGCACATGTGCTTAGACATTGACATCGACACATCGCCGAAATTATAATTACATTCACGCCCACTCTCGGTCTCATTCACACACACACAAAGTCACACACACAAAGTCGCACACACACAAACTCGCCACAATTTCGAAAAGTTTTTACCTCGTCTGCAAAATGCATGAAGCTCATTTCCCGCGTTGTAAGTGGGGCGTCAGCGTCGGCGTCGGCGTCGGTGCTGGTGTGTGTGAGGACGGGACGTGTGTGTGGGCGTAATAATTATGTCGGAGCCTTGTAACATGCCATCGGGATTAATATTTAATTTGCTGTTGACTCGCCGCTTAATTACAATTTTTCGGTTACTCTCGTTGTGCTCGTCATTTCGTTTCGCTCGCACCAACTCCTGTGCACTGCTTGCTGTTGGCCGTCGTTGTTGTTGTTGGTGGTGTTGTTATTGTTGTTGCCGCTGTTACAATCGCTGTTAATCCAACTAGTGGCGCTTGTAGTGGTAAAAGCGCTACAGGCTCGTGGTTGTTGTGGGTCTTAAATATAATCCCTCTCGTTCTCGCGCTGTTGGGCCTCGCTCCCTCGCTCTCACTCTCCCTTTCGCTGACTGTCTCTCCGGCCCCCTCTCCATCTGTGGTTTTCTATTCGCTGTTGACTAAAGTTCCAGGTTTCCTTTTTTCCAAATTTCAGTCATATTTTGTAGCCGAGTGGTTTCGAAATGCTGCGGTTTTGTTGTCATTGGAGTTGCTTGTTGTTGCTGCTGCTTCGATTACTGCTGTTGCCATAGTTTGCCGCGAAATAATTGGAAATTCAATAAAATTTGCGGTAATTGGCACGCGCGAACACCTGCGATCGAACGCCGCGCGTTGGCCCAGGGGGTTCGCGTTCGGAGTGGCTGCAGCTGCAGCGACGAAGGAGCCCGGGGGACGTTGGCAACAATTGCGATTCTCGACCCAGAGCTCCAGGGGCCGGGACGCCCCCAACCTCAACCTCAACCTTCGCCGCCGCACTTTGCGCGCGAGGAGTTCGGCGCAAAGAGGTTTTGCCTAAACTTGTTACCAGTTCGCTCGACGAAATTACCTCGCGCCGTCGCCTCGCCCGGGCGCGACTCCCCCGCTCTGGTCCGTCAATCAGTTGTGCGTCGGCGCCCTCCGTCGCGAAAGTTCCGCGGCCCGGACTCCGGGCGGATCCTGGGGAGAGCGAAGTTTCCAAGTTTCGCACAAATTGACTTTCCCTGTAGGGGGAAGTTATCTGCGGCTGCATACTTTTAGGCGCCGCGACGACAATTTATTCGACACATCCCGCGTCTCCCCTCGGAGTTGTTTCGCACCGCGACCACTTATGCTGATGTCTTCTCCACAAGTTATGGCTCTTGCTCTCATTTCCACACCTCGCAGTGTCGGCAGCCTGACGCCTGACGGGTTCCCAGTCGCGATTTCTGAATTCTATTTCGGGACTTCGACGAGTTGACCCGGGCGTTGCTGAAGGAAAATTTGCTGCCCTTCATCTCTCTTCGTCTGTCTTTCGCGTTGATCCATTTACGCGTTCGCGTTTATTTTTGGCACTCGCTTGGTCTGACGAAGTTTGTCCGCGCGAACCCTTTGAACCGACGTCAAACACATTTGGCACTTTCGCTTCTGAGTCCGTTGTGCCTTCGCCTTGACTTCTCACCTTCGTCTAATCCTCGGCTGTTCAGCCCCATCACATGCCGCACTCGGTCCCCCAGCGATCCGCATTCCATGCTTTTCTCGATCTCGCTATTTCGAGGCCTTTTATTCCTGCTTAAGATTCTTCCCGTGGCTTCGCCACCCACGGAAGTGAAATTCCTTCCTTCGCTCCCGGAACCCCGTCTCCCTCTTCACTCAGTAGGCCAGCAGAGAGATCGAGGCCTTCTTCCTTCCCGCGTCCTCCTCAGCGGAATGCAAACAGATCCACTTCCTGCTGTTCGCCTCACCTCACCTCACCTCTCCCCAGCCCTCTTCACATCCGCTTTCGCTCGCTTCATGGAGGCTTAGATCTATTTTAAGAGGTCCTCGAATCGAATTCCCTGAGAGACGCACTGAAAGCGACGGCGTGCGGCCAGAGCCTTGGGTTCCTCGTCCTGTGCCCGTAGCCCGTTGGCCGCCCCAGAGCCGTGACCTTCGTCCGCGCAGGGTGAGAAAATCGCGCCCCACCCTCAGCTGGGGCGGGGGCGCGGGCGCGGGCGTGGCACTGGTTTGTAGCACAATTTTTCACTTGGTTTTCATTTCGCACGACTCTCGTTCCTGCTCTCGTACGCTCGTCTCGTTTGTTCAAGTAATTTATCAAAAGAACAACCGCAACAACAACGACAACAACAACGACAAGAACACCAGCACGAGTGAAGGCGCCAAAAAGAAAGCGTGGCGGCGGCAGGGGGGGTCGGAGTCGGGTCAGAGCTCGCAGTAGTTCATTAACAACGTTTTTGAACGACACGCATACACGATCCGTATGAAACGCTCTCACCCTCACACTCGAGCAGGAGCACACTCACACTCACACACACACACAGGGCAGCCCCTGCGAAATCATTAATTAAAAGAAAAGGAAAAATACAGCAACACCAGCCACTACTGCCGCTCACGTACCCAGCCACGCTGTACAGCACAGCACAGCCACAGCCACAAGTAGAGCAATTACTACAAATACAACAACCTGACGAACAACAACAATGCCATGCAAATACAAAGACCTCAGGCGAACCCCTCCGCACCCAGCTCTCGCCCCCACCCCGCGCAAAGCCCTGCGTTCGTCCTTTGGAACACTTGGTCCTTCGCCCTTTCTTTCGCTTGGCCCGCCGGAAGGTCGACGGAGGGGGAGCGCAGAACTGAGAGGGTTCTCTTTTTAGCTAACCCCCCCCCCCCCCCTTTCTGCACTACCAGTCCTTTCCGCACCTAGCGTGAAGGGGAAAATTATTGCCCTGGTTCCTAATTGAATGCCCGCGATTTTAATTAATATTCATAATGGTATTTCATTAAATGCTCCAGGCAGACAGGCGGCTCCCGCTCAGAGAGGGGGCGGCGGGCGGGCTGAGGCGCCGATGAAGGGCGTGAAAGGGGCTGCTGCAGGAACATCCTCAACCTCCTGCTCTAATGTCTCCGCCTCCAACGGGACTTCCACCCCTCGGCCATGCTTTCAATTATATTTTAAGCATTCCCACAACCAGCTGCGTGCGAACCTGGCTCAATCCCGTTTGCTCGTTTCCATCTCTGCTCCAAGCCACAGAGTAATCCCTGGACAACGGATATTGTCTGAGCTCAACCTCTCCCTCCTGTCCGCCCCTCCCTCGCGCTCTGCCACTCACTCCGTGTTCCCTCCTGCTTCTGCCCGTCCCCCGGGTCGTGCCGAGGTCAGTGTAAATCGACACCTGGACCGACTGACCCCCCCTAGCCACACATCGTCAGCCTTTCACCTCGACGTGTGTCCGCTCTCCCTCCTCTTCTTCTGTTTGTGTCTCTGTCTCTGTCCCTGTCCCTGTCTCCGTCCCCGCTCTCTCGCCATCACCTGAGCGCAAACAAATCTCGGCAATCCTGCAATAAACTGCAGACGCCAGCGACATGGCCTCGGACAAATAAGGGTCACTCCCCCTCTCAGCACCCTCCGCCCTTCCGCTGTCAGCCCCTGCTCTCACATACGGCCCGGCACTTACCGCTAGGCACACAATGACAGAAGGTGTTTGCAATTGTAATTGTCAAAAGTGTGCAGCGAAAGAAACCGGAGACCAAAATGAGAGGCAGGGATCACGACAGGGCACGGCAGAGCAGGCCAGGAGGGCCCCGGACGGCAAGGACGAGGACGAACAACCGTCAACGGAAGTGGGCGGGCAGAGGCCGAGCCAGAGACACAGAAGAGACGAGGACGAAACGGGCTCTGGCAAAACCAGAAACGGCTGCTGCAGAGCCGGTGGCTGGGACAAAGTGGCGAAGGCAACAAAAGAAATGCCGACCGCTGGCGAGGACAGAGGCCAGAGTGACAGAGCGAGAAAACAGAGGGAGAGAGAGCGAGCGAGTGAGTGAGCGAGCGAGAAAAGAGCAACTGGCCACGAGCAGCAGCACCGATTGCCGTCTGTTTGTCTCGTGTGACCTTAGCACGAGCAGCAGGTGTGGCGCCGGAGTCAGCAATTATTTTACGTTTCCGTGCCCCCATTCCTCGGCCTCCCTCCGCAGAGCTCGGTTCCTCTCGTTTCCTCCTTCTCGCCCCGCTCCCCGTCCCCTCCGCTGCCTAAGCCCCTTGTCCGGACTGCGTTTAACAGCCTTCAGTGCATTTGAACTGCGAATGGATGTGGCTCGAGGCAAAGGTCGTTCTGGGGCATGGGTTGGGGAAGGGGGTGGCGAGCGAGGGGACATCGGGGTCGACCTCCCTCCGCCGGGCACACGACCACACTCAAGGGTTTCTGACAATCACACATTTTCGACGCGGGCAACTGCAAACCACGACTGCCGCCAATACAGCAACAACTGCGACAACGGACGACCAACGACCAAGGGTTCTTCGTGTGGAGGTGCCACATTTTTGCATCATTTTTAACGCCATCCCCTCTCTCTCTCGCTCTCCTTTTGTCTGCCTGTCTTTCTCCCTCGCTCTTCTCCTCCTCAGTTTGCCATTTTTCTCTGCGCTTTCTTATTTCTCATCGCTCGCCTTCATTTTTCTCTGACATGCGAAATGTGTCTGCCATGGCGCTTCTCTCTCTCTTTCTCTCTTATTCACTCTCTCTCTCTCTCCCACAACCTCGTTCTGCCCCGATCTGCAGGTCCTTCTGGCACTATCTGTGGGAATTCCAGAGATTTGTTATTTGCACACATCAAGTGCGGGAGGCGTCGGTGGGCGAAAGAGAGGAAGGGCCAGGGAAGGAGAGAGGTGGAGGTGGAGGTGGTGATGGAGGTGGAGATGGAGGTAGAGGAGGGTGGGGAGAATCCGAAGGTGAATGGAAAGAAACTAGTTCGAATGACAGGAAGACACCTGACACTTCAATCGATGGAGATTCTGAATATTCCTGAAATGTTCCGCATTTCGGCCGGGAACGAGGACTACGAAAGACATCGTGTGGCTTACCATGGGTTCAGTGCAGCGATCGAACTCTCCGTTGGACAGAGCAAATTGGAAAGTCATCGGTTATGGTGGAAAACACCAGGATAACTTGTTTGCTCCGGGAGCGATGGACTGTCGAGTAAAAATTAATATCTGGACACAGTAATGGAAAACCTTGCGGCGAGGTTGGACCCACAGGGAAGTCGGGTTCGCTTTCAACGGCCTCGCCCAGCAAATTGAAAAATCAATCAAAACTTTAAATGACTGCAGAATCCCCTGGGGAGAGGAAGAGACGGAGAGCTGGGGTGAGTGAGAGAGAGGGAGAGGGAGAGCCGGTTCGTCCTACGCATTTGTTGTTGTAACTCTCTTGTTAGATTTCCTTCGGCATCATCGTTCGATTTTCCCGGCAGTGGGTTTTGTTATTGAAATTTCTTGAATGGAAAACTCAAACTTTCAAACAATAATAAAAACCTTAACAACAACAAGTAAAACGAGGGCAAAAATAGAAGTACAACAACAAAGAGAAGACAGAAAAGCCAATAAAGAAGAATAGAACTAACGTAAAGTTCATTCATGACATAAATTCCATCGACAACATCAATCGCGAAATTGTCTGCAACAACACGGGCAGTTCTGGAAATTTATTGACCGCCATTGACTTCTGAACGTAAATGTATTCACCGCGGACTCCGCCCCCTGCCCCTTCCCACAACTCCCTGTTACCTGTTGCACCGTCGTGAGTTCCTTCTATTATTTTCAGGGCTTTCTTCTCAGTACGGCGTTGCTCTGAAGATGTATCGTTTCAAAATCCCTTCCGTCCGCTTTCCTGGAATTCGTTTCGCGACGTCCTTCTCTCAGCTATCCTTCCATCTACCCCTGCTCCTGTCTTTGTGTGCCCAATGCCGATATTCAAAAATTCAATCCCTCTCTCCCTCCGCTCCTTGGACACCCGCAATCTATTGGCTGTTGCTGTTGCTGTTGCTCTACGGCCGAGCTCCCTCTCACACGCTCGATTTCGATCCCATCGCGCTCCACTTCAGCGCACTCAGACCCTAATGCCAGGCCTCCGTGGGCTTGAATGGACTTCGATATTTCATGCTTCCGTTTCGTTTCGATCGGCCGCCCGTCCCTCAACCGTCCCCTCCATCGCTCGTCCCTCCTCTCGTTCGCCTGTCCGGCTGACCCGCCAACCGTCTGTCCATCCTCCTGGCTGTCCTTCCGTCCGTCCGTCCATCCGTTACTTTTCGGCGGAATTCCATTCCAAGGCATCGCCGCAAGCGAGGCTGCACGCGAGGCGAACTCGTTAAAACTTCAAAATCATTCGCAAGCCATAACAGGAGCATCGAGCGAGCAACAACAGTAAGAACGACAAAACAATTGCTCCCCAATAACAACAACGGCAATAACAGCCTTATAAACCACAACAACTACGTGGAACATGGCACTGGAATCGATGGGAAATTCGGTCAAAACGTGAAACAATAGACGGCTGCAAGGACATCGCATCGAACGGCGAACGGCGAGGGGCGAGCGATCGGGACGAGACGACGGGCGACGGGGCAAATAAATTTAAATTGAGCTCGTGGAGAGTTTGTGAGCCGCCAGCGACAGAGAGCGAGAGCGATAGCGAGAGAGAGAGAGAGGGTGGGCGTAACGACCGAACGCAGAGGGCGAATGGAAAATCAAGGAATCCGAGCAAAAAACAGCAGTCCGAAATTTTAGTAACAAATCCGTTGACAAGCGTCCTTCACTCGTCTGCGCCCATGTAATGCCGTCCTCGTCGTCGTTGTTGTTGTCCTTGGTATTTTCTGCCCGGACGTTTAAAGCCGCCTGTTTGGTAAGTGATATCTCGTGGTCTGGCCCCGTTGTAGACGTCGTTGTCGTGCTCGTCCTTGGGCTCGTAATTGCTCTAGTCGGTGCGATTTTTCAATGTCGCGCTTTGGATCGCCCGCAATTGAGCGGAAAATCCGTCGCCTGGCTCCCCGCCCTGAACCAAGTTGTTACGGAGCCAAAAACTATCGGAGGGCATTTTTCGTGGTTCCTTCTTCGAAAATATGGGTCTTGAGAATGCAAAATTGATTGAAACTTCAACTTATATTTCCGATATTTCCAATCCGTGCGTAGGCACAAATGCCTTTAAGTGAAGATTTGCCCTTCAGAATTCTCGGAAACTTCTCTTTTGACTTAATTGAAATTTCATACTTAATCAAGGATTTCCAGCATTCGCCAGGCTCTCATTTTCTCACTCTGCCGGTGAAATTTCTCATTAAATAGAAAAGCTCTGGGAAAAGCACTGCTTTTCCGTTCCCCTCCGGTTGCCGCCCCCTAGTGAGGGAAGGAAGGGGGCAAAATTGTATTCCCCACAAACATTTTAATAACCGCTCAAAGGATTTCGATTTCATTTTCCGAGGAATCGAAATCAAAGGAATTCCGTTCAAAATTTCCCCCACTACAGTCCTCAATGAGGAATAAAAATTCACTCTCCCGCTTACACACACACATACATACAGACAATCAGCACTCACACGAACACATCACAGACACCACCACGAGAACAGTAACAACACCAGCAACAGCAACCCCGACGCCAATACCAGCAGAAGCACCCAACATCGCAGATACAGACTCCTGCAACCTTTAAAGCCATTCGAATTTCTCCATAAATCAGCGCGAGCACGCCTGCGAACTGCCGGCCCTCCTCGAGGCGAACAGCGAGGTCAGACGGCTGGAGCGAACAGGGCGGTAGGGCGAGAGAGCGGGAGACGACGCGGGACGTGGCGAGGTTCCAGCTGAAATCATTGGGAAATTTATGGAAATCGTAGAATAACTTTGAGAATAACGTCAACCGAAAATCGTTGGTTGGTTTTACATAGATTTCCACAATGTATTGCAACAGTTCCGGCTCCCCTCCTCCTCGCCCTCGCCCCGGCCCCTTCGCTTCATCGCATTTCGTCATCCGGGAAGGCGGCGGGCAGGGTAGGAGTCGGGGAACGGCCCAGGGCACAGCGGCGGGGAGCGAGGGGAAGCAACAAGCTCCTTGCGAACACACCTCGGGCTATAAATCGAAATACGTAAATAAACGTGGGGATGCGAAAGGTGAAAGGCTATAAAGTGCCCGGGGCCGACGAACGAACGAAGAACGACCGAATGGAAGGAGGAAGAGGAAACCAGGAAAAGCAGCACAAAATGTACAGTGAATAAGAACTACTAAAACAACTGCTCCGTCCGAAAGCTGGCTACGTAAAACACCTCGTCGAAGGTGGACCCGAGCGTGGACCAACAGCCTCGGGGGTCGACCGCCTGCGTGGTTGGAACCAATGATGGCACACATCGATGAAGGGTTTACTTAGTTATGAAGCCGGGAATTCGGTACCAGATCCCATCTTCTCCGTCTGGCTGGCGTTACTGGAAGGAGTTCGCTCCAGGGGCCTCCAGAGGCTCGTTCCGAAAACTATAATCAATTCCACGCCTTCGACCAGAGAGACCAAATCGAAGTCCACCTGGGATTTTCGATTCTCAATAGGTCCAGCCAAAGTCATCACCATCTCGTCGTAATCCTTTGCATATCGAAACGTTCGACTGATCTTTCAACCGAAATTCTGAAAGCCAGTTCCCACTAAGGCACTAACGAAGCAGTCCTCATTATTGTCTTCGCCGAAAAGGTCCCGAACATTTTCCACAAGGAAACAATTACTTTTTCCCGGAGATCAGGAAAGCGACGTCCGACTGGTAAATTGTTGTAGCTGATCCGGATTCGCTGCCAGGTCGACAGGTGTCGTGAGTGGGAGTGGGCTGACCATAAACAAACACATTGTGTTGGAATTTATTAGTTGTTGTGGCCTTTAGTTGTTATTTGGAGCCGTTTCTCAGGGCGATGGGCCGGCAACGCAGGAAAGGAACAGAACTGTGGGAGGAAAGACCGAGAGAAATGAAGGAAGCTCTTGAAATACTGGGCGACAACAACTTCTAAAGAACATCGAGAATGAATTCGTGGCGACCGGCAGAAGATCAATGAAGAAAAGAAACGATTCATTCGTAATAAATTTGGAAAATTTTCTTCATTCGAATTTTTTGTGCGTTTTTCTTGCCCTCCTTTCAATCCAACTGCAGCTGCTGAGGGTCCGGCAATCAAAAGAGAGCAGAAGAAAAAATCCCTAAACTTCGACCTCGTCATCAAAGCAATCAATGCGAAAATTGTGTTCGTTTTTGTTGCTCTTCCTGCGCTCCTCTGGCTGGCGTGGTTGTTGTTCTTTCCTATGTTGTTGTAGTTGCCGCTGCTCGCACTTTTCCCACCGCAATCTGTGATGTTCTTCATTATGAAAATTTTGCTCTGCGAGATAAACGCGAAGAATCCGGGAATTTTCCCCCGGCGTTCAACCGAATTCGCCGGTCTTTCGTAGAAAAATAATGTTGTGAAAATGTTCTGTTCAATGCTTAGTAGTTCACGAATTTTTATTGAAATAGCATTTCACGAATATTACGTCGAGAACATAAGTTCTTATAAACTCGAGATCTGGAAAAAAGAAAGAAAGAAAGTCATTACCAATCATAGTCAACTAAAATTAGACAGTGACATAAGAAATGTTGAATAAACCAATTGCAATGCATTGCGGGGAATTCGACTAAAGGGAAAACAAGGTTGTGGGGAAATCGGTGGAGATTTCTTTTAAGCGGGGATCCAACGGCTGATCTCGGTGCACGGAGTGCACAACAATAAGAGTAACAACAACAACAGCAGCAGCACCAGCTTCACCTGGAGCGACACCGAGAGCAAAATAAATACGAATATCCGAGAGCCGAGTCGAAAGCGGCGGCAACGCCAGAGAGCAAAAGGTGAAGCGCATGTGGGCTGAGGCGAAAGCGGGGTCGGAATCGGAATCGGAATCGGCGGTGGAGACGTTTTTTCGATTGCGATGATTTCGTGTCTGATTTTTTTGCGCTCCACCGCCGCGCACTCGCTTCGGATGGAATTAATTAAAATCCGTTTGCAAACAAACGAAAAAATTACCCCGCTGCACGGACACACAGGCAAACACACAAACAAACAGACAGATTTAACCCACACACGCGTACGACAGGTAGATGGCCGCGAACACATGCACACGACATGGACACGAACACACGGACGCAAATGGAGTCACGGGCGGACGCGGTCTCGGGCACGCTCGAACGCAATCGGACACCCTCCGATAATTATTCAATTCAATGATGAGCGAAATTAACGGTTTTTGCGAACCGACCGAGATCGGATTCGATCACCTCGCCGCATCCCCCGCCTCGCCGCCTTCCTGCATTCTCACCTTCTCGGATTTATTCAACGGCTTTCCCAATAAATAAAACAACCGAGCTCTCGGGGGCTGGGGACCAGGTGGCCAGGGTGTCCGTGGAAAAGCCCCACGAAGTATGTCAGCCATTTTTTCCGCAAGTGTCAGATTCGGCGCTCGTTGCCGCCCGTCGGAGGTGCAAATATTGAAATATCCCTTGTTCGCTGCAGGTTTGGAACTCGCTCTGCTATTTCGGGCATTTATTGCTGCCCCGAAATGCGGCTTCGGTGTTTTCGCTCGCCATCGTGGGGTATTCACAGAGAAGGGAGAGAGAGTGGGAGAGTGGGAGAGAGGGTCAAGTGGGTACAAATATGTGTTGGTGATTTTACCGACATGATTGACGAAATATTCCGGCCTGAGTCCCGGACGAACGATCGCAATTTAATTACTAGGTGAAGACTGCTCGCCTGGTTCGCCGGAGGGACCCGTCATCAAATCATTGCATCCCTCTCTTCGCCACCAGCTCTTCGAAGTCCCGGCCGGGCTGGATTTGGGCTCCGGGGGCCGAGATGCGTTGCAAAACTCGGGGCGCTCTCTGGCCCAGGACGCCGGTTGCTTCATCGGCCATCCGACTCGGATCTCGCCCAACTCAATTAAATGTAACGCAGCACAAAATCAAAACGTCCTTCCGGCCAGTTCAGGCCCTTTTCCTCCCTCGGCCGCCGCTCTAGGCCCGGACAGACGTCGGCTGTCAACGTCGCACGCACATTTGGCACATTTCGCTCGATCGAGCGAGGAATCAATCGACCAATCGATCGCTCCTCCGGCCTGCCGCTCGTTGCTCGTCCTTCCGCCCGATCTAGCCGTCGATCAATTTCGTATGTCAGCCGGTTGAGTGCGCTTGGGACACGCATGCAAATGACATGTTCGAATTTTTTGAATGAGCGCACAGGGTGCGTGTGTGTGTGCATGTAGGTGGGGTGGGGTGGGGTGGGGGAGGTGAGGCGACAGGCCTGCGTCGGAGTCCTTTATGAATTCATTAAAAAGTCGAGAGTTGACAGAGGCCTGACGTGGGCGGCTCGTGGGCGGGTCGTGGGCGGTGCATTCGATGTTCGTTTCGAGGCCCGTCACGATGGGCTCGACGAACTGAGGGAGCGGGAAGGAGGGAGGAGGAGAGAAGCAGAAAGGACAGAAAGGACAGACGGCTCGGGTCTCGTTTCCAGTCGACAACGATGGGACGCGTTCGAAGTCCCTTCGCTAGCCAGGGTTTTGCTCCATCTATGTTAACGACCCGGTGTCTCTGATGTCCTGTTTATCGCCCCTCTCCTTCTCACTGTCTTCTCGACTACCTCCCTCGCTCTCTCTCTCATTCGCTCTCGTTCTATGTGTCTTTCCCGTGCCCTTTTACGGCAGCTTCAGCTCCCGATTACCCGGATTTTATTGCGGAATTAAGAGTGCCTCCAAATGGGACTCCCGACCCCGCCCCACCTCAAGCCGTCCGCCACCACCCGCCCGCCTTGCGCGCAGTCAATGGCCGTCCTTCGTCCTTGGAGTCTAATCGCAACAATTTCATCTTAATTCGCGTCGAGAGGGCGGGCGGCCACCAAGGCATTCATTTGCATTGAAAGTCATGCAGTTCCGGGCAGTCGAGGACGGGCGCAGCGGGATCTCGGGGGGTTGATGAAGGGCCGGAGGAAGCTTTAGAAATTTGCATTTCGTATTTTTTCCCCTTCAATCGCCGCCCCCACTCGTTGGCTCGTTCGGATCTCGTTTTCTGTGATTTTCGTCATTGTTTCTTTCTGAATCTTTCTTTCTCGTTTTGTTCTCGCTTGTTCTGCCTTCTCCCTGGCTCTCGTGCGCCGCTGACCTACTTTGGCGCATAAATATTGACGGCCCTCTCGACGGAGGCGCCTCCTGAGGGTCCTCCACAGTAGCCGCAAGGCAAGGACTCTAACAATAGCTACATCAACGGCGAGGACATCGCCGGTCGAGCCGGTGCGAGTCAAGGACTCACTTATTTATGCATTCGTTTCTCTTCACGCTCGGCCCCCCCTCTCTATCGGCCGCTCCCCTCTCGTCCCTCGTGCAACTCGATCCTCGTTACACTTGTTGCCTACGGCTGCTGTCATTCGTCCTCGGCAGGAGTATCGGGGGATCCTGCATTTGTTATCTCACCTGTTTGTCTTGATTCCGATTCTGCTGTTGTTTCCGATTCCGTTGCTGTTGCTGTTTCTGGCTCTTTTTGCAACCATTACTGTTGTTATTGGTTCATGTTAACCTATTGACGAAGGGAAAAATATCTCCGCCAAAGGTTCTGAAGGAAAATTTGAACTTTTTCGCAGTCCCACAATTTCTTAATGATCGCTGCTACTGCGTGCGATTGCCCTAACAGCCGTTTGCAGACATGAAATTATTCCTTGCAGCCTTCTTCCTCCCGTCCTCCTCCTTTCTGACCCCTATCTTGCACTTTCCCTTTGGTTTCTCCCCGGCCCCGGTGCCGTCTCTGGTTTGAAGTAAATTATTTCGCAACCAAATTTCATTTCGCTCTGCCAACTACGTGCGCTGGAAATGTAATTCGCTCCACTGCCCCGAGACCGCGTTGCCGACCACCAGCGGGCTGGGCGCGAACCTGATGAGCGCCCGAGCGATTGGTGGCAAAAGCGACGTCTGCTCTCGGCCTCTGTTCTCAATTTGCTTACAGTGGCGGGAGCTCTTGCTCTTGCCGTCTCGTTCTCTCGGCCCCTCTCTGGCCCCGAGTCGAAGGAGTCTCGCGCCCACGTTGTTCTGGCGGTTGTTCCACTAGTTTCCATCTCAGCTGTTGTTGTGCGACCCCGGCTTCAGGCGCTGGTGGGAACTTTTTCTCGTTCTCACTTCTTCGATCTCTTTCGCCGCCTTCCGTACTCTTCGCTCGGCAGTTAGTGACGTGAAAACTTCCATCATTCTCCCCTTATTTTGCTCCCCATTCCTTCATTCCCTCCGTTCGCTCTTGAATAAGCTTTTTGGGAACCCGAGAACGCTGCCCACAGCCATCAATTAAAGTGAGCCGGAAGGCGCGGTCTCCGGTCTCCGTCCCTCTCCACCGGCCTCGTTCTCTTCCTGCGATATTCGAGCGCCCGCAACGAATGCTTGTCGATAGGTGTTCGTACCTTTGACTCGGTTTTCACTACTTCAGAAACTCTTTTCCACCTCGCCTTCAACCGACAGCGCTGTGTGCACTCAATTTGTTTGTTTGTGTGAAGCACACACTCTTCCGCACTCATTCCAACACCCTCGCCGAATCCCTCCGAGCATCTCAGCATCGGAATTCTCAGAATCTCCGGTGCTCCTGCAGCGAATTTATATCAATATGTAGAGTGAAAGTTAAAAAATTGTCACATCATTTTCTCTTTGTGTATTTCCATTGCAGTACACAATGACTTTAATATATATAAATAAAAATAAAATCATAATTATAGCCGATCACTTAATGCGAGTTTAAAAACTCGAACTTTGAACTTAAACGGTTGAACTTAAAACTGTTCAATTTAATTTGTGAAAAATGTCACAATTTTCATGCATTTTCTCAACACCTGCGACTGCCAAACTCACACTTCAGTAAATACGGCTTTTACAGCTGTGAAACCTTTTCGAATTTTTAACTTTTTTGTACGACTTGTGGACTTGTGGACCTCCCTCTCTCACTCTCCCTCTCTCTGGTCGAGTGCGGCGCATTTTCGCCCTTCCGTATCGCGACCTTGAGAAGTCGCACTTAAGAAGTGTTTCGATATCTGAAAACGCAGAAACCCATTCGAAGTGGGGAGGAGAATTCAGAAGACCATTTTCCTGAATATGAGAGAGAGCGCTGCTTCCATAACGAGCTCCGCGAAAAGCGCGTCGTTGAGTCTTCGGGTCGAGGGCCATCAGCGAATGCTTAGTTTATGGCGGTGCTTCAGGAGATCCCCCGCTATCAGCGAGCAAAGTAGCAACGACGAACAAAGTGGCATAAGCGTACAACAACAACAGCATCGCCTCCTGCATCCGAATTCCCTCCCGAGTATTTTCCCGCATTATGCAATTTGCAGCTTAGCGTCGGCAGCTTCCCGCAAACAGCAACACAAACAAAACTGCACCGAAGCACATCAACATCAACATCAACAACAATCCCACGTCTCCAGAAAGCCCACAAAGACACGCCGAGGCACACACACACAAACACACACACAAGCGCACTCAGAAGCGCCGAATGCAATCAACGAACGCCGGGCGGACGGACGGACGGTCGGGATGCGGCGCCTCTTGATTTCCCTCTGCTCGCGCCGCTTGTTTGTCTACTCGTGAGCGCTTCCGTTTGTTTGTCTTTCGCTCCGTTTCCGCTTCCTCTCCCTCTCTCTCTCTCTTTCTCTCTCTCTATCGCTGATGGTGGCTCGCTCTCGCTGTCTGTCTCTGTCACTCGCTCGACGATTGGCAATTTAAATGCAAAAAGATGCCATCGGAGATCGTCAATTTTCCATTAAAATTCCCGCTCACGTTCTTGACTCCCCTCCATCGGACTCCCGCTCTCCCTCTACCTATCCCTCTCCACATCCTCGCTGGCGTCTTTGTGTGTGGCCGCAAGAGGTTTTGATCCCTCTCCGCATCCTACAAGACCTCCTCCTGCCCGATGTGCTGGGGTTGAATTTAGTGCTAATGACAGTTCGCATGTCCTTTGCCAGATCCTGCGAATGAGTCCAATTCCGCATCCTTGTGTTGATCTCACTCCACACCATTCGTCGCCCTCCCTCGTCGCCCTCTGTTTCGCGCGTTGTGCTCTGCGAACACTGTTCCTAATTCTGCTTCCTCTCGTCTCGTTCCAGTGTCGACCGTCGCCGTGGAGGCCGTCCTCGGGCGCACCGCCTCCCTGCCCTGCGACATCGAGCCGGAGGCGAAGGACGACCGCGTCTACATGGTCCTGTGGTTTCGCGAGAGTGCCGGCAAACCTCTCTACAGGTAAGCGAACGAAAATTCTGCTCTCGAACAATCCAGGGTCGCCGAATTCTGTTTTCAATGCCATCGTTAATGGTATCAAAAGGTTCCGCCAGTGAAAACAATTTGGGATAATGATAACATTTGACCGACCAAATCTGGATGGCTCCGAAACCGACTCGTGGTCTGTTGTCTGGCCTTCTCGGAAAACAGCCACTAGATTTACACAAATTCAAAGACGGACCTCTTCGACATGCCTCTCAAAGCTTCTTAATAGAATGTAAACAGTGACTTGGAACTCCAGTAGAGCCCGATACCAGTAACGACCGCCACCCTTTCCCAATCTCTCTGACCACCTTTCTTCTGTTCTCCCCCCAATTCTCTGCCGCCTCATCGACAACGAGGAGGAACCCGAAATGATTCAGTGGAATTTCGCTGACGCCGTCTTCTTTATCGTCGGGAATCACGAATCGCTCTGAATCAATAAACGAAACGAGCGGCGATAATTAAAGATGGCACAGGCGCTACAATAACAACCAGATAAGGTGGAGGCGGCAGAGAACATTCCGATATTCTCGGGGCCAGGGATGAGCCGGCGTCGGGCGGAGCTGTGCAAATATTTAGCGAACTTAATTGTTTGGCCATAATTTATTTATTCAACATTAACCTGAGTCGACATCGCCATCGCCATCGACATCGACACCGACATCTCCCTCGCACGGCCGCCGGTCTTCGGCCCTCTCACACGCCACTCGCTCGCACCCTCTACGGCGGTGTCGGCGTCGGCGTCGGCGTCGGCGACGCTTTGTGTCTGCCTCGCTTTATTTATTTATAGACAGGGCGGTTGGATATGTCGCACATTATAAGCAGACATCGACATCGATATCCGTTTTGTCGTTTGCCAGATCCTCGCCAGATTCTTCGTCTCCACGCCAGGACGCGGACCCGGGCCCGGGCCCGGGCCCGGACCAAGGCCAGGATAAACAGACGGTCGTTATTTCCTCCTTGGTCCTTCCGGCGTCTTCCCCTCTGCGCCTCCCCACGAGGTCTGTGTGTGTGCGCGCTCAATTGAAAACGATAAATTGTCTTCCCACACACGCGCTAGACGGGGAAGGAGGCGGGAACAAAGGGAGAAACAAAGGCGGGAAGAATGAGAGGGATGGAAAGAGAGAGGGGGAGAGGGAGAGGGACGGGCGGCCCCACAAAGGACCTCCTCGCGCCGGTTCAAAGACAAAGACGGAGACAATAACGTCGACAGGAATTTCCGACTTCCTAACCGAGGTATCCGAAAGTGATTCTGATTCGATTTCCTTTTGAGTTACGCTTCGCCGGCAGGGCGACCTGCGCGCGGGAGCGAGCGGGGCGATGAAGGGCGGGCATGAGGAGCGCGAGGAGGAAAAACAACGACGAGACGCTCGCCGTGAGCAGCGAGTGAAGAGATGATGATGTTGATGGTTCCCAACAACAGTAATGACAACAACGACCGTAACAACCAGGACTCCAACAACGACGACTGCAACAACAACGACCGAAAGAACACCGACAACAACAGCAACAAACGTATCGAACGTGCAATAAATTACTTTCCGTTCCCTGGGATTTTCCCTCCTTTCGCCCTCTTTTCATTCCGACTTCGTCTCGCCCTCTCTCAAATAAAGTGTCAAAGCGAACACGTGTGCTCGATGTGAGAGCGAGGCCATGTGTGTGTGTGTGTGCGCGGAGGTGTCGGTGTCGTGGAAGCAACACCTCGTGGCTCGACGTTAGGGTCGCCGGATCCGTGCAACACGTCGCCGTGGCCCAATCGCAGTTTAATAAAGTTCTGGTTATTAAAACCGACTTTTCCCCCTCCCTCTGCCTTTCTCTCTTACTGCCCTTCATCACTGTGGCCTCTTCTGGTGATTTATTTCCTGCGACTCTCTCTCTCTCTCTCTCTCGGCTGGCGTTCGGGAGAATCTCTATTTCATGACTTCCTCTGGCAGCGAACGAACTGTTTCAGGTTTGGCTATTGGAGGAACTCTGTCCAATATCGATTAATTATTCCGTTCGCGAACTTCGATACAATTTTGTTCGGCATGGAATCAATTTATTTAAGCTTCTAATGGATTATTGCTGTGATTACATTTGCCGTTTTCCACGACGCCACTAAACGTCCATAAAGGTTTCATTAGACAAAGCGCATTTACTAAGTTAATTCTTATACAAATGGATTATGCAAACGAAATCTTTCTCCGAAACTGCATTCATTCGTTCACATTTTCCCAACACTCCTGACCCTCATTTATATTCAATCGCAGCTTCCTCTTCCTCTCCGTCCCGATTACAAAATCCTTCCGTTTGTCAGTGTCTTCTTCGCCCTGCCTCGTCTGATGGCCTCGTCCTTCGGATCATTTTGTCTCTATTGCAACCTGAGCTGGGTTTCTCCTTCTGCTCTTCATCCTCCTGTCTCTCTCTTTGTTCCCCGCAATGATGGACCTCCCGCCTTTGTTTCTGCCTCCTTCGGCCACTAATTCTTCAACAATAGCCCATTATTCAAGTGGAGGACACGGCTCCAGCTCACCTTTCTCTCCCTCTCTCTCTCTCTCCCGTTCTTGCTCCCTATCTCTCTCGATTACCTGTGTCCTTGGCAGCGAGCCCAACCCCGGGCAGCTCGCTCTGCGCTAAGCCTTTGCCGACGCCATATTTCATGAAGTATCACAACTAGAAGCAATAAAAACATTATTTTTCTATAATTCTTCCATTTCCCCAGCGCCCACTGCGCCGCTCTCCTCCTTCTTCTCCCCCCGTCCGCGTGTAAATCCCTAGAAGACGGAGCGAAGAATTATGGCGGAGATGGCATCGCATTTCCATTTCCGGTATCAATGAACTGAGAGGGCTGAGAGGGCGAACGCCACGCCCGCCGCCCTCGGTCGGTCGCCGACTCGTCGATGGCGACGAGGTCAGGACGAGTGCAGCAGAAGGACCTGCTGTTGTAGGCGGAGGCTTCTGCTTCTGTTGTTTGTTCTTGCCATAAATAAGAAATATGAATTATTCCCTGGCATATTTTCAGGCACCCGGGCCTTCGCTCGGCCGACACCGGTCCCAAGCAGAATGCGGGAGGACGAGGACCCGAGCCTACGGACGACCACCATAAATCGCTCCCAATTTATTGGCGTTTAAATAAAATTAGCATCGATTTGAGGGACGTGCGTGGATCCCGGGCGCGGCCGGGTGCGGCCGGGCGAAGGGTTGACAGGGCCGCTCCATAGAGATCGCCTCGCGTGCGAGATAATTCAATGGCGTTGGTCATTATTCTGTTTCTATTTTCAATTTCATGGTGAGTGGGCCGTAATTTATCGGTCTCGGTGAATCGCAGTCATTCGTGAACCATTTCGGAGTCCCATGTTTAATTTATGTCCTTGGCATCTTTTTCATCCGACTGTCCACCGAGGGACCCTCGACATCTGCCTTTATTTATCGCCATCTCCCGCGGACGCCGCACCAAATACAAATTCGCAGCAGTATCTTCTCGCATGCGAGAGCATTTTAAATGACTTGCGAATTCGCTTATTTATTTGTCCGGCATGAGGTGTTGATCAAAATTCGCATGCGATATGAAATGAACTCGTGGGCGAGAATGATTGATTCCACTTGACACGGACTGAGGCAATCGTCGCTGTTCCGGCGATGATTTACCACTTCTTCTTTTCCTCTTCTCCACCCTTCAATCATTTTGCCAGATTTCTCTGTCTCATTCCCACGCAACGCCTAATTGAAAGCCGGGGCTCTCGGATTAAAAGCCATCAGGCCAAGTCTCTTTAAGCCGCTTCGCCCTAACGATTTTGGGCCTCAGACAACAGAATGTCTCCGAGATGTGTCCTGCGGGGATGTGTGTGGGCGTGTGTGTGTGCGTTTATTTGTGTCGGCGTCGTGTTTGCGTGAGCGGGCGAGAGGAAAAGATAAGCTGCCGAACCGCAAATAGATAACGACACCCGATCCCGATCCCGCTCTGGGAAGCATCTGCAGGAATTCACCACGAGAACGGGTCTGTGGGTCTGGACGAGACAGTATTTCCAGACGGGATCTCCACGAGCTACGGGCCCTGGGCAGAGTGATTGTTTCGTCTGCGCGCAGAGCTTTTACAATCGACTAATCGCCTTGAGTGGAGCCGTAGAGCCGTTCAGGGAGACCCAGGCCGTTCCAACTGCTTGGCGATTGTCCCTGATCCTCCAGCGCGGTCCGCCGACCCAGACGATTGCATTCACTCCATCTCCATCTGCCCCGTCGCTCGCTCTCTCCGTATGGGAGCAGAGAGAGCGAGAGAGAGAGAGAGCGGCAGAGAGAGGTCGAGGCCGTGGTGGAGAAAAAGTCGGAGGAGCGAAAGCTTCATTTCAAAAGTTGTCCCGCCGCGCACGGAGACACTTGAAATTGCTGGAACGCCCCAACCACAAGAAGAAGAAGAAGAGAAGATGAATCGTCAACAGCAATAACCAGCACTAACAACAACAACAACTGCCGGAACAACGCAGAACAACCAAGGCAAACCACAAACCACTACCGGGAACAAAGGCAAAACATTGATTTTGCGTGAAGCAACAGAGACGCAGCAACAAGAACATGACGACCACTGCAACACGACGAGGGAGCAACGAAAGCCCAACAACAACGGCAATAACAACAACAACTTCATCAGACAATAGCAAAAAGACAAACGTGCACAACAGCGAGAAGAACAACGGACGACGGTGTGGGCGAAGAGCGGCACAAAAAATGGGCGAAATGGGCAGAGGAGGAGAGCGAGAGAGGCTGAGGGAGTGAGAGTGAGAGAGAGAGAGCATCTAATAAAGTTTAAAAGATTTTCCCACCAGTCGCCACCGTCGTCGTCCTCGTCCTCGTCGTCGACATCGCCGCCGCAGCTGCTTCCAAATGCAATTAAGTGGATTCCACTTGGGCTCGAGCGCGCGGGGCGGGGCGAGGTGACGGGCGGAAGGGCCGGCTTCTGCACCGGAGATGGGCGGGTCGCAGTCGCAGCCCCGCCAGGGTCGCGGTCGGCGGAGGAGATAAAGCACGTATTTTCACAGGTAACCCTCGAGCGGGCCGTGATGCGAATGGCTAATTTAGCTGATTGCGAGAAGCTTTCTTAACGCGCTCTCCTCTTCGCCGTCGCCTTCTTACTATTCCCCTCTCGCACACTAGGGCTCTCCGTCGTGGTTGTTGTGCTTTAGGTTGTGTTTGTTCGCATTGCGTTTGTTTAGCCTTCGTGTAGCTCGAGGTTGTCTCTGCAAATGAACTCGACCTGGGCGCAGGAAGGAGGAGGCCGAGGCATCTTTATTGGCAAGAACAAGCAATGGGATTCCTACCAACCCGACTCTCGCTTCTCGGCAATTCCCCCTTAGGGACGCCTGAGATCGGCGTCGAGGTAGCAGAAAGCGGCGAGAGAGAAATCGAGACAGGCAGAGCTCCATTCGATTTAATCGGCATCCTTCGCGCGAAGCCTGTCGTCTCCTAGGCACCGGACTCAACGGCATCCGGGGGGATTTCAAGGACCCTCGACGGTGGCTCCGGTCAACCGGTCGGAGGCCGTCGTTTCCATGAGCACCTCCAGTGAATGGGGTGGCTCGAGCGACCCGAGGGAGTTCGCGGACCGCCGCGAAGTACCCTTGACCCCTTTGGCTGCCCTCCTGGAGCGCCCGCCGCCGCCGTGATCCCAGCCCGATACCTTGACGATTGTCGTCCTGTCACTTGTGTTCTCTTTTGTCTCCGGCATCTTTGAATCCCCTTTGAATCCACGGTGAAAAATAAAAGTTTAATTAGTTTTCTTAGCCAGAGATTTCGACTTCGGCTTCCTTCTCTCTCGCCCTCTCGCTTGTTCTGCATCTATCTCGCGTCCACTCCCCCATCGGACGATAAATTAACAGACTGCGACTTTGTAATCCTTTCGCTGCTTCTTCTAACCGTGTTGTTGCTGCCACAAACAAAATGAACTCCGGTCGCCGGTCGTGCAGTGTTGCCAAATATTTTCGTTTCTCCCTCGCTTCCTCCTCTGCCTCTGCCTCTCCCCCTCACCCCTCTGTGCCTCGGTCTCTGAAGAGCAATTTCTTTTTGCGGTTTCTTCGCCCTCGCCAGGTTTTCACAGAGCTAAACCCCATTTTCACCCCCTCCCAACTCCCGAGCACACTCAGAGAAAAGAAAAATGCTTAATTAGTTCCAGGTTGGTTGGGCGCGAGGGTGAGGCAGAGAGAGGAAGGGCTTCCAGTGCTAGCTGAATCGACAACATGTAGTTCTCCCTCTTCCTGTTGTTCGCCTCCCTCTCATTGCAGCACAGGGAGTTTTTCTCTCGGTGTAGTGAATTTTCTCCCCCAATGTTGTTGTCGTTGTTGCCGTTGGGGGTGGGGCGTTTTTGGAGCACTCGCAGCGATTGCAATCGGCAACATTTCTTCCATCGACGACAGCGCGCGATGTCGCACGTCGCCCACGCCGCACTCGCTTCGACGACGACGACGGCGACCTCTCTCGTCCCCTGATCAGGAGGCGACGCCTGCTGAGCCGAGAGGACCGACGAGCGCTGCTACCTCTGGGCCGGGGTTTTAATTGCTGGCTCCGGTATTGCTTTTGGCCAGCAATCATTCATTCTGCAGTCGCTCTTGCTGTTTGGCTCGTCCTTGTCTCCTGCTCTTCTCTCCTCTTCTTCATTGTCCACTCCTGTCTTCCTCCGGCCGCCCTCCCTCCCTCGCCCACCTTTCGGGCGCTGCAGTCAGCGCTGCCATTTACATTTAATGAGACATGGATTGACTTTATTGGTTTTCTGGAATTTCCATCAGCAACCGCATCCCCCACATCCGCTGTCCATTGTCGACAGAGTTTTATTGCATTTGCTCGAAATATCTTAATTTTCATTTCGATCATCTCTCTCTCTCTCTGACCTTCTCTGTCTCTATCCCTCTCCATCTCCGCATCTATGTCTCGGTCTCGATCTCGGTATCGGTCTCGGTCTCAGTCTCGTTTCATTCTATTCTCGTGCCCTTTGACTGCTGCTTTTGCTGCACTTTCCACTTCGTTCGTCCCCACGAGCAGAAGTTTGATTGGAAAACTTGTTCGAGCGGTTCTCCCAACACCCCTGCCGCTCGCCCCCCGTTCCTGGTCTCCTTGCGAGCCATGGCGCTGTGACTGCGCGATCGGAAAATTACAAAGTGAAGTGAAGTGTGCGAGAGTGGCGGGAGGGCGGCCGTGGTGGCCCCTCGCTGCGACGACTGGCAGATGCACGTCTAATTAGTCCTTCAGGCAGTCGCATCCGTCAGCGCTGGCGCCGTTGGTAGGCCAGCTCCAGGCAGAGCTCGCTCCTAACGGGCTGACGACCGCGTCACGCCCTGACGTCCTCGCCAAATCACCTCCGGCTGGCCGGGCTGCAGAGGGCCAGCGTGGGAGGGCGGCCGGCTCCGACCCTCCTGAGCCCAGCGTCACGTGCCACGGGGCAACCTGTCGGTTCCTAATAATCCCATCAGCATCACCGCACTCGCCGGCCGGCGGCCTCTGCTGCCGTCGACCCACGGGCCCCAATCGATTGATCCTTCGCAGGAAGGAGAGCCCGCAGGACGTGGGCTCCTTCGGCTCGAATCGGACGAGGGTCCGGACCCGGCCAGAGTTGAGCGGGAATAAGAACAATAAAATGACACGACGCCCACACAGAGGCAGCCGGAGGCCTTCGGGCGAGGCACACGTTCCACAATCAAGGTTAATTGATTTTTAAGGCAACTTTGTTTGTTTGTTTGTGTCTGCCTTATTGTTGTTGATGTTCTTCTTCTGCGCCCTTCTTCTTTTTCGCTATTCAGCCTCTCCTCCACCTCCTGCCTCCTCCCTTCGTGGCCCCCTTGCTCTCTCCCTCTGTCCACAAGTTGCTTTATTTCCGTCGCACTTCGTTTATTGCCTCGAACTTCCACGTTTCACATTAAATTGTGCGTTTTCCCTCCCCGAAGTCCGCCCAGCCTCCTGGGGTCCCTCGTTTTCCCCATCAACGATTTTCCTATCTACATTTTCTTTTCTCTCCCTCTCTCTCTCTCGCGCGCTTTCCTTTTGCCGGCATTAAAAACACGTTACGCTCCTTGCGTGGAAAATTGTTTAGACGATCGGCTTCCCGAAGCCTTTGTTGAGCGTTTGTTGTTTTCCCCCCATTGTTGTTGTTGATATCGTTGGCGTTTTTATTATTGACATTGTTGTTGTTGCGCCGGAGTTGTGGGCGCAAAACGAATCAAGCTCGGGGCCAAGCAAAGTAAATGGGTTTCAAGTGCTGCCCAAGAGAAAACGAGACGGATACGAAATTTTCCTATTTTGTACACATGTTGTGTTGTCGAAATTATGAAAAAATTCGAAGTTTCCGCCAAACCGAGTCCTCGACCGCACCTCAAGCCTCTTACCATACATCGTTTCGCCACCGCGCCGACCCCAATTAACCAGGTGTTGATTGCCGAGGACTCTGTCGCATGCAGCCGCGGTGACTGCATGGCAACTCCTTATACGGTGGCGGTGGCCCGGAGAGGGAGAGGGGCTGACGTGGGAGCGAAACAAACACCTTCATTAAGCGGTTCCTGGAAGGCCGAAGGCGCCGGGACCGCCTTTCGCGGCAATGCAGCCAGCGGCCGTCAATTAAGGGCCGTTGACGTGATTCCAAACCCATCGGCGGACTCGGCTCGGAGCAGGGGCCCGCGGAACCGCCTCCCAGCCTCTGGGACGTCCCTCGAGAGGGCGTGCGCTTGCGAGAAACAGCGGTAATTAAACTATTAAATTACAAAACTGCAATAAACGACGTCGGCAATAAAAAGAACCGATTCGGACACAAACCGAAACCGGGAAAAAGCATGAAAATTACTCAAAAGGAAATCAATTAGAGAGGGGAACGAGATTTCCCTCTCCCTCGGTCTCCTCCTTTCTGACGGTTGATTCCCGCGTTGTTGCATGCGAAGGGAAAATTTGCCTGAAGGGGGCGGGTCGCCATCGTCTGGATGGCGTAGAAGGACGCGATCAGAGGCTGGGAGGGAGAGAGGAGTTCGTGCCGTCCGCACGTGCACAAGGTATGTGGGTCGAAGGCTTGAATTCCACGAGTTCGATTCGAAATTCCACGACTTTGAGCTGACACTGATTTTCCGTGATTTTGTGTTGAAATCACAGAATCGATTCCGAGTGGAGCTTGGAAGAAATGTCTACGACTAATGACAGCCTCCCACTCGCCAGGACCTGAGCTCATTAGGCCTCCTCTGTGGAAGGCCGGCGGACGACGGTCCAGGACCTCCTGGCCTTCTCTCTGGTCGCAATTAGGCAGAGGGCAGTTCGACGAGCAATTAGTCGGGCGGGTCGACTCGACTCGACTCGTGAGCCCTCGGCCGCGTGCTTCGTGACGGTTGCATGATGCGGCCGCGAGCTCTCGACAGGCCCAAGGGCCAGCATTTATCGCTCTGGGGCAGGGCTCTTATTACGCCGGCTGGGGGGAGCGGCGGGTCGGGTCGGGTCGGTCGGGAGCGAGCTCCATGCGGCTGGGGTCGCATGCCACAAGTCGGTTGCATGACAGACAGGGCGACGAGTTTCGAATTTCGGTCCCTGCTCCGGCTGGCAGGACGCAGCCAGCCGCGAACCGCCCTCGTCCTTGGGCCAGAGCGAGAGCGAGAGGCAGGGGGAGAGAGAGACGCGAAGCCGGGCGCAGTGAGCGAGGAATTGCGTGTCGCTGGCAATTTTTGGGGCGTCCGACAAACCCGCCCCCCGCCAGCCAGAACCTCGCTTGGAAACAACAGCAACCATGAGCAGCGAAACTCGAAGAACTCGAAAAACTCTCGCCGCGCCGTGGAGGGCGCAGAGGGAGCGAGTTAATGAAAGCTTTCAAAGCTTGGCGAACTCTCAAGCGCAGGCTTTTGAGGAAGTTTACAAGTTGTTGAAATTCGGGTGAACTCGTAATTCGAAACGCAACGTCGTACGGTGTGCACAGCGGTCAGGGGTGGGAGGGGACTCGATGGAGGGGGGGGGGCGGTTTGTGGGGCCTGAGGGGTCGCGACAACATGGGGCTTAATTTAAGGCAAGCAGGTCCTCTGCTCACGTCAGAATCATATGTCGAAAAATCGCCTGTCGGCAGTCCTCAGAAACGTGGCAGCAACAACAACAACAGCAACAACAACAGCCACTTGAAAAATAACAAATTCCACCATAATGGCGACCCGAGGAAGAATTCAGGCACCAACAAATACAACGGTAATAATGAAAAAATATTCTCAAAGAATTATGATGCAATTTTCACACAACAAATTACAACAATAAAGCGAGGTGCCAACAACAATCAGTGACAGGCAGAGAACCCAGAGCAACTGGGTGCGGAAGCGGAGGCGGAGGCGGACGCGGAAGGATGAAAAAGGACACCCTTCAGCAATTTTTTCGATCCCTCGTCACTCGCCCACTCGTTCTCTATCGCTCGGAAGCATTTTATTTGTTATTTATTGGCAACCGTATCGCCGTCCGTCCCGCCGTCGTCTCCTCTCCTCCTCGCTTCCGTGCCGTCGCACGGTCCAGTTCGTCCCCAATTGATCCCTCGCGTCTGGCAATTGATCCCTCGTCCGCAGCGGATCAAAAACACTGACATTTCTCTCTTATTCATACGTTACAAAGGCAGCGGAACAACAACTACAACAAGAGTTCTCCCAGCAGCAGAAATCGCCAACTATAAAAACAACAACAACAACAATGGCGATATTCCACTGCAACAACAATCGCCAAGGACAACGACCAAACGGGCGGACGAACGAGCGGACGAGGAGCGAGGAAACAAAAGCAGGAAGAGGATAAAATTTCCAATTTTCTCCTCTCAACATCAATAGTTACACCTAAGGAGGGGCGGACAGAGGGCGGTGGGCGGTGGGCGTGGCTTAATATTGCAACCTTTTTAGATTTTGTTCACTTTTCATAAATGTATCAGTCCGTCCCCTGTCCGTCCGTCCGTCCGTCTGTCTGTCCGGTGTGTGCGAGTGAGGGTGTGCTTGTTGTTGTTGTAATGTCCTGCGTCCCACTGTCAACCCTTTTTATTATTTATATTTCCCGTCCACCCCACCTTCAGTCCTCCGCCCTCTGGCCTCTCGTTCGCCTCATCTCCATCCCTCGGTGGAAAATTTTCCCATTGGACGTTTCCGCTGCTGTTTGTTGCTGGTTTCTTTGCTACTGTTGCTTTGGATGCTATTGTATTTGCCGTTGTAGTTGTTGTAGTGGTTGTTGTTGTCGAATTCACATAATTGAAGCCAACGCTTTGGCAGCACTTAAATTGTCGCTTCTTTCGTTCCCTTTGACGCGCGTTGTCAGAAAATGCGGCCAGGACAGCGGCTAACGAAGGACGTGTTTCGACGGATCCATTGACCGCTGAGCTCCCCCCCATTCGTCCTGCGCCCATTGTGCGAGGGTGTGCGCGTGTTAACTGTGGCTGCTCGGGCACGACAATCCTGGCGCTTTGTTCGACTGGCCGCTGCCGCTGTCGCTGCCTCTGTCTCCATCCATGCCATGCTCTGAGGGGCCGGGCAGCTTGGCATAAAACCCGCCTCTTGTCCCGGGTAGCTCGAGGACAGGGAGTGGGGTCGGCGGTGGATGATGGAGTCCTTCAGGTCGAGCAGTCTGCAAACCATCAGCTCTCTGCACTTCAATCTCGACTTTGGGGTTCCCGCTCGGTCCACCGACCGCACGGAGGGTGGGTGGCGGAGACCCATTGGCCCGGTTTTAATTATTTCCCGCACTTTCTCTATCGCTTCTATCGCCAACGCACATAACCCCCCCCCCCCTCGCGAATTTGGACTCCCCCCACCACCGCCCCCGCCCGTTGCGCGCCCATAAATTACGTTAACCCCATTTAATCCGGTCATGTGACCGACCGCGCAATCGCCTGCCGACGCAGGGCCCTCCGCGAGCGATGAGTAATCCTGGGGCCGCGGGCATGCCGCGTAATTAGCTTAATTAAAAAAGAGCAACAACAACAATAACAATGAGGAAAAAACGAAAACCCAACGCGGTGTCGCCGAAGCAGCGACGAGTGGAGGAGGGCGGAAGAAGAATCGGAATGGGCCGAAATTTGAGGTCGAAGTTGTCTCAATTTAAGACACAGGTCTTAAGAGCATCCTGGAGCCATGTTTAATTTTCGAATACAAAACGGAGAGGAAAAAGAAATGAAAACAAAATGGAATTCAAGCTCCCCGCTGCAGCCTCCGGCCCTCGACCGCTCCCCAGCGACCCCTCTGCCTGTTTCCCCACCCTCCAGCACTCTCTTCGCTCCGCATCCGTCTCTCGACTCGCCTCACAAGAGCCATTGTTTACGCCGCATTTCCCGAGGCGCTTCGGCCAGGAAGCGAGGACCCGGTCTCCGGTGCCCTCCCTGCGGCGCTGCACCCATCCTCGCACAGGCGCCAACCCCGCAAGGGTCTTCAGCGCAGCATTAGCTTCGAACTGGAAAATAAAAAGTTTCCACAATGAAATGAGCGCCCGGAAAAACGCCAACGACTGGCGGATGGACGGACGAAGGACGAAGGACGGCGAAAGGCAGGAAGGAAGGAAAGACGGAGAGAAGGAGAGAAGAAAGGAAGACGACGGGGAAGGGAAGCGAAAAGGGAGCCAAACGGAAAGAGGAAATCGCGTGGGAAAATTTGAGGAGGATCTTGGAATCACAAAAGAAAAATAGACCCAAGCTGAGGTGGGCTGGGAGTGCGGCGGGCGCGCCGATGACCAAGGAACGGACGCAGACAGAAGGACGAGGCGGCAGAAGACAAGAGAGAGATTGTTTAAACAGTTTTCGTTCCCCAAACAATTAGTTAAGTTTTATTTATTTTGCGTTAATTGGAAGCATTTTATCTTCCGCTCGAACAGAACCCGAGTCAAATGAGCAAGCGAGAGAAAAAGAAGGAAAACCCGACGCAGCAGAAAGGATGGAAATAGAACAATGGCGAAAGGAGAAGGTCGCAGAAATTGAAGGCGAAGGGAATATAAAACAGAGCAGAAAACCGTGAATTCCCCGGCTTGAAGACCAGGACTTCTGTGGGCTCGAAGGATTTCCCACTGAGTTCGAGGCATCGGGAGGTTCGTGGAGCAGCCAAGTGAAAATCCGCTCCCTAATCAAGAGAAGGTTATGGTTATGGTTTTGGCCACGTTAGCAATCCACACCACACGACATCCGTAGCCGTGTGTAATTGAGTGATCTTTGTATTTCCACCGCCGAACTTCCAGTCGGACCGGGGTCCACCAAGGCCGCGCGTCGGACACGATTGCACAATGGGCAATAATCGCCATCAAGAGTTAACAATCGGCCATTATGGTAATTGCGCCCAGGGCCGTGTCCCGGCGACGCCCCCACTCGGACACGGGTCCGCAGCTTTGTACTTCAATTAACGGGGTCGTGAACTGATTGAGCCTTCGGTTTCAATTAAAACTCGTGTCGTACAAAACGGCCGACCGCACTCCGACCACGTGTAACAAATTTCCCAGTGAATTACGTGATATTTTTTATCGACCAAAATGCAACAATGAACAAAAAAAGGCACCAAGAACAATGAAATCCATGTTCGACAGACTTGAATAAATTTATCATGACATTTGGTGAAACATGTTTTTGCCATCGATGATAAACTCGTCACGAGTGATGCGAAAACCGCATTCGCAGCCGCACCCCCAACGGAAAAAGTTCGTGTTCCCTGGGGAATCCGAGGGCTGCCAAGGGAAATGCAATAGAAATAAATAAGTGGGAGCAAACGCAACTCATTAAATTTGGACGAGATTTGACCGAATTTCATTTATTTGCACATATCTGTAAATTGTTCTTAATTTGAGAAAATTCCAAAACTAATTTCGATTGCCGAACATTTCGAATTAAAAACATAGAACCCGACTTTAATTAAATTCAATTCAATTAAACATTTTCCCAGTGTACCACACAGCATGCGGTTGTATGCGGGCGGCGCCTATGTGAGTGTGGGTCCGAGTGTGTGTGTAAGTGAGTTTGTAGTGGACATCGTTTTCGCATTACAATGACAACAGTGGCCATTTGAACCGTAAATGCAAGAGTTGCCAACCGCGATCCCTCTCGCACCTCAACCACCTGCCCCCTTTACACAACAGTCCGAACTTGTGTGACGGACAATTTTTAATTTCGTTTTCTCAATGCAATTTTCCCGAAGTGAAAAAGTCATCACGGTATGATTGGAAAATTTTTCAAATAACATTATCTCAACAATAGCCATAATAACGATAACACTATTATTGAAATTTTAATTAGAGCCGTCTATGCAAAATCAAAAACCATTATAAAATCGATCAAACGATATATTGGAACATTCAATACGCAAAATTGGATTCCCATTGGACTCCCATTTGTCGAATTTAATTTCGCATGTGGTTTCCACTTGATTAGATGTGGTCTTTTATGGCTAGAGTATTTCAGTTAATGTTGCAATTTTTTTTCCTAGTACGTGATTTCATTTCCACTTTTTTGATTATGTTAGTTGAAATGAAATTCTACTGAAACTAATTTGAAGTCATGTTTTCGCCTGCTGTGCAAACGGCATTTGGAAGGATTTCCCGTTACTACAAAGGACTGCCTTCAAGCCAATCGCCAACTGGGGAGGCGATAGGAAACGACTTCTTATACATCATTGACAGAGAGTCGACCTCGTCGCGCTCCGAGGGCGGGCGAGGCCGAAACTCGAAGCACTTTACAGGGATCGCCTCCGCAGCGGCGACAGAAACAAATCGAACTCGGCGCAGTTGTGGTTGATCGGGCCGCAAGGGTCAAGGCCAGGGCGGGAAGCCCCGGAGCGACCTGGCCAGGATGGATATTGAACTGAGCCGTTGACAGTGGGACGGATGATGGAGGTTGGTCGTCATGGTACAGTGGTTCGGTGCAGTCACATGACGAGCTGAAGCATGGGATTCAGAATGCCGTATCGTCCTGCAGCCGCACTACTGTCGCGGGCTCAAGGGAGAGCCGGACTAGGATTAGGAATAGTTTTTGCAAGTCGGTCCCCTGAGAAAGGTGCTAATGCCATGAGGAATTTCGTTGTGCAAAGCGCAGTGTGCTTCTGAATTAATAGGGGATCTGGTAGGATAACCTTAATCCTCTCATCATTCCACCTATATCGAGTCCATCGAAGTAATCAAAAGTAATTCATCATAGGAATTTCGCGGCAATCGTAATTTCCCCTGGACAGTTCGGCCCCCTCCCTGGCCGGCTTTTGACACGTCTTCGTGGGTTCAATCCGGCACACGCGCTGACCACTGGAGTCGTCGACAAATCTCCGGAATTAATCTACTTCAAATTAATATGCTTTCAAAATTACACACCCACGAGATTAGGTCAGAGCCCCCTGTCCGGTCACGCACCCGGGGCGGCGGCGGCAGGACCCCGGGCCGCGGCAACAGGAGTAAAAACAAAAGCACAAATCATTGTAGCAACAACTGTGGCTGCAAGAACAAAGGCAATCTCATTTGAAGATATCGCCTTCTCGTTCTCTCTCTCTCGGGGTTTAATTACTTAAATTTATCACATGACCACGACGACTCGCTCGCGACCCGGTCCCTCGAGGTCGTCGTCGTCGTCGGTCTTGAAGACGGCCCAGAGCCCAGAGCGACGAGTGGAGAACGAAATTCACACCCACTGAGAGGGAAGCCGGGAGAAGGAAAGCCAGCAGAATGCAAAGCGACGAGAGAACCAGCAGCACGAAGCGAGAAAGAAACGAAACGGGACGGAAAGTTAGGGCGACAGAGGGAGAAAGCGAACGCCAGCGACTCACCACAAATGACGACATCTTTGTATCGTGATAAGCATAAGAAATATGAGGGCAGGATATAAATTGTGTCAGCGGAGGAATGATAAAAAACCACTTAAAAGCACGAACAATGGGAGCGACAGAGACGGCGAGCGAGAGGGAGATCGCACCACGGGCGGCGACTTGGCAGAAGCAGGAGAAGGACTAGGGTGGCAGGCGCGCAAGGACGATGGAGCCATTAGCAGGTTGAGAACAATGCGAGCTGGATGAGCGGACGAATGGGAGACAGACAACGAACGGACGGACAGACAACGGCTCGACAAAGATAGCGACAGGGAGGAAGTAAGCGAAGGCCGTGAGAAAAAAATTAGCCGCGTGGAGAAGGAGAGGTGGTGGCCGTCGCGGAGGAATCGCGCTGAAAAGTTCTCGAAGACATTTTTCGTCCTCCACACAGTCCTCGCCGATCGTTTATCTGTCGCTCTGCGTGTTTCTCTGTCCTCCGTCTGTCTGTCTGCCTGTCTGTGTGTTTGTCCGCTAGTTCATCGGCATGTTTTGTCGCTCTCCGCGTCCGTCCGCCGGGCGATGCATTGAAGTGCGATTATTTGCCATTATTCGCTCATTAATAATTCTTATCAGCCGCGAATCCCGGCGAAGAGCCAACAGACGAATAAATAAAGCTTGTCTGGCTCGGGGGGCCGGAAGGACGACCGACCACCAATTGAGGGTGAAATTAATATTTCTTTCTCATTCCCTCTGCGCTCTTCTCGTTCCGCTTTCTCTCTCCAACGCTTTCTCTGCGCCATGGCCTTAGTGACGGCTGCGGAAACTTGAGGAAGTCGTCGTCGTCCGTCCGTCGTCTTTTTTCCTCCCCATCGGTGGTTCCTTTTGCAAATGTTCCGTTTTACATTTTTCGCCGACTGCTGTGGGCGAGGCGGAAGGAAGGCGAACGGGCAGGAGGAGGAGGAAGAGGAGGGGGCGGAGGCGACGGCGACGGCAGCATTGTTAATGCGGGAGTGAATGATGTCGCCCGCAAATGCTTTAATGTCCTCTCGCGCTGGCCCTCTCATTATTGGTGTTGTTGGCGCCGCTGCTGTTGCTGCCGCGTGTCCTTGGGGTACGACGGTTGTCGTCGTCGCCTCTCGCCCTCTCTGTGGGTTGACAATTGAAAAATGTCCTTAAAAAGCATGGCGGAGGCGGGCTGGGATGAGGGGAAACATTTTTATGCGCCGAACATAAGGACTCCGAACATTACGGCGTCGAGAAACCGCACATAAAAAGCAACAACAGAAATCATACGCCGGTTCGCTCGTCCGTCCTTCCCCTCAGCCCCCGGCCTACCGTCTTCGGCACTGCTTGTCAACCGCCTTCGACGGCCAACTCCCACACAGGATGTGCTTCGTTCCGGGGTTTGTCCTCGTCCTGCTGCTAATGCTGGTTGTGGTCCGTGTTTTCCCCTCATCCCTTGCTCCGGTTTTCCAGTAGCTCCTGCGTCGTCCTCCGCTGGCTTTTGTTTCGGCTCATCAAATCGCCTGCTATCGTCCTCTCTCTCTCTCTCTCCCTCTGTCTCCGACTCGGTCTGTTCTGACCAAGCGAGGCGACGGATGAAATTGTTCCTTAAATCTGGTTAAGTTTATTGCATTACAATTGAGCTGTGAAATTCAAATTCAATTGTTGTCCTTCATCCTTCGGCGTTTTGTGTTCGCCCTCCGTCGTGTTTGTCGTCGGCGACCGCGTTAAGCCCTCATTTCGCTCCATATGCCTGTTTAATGGCTAACTGCAGTTTCGGATCTTCTGGCTCTGGCTGGTTTGTTGCGATGTTTGCGATGTTTGCGATGCGATGGGCAGTGGTGGTGGGAGGAAAGAGAAGCCAACGGGGGTGGCGGTCGGGAGATTTGGATGGCATGGCGAGAGACACGAGAGGGTGAACTGGTAGTACAGTAGTTGTGACATTCTTGTAGGTCGATTAGAATGTGTTAGGATGATGTTTAGGCAGTGCATTTAGGAATTCTTGTGGTGCCAGGCTTAAAATAAAACATACGTATGAGAAGGTGAAAGTATTACCAATTGTTGTAAAACATTACAAACGAGCCACGTGTTGCTAATTGTCCGGCAGAATTCGTTCAAGGGCTGCTAAGCCCATTTTTAGCTCTATCGATCAGCGCCGAACCAACCAAAGTGCAAGGGCTAGGAACAATAACAAAGTGTGTGTCGGGGCTGTTGCTCGCGGGCTGTCGAGTGCGACGTAAAGACGATCCGATCCGCACGAGGGTTGCGACGGTTAAGTGCCGACTATTTGCAGCGGAAAACGAAGAAACTGATCTACATGCATAACCTCTGTATAAAAACGGTCGCCGGAAGGTCCTCGAACTCAATAATGCGGTAATAACCATTCGCAGATGGGCTCATCTTTCAATTGCTCCTCTCTGGCAAGCCCGACCGCTCTTGCGCCCCACCCCTCGCGCCATCGTCGGTCAGGCGAACCGCAAATTTGTTGCCGATGAGAATTTACGGACGCTCTTATTAATGGCAATAATTAACAGTCGCGCGGGGCGACCGAACAAGCGAGCGAGCGAGAGACAAACAGGGAGTGAGAGTGAGCGGGATGGCACGGCCATTTGTCTGTCCAACTGTCCACCGGGCTGACCATCTGTCAGGCCGAGCTGTCACGGTCTCGCCTCGGCACGAGTCTCGTAATGAACATTTCGCAGCCTCCGACAGCAGCTCATTACCGTTGTGCCCGACGTTAACTCCGTCGATTAAAATAATTCCCTGGCTGCGTTCGGCCGAGCTGGGCCGGGCTGGGCTGGGCTGTTGTTGAACACTCGGCGAGGTCCTGCCGCCTCAGAGGCATTTAACGAGATCCTTGGCGCGAATCGCTCCGCCAGTCGCAGTGGTCGCAGTTTTAAACTCGTAATTGCCGATGATCCGTCTGCATTTAAAATGGAAATTTTCACATTTTAATGTTCTCTCGTTTTCCCGCCTCCCTCTTCATTTCTCCCGCAGCTTCGACGTCCGGGGGCGGCCCTTCGAGAAGGCCCTGTACTGGTCGGACACGAACTCGTTCGGGCCGCGCGCCTACTTCGTGACCAACAAGCAGCCGGCCAAGCTGACCGTCGACAACATCCAGCTGGACGACGAGGGGGTGAGTGAACGCCTCTCTCTCTCTCTCTCTCCCTATCTCTTTTCCCCTCTATTTCTAATGATTACTCACTGTCCTTCTCCTGCCCAGGTCTACCGGTGCCGCGTGGACTTCCAGAACTCGCCGACGCGCAACCACCGGATTAACTTAACGGTCATTGGTGAGTATCGACCCCCCATTCCCACCTAACCAAATTCACCTCGGAAGCATCCAAACTCACATTTTTCACATTGTTCGCTTGCCAGACTTAATTTTCCACATTAAATTTACCAGACCACATCATGCCCTGATACAGCCCTTCTCTACGCACCACATTAATCTCTCCATCTCGTTCTCTGTCTCTCTTCTCTCCCCTGCAGTTCCTCCGCACCAGATCCTCGTTTACGACGCCTCCGGGCGCGACGTCGCCGGCGCCGTGGGTCCCTTGCTCGAGGGCGATAACATCGTGTTGACATGTGAAGTGCGTGGCGGTGAGTACAATCGATCCCCCTTCCAACACCAACACCAACCCCAACCCCCACCTCCTCTCCACGCCTCCCCTGCCCTGACCTGGCCTCCCTGCACCTGCCGCCCACCCTGTTCACCACGCCATTGTGGGATTTTATGCGTTTTAAGAGCTTTTCATAAACTTCCCTCGATCTCGCCGGCGCGTCCCTCGTAAATTCTCAAATGAGCGAGGAGGAGCGACGGGGGGCGGGAGCGAAACAAAGAAATTTCTGCGTCGGAAGGATGTCACCCACCCCCTCCCTCTCGCCATCCCTCCCACCTCTACGCCTTGCTTGCTCGGCCCTCCTTGGGAGTGCAACAATTTCTCGCCACCGTGACCCGTAGGCATATGCGAGCTCATAAATCGTTCGCACAAAAACATAACAAGAACAAAGGAACAATAACAAACGACTCGCCGCCAGCCCAGCCCAGCCCAACCCGGACCACACGCCCCAGACCAGGCCAAAGCCAACCGGGTCCCTGAGGTGAAAAAACCGCCAACGCGAAAAAACGCACGAGAATCGTTGAAAAATTATGGGGATCCCTGAACTCCAACCGAACCGAACGGGAGGCGCGGGCGGTGCCGTGCGGTGAGGGTTCAGGTGGACGTCTTGGAGCACGGGAGAAAAATGTCTTTTATCTGCTCCTTCGATAAATCATCATCCGGCCCTTCGTCGTCCTCGTCGTCCTCGTCGTCCCTTCCAGGCGTCTGCATTTTCTTTAAAATTCAACCACGGCAGCTTCCGCAAGAAGTGATTCTCAGCCTCCCGTCTCGCTCCCTCCCATGTACTTTTAAAGGGTTTCTGGCGCTTTAATTGCCCGTGGTTTTTGCCCCACTTCCTTCCTTCCTTCCTTCCCCTCCTAATCTTTCGGCGCCCCTCCGATGACTTCTTTTCGCCCGCCCGTCTCTCACTCCCTCGTCTCCCCCCTCCGCGCCAATTTAAGCACTTATTCAGGCTGCCGAAAACAATGCATTCGTAATTTATGATCAAATTAATAACATTGACGATGTTTCGAGGCCCGACGACGACCTGAAGGTGACCCGAAGCGGGGGGGGGGGGGGATGGGGTGGTTGTCGGCATAGGAGGATGGAAGGGGAAAAAAGCCTTCTCCGTTCTGGATGGCGTCCGTCCAGCTGGCCCGATGCTGCATACGTTACGAAGGCCATTAAGGCGTATCGAGATGGGCGGGCCTGCTGGACCGAACCCTGTGAGTATTTGTGACCCTCGCTCACTCACTCTCGCACACTCGCATCCGTTCCCTCTCACACGTCGTCTTCACACGCACACACGCTCACACATTTATCGGACATCCTTTGTTCGTGGTCGCTCGCGGTCGATGGTCGGGGGCGGGACGGCGGTCCGAGCCCGGCCCCTCGGGCGTATTTAGAAGAACAATGACATCCATTGGAATTCAAGCGTTCGCCGGCGAGCGAGACAACGCACAAGGACACGGCGAGCGAGATAGATAGAGACAGCCAGGTCGAGACATCGTGACGGAGGGCCGGCGGTCGGTGCAGAAAAAGATGGTGATAATAAAGTAATTTTTCAGCTCGGGGTGGACGCGGCGAGCGAGGGCGGAAAGGGGCGAAATCATTTTATCAGAGCGAAGCACGCCTTGCGGAGCGGGAGCGGGAGTGGGTCAGGCGGAGTTGGAGCGGAGGTCGGCCATCGATTAAGAGTGAGCTGGAAGGCCTGATAGGCTGGCTGTGCTGTGCCGTGCTGTTGCTCGTGGTGGACGAGGGGCGCCTGTGTGTGCGGAGTTGTTGGTGGGCCTGGGTCGGTGAGGGGCGGCGACTCGAAGGCCCATCGAAACTAATAAGCAAGTGATTAGTTAATTGTTTCGATCGCCGTTGTGGATGATGATGATGCCTCGGCTTAGGAAGTTCAGCCGGTTAATATTTTTCCCATCAACTATTCTTGATTTGCTCGACATCGAGATTGTCCTGTTCTTCTGGCCACTCGGTAATTCATTGCACTCCCCCCTATTAGCCAACCATGTGTCTTGTTTTCCGCCCTAATGCACTTCCCTTTCGACTGGCGTAGTTTTGTGAATATTTCCTTATGGTAGTTGTCTTAAATATTTCTGAAATTCCCCAAATTAATTTTGACAACTTCCCCCGCTCTCCTCACACACTGGCCTGCAGCCCACCGACCCAGTCCAGTCCAGCCCGGCCACCACCCTTTGCGCCTAGGCTGCTCCCTCGTGTGCATGCAGATGTCGGTCCCGATTCCGACGGCGGCCTCCCCTCCTCGTCCTCTTCCCTGCCAGGCCATTGTCTTCGCCGTCCTCTCAGCGCTGCCGTCGTGAGCCGCCTTGTCGTTGCCATTGCCGTTGCCGTTGCCGACGTCGGCGGGTCCGGAAAATTTGTCAAATTCGTCCCACTGGGCAGCATAAATTTTAATTATGCGCCGAAATTTCCACAGAACCCCGTCCAGACGACCTTTTGCGAGACAAATTGGGAAATTTATAGTTTTGTTTGTGCGTCGACAAAAGGACCTCCGGCTCGCCACCCGTCCTCCGGCCTTGCCTCGGAAACCGTGTCTCGGAGAGGAAGAGGGGGACAGCACGAGAGAGGGAGAGAGTGTCTCGTGAGACCTTTGATTAAAACTTTGTCAAAGTTTCATCGAAAGGAGCAGCGGCTGGAGCAAACGAAAAGGAGGAGACCAAACAAGAGCAGATAATATTTCGTAGAAGACTTTGTTTAAAGAGTTTCGTGATTTTATTAAAAAAGTTCACTTTTTTCCCTCTTCCTGCTGGCCTGCTGGGCAACCCCTATTTCAGCATTTTCTCTCCGTTTGTCCCACTGCAACTGTCTCTTTCTCCACCTCATCGGCTTGCCCTACTCTTGACTTCCTCCCACACTGCATTGCGCAAATCTGAGCGTCGGGCTTAAGTCGTCTCCTTGCGACTCGATCGCAATTGTCGACAATTAGACAGCAAAATCGCAATTAAACCATGTATATCTGGGCTTCCTCTCTCTCTCTCTCTCCCTCTTCCCGTCTGTAGGTTGTCAGGTTTTATCTTAACATGTTACGAAGAACATCTCATTGGTGAAAAGAGAGAAAAAGAAATCCGAAGATATGAAAGGGATTGAGAGAAGAGCACAGTGACAGACAGAAGAGGGGAGGCAGAGACAGAGGCGAAAGCTGAAAAGGATGGTGAGGGAGAGAGGCAAAGATGAGTCGACCGACAGCGGCTTCTCGACAACGAATTAATCTGACAAAAATCTTGTTGTGCGCAGCAACATCAGCGTATGTTGCAGCAACAACTGTACCAACAACAAGACATTCATTCGAAAGCCACACATGTGGCTGAAGCCCAGGGGAAGAGGGCAGGCACAAAGGGAGAGAAGCAGACAGGGAGATAGAGAGAGAGGTGGCGATCGAGTTCCGAAGAGAGTCCTTAGCGTAGAAGTTGCAATTGGAGGAGTTTCGCTGGAGTGGGCGAAGGAATTCGACAGCAGTTGGGTGCAGACCAGGTCGTCGAGAGAACGGAAGGCGACAGTCCTTGAAGGTCGAACAGGAAGCGAGAAACAATTGACGAGGAGTTTAGTTAAATGCTTCTGACAATTGACCAGCGAAGGGCAGAGACAGACCTGGGAGTAGAGGGCGAGGGAGGCACATGAGGCAGCCAGGGGTTTCGCCCTTGGCTGCTGCTATCGGAGAAAGAGTTCTCTGAAGGAATTTCCATCAACTTGCTTGCACTTCACCTTCTTACTACGTCTATTCTTGTGCTCTCGCATTCTGTCGGGAATTCCTCGAATTCCTCGGGCTCGGGGCCAGAAACTCGTGAAATTTCGGCGCAAATGGCGCAGATCTCGGGAGGACCTGAAGCAGCGACAGGCGCAGCAACAGCCAGGGCGCCGAGGGTCATCGATTGGAGGTCGCTCTATTTTTGTGTTGGTTTTGTTTCCTGCTTTTTGTTCCTCACTGCTGTTCGTGGAGCGAAGAAAATGGCTCCCCAAACGGAAACTACAACTACAACAACGGCAATAGCACACTGAACATCAGCAATAACAGGGGCAGCAACTGCATGGGGAAAGTAACAGCACAAAATGCTCTCGACAACAAATGCAACAACAACTACACTGTAAACTCATTCCCGTATATGCGAGAATTTATTGCAACGCCTGTGTTTCCAACGCCACATTTTTACATTTTCAAAGCAACAACAAGAACAAAAAAATACGATACAACGATAACAACAACACGAGTGTGCACAAAATTGTGCAAACAAGCTGCAAAGAAATTAAAAAAACTTAACAAAAATGTTTTTTAGACGTGATTTTTTGTTGTTGGTGCTACTGCTGCTTTGTTGGTGATGCTGCTGCTGCCGCTGCTGATGTTTCTATAAACGATGATGTTGCTGTAATGGTGGATGTTGTTGTTTTGCTGCTGCTGCTGCTGCATCGGAACAGCGATTGATGTTGAAGCGTGCATTTTAAACAGTAATTTGTAGTTAAACTTTTCACCACGTTGTTGTTGCCAGTTGATGTTGTTCTTGCAGTTGTTGCAGTCGTTGCAATTGTTTCAGTTCTCGCTGCTGCTTCGTCTACTCGTGTTGCCCTTGCTGCTGATGCTTCTGTCTCTCTCTTTCTCTCCCTTGCTTCTCTCCTCGAGCTCTCTTTCTCTCTGGCGGAAGTTCGCGTTTTTCAAAAAATTGAAAGAGTTGTTACTGTCTATTCTTTGTTGCTGTTGTTGTTGTTGTTAACATGCTGTTGATGTTGCTGCCATTGTTGTTGTCGTTGTTGTCGATGCCACCGCCGTTCCATTAATGTTCACGTTAGTACCGTAGTCGTGCGGATGTTTGAAAAAACTTTCAATGAACCGAAAATTTCGCTCTCCGTCCGGGATGACAAACAACGCACACACACACACACACACACACACACACACACACACGGACGGACGGACGAGGGATCGGAAGAGGGAGGGCGTTGAACACGCCACGCCCGAGCGCCAGCAACTGGTGCGAGTGGGATTCAAATATTCATGATTCTCGCTGTGAGCGAGGACGAAGTGGACGATAGCAACAACAACAACAACCGTTTCAAAGGATGCCCTAGTTCGCTCTCACCGCGATTTCGCATATCTCGGCGATTTCTGGTTCGTCCCTGCTCCCCAGCGCCCCGTCCATCCCGCCCCGTAGACTCCCCAGCACGTCGAGGTCGAGGGAACTTTAATCGTTTCTAATTCTCGCCCCCGGCCCGCTCCAGATCGCGTTCATCCATCAATCGGCGTCGCCCCGCACCCGGCGTCTCAGGTGGCGACGCATCGCCTGCGGTCTTCGACCACGCCCACGCCCACGCCCTCGCCGGTCGACCCTCGCTCCGCCCTTTCTCGGCCAGCAGCGGTTCGGTGATTTTGCGCCCCGCCGCGCTCGTCCTTGCAGTTAATGAAGCCTCCGGCGTCCTTCGCGCTCCGATCACGGCATCGACCCCCCGTCGGGCAGTCGACCCTTGATCTATTTCCGTCTCAGTCCCTCGTTCGCTGTCTTCCTCATCGCCCCATCTCGGTTCCTCGTTCTGACTCCTCGCCGAAGTTGCCTCCTGGAGTTTCTGCCCGAATCCGCCTTCCACGCCTTCGCGTTCATTGGCTCCATCACCGCCCGCGGCCCGGGGCCACCTGCGGGTCTCGCAATCTTTCCTGCGGCACGCGTCCCCTCTCTCTCTCTCTCTTTCTTCCTCCTTCTGCCGCGGGTTTCTTCTTTATTTCTCTCCGCTCTGCCTCGCCTACACTGGCCCGATCGAAATTAGCTGCAAGGATTTGCGCAGCCTCCTCCGTTGTTGGGTAAATCTCATTATCCTTTGGAAATGCTTTTTACAACTACAGCAATTTCAACAACAACAACAACAACAACGACAACAATAGCAACAGCCACAAGACCTAGAAGAACCACAAACAGCGCGATATGAAGAAGCGAACGCTCCTTCATTTGCCGGGAATTTACGGCCCACCATGCGTATAGATTAGGCCTTAATTTACGCCCCGGGCCGTGGCAACGCCCCCGTCCGCCCACGGCCACGCCCACTCCTGTGGCCCCCCTCGGACTGCGAGGCGACCCCCGCGGCGTTTCCATTTCCGTTCCTTTGATGTCCGCCCGCGCCGTCCCTGGCGCCGACCGATTATTGTTTGTGCTGTAATTCCCGCAGTTCTTTCGCCGTGCGTAGAGAGAGCGCCGGAGGGGGGCGGGGAGCCTGGCAATCGTCTGCAGGCTTCACGTGGGGCCGCCGTCGAGCGCGACGTGACGAATGCTCTTGTCGTGGCCTCGGCCAGGACCGCTGTCGGCCAGCACGAGCTCGCAGGACCCGCAGTACCTGGGCACGATTGCAATTACCGCACACCGCAAGCGTCCTGCCGACGGTGCGAGCGTGTATTTAAGGGGATAATGTCCGAAGCTTCGATCGCTGCTGGGTGCATTTCACGGGTTCACTGATTCACCGATTTCAATTATTCTGGTTATCGCTGCACTTGGCGCTCAGGGTGTCAAGTCAAGGGAATCAAGTATCGCAATTGCTTCAAGTATTGCAATTGCTTCAAGTATTGCAATTGCCGTTGTTGTTTTTAGTGGTTTCCCCAGCTCCCATTCGAATCACTTGAACCCATCATCGAATCCACATCTGCGGCACTGCGTCAAACTCCAATCGCATCCATCTATGCCATCGATGCCTGCAATTACCCCAATTACTTGCATCGTTTTCTCGATTGCCTCGCTCTCGCTCTCCCTCCCTCTCCTTCTGCCCACCTCCGCTCCTGTCGACTGCGAGCCAATAAAGGCGAAGGCCATTTTTCGTCCGCCCCATTTTCGGTCTCGCTCTCATTCGAGGCCGTCCCTGCTCATTCCGCCGGTTCACCCATTCATTTATTCGCCGTCGCCCTTCGTCCTTGGACCGTGGCCACCATCCATCCGTCCACTTATCCGTCCTTCTAAACATGTATCCTTTGTTCAGTTGATTTCCCTCGTTTCCCCGTCCTTCGCCTCTCCGCCTCTCCGCCTCTGTCCTTCGCCGGCGACTCGTGTGAACAGAATTCGCTCTGTTCGAGATTTTCCCTCCCTCCGGCGGCCCGCGGGCGTCTCCTCTCGACCCCTCGACCGGCGCGAGGATTGCGTGCCACCCCCTCTCGCCCCAACCGTCCCCCGATGTCTCTGCCCCTCTCGTGGGCCGCGCCCCTGCCTCAGCGTCCAGCCAAGCGTTTAAGGATAACATGAATAAAGCATTAATTTCCAGGGGCTTCTCAGATGGTCTGTCGCTGTCTCTGTCTCTGTTTCTGTCTCGGCTGTGCCGCCCTGCCCTTGGAACGACGCGCCCTCTCCGTGCTTCCGCCCTGTCCCTGTCTCTGTCCTTCTCTCGACTCTGCTACGGCGGGCGCTGTCGTTGTTCTTGTACTGGCTGTTGTCATCGGCATGACGCCGGATTACAGTTATTCTGTAGTTCCTGCTCGCATTTGGTCCGACTGTTTGTCATCGCCCTCGTCGTGCTCGTCGATGCCCTTGTCGTCCTGACCTGGTCCCCACGGTCCAGTTCTTCTCCTGCTCATTGACTATTAACGACAGTTCCTTTGTCTTCGTCGTCCTTGTGGACCGGCCTCTCGTGATTGCTCCCAGTCGTCGAGGCCCTCGTTTCGGCTGCTCGTTGCGAGTAGGAGCTGTTTCTGGTTCCTCCGCCCTCCCTCTCCCTTCGCGCCGACCTTGTCCAGCATAGGTCGTGAATCCTGGGGATCGCACAGATTTTTCGAGCCTTTGAAATCAGGCGTCGGACCGCATCGATTTCCACGAACCCCCGTGGCCGCGACGACGCCAAAGGGTGGCGACGAGACGAGTGGGTGGCGAGGGACACTCGAGGCCCGCCTCCCGCAGGACCCCGGGCCAGCTGCTTCCACTACACCGCAATTATACCAATCTATTTATTCACAGCCTTGCCTTGAGAAAATCCCCTGTGGGCCCAGCTGCCCGCGGCCCTAAAAGGAGGGCGGCAACTCCTTTACCAGCCAGCCCAGCCCCGCCTTTAGTCCACCTGTAGTTCACCAGTTCAGCCCTTTCCGCCTCGGCGGCCGTTCAACCCTTTCCTCCGTCGGGGCCAACCAACAATTTAGGTGGAAAGAACTTTTCGAAAACTCACGTAATTCAACTCGGGTTCGAGCTGGAGTCCTCGTCGTCGGTTTTATTGCCCGTTCATAAAACGCCGCCCATCGAGGGGCGTGGCTGCAGGTCGTCGACTCACACATGGCGAACTGGGCGTCGACGACGGGGATCCTGTGAGCGCTCCGCCAGCCACAGGTAATTAGATAGCTTCCCTCTGTCTGTCTCCTCGGTTGACTGCTTCCCCGTGGTCAGTCCCAGCCCTTCCTTCAGTCCTCGCCCCGTCACTCATGTGTGCAGGCGAGCCCGGTCCCTCCCTGCCCTGCCAGCCCTGCTGGTGAACTACTTTGAATTCCATCGCATTTCATTAACTTCGCCACTCGGCAAAAGTTAACGAATCATTTTAACGGCGCCTCAACGGGGAGTGAGAAGTAGTGGAGAGGGAAGAGGGACAGAACGGATCGCAGGTAGTCGAGATATAGAGCGGGAGAAAATTCCAGGAACATGAGCGACGGGAGGTTTGGTCGGGTGGTCGAGGGGGGTTGGCCGAGACGCTTCGGTTATGCTGGGTTCCAGAGGTTTTCTACGGGGACGAGAAGACGATGGCTATACGTTGGAAGATTTCCTCTTTCCACATGTCCGCGGAATGTCTCATCCGTGATCTCAGCATTGAATCTGCCTCACCTTATGTCTCCAACTTTTCTGTCTGTCTGTCTGTCTGTCTCCACCTCTTGGGCTCCCCATTTCTCCGGCTGATTGTCGCCATTTGCATCGCCATCTCCGGGTTCTTGCGGTCGTCGCTCGTGCTGTCCATCCTCCACTCATCTGTCTGTTCGTCCTTCCGCCGGTGGGCCGGCTGTCTGCAGTTAATTTAGCAAAAAACAAGTTTTTATAATGTTTCCGTCGCCGTCCAACATTGCGCTAACAGAAAGTGGGAGCTTCGAATTTTTCTTTTTCGGACACAAACACGGATGAATGCGATCGCAGAATCCGCTGAAAGTTTAATGCGCGCCTCGGAGTTCGCTCGGGTGGCGGACGCGAGCTCGGGGGTCTCGGCCGGGCCACGTGACCAGGTCGAAAGTTGGAGCGAAAAGTGGAAAATGGCAATTGAGAGAATTATATGACAAGCCTGGGGAGAGGGCGCCTGAAAAGCGACACGGACGGGGCGAGTGAGAGCGAGAGCGGATGAGAGGGGGAGACAGAGTGAGGGAGGGAGAAGTTCGCGGCACCGAAAGTTTTATTTAATTCATGCGAATGGGTTTTTGAGAGTTTTATCGGATTACGTGCGGCGGGCGGGAGCCGGAGGCGGGGCGGACGAGGCTCGTGGGTTGCGCGGGCAGGGGCGCCGCCAACAATGCCAGGACAACTGGGTCAGCGGGTGCTCGTCAGAAGCTGAGGCGGCGCTTCAAGATTTCCTTCCGCAATCCGAGTCCGCCGCAAGGACTCATCCGGCCACTCGGTCCTCTGCGGCCTCCGTCGGGTCGCATTGATTTATTTGCCGCATGCAATCCAACCGCATCTCCTCCGACCTCGCCGTCGCCCTCGCCCAGGCCCTCGCCGTCTGGAGGCCCGCCGGAAATGCGACCTCGGCTCAATTACGTTTATGACACGAAGCCCTCCGGCACTGCCGCCCGGCCAGCGGAGCTCCTGAAGAAGACACCGCCAAGACTCCGAACGCCCTGGTCCCTCCGAAGACCCTGCCCGCGGCGAGCTCGTTTCTTCGAGCTCCGGTTTCTTCTGCTGGTTTCCTGGGAAATATTATTGCCATGGCTTTATGTTCCTCGCGCTGACCCAGTTCGAACTAAATGAATAATTTCCCGCCACTCGAAGACGCCCCGGACCGTGAAGTGACGGCGGGATGGCGGGCGTCAGGGAAGCTATTATTAACTCTTGCTGCGGCCTCGCTCAACACGCCAGCCGAGGGGGGCATGGCCGGGAATGAGTGGTGGGACGTAGCGTCCGATGAGCGGAATCGCCAGGGCGCGGCCGTGGTGGCAGCTGCGGCGGCCTCCTAATGACGTCGCATACATTTCTCCAACACCCCCCATGAGTCCGCTACCTTCTCCTCCTCCTCCTTCTCCTCCTCATTCGCCAGCTCCGCAGCATAAGTGGTTCTCGCCTTGGAATTCACTTCACTTTCGACTCCAGCCATAATTCTGTGCGCCGGCGAGGAAAATAAATCGCGTTTCTCTTCTCCCGTCTCCTTGCAGGTCGACCCGAGCCGACGGTGACCTGGTTCAACGGCTCGCAGCCGCTGCAGTCCGGCAACGGGGTCTCGATGGGCCGCCACGTGACCGTCAACCGGCTGGAGGTGCCGCAGATCACCCGCTCGGCCCTCAACAACACCTACCGCTGCCAGGCGTCGAACACGAAGCTGGTGCCGCCGGTGGAGCGGAGCATTCGGATTGAAATGTTGTGTAAGTCCACGCAGCAACGCCCTCCGGCGGCCACAAGTCGAACTGCAGTCAGGTGGAGCCGCCGGCAGGCAGCACCCACCAACACGACCCGACAACCGATGGACGGACTTTGGTCGGAAACCGGACGGAACGAGGCGGGGACTGAAGTCGAGGGACGGGCAGCAAACGTAGGACAGACAGACAAACAGGCGTCGATGTCTGGTCGAAGAGAACGATGACCGGAGGACTCCCACCGAGTTCTCTAAGCCGAGGCCGTGGCCAGTGAACTGCAGTTCGACGCGGCGGGCGCGCTGCAGTCGTCCTTTCGTGCCCTGGACAGTTAATCACTCTCTCTCTTTCTCTCTCCGACAGTGAAACCGACCTCGGTGAACCTGACCAACAAGCAGAAGGTCTTCTCCTCGGGCACCCAGTACAACCTGACCTGCATCGTGGCCGGGTCGGTGCCGGACACCGAGATTCGCTGGACCCAGAACAATCGGCCCTTCAAGCGCGGCACGGTGAGCTCCGCATGGGATTCCTGTGGTCTTCCTTTCTCACTCTCTTCCTCTGTCTCTGTTTGGCTCCCGCAGCTCGCGACGACCCACAACGGCGGCCGGGTGACCTCGGTCCTGTCGTTCCACCCGCAGCCCGAGGACGACGGGACGATGCTGAAGTGCGAGGGCTCCAATCCGCGGCTCCAGAACTCGGCCCTCGAGGACTCCCTGATGCTGAACGTGATGTGTAAGTGACTGCCACGGGCAAGAACCGACTGGTGTCGGCCCGTGGGCGGGGGGGCGGTGGGTCGGTGGTGAGGCCATAAATACAAATTATCCTGTCGGGCCGATAAGAATTTCATTTGACAGCTTTTAGGCGCATAAACATGTGTGCGAAGATTATCCGAAACCTTCAGCGCCGGCTCCTGCTGCTCGTCCTGCTCGCCGAATGTCTGACTCGAATGGAAATATGATATTTCAATAAAGTTGTCAACATTGGCGGGGGGTCGATCGAATTTATGCCAGCAGCACCAACAACAACAACAACACGAATAACAATTGCCAACAAGAACAACAACATGGAAACCAAACACAAAGCCATAAATTTTGGTCGAAAACGAATTTATTTCACCTTCGACGAAGTCTGGTGGAATGTGGTGAAACTTTGGTTGGAAATCGTGTGTTTTTCTTGCTTTATCATTTCTTTTTGCTATTGTTGTTGATGCTGTTGTTGTTGCTGTTCTCGATTTTCAAATAAACAATAAATTATAAAATGCCCATAGACGAGCTGAGGCCGCCACTTCACCAAACCGAAACGAACCGAACCGAACGCAAACGCAACCAAAGCAAATCAAACAGAAACAAATACAAACACAAACACACTCCCAGTCGCTATCGAAATAATCGCAGTCACGCCCCCTAACTCCGCCCACTCCACCGCCCACATGCAGATCGATGGCTTTTTGAACGGGAAGCGGCGGGGTTTCCATCGTCGACCGGAAGGTTGTTGTTGTCGTTGTTGCTGCTAAGCTGGGGAAGAGGGCCATCGATGGAGGCCGTGTTGCGAACCTCGTTCGCCACTCGTACTTTGCATATTATGATTATTATTTTGCCGAGGGCCCCGGAGGCTCCGTGGCTCACGACACCAGCCCCCAGCACCGAGCCCCACCTCAGCCTGCCTGCGTCCCGCCGTCCCGGCGGCCGTCGGCACACGCTCGCTGACATGCATATAAATAATTTAAAAGTTCCCAAAATATATTTGCCCTGCTCCGACTCCCGACGTCGACGTCTTTCCTTCTCCCTCGCCTTTCGTTGCGCGGTTCGTCGCTTTTCTCGGAAAGTTTTGCGCCAAGCCGTCTTCATCAAGTCCAAGGACTGCGCGGGGAGGGGGCGCCCCAGAGGAGGGCGATTGGGTGCTGAAGGTGGAGGTGGAGGTCGCCGGGCAAATAAAGCAGAAAATTTGCGATATATTTTTCATTTATGTTTCTCGTAATGTGATAAATTTGCATATATTTTTGATTTATATTTTATTTACATAGATTTTCGCATGTCGCCCGTAGGCTGTGCCAACGGCAGCCCCAGAATAACAACTACAAGTATAATAACAACGACAAGTGAAATACCAACAATTACTCTTGCCCGCAATAACAATAAATATTAATTTTTGCCCCTTTCATCGCGACGGCGATGGAATTTCCACGGTCCGTAGTGTGAGGAAAAAAGGTCAAGCGATAATGATCAATGGTGTGTGTGGAGAAGCCGGTGACAGTGGTCGTTCGTGTGTGGGGGTGTGCGTGTTTTCTATTTTGTGTGTGTTGGGACGGGAATTTCATCCCTGTTGAAAATATTTAAAACTTTTTGCTCGAGTTCATTTCGGGTCAAGAGGCCGGTGCGTCGAACAGTCTAATTGGAATACTCCAAGGTTTTCCGATATTTTTGAATATATATATATATATATACTCGTGCATTCGCCTGCCTGCAATGTTTGCAGACTTCTCCTCACAAGGCGATGCCAGAATGAGGGAAAATCATGAACGACACCTAGTTGTGAAATCGATGTTGACTTATTAATTGGATGGTTAAAATTCTCAGGAATCGTTGCCGTTCAACAGCATCGTAATGTTAATTGATCGTCATCAGGCCTTGGGCGGATCCTGCGGAGTCGAGTTTCTTGCCAGAAATGACGACTGGCGTAAAACGAAATGGATCGGAGCGGAATAAAATGAAATGGAATGAAATATGAATTCCCTTTCATTGAGGAGCATAAAACGCAACGCAGTATTTCGAGTGTAGTTGTGGGCTCTGGTGTTGGTGCGTGTGTGTGCTGGTGTTTGCTTCCTTTACGATGGAATCCACAAAATTTTGATGGAATATATTTCGATTTTTTTTATGGGAATTTTCATCGACGTTGACGACGCAACAGTAGGCAACAGGCTGAGCACGAAAATTAAGCGATGAATTTTTTAAGGACAATAAAGGAGTTTTAGTGCTGCAGCCAAGGACTCAAGTCCTCACAAAGTCCTCGCCCGGATCCGCTCGACGGTGGGAGAGAAATATTTATGAAACATGATTGAAATGTTTTCCTTGATTGACAAACATAAAAACGAATGCCGGCAGCCACTCGCCTCGAGAGCGAAAGGAGAGCGCAGGAGTGCTGGAAAGGGGGCGGAAGTAGGCGTAAAAGTGAGGAAAACAAAGTGTGCGGCGGGTGTTAATAATTGAAAGGGATGCAGGACGTGTTGAAGGCTACAGGGCGAGAGAGGAGGGAAGGCGAAAGCGAAAGAGAAAGCGTGCCAAGGAATATAAAGTCAATGTATAAAATTTCGAGAGCCTGCCGACGTCGGATTCCCATGGCAGACGGGTTTTCCGCAAAGGGCTTGTGGCATTTGTGCGGGACAGCGAAGGACACGGAAGGCCGCTGGTTGCCTCTGGTTCAGATTAAGACTTCGAAGGAGTTGGCTGTCGTCCTCATTGCCGGGAAGTCGGGTCGCTCTGAATCCACTCTGACTCTGCTTCCCAAGCACAGCGATTCGTGGTTCATGAAGGAGTGGTGGAGTGGGCGGGGGTGAGGGGGAGGCAAAGGGAGGGGAAGTTCGCCGTAATCTGCACATCGTCGTCATCGCCGTCCTCATTAGCACACTCCGAACATAGCATTGGGTCAATGGGGCGTACCCGGGAATTACGATGGAGCCCGTTTGACTTCCCTCCCAGCGACTGCCGTGTAATTGGGCGAACAACCACGACTGCAACAAGCGCGTTGAATGAACGGCTAGAGCACCAACAACAGCAACACCAACAACACCAACAGCACCCACAGCAGTAACTACAACGAAGACATCAACAACAACGACAATGTGAAAATTCAATTTATTCATAAGTAAAATATTAAAATTAACATTTTCGCAAAGAGCATTAAATATTCATATCACTCGTAGCAACAGCCACTAACAACAACAACAGTAACAACAACAACAACAACACCAACAACAACAACCCGCCGAACCTCCATCGGCAACTGCTTCCACTGCACCCGCACACACACAAACACTCGCCCACACGCCCTCAAATACCAGCGCGCCAACGAAGTCAAAGGAGCCACCGAGAGGGGGAATAGCAAGACAGAGAAAGAGATAGAGCGAGAGAGAGAGACAGAGAGAGCGAAAGACACTTGAGAATTTTCAACAATATAATAACTGTAAATTCAACGAAAAGTGCCGGCTGCCCTTGTTGTTGTGACCGTTGTTTTTGCTGTTTTGCTGTTCGCGCCAGTGTTAATTGCAGTTGCAGGGGGCGAGAGGGAGAGCGCGACTGTGGCCGGGAGAGGTGGGAGGGGGGAGGGAGGGTGGTAGGCGGGGTCGTAGTTATAGAGTCCTGTAGACGGGCCCGGCCGGGGGAACCTCGAACAGACCCTCGCCAAGAGGGCTTTCGCTGAAGAGGGTGCCACCGGCCTCTCCACTGCAGACGCACCCACACACCCCGACATCACGCCCACACCCGCACCCGCACCTCCCCCCACTCACGTACGCATCCCCGGCCACAACAACCTCGACGACCTCAGGGTCCCCAGCCCCGGGACAGCCCCAGCCGCCGACGCTCCTCGGGACTCGGGGCGTCGCGTACCGACTGGGAGTGAGCACGCGAGTGTGTGTTTGTGTGTGTGGGCGTCCCCTCGCCGTCGCTGCCCCGCTCCTCCGGCGGTGCAGCGCAATGACGCAGGAAGCGCAAACATCATGCGATAATCAAATCGTCTGCACTCTTTGTTGTCGCCCCATGTGTCGGCCTGGCTCGGCGTGCACTGTGGGACCTTTGGGCGTGTGCTGGTGTGTGTTTATTGCCTCAGAATGTCAAATACAATTTTCTGCTGTCACTCACGCACCCACACGCCCACAGTGCCTGACAGACAGGCGCCCACTCGCAAATAGAAATCCGGGCGGGGTGTCTTCTTCTTCTTTGTTTTCGCTCTCAGAAATTTTCATCATCGTCATCAAAGTTTTTGCGAAAATATTTTCATGTCATCAACGAAAATACATCAACAACAATTTCGCAGCCTCGGGCCGCTGCAGCACAACAACAACGTAGACTAAACCCAACAACAACTGCAGCTGCAGCTTCAACTCGGTTCCTCGTCTACTGCGGGCCAAAGCAGACGTAATTGCGAACGAGCGCCAGCGACTGTTGCTGCCGCTGCCGCTGCCGCCCTGGGCAATTTCGGAGCTGCCGCTGCTTCGCTGAATGTGTTGCCGGCTGCTCTGCGAATGCGTTAAATTTTATTAGCTTGATGGCGGTCGGAATTCTCCGAAGTTCGAAAGTTTAGGGCTTCGCCGCAGAGGCGCGCGGACTCGAGGCGGGCGTCGGAAACTATTTGCATGTCGTTCCAGCGTCTTTCTAATGGCTGCCACATTTCCAAAGTTAATTCCTCCCAGGGCACTCGTAGATCGCAGATATCGGCTTGCAGTTGGTGTCGAGGGCTTTGGTAGTTTTTCCGTCGAAAATATCGCAGTGGCCATTGATTTAAAGAAATTGTGCAGGTTGAAACTTATGTAAATTCATTGACTTCACTACTTTACTACTTCCATCGTCAAGTTCCAAAATCATATGGTGATCCGCATCCCTTGCAAATGTTCCACGTAATTTCATTAGATAGCTCGGGTGAAGAAATTAATAATAATCCTCCACTGGTGGAGCAGCGAAGCATCCACTCACCACTTAAGCTTCAATTTCCGCAAAGTAATGAAAAGTAAAATAAAAACTTGTTTCTTTCTCTTTTCTGCCTTCCCTCTGCTTCTCTCTCTTCCCATTCTGGTCCTGTCTTCCACTTGACGACAACTTCCGGCGGCCGTTCAACGACGACGACAACGACGATTGCGATGGCGATGGCAACAAAACTACTTTGTCAACAATGACAATGCAAACAACAACAACCACATTGGTCGGCACTCTACTGCCGACAATAACAACAACAAAATCAACTACAATAATGAAAACAACACCGTCAACAATGGAAATAACATCGCCATGGCCAACAACAATGAATACAACGACGATGGAACCAACAACTACGCCGACGACGACAACCACAACAACAGATCCACCACAAGTGACATTGTCATTAGGCTCAACACTGAAACCAGACGACATCAAGGAAGGCGACGACGTCTACTTCGAGTGCCACATAAAAGCGAACCCGAAGGAGCACCGGATCACGTGGTCGCACGACGTAAGTACAGCAAGTTCGGGGCGGGTCTGTGGGTTGGCCGAGGACGACCGGAGGGGAGGGAATTAAAATCATTAAAAACACAGGAAAGAGTGGGCGAGGTAAACAACCGGATGAGAGGCCGACGAGTGGGCAAAGAATCGCTGCATGGATGGTCTTGGGAGAGACCGAATGAAGGTGTCCTTGTGGCTCCCCAAGACGGCGTAGCTTCTGTGTATCTCTCATTTCGAATACTTGGAGTTAGAGTTTTTGATGTCTGAATTGTTATTTCGCGTTTTAAAATTATAAAATTGTACATTTTTGTTTATAAAGATGTGCTCCAATGTCTAAAACCGTGGTTCCTCCCAGACAAACTTCAATCGAGATTTCTGGATGAGATGGGGTTTCGAAGGACACTCGTGGTTTTAAACCGCTTTTTCGCTTTTTTCACTCTTTCGCTTTTAATTATTTTATCCTCTCCCCCTTCTCTCTGTCCGCCTTCATCAAAACAGTCCCCTGCTCTATTTGCAGAAATGTATTCATCTCGGACAGAAATACCTTTCTCCACCCACTCTCTCTATCTCTCTCTCACTCACTCTGTCTTTCTGTGTGTTCTCGTGTCCTCCCTGCTGGTCTCGAGCAGTGGCCACGACACAGCATTTCCATTTCGCTCGCCGAGTGCGATGGAGAATAGGAAAACCTCACGAAACGAGCGAATAGAGCAGGTGGAAGTGGGAAAAGTGGGAAAAGAGAGGAAATAATTTAAATTTTCACGTTAATTCTTTTGTCAGGGGGTTTCGTGCGATCTCCCCTTTCGCTCCCATGGCTCTGTTTGTTCCTTCTGTCTCGCTTTTTTCTGTTCTCTTCGTTCTTCTATTCTCTTGCCTCTCGTTGGTTCGTCTCCACCTGGCGAACCGCCGGGATTCCATGCGACGTCGGACTGAGAGGTCGCTGGGCGACAGAGGACCGGCTCCGACCGCATTGTCTAAGTGAGCGTAAAAAAGCCATTTAAAGCTTCGACCATTTAAACCTCAATCTGCGCCCAACTCACCCCCGACGCCTCGGACCCGGCGAGCGGATGAGTGTTTAGAGCGCCATGAATATTGAATTAGGCTAAAACAAAAGCTTTCCTTCCGGTGGCTCCGCGCCTTCGACTGCTTAGCGATGGAACGGTGGAGCGCGAAATGGGGGAACCTGCGAATTAAGTGCAATTTTGTGTTCCATTTTGGTACGTGGTACGCGGGCGGAGCCCTCCGGAAGTGCTGCCTGTCGATTTGAATGCGGCTCGACCGATCAGATTTCGGATTATTTTGATTGAATTGTCTTCTCTCGCACACCTTCGTCCAAGATGAATTTTCACCTCCACCTGTCCGTCAAAAGTCCTCGTTGACCTCCTGCTGGTGCCTCCTCTGCCATTCCTTTCCATTCCATTCGTTCGCTCCATGTGGCTGTCTTACTCCGTCCGAACAATACGGTTAAACAACAACAACTGGATGTTTCACAGCAGCTTTTGACACTTTCTTTGTCTCTCCGCGGAGGCCCCAGCAACAGCCTCAGGTCACGCCCCTCACCCTCCTCCTCCTCTTCAGGTCCACCCAACCCTTTGTCGCATGGCGCCAAGAGCGCTGCGTCAGCCAAACGCGTTTGCACATTCACTCGCGCCCTCCGTTTATGTTGGTATATTACTTAAAGCTCATTGTTGTCTTTGCCACGCAGGGTGTCGCAGTCACGCAGAACGTCTCCTGGGGCGTCATCATCTCCACCAGGTCGCTGGTGCTGCAGCGGGTCGCGCGCGTCCACGCCGGCCTCTACGCGTGTGCGGCGGCCAACGATCGCGGCGAGACGCAGAGCGCGCTGGTGAACCTCCGCATACGATGTGAGTATCCTTAGACCTTACTAGTTTCCTTTCTCCATTCTCTGCTCTAGGACCTCATCCCGAATGGAAGCCGAACTGGACAATCTCGGCCATACGGAGACGACGTATCAATTGCATCAATTTGCTCCACCGTCCGTCCGTCGCTCGTCCGAGTTGATGTTCGAACATGGTCCATGCGCCGCAAAATATGCAGACCTATTTTGCATTCGCTGTGATTCCACGCGCGTCGTGATTCGTGATTCGATGCGGTCGGATTGAAAATATTTCATTTCATTATTTCTAAACGCCAAGGATATCCTCCGTCCCTCCCTCTCATCAGATCGCGCCAGTCGCAGAGTGCGTGTGAAAATTTTCTAATTTCAAATTTAATATTTGCACATACTTCCGAACTCCGCTCGGTGACCCGGGTCTGTGGGTCCGCGTCAGCTGCTGTCGCTGTCGCTGTCGCCGTCCTCGTCCCAGCCCCGCCTCCGGGGCGGCGGCGGCGGATGTCGGTCCATGGCGGCTGTGGGAATGCGATTTTATTTGCACATCATTAGGAGGACGTTCGACATTCGATTTAAAATCGCAATAATTTTATGCAAATTTCCTGCACCACTTGTTATGCTCCACTGCTCTACTCCAGCTACTACTCCGACTGCGACCACTGCCATTGTTGTTGCAGCTAGCTATTCCCGCTCCTGTGGTTTCAGTGCGGTGTCGAGATGTGTTTAATACAGGAAAATCCTGCGCTTAAAGCCGTGTCCTGCACTAGTCCGAGCGCGTCGCCAACCGAGTGGATTTCCTCCCTGTGTCCATCTGTCTGCTCGTAAGTCGGTCCGCCTTTTCGTGTCCCCGTCGCCCTCCTCGTCCGGCTCTCTCCAGATGCCGGTCGCTTTAAGTGAATGCATTTAAGCACACCATACGTCCACGGCTACACATACGGGCGCAATTCCACCCACTCACACACACGCACGGAACAATGCATGCACGGACACAGTCAGACACTTAAACGCTCGCACGAGCCCTTCATACATCAATCATACGCTGAGCAAATACGAGGTCTTCGCACTTTCGCTCGCGTCATTCGAGGTGCTTTCCGTCTCGTTCTCACCTTCCACCTCCAATTCACTGCCTCCCAGTTCTTGTCTCTCTCTCGCTCTGTCTGTCTGTCTGTCTGTCCCTTTCCGTCGCCCGACGTCTCTCATTATTATCGATAACTCGGCAAATATCGACGGAAATATTTATTCATTGGAAATGAATTGTTTGTTTTCAATTACGTTAATTATTACAACGTAACGTCGGCCGGCTGCATCGCTCTGGGCGTCTCCGTGAAGCGAGCGTGGTGGGCGTGGCCACGTCGTCTTTTATCGCCAGAGAAGGCGAGATAAAATGGGTGGGGAGATAAAATGAATGAATCAATTGGAGGAGTAAATCATGAAGGAGACGAAGAGCGGGAGAAAAGGAAACGGGAATCCCTGCGAGTGATTGAAAGGCATAAAAGTGTCGGGGCGGCGGGCATTTGGGGGTGGGACAGGGATAGACAGAGGTCGGCCCTGAGCCGAGGAGGTGGCCGGCAATCCATTAAAACGCGAGAAATATGTCAATAATGAAGAGGATTCCATTCTGGTTGGCACACGATTTTATTTTTGTTTGAGTTCGCATCAGTGGATAAAATCCAACCCTCGATCTGGGCCTGGTTTGTGGGGAAATTGCAGCAACGCCCGAAATCGTCTCGTATTCTGTCATTCTTCCCACTGCCGTCCCCACTTTGAATCCGTTGTCTTCGAATCGATGATCCGCGGCTCGAGGACCATCGAGCTCTACGGATCCACCTTGGATAGCCGGAGCGACACGTGCCCGGTTTTTTTCTCCCCCAAGCACCGCTCTCCCTGTCTCTGTGCGCTCCTCCTCTCAATTGCGCTTGGTAGGAAACACATTGTTGCAATTATGGGATGAAGGCAATCCAACAAGCCAAGCCAGCAGGTGTTGCGGCTGTTGCGAGGGCTAGGGGAGAGAGCGCAAGAGGCTCGTCGTAAAAAGTAACGGCAGGAATATCGCAGAGCGGAAACGTTTCACCGTCCTCCTCTCCCGCCACACAACCCATGTTAGACCACTTGTGGCGACGCCGGCCAATTAAGTTCTTTGTGGAACTCGGAATTCACCAACGTCGACGGTGAAACCACAACCTGCAGAAAAACTTTCCCTCCCGCCTCTACCCTCCACAAGCTCCTCCACCCACGGCAACAGTTCATTAATCCCGCCCCTCCCTTCCCTGTGGACGCCGCATCTTGGCCTCTCCGCTCTATCCGCGAGTTGTTTAAATTATTTTTCCCGCCCCTTCACATAACTCCTTCAATGGGTTTCGCAGTTGGTGGCTGGCTCTCGATATGAATTGTGCTTGAAATGGTTTAATGTATTTAATTGTATCCCGTGCTCATTTATCACTTCGACCATATGTTCCGTCTTGCTCGTTGAGCACACCGAAGCGCAGAGCAGGGCGGCGGGACGGGGCGAAACGAAACGAAGCGAAATGAAATGAACCGGATACCTGCAATTTTGCCATAACGTTTATTTATGGACCCTGGCTTTAAAACACATCTGCATGGAAAGCGCATCCACAGTCATCCCACTCGACCTCCCGTTCCCTCTCTCTCTCACGGCTTTGTCTGTCTGTCTGCCTGAGTGCGAGTGCATCCTGCCCGCCGTCTCGCTCCTTCCCGGCTTATCCCATTTGAATACAGGGCCTCGTGTGCCTTGAAGGGTGTGTGGAAGCATCGAGTCGTTGAGAAATGCATTTGTTAAACAAAGTTCTTTAATCTCGTGAGCATTTCTCGAAATTCTCCACTGCCACCATTTTCTACGAAACCCTCGATAATTAAATGCATTATCGAGAAATCCTTTAAAGCAATTAACAATCATTATCGACTTTAATGCTATTCTATTCTTTCCGCACACCCTGTATGAGCGCTCAAGCATGTGGCAGTAGTAGTAGAGGAGCGAGCCGTGCACTGGTAGTGGTTCGTATACGCCGAGCTCGAAGCAATTATCATTAATAAGCCATATATAATTATTACGCAACGCATTCAATTACTCGCATGAATTTTTCATGCGAACGAAACAATTAAAATGCAAATATTACGATCAGAAATAAATTGAAAAATTATTTAATTATGAATATGTGTGCGAAAACGCAACGATGGCAACTCCGCCACTCCCACTGACCTCCGATATTGTTTTGTATTTATGAACTATTCTTTTAATTAACCAAAAACAAAAATCTGTTTTCGAAAAACTCCCCTGTCAATTGATGGAAATGGAATTGGATGGGATGGAGAGAAGATAAATATAATATTTCGAGCCAAAGGAATTTCTCCGCTACCCGCAGATATCTCTTAAATTCTTGCTAATTGGGAGAATCGTTTAAGGTTTTGCTTTGTTTCAATTGTCGCTCTGGTCTCCGGAGAATCCTCTCGTTTCAAGAGTCTCGGCTGAAATAGTCCTTCTGATTTTATTACAAATCCCAGTGCACAATACAAACATTCACACGCACACGCGCACACCTACAGCTGAACCTGTCATGGTGATATTTTTCTAATAAATTTCATATCAAAAATTTCGAAACTCAACAAAACTGTGAATACTTTCATGAATAAGTGAGGCAAAGGATTCCACTGAAGCATTGTTGGTGTTGTTGTTGTTCTTGTCACATATGGCAGACTATTGCGAAGCAGTCAAGGATAAGATTCACACACATCCACACGCTCGCAAGAACGAGAGATGAAAAAGTTTGAAGTTCAATCGTTCAGAAACGAGCTGAATAAATTATGCTGCTCGTCGAGTGCGACGTCATGCGAGACAGAGCGAGCGAGAGAGAGAGAGAGAGCGAAAGTGAAAGAATGCTGCAGATAGGAAGACGAAGAGAGGATTCCTCCTTTGTGCGTGGCTGGCAGTGTGCGTGGCTGGGCCTGTGGATGTGTGTTGGGATGTCCTCGTGCTCGACCGGTGCGCAGGAGCTCGAGCAGGCGATTTCCCTCGAGAGGACGAGAGGGAAGGACCGGAAGATGGAGCTGCACTTGTTGTAAATGTTCTTCAGGCATGAGAATTCGCCGACAGGGCAGGGACAACGAGAGGTCGAGGTTGCTTGCTGTGCTTCCGAGCCTACTGGGATATTTTGTTCATTTGTCGATTCTTTTCTAATCTCAACCGTTCCCCATGTAGTCTAAAATATTTGTCGCATCTTCGCATTGCTAACGCCATCTCTTGGTCCCTTGCAGACGCCCCCGTGTGCAGCACGAACGTCGTGACCGTTATCGGCGCCTCCCTCGAGGAGGCCGTGCCCATCCCCTGCCGCGTCAACTCCGACCCGCCCGAGATCGAGTTCGAGTGGACCTTCTCCAGCAGCGGCGAGCACTTCGAGGTCCCCTCCGGCCACTACGCGACGATCCAGGAGGCCACGACGACCACCATGGGCGACATCCACCGCACGATCATCGAGGCGAACGACACCCACTTCGAGACCTACGGTGAGTTTAAGGCCTCGGACAGTGATGGGAGGCACAAATGAACATTTCTGTTTAGACCTCATGTACATTTCCCTATCATGGTTTTTCCTGTTTTGACTTGCTTTGGGTTTTCCTTCGATGGCCATGACACCTTTTTTATTTTACTCTTAATGCTCTCCCTTATCTTTATGTCTGGTTTGTTCCAATCGCAAAATTGCTTTTTTGATAACTGCAATCGCCATCTGTTCCACTTGGTTTTATTTTGTGTACCGGATTTTGTCTGCTGCTCATCGATTTATTTCTACCTCGTTCAATAGAATTATCGTCCCAATTTGAATAGTGAATTATTGTAGTTGAAGTTTTTGTCTCGCGCTCGAAGAAGCAGAAAAATGGTATGTGAATTCATTTGGTTTCCGTTTAAACTGCGTCGTGCGGTGTTTTCTGGGCACGTAATTCTCTGACAGATCAATTTAACACACGTCCCCACACAAAACCGAACAATGAGCGAAAAAGCGAGAGGGAGAGAGTGTGTGTGAGGGAGATGGGGGAGGCGCTGACACAGCGAATAGCTGTCAGACGGAATCTCTTGTCACTCGGTTAAATCATCGTCATAAGCAGCGCGAGTAGATCAGCAACAACAACAATTCCGACAACAGTAGATTCAACAATAGCAGCAGCAACAATCGTAGCTACAACAATAGAAGAGAATCTGGAGCAGAAGCAGCAGCAGCAGTTGCTGATAAAAATAGATTATTTGGCCGACTTGATTGAAAATATTCTGAATAAATTCAATAAAATTGCGCACTGCTGGGTTCAGTCAAATGAATCGCCCGACTCCCTCCCTGGCCGGGTTCCCTCGACGGCAAGGCGTAGCACGAGGCGAGACAACAAGATCGAGGCACATGCGACAGAGATACTGAGTGGGAGACAAACCATCCCTGGGACGAACAGACAAGGACTCGGTCTCGAGGACCGATGAATGGATCGACATGGAAACGGCCATGTACAGAGGATGTGTTCGTACATTTATCCCGATAGCTGAAATGTTCAAATCAAATTTGAAAATTCATTCAACTGTTCACACGCTCGTACAAGAGCAAGAGCCCACAACAACAGCAACGACTGAAAATGCAATGATGCCAACAACAACGTTGTTGCAGCAACATCATCGGCGAGAACAACACGAACAACGATAAGAATTTGATGAAGAAACAAGATGAATCCTTTATCGATTTGCTCCGATCCGATTTCAGATCAAGTTTTATTAGAAACAACTTTCAGCTGCCGGCGGAACACACATACACCCATACCTCACACACACACACACACGCTCGCTTTTGTAATCTCCAAGGGATGCGAGGACGCGACCCCACTGGAGAATACGAAAATACGTCTCGGTTGTGCGAGCTGATGGAAATTTAATTTGATTTAATTGAAATTTATTCCCCATTTTCTTTTGCTCATGCAACCTACTCTCTCTCTCCCCCTCTCTGTCCCTCTTTCCTTCTTTGTTTTCCGCTCTTGTCTGTTCTTTTCGCCTCTTTCTTTGTCTTTCGCTTCGTCTCCCATTGGCCCGCATCCTTGCCCCCCAAGGCTTGCCTTCGTCACCCGTCGGGGTTTCTTCTCACGTGCTTACCGAGTCTTACTTTTGTCCCGTTGCAGTCGAGACCGTCTCGGAGCTGATCTACACGCCCAAAGGGGAGCGGGACTATGGCACCCTGGCCTGCTGGGGCCACAACTCCATCGGCAAGCAGTCGGAGCCGTGTTTGTTCCAGGTGGTGCCGGCAGGTAAGCCCTTCCCTCCACAGCAGCAGCTCAGAGGGATCCGTGGTAATAAAAGATGGCACAGGCAACCCAGCAGAAGCAGCCCTGGATAGATCCAGGGAGCACGAGGATGTGTTGTGAAACGAAGGGAGGCGGGAGGACGAAGAGTAGATAGCGGCATGGCGCGTAGCATTGATGGGAGATATTGCTAAATTTATGGATATGAATGGCAGTCGGTTGGGTGGGTGGTGGTTCAGCACGAAGAACGGGGAAGAAAAGAAAGGATGGGATTTAATGACGGGCGTGCACGACTGTATGTAGGTATCGAGGATGTAAACAGGTAGGCATTCGAAAGGGGTGGAATGCCGCATTTCCGTAAGAGACTGAGGGATCCAGGATTATGAAGGATATGTAGGGACGGTGCCTGAGGAGGCCAGTTTGAAGTGCCGTTTTCCTATCAACTACATGGAATAGAAAATGTTACTGACACTAGTATCCTTCAGAGGGCAAGTCGAGACAACGATAAAGAATAAGGTGTCGTTCAGAATCCTACTCACAGACATGTTTGAAAAGACTGAAGACTTTTTCACAATTCAAAGCGAACCATAGAGAATGAGAAAGAGCGATTTAACAATGAGACGGAAGTGATTCTTAGGGCAGTACAGGGAGAAAGTACAAAAATTCTGATAGAGATTGTGCGAGGACTTACGCCTCATGTCTCCAAAGACATGAATTAATAGGAAGATAAAGAGATACAAATAGCTGAACTAATAAACGAACAGTAGAATTAAGTTAACGCCTGACAGTACGGACAACAACGACAGTAGCAACACTCAGAGGCCGAGCAACAATTGCAACAATTGTGGTCCGACCTCGGTGCGGAATTAATTGAAACGCCAGCCCCAGTAGCAACAGAGGAGATGTTGCTCGTCTCGAATTGCATTATGGTGGAAAATTTATTTATTCCATCAGCCACCCTGCCCCTGGCTTGTGATGTGGTTGTGGTTGTGATTGTACGATCGAATTAAAAGAACGAAATGAATCGGGATGAGAATATCATTAAATGGTAATTTTTTCTCTCTTTTCTCCCACATCATCCGTCCGTCCATCGATCGGCAACACCAGCCAAGCCCGGGGCGCTGCGCAACTGCACGCTGAGGCCGTACGTGGTCACCTCGGCGTCCCTGAACTCCTCGAACCAGACAACAATGCACGGCAATCAAATGCTGCCGACGCACTACGGGCGACACGAATCGAATTATCCGCACATGGAGTTCGTACGTGAGCGGCGTCTGAACGGCACCGGCAACAGCAGCCGCAGCGCAAACAACAACGGCAGCAGCAACAACCGACGAGCCAATGGCAAACACAACAACCTCCAACAGCAGCCTCGCAAGGCGGCAACAGGCGCGGGCTCGGGAGCAGCCTCGACCACGGCGGCCGCGAAAAACGGGCTGCCGAGGAGCGCGAAGGCCCACCAGCAGCCCCAAAGACAACAGCACCCACTGACCCAACAACAGTTGTTGCGGCTTAAGAAGCGCACCTCATTCACGCCGTCGCAGACTCTGGCGGTCATCAAGCGGAAGCAGCAGCAGCAACAGAAGTCGATCCACATCAACGCCATGGGCGGTGGCGGTGGCGGCGGAGCGGCAGCTACGGCCACCGATGCGTACGTCGGCAGCGGCCCAGGTGCGGCCTCGACGCAGGAGAAGCGCCGGCAGAAACGCACGGCCGACGGTCTTAGCCAGGAGAAGAAACGGAAGAAGAAGAAGCCGAAGAAGGAGTCGGCCAAGTCGCCGGGGACGTGGCGAGAAGGCGCTGGCGTCAGGAGGCAGAAATCAGATCTATCAAGGTCTGTCAAGGCGGCGTCGGCAGCACCTGCAACAAAAGCAGCGACATCGGCGGCAGCAAAATATCATAACAAACGCCGCAAATACACACACAAGCGGGCGGCGAGCGGCGGGACGGAGTCGGCCATCAATCAAGGGACTTGGCAGGAGCAACAACTCCAGGAAGACAGCAGCCGAAACTACGAACTGGTCGATCGCAACGGCAACAACAACGAAATCCGGGAACACGAAGAAACTTCCGCTAGGAAGAGGAGGAGAAGAAGCGCGGCGACCCCCGTGGGAGCGGAAGCTGAAGCGGGACACCACGAGGCGGGGCGAGCTGAAGGCAGGAGTGAAGCTGCAGCGACAACAACAACGAGCGATCACCGTCATTACCAGCGACGAGCAGACAAAGAAGACCGAGATGGCAACGAAGCTGCAGCAGCAGGAGGCGCTGATGACAACGAAAGCCGGAGCGATCAGCAGCGACAGCGGCAGGACGAGAAAGACGTGGATAAATCGGACAAGAGGCGGATACGAAAGTCGCTGTCGACCGCAGCGGGCGGAGGAGCGGCAGAAGCGACGGAGGGCGCAGCCACTGATGGCCACACGAACAGCCGGAGCAACAGCAGCAACATGAGGAACATCGTCGCAATCGCCGCTCCGAATGCGCCGACAATTAGCACCGACAACCGCAGGGCGGAGGCCGGCGGCCCGGCCGAAACTCTCCAGCAGCATCAGCCGAAACAGAACCAGGAGGCCAAGGCGGAGCTCGACAACGACATGGTCGAGCTCGACGATGTCGACATCGAGGATGAGGAGGAGGACGACGATGATGACGACGTCCTGGACAACAACGAGAGCGACGTCGCCGATAACGACGACGACGACGACGATGACAACGACAACATTGAGGCAGATGTTGTCGACGCTCTGATGCAGGAACGGCAACGTTTGCGGCAGCACCGCCAGCATCACGAGCACCACCTGCAGGAGCCGCACTACCAATACTCGCGCATGGAGTACAACTTCAACGGCGGCGGAGTCGGGGACGGCGGGCCGGCCGCCGTCGACGTTGCGGACGTGGGCGAGGCCACCGCCAACGGCCTGCTCGGCTCCGGCATCCACCTGGACAACTACGACAACATCATCTACTCGACCATGGAGCTGGAGTGCCTGGCCGGCTACGACGGCGGCCTGCAGCAGCAGTTCTTCCTGGAGGCCTACGACTCGAAGACGAAGAAGCTGCGCCTGAACACCACGAGCACCTACTCGGACATGCCCATCTTCCGCATCGACCTGAGCGGTGAGTGAGAACCCATATTGCATCCTCTCCGACTAACAGCCTCTAAGTAACAACATCTTTCCCCAGTGGAATTTCCCCATCCTCCTGCCTGGCCGTCTGCGTGGTTCCTTGCGGAGCCCTGCCTGTGCACCATTGACTCCCCCTCTCGCTTCTCTCAGTCTCACAGTCCCTCGCGCTATCTATCCAGCTCACTATCTGTCGGTCGGTGGACTAACTTTTATTGATTACCTTTCGCATTAAATCCCATCGCTTCGAAACTAATTACCTCTCGGAGTATCAATTAGCAACTCGGGCCAAATCGAACCCGCCCCGAGACTGAGCCGGGTGAACGTGATCAAAGGCAGCTCGTATACGCCCGGGAATCCCCCACTCTCGCAGCCCCAAGAGGAATCTGACGAATGGGGACGCGTTGAGACTCGCATCCTCCGACCGACAGGGGCTCGAGCCGGCTGCGGCATCGGCGAATCCGCACCGAACGAAGAGTTCGAGTTGCAGTTTTATTTGTAAACTCGCAAATATTTGATGAAAAACTTCGCTACAGCAACTACCCCGGATTACACCAACCACACCAACGACGCAACAACCCCGCCGCAAAGGGTTACCGCTCCCCACCCACTCTCCCTTCTTCGCCAGAGTCCCGTCTTCCTCTGCGCCTTCGGCTTCGTCGTCTTCGACTGATTTCGATGGTGCTGCGTGGCTTAGCGCGCTTGTCTAACTAATCGTGACTTCACGGTTCGTTAGGTCGCTCCACGAGCCCTCGTCCGGCGCAGCCCCGCCCTCCCGGCACGCCGAGATCTCGCCTTCCTCGTCCCCACGTCGCCGTCGCGTTGTGGTTTTCGAGTGGTTGTCGATGGAAATGAAAGGTTGCCGGCGAAACGAAGCCTCGTCCTCCACTTGAGGCTCGCGCGAGCCAGACTTTTCGACAATCATTGGGAGAGCCTTATTAAAGCGCCAACAACAAAATGTTTGCCCTCACCGCAAAAACTTCTGAAAAACTTCCATCATCAAAGTTCGCCTCATTACCTCGCCTGCCTGCCAGTCGATGTTTTCCCCGTGCTCCCTCTCCCGCTCACGACACGCCGTCTCGCCGACTCCCTCTCGCGCCATCGTCCAAGTTCGTCGCAAATCAAAGCTTTTTCGCTCACGCACCGATAAATCGCTCCACCACCGCCGCCCCGGTCCTGGCCACGTGTCTGGTGGCTCCAGGTGCAGAGGGGAAGGTGGGTGCTCCGGTGAAACTTTCGCTGACAACCGCAAAATTTATTACAACAACTAATTAATCGCTGTTGCGAAAAACTAATGCTCAGCAATTATCACTCGTCCTGCGAGAAGTGAGCAGCCTCCATAGCGGCCAGGCGGAGGTTCCTGGGGTGTGCCCTCGACCATCACGAGATTAATTCTCACGGGAATCGAGCGGCGGGTGGCGGGCCGTGAGCTGGTGTGAGGCCAGTCGTCAGAGCAAAAAGTTTAATGACTTTCGAAGAGGGCACCAAACCCATAGCGCCTGGAAGGGGAAGCACGCCGGGACCGATTAGGGTTGAGTGGGTTGCGTAGAGGTTCGGGAGGAGAAGGTGTGAACGGATGGAAGGGAGGTGTCGTTGTTGGTGAAAATTGAGTTGTTGCCGCTGCCGATTAAATATTTGCCAGCAATCAGGGCGCAGGGAAGCGAAAGATTCGCGTGCCGACGAGTCTGAAATCGGACGAAAAGGGAGCCGGAGGTGGTGCGAAAGTTGATGAAGAAGAACTGCTGGAAGGAGCGGTGACGAGATTGATTCCCCAGCCCAGATGAGCTGCTCGGTGTGTTGTCTTTAATCTGGGTTTCCGCAGAGATTTAACAAGAGCTCACGGCGGCAGTCGAACGATGCCTCGGGAATAATCCCCGGATCAGGATAAAATTCCTCTCCATTTCATTTCGCTCCATGGTTCCCATCTGCTTCCGTCGCTGGTATCGGTTTCGCAAAGATTCCCGTGCAAATCCTGGCCTGCACGGAGGAGCGACCGCACGAGTTCTTCGTCCGCCGTTTTCACTAGCCAAGGGAATTGCTTCCCGGGCCTTCTACCACCAAGGTCCCTCGGCCGCCTTTATTGTCAGACCCCCGGCTCCTGCGACCAACACTTCATCCGTCTTCGACTCTCATCCGTCGTGTCTCGTCGTCTGCCGAGTTTCCTCCTCATTAGCCCGCGTCGTCTCCTCGCCAGCATGGCTCCCTTCGGTCCCACTCCGCCCCGTCACTTGATGAAGTAAACACATTAAGCGTAATAATTGTTCCCCAAGGATCGAGCCGGAAGTCGTGTCCACAGCACTGCGGAAGCCGAAAGTTGCCAACGGATCCGTCCGTCGTTCGTTGTTCGTCGTCGGGCGCCAAAGGACGAATTGATGACAGTGGTGAGGGAAGGGAGGAAGAGTCGGAGTCTGGTTGAAAAACTATGAGCAAATACAACAGATCACGAAGTAGGTCCGGTGAAAAGTCGAGGAGTCAAAGCTAATCCCAGCAGACAGCACTTAATTTGGCAAATACTCGAAACTCTTCGGATTGGAGTTTCGGCGGGTCAAGTGGTGGGATCGAATGGAGGCGAAAGGGTTGGACTGGAGTAGCTTCGAGAGAACGTCGAGAGCGTTTCTTAATTGCTTATGGCAGCGCTTTAGGGGATTTAAGAACCCCGCGTTGTGCTGTTGCCCCTTCGGGTGCTGCCCACTGTATACATATTATCTGGGACCTCTACGATTCACCTCCACTTTCGGAACATTCTCGTCCTCTGCTCCTCAGCGTATTAGGTTGTCTTTCAATTGCTCTTCTTGTTATTTTGTTTGCTGTCGCCGTTGTTGCCGCATTTGTTGCTATTGTTTGTGCACACATGTAATCAACACGAGTGCTGGTAACAAGAGAGACAACAGTGAAACCCCTCAACCTCAGAAATGCGATCCCACACTCGCTTAGCACGCGAATTAAAACAACAACAGCCAGCATCGGCAACAATAACAATAACAACTCCAGCGCCAACACCGAGCACAAACACCGCTGAAGTGCTGCTCGTCAAGTTGTATCCGTGTCCTGTAGCCTGTATCCTGCGTCCTCTGCGCGGACGAGGAATCCACTTGAAACTCGAAACTTCTGTCCGTCCCCCTGCCAGTCTGTCCGTCTGTCTGTCCAAGGATCACCGAAAGGACTGTGGGTCCATTCCTTCCACCCGCCTGCTTGCCTGTCCCTATCCGTCTCGACGTTGACGTGACGCTCGCGAGACGTCGGCGATGACGAGACAAAGGAATCGGATCCCGGGGAGTCAGAGATCAATGGGACGATGGGTGGAAGGGTGCGAAGTTGCCGAGAGGGGTCGACATACGAGCGCATTAAAATATCATCTTTCATTAAATGTTTCCCTCGCGCAAATTGCTCGTGACAACCGGGGCAGCCTCCCAACAATATTATAATACTCTCCTTTTCTTTCCCTCTCTCTCGCAGATTTGACACCCATGGACTACTACCCGGACTCGAATCCTGCGCTGCACCTGGTCGTCTACAGCGTCAACCAGAAGGGACGCTCGGAGCCCATCGTCCTGGAGAACATTCCCATCAACGAGGCGGAGAAGCGGACAGGTAAGTGAATGAAACGGCGTCGGAGTTGCCTTGAGTCGCATGCGGTTTTTAACGAACATCGAATGCTACCGCCCTTGCCGCCTCTTTCGCGATTCTGCAGTCTTCACCTGACTTCTGAAAACCCAACTCCCCAGCTGTCTCTCCACAGACTTCTTCAATTAACTAATTGATCGCTCCGCGAAGGCAACGGCTGCATTCACTAAGTTGCACTTGCACTTGCTCCCGGTCCTCGCAGTCCATCAGAGAATGCCCTTGTCTCACTCTTCTCCACCCCTTCGCTTCGCGCATTGTCAACCGCTGTTTCTATCTTCCTACCTTCCTCCCACCAGGCCTGCTCCGGCCCCCAATAATGCGTCCTTCGTTTACATTGTTTCTTCCTGCGCTCCTGCCGCTTCCCGAGTCCTCACGGCCGCCTTTGTACTTCCGTTCCCTGCTCTATTTTTCTACCGCATTGTTTTTGCTGCAACATTTTTATTGTTCCTACACCGAGTTCCGTCTCTCTTTTCCGCCAGCTCGCAATCGTTTCCTGGCGCTTTCCCATTCACTGGGTTGTTGTTTTTGTAATTTCCTGCCGATTTAACAGACGATTTTCTGCAGACGATTTTTAAGTGATGGAGAAATCTGGCGTCGAAGAAGATCGGGAGAAGAAGGAGTTGGCAGAGACACCGGCTTCGTTGGCGATGGCGGCGGCGACGGGAAGGAGCCATGAAAAATTGCTTAAGCAGAATAACAATCACCGTTAACAGACAATTGGACAGACAATCGCACGAGCAGGGACATGGCAAGGACGGGGTGGACAAAGGCGACACGCCGAGACACACGGCTCGGTCGTGCAGGCAGCACGAGCTGCAGCACGAGGTCTCCTGCGCCCTTCTTGCAGGTGATCAGACAATGGAAGAACTTCTCTGTATTTCTCCTTTATGCTCCGCAACTTTTGTTTTTTCCTGTTACTCCTTTTCTTGTCGTCGTCTTCATCTTTCTTATCCATTTCATTCTGTTTCTGCTCCTCTGGCCCCCTGCGAACATTTGCGCATTTCGCCGTCGTCTTGTTTTTATCCCCTCAACGCATTCTTCCTCTAAGTCCCTTTTCTTCAGGACCTGATCCCTGGCTTCGTGTTGCATTTTTCCTTCCTTTTGCTCCCTTGTTTCTCCTCCGGTTGTTCGCAAATTCAACAGAGAGAACAATTTTAATGTCTCCTCGGCGCGGGGCGTGGCACCGCATAGGACATCAATGTGGCGACGTCCCGCAGCCGCCCCTCCATCAGCATTTGTTTTGATTCCCTCACTTTTATCCCGCTCTTCAGGCCCTTCACAACCCAACCGAGTCGTCCTCGTCGGTCTGTGCTTTTGTTGTTTACTTTAAGTTTGTGTCTGGCTGTCGCAAATGCGTCCGGTGACGGCATCGAGGCTCGATTTGCTGGCGCGTGTCCCTTTTAGGGTCCTTTGAGCTTTAAAACTTATTGTTATTTACATATACCGGTCCTATTGTTGTTGTTCTGGCTTCAGTCGACTGTGCTTGCGACGACTTTTTAAACGGATTTCTTTCGGTTTTTGTTTGTTTTTGTTCAGAGCATGGACAGAAAAAAGTTGCTAAAAGGATTAATTTCATTTCATGTTGAAATTTGTTTGTTTTTCTGCGAAATTGCTCGGCAACTTTTCGGAATAACTTTCCTCGGACCGTTGTGTCCACTCCAGCTCATGGCCATCATGGGTTTCCTCCATCCAGTTTCGCTTCTCGTTATCGCTAGGGCTCCAAGGACATCAACTAATTTCTAGTTTTATGTTGAAAGAACTCTCGTGTACGGGGTCCGTTCTTTCAATGACATGCTGAGATGGCTCCATGCGAAAGGTTCTCACCTCGCTCCCTCATTGGGCTCTTGATTGGATGGCATGACTCGACAGAAGATGGTCGGCTAAAGAGCCGATAACCGCTCTCGATGACATTCAAATTGCAATGACTTGCTCGACACAGCAGCAACAAAGAAAATAACGATAGAACAAAAAACACCACGACACCCTCCTTATTGAAGGTAATGACATGACTCACGTGTTCAGTTCTTCGAAATCCCCCTACCACCCCTTCCAATTCCTTCCAAGGTGGAAGTTTTTCGAGATTATTATCAATCTGACACATGGCCTCCACCTGTTCTTCTCTTCCTCCTGATTATTTTATTACAAACCTCCGAGGGAGGAGGAAAAAAATTAGTGGAAATTGTTGCCTATTGTGGTTACTTTAGTTATTTATTAATCCTTAACTTTGAGGGAATTTCCACTTTTATTTTTCTTATTTTGTTTTTGCTTTGTAAAGAACTAGCACGAATTTCGGCTTCGGTTCAATCTTTAATTAGACACAGGAATAGAAACTTTCGCCTACCTTACTCGCTATCTCGTCGCGTGCCCGCTTCCTTCTCATCCCTTCGCCGCTTCGCTGCAAGGATCTGCAATTGTTGTTGTTTGCTTGAGTTCCCAACAGTTATTGAAAGTTTAAGCAATTTGAGGTCAAAAATTATGCATGAGGAACATGTCGTAAGAGGAATAATTAATGAAATAGAGGTAATGTCTCTGTATGTCTGGACTCCTGCCCTCCCGAACGGGTTCCATTCCTGCAGTGATCTCCCCACTTCGACTCTTTTGTTTTCCTTCCTCAAATTTTATCGTTTCTCTCCTCGACCGACCAGAACTTCAAACACTCCACTGCTTGGGGCTCGACAGGATCCTCGACTTTAGAGCCCTCATTGCGTCCCTCAGGCTTTAGTACTCAGTTTTCATGTAATCGAGTATTTTCGTTATTGGTATTTTTGATATTTTTCTCCTCCGCAGCAGCAATAACACAGAGTAGAGCACCATCAATATTTCTATTCGTCATAAATTTCAAGTTTCCCATCACCATCTTTATCATCATCTTCCGACTTATTGCCCCACTCTCTTCTCGTCTCTTCTGCTACAATGTTCCTCCGTTCGAGTCCAAGCTGAGTCTTTAACTAATTTATTGCCCCAACTCACAGGTTCACATTCCATGTCATGGAAGCACATGTTTTGTTGTTGCGTGTGTTGCTGTTAGTGTTATTGTTGTTGATATGGAATTATTTCTTCTATAGTTTATGCCAGTAGACGAACATATCCATATATAGAAAACTAAAATAAACAATAGCCATGCGAGACATAGGACATCGGACACTGGATAACGAACACAAAATATTAAACAGACAACGGACACAGGACCCCCGAAGGCCCGGATGCTGACGCCTCAAACACCGCACCGTACCGTAGTCCCTGATGCCAAGTCTCGAGGCGGACGACAGAAGGACTCGCCCGAGTATCGGAGGCACAAGTGCTGCCGGAGCAAGCTCAGACGCGTGCACTTTACTCATAAGCACTCACACACGTGTACAACACATTCACTCACTAGCATGCAAACACTCACGCCATCCTTCGCCGACATCGTCCGATTCCGCTCGAGACTGGTCGAGTCCAAGACGCAGGACGTAAATGAGAATTTACTGCCACCTACGCAGGAGTCAATCGAGTGGGAGCGTGTGTTGGTGTTTGTGCTTGTATTTGCGCGTTGAGCTGATCCTTTTTCATTTTCGCAATATAGTACTTTTCGTAGGGTTCATTCGCATTGTTGTTCGACGGTTGCTTCGAACGCTCATCAGGGCCAGAAGTTTGCAATTTTTCCCGCCGGCTTCCGGACCGATCGTCCACCGGCCAGGAGGAGGGGATTCAGAAGCGAGGAGGTGGACCCGGTAGAAATGGGATGCCTCGGGTATTCGTCGAGTGGGGCAAAGGAATGGGGGCGGCAGGAAGGCAAGTTGTGTTTGCTCCCGTTGCTGCGAGGTCCGTCCGTTGTGTGCGTGTCCGTAGTGCGTGTGGCCGTGTGTGCGGGCGGACGGCCGGATGTGTCTGCGTTCCAAATGCATGGAAATACAAGCCCGAGAACAACCGGCGGAGAAAGGACCTCCTCAGTCCGGCGCCCGAGTACAGGTCATAAACTCCAGACTTGAGTTTCGAATCGTCCCGCATGGCGTATGAGTAACGAGCATTTAGTGCATGAGTCCTTCCTTCCCCCCTCCTACGTCTTCCTCTTATCTTCGTTTTGCTTTGTTTTCCTAGGGGTAGTTTTTGTTGCGACTATTATTTTCCCGCTCTGCTGTTGCTGTTGTTTGCATTGTTCGTTGTTGCTTTTGTTCTCCTTCATCTCGCTATTATTTCCCTCTTTTTGCTCGCTGACCCTGCTCCGTTGGCCTGCGAAACTTTTGGCATCAAACGACCCGGGGGCCATCCTCCTACCTACAGCTTGCCCTCTGCCCCAGCCCCGCCCCATTGACATCATCAAAATTATTACAACAACAAAAACCGTTGCACTCTTGTCCACACAGATGGTTCGCCTGCGAGGTTTTTGCTGTTGTTCTTGCCGTTGTTGGTGTTGTTGCTGCGGCCAAGAAATTTGTTCCCGCCATCATTACACAACGCACATTCACATCTACGAATGTGTGCGTTCGTTCGCTTTCGTTCTTATACACGAATACAGGTTGTTTCCGTCTCCCGTGCCCCGACGCTCCTGCTGGTCCTGCCTGGTGCCGCTGAACGCAGTGCGTGTGTTCATAAATCAGTCTTAAATGTAGCCGGCCAGTGCTGCCACATGTGCGCACATACCCTTACATGCACATACTCGTCATATACTAAATAGTATTGCTCTCGCACACTCCTCCGCTCGTCCCCTCTCTGGCATGATTCACTGCCTTCGCCTCTTCATTTGTTTTCTGTATGTAACGAGAAATCCCCATCGATTAATTTGTTGTTGTTTACGGATGTTTATTATTATTCTTCTTTTTTGCTCTCTCCCCCTCTTTCTCTGATTTGTCCTGTAAGTACGGTTTGTTGACTTCATGCCAAGGGCTCGTCTCTTCCTCTTCGACAACTCTCCTACGGCTCTTCTCCTTCCCTTTCCTCTTATATTCGAACAGTTCTCTCCATACGCTTCTCCATCGATGTTTTCCCAATGATGCTTCGTGAGATTCAATTGACGGAACTGATTGAAGCGAGGGACGAAACGAGGACGGTGGCAGGAAGGAAGGAAGGAAGGATGAAAGGATAACAGTTCTAATGAGGCAGACATTTAGGTGATTAGGGGAATAATTAGAATATCATTGAAGTGAAGATGTTTCTGAATATCTTTACGAGTGCTTGTAGAGAACTTCCACAGAATGGAAATCATTTTCCGTTGGTTGAGAGCAACGAGAACAATCATTTATAATTGGATTGAAATTACCTCGCAAGGAGTTCTTCCAATGATCCTAGAATTCGACTCTTCCACCACGATGTAAATTAGCATTGAGCTAATTCTTTAAACGTTTCCGCATATTGTACTCTGGATGATTCATCCCCAGAATCCTTCGTCCACTTCACCCCAATGAAGTCAGTCAATGATTCTTCACGTCCCCAGATTCCCTCAATAGAAGAACCTCTATAACCCTAAGTCCCAATTGTGAAGTCTCCCCAGCGAGTGGAACCCCTCGATTCCCATCGCTACACCCTGACATTTGAGTGCGACGAAAGCGTGGGGAAGCCGCGATTTTCCCGCCATCTCCACCGACACATGGATCCAATAAACGAACTGTTTCACCGCAAAAATTATCTGCTAGAAATAACAGTCTCTTCGTGCCGAACGATAGAGCAAACTGGTCCGAATGTTGTCGTCGCGTGCAGTTTATGGTTAGCACTAGAGTCAACAAATACAACAACGACATCAGCAACAATTGCTACTAACACAACCATTACTAATATTACAACAACAACAAGTAATATGAGAACATGAAGAGGATAAGAACCATAGCGAAAGCGCCAACATGCAAGAAATCAGATAGGGGGAATTTCGCTTATGTTGCACATTTCAACGAGGGTTCAAAATATGGAACAAACAAAGCAAACCCCAGGAGAAAAACCAACAAAACACCATAGAAAAATCAACAAAAATGCAAAGGGAAGGCAAGAAATGAAAAACTAAATCGGTGCGAAAGATCTGAACATCAAATAGTAGGTGGCGTGCAAACCGCACCACTACGGCGAGAGTGGGATGAGTCGAATTGTACTCGATGGTGTCGCCCTATGAATATCATAATTAAAATCTCTTATCGCTGTAATTGCGATCCACATCTCCAGGTCGTTCTTCGCCCACAATGTACTATCGGCGATGCCATGTTTCTTCTCCTCATATATTGACTTCTAAACTATGACTTGTCTGGCCCAGTTTCTTGCATTTCCATTTAGTCGATCATCGATTCCGCTAGCCTTCCTATATTAATGTCAAACTAAGTGTTTATCTATGTCAGTCCTTTTCTTGAAACCATCCCCATGTGCGTCATCGCATACTGTTCCATATTGTCATTAGCATTATTCCCACCGTACGCGCGGAATAGATTCCTAGCTTTATCTTTATAGACCTCTTTAATTTAGAATATGGTAATGCAGTGGGGACCGCAGCATCACCAACTCCCAGAGGACGTTCCGAGGCCCTGCACCCGGTTGGTTCCCTCTGCCAGCGGAATGTGTTTTATGCTTTACCGATTACCAACATCCCATGATTACATTATACCGTTTACGGGCACTTTCCGCTCCCCGACTCCACGACTAGTCGTCAAATAGCACTCCCTGGATCCCTCTTATTTCGCATTCGCAGGCAATCAATATCTGTGCTTGCTTATCGAGGACAATTTTCGACATATCGCGATATCCTGAAGACCACGAGCATCAGCAGGGTGAGCGTGTGTGTGTGTGTGTGTACTCGTGGGGGTAGAACTCACCAACACATGCCGGCCCCCATGTGAACCGCTGATTGCTGCATGGTTTTTATGGCCTCCGATAAGTTTCGGGAACTGAATAAATATTTAGTTCGAAGGACTTCGCAAAAAAAAACCCATTCCAGAAGCTTCTTTATCCCCCCTCGCTCTCCGTGGCTCTGTCCCTGTAGGGGGTTCGTATCTCGTAAAGTGCACTCTGGAGAGCACTTTCCGCTGGAGACAAGGACATCGACGACGAAGGAGGAGCGGGAGCTCATTTCATTTACACGGAATTGAAAACAATTGATGCGAAAGTAAGTGAATATCAGTCACTCAATTCAGACAACGAGACCCTCACTTGTTCCCTCTTCCCCTCACTCTCGCACTCTCTCTCTCTCTCTCTCTCTCTCTCTACGACTGCCTCTGCTCCGCTGGCAGCGGTCCGTAGAGTAAAGACTTATTTGCGCACTCGGCGCGAGAAATGGCTCCAGCGGAGGCAGCCAGCATCGGCTACGGCATCGACAACGAAACCGACGACGGATACCAATCCGGAGCCGAGGCGGAACCGGCAGCGGAAACGGAAATCCACCTGCGGAGAAAAGTCTACGCAAATTGCTGGGACTTTCGCGAAATGAGCTGCAAAAGGTTGCCACGAAATAAAGGCGACTAGAAGGAGCATCAACTACAACAACAATAATAGCAACTGCAACAACAGAAACGCCAACCATCGGTGGCGTAGAATAAATAAAGGAAGAAGTAGACAAACGGCTGAGCGGAAAATCGCATGAGTTGCGGCCCGATCCGGGCTGATGGAGAGGCGGCTGGAGAGGAGGAGGCGGAGCAGGAGCGTTGCGGAAGTGGAAACATTCGCACGACTCTCTAAAGCTCCAAGGGATGCGAAATGTGCCAATAAATTGCTTTGTAACAAAAACAAATAGACACACACGTGCGCACACACACACGCACACACACCAGATAGAGGGATTCCCTGGGAGAGCGTTTCGAGGAATTGAAATTGAAGGATTTTTCCCGCTACCTTCGACTCGCTCTCCCTCGCTCCGCCTGGGAACTGGGCTTCCGCAAGTCCCATATCATCGCATGACTTGTGGAAACCGTCGGCGCTGTTTGCGTATGATTCCCACTTTCTCGCCATCTTGAGCCGCACTCTCGCCCCATCTCCCCGTCTCCCCGCCGCTCTCGAGCTCTCTTATTCGCGGCCGCTCTCGCTGCTCAAGACGAGGCCTTGAGTTGCAAAGGAGCAACCGCGAAAGCGAAAATATCAAGGAAATTTAATTTAAGAAAAACAGCGGTAACAGACTCGTCCCGTCCTCTCTACTGCTGCCCGTCCTCTTCGGCGAGGGTACCCCAGGCCGCCCCAGGTGTAACTCCGAATTTAAAGCTCGCCTCTGAGATGTAAATGCGCGGGGCACGCGGAGAGGTGGCGGGCGACGCCGACCCTGGGAGGCAGGGCGAAAGCGGACTAATATTGATCTCTGGCAATGGGAATATCGCGTGGCGAGGACGAGGACGAGGGGACCCCGCCCCCTCCACGGCTGCGCTGCGGCGTCTTTGGGAACTTTGCGCAGCGATAAGACATGTTTGATGGCCTCCACGCCGCGCTTAATCGCCGACACAGCTCGCTGGCGGTGTTCGTCGCTGCTGCTGGCAGCCTCTCATGTGGCTGACTGTTGCTATCGGCAACCGCCATTGTTTCGGGGCCAAGGAAATTGATAGAGATTGATAGACGCCGTGCCACGTCGCGTCGCGTATCGCGGGTCCCGCAGGACCTCGAAACGGCGGAGGCGGAGAACGGACCAAAGGATGTCGCCGGCAAGAGGGAGGAGGGATGAAATGCCGGTGGAAACCAGAGTGGATGAACCGTAGAGAGGCAGGGAGGAAGTTCAGGTGTATCGGCGATTACAGAGAGGCAGCTGGAGGAGTGGGAATGGGTTGCGGGGTGCCTGATTGCGACATGGGCTCCCCACTCCACCCGGGACTCCCCGCCGTTGACACAGCGGGGTGAGGTTTCTAATTGTGGCAACGTCATTGAAACTTCGGGGGCTCATTAAACTTGCAGAGGCCCAGTCGGTCGAACGCTAAAGTTTGCGACGAATTTTTCCCTATGAACTTTTCGCCGGCTCAGGGTCCACCCCACACCCTTTGTGGATTCCATGGTCGATATTTCTCTCAGTTTGTTGGCAATGCCATCGCGCCTAGGGGTATACGAGGGCGAATATAATTCAACAAGGTTTCGCATTAATTCATTATTGATCAGACGCAAAGCGCTATCGAAATCAGAAACTGAAACCAATGGTAAATCACGACGGCATCGGTGAGAATCCTGACAGATGGCGCGGCAGATTCGCCATTTCGAGTCCTCATTTAATGAGGGTCCGGGGGCGGGAGGTTGTGCTGTGACACAAACCGTTCGCAGAACAAATTAAAACTTGCTACAGAGGGAATTGAGCAGGAATTTATGAGGAAGAGGCATCGGGAGTCCTACGAGAGAATTTCAAAAATTATTCCGGAGCATTTGCTTTACTTTAAGGGAAGCAAGACTCGTCGTTTTCTCTTGATTCGTCTTAATCTCTTCGGCCCCTCCACTCCGGAACCCCTCAAGACGAACTTCTCTCCGACCCATTATCGTGTAATTAGATGGCATTATGAATCCCTCGTCGCCTGTCAAAGGGAGACAACCAGTCGTTCCATGTGCATGAGTGTACGCAACTACACGACAGCACACGTCACACACACATTAAGCAATAACCATTTTATGACTGCGAGCATATCAAAATACCATAGTTCCGAATTATGTACGAATGCCCGCAGGTCTTCTCCTTTTCCTCTGTCGCTCTTCTTCCCCCTATCACTCGTCTGGTCGTTCCATTTATTGCTTTGAACCAAACCTAGCACTGGAATCTCAGATGCCGAACTTAACGGGCCTGAGTTTGTGTTTGTTGCGATGGCTAATTGCTAGTGGGTGTGTGTGTGTGTGTGTATTGGTGTTTGATTAATTAGTCGTTTGCTTTAATCATAATTAATGCTGTTGCTTCGGCTAAAAAGAGATGTACGTGCCACGCCCCGCTTCCACGCCCACTGCCCCTAATAATACATCAAATCAACACATTCATTTATTCGCCGGCACACGCACGAGTGTGTGCATGTCTGGTATGCGGAAACTCGTACATATTTCCACGAAGTAGTGCCAACGCGACCTCGGTTCACAGCTGCGAGCCGCTGTTGTTGCTCTGGTCCGCCATGCATTGGCATTAGCTTCTGACAGCTCTGGCGTCGACGTCGTGTGTCTGAGTGTGCACATGTGGAGTGTGTGTGTTTGGATGGACCAGCGTTTGCTTGAAGAAATCCCCAAGCCAAATCGAGTCCGAGTCGAGGTTTGTGACGGCGGATGACAGGACATGATTAAGGACACAAACACAACGTCAAACACAACTCGAATAATTACAACAACAGTCGAAGTGTCAACATTCCTTCCAACGGCACAATCAACCATCACTCAATGGCTTAAAACCAATTTACATCTCCGTTGACTTTGATATTTTCCTCTCCCTTCCACTTCCACTTCCACTTCCATCCCTCCGGCCACCGCTCGCTATTTCTATACATTTTCCTCTTCCGCTCCCTGTCGATTCGCTATTTTTATTTATACACTTTGCAATTTGCTCTGCCATCTCCCTCTTACCCCCTGTATTTTCTCGCTCTCTCTCTTTTTCTCTGCGAGTCCTCGCCGGGATCAAGGCTGCGTTGGTTTCGATGTCTCTGGGCTTAGGAAGTTTAGTGTTTAACGGGATTGCGAGCGGGATTTGCTCCCGATTAGGCGGCTGGACGTCACTCGGAGGAAAAACAGTGGAGGTCACGCCAAGGTCAATATGCGGCCCATTGTTGCCCCCCAAACTGGTCCTTCCTCCTAATAAATTGCTTGAGTCAAACCCTTGAATTTATTCTTGAAAATTTAATACATTTTACAATAAGTTCGGATATCTTAAAATTGAACTGAAACTGGAACTCTGGATTTCCTCGAATGCTCACGCCGTTGAATTTAAGTGTGTGGCGAGGTGTTTAAGATCCTTAAAGGACGTCAGGGTAGGGTCCTTTAACCGAGTTGTGATTTATTTCTCTGTCATTGTTCTCGCATTCGCCATCGCCGTTGGTGGAAAGCATTTCGCCGGTCATTAAAAATTATCAGTGTTTCCTCTTGTGTCTCGTTTCCGCTTCCGCCACGTGATGTCCGTTGTCTTCCATTGTCCGAGCACACGCACTCACACTTCCTTTCTTTCGCTCTGGCTCACATAAATTCATTTCGTATCTCCCTTTCCTACTGAGAGTTGCAGTTCGGCGTCGTGGTCTCCTTCCCTCGGCACAGGGCCGCAGCATCCTCTGGCGATGTTCGTCATCCTGCGCGACCTGGCGGCAGTTTATTGACTCACGCTTTATGGAAGAATCGAGGCTGCTCGCAACGGGGTCTTAGAGGGACTCGGCCTGTGTCAAACACCCAACGCCCCCGCGCCCCTGCGCTTCATGGCAGGCGAACACATCCCAGCCACCGCTCCTTCGGCACCGAAGGAAGCTGTTGGCGCCTCCATTAGTTGCGCCGCAATTCCGGCCGCCTTCCCTCCCCCTTCACCACCGCCCCTTCCTCCCATCGGTGGCGACAGGACCGCCGGGATGCGGAACCACGTGTGGCTTCCGATTATTATTTTCAATATCCGGCGCCCCCCACAGTCCTGTCGACCGAAGGCTCTCGATCTGTCTGTCTGCCTGTCGACCGGCCTCCATGCTCCCTTCCGACGAGCCCTCGAGCCGTGGGGAAGCCGCTGCCGACGGAAGTCGTCGTGGGCAGGGGGGCGAAAATGGGCGGGACGCGTGGTTGGTCTCGACGGAAGTCGACCGGATGTCGCTGGGTGGGCAGAGCGGAGAGCACGAGTGCGCTGCGCACCAACGGCGAAGACGCAACAATGAGCGGAGAGGAGAGGAGAAACGAGGACGAGAGAGAGGGGGATGGAGAGATGGGAACGAGGAGTTGGCAGAGGTAAAAAACAGGACTCTTCTGAAAACATTTCGCAAAACTTCCGCAGGAGTTTCCCAAAGTTGTCAACTGCCGATTAATCAAATTAAATTTCAATTGCAATTACTTCAGCTGACCCTCGAGCCCTCCATCAGCACCCGCGAGGACTCGCAGGCGCGCCTGACCCTGTTTTACTTGCCTTTTTTCCACCGGTCGTTTCCGTGGAATTTTCACGATATTAAATGTCTCTCTTCTCTTCCAGACGGACGCATGGGCCTGTCCATCCTGCCGCTGGCGGCCCTGCTCACCGGAACCCTCTTCACGGTCGGCATCGCGGTCCTGTTCGTGGTGGTCGTCGCGGTGCGGAAGCGGCGCTGCCAGGGCGCCCGCAGCGTGTGCGACGACAAGGACAAGCACCTGGGTACGTCCGTCCCCATCGCCCCCCACACCACTGACTGACCCCTCCTCTTTCCCCTCTCCCGCAGGCATGGACGTGACGGTGACTGCGCCCCTGGAGACCGGCGCCGGCCACCAGCGGCTCGTGGTCGCCTACACGTTGAAGCAGGGCATCGAGAAGCAGCCGGACATCCTGAGCGCCCAGAAGAGCGCCGGCAGCACCACCTCCTCGCCCCTGGGCAGCCGGCCCGGCGGCGCCCCAGGCGGCTTCTACCCGCCCACCGGCAACGGAGACGCCAAATCGGGCTTCGGACCCATGGACTACGTAAGTGCCGGCAGCTCTTCTTAATTAAAGGAATCTTTGTTCAACCTTCGCCCTTTTCCCCGCAGGACGCGACGACGATCGCCTCCTCGGACGCGCTGCAGCAAACGCTCAGCAGCCCGCCGAGCCAGCAGAACACGCTGAAGCTGTCCGGCGGCGAGGGCCGCAAGGGCTTCCAGAACCAGCCGCTGCTCTACGACGCGCTGCCCCTGAACCGGCACCAGCACGACATCTCGCGCTACGACCCGCTCGGCATATCCATGGCCAACTACGGCGGCGGCGCCGGCAGTGCCGTCGGCAGCAACAGCACCCTGAGCTCCGGCAGCGGCGTCAGCGGTGGCGGCCCGCACTCGGCCCACACCCCGCAGTCGGTGCTGCAGAGCAACCTGGCCAACGGGCACTACCACGGCATGAACCACCACCACACCCTGCCCCACCCCTCGGCGCTGCACCAGCACCACCAGCAGCAGCAGCCGGCACTGCCGCCCCCCGCGGCCGTCGGCGAGCAGCTGTCGATCGCCGACTACCTGACGGCCAGCAGCCTCATCGACTACAACCTGACGAAGGCGGCGGCCGCGACGGCGGTCCAGGGCGGCCCGTCGACGCACCACATGGGCCACATGACTCTGCCCAAGGGGCTCGGGCTAGGCCTGGGCATGGGCGGCGGTGGAGGCGGGTCGCTCACGCCTACCGTGCAGCAGCAACAGTCGGCGGGCGCGTTGGCGACAGCCGGAGGCGCGGCGTCGGCGGCGGCCACGATCACGAACAAGACGAACTCCAGTCGCAACCACATCATCACAGACACGCTTCCGGGGCCCGAGAGCTGCGTCTAAGGCGGCCCCCAGCCCGCTCACATTCACCCCCACATGCACACTAACACAGTGACACCCACATGCTCACACACGTACAGACACTTGTGCTCTCCACAGCTCTCGTTGACGGCGAGTGAGCGGAATCTTCAAAGCGAAAAAGACTGGTCCACAAAATACAACAGCAACAACTACTAGAATACACCATCACCAACACACCTACAACACATCAAACACTGACTTCCGCTTCCGGGCCCGACGGTCGCCAGCCGCCAGAAATGGGAAGTGGGCAGTGGGAAGCGGAAGTGCATGGAAATCCATGGATTCCTATGAGAATTAATTATCACATAAGAGATTAGCGTAAACCAGTGACGGAATGGAAGAGAGTAGAATATAATATAATAAGAGATCAATAGGATGAGGAGGAGGAGCCAGAGGGCGCTGTTAGGTGAGTCTGTGTACGTCTATGGCCACAGTGGCCTCCAGGGTGTAGATCGATTATAGTGTTAACCGTATATGTAAAGTAGCTGATATTGTTTGCTGTTAGCTGTAACTTTGCGTAAATAATCGCATTTTGAGTGTAAACCGCAAGTGAACGAAGACAAAACAGAGAACAAAAATAAGAAACAAGAAAAACAAAGGTGCATTGCAACAATTTAACGAAATTCAGTTTTCCATAGTTTAAGACTTTTAAATTTTTTGTTTGCGTTAAGTGTGAGAGTGGTGAAACTTCCCCAGAGAACTCTCGTTTTATTGATTTTTTCGCTGCTCAAAACGTTGAAATTTTAAAATCGATGCTTTGATTACTTTCTTAGGTCATTCCATCAATGACAACGAACAGGACTCAATCAAAACTCCGCCTTCTACTGGAAGGCTTCCTTTCGATACTGCCTACAAATCAAACTATTCCGAATGTATTTCAGATATATCCCTATTTTAATTCTTATTTATAGAAATTGTAGATCGTACGATCTGATTACAAAGCAGATGGAGTGCTCACTGTGTTGTCTCTATGTCGTCTATAGAAGTAGTAGACAGTAATCCCTGCCGCTCTTGGTCATTGTTCCATGTTAACCTCTATATTGTGGTTTATGTTCGTATTTTTTCTGATATCGAAACCACTGCATTCAATATGAGATTTGATTTTAGACTTCTCCAGTCAAGGGAACAGACAATTTCTTTAAAAAGCCTCACGACTCTCATTCCTTTTGAACTCCAACTTTCATTTCACAACTTTAAACGTTTAAAGAAATATGTTTCTGGAAGAAGGTACCCTCAGCATTGCATATTAAATATTTCCCACGCTTTGCACGCTGCCGACGGACTCGAACTGGTGAAGTCGACTTTCGAGTGGCTTCTTGATGAATGTCCTGTCCTATTCTCTATTCTATTCTCAAGATCGACGCGAAAAGCTGTATGGGGAAAACGGTTTCTGGGAAAAACTCCGGCTTTGATTTCCTTTACTAGGAATGAGGACATCCGGGATGTATAGCAGAAGGTCCTCCCGCTTACATGATTGAAACGGTTTGAATTCCGTTGCTCCTCACGAGCCGCGCGTAGATGTGATCGAATTTTCTTCGAGACCACAATAATTAAAAGTACTTGGGAGTAAAATATTCCCTTGGTGCGGAGCGGCCGTCATCCGAGGCTCGTTTGCGTTGCCATGGGGTGCAGAGGCACACGGACCACAAAGTTACATTGGACACGTTCCGTATTCGGCCGGTCGAGCCCCTCGCAACGGCCATCACCAATAGCAACAACAATTTGACAATGAGCACCGAGTGGCTTTCTCTCAGATGTGTTTTATTTGCTTTTCTTTTTTTTTCTCCACATGGCTTCGGAGCGGATTCCATTTGAAGTTTCCGGAATCAAGATCAACAATTGAACATTTATGCGAGATTGGGTGGAAAATCCCAGCCAGCAGCCAACAAGTGAGAGCAATAAAGAACTTTGCGAAAGTGCAATAACAATGGCGGGTCCCACTTTTGGTGGGCAGACGGGAGGGGAGGCGTAGAGGACTTTTCTGGGGACGCAATTGGGTGGGAATCAGAAGCGAGGGGAGCGGAAAAATTACGACAAAATGACGACAATAAATGGAAAAGTTTTTAATATGCGTATAAAATGATTTATGCCCAGCTTTCTTTATTTTTCACGCCAGTTTATACCAGTTCAGAGTTTTCGTTTCGCTATCCATCGTCGTGTTGTTGTCGCCCCTGGCCACACTTACGCAGTCAACATAAACTACAAGTACAACGAGGGCCAGAACAATCGGGATGGAAAAAAGCTTTGCCCAAATTTGTATAACGAGTTGTTTTTGCCAACAGCTTCCTGCTTCCGGTCTTCTCGGGGACAGAACTACTTGCCAACAAATCCATATAGTAGGGGACATCCTTGCTAAACATATCCTGCTTGTGAATAGTAAGATAGTAAATTTTGTTTTTCCTGGGAAAAGTCTGAAGTCGACTACTCCGGATCAATCAGACATATCGATCGTAGTTCTGACATATCTGCAGTCCACTCTTTTCCAGGCTGCGGTGCTTACATATCTCGACTTTCCTACAAACATATCCCGATGATAAATATCACACTTTTACAATCCATTAATATACTTACAGCCACTATATGTATTGTTTTGACACCTTTGGAATCCATACATATTAATGAGGAATAAATGTAGGAAATTAATTGTAAGAAATCAAAAAATTATTAGAGAAACTTTAGTTTGCTGAGCAAGAGAAATAATAGCATAAGAGATTGTAAGAATGCTAAGTAAAACAAATGCTGAAAAATGGTGTAATTAGAATTATTTTAGACAAATACTGAAAACTAAGTAAATAAATGTACATATCTACATAGCCAATAGGAATAAGAAATCAAAAATAATGCAATCAAATGCAAATCAAATGTAAATAGTGGAATGAAGAAATACTAGATGGAAATTATTATTGGATCGATATACAAATACAGTGCTCTGCTCTTCTTCAATCGTATGTGTAGTTTTGGAAGTCGAATGAAATTTTCCTTCACTGTCCTAGAATCAGGTTTTTCTCTGATTGTCCCGAGCGGATGCTTGCCATACTCTATGAGTATTTGCTGCATATCTCTTTGATCAATTTTGTGTATTTTAGAGTAGAGCATTGTGGAAATCGCATTGTTTTTAGACTATTCTACCATATGTTGTTGTACAGTAGTCATTGATAGAGATTAAATTTGTTGACCCGACGTGTAAGATATAGGACGAGAGAAGAAGATACGAAAGCGAAGGAGACGAAATATTATTGACGTCGAGCAAATATGAAATATTTTAGACGATAGCTGACTATGAATGTCAGAAGAGGGTGAAAGCACTATAAATTCAACGCATGAACGAGATGCATATTTTAGTGTAATTAGTTGTAGACCTAAGAGACATTGTAACGAATAATATATATATATATATATATATGAAAAGCTATAGAAAGTGTATATGTTTAAGTTTTATTAACAGAATAAATATAATAATACAATGAACAATGAATATGAGAGAAATGTTTCTGTAAAAAGCTTGAAATTATTTGTGATAAAAAATGAAAAATAAAGCAAATAATGATTTGAGAGAATATACAATAAATAAATAAAACATGAGTTATGAAACAAATTATTATTTAAAGTTGCTGGAAATTAATTTAATTTCAGTTGAATTCTTCAGAACACCCTTTGATTCACTAGCGCGTCTTGTAGCCAATTGTGGAAGCAGTGGTTTCGGTTTGTGCCTTCGCTACTCGACGTGTCTGTCGGTAATTATATTTGAGATCGATAACGCGGTGTAGGTGCCGTTTATTGAAAGTAACTGGAGGATTATGGAGGGTTGTAGTCTCACTGGGGTGTGTGTCTCGACTGCTGGAACGGTGTCTGCTTAGATTACTCACATAGAGAGGTCCTCAGTGTCCCGCTCACCCTGTAGTCGTGAAGGGGTGAGCTATCTTCCTCTCTCTCACATGGAAAGCGGCCACGTGCTGCGTGTTCCTGAGCGCCCGGTGGATAAAAATGCGAAGTGTGCAAATGTCTACTCGGCGTCGGAGCGAACGACGAAACACGAGGAGAGCGAGATTCCAGCCAGAGCTCTCAGTATTGCCGGCAGGAGAAAGTCGGTGAAGTATCAATTCAACCCCCGGATGCCTTGCGTTGGTAGAAGCGACTGCAGGAAAATCACTTCTTCGTTTCCTGGAGCCCGGTTGAAAAGCGGAATGGATCGGAATTTTTTACTCACGTTTATCGCAGTATATCCGAAGGGGAACGAACGCCTCGGATGCCTGCCGCTCGACGGTCGGTCTCATGTCCTGCGCCGTCTTTCTGACGGAGTCCCCCGGCCAGGATGTTTCTTTGATACCGCGAATCAAAGGGATTTCGTAGCAGATTTCCGTACATTTTTATTAGATATTTCTTTCGCCTTCGTTTCGCTCCCTCGCCAAGCCACAACTCATCAATACTCATCATGGCTGCCTCCCTCTATCGTCGTCTTCTTGCGCATTATCCCTTTATCTAATTTACGCTTAACGCTCGCTGAGTGTGAAACCCGTGCTGCAGGGTGCCCCTTTCTACCCTTTCCTCCGCCCAACCAAGCGTTGTCATCGGTCGCAATAAAGCGTAATCTCTTAACGATGTTCAACGATAGCCGAAGTCCTCCAGGACTGAGGACCCAGGATCGAGGACCGAGGACGGAACATCAATGCAGCGAAGTGTGCCCGCTCCCTCTTTCGCTCCAGCTGATGGCCTGCGATGATCTTTCGTAATCCTCACGCAATAAATTCATAATGAGTTGTCCACCTCATCGTCGCCGTCGCGGGATCGGGACCGGAATCTGAACCTGGAAAAAACCAAAATTCTGAGGAACCTGTGTGGGGTTCGTGGAAGATGTGTGAAACGAATGCTCTGCGGACCCGGAGTCGTATCGGTTATGTTTGGCCGCGTTGTTCCACTGTAGCCTGCTGCTGCGATGGCCTCTTGGTCTCGAATAAACCGTTCCTCCACCACCGTCTCATTCTCCTTGCGGCTCCTCACCCGTTTGGCAAATGTTCTTCCGGCCGGCGCCGTCTTCGTGGTCGCCCCATCGGCGAGAGGTATTTTTAGTCCTGCTCGGGAGCAGTCCTGAAACTATTCCGGTGGCGGGCGGCATCGGCCTTCGGGGTGGCGGGTTGTTTGATGAATTGATTGCGTTGGGAATTGTATTAATTACTCAAATCTTTATGATAGCTCCATGTTTGTTGCTGCCGTGCTCGGTCTCTCCCAAGAAAGGATGGGCGAGCGGCGCCCAGAGGAGGGAATGGATGTTGCTCGGATGGATGATGGACTGCAACTTTTATGACTGCGATAAGAGTTTATTTATCACACAAACTTGTTAGGGATCACTCTCGAGCTCATGCGGAGTGTTTGAGGATTTAATGAACCCAAGGAGCGAATCGGAGTCGTGCTGAGGAACTTCAGATAGACTCCGAGAGCCGGAGGGCGGCGGGTGTTTGCCTCGGGAGCTCCTGCAACCCGGACTTCTCACATTCTTCCTTCCTGTGACTTCCTACCCGGTGTCCTTGTGCCGGCTGGAGTCGTTCGCCGTTCGTGGCAATCGCTCACAACCCTTTCAAGACGACTCCGACGAGCCTCCTGAGCCGATGATCAGTCAGTATGGGATGGAAGACAAAGCCATCTCTGTCTCGGGGGTCGGGAATGATACACTCGAGTCTTGGCTCTCGTGTTGGCCTGCACTTCATTATTTTAAGACTGGGGCTCATAAATCAAAGTCCACAATCCGGACTCTCGGTCGCACTCAGCCTGCACTACCTCTGTCTATCTATGGTCCTCTTGCTGTGATAAATTTGTCATTGATAATGTTGCGCATGGTTTTGTCTCTACTCGCCTCGGAAGGACATCTTCATTGTAGGAAACCTTCTCGCCGCCTGTTGTTGTGTGTGGCGAAAAGAGCGAAGGGGGTTGGGAGGAAGATTCGGGCTGGGAAGAGACAAAACAGCATTTAATGAACAGAAATTTCGAATCCAACAAGACGAAGATCCTTGCTCCACGCAAAAAACCAAACTGTCATCCGATCCATGGCAGGAAGAGCTGGGAGCGACGCGGATAGATTTGTCAGCCGAAGCTGGGAGGAGGGTGAGGGCGATGTAGTGGTTTCTTGTGGCCCGTTAATTATGAGCTGTCTCTTTCTGGCCACCTTCCTCGGACTGCTCGCTCTGACCCCACGACCAATCATACGCAATTAAGTCGCTCATTATTCCTGGGGTCGACACAAAATTGATATGCCTCTGACCCGCGCCCCTGCCTTCCCCTGCCTTCCCCAGCCTCCACGGACCGAACCCTACTCGACGTGTGGTTGGCTGCAAATTCGAGTATTTCTGACACTTAATCCCGCAAGGTGTTTCGTCCTTCGTCCGAGCCCCGACCGCCGGCTTGCCATTTCGGCATTGATGAGGGTTCGCCCTGCCCTGAGCTCTCTGACCACCTCAACTCCGCCGTCCCCGCCCGCAGACCCCGCTTCGGCCACTTCACTTTATATCGTAAACAATCTGCTCTCTGGTCCTCGCGCTGGTCCCCGACGGGGAGGTGGAGCGGAGAGTCCTTCGAAGAAATCTCGACTCACCGCCCACTCTCGCCACGGCGGCGAGTGAGTGACCTTTGTGTCAGTGACAAGCCGTAAATCTCCCCCTGCTCCTCATCCCGGCTCCACCGAACCCGCCTGGTGCGTCGTCACCGCAAATGACTTCTCACCCGAAGCTGAGCCGGAACCCTTCGACGTGCCGAGCCCTGTCCCCGTCTCCGGCTCGTCTCCGCCCCCAGGGAGTGGGCCCGACGTTGTTTACAAAACTTATCGCATTTCAATGTTTGTTTTGCGAGGAATGAAAGATGCGACGAGGAGGCAGGAGACGGCGGCAGACCGCAAGGAAATCGCCAGCAGACCAGAAGGAGGGCGAGCAGGCCGGCTTGGGAGGGTGAAAGTTTGCTCAGTCGCGAGGAAACGAGTGGAGTTGAGTTGAGTTGTTGATGGGGACCTGGGATGACCTGGCAGAACGGCGGGGCCACAAATTAGGCAACCAAGAGTTTGGACCAACCGACCACCCACATTCTCTCCCACTGCCCGCAAGGACACACGAGAGTGACGAATTTTGTTCGAGGTGTGCGATTATGACGACGGTTCGTAGGGCGAGGGCCGGGCGCCGGGGTGAGTGGCCGGATCTTCCAGGCCGATGGAGGCGAAGGTCGAAGTCTTATCTCTCGTTTCGCTCACTTCTTTCTGCTCGCCGTAGGCCATCGTGCCTGATGTGCTGAAGAACAATCGCATCCAGTAGCCGGGGAGGTCGACGGGATTTTGACAAATGATCGGAGCAGCACGAAACCGATCTGTCGAAGGCCGCTGAGTATTCCATTCTGCGTGGGCCCGAAGGACGAGCGGAGAACAAGAACAAGAGCGACGAGAGGACACCGGGACCCAATTAAAATTCAAGATTCTTGACGTGCAGCAGCATGCGGGCGAAACGTGCCCTGAGCCGAGGCATCTCCGTAACTCCTGCCAAGGTTCTGCCTCCAGCGCCCTCCTCCAGCTGAAGGACGCCTGCGGCCGATGCGGTCCAATCGAACCGAGAGACAAGGTTACGAAAGGATTTCGCCGAAACAACCACCGCATGCTTCGTCCTCCACCACACCAACCACAATCACAGCAACAACACCACGAACCACTTCGACAATGACACGGACAAAATCCAAAAACAATCACAAAAAACCAGGAAAAGCCGAGAAACAAAAGAAAATCTCAGGGAACTCGAGGTGAACGCTGGGGAGGAGGAAACTCCCGCCGGCAACCCACGAAATTTGCGAAATGACATTGAAAAACAATTTCGCTCACAAACAATAAACTTGACTCGGCAACCACCACCACCTTCTCCGGCGAGACTCTCCCACTCGAGCGAAGCCAGGCGGAGAGGGGCGGGTCGGAAGATCCGTTCGGTGAAGGGCGCCGTGGACGGCAGGAGCAGTGGAAGGGTGGAGGTGCGCAGGAGTCCTTATTATGCTAACTACGCCCCGCGTGCATCGCAAAACATGAGGCAGGTCCGCCCTCCTAGCGCCGGGGCCGTTGCCTCCGCCCCGGATCCTGCGGCTTCCCGGCCCTGGCTTCCTCTGTCTGCGTGCATTTTTGCCCGAGGTCGCGTCGACGGTAACGCCGGCGGCGGTGACGACGACATGGGCGCAGGACGACGGCGAAGAAGTAAATTTCGTCAGGAGACAACTTTAATGAGAAAGTTTTTAAGAGCTTTCCGAATTTATGGTGTGCGAGTGAATTGATTGCTTGAGTGCGGCGCGGGCCACAGAAATCCTCGGAACCACGAGGAGGACCTGGTCGAGAGGAATCTGTCGCCGTGCACTTGTATGGGGGAAAGCAATAGGGTCGTGAGACGTGCGAGAGAAATGTCCCAATTCGAGCGAAGACGATTGCAAGGCCATGGACCCTCTGAGGACCAGGGAAAACCCATTTAGAGTTGATGGTTTCCTTTTGATGGGAATATATTACAGCATTGCTTTTTATTGGAATATATTACAGTGAGTCTATTCGTATATTTTCGGGTGTTTTTCAATATGTTTCCTCTCTGTGAATCCAAAGGACCGAATCGGAGAACTGAAAGATCAGGAAGGGAACATGAGGGTTACAGTGGAAAATTGAAAACTTCTTACCTGCGAATTTTCATGAGGCGGCCGCGATGCAACGTCGTGATGTGGCAGCTGAGGAGAAAAACAGAGAGAGTGAAAGTGAATGAAATGAATCAGTCCAGATGGACGTAAGGGACGCAAATAGGGATGGACAACTCGCAGCTTCAGATTCACAATGTCGGCGAATGACCCGGAATCTCGTCCTTTGGAAGTCATTTGAATTCTGTCCAGGATTTCCGCCATGGGCCCACCAAAGTCGTCACCAGGATCTCAGCAAGGATGCTGAGTGAACGCTATATCTACATATCTGTGGAAACGGTGTCTGGAACTGGGGCAAAAGTCCCTCGGCTCATCCATTACTGCCTTCTGGGTCGTATTTGCCAAGTAGAGACGTCGTGCTCTACCGTGGCTTCGGAGACGACACCCGCATTTTGGGTGCCTCGCAGTGCTCCTTTTTTCTCTGCCTGTGTTGGCGTTGTTGTTGCCGTTGGTTGTTGATGGTGGTGTTCGAGTTGTAGTTGTTGCTGTTGCTGTTGCTGCTACATGTGCTGCGTGCTCATGTAAAATGCAAAGGAGTTTGTGTTGGGACGCCTGATGGCGCTCCTCCTACACACACACACACACGTGGGTGGACGGACGGACGGAGAGACGGAGGGGCGAAGCAGGGCTGGCGTCTGATGGAGCCTGGAACTGGAGCTACAAAGAGCAACGGCGACGGCTGCTCCTTGATGATGAGTTGATGGAAATTGTAACTCGTAATTCTAAATTCCGCACGTCACTGCGACAGATTCGTGGCAACAGCGACATCAGCCACAGCGGTAGAGGGCGGTAGGTGCGGGAGTTGGGAGGCGGCTCCTCCAACGAGCTGCATGATCGCTGAAGAGTCTCGACGCGCTCTCGTGTCGCTAGCGACACATGGGGCTGCCAGACGCGGATGAACACCTAATTTTTGCCTCCCTGGTTAATGAGATGCAGTGCGCGCAACAACAAGACCACTAACACCAGCGACGGAAGAAACAACAACAACATTAACAACAAGAGCAACAAAAGATACGCCGTAGAAAAAGCAGCAGCGAACCAAAACCCAGGCCCACACCAAGAGTGGGACGACTTGAAATAAAAAATCTCTGCATGACATCGACCCGCCTCCACACTAGGCCCCCAAAGCCCAGCTCTCCACAGTCCTTGCCCCGGTCCCTCCGTCTGTCGGTCTCTGTCTCGGTCCCTCTACCTCGCTTCCTCCCTCCCGTGGTGGGAGGTGGAAATCAACAAACGTGCTCAAGTGACAGAAAGCGTACGGATTCAAGGACTCAAGGATCCAAGTGACGCGCGTCTCTAGCTCTCTCTTTCTCTCCCTCACGCACACACTCGAGATCCTCACACCGAGGCCTTTCTTCATCTTCGCTCTCTCCTCGTTCCGGCCTTTGTCTAGCGCTCTCTATCACTCGTCTCGACATTCTCATACGGACGCTCTGTCAAACTGTCAGTCAGCCAGCGCCGTCGCCGACGCCACCACCGTCGTCCGTCGTTCGTCGGTCGTCCTGGCGGTGCAGCCGGTCGTCGTCCTTGTCGCTGGCGTTGTCGCTGTCGTTGTCGTTCTCGCTGCCGAGCTGAGTCGAGCAGCGTGAGATGCATTTCCATACTCGAAAATGCATTCCTTGTGCCCGATTCTCCCGTAAGATTCGTTAACACTTCAGGCAGACGACGACGACGGTGGCGGCGGACCGAGCGACTGGGGTTCGTGGGCTGGCTTTAGGGGGTCCGGGCACACGCAAGACATGTGACAAAGTGCTGCGCCTTCCCCGCCCATCTGCGAGTCTCGTCCCGTCCCTCAGTCACGACGAGCGGACCCCAGCCAGGGAAGGTATAATGAGATACGACGCACGCCCCAACCCCCTCGCCGTCGCCAGTCCGCCAGTGGGGAGTCTGGCATGGCCTCCCTGGTCCACGGATGCGTGAGAACGTGCCCTGGTGCCGGGAATCGAATGCAATGAAGTGATTTTCAACGTTCGAAGGAAGCTTTGGCTATGATTTGTTACCGAAATTGATGGGAATTTATTTTTCAAACGTCTGCACAAGAGGCGCACAGCCAGCCAACGAGCATCTCTCCCTCTCTGTCTGCCTCTGGATGACAATAAAGAGCATATCAGTGGATCGTTAGCCTGTTGGCGATATGGTATGTTGGGCCTTCGGATGGTGTTAGTGTTGGGTCTGGTGCTGGTGAAGGGCGGCAGTTCAAGGGAGAGGCTTTAAAACCCAAGTCTGTCGTGTCTAGCCGGAGCTAATGACGGTTGGGGAGTGAAGTCGGAGACTTTATGATAGGTCATCGGAATACATTTTCTCTGGAATTGCTCGAAACACTAGAGGATAAATTGGGGTGACGAGGGGGCAAGAAAGCTTTCCGAGAGGCGAGAGTTCATTCAAGACCATTCTGCGGTGATGGACGAGGGCTCGTTTGTGAGTGCGGAGAAAGGATGGTGTGACGAGGAGTAGTCGGACTCCGTCAGAGTAAAAGAGAAAAACAGAAAACCATAAAAGCAAACAAGTCTTAATTCAGTATTGTTTGTAACGATAGGGAATTGGAAAGTAAACATTATTAAGTAAATATTGTATTCATACACTCTCTAATAATTCGTCTAGCTGATATCTACCAGCTTAGGTGTTAGAGCAAGATATAGATACAGTCTGCCGGATAGTATCGCATTGGAAATACCTTAGAGAAACACTAAACATCTACTCTACAGGATGCTAAAGCTATTTAAGAGCAAAAGACTTGACAATGGAGATCCACTATATATGCGAATTCCATACATATCCGGCGATGCACAAACATGTCGGTGTGTGTAGGTGCATTTATTTGTGTGTATTGAGTAAAACATGATGGCAGCAGTCCATCAGATGAGAGTTTCCACATTAAAAAATCTGTTTACACATTGTTATGTCGTTTTCGCTGTTGTTTTCTATGTGGCTGCACGGTTCAAATAATTTTTCAAACACAGCCCCATGCCAACAAGCATTTGTATGAGGGCATGCCGGGTGTATGTGTTTGTGTGTGTGTGTGTGTGGAATGAATTATCACCGTTAAGTGAAGTCAATTGAAGTCGATTAAATCTTTGCGCCAGTCGCGCAGATTCCGAAAAATTTAGAGGCTCCAACTAAGCGTGGCATCTATTTGTCTATTGTTCCCGCCCTCCCCGTCTCTTCCTCTCCCCCACTCTATAGCCCTTCCCCACCCCCTGACGCTTTGCGACCCATGGTGCTGCCATTGTTCGGCGCAATTGTTGCAGGCGTTTTGTAATTGCTGACTTTGTTCGCTACACAGCAACTCGTCCTCTGTCCCTCTGCCCCCGGCTGCCGGCTGCGGCTGCGGCTGCCGACAACCCGCGACATCCCCCACACACACACTGGCACGCATTGTGCCCTCGCCCCTATGGAGGAGTGGGGGAGGGGAGTGTGTTGTGTGTTGCTAGACATTTGTTGCCGATGAAACATCGCCGGGCCTGATTCCTGACGTCGCAAGAGAATTTTAAATGCGGCGAAATTAAAAGTGAGCGGAATATTTATTTCGCGATTGTTGGGCTAGAGGGCACCGGGTACGGCGATGGGGATGGGGAGGCGGGTTTCGGAGCCCCGAGGATGGGAAGCAAACAAAGAGTTTGGGTCCACCCCACACCCCGCTCCACAGCAGCCGGAGCTCGTCAGTGGAAGCGCTCTTGAAACATCTCCCGGGCCTTGTGAATGTCGAGCCGCGTGTTGTGTTTGTTGTTGTAATTGTCAGTTAACAAGTGAGCCATGTGGGGGTGAGTATTTGTTTATGCGTGTGAGAGTGTGTGTGTGCGTGTTCGGCGCATACTTCAAGAACCTACACAAGGACGGCGCAAATAAATCCCGCCACTTGGTTGTAATTTTCCGAGGAACCGGGGCGTGGGGCGCCTCGAGGTGGGGGAAGAAGACGACGAGGAAGAAGAAGAAGTCTTTAAGTTACTTTATTTCGACTTTTAACGACTCAATTCACAGAAGTAAAAGCAAGAACAGCAATAACAACAACTTGTTATTACTTCGCATCAAAAACATGTTCCCGCCACACACACACACACACTCGCACTCCCTCTCCCTCTCCCTGTCCCCTCCCCACCCTCTCACTCACACACACGTGCCTGTGAAATATCCTCGCTTTTATTTGTCATTTTCATTTGTTGCTCTTCCGCTCTGGCGTCCCCGCGTTCGCCGCCCGCGCCTTTCCTCCCACCACGTTTCCTCCATCCGCCCCTGCTGCTAATGCCTTCCGCTCACGCTCCCCACACCCAACCCGCTCGCCACCCATCCTGGAAGCGCCAGGAGGAGGCGATCAGGACACGCGGGCAGGGGCGGGAGAGGGCGGAGATGGCACAGAAGAAGAATGAAGTGATAAGAACAACGTTCCCCATTCCCAATCCCCTTCCCACCCTCAGGCCCCACCCCCTCCTACGTCTCCGTTCCGTCCGTCCTCGCGTTCGAAAACATGTTTTAAGCTCCGTCCTAATGAATGTGGCAGACGTCTGACAGCCGAAGGGCAGGGCGAGGGCGTTTTAATGAATTGACTGCGACTGGGACGGCGACGGTGGGTGGCGGGGCCCGCTAGTGTCGGCGCTTCCGGGGTTCGAATCGAATGTGGATGACTCTCGGGGAGCTGGCCTACTTTTGAAAATTCATTTTTTGATCTCCAAGTACGATAACTTTCCAATTAAGAATTGTGACATCGGACATCGACATAATTCAAAATTTTTAAAAATCATAAACATGAATATATGTATATATGTAATACTGAAACTGTTAGAATTCAGAATAAATTGGGAGAAACAATGTCTAAAAAGGCGAACTACTAATAGAAAACTAGAAATAGTCATCTAAATTTGAGTCATTTATGTTACGGGGAAAATTTTTAAAAGTCATAGCAATCATGTAAAACTAACAATACATAAAAATATAACAACAATAATAGAAAATAAATAATAATAAATTAGAAATACCAATAATATGTTCTGAATATTTTCGTGTTAATAAAAGCAATGAAGACAAGTGCCATGAAGTAAAAAACCCATAGCTTTATTTTAACGAAATCGAGGTGCGAGGTGAAATATTGGGAAATATGTATAAAAGGAAAACAAAAAGAGATGAAAAACTAGAATGTGATACTACATTTCAAATGCGAAACCCAATTAAACCTGGAAATAGAGGACATAAGGGTGGCGAATCGGAAAGCTGTTTCTTAATCCCTAGCGCGGGACCCGCTCAGTCAATCAGGCGTCCTCGCTGCCGTTGCCGCTGATCCGATTACCGGCCGCAGCGGCGACGTCGTCGTCACCAGGCGGCAATAATCTGCGCACCTCCAACTACTGCAACAACCCCGGCAAGGAGGGCGACAATCGTCAGGCAAGTGACAACGAACGAGTTGAGGACGCCATACGCATAATCGCGCCAAATGGAACATAAATATCCACGAGCCCGTCCCGGGCTCCTCCCGCGCACGCCGGCGGAGGGGTGGGACCGGGAGTGACGACTCTGGCGTGAGTCACGAGACTCAAGGACACCGGCTCCTGCGAGAACAATTAAGCGAGGACGAGTGCGACGTAGCGCCAGGGAAGGGCGCGGGCAACAGCGGGAATAATTTGAGACGACTCGTACCCAGTCTACTTATGGGTCGTGGAGCAGCTCTTTGAATGTTTTTAATTTGGAGGCTTCGTCTTACAGCAGAAGTCGTTGTCGTCCTCGTCGTCGTCGTTGTTGTTGCTGGGAGATGTGGCTTCAGCCCGATGCTGTCGTTTGGGCAATGAAATTAAACACATGCATTCCACGTGTCCTTCTCACCTCCAGCCGGAGAATGCGCGAGTCCTGGCGGTCGCCGTCGCTGCATTTGGATGTTTGATGCTGACAGCGGCGTATTTTTCCACTCCATTGCTGTTGTTGTCGCCGTCGGTGGTGACGGCGGTGTTTGGCTGGAGTTGCCGGCTGCAGCCACTGGCGCTGTTCGTGCTCTCATTGTTGCTGCGCCGCACAATGCGGTTTCGTAATTTAGTGACACTGCGGTCGCCACTCCAGTCGAATTCCTCCCCGACAAGTGCATAATTCTCCGGGGACGGCGCGGGGTGGCGGCCGTGGGTGCCGGGCGAGGCGCGGGGGTTGGCGGCGGGCCGCAGGGAACTTGCGCGCAGTGCATAAATCTGTCCAGGTGCCGAGGGTCGCACGTCGGGTGGCCCGAATGACTCGAGGCCAAAATTAATTCCCAAATAAATTCTCCCCGCTAGCACAGCCTCGGGAGGGGACGCGAGAAGCCGTCGAGCCCTGCAATAGTGGAGGGAATGCGGCAGGATCGAAGGCAAAGGGGCGAGTTTAGGTTCCTCGATTCGATGATCGTTTTAGAAATTAACTTCCTAATGCATATTCTCCTTTCTGCGGACCATGAGCGCTGACAGTTTCCTCACTTCCTCCTCGTCTTCGAGGACCCGCCCAGCATCGACTGATGTGGTGAAGCCGCGGTTTTCCTCTCCTTCGCCTTCTTCACGCCTCAACCTCGCCTCGCCCTCCGTTCTTCCACTCCGCTCAATTCCGCTCCACTCCCTCCCCGGCGGGCGGAGAGAGAAAACTTCGGTTGACACTTGCGAATTGTCATTACTTCGCATATTGTGCGAGAGTTAATTGTGTTTGCAGGGCGTTAAATTAAATTAAATGCGCTTATAAAGGCGTCTCGCTCCCGCCCCCGGTCTCCGCGCCGCCTTGTCCCGTTCGCTTTTAGATTCCTCGCTCGGGATGCTCGGTTCACGAGAAGACTCTTTTTTCTGACGCGGATTTTCTCCCGCACTTGTCTATCGTCGGCTTTGGATCGGCTTCATGTGACGCCTCCGTCTCTGGCTCGTTCACACATCGCACTGTCTCTTTCCCTCTCTCTCTCAGCTGTCTCTTTCCGCTGAATCTGTCCCCTCTGCCCGGACATCGTCGTCGTCTCCATTCGCTCCAATTTCGTTTCGTTCAGTCGACGATGAAGCTTTTGTTGTTGTTGGTGGTGTTTTTCTAGTTGTTGCTACTCAATGTGTTTTTGTTGTTGTCATTTTCTAGCAGACGTAGCGATTGCTGCTACTGCTGCTGCTCTTGTTGATGTGGCTGATGAATTCTGTTTTGCAAATTGCAATTTTTCGAATCTGTCCCCTTGATTAAATAATTTTCATTTTCAATTCGCAGATTTATTCACAATGCTCGGCTCATACACTTAGCGAAAGCCTTTCCACAATATTTAGCTGCTGTTTAACAGCGCAAAGAATTTGCTGAAATTTGGAAAATTTTACTTTAGCTGCCTTTTGTCCTTTCCGAGGCACCGAGTTCGCCCATCCTAGACCCGTTCTCTCATCCCTCCCACTCTCTGCATCGCGCTGACGGCGGTTCCCACTGCTCGATTTCCCACAGTGTGGTCCGTGACGCCCACCCAACCGCGGCCACTCCCACTCCGGCCGCCATACTCTGGGGCGAACGATCCTCACACATCGACAAAGGCGTCGACGACGCCGACGAAGATTAAATTATTTCGAGTTTCGCGCGAGTGGAAAGAAGTGAGAAATTTATTTAAATTGAATCTAACTACACAAGTATTTCACACGCACACACACTCGCACTCGCACTGCCGACACTCAGACACTCCAGCCCCGGCGGAGCCACTCACACACCCATTAGGGAGCATTGTTTGATCCTTAGGGTCCCCGACCACCGACCCCCGACCGCCGTTCACGACTCCCGCCGGGCTGCACGAGAGGCCGAGACCGGGGCAATTAAATCGGAAACGCTTAGTTAACGCAGGCATCAGCACACAATAAACCCGCCCACCCACACACACCCAGCCACACGCACGCACGCGGGCACTAACACCGACCCACAAGTCCGCGAGGGCGGGCGAGGGTGGCGTGGGCCAGGGGCGGACTCGAGGTCTTCTCGCTGCCCACATGGAGAAATCTCGAAAGAGGAAATGACATCAAAAATCTCGCTCATTATTCAGAGATCTCTGCGGCCGTTGTTATTGTTGCTATAACTCTTGTTCTTCTTCTTCTGCTTCTTGTCGGTGTTACTGTTACTGTTACTGTTCATGTTGTTGTTTTATTGTTATTACAGTGCTTCTTGTTATTGTTGTTGTTGTTGTGGTTCTATATGTGCACATATCCCATCCATCCATGTCATCCCATTGTTCGGTTGCTCTCCACGACGATCTCCAGTCGTTAATTTCAAATTATTCACGTATTCAGCTGTGTGCGTGCGAACCTGCATATGGGGAATGTGAATCAGCGTGGCGTGAGTGTGTGTGTGTGGGTGTTTGGGGGGTGCGAGTCTGGTTGCGAGTACTGCTGGTCATCGTTTGAAGTGTTGCGCAACAAGAGTTCCATTAATTGAAACACGCAGAAAGAAATACAAGCAAATACCAGAAGAGAAGAAAATAACGAGGAAGAGAAAGCAGGAAGTAAACTAAACCAGGAGACAGACAGAGCGATCTAATATCCTCGACTTCCACGCATGGCAGGGACGTTTATCGAAGGGGCGTGTCGTTGGGTATTCCTTCCTTCCTTCCTTCCCGAGTGGACAGGGCGGCGGCTTCCAGGAAGAAATCTCCTCGAGCCCCATGCAAATCCCGCCATCAGCGTGAATTTCACTCCACACGACCCGCAAACTTCCGGCCATTCACTCCCCAGTTGTTGCTGTTGCTGTTGTTGGCGCCCATTGCATGCAAGGACATCCTCCCGCAATGGCAAATAAATTGAGATCTTCCTTCCGTCGCATTATCGGGAAATTATATCCCCGCCACGAGCATCGGATGGATCCTGAATTTCAATATCTCTCATCCGCTAGGATTCCGAATGTAATCAGGAAATCATTTCTTACAGAAAATAGCCCCAGGCTCACTAAGGAGAGCGGGGGAGAGAGAGCGCGAGAGAGTGAAAGGGGTCCGGACGAAAGGACACGCAAATTACGTTCGAATGAAAACCGACCAAGTCTGAGGAAGCGCTGCGGACACGTCCGGGACCCACGCTCCCACTCTCACTCACATGAACAAAAACAATGTTGAGAATCCAAGGACGGAAATTGAGCGAAACATGCCCACACATACAAGCACATATGCATGTGGGAACAGAGGAGGACTTTTGAATCAGATGATATTTCGCCGTGAGAACAACAAAGGCGTTCCTTCGCTCCTGTTCGCGTTGTTCTTGTAATATCGTACCGGCGCACAGACAGAGGTCGAGGTGGACGCGCCGCAAGGAGAACTGGAGAAAAGCGAGAATCGGACGACCAAGAAGGAGGTCTCCATGGACGGACGAGCCCGCGGAGCGAAGGCGGAGCGACGGGTCGCGGGCGCAGAGTTCAAATTGACATTGAAAGAGGTGTGTCAAGGTGAGAGTGTGGGGGCGGGTAGCGGGCGGAGGACGGCGTGTGGGGGAATAAAATATGCGAAAAGTGCGTTGCGGCGGACGGTGGGCGGTGGACGGTGGGGCGCGGCTCGGCACCGGCGTCGATGGATTCGACGTAAAATTCACAGTGCGTGCCGCGGGTACAAAGGGCCCTGCTTTGGTTCGATCCCTTTGATGTTGTTGTTGTTGTTGGTGTTGTGGTGGCCGAAGGGACATCACATCTATTATGGTGGACGGCGAGGAAGAAGGCGGACAGAGGAAAGGAAGCCGTATTGAAAACGTCTTGAAAGCCGCAAATTTACCACTTTAGGAGTGTTCGTTGTTGTTGTTGCTGTTGCCGCTGCCGCCGCCGCTGTTGAAGTAGAAAGGATTTTTGCGTTCAAGGATCACGACCTCGTTGTTGTTGCCTTTGTTCCTTGTAGTCGGCCGCCGCAAGCCCGGAAGCGAGTGCGTGCCTCGCGTACGAATCGCTTGCAAATTTTCGCCGATTCAAAGGCGAAGGACGAAGTTTGATTCCCTCCGCTGCGCCACCCCTCGGTTGACCGACCCGCAGCGGGCGAGTTGTGTGCACTTTCGAGAGCCGTCCCCCACCCCCCGCAGGCATTCCCCTCCACCGTGCTGGCTCTGCTTCGGCTTGACCCACATAACTGCGACCACTCATTCGATGCGCTTCGAAAACAACTTCAATTGATTTAACCTCCAGCCGAGGGCTGCTGGGTGACCCTCGCCCTCGCCCTCGCTCCCTCATGCTTGACCCCCATCTAAGCAAACACACACACGCATGCCGACGCACACGCACATGCTCACAGAAGCCACTCATGGCGGCGGCCGGCTTCGAGTGCCAAAACTCACACCGTCCTCGGACCTCGACCACGACGCAGCAGAGACGACGGCGGGTCTTGGACGACGCGACGCGACGCGGCGCGAAACGAGACGACACGACTCGTGACCCGTGACCCGAACCGGCGGCACGAAATTCCCACCAATCCGTAATTGCTGCCAGTGGCCGGCCCGCAACGCCGCCCTGCCTGTGGACGAGATGGAAATCACTCAATGCAGCCGCCAGATGGACGGACGGAGGCCGGACAGATAGGGCGGAGCAAGGAAGAAAGGAAGGAAGGACGGACGTTGAACGTTGCCGAATTAGATTAACGAGCGGCGAACGTCTTGCGATCGAGTTATTGAATGGAGGAGGCGGCGGATGCTCCGTAGTTTGGATGTGGTAATGAGCTCGGCGACGGTGGGAATGCGCTCCGCCGCCCGGAGAGAGGAGACCGATGTGGTTGGTGGCCCACGATTGCCGGTGCCCCACGTCTGACTCGAACGAGCCATTGAATCTCTTGAAGGGCCTCATTAGCAGTGATTGAACGAGCTGTGTCCACGATGACGAGGACCCTTGGTCTAGGTATTTCGGTTCTACTGTCGCAAAACGTATGATTTTGCAAATGCAGAATTCAATCAGTTGATCATGTCCTTGGAGAATTTCAGTTTGGGTAACTTCAAATATTTTTTTATGTCGCTTTCGATCGCTGTTTGGATTGGATTAGTAATTGAAATTTGACATAAACTTTACTCCTTTCACATCATTGAGGTGTTTGGATATCGTGTATAGAACTTGATTATTGGGGATGGATTTCATCATATTTTAAGGTATGCAATGGAAACTACAGTCGATTAATTGTGCAGCAGAACTGAAAAATCTACTCTCGACGTGTTTCATGCTCACCATGATCTTCGAAAGCTACTCGTATTTGACCCGCTTTGGTGTTATTTTCACCCGATGACCGCACAATCGAGCCCAGTCAACAGTCAACTGAGAACAGCATCGTCCTGCTGGCAATATTCGTCGATCGGTTTCACGGTTCGTTATCGATGATCGGAACTCAAATCGATTGCTATTCACGCCGATAGAAGCGATCATTGTTATCGTTGCATTTCGTAACACTGCTACCGGCACTTACACACACACTCACACCCCAGACCCATCCATGCATCGCTGATTGACCACGAGAACAAGAGCGACAGCAACTACGACGACGAGTGACAGCGAATGTGACTTAAATGACAAACTAATGAAACAACAAACACAACAGCGACGCTGCTGATGCTGGTGATGACGACGGTGGTGGCTGCGGCAGCGGCTGCGACTGTGGCTGTGGATGAGGGCGGCGGTCGAGCGGTTGAATATGAGGGCAATCGAGGAGGCTGCGGCGAGGGGCCCGATAGCGACGATCAGGGCTCGGGGCAGCTGGCGGGACCACAAGTCGAGCCATTTTCCAATTAAGCGAATTATGAAACGGAGGGAGCGACAGTGAGAGAGAGAGAGAGAGAGAAGCAGATCTGCAATCGTCGATCGGCGGCCACTGGGGGTTGATCTGTGGAGGAGACGACTCCTAGGTCTGCCTGACTGCCGGTCTCTCCATCGTCTGCCCGTCCGTCCAATGACTGTGCCGGCTGTGTTCCAGTGTATGCGTGTGTGTTTGCGAGTGCGTGTGTGAGCGGTGGATTTGACTTGCGCACTGGACTCAGAAATGGGAAATAATTTCGAAAAATTAATGACTTTGGGCGGACGATCCGAGCAGCGATCAGTTTGCGATCCGCGCTCGATCAGTGAACTCTGCGTCAACGGCGGTGACACAGACAGCCGACAGCCGATAGTGGACAGTGGACAGATATTTGGCAGGCAGAGAAGTTCCAATAGTTTCACTCAATCACACACACATCTCACAAACTGAACCTTTGTAAATATGTTCGTGGTATTCGTCATTGCGGAGAGCGAGACGGTGACAGACGCACGGACAGAGGCGGAGACGGAGACCCAGACCGAGACCGAGACCGGGACCGGGACAGGCGGTGAGAGGAGGGCGAAGGCAGCGGCCTAATCTGAAAACTGAGCTGCCTTCACGGAGCGAGGGTTAAGACCTCAAAACCCGCGATAAACCTTATCACTCGCTCACTGGCGACGCGTCGGTCGTGCGGTGAAGTCGGCCGGTCGCAGGGACCGGTCTCTGCCCGGTCCGTCGGTCGGTGGGTCGGTCGGTCGGTGGATCGAGCGATGGGTCGGTCAGTCGGTTCGGCGGAGCGGTGGGTCGACGATCGGTGACCGAGTGCAAACGCGCCACGCCCACATCGCCTGCTACTGCAAGGACTCCGAGAGGCCGAAGTCGAGTATAAATTCGTTATTTTTAGAATTGGCCTCAAACCACAGATCAGAACTGAAAATACCGATTACTCGTACTCGAAGTCTTCGTAATTCTCGCTCCTCGCATTCCAAGCTGATAAGAAACTGTTTTGCATGCATTCGTTTTATATAATCTTTCGGTGTCAACAACATCGACGACGGGAGCAAAAACAACTTCACCAACTGCAGGCCGCATCATCTCCTCCGAGAGAGGGTCGGCGGAGAGAGAGAGAGAGACAGAGCGAGATAGAGAGACAGGAGGAACATGGATTAGAGCAGCTCGGACGACGGATTGGTGGTGAGTAAACCTTTCTTCTTTAGCATTGGAGAGCACAGAATTTACACAAATACGAGATGTGCCAATGACGAAATTATGGCTAATTATGAAGTTTTAGTCTGGGCAAAAGATTTACGAGAACTCTATACTAAAAATTAAAATTTGTTTCCGGGCAACGTCTGACATTCTGTTGATTCTGTTGAGATACGAACGAATAGTTGAAACCAAAAAAGTACAAGAAAACGAAATATTAATATCAGAATTGTAGACAAAGAAATGGCGATCAACTTTATATTTACAAGGACATCTTGTTCTTTAGCTCTTGGTGTGTTGTTTTCTCTACTGACCCTATGAAGTCATAGTATGAAGAAGAACACAATCAAGAAAATTGAGGAAGGATGTGACTACCTTGAATTCTTCGGACAACGAAGCATTATTAGCAATGTAGAATTGGGTAAATTATTCGGAATAATGTCGTGGTCGAACTGTCCAATTTGGCTTACAAACTTCGAGAAGAATATTCCTTACTCCTATATTACCTTGGGTGAAAATGCCAATGTATAATTTGGCGCAAACGTGCAGAAAGAACCATAATTTATGCCTCCGTCTGAGGACCTTCAACTCTTGAACTTTTGATTCAATTAAAACTCCGAGAAGCTCCTCACTCGACGGCGAGTGGAAATTTTGGCTCCATTAAAAGGCGATTCCAGAACGGAAGCCCCGACAAATAATGCGCTTTAGTCCATAATTTTGACCTCGGCACATAGTCGGCGGCAATGTGGGCAGCAAGGGGTGGGTGCTGGGTGTAAAGGGACATTCAATGAACAAATGGACTTTTTCGAATTGTGGTCAAGGTTCCTCGGCAGGGAGCATGCAACGTATCATCAAGTGCTTCGCTTTCTACTTCTGCAATATCAAAAAAAACACAAAAAGCCCTGCAACAACTACCTGAAAACAATAGAAATTACTGCAAGTCGCCTACGGCGCCGCCCTGCCTGGGGGCGTGGCAAGTTGACGGACGCCAAGTGGGCTAGAACAGAAGAACAACAGTAATTGCAGTCGCCTGCGGTAGAGAGCAAGAGAGAGAGGGGGGAGTGTGTGGAAGTAGGATTCACGCCAAAAGGTATGCAATGCGCAAGGAAAGCATTTCGTCTGCGATGCTTTGTGAAATTTTTTTTAAACTTTGAATGCGTTGAATTTGAATTTGTTGTGGATTTTCCTTATTTACGCTTAGATCACAGGCCTTCAATGCAAACCGAAAGCAGAAATGTCAACGGCGACGACATCGTTCATCACCTTGTGCAAGCTCCTCAAAGTATGCAACAGAACTTGCCCTATTTCGTTCACGACCTTATTTTTTGCTTTCCTCTTCCTGTCTCCCTCTTGACGTAGGACTAGCCAGAAATTAGCCGCCAAATGCGAAATTCGTCATCCCCAACTGCAGAGCAACCGCTTGTTTGGGGGCACGAACAACACCAGCAACAACGCGCCTGACATGACCGACTGCCATTAGAGTTTATTTGCCATTTCCCGACCCTCTCCCCACCTGTTTCTCGCGGTCTAGCGCTGGGCGACCCAAAATCGATTTCGCTGCAATTTTCTTCACTCGGTCGACTCCACGATTCTCGGCCTGGGACCGCGAGGACGGGGCTCGTTCTTGGTGGTCTGGAGAGGTTCCGTTGTTCGTGTGTAGTAGTTCTTAATAAGAACAGCAGCACCAACACAAGCACCAGCGCCAACAACAGCAACAGCCAAGGGCTTCACTTATCCCTACAAAAGAGTTATTATTTCGTTACGTTCGTTATTACGTTGCAATCCATTACGTTACGAAGCGTTTGCATATTTGACGCCTCGAGCGATGACGGAGGGAGGGGCCAAGTCGACGCGTCGTGCGCAGGGTGTGAGCAAATCACGACGACAAAAATTGGCTCCGAGCAAATTGAGACGTTGTCCTCACACTCGTCTCCTCCCCCGCCTCCTGCGCATCGACGTCGTCCTCGTCATCAATTTTTTCCTCGCCTCATTCTCATTCTCGTCCTCGGCCCCCGCCGCCTCGCACTCACGGCGTTCTCGTCTTCGTCTTCGCCGTCGTCGTCATGTTTGTCAACGAGCCCGCTATCAAAGGACTCGGTTTAGCAGCATTTTCAAATCTGTCTGCAGCAGCTCACATGCTTGTTGTTGTCTCTCTCGCTCTCTTCTGCGTCTCGCTTTCCCGATTGGCAAACGATATCGCGCAGGGATACCGATGGCTAGATGTCACTCGAAGCAACTGTTGGTCGTCCGTCCGTCCGCCTCTGATGATGATGCCAGGATTAAGTGGAGGGTTTTTAATTCCTTCGGAGATTTTCAGATTCTTCTCGCACACTTCCTCTCTACTTCTGACCCATTGGACAGCCAGATCCTACTTTTTGCCCTATCCCTTCCTCTGTGCTCTGTCCCTCCTCTTCCGGTCGTCCGCCTGCCGTCTACTGGTCTTCTTGCCGCCTCTCCCTCCATGGCGGCAATCGAGTTCGCTCGCCGTGGCACGCGTCAAACCCGTCAAAACCGTGACATCGACCCCAGCACCCGAAATAGCCCCGAGCATAATTAGGATCAAAATGCGGAGCTCACTCGACCTCTTGAATGGGGCTGATTGAGTTTGCGTCGGCACGGGCGGGACGGAGCACCGGGCGGAGGGGACGCGGTGTCTCTGCGGCACTTGCACCGCACCCGAGTCGCCGAGCAGTCGATTGCGGGGACACACGTTCGCGGAGTACGTGGAACAAAGTAGTTAATGTAATAGAGCGCCCGAGGCGAAAAATTTGGTTACGTGGCGCATAAAATTAAACTTCGAAATTGAATCGAATTCCGCTGAGCAACAGGAAACCGAACCGCACCGAACCGCACCGAACTGAACCGAACCGAGGGAGAGTGCGGGGAGTGAGGAACACATCCTTTGTGGGAGCGGACCAGGAGAAGAGAGAAGACGTGTTCGCTCGCTGCTGATTGAGGATGCCGGGGACGAATCGGGCTGAAGGTGAGGGCGGGCGGGGAAAAGCAAAAGACGAACGAGACCAAAGGGGAGGAGCGAGTGATAGAAAGAGTCAGAGACGAGAGGGTCGAGGGGCAGGGGAGACGGAGAATCGCAATTACGAGCGGCAAACAGGATTCGTGTTTGCGGATGAAATTGCAAATTGTACGAAAATCGCTGCGTTTTCCGCCTCGGAGGACGGCAAAGGAGCGCCCGCTGAGAAGCGATGAAGAAAGAGAGACAGAGATCGGGGGAGGGAGAGGAAGAAAGAGATTCCGGGAAGGTGTCGTGGCAAGGCTGGTGGGGTTCAGGACTCGAGTGTAATAAAACACAAAACTAATTGTCTTTGGGTCGCCCGTATTTTATTCTTAATTGTTTGCGTTCACACCCTTCCATTCGCCCTGCTCCTCGCACATCTCCTCTCCTCTCCCTTCCTTTATCTCTCGCTTTGTGCTCTCTTTCTTTTGCGCCACTCCCTTCCAGTCCCCCGCGAGACTCCCCTGCGTCCTTTGAGCTGCAAATGTCATTTCGCGTTTGAGAAACTTTTCAATTTGAATTGTTTTCGCAACTTTTCAGCTTTTCTCCTCGAACTCTCTCTCCCTCTCTCTCCTTCCGCTTGTCTAGCCATCTCACTCTCTCCCTCGCATTGGCGGTACTCAGCTCGTCCTCGTGTCAATATTGACGTTTCGCCCCTATTGACATTTGTGTGTGCCGCTCACCTCGCCTCCTTCGCAATCTACTCATCCTCTGTCCGTCCGTCCGCCGTCTGGCTGTCATACCTGCTTCATGGTCCACGCCCTCTACGTCTTCTAAACTCGGTTGCCCAATCCTTTCGCGTCGCTCCGTCCCTCTCCAAAGCCATGCATTTGAATATCAAACAGACAGTTGCTCATTGTCGCCTCTTCGTCGTCGCCTCATCCTGCCTGTTCTTCGTTTCCCCTCCTCATCATAATCATTTTCTCCTCCTCCTCTACCTCCCACCCCTCTTCCTGCAGCCGTTTTTCTCTGCTGCGGAGCTTCTCGTATGCAAATTCAGTAAATAATAAAACGCCCGGTGTTTCTATGTGCAGAGATGCCAACTGCACCGGAGCTGCCACGCTAGCGTCCGGGCAGGAAGCTGAGGAAACCCTCAAAACTAGGTGGCAACTCTGCCGGAATGGGTAGACGAGGGGGGTCGAGACTTTTCAGCAGTCGCATCATTTGCAAATAAATCGAAACAACTCTCGACTCCTCCACTAGTAGGTTGAGGAGAGAGGGAGAAAAAAGTCGGTTGACGTTTCTGACAAATTCAGAGGACCATTCGAGCCAAATTCACCTCATCTTCAATATTCAGGGATCGGATTTCATTCGTAAGCGAAATCAAAATATGCCACCCCTTCCGCCCCTGGGTCAGATCCCTCTAGTCAAGGTCAACTGCAGTATCGCTTTCATTTCGGCCCCCTCCTGCTGTTGGCCACCCTCACTCTCTCTCACTCTGTCTGGCCGCCTCGAGTGCAATTTATAAATATTTATTGTTGTCCTGGAGAAGAAGGAGCTGAGACAGAGGGAGAGAGGACTGAGGCAATATTTTTCCTTTGGCACCTGTTGCAGCTGCCGTCGACTCGAGATATGAAAATTCAACCGATTGTTGTCGATTGGTGGCTGCCTCCACATCACTATTTGCTCTCTGGTCGGCCACAAGGTCGAGGTGGGCGGGAGCCGCTCACTCTCCATCGGAGTGGAGGGGAGAAATCGACGATCGCAGCCATTTGACGCCGATCAAGCAATCAACGCCCGGGAGGACGGGACAGATTTCTATTAAATTCAATTATACCAACTGGTTCACGAAAAGCGAACAGACAAAAAAAAACACATACACACAGAGGGAGACCCACACCAGCAGAGACTAAATGGGAACTCAGAGTCCGCCGCATTCCACAGGGAATTGAGCTCTCAATTAAATTGACCCCAAGAGCAGCTTCTGCCACTCGGATCATGCCCTGACTCATTCGGGGTAAATGCTCGTGGTTCCACTGTGTGTTCGCGCACAGTGGGGCCAGTGGGCGGCGACTGTCGTCTCATAAGAGGGGTACGACAACAAAAAGTACTAGGGGAAGAATGCTCGAGAATATCAGGAATGAATGCCTGGTGGACGAGTGACAGGAACCGTGGGTCGAAGGCTCTGCGTTCGAAATGATTACATGGGTACAAGAGGAGCTGCAAGTGGAAGAAAACTGCAGCGGACGAAGAAGAACTCGTAGTCGACTTCATTATCGTCTTCTGGGGAGTTATTAATCTCTCTCGTCTGCATAATTCACATCCTCAAAAACAACCACGATCCGCCAATTGAGGAGGCCGCGAAGCAGGAGCGAGCGAAAACATGACTGAGTACGAATTCCCCGAATCGACGGCCACAGACGGACAGTGAATGACGGACGAAGGAGAAGAAGAACAAGTGGATATTTCCGGTCGAGGGACAGTTTTTGTAACGGTTCCAAGTTCGCCGCCTCGTCTCCACCGTCTCTCTGATTGAGCTGCTGCTGTGGTTGTTACTGTAACGCTGCGAAGCAACAGCGAGATAAATCTCAATGAAGAGCTGAATATGTTTAGTACGTATTTTCAGAGCGAGTTTTATTTGTTTTACTGCCAACCTCCCGTTTCCTCCTGCGTTGCCTCGAGCTTCCTCCGTTTCGTTCCGTATAATTCTATAGTAATTACTTCGTTTTATTTCATTCCGTCTTGTTCTACGTCCTCCGAAGCCCAGTCCCCGCAAAATGTCCCCTCGCCTCCCTTCATCAATCCCCTTGACCACAAAAGGATTTCACTCGGAGCACACGAGTGCGAATTCGCCCATTGCAAGGACTCAACGCAAGGACCCTTGAAACGACGAGCTCTCCATGCGGCGTCCTCCATTCGCTTCTCGCTCTCGCTCTCCTCCGCTCTTCTCCCACTCGCTCATTCTTCAAATTCCCCTCTGCCTTTTCATCCATCTGCTCGAGTGCTCCTCCTGCACTGGGAGAAATTATTCAAATGATTCCAGCACTTAGAGCTCGACACGGTAAATTGTTCTCCGCAAACACACACACACACACACACACCCACACGACGAGGCGTACTTGTAGGCATACAGGAGATGTATATGTGTACAAATACGCGTGTGTGTGCTGTGCATGTGTTAATTGAAGTCGAATGTAAATTTTTTCATAAATGTCTCATTTATTAAATTTAAATTGACTCAATTGACCCTCACGTTGTCTCCTAAACGCACACATATCTCTCTCTCGCTCTCGCTCCAGTTCGCTTCGAATCTGTTTCTGCTGCTCTGGCAGTATTTCTGTATCCAGATAAATGCCTTTATTTCAATTATTACTCGCTCGTGTTTTATTGTCATAGAAATTCATCCCCACCGCTTGACCACCCGTCGGTTCCCGTATGTCTGCCATAGCAACTGTTCGTCCGTCCGTCCGTCCGTCCGTCCGTGTCCCCGATTCTTTGTCGCTCGATTGGATGCTCCTTCAATTGGATTCCATCTCGTTGTCAATGGCTCCGTGCATAAGGTTCAGAGCGCTTCAGAAATAAAATTAATTGAATTCAATTGTTGACTTCTGACTTTAAGAGACGGTGACTTCAAGACGCCGACAGATCACCGATTGAGTGAAGCGCAGATCAGCTGACAGCTAAACAGCTGGTAGTCAGATGGAGCACCTGATAGATGGAGCAACAGTAGCAACTGGTAGGCGTGGCACAAGGGAGAGCAATTGGCAAATGTACAGGGATCGACATCGGGTCACGGGATGTGGCTTAGCGGACGGGGTAGGTAGGTCAGCTGCCTCTTTCCCTCCTTGGACCCCCGCCGGTGCCCGCATTGGGGACCCCATTAGTGATGCCATTTAATCCTAATACTGTTGCTTCCGGTGTTTGAATGCGCTACGGGGATCTGCAAATCACAAGAGCACAACACCGACCTCAACCACAGCTCAACCACCAGCGCCGACGCAAAAACAACAAGAACGACATCAACCAGAAACAATAATTCCTTCCTTAATTACGATTACGCGGCACTCGGCAGGACTCGGACGGACGTACAGAGGGCCGGGGCCGGGGCCGGGACCGGGACCGAACGGGACGAACCCAGATCCATTGTCGCAGCCTGAGTGCTGCATTGTGTCGCGGCACAAAAGGTGGCTGGTGCGACAATAACAACAGCAACAACAACGACACCCATTGCAACTGCAGTCTCCGCCATCAGCAGCGCCAGCATCAGCACCAGTACCAGCGGCACCGCCACAACAACAATGCAATACAACAATTGCCGAGTTGAACACCCGCAGATTTAGATTTCATTTCGTTTCGCCTCTCTTTACTTTGTTTCACTTCTATTCCCTTTCGTTGTGTTTGTCCACTGTGTTTGTTGTTATTGCATCTGTGGTCTTTTTCGAATTTCTCTTTTTCTGCAAATATTTGGTTTCTGCTCTTGCTTCGTATTCACTGCTGTTGTTGGTGTTGCTAGTTGCTAGTTGCTATTGTCTTTGTTGTGTTCCTGTTGTGACGAATTTCTGTTCTGCTTTTATTGCTCGCTGGCGGACGACATCGCGAAACAAAGCCGGCATCTACAACAGCAACGCCAACTGCAACGTCACCGCGGAAGGACATCAAAAAACAGGGAAAACAAAGAAAGAAACAACAACAACAGAAGCAGAACGAGGAATAAACACCCTGTACTTGGGGCGACGACTGCATGCGAATTGGTTTGAGTGGGAATGATTGCGTGTGTGTGTGTGCTGCTGTTAAATGGCGTGCATGTGTGGGTCACAGGCAGCAACAACAACAGTCGAACCCAGATGACCAGCGTTAAGTGCTGATGGAGAGAGAACGTGAGATAGAGGGAGGGAGAAAGAGAGAGAGAGAGAGAGAGAGAGAGACGAGGGCACAGAGAGAATGAGGGAGGAGCACAGATTCCTTGTTGTTGACGATATGACGAATGTTGCTGCTGTTGCCACGGCTCCTGCTCCAAGTCCGTTGTTGCCGGTGTGGAGGTTGCAATCGTTGTTGTTGAAGACTGTGACAGAAAGAAAATTGTTACAAATGGCAAACTATGCCCTTCTGCCCGACACCGTCGTCATCAGCGACCACCTCTGGCTCCCCCTTTGCCCTCATCGCCGTCCCGTCACGGCCACGGCCCCGCTGCAGGCCTGGAATCCTTATTAGGAGTGACTGCTCTTTGACTCTTTGCCGCAGGACGTTTTCCACCTCCCTTGCAGGGCTTTTCCGGGAAGGCCCAAAGTGTTTCTGCGTGACTCGACTCGGCCGGCGACGATGGTTCGGCTGCACTGGGGACCTCCCGAGTTGGGAAGTTGGCCCTGCCCCGATTGAAATTCAAAACTAATTTCGGCCTTTCTTCTCTTTCCAGGACATTCACCAGCCGAGGAAGTTCGAACAACAGGCCGTAGCAGCAGCAGCAATAAAACCTCATCGTCATCATTAGCAACATAATCATGATCAGCAGCAGAAACCTTAGTAATAGCAACAGCGTCAATTATTTCATCGCATCACCGCCAAGGCGTCGTCTTCCAGCGCTCCGTCGTTGGTGTTGCTGTTATTATTGTTGTCAATAAAGCGATTTATTAACACCGCAGAAATAAATTAATAACAACAATAAGGCAACAATAACAATACCGTCAAATCAACAACCACCCAACACCAACAGCAACGAGAAGAGCGAACAAGAGCAGAAGCAACGAAATGGAATGGAATGAAAATGACGCATAAAAGAAATTGCAAATGCCCATGAAAATTACCTGAAAAGTCCATCGAGAACCTACGGCGAGCGAGTGGGAGTCAGAAGGCCGGGGGCGGGGACGCGGAAGACAGAGGGGAGGCGCCTTCAAGTGAGCAAAAGGAAAACTCGCATAAAAACCCGAGCCGAGGCCTATAAAAAAGTTTCAGCATTAAATAAATGTTGCCTAACTTTGGGCGCCACCGAGTGTAGCCAAGCCGAGCGTTGACCGGACCGGGCCCTGGGCGGGTGGGGCGACAGGGATCCGACCACCAACCACCACCCAGCCCGCCTTCCACATCCCCTCCACCTTGTTTATGTAGTTATTAAGTGCTGCGGAGTGAATGGAATCATGAAATGTCAATTAGCGGCATGTTGCCTTTTATTGCAGCCGAGGTAGCAACGACACCCACAACAGCGGCAAGACCTGTGCCAGCAACAACCACTCGGAGCAGGCTAGAGCAACGTGACTTTATTTTCGGTTTTTTAAACAAATGCCACGGATTACGCGAGTCGTTGTTCATCGGAGTTTTATTTTTACGCAACACGACCGAAATTACTTTTGTTGCGTTTTTCTTATAACGATTAATTTATATAATTTTTTAATCTTTTCCACAATTTTTTCCACTTGCTTTTACCTCGCTTTATTGCCTGCCCGCAGTTTATGTTTTCAATTATTTTCCACTGCTATTTGTGCACTTATTTTCATTTTTGTGATTCGTTCTTCGCATTCCGTGCTCAACGAGCGGTGAAGAATTCGAAGTGTATTCGCGAGCAATGAGTCGGGAAATTGCTTTCATCGATGGCATCGGCCATCATGGTGTCGACAACAACAACTGCGACAACACCAACGCCGATGAATTTCCCTTTTCTAAGTACTAGTGCCGCAGGAGATTCTGTGCTCGAAACCCCCTGCTGCCCAAGTGCTTATCAAAGAGATTCACGAGTCAACCTGTCCAGTTGTTGGGAGCCGGGTACCGGACCCGGCGAAAAACGAGTTCAGTGAAAGCAGAGCCAGGGAATTCCGGGGAAAAAGACAGAATAATTTCGAGAGAAAAGCTGGCATTTTTGATAAATCAAAAATGCTTTTGAATTGCTTACAAATGAAAAATGCTTTTGAGTTTGTGGGATTTCAGGGAAACAATGCGGATAGTAATGTGGGAACCATTTCGAGGAAGCAGAAGCGGATTTTCGCGCAATTCGAATTCACATTATTTTTATGAACGAATCACACTGCTATATTTTTTAAAAATATTTGAGAGATTAAGAATGCTCTTGCTTTCGAGGAATTATTATGCTTAAATGTGATTCAATGAAAAAATGTTTGCCATACTAGTGGCGATATTCAGGTAGTTGAAACCCGATATGTTTCTCTTTAAGGAATGTTTCAAGGAATCGGAAGAAATGAGAATATGGTATAGAGATAAATAATAGTGAGTACTTACAAGTGTCGAGTGATTAACAGAAGATCCTGGAGGACCCACGAGCGCCGGGCTCCGCAGGTAAGGCGGGTTGAAGTCGAGCTGAAAGGCAGAAACCTGTGATGAGTAAGGCAAAGGTTAATCTAAAATTCGAAATATCACTTATAACCCTTCCCTATCTCTGCTTCCATGGCTCACAAATTTGCACCACAACCCCGCGAAGGAGGTGGGGATTCCCGGACTTGCAGGCTCGGGACAACTTCTCACGTGCGACGGCCACAGTGCAACAACGTCGGCAGCACCGAGCCGAGCAACGACTCCTGGCGCGCAGTTCAGCCGGCAGCAACAACCGCTGCCACAACGATAAGAGCTTTGGCAATAACAACCTCAATTGCAGCATCCACACGGCCAACAACACGACCTGCCGTTAGAACAACAGCAACAGCAACAACAAAACATTTCGCAGATCCTTTAGCAATTCATCTTATCCTTCATTCAGGATGAGAGCGGAGGAAGCGCTTCGAGGGAAAGGGGGGGAAATGATGATGTTGTTGTTGTTGTTACTGTTCGTGTCGTTAGTGTTATGGCTAATGACGTTGTTAGTGTTGTTATGAGTAGTGTTGTTGTATCGCTGTTGTTGTTGTTGTGGCTTTGGTGGCACAGGTGGCAGGCGTTGGTATTTGTTCAACCAAATGACCACAAGCAGCGACGCACACACGCACACACACTCACACCCGACACTCACACTTACCCAGCATTACAAACACGTGAGCAACACGGACATAACCGCGGGGGCGACAGGGACGGAGAGAACGAGAGCGAGACACGAATCGCATTTATTGCTGCGTCCGCGAAACGCGAAGGATCCGCTCGGGGCCGTCTCGGGGGGCGAAAGCGGTTGCCACGGCTAAGGGGAAGGCAGCAGGGGCGGATGTGGTGGAGGGAAGAAGGAGCGAAAGGTGGGAAACCCGGGGGAGGGGCCGGGTGGTGAGGAAATCCAGCCGAGCAACGAGATGATTGCGAGGAATACAAATGGAATTAATTTCACTTTGTCGATAGCTTAATTAGGCAATTTGTATGTGTCGCACTGGCGGTTACAGCAACAACAACACGCAACTACCACACCGGCAACAACAACAATTACTACTAGTCGACTACCTGGCGGTAGCAGAAGCAGCAACAACAACAACACGATCACTGGCGCCATCAATGAACAACAACCACATGGATGAACGGACTAATCACCACGGTGAGATGAGCCAGAAACAACACAACAACAGCATCAGCAACACTTCGAGGAGCAATCGAAAGCGGTTGTAGGAGAAGCAGGAAGAGGAAGAAGAAGTACAGCAATTAAAACAGCAACAACAACAACAGCTTTGGCAGCATCGTCATCATTATAATCATTGCCAGGAGACACGTGGGGGATACCATGGCAACAACAACAATAATTGCAATAACAACAGACAACAACAACAACAACCACAGAGAGAACAAAAGCAACAATAGCATTTAGTAGCAGGCGAAACAACAACAACAACAACATCTGCTTGATCGTCATAGTCAGTGACGACAACAACAATTAGCGATAACCTCAACCTCGGAGGTAACAACAACAATAGTAACAACCTAAAGATGTAGAACAACAGCGGGAGAGAAGAACGTCAGCAACAACAACAAGAACAACTGGGATACCGGGCGACAACAACAGAAGGCGGAATGGCGGCGAGCTCAGTTGGCTCTCACCAGGACAACGTCGAGAATGAGAAGGACGAGGACGAGGCAGGGCTCGCTGCGCGGTTGGCGGCCTTCGCAGGATTCCACGAAGTCCACGAACCAGGCGCGAGAAGGACAGAGGGTAGAAGGAGAAGAATCAGGTGATGGAAAGAGCGTGGTGTAGTATGTATAGAAAGACATAGAGAAACATTTAAGAAGAAGTTAATTTTTAAATTCTTCCAGAATTCTTCAGCGCATTCAATGCATTCGTCAGGAACTTTCCAGCAAACTCATGCCACTATCCCGAAGTCCCTGAGGGGACTTTACCCCAATTAACGTTCGGATTGATTTTTTGTGGCAAATGAACCATAGATCTCTCAAAGATATTCCCTGCTGGCATCCGGATTGCAGGGCATCTCCGAGACACAGCTGCACTCATTAGACACCCTCGTGCAAATTCGACCCAAAGTGCGCATTTCGACCTCCCCTCCATTTCTCTCGCTCTCCTCACTCAGTCTCCTTTCTAACTTCGGAAGTTTCGACGACGCCCCCGTGTCGCGGACACCAGGCAACCCCTCGGCGACCAGGTCGTCCTGGAGGATGTGCCGATGGCGTGACGTGTCGTGTCATGCCTGACCTGACCTGACTTGTCCTGCTGTCGCCCGTCACGTCCGGTTCGGTCCGGTTCAGTAATGTCGGTCATGTCCAGCGGCAGCTCCAGTTCGACCACCGCCTCGTCGACACTTGGCGTCGTCCTTCGATTGTGTCGTGTCCTCGCGTCGTGCCGCACTTCCTGCAACCTTTGTTTGCAGTTATCCACATCGTTTCGACTCGAGCAGACTCTCCTTCCTCCTGCTGCTCTCTCACTGCCGCGCACTTTAAGGACGCTCCGCAGTTGAATTTGAATGCGAGTCCGACTTTCAATTGCAGGTCGTTTGTACTTCGATGCTGCCGGCTCTTTCAAGCGTCCTTCCTCGCGGAATCCTTCCACCTCGGATTCTTTTCCAATAAGAGCGCTACTCCAGAGGATCTTCGAGGGCGGGTAGGGGAATCGTGAGCCTCGAGAGTTTTCAACAATCCGGATGTCCTGTCCGAGAACATCCTCAACTCCTCCGACCGACCCGCAAGGACGCCCATCACTCTGGTCCTGTCCTGCTCTCGTCCCTGTTGACCTTTGTCTCAAAGTGCTTCGTTGTTTGTGGTTGTGTTGACGTAACTGTTACGATTGCCTGGCTCTTCTGGAGGGCGGCTTCCGGTTGTTCCTTGTTGCTGTGCTGATGTAGTTGTGTCTGTCGGCGTTGCTGGTGTTCGCGTTGTTGCTCGCCGATTGTGTTTCGCCGGAAGTGCGCTTGGAAATTTGTGAGAGCTCTTGTTTGAAAATAAATTTAATTACAAGTAGCTCTTGCACGAACCGGAAATGACTGACTTCGAGTTTCGAGCAAATTCATCGGAAGCTCCTCCCATCCGTGGCAAACAGCGCGACCCCTGCAACACCCCCTAACCCTTACCACCGGTGCTCGCAGGACTCAGGTCGATCGGGCCAGAGAACCGACCGAGGTTCGTCCAACCGCGACCGAACGAGTTCCATTCAAAGGAAGCTTCCGTTCGCCAGGCGACCGGCGACCGGCGAGCGGGCGAGGTGACACGGAGGGGGTTCGCGTTATTCCTCCCGGTGGAGGGAAATTCCTTTCACAATCCGTGCCAAATCCTGAGGAGCCAGGACCCAATTACGTCCCCTTGGCGGAATGACGGAGAAGCCCGGGCTCACGTTCCTCGTCTTTGCTCGTTGGCTCGGATTCGGAGATGGAAAATACAATGCAATGCATTTCCCTCAGACGAGCAGCAACAACGCGACAACAAGAACCACAACTGAAATAACAACAATACTGAGGAGAAGAGGAAGACGAGCAGCACGCAACAAAGATCAGGGGATTCACTCGGTGCACATCCTGGTCGCAGGGACGACCGCGTAAGACGGGAGGGCTGAGTGGGGCCAGAGCGGGGGTTGAGGTAGTTGGACAGCTGAGGGCTGGGTCAGAGGGTGGGAAATCAGTGCGGTTTCTGGAAAATATAATGAGCACGCAATCTGCAAATTATTTGCACGTACAAAACTTGTTAAATTTTTCGCTGCCACGCCTCCCGCACCCATCTGCTCGCTCCCTTTCACTGCTCGCTTACTCCCACACAACGACAATGGCTTTGTTTTCGGGTTCCTTGAGGCACGGCAGCCCCGGCGAAATAATTTGCAATTGAAAGGAGGATGAAAGAAGGAAACAACACCACAGCCAGGAGAAGACTAACAACAAGAACGAAAGAGGAAAGCGGCAACAACACATTTAACACAACAAAGACTTCGCCCAGGACGGTCAACCGCAATTCCAAATGAGAAGAGGACGATGGAATCAAGGATAGAACTGAAGGGGGTCCTTCGGCGGATCGAGAAGATCCGATGAGAAGAAGGGATCGGGGATTATCTCCGCCGAAGGACGGCGAATATTAACGATTTCCCAAGGATCTGCGACGAGGTGCAGCGCCTTTGTCGGCGAGGAAGGATCGCCTAGATTGTGGAGGCTGCGCACGGTCTGATCCTGGGGATCACAAGGACCGACGCAAGGAACTCAATCCCGGTCCGGCCGGTCGGAGTCGATTCTCCCCCTCAAAGGGTGTCACCTCATCTGGCTCTTCGTACCTCCCGCGCTCCGGTTGGCTCTCGATTCCCATCGCCGATGCCATAAATCCACAAGGACATTTCCCTAATTGCACCACGTACGCACACACACACACACTCTTCGGTCCTCGCTCTTACACACACGCTTGCACTCCTCGCTCTTCGCAAGGATCTCGGTGGCCCTGGGTCTCTGCGAGGTGGGTGCGTGTGTGTATGTGTATGTGTTAAGCTCTTCATCATCTTCTCCCGCTGGCTGTGATGCAACCAGCAACCCTTCTCTCTCGCTCACTCTCGCTCTCTCTCTCTCTCTCCCTCTCGGTCTGCCTGTCTTTGTCTCTCAGTGGCGTTCCCTCTCGCTCTGGCCATGGCTGCGCCCTCGAGAGGCTGAGGTTGTTTGTCGGTCGTGTTTGTTCACCGCTCCTTGAAACATTTACCTGAGGTCGTCTAACAAATGACCCTAATGTGGCTCCTCCTCCTTTCTTGTCTTCTTCCATTGTTGTTATTGTTGCCCTAATTGTTGTTGCTGTTGGTGTTCTGATGCCATTCACCTCTCCTCAGCGCGCTGGCTTCGGCGTTCGTTTGCTTAATTTTACTTGAAGTTGAAGTTAAATAACTTGGTTAAACATTCAGGTTATGTTTTCCCTCCCTCTCTCCCTCTCGCTCTCTCGCTTGCATTATCATCTTAACATTGTTGTTGTTGTTGTTATTGTGTCTTAACTCGGTACAAAGGCAATGGTATCCTTCCTGTTATTGCTGTGTTTACAAAGGCACTGCGAGTGCATCGCACTCGTCTCATCTCCGAGAGGACCCGGCGAGCGAGAGGGGCGATGGAGGGAGCCAGGGGGATGGTGAGAAAGGGATGACGAGTGGCCCGAAAATGTCCTGGTCTAATGGAAGAACGAGGGTCAGGCGGGTAAGGAGCAGGGCACGAGAGACGACGAAGACCCAGACAAAGGTGGCCACACCGCAGCGATGCCGGTGACGACACCGAAGAAGGGAACGAGGAGGTGGCAGAAGGGCTGAAACAAGCCACGGGTGGATGGGGGATGCGGTGGATGAAAAGAATGAGGGGGAAGGGGAAGAAGCGGAAGAAGAGCCGGCAGATCTTGGTGGACGGCTTATTTCGTCGTTGTTTTTGTTATTGTTGTTGTTGGGGTGGTGCTCGTGTTGTTGCCACTGCAGTGTTTGCATTGGCGCCGTCCGGAAGCGATGCGATTGTACGTGCTTGTGTGTGTGTGCGCACTGCTTTGTTGTTGTTTTGTTTGTTGACACTGCTGATGGTTTTGTTGTTATTATTTCGTGTTCTCACCGCCGTGCTTGTTGTTGTGGCCGGTGTTGGTGGTGGGGATGTTGTTGCTGTTATTATTATTATTATTTGTATTTATCATTATTATTGTTGTTGGTGCTGCATTGTTATTATTATTGTTGTTGTTGCTTCTGTTTGAAGCACTTCTGGCCCATGCATGACATCATCTCAAATGTCAACGTCTTAAATTGCCCTCTCTTTGCACCCTCCTCCGACTCCCTTCCTCCACCACGTCGTCTTGTGGTCGAGTTGTGTGCGTTGTGTCCGTCCGCCCGTCTGTGTGTGTGTTTTCGCAAGGGTGTGTGAAGTCCTTTGGAAGACTTCCGCTTCTCCCGGGTTCTGAGAGTGAGGGCTGACAGGGAGAGGGACGGACCGTACTTCCAACAAGCCCAGATGACAGAAAGTCTTTGAGCGGAGAGTTCAGGAGCAACGCCAACAAGAACGATTAGCAAAACCACAACAACGTCGGTAGCAGCAGCAGTAGGAATACAGACACAAATAAAACGAAAAACAAGTGTTTCGCCCAATAACCAGAGTTGTTGCAACACCGATGTCGCTAAGTTGGCTGCAACTTGGCGAGGCGCCAGTGATTTTTCAAGTGTAATGGTTCCGAAGGGATTTCTCAGTACACTAAAAAATAAGTCCACTAAAAGTAATGATCAATGTACACAAATTAACAAGCAAACAAATATGGACAGAGATAAAGAGTGAATCGAGTTGAGGATTTTCTCGCAGTGCTTTTCAAATTCTCATGAACGCAAGTGTAAAAATAACGCCAACTATTTTTGCTGAAAGGCAGCCAAGGGAAAACGCCGTGATAAGCCCGGCCGGCCAAGGACTTCGCCGAGGAGGCAGAGACAAACGGGAAGGAGCGAGAAGGACAGTGCGAGCAGACAGACAGACAAACAGCTGAACGAACAGACAGACAGACGAATGGACAGACGGCCAGACGGACGGACAGAGATAGACAAAGTACTGTGTTTAGCAGCCATTAAAAAGTTATGACCTGATAACGAATGCAAAACTTTGTCGGACTTCGCAAGAAAAAATCACAAAACCACTATCGCCAGAGCAACAAAAGCCGTTACAGCACAACTAGGACTTCGCGACCATGGGCGGGTTCTCGGGGTCTCGCAGATAAAAGGCTGCAGGAAGTCCCGGGCTCCGAGCATTTCACAAACGATGACTTCGTTAAAAATCAATTAACACGAGAATCAAAAATTCCCTGAGATGACAAACGACTTCGACTCGGCCTCGGCATCCGCTCCGCCATCGAACAACCCGTGGTTAGGACAAACCGATTGGATTTGTCAACACTTCGCAGCCCGCGTTGCCACCCGTCATCCCGAAACGACAGCGACTGCAAATATTTACAGTTCGCAAACGTTTCTTCGTCTCCAGCCCGGCTGACATCGACTTCCGAACGCAACGCCAATACCGCAAAGCAATCACACAGGCGGGCACCCACACACACACTCACACACAGGCGGGGTTGTAGAGGGGGAGGCAGAGAGAGAGGAGGGGGATTAGAGCAAAGTCGCCGAAGGATCCGGATCGGGATCCGTCCTACCATCAATGGATGGCAGCGAAATCGTCTTATTGCGCAATTTTCAGTGTAATTATTATGCATAACGGTAGCTAGGCTTCCAGATAAGGGCACGGATGAGTGCGTGTGTGTGAAGGAGGTGTGCGTGGATGCGGAGGCATCGTGTGTGTTTGTGTTTCTGTTTGTCTAATGATGCGTCGGCTTGTTCAAATGTGATTAAAATGCATTAACATACGGGGCAACAAAGCCGCGCAGGCAGAGCGAAAGGGAGCGAAAGGGAGAGAGCGCGAGTGGGGAATAGAGACAGGCTCTTGTTTGAGGTGCGGAAACAAAAGCCCCGTCTCCGGCTCCGGCTCCGGCGAGCTCCAGCAACAAGTCGCCGGGACTGACTTCGCCCCTTCCGGGCCGATCCCCTTCAATCGGCTGCTGCGGGCCGAATAAATACATCATCGTCAGCCAGGCGAGCGGAGTTCGCGGAACCCTTAATCAATCACACGGCTCATTAGCCGCCATCAGGTAATCAATTCAGTCCCTGGCGCCGATGAATTAGCCCTGAAATTTAAGGCTCAACGGGGTTTCAATCATCGGCTCCCGACTGGAGGTGGCGCCCGATTTTGAGGCGAGTCCTGTGAGTGTTGGGCTTGATGGAAGGCGTGCAGTTTCCCAATTGCAATTGCTGGAGGAGCAATCGAGAGCCCTCGGTCGCGGTAATGTGGCCAATCAATTGAAACCGCTCCGACCTCTCTTCAGTCGACCTCTCCTCAGTCGACCTCTCGGCTCAACTAGAGATCGACCCGTTTGGACAAAGCGCACGAAACTGAGAGACAAACATGAAGAGTGAATGGCGGCGAAAGAAAAGCACCGAAGTAGACATAGATACCGAGGTAGATCAATCGAGGAGGGGAGAACTGCAGACAAATACGAGCAATAATATTATTGCAATTAGCGCCATCTGCTGTCAGTTTTGCGCCCGGCTTCCTACGGGGAACCGAGACCCAGGCAGAGCCTCGGCCTTCTTCTTCTCCTGCCTGTGCTGCTGCTGCTTCTCCATTTCGTAGCCGTTTAGCCAGGACTCTCGAACGGCGGTGGGGGCGAGGGCGGCAGCTTCGAGGAGCAACAAACTTTTCGGGCAAGTTCTTCGTGAGAAAAAAGGAGGAGAAAACGAAATTTCCAAAGTTTCGTGCAATTTTTGCTGCTCTTCACGAGTCCTTGTTGGTGTTGTTGTTGTTGTTGTTGTCTTGTTATTTTTATGGTTGCTATTGCAATGCTTGTTGTTGATGTTCTGGTCGGTGTTGTTGCTGTTGTTTTCAATGTTCTGGTTGCGGTTGCTGTTAGTTCCAATTCTTGTTGCTGTTCGTGCTTCTCCTTCGTTGTATTGGCGATGATGTCGTTGTCGTTGTCGTTGTTGTTGTTCCCAGCTCGCCGATGTTTTCATATTTGTCGCTGTTATTGTTGCTGTTCGTACGCTTCCTTTTTTCTTCATCCTGTTCTCGTTATTGTTGCTGTTGTGTCCTTGTGATTGTTGTAGTTGTTGTTCCTTAATCGTTGCCACTTTAGTTGCCGTTGTTGTTGGTGCAGTTATTTTTATAGTTCGAGTATTTTATGTTAATGGTGTTGGTGGCCTGTTTTTTATTTCTCCTGGGATATTTATTGAATATAGTACATTTCTGGCTGGTGTTTCGGTTATTTGGTCTAAAATGTTGTGAGCCCTGAGCTTTAAGAGCGGAGAAGACAGAAAAGTGACGGGTTGTGCTGGGGAAGCACCGAAGGAAACTGTTCAGAAATTTAAAAGAGAAAGTACTTTTTCACGTTACAGTTCCACACCTCTGAGAAAACACCTCTAAACACACCGCAAACGAATAGAGAGTGGTAAGCGAAATCAGCGAGAGCGAGGGCAATCGATAGAACGGAATCCACGATTCGAAAAAAAAATCTCAAAAATCTCAGCCCGAAGGAGTGATTACAAAACAAAGCGTCGGATTCTTCCGCGTCCCCCGAGGACCTTCGGCCGTTGCTTCTACAATTGTTTCCCTCACAAGGGCATCTGCTGCCCCACCCCGTCGCTCAGCGGGCTGCTTTTATGAAAACCCGCTTGAGATGCCGCTCACGTTCCCCTCTGAGGTGGGTGGATCGAGCACGTGGTGGAGGAGATGATTTGGCAAGGGATGATAAATTACCCAGGGGCCTCGCAAGGAATCACGGCCGCCAGGAAATTACATCGGCCTCGGCCCGCCTCTTGACCACACCACAAGCAACAATTGGCGAAAGCCTCATCCCGCCCTCCTTCTGGACACCGGCACGGCGCCGCCCTCTGATCGCTCAAAAAGGCGAAGGTTGTTTACCTTTCGGGTCCCCAATTAATCGGTATTCACAGGCGCAGACGCCCCTCATCAGTCGCCCTTTCACTGGGCTCTGACTCGGTGGTTGGTGCACGGCTTTGTTCCAAGAGGTCCACGGAGAGTCCCTGGCTTGAACCGGAATCCGCTGTGACAAGGGTTGGGAAGGGTGGACGGGCTGGACGAAGGCTGCGGCTTTAAAGGAATCTTCGGGCCGTCCTTGCCGCTCAGCACTTGCTGGCAACCGATGGCGGCTCCGAGATTTCACAGCTGTTTCAACTTCTGAGGATTCGCCGCCCGCTCGCAATTCGGTTCCCACAGCGATTGTCAATCGACTTGTTGTTCCTGGCCTTCGCCGATGGCTTAAATCATTTTGACGTTATATTTGGCTGTGAAGTCGTTGTTTTTTGTTCTTCTTCATTTGATTGTTGCTGCCATCGGCACACATGTTGTTGCTGCTGCCGATGGTGGTGATGACGATGTTAGCACGCGTGGAGCGAGCTTTGGTTTCCCATTCCGCCGTTTCGCGTTACCACCCTACACGCCTTTGTGTATTTCACTCTCTCCCTCCGACAGCTCGTGTTCGTCCTTGCCTTCCCTCCCTCTCTCTCCCTCTGCCTCCCTGGCAGTCGCGGCGCCCGAGCACGTCCTTGATGGACATCTTAATATTCATGATGGAAATCGATTTTTACGAGCAGCGACTTTTATGTGCTTCCGCGCAAAGGCGGAACGACAACAGCGACAGGGCGAGCAACAGCATCCACTCACCATCAACCTCTGCTCGAGGCCGTGCGAAGGTACTCAAGGACAACGCAAAAAACCAGGGTGCAAGGGGCGAGTGTCCTAAACTGAAATTAATTGGCCCAGAAAATCGATCACACACTAGACAAAGCTCGACGGGTGCAGCCCTCTGAAGGAGACGTTTCCTGCCTGTCCTGTCCTATCTTGTCTTTTCCTCGGCCAGTTCCTCACTCTTCGTCTCCCTCCCCTCCATCTCCACCCTCGCCCTGACTCCTGCTCTCCGTGGGGCAAAAGGAGCCCCCTCTTGCCTTGAACTCGCCTAAATGGCTTCATTTGATGCGGATGCACTTTATGTGCAGCCACAATTTCGTCCCCTCTCCTTCACTGTACCTCGCTCTGCTACTCTCCCGCTGCTTCCCTCTCCACAATGGGGTCCCCCCCACATGACTGGCTGCCCGCCTAGAAAACCCACCGAGCTTCGTTGTTGCTTCAGCCACCATTGTTTCTGTTTCCATAGTCTCTGGATTTTCGCTTCCCGTTTTCGTTTTTTTAATAAACCCTCCTTCGCTCTGGCTTTAGTTTCGACTGGTTCCGTGGAGAAAATTGCTTCGGATAAATTCATATTTCGTTCAATATCGCCGACAATCGAAGAAACGATCCTTCGGAGGCGACGACAGGATCTCGGCGCGTGGCAACGACGCGTCGCTGCCAGGCGAAGGACGTCGGGGTCAGAGTTCGGAATTCCTCGAGGATTCCTCGCGGAGTCGTGGCTGAAGAGGGGCAGGAGGGGGAAGAGGAAGAGGAGCAGGAGCTGCTGCAGAGGAGTCGTTGCGAAGAAGCGTGAAGGAGCTTTATCCTTGTGAAGTGCTGTTGTTCTTGTTGTCGTTGTTGTTGTTGGCGTTGCCGGGGAAAAATTCATAAAATTGTTTCTCGCATCATTTTCCACGGCTCGCACCCGGGTTGCGGGGTCAGAGGCTGCGTGGGAGAGAGAGAGAGATTGGAAGAGCGAGGATAGCCAAGGATAGTGTGCGAAATTTCACTGGCAAGGATACTTTCTGGTGAAGCCATCCGTGGCTTTGTTGCGAACGTTGTTGTTTCTGTGTTGCCTCTCCTGGTTTTTGCTCTTGCTTCACCACCTACAGCGGAACAGTGTTTATTGTTGTTAGCGGGAAAAATTGCAGCGCTTGTTCTTTTGCCGCTGCCGCTGCCGCCGTTGTGTTGCTGTTTCTGCATAATTTTTGGTAACTTTGTTGTTGCTGATGTAATTGTAGCAGCTCCTTCTCGTGTTGCTGCCACTGCAGTTGAAGTTATTGTTTTGTTACATTCGCTGTAACTGTCTGTTGTTGTTATTCTTTCTCTCTCTGCTCGTCCTGTCTGGGCTCGGCTGGATCCTGCTTTTGTGTCCAGGACCCAGGATCCAGGTTCCAGTATCCGGGATCAGGATGTTGGCTCGCAGCAAGGACAACGCCAGCTATTGAAGCCGAGCTCCATGACAACAACTGCACTAACAACAGCAACCACGCATCAACAACATTTTCGCAGGCAGTTGTTTTTCTTTTCTTTTCCTTTCCCTTCTCTTCCGTCCACCCACAGCAGAGTGGGACAAGGCACCAGCAGAAGAGACAAAGAGAGCGAAAGAGAGAAGGGGGAGGGTGAGAAGAGAGAGAGAGGGGGTGGGAGGGAGGATAAGGACGACCTGTGGGCGGCCACTGAATGAGAGATGCGAAAGGGAGGAAACAACTACTTTTATGTTGCTGCAACAAAGGACGACGGGCAAGAACAACAGGACCAAAACAACAACTACAACAACAACATTAGCCATATTACAACAACCATGCCGTGTACTGCAACTTCAGCGGAACGCGGACAACAGACGCGAAAGCCGAGAACATCGAGGGGCGGAGCAACAACGGCAGCAACCCGTCGAAGAAGAACAAGTGCAGAGGGGTGGCAGAAACGTCGACAACAACAACAATTGTGACGATGGCACTTTTATGCATGCGCTCGTCTCTTAATATAACGGCTCCATAACCTTCAAGAGCCGGAAATATAAAATAACGATCGTAAAAATGAAAATTGGCTTTTATGACGTTGGAAATTTTCGCTTCAAATGAAAAACGAAGAGAGCGCCATATGACAACAGCAACAACCAGAACAACAACAGGAGCAGCATCTTCATGAACAAGAACCAGAACGAACAGTAGCAACATCGACGCCGACAACGACAACGACATCGCCATCGCGATTGTCGTTGCCGTTGGCAGCAGCAGCAACAAAGACGCCGATGGACGGACGGCCTGACGATGATCCATGGCGACTGTGAAGGAGGACGAAGCGCAGGACGAAGGAAGATCGGCCGAGGATGAGCAGCGAGTGCAAGACAACGGATCCTGGTGGATGAAGTGAGTGAAGCATCGTTTGCTTCTTTGTCTCCGCCGCTCCTCCGCCCTCCCTTCGCCGCGCTTCCGCCCCTCCTCCTGTCCCTTCGTTGTGCTCGAGTGTGGAATATTTTATGCTCCATTTTACGGTCGCCCGTTCGATAATAGTCAGAAGTTCCTAAATGTTTGCAGATTGTTGACTAAGTGTCCACTCGTTCGACATTTGGTGGTCGGCGGGGACCCACCATAGGGGAAGCCAGGAGCGGAAGGACTCGATCGTTTTTCCATGGCAGTCGGAAAGGTTTTCTCCCCTCGTGCCCTTGTGGGAAGACCTCGGCGAGAATGTGAAGAGGATAGGGTGGGGCAACCATGAGGAAGGAGAGCATTTGCGGGTCATGTGCGAGACTTTGCCGATCGTCCCATGCAAATACACCGCTAAAAGTGCGACTGGGAAGGTAGTCGTCGTTCCAGGAACTTGGATAAGCATTGAAGCGTCATCATGGGTCTCGCTGTCGTTCAGTCTCTTGGTCTAAAGATAGATTCCGAAACTTGAACACAGATTGTCCGTAAAACATTCAGAGTAGTTCCAGGAAATTTAATAACATCATTGTGCAAGGACGGCATGTGCTCCGAAAGACAGATCCCGGACTGAGGAACGACGCTGGCACGGACTCGGTTCGACTCTTAAAGGGCTCGTAATTACCAAGAAAATCACCTGGACCATGCGACGAGCCCGCCCGACGGCGGGAGAGCGGGATTACGAAGGACACACACACACATGGAAAGGGTCCGCTGGCTGTACGTGGCTCGTGCGTAGCCGACCACGCAAGGACATCATAAAAAACATATGAGAAAAGCTCTCGCTTTACGACACAACCCAGGCAGAGGGAAGACGAAGAAAGCAATAACAAACAACATCGTGCGAAGAACAATGCGAGGACGTGAAGCAAACCCGGAGAAATAGTCTTCGGAAAATGGACTGTGGACCTAATGCCCGACATCATAACAACAATAGCCGGAACTCACACACTGCCAGCACACAGACATACACCGAGAGACATATATTATTGGGTGGGTGGGAAAGTGTTTTTTATGAACCACGTTCGCTCATTGACAAAAGCATTAGAGCCGAAAACATTGATGCGAAACTTATGTTTCTTAAATGTGGCCGCAGTACGCAGCAGTGTACGGGTGTGTATGTGCGATGTGGCCATTGGCGTGTGTGTGAGGCTCTGGATGTGTGGAGGAAAGGACACGAGCACTGTATAAACAGAAACTCACGATGGCAAAGTTTAGAGCAACGGTCAAGACCGGGCCAAACGAGGCAACGAAACAAGAGCTGGAGAGGGAGATCGAGGGAGAAAGAAAGAGAGAGGGAAGGGTTAGGTGGGGAGTACAATGAAAGCCAGGGATTGAGATCGAGACGGAGGACGCAGTGGAGGCTGGGGAGAGAATGAGGAGAGATGGTGAAAACGGAAAAAACAACGGAACGGAGCAATCCTTGGACGTAAATTTATGAACTGAAATTAATAGTGACTTATGGGGCGTGCGGGCGCCAGGGCGAGGACGAGGCCGAGGTTTCGGCCAGGACACGGTGCAAGCGACATGGTGTGTGGAACAAGGAGGACACGGGTGAGAAACAAAGGCAGCCGAGCATCGATTGTGCGATTGGTGGCGAGAAGGCAGGGAAGGAGAAGGAGGAAACCAAAGAAAGACCAAGGGGCAACCGAGAAGGAAGAGTGCGAGGAAGACCGGGAGAAGGAGCGAAGGAAAGACAGTGAAGCAGAGCAGGCAGGATGTGGGAGGGCGAACGGGGAGGACGGAAGTGAGGGCGAAATGAGTGGTTTTTGCGAGCAGACACCAAACAACCTTCGACATCCTTCAGACGCAGAGCAGAGCTCTCGCTCTTTCTCTCTCCTTAGCGCATTTATCTCTTTCTCCATCTTTCTCTCCTCTCATTCGGTCTCCTTCTCCGGCGGCCTGCGTGGCTGCGGTTCATTATTTGGCATTGATTCCGTCGGAATGTTTATTGCAGTTGATCAAGTTGACTTATTGTCGGCAATAAAATATTGTAACGACGCTTAATGATCTCCTCCACTTGCTCGCCAACTCGCTCACTAACTCACACGTCACACCCCACTCACACACACACACACCCACCCGCATTCACCTGAACTAAGAGTATGTGAGAGGATTTGATTCCAGTTCGTCCGACGCTTATCTACGAAGTTTTTGCTTTACGTGGCGCGCTCACGTAATTGATTACGTTTATTCCAAACGACTCCGTGGAGAGTTGATGGCTGAAGTGTTCGCCTGGGACGGAGCGGGGCGGGGTCCGAGGTCCGAAATGCTGCAATTGTGGGGACTCGATTTTCGCCCATCACACAAATGGTGTCGGGACTTAATCGGCGTGGGCGGGAGGCAACGGCAGAGGCAGAGACAGAGAAGGGCGGCCGAGTCTCGTCCCTCAGGACGAAGTGATGAAGAACGAGTTGATAGAGATGGGAGGACTTGGATCTATGTCAGAGAGACGAAGGAAGAGACAGAAGGAGCCACTGAGACATATGGGAGACAAGGTGTGAGACAAAGGTGTGTCCTCGGTGGTGTCCTTTGGGACTTCGTTGTAATTACCTCTGAGTGTTCGCAGGATTTCTTCCTCGTATCGAGTAATTATTGTTGTAGATTTTTCTTCCCTTCACAAACTTTGCGCAGATTCGGACAGAGTTAAAGTGAAATGTTTTCGACCAAAGTTTCTTTTCTTCACAAACTGGTCTTCGGTGGGTGTTGGAGGGAAACTCTTGAGTACTTTAGCAAGGTCAACAAAATCTTGGGTCTTTAGTGGAGGACTGTATTATGACTGATGGACTTACCATTTGATCCTCCTGATTGGATTCCGCTTCTTCCGCTCATCACCATTCGCTGTCTTTATCTTAACTCGATTTTCTCCGCCGTCCTCTGTGTTTCAGTTTCCTCAATTTCCCTTCCCATCTCCCTCCCCTTCTTTACCGCCACTCGTTTCCAGTCTTCTCCTTTCGACGCTCTGCCGTCCACTTTAACTTTATTTACTATTTATTTTTCTTGCCCGTTTCCTTCCCCCTTTCCGTCCCATTCTGTGTCTTCTCACAGTCCACGGATTTTAAGTCAATTTCAATGTTATGGCCTTCACCTCCTTCTCTCTCAGCACATCTTCGTCCTTTCGTTTTGTTTTCTACCTCAATCTTTCGGTTTCCAGCTCATTCTCTCTGTGGCTAACATTCCTTTTGTCCGCTGACTCCACCTAGATCCTCCCTCAACCTTTCCGTCCCCTGCCTTTGAGATCTTTTGATTTTTCCTCCCCTCATTCCCCCTTCTCATCCTCCTCCCCCAACAGTCCGCTGCCTTCACCATGCCCTCTATCTTCCGCCGCTCCTACTTTGTTCCTTGCCTTTCCGAAGTTCCGTCTACCGTAATCCACCGTTCCCTTCCCGACTCGCTCCCTCCTAAGCTTTCTTCCAGCCAGGATCCCTGTGCCGACGACGCCCCACCGCCCACCACCTTCTGACCCCTCGACCACGCCTTCCGGTCCGCGTCAGTCGGCTGCAATTTCGCCTTCAATTTCCACAATAATTTCCTTTCGTTTGCCTTCGTTCGAATCGAGTGGGGTGGGGGGAGTTGTGGCAAGAGGGGGAAGGGGAAGAATGAAGGGAATAATAGGAACGCCAAGAGGAGCGAAGGGAAGAGGAAAGGGAAAGCAAATGCCGAGCACGCGATTTCCCACTGAAGCAACGTGGCGGCGGAGTTTTCGGTTCACGGATTCCTGCTGTTGTTATTGGCGATGTTGTTCTTTTTGTTGTTGACCGTCATCTGCCAGTGTTGTTGCTCTTATTGTTGTTGTTCTCATTTTCATCTACTTGTTGTTTTTATCGACGTTGTTATTGTATCATTTGTTTGTGTTTTATTGGTATATTTCATGTTGTATTTGATGTGGTTGTTATTGTTTCGTTTTTGTGTTTGTTGCTGTTGTTGTTAATGTTATTGTTCTTTCATTTGTTGGTGTTCTCGATGTGGTTATTGCAATTGTTGGAAGTGTAGTTGTTGCCATTGTTGTTGTTGCAATTGTTGTTGTTGGTTGCGCTCCCCTGGAAAAATTTGAAATATAATTAAGTTATTATTTCGCTGCAATAATTCCGCAAACACACACTAGCGCACACCCAGCCACACACACACACACATAGACGGGTGGTGGGGAAATTAAAAAAGGGGGGAGTTGGCGTTGTGTGTGTGTGTGCGTGTGTGCGGTTGTGCGCTCTCACAACACAAATTGCCCGCATTCGCATTCCGTTGCATACTTCGAGGCGCCGCCAGCACCGGCGATCGATCGATCGTTTCTTCGTCCGTCCGACCATCCGGAGGTTCGTCCGTTCACTTGACACCCGACCCTCGTCCGGCGACCGTCGCCCGGGGCTGGCGACCGCCGGCGCTGTACGTGTACGTGTATGAGTGTGTGTGGACGGTGGAACGCGCGCGAACCGGCGCCCCGGCAACGTGCAAATTATTCACGCCAATCGAATGTCAAATTGCAGACTACAATTTCCGTCAACCGACATCGGTCGTTCCTGTTGTTGTTGTTCTGGTGTGGGTCTTGTTGTTTGTGTCGCCCCTGTTATTTTTGCTATGGCCCCGTCGTTGTTGCTCCGCTGTCGTTGCCGTTGGCGCGAAAGTTCACGCCACCGATTTTATGCTGGAAGGAGGCCGTTCGGGAAAACTTCAGAGCTTCGAGCGGTCGAGGGCAGGGCAAAATCGGCCCGTCTCGTGGGGCCCGCCCTCGTCTCAACCTTCGTGCCTCCCTCCACCCACCTGTCGACCGCCGCCGCCGCCGCCGCCCCACAAGTCACTCACAATCAACATCAAGTCGGCGGCAGCATTTGGAATCTCGCGCCTTCCGCCAGCCCTTCTGCCTGTCGGCGAGTTATCCTGCCTGCCCATGAGCCTCAACGTCTCCCCCTGTACAGCGTCCTTCGGCCGACCCGCGACAAAGTTGTTTGTTTGGCGAATTTGCGAAACCAGAAACAGCTGCAAATGAAGTCGTCCTGTCTCGACAGTCAGCCACACGCCCACACCCCTCGTCCCTGGTAATGCTATGTAAATGTCTTGCATGCCAAATGACGACCCACCCTGCCCGACCCAGCCCGACGCGATCCGATCCGAGGCCACGCGACGCGACGAGTCGAGTTTTCGATAACAATTCGAACGATTACGACGGGTGCGGGGGGCTCGGCTGCAGCTGGAGCTCGAGACAGCGACTGGGAGCGAGGATGGAGGAGGCGCAGGGACGGAGAAGCCTCGGGGACGGAGAAGGCGCGAGGATTGAGGGCCAGCAGGATTGAAAGCGAAGCTCCGGCAGGCACAACATGTAACCAAATCGGTGCCAGGGGGCGCTCGAGAATTCCCGATGCGCCGCTGTCGATGCAAGGCCGATTCGCACAATCACAACCTCAGTTGGGCAGTGGGCACGGCGGCTTGGAGGACTTGGAGTGCGTAATGAGAGCGGAGCAGAAAATACTGTGAGAGTAGCAAGGACTCGAAAATCGGGGAAATTAGGAAGAACCTAGAAACTTATTGTAGCTCTGGAGAAGCAGTGGGAGGGAAGGAGATAGGGCGAGTGAGATGGTTTGCAGAGTCAGAAGACTCAATGCTAATATTTGGAGATGTTTGAGATTCTCGCGCAGTTGGCTTCCAACGCCATTCACCACTCGCGTCAACCGTCCCTTAGGCCATGAGTGAATACGATTTGCTCCACTGTCGAGGACCGTCGAAAGCCACCGAACGGAGCGGCAGCGAGGGCGACGGGCCGAGCCTGTGGCAGACGTCGTGTCATGGGCTGCCAGGAACCGATTCGGGCTGCGCTTTTGCCGTTGGAATGCGAAAGTGGCCAACACAGCAAGAAGCAGCACAGCAACAACAACAGTATAGCAACAACCTACAACACGAAAATCCAAAGTTGTTCCTTTCGGCTCCTTCGGCGCCATTTTCACATTTTCACACAATTATGACGGGCCCAAGTGTGAAATCGCAGCCGCAGCCAGAGCTCGCTGACACAGGCACAGACACAGACACAGCGTTCACATGTGCATATGCACGGACGCATGTGTGATTGTGTGTGTGTGAAGAGTTGGATTTGCAATTGGTGTAATCGATGTTGCTGCTGTTGTTATTGTTGTCGCTGCTATTGTTTCAGGCTTCGCTGTGCTCCGCTTTGCTGTGCTTCGGCTGCTCAAAAATAGATTCCACGCCGCTGTTGATTAAACGGTTTCAGCCCGGCCCCGGCCCCGGCCGTTACACGCCATATTTGTTTGGGATTCGCCGTCAGTCGCGTTGGCAGCCATTTTAATAGAGGAATAACCTCGACGCTGGCCCACGACTGCCGACAGTCGACAACCGACAGACATCAGACTCTGACTGACGGGCTGAAAGACTGGATGTCTTTGAGTTTATCCTTCTGTCCGTCCGTCCGTCCGTCCGTCCGTCTGTCCGCCCATGTATCTGTTTGTCTGTCCACCTGTCTTTCCGTTTGAGCTTCCGTTGTCCGCTCCCTGATCCTTTGGTTCGTCTGTCATTCGTTCCTGCCCAGTTGATGCATTTCGAAGTCTTTGCACAGACATGACACTTGTTTGTAGTCAGCATGCATGAAATGAACCGACCGTCAACTGTTGCAATTCCCTCCATATCCCTCTCTCTCTTTAAGCTCCTCTAGTCCTTCGCTATTCGTACATTGAATTTGTCTAATTTGCTTTTGTCTCTGCCCTTCGATTTCCTCTCCTCCCGATTCCCACTTCCGCTTCCCCACCTCGTTCTCATTTTTCTTCTTCGTGTTTTCTCCTGAGGACCAAATGAATCCTGACCTTTGTCCTTGGCTCGTCTTTGTGAATGTCAAACTTTTTCTCGCTCGTCCTCAGACACTTGTGATGACGTTGTTGTTGTTATTAATGTTTTTTTCCTTGTCTTTTGTTTCGCTCTTGTCAACATCCATTAAAATGTCAAAATTTCTCATCAATCAATACCGTGCATCGTCCCCTCCGACACCGTCTCCATCTCCGCCTCCGCCGTCCACTCCCCACGGACTCCTCCCCGCAGCATCCTTTCGAACTGCGAAAGTAATTTGTTAACATAACTAACTCTTATCGCTCGCTCGCTTCGTCTCCGTGTCATTCACTCCAATCTACTCGGACCACTGCGACTTTGGTTTTTCCCTCGATTTCCGCCGCCTTCTCCCTATCCCTGTCCCTCTCGCACCCCCTCCCTGACTCCATCGTTCTCGCCCTCTCCCCAGTTGGCAGCGTTTTTGTCCTTCATCCAGTTCCTGCTGTTGCCGTGTGGTGTCAAGCGACTAATTTTAAATGATCATAAAATATCACCGAGTCACCTCCGACCCCGCACGAGGCGTTGCCGGATCGCCCCTCGTGCCCTGCCCGACGCGGCGATGCCACATTATTTATGATGAAAATTACTTTCAACTGCAATTTATCATTGAACATTGAACCAGATACCGCGAAGTCCAGACGCTGACAAACAGAGGGCGCGAGAGAGAGAGGGAGAGAGAGACCGAGAGTGAGAGAGAGAGAGAGAGGGGGCAGCAGCGGCCGCGAGTGGGAAAAAATCATCCGTTTATTACTACATGACGGACACGGTTTCAAGTGTCGGTCTCCGTTTGACAACATCAATCAATTAAATTGAAACGTAAGACCATCCACGGCATCCAGGCCAGGCTCGAGCTCTCTGGCGTTCCATCCTGGCCAGCTCATCTCAACTCAGGGCTGGGCTGCCTCTGACTCACCTCCCGCCCTCCTCCACCTCCCTTTCTCCTCAGCCCGGTGCTCTCCAGAGCACTCGAAGAAACTGGCGTCACACGCGTTGCCACGGTATTTTCCGGGCTCCAAGGAGAAACGGCGATAAATGGGGAACGTACTGTGAAGGCGAGAGTGACAACAGCAGAGCGAGAAGGGGGAGTGAGATAAGGCGAGTGCGGCAGGGACAGATTTTCTTGAGCCAAGCCAATCACTTCCAATTAATCTTTAAGGGAAGACTTTTAAAGTTTGCAGAAACAGAACGAGGTAAGAAATGATCACATTCAGTGACCACCTCTAGACCTCCGATGTGCAGAAGCCATTGATGAATTCCCCTCTCCCTCGCGATGACTTTTAGATCGTCACGCCTCCCGCCGCCAACGCCCTCCGCAATTAAGATTCAATTTGCCATACGTTCCGCCGCGCGACCACGTCATCCATTAAGCCTGGAAGAAATAAAAGTCACACCTTCTGCGAGGCAAGCGAACCCACGGCTGCGAATTGTTTTTCGTGGATCACTCGGGGCCGAGGGAGTGGAGGGAGGGAAAGCGGAGGGAACCGAGCCCACCCCAAACGCGAGCCCAAGCCGAAATCCGGGCAGGCGATTTAAAACAATTTGCATGACGCGGCTTTTATGAATAATGAAGAGCATAAAAGTAATAAAAGTAATAATAATTACTCAAGGGCGCCCGGGAAGAGGAGGAAGGAGCCAGAGATGAGAAGGGACGGGATCGGGTGACGAGGACGAGGACGACGACGGTGACGAGGGCGCTGGGTTCGAGGGAGACTTCGGCTCGTTATCCGCGAGCGCAATTAGTCATATCAGGATGTTTGAACCCTTTCGCTCTCCGCCCTTTGCGGGCTCTCGGCCCCACCCGCGCGAGCCGAAAAATACGGACCCAGGCCCACAATTTGTTTATAATGACCCCCCACCTCGAGGTGGAGAGGGCGTGGATTACAGGCAGCGAGGGGCAAGAGCGAAAAAATGGACACCCGGCGTCGACGGGGGTGGTGCTGCTGTAGTTGTTGTTGGGGTTGCTGTTGTTGTTGCTGCTTTGTAATCCGCCGACCTGCGAACCGCAAACGTTTACGCGTTATGATGTTGCCAACTGCGACCGCGGCCGCACCGCGACCACGAGCTAAAATACTTAAGTGGAAATGGTCGAGAGGGAACCGCGGCCACCCCGCCCAGCACCCTTCCGGCACGGCCCCAACTCCCCCTCCCGCCCCCGAGCGCTGCACTTTCCGGGGGCGTCAAAGTTTCCATGGTCATTTCGCTCACCCGGGCCACAGGTTGAGTGGGGGAGGGACGGACGATTGCGGGCGTCATCATCGCGGCGAAAGTTTCTCACGCTACCGTGGACCATCCAGCACCCCCAGCATCCCATCCTCGCCCCGGCTCCCCTCGCCCCTCGGCCCTCGCAGGCTGCCATTAAAACGATGTTAAGTGGGCGGGGCGCGGGCGGTTCCCATCGTTTTATTACGGGGTTCGTTTTGTCCCTGCGATTTTTACACATCACAATTGCCGCATGCTGAAGCGAGGAGAGAGTGAGAGAGAGTGAGAGAGAGAGAGAGTTAGGTAGGGTGTGAGAGAGAGCCAACGAGGGGGAAAGAGGAGCCCTTGCTAATTGCCAATTTATTACACTTATTGTGAAAGTTTTCCCGCAAGACGGTGATTTTCCCAGGAGAAGCGCCCTCTGGTGAGAAAAAATGTGACGACAAAGAGGAGTCGACGATGAAGGGCGAGAAGACACAGCGAAAACAAAGTATTCTGTTCGAAAGAACGTCCGAAGTTAGTGAAAGTTGACTTGAAACCGACTTCCAGGTGGTCCTGATGATGCAGGAGAAGCCGGTGGCCAGGACGCGAGTGACTGAGGTCAGTGGGCAGAGGGACCGGAGTTGAATGTCAACTACTCAGTTACAAGAGGTTTATTGTTTCCACAGCAGCACTTTCGTGCAGCTGGTGGACGGCAGAAGTTGGAGCGGTGTCTAGGAGGGTTTCTTCTGGAACGTAATTCCGATGGAATCCTTTGGTAATTAAATGCTTGAACTTTTTGAAATCTTCGTTTCTGTCGACAAATTATGATGTTGGATTAAGAACTCTTTTTAATGTCCTAGTCTTTCGTAATTTCTCCTCAACATTTCTGAGAGTAGAACAAATATCATTAAGTGCAGGTGCATATGTAAAGCCATACAACTACAAAACATAGTTACTAGGGAAAGGGTTACGACTATTACAGTAACTCTGACCACAAAATGGCTGAACATGAGAGCACATTAAAGGTATGTCAAAAAATTTAAAACCGGAACAACTATAACAACAAATGACTTAAACAGAAACCACAACCAGCACAACGACAAGGAATAAACAAAGAAACAAGCAAATGAGAGCAATTCCGCAAAAACTCAGAAGAAACCTTTTACTATCGACATGAAGGAACATTGTTCGTCGTTTGTGAAAGTGCAAGAATACTTTGTGTTTGTTGCTAAAATGTTCTGCAGTTGTTATTGTTGCATTAGAGTTAACGCTGTAATTGTTGGAAAACGAGTGAGAGAAACATCGAATAAACTGAATGCAAGGGAAGAGCAGGAGAGCATCGGCGTTAAAAGAAACCTTTTTTGACTTTTATTATCTGCGAAACAAGCGCCACGCATACCGAGGAAGCGCATTCCTCCACATGTGACCTAGGCCATCTCCCTCACATGTGGAGAAGGAGATGCGGGCTCCGCTCTCCCCGCCACGTACTACGTGGTACTAATGTGTTCCAGGCTAGAGCGATAAAATGGCTTAGGATGAAAGTTGCAATAACATCGGCAGCAACAACAAATTAAGCACCACCAACACCAGAACAAGGATGAACAAATGCAACAACAACACAAGGATGAGCAACTGCAACAACAAGAAACATCCGCAAGAGGCACCGAGTGCATTTTATTAGTTGCACATTCAACCGTGAGCATCCGCCGTAGTCGTTATCCCTCGACATCACCCCACCCCGCCACAACCCCCGCACACTCTCGTATGCACCGCTGCCCCAACACACACACGCATACACATCCTGGCGGAAGGGCGGTGGGAGGTCGGAGGTCCGGGCCAACCCACACGTCCACGGATGCCGGCAAACTTAACCACCATCATTTAAAATTGAAGTTTTCGCACGTTTAGGCATTCGTCTGGAGGGACGCGACCAGAGGCGCGCAGCCGGCTGCACGTCGAGCATTTGGCGCATTCCAGTGCCCGAAAAGCGAAAAATCTCCCAACGAGGGAGAGGCAGAAGAAGTGGAACCTTGCAATGAAGAGGAAAAACGTCGGTTGACCGAGCGAGGCCAGCGAAACGCAGGACGAAGGACATGACTCGCAGAGCAGGGGACCAGAAGGGCGTGAGAGACGCAGGGCGGGGAGGCCGAAGCCAGATCCCGGCATCCTGGGTCCTGGATCCTGCATCCAGGCCCCAGGGCAACGAACGTTGACCACTAATGTTTGCTCATTTGGTCAGCGACAAGGGGCGTCAGCTGAGAGAGAGACAGAGTGAGAGGACGTGACCGGCATAGAAGGGGCGACCGAGGCGAAAAGGAGGCAAAGATAGAGAGAGAGAGAGATAGCAAGGTGAGGGGTGACGCTGAGGCTGCTAATGCGGGAACGGTTAGGATGCATCGGCTCCGGAACAACATTGGAGCCGATTGCCGAGGATGGCCAGAGGGAAATGCAGGCTACGGAAAGGACCGTACGGGGATTTCCTCGAGACCAGGAGGAGCTGGTAATCATCAAATTAGCCTTTTCCCGCCTCCATGAGCCGGCCCAAATCAGATTCCTCGGCAAATCCCTATAATTGCCCTCAACATTCTGAATTTCCTCGCAGCCCTCCGCTCAGACCGAAGCATAGACCATGACTTCGAAACGAAACGGGAGCCCGCGTCCCGAAGCACGAATTATTCTTGCGTAATTGTGCAGCGCTGTCTTGTTAGAATTTCACATTCTCCGCCAACGCCAACACTAACACAATCTCCGCCATCCCCAGCTCCTACTGGCCACCGCCTCTGGATTCGTCTCGAGCCGGCGTTGTATTTCAACCGCGTCTGACGCGCTTGTCTAACCTCCGTCTATTTGTCGACTGCACTGTTCGGCCCAGCCATCTGTGGCCCCTTCGTAGGTCTCCTCGTCTTTCTGTCAATTCGTCGCCCTGCCGCGTCATCCGTTCATTTCCATTCCATTCCACAATCTGTCCGACTGTCTCTTTCCCTGGATGCCTGTTTGCCTCGTCCGACTGTCTGTCTCTCGGCCTGCCTGACTGTCTGCCTGTTTGGCTGTTTGGCTGTTTTCCTCGCCATGCAGCTGCCTGTCTGCCCTCTGCTATTCATCTGTATGTATCCAGTATTCGATGCATTCATATGTGTGAAATTCATATGGGTAGGTGAAGAATGCGAATGAAAGGAGTGTTCGAGAAGTGGGTGGGACGGAGGTGGCACGAAGGCGAGTCCCTTCGAACAGTATTCTGCCTGATACGTGCCATTGGCTTTTCCGGAGCTCCTCCACTAATTCCATGTAGTCCCGTCCCTTTTCCCTTTCCCGTCCCGAGCCTTGCGCTGTCGGTGTTGCTCCGCCTGATGTTGCTGTTGCTGATGCTGATGCTGCGACTACTGCTGGCACTTTTGTTGTCGTTGAGTTTGTTGCTGTAAATGACGCTGATAATGACGATTATGATGGACGTTGAAACACCCTGCGACGGTGGCCAGCAGGACGACGCTAACGACGATGCGGCCGGTAACGAGCAGGCCTCCATCGAGCACGATGATTGTCATCGCCTTCGTCATCATCGGTCGACGACGATGTTGTTGGGCTGTGCTGTGTTGCGTAGCGTTGTGGATGACCGGCGGCGATGACGCTGGCGATGACGTTGATGTGCTAAGGAAGCAGCAGCAACCGAGGTGCAGTCCATGTGCAACTGTATCACTGGGGCGGCTCCTGTTCCGTCCTCTGGCCGACTGAACAGTACGTACATCCACAGGGAGAGAGAGGGAGAGAGAGGGAGGTGGTGGGAAGCGCCCAGAGTCAGCAAAAGAGAACGACCGGGGGACGTGGATGAAATTCGGGCAACGTTTAATGGTCAGTTGGGTTCCTCCCTCATCTATGTGGTGAGTGCGGCAGGCATATGTGTTGCTGCCTGGTGTTTATGGGAAGGATAACATTGTGGGCGGAGGGTTGGTGACGCTGACGGTGTTGGTGATTGCCGGTAGCTCGTGTACGAGCGTTGGCACCAGTGGTCGTCACTGGTCCTCGTCGTCGCTTGTCCTCGTCGTCGCCTTCTTGCCATGGGAGACGGATTCCATTCCTTCTATTAATTGCTAAAAGAAGGCTTCGCCCGTCCCCGAGGCGGTGTTTCAGTTATTTATGGCCGATCGTCACCCCATCTCACTCCCACACGCGCACGCACAGGCACAGGCACCTACATGTGTGCCAATGAATCACCGACGACCGTCCGACGGACCGACCCAGTCGAGGGCGATTCAATCACGAATGGTCCTCAAATTGAAATCTCTCAGTAGTGGGCAATCGGCGGTCACCGGCCGATAGGTCGATTGGTCATTGGATCGGTGGGTCGATCGACGGTGACCGATGTGAGGCCACAATCGACTTGCATTGATTTATGTCGGTGCGACGTTGATTAGTACGTGGAAAGCAGAATCAGTTGCCGGAATCACCATCAACGGTCAGTGGACGGTGAATATGAAGATGGAGATAGAGCAGACCACAATATCTTGATACGATAGCGCAAAGTGTTTGCTTCAATCGTTGAGGTTTTGGCCCATGGCTGGTTTAGTACATAATTACCTTTTGTACTCACTGTTCGATCTCGAATCCAGGGCAGCAGAACATGGTGGGTCCATTCGTAGCCTTCCTCAGGAATCAGATCCTGAAATAAATGATATTGCCTTAATCAGTTGATATACGAATATTCTGCTTCTAATCCAATGTCGCCAACCCGGAACTTCTATTTGTCGCTATAAGTGAAAGCTCTCGAAACCCATCCATCACCTCGTTTATTTATGGCCCCCGGTACGATGGGACGTTTTGCTGACTGGGGTAATATTTCCCCGAGGAATTTATGTCCGCCACAAACGAATTCGCTTCATAATTTAAAGACCCACGCCTTGGTCGACAAAAGTTTTCTGTTCCACTCGGCGGACGACTGGACTCGAGACGAGTCGACTCGACTCGACCCGCAGCCCGACCCGGTGCCCGATAAGTTGTCGGAAGTTCGGAACTGTAGTACAAGTGACCGATATTTTTATTTCAAATTAAAAGATAGTAAAAACTTTTTCCCATTCTTTCTTGGGCATCGGCCACGGAGAGCGGCAAAGGCCGAGAGAGGTTGAGAGAGGTAGAACGGCGAGGGAACCAAAGCGCTAAGAAACGAGAGGAAGAAATGGAAAACACGTACATTTGGAAACTTTCAACACTTTCTGGGATATCGCACAAGTTCCGAACCCGGAGCAAAAAGCGTATAAAGAGAAAGAGATGTATGCCGAGAAGGAGCGAGAGATAGGTAGAGTTTCGGCAAGAACGAGAGGGTTAAGGAGAATCAGATGGCTCGAACGCTAGAGGGGTGGGGGTGGCAGGGGAGATACAAAAGAGCGACGGACGGACGGAGGGTCAGAAGAAAGAGGGAAGAAGTCGAGTCGCCGAACAATGGGAACTCGGATAGTTTCGAGCGCTCGAGTGAAACGCATGGCTGTGACCAAGTGTCACGGCAACTGACAGCAGTCGGAGTCGTCGCACTGGAAGACGGCGCCGGCGAGGAGGAATCCGGGAGCCGAGGGTCGAGGGTCGACCCGGCACGGCCTGGTCCGGCTTGGCTCGGCTCGTCTGCTCGACAATGGACCGCACGAAGGTACGTCTGGAGCCGGCTGGCGGTCTTCGGACGGAACCGGTGCCGGGGACGACGTGTCAGCTGGCTAAACAGACCGTAAGTAATGACGTAACACAACGTAACGTAACGCAACGCCACGGCGGGGGGCTGCGGGGCAGTGCAACCTCGGAAAGTTTTCACACTCGAGGGACAAAAATTTAGCCAAGCGTAGAAACTGTTTCCCCAACTCATATTTCGAGTGCAACGGCAGCATCAACAGCAATGAGAGAGACGAACAACAACATCAACGAAAGCGGAAGGCCCAAGGCCGGAAGAGGCAGCCAACAATGAGCAACTTTTTCAGAGCGATAACTTTTGATCCTGCTAAATTTAAGGAGACCGTGGCCGAAACCAAGAAACGGACGTTTGACCAACGAGATAACCAGTTAGAGAGTTGGGATGAGAAAGACAAAGAGAGAGAGAGAGACGTCGCTGGAAGAAATGGTGGCGTAGACAGAGATGGAAGAATAAATGGGATTTTTGAGGGATCTCGGAGCAACACTTAAAATGATCTTCGGACAAAGGAATTGCTTAAGAAAGCAGGGGTCGACGAAGGACTCGAGAAACAAGATGGGATTCGCGTCTTGCCACCGAAGTCCGCGAAGAGCCGGTGCAACGAGCGGCGACCGAATGTCCTTAAGGCCGTGTGCTCCTACCTCAGGTCAGAGGATATAAAAGTCTCCTTGAAAAGTTTCCGAGACGAACATTTTACGAAAGTCCAATTTCTCGAGGGGCTTCGCAGCAACAAAGGCATCTGAAATTCAAATAATCACGGCAAGGACAATGAAACGAAAGAAAACAATAAGATCTCAGTTCCACGTCGGGAAGCGCGTGGAGTCGAAGGCGAAGAATTTCCACTTCCAACTACTTTCGAATTGCGTAAAAACCTTGAAATAGCAACAACAACACGATGACATTCATTCACCACCAACTGGAACCTCAACAATTGCTGTTAATGAAGCAACAACAATAGCAGCAACATCCGACAACGCAAACGAGAGCTAGCCAGAACAAAACAATAGTCTGGAAGAATCGTGCTAGAACCACCAACGTGTAGTAGAAAAAACTGCGGAAGTGCAGTGGAACAACTAGAGCTTTTTTAATTGTCAACAAAACGCATGGAGGCAGCGGCAGAGCAGCAGACACAGCAACCACAGCAACCACAACAACAGTAACAACATCGACAGCAAAAACCTTGCGAACTTTTTAATTACATACAATTATTTGCGACATGCCGCAGGAGTCCACTGGACCCCGCCAGAGGTCCCAGAAGGTTTGCCCGGAAGCGGAAACGGCGCCTGCAACCACAAGCACTACAACAGCAACATTTTCGTGTTGGCTTGTTCTCTTGCTTTAGACGAGATGCTGTGGCTGCATTTGCAACAGCTCGACTTTCTTCTCCCGCACATTAATTGAAATCAAATACAAATAATGCGTGCCAGTCTCGACCTAGGACTAGGACGTCGCACGACCAGTGGACAAGGACGCACACGGCTGACGGACGATCCAGGAGGCCAGATGGAAGAATTCTCTGCTTGGCTGACTGCGAAGATAATGCCAGCAACACCATGAGAAATCGAATGAAGGGAAAAGGGTACGTAGAAGAAGTGGTTGGAGGACACCCGAAAGCGAGATTCAATCGACAGGACACAATCAAGGCACCAGGAGTCAGGGAAGGGACCAGTGCGGAAGTGTCGATGGCACGCAATGAGTATCGGAAGCCACACAGACAGGTGAACTAAACCATCACCTTCACACGCTCACAACGAGTGTAGCGGATGCGGTGTGGATCGCGGAGAGAGCTTTACACCTAATACCAGGGAGGATTTCAATGATGTGTTGATGCTGTTGACCCTCGTGACGAAGGTCGATGTTGGGGATGCTGGGGGAAGGTTGTGATGATGGCGGCGGTTCAACATGAGGTAATGATAATTAGAACGAGGAGAGCGAGTCGGTGGGGATAATTAGCTTTATAATAATTCATAATTTTCCGATGACGAGGAGATGCGACGATATCGAGATGCGGTCAAAGGACTGATGGGATGAGACTTGAGAGATGGTAACTAATATTTGAGAGACTAATTGCAGACTTTTGATGACTTTAGAGATAATGGGATACGATCCGAGGGTACATGTTGCGAAGCTGGTGGTGGCGACATTGGGAATGATAGAGGAAACTCGGCGAGACAAGGTTTGGCGACCTCAGCGGTGAGGACGTGGACATTGACCGAGAGGAATGGGAAATTATTTCTGACGTCCGATGATGATGGGGCCGCCTAACAAAGTAGATCGCCACAAGGGCAGCTCCAGCATTGTGAAGGCCTGCGACATTGTTTCTGGGATGTCCGTAATATAATCGAAATTCCATCAACGAAAATCCCGGGGTCCTCGGGAGCCCATCGGAAATTGGAGAAAGTTGTTTGTGTTCTTTTCGATGGGTTTTTTATTGGTGGTTTGAGGTTCATGCCGTTGCATGGAAATTCAGCGGCTTCACCCGACGTCCGTTGTTGGCTTATCCGCCGTACCACGGAGTCACCGACCAGCTGAACCACAACATGTGATTCGGCTCGTCCTGGCCTGTCCTGTCCTGTCCTGGCCTATGCCCATGCGAACCGGATTCCTGTTAATATTTATTATAATTGCGTCAACGGCAGAATTACAAATTCAATGAATTCCCTCCTCCTCCGCCCTCTTGCACTCCGAATTTCGCTCCACGCTCCGCCCACCTCCTACGGCCGTGAATTAGCGGGAACTCAGGGTACGCAGAGTCCGTGTGGTCGACTCTGTGGGTGTGTGCGGCATCAAGTGATCAGGCCGTGGGCGTATTTACATGGAAATCCGGCGAACATTAGCAATCATTATGATTGCCATGAATAATTCAGTTCACTGTGGCCGCGTACTTCATTTTATAGTAATCAAGGACACACACAGGCACACATAGACAAACGGAGGGATTTTAGACCAGGCTTCGTGAGATTGCGACACAGGCAGATTGTGGGGCCTTTCAGCGACCTTGACTTGCTGCATTCGAGATGCTCGTTTAATGAAATTATATCAGTGTCTTTTGGAAAATGAGCATTGCGGCTAATCCGTTGAATAACATATTTTAAGAGGAGCCTGAAGTTCTTCATGGAGAAACTGTTAAGGACAATCGTCTATAAACAAAACTCGGAAACTTTGATAAATTCTGCTCAGAAATTATTTTCGTACTGAGATCTCTGCACTCTTTTCTTTGGTTCGGAAAATTCGTCCTCGTAATCCGGTGATCGAGGAGTGGAGAAAGGATTTAATTGAAGTATTGTCTGCGAATCCCATGAACTGCACCGCACAGACTTCCATTTCCGATGGATTCCGGTCGATTTGTTTCCCCTTCAACTTCTCGAACTTCGGAACAAAAACTAAAATAAAAATCACTAAAACCCGGAATCATTTAGAAGTTATTCTCTCCACACAAATTTAATTACGAAAAACTTCTTCCGCTCGACGTTGCATTCGAGAATTTTTGATTACGATGCCAGGAATTGCCATCGCATGGACTGCTTTTATAAATTCGCAAAAAACAGAAATAAAATCAACTGACATGGGCTAGAGGGAAAATCATCGAGAGCTAAAGTAAAGGGAGAGGAGTGGGAGGTGGAACCTGCAGCTTCGGGGCTTCGGATAAACGAAAATCATGTCCGAATGTTCGGAAGACAACAACATGGAAGGAAACCGCAAGCGAAGCTAAAACCGGACAGCCAGTTTTGGCAGGAGTTGTGCCGCCAACAACAATCACATCCTGTGCAACAACACCGGAGAACATCCTGAGCTGAGCTGCAGCCGAATGACTGGCCAAGAAAAATTATTGCCGCTCTCATACTTGACCGCAGCAGACAATGCGACGGCTCTTTCTCTCTCTCTCTCCCACTTCCGCGCTCTTGCACTCATCCCCAACACCTCCCACCCCCCGGCGGGCTGCCGGTGTCCGGCGCAGGAGCCGGTGGTTCCGCCAGCAACATGCAGTTCGCATGTTTTCATACGATTCAAACAATTTTTTCCATTGCTGACTTAATTTTTGTTCTCGACCTCGTGTCCTCCTCCCGCATCGTCCACTCCTTCTTGCTCCTTTCTGCCTTTGCCTGCCTTCATTCAATTCAATTGCAGGATGTTCCAGGATGTGCCGGTGCTTCTCCTCTTCCTTCCCCGCCCCCTTCCATTGTTGCAGCCCCTCGCCCCACTCCATGCTCTTCTTTTTCTGCTGATTAAGTTTGATTCTCCTTTTATCGGCCTCGATGGCGACGACGACGCCGACGACGGGCCTCGCCTCGTTCTCATTCCGATGGCAGTGTTGGTTTTTATTGATCAAGTTGTTGTTGCTGTTGTTGTTGTTGTTGTAGTTGCATGTACGTCTGTTAATTTGACAGCAGGACATGTTGCACCGATGCAGGACAGCAGGCTGCCAGACCCAGACAAATCGACAGAACCGACAGCGACGAAGAGTGGCAAAACGACGGACGGAGCGTCCGCTCGGCATAGGCGGACAACAGACAGACAGACAGCCAGACGGAGAGGACGCAATTCAGCCTCGAATGACAGGCACGGGCGATGGACACGGCGGGACGGAAGAAATCAATTGAATTGAATTGTTTTAAATTGTGGTTTTATCGAATTCCTCGACGAGCCCTTCGTGCTTCACTCTTACACACACACTCTTTCCTGCCTTCGTGCCTTCCTGCCTGTCTGCCTTCCCTCCTTCCTGCCCGCCTGTCTGCCGAGTCTGCTCGCACCATTCGTTATCCCCTTCAGTGGTCGGCTCGCCTTGTTGTCCTTGTTGCGGCGGCCGAAGTCCCCACCGTCATCGTCGATATTCCCTTTGTCTTCGTGTGTTCTGTTTTTGTTGTGTCTGCGTGTTGGTCTTGGCCAAATCACCACCAATCGGCGGCCCGCGTCCCGCACCGCGTCCTCCACGGATTTTTTCCATGGCCGCCTCGTCGTTTGTTCGCCGCTGAATAAATTGCAATGGAAATCGTTCGATAAACAAGAGGTCGAGCCCACAAGCCGGTTGCTCAATTAGAGGTGAGCGAGCTTCCGCTTCTTCCTTCCACTGCCGCATTCTCTGCCCCTCACCCGACCCGACTCTGCCCCTGCTCTAGGCGCATGCTAATGGGTCAAGTGGACTCGTGGAAATTGACAGCAATTGTTGATGATGATATCGATCGGACGGACTTTCAATTACAGCCCATGACTCCACACATCGCGACGCAGAACTCAATCCGAAGGACTTCCGGAATCGAGTCGAGTACGCAACTGTCTCCCTCTCTCTCTCTCTCTCTCTCTCTCCATCTCGGTCGCCTGCCTAATCGGCCTTCGTTTAGATTGACGATGAGCAGTATATTGCTCACATGTGCTGTCTCGTCCCCTTAGTCAGCAACATTCAATAATGGATTTCGTTGTCTTCGCCCCTCGCCATCCACGAGACCCTCACTCTAAATCAGTTTCACTTTTTTCCTTAGCGACTCGTTAGCGATTATTCCTGAATGTCTTTCCTATGCCTATGTCTGGCCCCTGATTACTTTACTAAGTCAGCATACTTTCAATTTGACGATAATTTTAAGAATTTTCGTGATTTCTCACGGAATCTTTAGAATTTTCTTTAGCATTATCCAAGTACAAAATTGAAATAATTAATCATTATGAAATGTTAATTCAAGTAAATGCAATAAATAAATAAATTTGCACTAGGTTTAGGAAAAAAGAAAAAGTCCACTGCACTCGTCGATTGTCACAAAATGAATAGCACTTCAAGCTATCGGAATTGGAATTACTATCGCGCAATCGAATCTGTGTCGAAATATCGCTAATGCGTGATTATTCCATTATTTCCTGCCAAATGATGAAATCGAGTAGGGCTTTAGAACCGGAAAGCTTGTGCGGGAGATGAGGCGTCGCTCCACTTGATGGTTTATTCGAAAGCTGCAATAAGGCTTAACAGGCATAACTAAAAAGCGACAGAGAGGCAAAAATAATCGTTAGTTTTTCATGCGAAACAATTAAAATAAATAATAGAATGGAATCCACCAGAAGAAGGAATAAATAAAATTTCAGAAGTGGGAGAGGAAAATAAATAATTGAAAAAACTGTGTAAATCCGTAGAAACACTTTAACGCAATTTGCGATAAGCCCAAAACGTTGCAATTCAAATTGGAATTCCGAGAGAGACAAAAGGAAAAACTCAAAATCGAATCGAATAAAACATGACAATTGAGGCAAAAAGAAATTATCATTTGTTATGAAATACATATTATTTGATTTCGCACAAATATGCAGCCACATGTGAGAAATAAATAGTTATTTGGTTATTTATATAATTTGGTTTTCGGACATTATTTAATTTCACGTTTGTTCGCACAATGTTGTCGGGAATCGCTTGTTTTTGTTGTAGGCGTTTTATTCATGCTGTCATGAGTTTTAAGTAAAGCAAACACTTTATCGTGCATCTAATTGAAATTGTATCATTAATTAGATTGAATCAATTAAAAGCGGAAAACGTACGATTTTTTGTTTGTTTCTAATTTCCAAAAATTTGCATGTAATCGCCGACGAATTGTTTGACAATAATGCCAAAATATGCAAACTCGTGAAATGAAAAAGGTGATCAATTCACTCTATTTGGGAAACATGTCTATGGTTTCAATAATAACCATTTGTGAAACTCACCTTCAGTACCTCGAGAGTTCGAATAAAACGTCGGGGATTCCAGTTAAATCTTTTATTTTTTCATATACATATTTTTTTACAAAACTCATTTAATTGCAGTCGATGACATCTGCGTCTTTCTAATTATCATTATTATCTTACTTCACTTTATCGCCGTAGCTTCAGACCAGAAACCACTTGCGCTGACCTTACACTGAGTTTCTTTACAATTGAAAAGTATATGTAAAGTTACAAAAAAAAAAGGAAATCGAAAATATGGCGCGAATACAACATTCGAAATATTATGCTATCATTCCGAATTATTTCCTATGACATTCTCTTTCATTTTTTTCAAATTGTCCTACCGAAATATAACATCATCATATTTACATCAAAATATTTATTTTTTATTGGTTTTTACAATTTCTTTACAATTAGTAATAGATACAGCTTTGCTTAAATTTAGCTATTTTGTAGTTGCTTATTCTTCTTCCTCTTCTCATTCATCTGTTGCCTCTTCTAGAATTCATAAATATTTCCTATTTCACTAACAACGATAAAATATAATTTAATCTTATTGAATTGTATTACCATTAAAAATGTTCGCCTAGCTCTGCTAAACTCTTAACATGTTAGTCTATTAAATAATTTAACCTACTCTTAGATTTTAACATTTTCTCAATAGTCAATTTCTAAAATTTGAATTTATACAAAATATCAATAATTTAATTCCAAACATAAGTATTTACAGGACAATAAACAGCATTTGATTCTCAAAGAAACATTTCAAAAAAAACAAAAACATCCTTCTTGAAATGCCTTTCATATACAAAAATAATACTTTCGGGTTCCTATGCATTCGTGTGTAAATTTCGAGTTATCCGAACTGAAATTCGCGATATGTCAATTGTTTTTGGGAGTTGCTTTCGAATGTGCACAAAACTAAGTACAGTGGGTTTCATTCATCGACGGTCTCTCAAACATCGAGGGTCCTCGCCCCAAGGGTTGCCACCAGACGCGGTAGGGTGAGGTGGAGTGGAGTCGTTGGCAATTCGGAGGTGAGTCTAGAGAAGCTTAAACTACAAATGCGACTCCTGCAGCCTTTTTCTATATCTATTGTGATAGGGTTCGGTTTCCTGTGGTGTGTGAAAGAAAACGAAAAAGAGAAAGAAAACAAGCGAAAGAAAAACTTATTGAAACTCAAACTTCATCAATTGTTCAAAATAACATTAATTATATGATGATCTGCATGCAACATGTGCGAAGATAAAGCAAAGGGAGGTGGAGATTAGTCGGGAGGAATTTCTCGTGAATTTCAGCAAAATTATTGTGGTACTGATGAGGTTTATTTTTTTAGAAAACGGTTTCTACGACTGAGTGCCTTTCTAGGAAACTCCTTTGAGTGCATTTTACAGATCTACTGACCATTCTAGGAACTCATCAGAGTCCAGCACAGATTATGGTATGTTAGGCCGAAATTATGCTGATGGATAACGGAAGCGATGATTGTGATAATCTCGTTCTGTGGGTGAAAAATATTCAAGGAACAACCGGTACCTTTGGAAGAAGCGAGGCCCCGATGTCTGTGTGAGATAATACCGTAAGATGAATGAATCAGGATGAATCTTCGATCGTAAATTAAAGAAAGTCATGTGGGAAAGAGTAGACTGGAAAAGATATTAGTAAACAAAAGTGGTGAATATGAAATGTAATCGATATGTGGAGAGTTTATTGGAAGAGAGTTTTTGTTTTCTTTCTTGGTATACATATAAAGATTTCCATGGCTTATTGGCTATTTACAACTCACACATACTTCTCCGATCGGGTGGAGCAGACATTTATTTGGATATGTTTTAACATTTGCTGGGGTGTATATGGGGAGATATGTCGATGTTAGTTTTTACATCATATTCTGCACAGAGTGTTATTTACAAAAACGCAAAATTGTTTGTATATACGTTGAACTATTCTAGCCTAAATTAGAATACAAAAATAATATAAAATGTTGAATCGGAGAAGTAGTTGTTGTGTTTTTATTCTTGTAGACAGACAGTTCTTTTGTTTCTCTGCATCCTTTTTGTTGATGGTGCTGCTTAGATTTTAACTACTCTTAAGTACAAGTCTTGATATACTCCTTGGGAAGGAAGTCGCGAGAAAGGATCATCGCTGCAAGTCGGCCCCTGCAAGTGTGGGCGTTGAGTATTCTCGTGTGTGTGTGTGTGTGTGTGGTTGTATCTCTGTTTCACTCGTGGTTATCGTCACGTGACGTGGCGCGGAGTCGCGTTATTCACTTATATACAACTTTCCTGTATGCGATTGGAGGTCGTGACCACCTCCGGCCGGAAGCGGTACTCGCTCAGCGATGACGTCACCGACGGGTTGTTCGGGCTGAGCAGGCTGACCTCCATGGGCTGCGGGGTGGGCTGCTGGTGGGAGGAGAGCGTCGTGGCCGTGGACGTGGAGCTGCTGTGGAGGGCGGACACGCCCAGTGGCGGGCTGCATGTGGTGATCCCCTTGTTGTTGGTGGTCAGCGTGGCGTAGCTCTGCGCCAAGTGGGCCCAGTGACAGAGAGAGCGAGAGAGAGGGCGTATCGAGAGAGAGAGAGAGAGAGCAATAGTGGGAGAGAACGAGAGAGAGAGCAATCGTTATGACCAGGATGAAAGGCGGATGAGAGGAAGCGCATGCATTGTTAAAGCCAGGCATTAAATTGACCCGATTCCCGCGCCGAACGGAGGCGGGCCGGGGCGTGGCGAGTGGTGTGTTGTGTGGTGTGTGTGCGGTATGGAGGGGCGGGACCGGACTGGGCCGCCATCGTCTGACGGCGATGCAAAATAAGGACATTCGAAGCCTTTGTTTCGCGTAATTAGAGCCTCGAATGTCCTTCTTTTGTTGTCAGAGCCCATGTTTTCAACCGACCCCTGCTCGACGGCGTCCTTCCAGGCGCCGCTGCCTCGTATTGTGTTCTTTTAATTCCCCCAAGCGCTGCCACAGCGGGCGGGGGTCGAAATGCTCTTGAGCTCGTTTTGTCCAGTGTGACTTTCGTGTTATGCGGAGCACTTCTTTCTTTCGTCCATTCTTTCTGTCTGTCCGTCCGGTTGTTTGCTTGTCGTTCGTCCTTTATTTGTCCGTTTGTTGTTTCGTCGCCTCATTTCTGTCAAGGCTGCGGCGAAGCATCGCGATCGAGGATGTCCTCGATGGCTTCGCCGCTCTTTCTGTGATCCCATTGTGTTACTTTGGATGTTGTGGTCTACTTACGATTTGCTTGCTGGGCCGGAACGTGTAGTGCAGGACCTCGTTGCCTCCGCCGCCTCCGCCTCCGCTGTTGACCAGCGAGCCGAGCGAGCTGACGATGCCTCCGTCCGCGCTGCTCAGCGGCGAGCAGCCGTTGGTGATCCCGACGACGCTGCCGCCGCCGCCTCCACCTCCGCCTCCGCCACCTGCGACGAGCCCCCGGTCCGTGTCCGCCGTGCAGTAGTCGCGCTGCAGCAGGCGGGCCGAGGGACTGCGGAAGATCGGCGACGCCACCAGCGACTTCAGGGGACGTTTCTCTGCAGGACGAAACGAAACACAACGAAGGATCGCATTAGAATCGAGCCCGAGGAGACGATTATTTCAGTTAGAACTATTTTCCAAAATGCCACCAACCGTGAGTGGAGGAGAGAGTGTGAGTGGAGGAGAGACATTCAGAAAGAGAGAGAGAGAGGAGGATGTCATCGACGGCAGAAATCGTGTTTGATGGCGACTCGACCCGCGTTTAATTTGCATTCGCATTCGCATCGAAAGCATTTGCCGCCATCGCCGGCACTCGGAATGACTTCCGGAGGGAGCCCCGGAGCAAATATTCAAATATCCCGGCCTGGCATAAAAAGCCATCGGGCCGTCGTCGTTGCCGTTGCCGTTGCTGTCGCCGTCCAATTTGGACTCATCGGGGCGTATAAATATTTCGGATGTCGAAATGAACGAACGAGGACGAAGTCTATCGAACATTTATGAGCGCCATTCATAACAATGACAGTGGGCCATGGCGAGGTCAGGGCGAGAGGGGTGAGAGTGAGAGGCTGGTGTCTGCTCTCGAGCACCCGCCGGAAGTGGCATCCGCCCGGCTCCCCTGACAGGGGGACGGAGTGGAAACTGCCGACTAGGAAGCGAATAAATATAGAGGGTAATGAACGACACCAATAAACCGCAGGGTCATAAAAATAAATATTAGAAACGGACCGGGCAGATGGACGGACAGTCGGACCGACCGACTGCGAGACCGATTCTGAGAGGGAGACGGCAAATTGTGCGTTCGCCGACTCGGAAAATCACACAACCGAAAATTGCACTGGACGAAAATTAAAATTGCTCCGGTCATTTGAATTTATCGATGACTCGGCACATCGGCACGACAGATGGGCGGCGAACGCGGGTGGGGCGACCGGAGGCGTTCGGAAATGGTCCTTTTCCGTTCTGGGGAGATCCTGATCCTCCTCGCTCATCGATATTGAAATTATCGCCGTTCCGGTCGCCGAATAGGATTCCGTAATTGGAACGGATTTTTTTAAATTAATGAAAATATCGGTTGTCCTGCGTGGCGACCACTTGGAGGATAGACTAAATCCCATCCCCCCAGCCCACAGTCGGCGGTTTTTGTGCCCACCAAACCCCTGAACTCACCATATTGATTGGGAATCACATCTGGATCCGTGTCGTCGATTTCCGGAGGTTCGCCCATGATCTGCGGGCTCTGCCGGTGGTGGCTGTGCGTCGTCGACCTCAGGGTCCCGCTGTCGATGCCCATGCCGATGCCCAGGCCGCCGACTCCAAACCCGCTCATCGGCGAGGTGCCGCCACCGCCTCCTCCACCTCCACCGCCAGCGCCACCGCCCCCGCCGCCTGAGCCGTTCTTCGTCTGGAGGAGGCTGTGATGGGGCTGCGAGTGATTGTGGTTGCCGTGCGGGTGATGATGGTTCGGCTGTAATGGATCCAGCTGACAGTCGGGGGGCATTAGCGACAGCTGCGTGTGTTTGGCCGACTTCAGAGTGGCCTCGTTGTGTCTGCGGAATGGACAAACAGAGAAACGTATTTATATTGTGCAATAGATAGATATATGATGGATTTGGGGCAAAATAGAATCGATATTTGGACAGCTGCTGAGTGGAGGACAACGGACGCACGGACAGCCGAGTGGACGCAGACAACTCCGGCAAAAAAGGAAGCGAAAAATTTCCATTCAGTGGGTCTGGCAAAGCAAATACGTGGCGACCGAGGGCGTTCCCCTCGAGTGGTGGCAAATATTTATGGCGGCTTCGGTTTCACGTAATTAGCTGCCCGTGGCTGGCCAGGCCAGGCCAGGCCAGGGTGGACCGGGGCTGTCAGGCGGGCGAGCGTCAACACCATCCTGGTGGAAAAATAGACTCATCAACCACCCCCCTTGTGGCTTCACTTTTCCTGGCGCCACCGCCCAAGCCCACCGACCAACCGCAGGCGAACAGAAGGCCTAAAGGTTTAATTAAATTAAATGGTCAACAGAATGGCGAGGGGAGACTTTAACGGGCCGAAGGACGAAAATGAAAGCGAGGTTATCTGTTTGCCGAAGGCTTCGTTCCCCCTTCCTCGAGCCGCACGCGCCGCCTCGAACTGCGAGCCGTGAGACCTCGGATATTGCGGCCTCTGGGCACCAGGGTGACGGGGCCCGTTCGTCGGTGTTTGTTTGATTCAGCCTCGAGCGTTCAGCTCCGATCTCTGCTTTTCGGTGGCGATTCCGACACCAGTCCTGAAGCGTTCGACCTCCCCGTCCCTCCCCATGCCACTCGCACTTACTTGTTCGAGTACCGGCGGTAGAGCGCGGCCAGGATGATGCAAGCGATGGCGAAGAGCAGCGCGGCGAAGAGGGTCAGGCCGGCGAGGAAGGGCGACAGCGGCACGGTGAGTCCGTTCGAGGATCCTGCAAAGAGGGAGAGACGAGGGTTTTTATTATTTCGGATTTAAGGTTTCAAAAAAAGAGAGGTGCAGGGGCGTACAGAGGAGTGGGTTGACGGGTTCAAGGGGGTCCTCGGGAGGAGGTCGGAATCTGTGCATAGTGTAAAACGCTAGACCAACAACAACGCGTGTGGCAGGGATCCCGAAGTTTTAGCTGCTTATGAATAAAATATCTCCCATGTTCGCTCGCTCCGACGTTTTCCTATTCATTGCATTCCTCTGACGGAGGAGATTCACCACAACAACAACAACAACAACAGCCCCTGCATTGGGCTGGAGTAGCAGGAGACGGACAATAACGCAGCAGGACGACGGCAATAATATCCTTTACACAACTGGATCCATTTCAGTTTTTGCCGCTTCACGAACTCCTGCTGCTCCCCTTTTCTGATCTCGAGTGCTTCCCTTCCCTGGACACCACTGGGAGCCAATTGCATTCTAGACAAAACAATACAAGCGTCAACATAGAAAGGACAACCAGCCAACTTCAACAGCAACAACAAGAGCCACAGCAACAACAACGACAATGGGGAGGACCATTGGAAAAGGACGGAGCCCAAAGTGCAGAACAAACGGCAAAGTTCCTCGTTTTGTTATCGTCGTGAAGAACAAAACAAAACTTTTCCTCGCACGTCGCGTCCTGTGAGGTCCTGCTCGACGATGGTGCTCCTTCGCCATCCTTCGTCCTGCGGAACGAAGTTTAAAACACATTATCTGGCACCAGGACCCGTGGGTCGACGGCAGCCCCCGGATCGTCTGGCGGTCGTCGCCGATTCGGAGCCAAACCCCGGGATGGGAGGAGCGACTGAGAGCGATAAACAGGAGATAGACAGAGAGGAAAGGGAGGAGGAAAGAGAGAGAGAGAGAGAGAGAGAGAGAGAGACAGGGTGAGAGACAGAGAGAGCTAGAATAAAAAGCAAATCGAGGTCTAGAGAGGAAAGAGGCGAGGAGTGAACGGAGCGAAGACGGGCAGGAGTGAACGGAGCGAAGACGGGCAGGAGTGAACGAAAGAAAGAAGGAGTGAAGGAAGGAGCGAGAGAGGAGACCGAAGCTGAACGAAATGCGAGGGAGACGGACGCAGTCGAGGTGAAACGAGACAGCAGAAATGCGCATTCAAAGAGCCATGAAATAAATTCGCCTGGAAACGCATATAAAATGCGACAGACCTGCAGGTGCGAAGGGCGAGAACCGAAGAAGGACGACGGCTCAGCGAAGGAACGTGTCTGGGCGAAAGGGTTCAGCGGAAGAGGGCGAAAAAGTGAGAGACAGAGAGAGAGAGAGAGAGGGGTAGCAAGGTTAGATTACGGAAGGATGATGAAAAGTTACGACGACGACGACGACGACGAAGCCGCCGAGTTCAAGCGAAGGTGCATCGACCAAACCAGCAACAAAAACAAGGCGGAGAGACGGAGAAGAACAGAAAAAGGAAGAGACAACATAAAAAGCAGGAACAACAACCGCCACAACAACGCGGATAACTCGAATAAACAAAACAAAGCAGATTAAAAACACAATAGAAATACTCTCTCGCGAATCGCAATGAGGAGGCGCTCAAGGGGGATCCTCCGCCCCTCTGGCCATCCTGAGGCGCCCACGATCCCGATCCAGCTGCCGACTCAGCTCCGGAGAAGATGGCGAGGACTCCTGCTGGAAGCTCGGTGGGGCTTCTGGGCTCGGTTGGGGCGGGTGGGGTTTGGTCGGATGCCGATGAAGCTATCAATAAAAATTGCATTATGCAAAGCAGGATGTTGTTGACGTGGTTTTCGTTGCTGCTGCGTCATCCGCATCTGGGAGGGGAGGAGGGTGGAGAGTGGAAGAGCGAATGAAAAATAGAGCTTGGAGGGAAGAGAGAAAATTTCCAGCAGTCGCAAGCAGGAGCGAAACCGATGAATTTTTATTTTGCAAATTGTCAAGCATAAGAAATCAGCAGCAACAACAACAGCAACGAAAACCACAGCAATAATGGTGTCTTCGACGAAGGAAACAACAACAACAGTCCACACGACACTAGTGCAAGGATTTGTTCGGTTTAAGCCTCAAGTGCAGGAGCGACTGACGAAAGAGAATCGAGTTTAGATTGGCGAGTTTCCACCGATGATTCAAGGACGCGGAATTCAAAAGGATTTTCTCGGATCTCGAAGATAGTGGGGATGATTGAAAATGTTCCGATTATTGGAGTATAAATTCAGAGACCTATGGGAGGAAACAGCGAATGAATGAACAAAGGTCCTTCTCAGGCAGGCGACCCCAATTGGCATGTCGCCGGGATCTACCAAGGAAAGCACGGTTTTCAACTCACCGGTAAACTTGGCCACGCCCTTGAACGTGATGTCATCGATGACGGTGGGCTCCGAGCGTCCCTTGGCGTTGACGGCGAAGAGGATGATGCGGTACGAGGAGCCCGGCTCAAGGTTGTCGATGAAGAAACTCACCGGAGACCGCTGCAAGAAATAGGGAAAAATTAAAAATTTGGTTATTCGTAGAAGCCAGTCAGGCAATAAAAGTTATTCAGGAATATTTAAAATTTTGGAAGAAAAAACTAGATCATGACGGAATGGCGGGGATGGCGGAGATGGCGACGACGACAACGGCGATGATGATGACGTCACCGGTGGCGACCTCGCCGGAAGGGACGGCGGCCACCGGGAGGCGATGCGTTTTGAAGGACCTCGGAACTTCACTGATTTCCCAAGTTTTGACGAACATCGATTTTTGCTGAAAACTCTCCGAGTTTGGCCAATTTTCCTGCCCGTTTTCCCCACCCTCTGCAGGTTGAGAACCACGAAGAGCGAGACTACGACGACGGCGAGGGCGAGGCAGACAGAAGAAGAAAAAGAAGCAAGTGCAAGAAGAGGAAGACCAAGGAGAAGGAGCTTCCAGAAATTGCTGACTGGAGGTAAACTTAATTTTTCTCCTCGCGACCTGTTCCCGCCTCGCCAGTGCAAGGACGACTTCTCCACGCCAGAAACTTTCGCCAGCACACGAGCTGCATGTGAAGGCGGCGTGTGTGAGTGGGGGAGCAAGAGTTAATCGCTGGGTGTGTGCATGTGAGGAGCGCGTGTGGCTGTGTGTGGGTGTGCGTGTTCTGAAGTTGCAGCTTGATGCATAGTTTGCGGAAAATGTTGGGGCGGAGGAAGAAATTTAAGTTTTTATGCTTCGTTGAGAGGAAGCACCTTGCGACGAAATGTTTCGCAGGTATATTGTCTGGGTTTTGTCACGGAGGAAACGCCGGCAACTGCAGCAGCCGTAACAACAACAGAGTCGTCGTCATCGACTGGGCGGGGTTTTATGCGATCGTAAAGCGACATCGGGCTCCTCGTAGTTGGGCGTCGTCCGGGCAAAACAAGGATTTTTGGCCCCTTCTCGCTCTCTTCCATCGCGTTTTCGTCGTAGGTCCGGAGTCGTGGGAGGTTTCCGCATTCTACGTTAACCGATCTCCGAGAACCAAGTGCTCTCGCCTCTCGTTTAACTATTCCTGCGAACCTTCTGACAAGCCAAACTTTTTCAATTATGTCAATCGAGGGTTCGCCCCATTGCCGCCATCCCCCAGCCATCTACCTGTCCGCCGGTCGTTCGTCCTTCGTCCTATTGCGTGGCAAAGTTCGCGCCAAACTTTTTAATAACATCGCAACATCGATGTTCGAACCACATTTCATAGTTTGATCACTGTCCCCAGACACATCCCCAACAGACCCGGCCCAACTCGACTTACCGTCAAACTCAGATTCCGGACCAGACGCAATGTGGTTAGTTCGACCAGTTCCATGATGAAGCCCTGCGGCAGGCCTCCGTCGAAGCCCTCGATGCAATCGACCTGCAGGGAGTCGGACGATTGGTTCGTCACGGAGCAGTTCTGCAGTGGGAAGGGGCGACCTGCGGGTTGAAAGGAAGAGAACAAGAGGAAGTCAATAAATGTGGTTGAAAGTTGCTTCTCGCATTGAAGATGAATAACTTTTAAATAATTAGCCAAAAACCCCACTATGTGAGTCGTTCCTGTCATCTTTTCGATTGGTTATCGGTTTACTTCCTTCCCCGCTATATCCAAAATACCCTTCAACCTATTGCTCAAATCCTCTTCTCCAAGTTGGTTCATAGTATGGTTACATAGCCATTAGGCACCCTTGAGTTGTGCCTCGGGCTCGCCCGTCCGACCGCCTGCTCAGACACATCCTTTATAATTCGAACTCTGACGTTACCTGCGGCCACAATTTGGAAGATGCACGGACTCTTCTGCATGCCAATCGAATTCCTGCCCCAACAGGATATGGTGCCGTAGTCTAGATCGGTCGTCGGCGTGTAGTTGAGACGTGACAGCCCGGTCTGCAAGAGAAGGCGAAATCCAAATGAAATAAGAATAGTAGTAGTAATGTCATAATAGTGAATTCAGGGGAAATTCTCTTCAATGGATCCCTCAGAGAAGCCAGGGTGCGAGGGGAATTTTAATATAAATGATAAATCTTCAATTTGATTGCAAGATACGAACAGGCAACAACAGCAGCAGCAGCTCCAGCCACTAGTTCACGACATCAAGGAGTCGTGGTGTAGAAGAGCGGAAATAGAGGTGAATGAGGTTACGGGAGGTGGTGGAAAAGTTAAACAGGATCACGGCTCGGGGATGAGAAGGCGAACGAGAACGAGGGAAGCGTCTGTTTTACAACTCCGCAGAGTGAGCGGGAAAAATATGAAATATAATTGCATTCAGAGTTACGAGCACAGAGTGGCCAACAGCGAGCGGCCACGATGACAACAACAACAACAATAACAGCCGAGACCGCCAAGAAGGAAACCGGATCCACTCCTTGGCAGCTGAATTGTCATAAAGGTGAGGGACATTTTATTCCATTCCCGTCTAGTCCAAGTTGGATGGTTTTCTCTCGTTTTCTTCCGCGCTCCGTCGACGTCGCGTTAAGTTTTTCATTTACCAGGCGGCAGACAGACGTGAAATTGAGGGAGTTGGGGACAGGGGGCGGGGGACAGAGATCGTAAGTCGGGATTCGCTTTGTATTATGCTTTTAAATTAGTTGGAATAACATAGACATGGGGGTGAGCGGGATAGGTGCAGGGAGCGAATGAGACTTCGGGCTGGGATTCGTTAAGGGAAGACGTCAGGTCGAAATTATACTTCGGGGAAATTTCACAACTTCCACGTACAAGCAGGGGATGTCAAAAGCCGGCAAACAAAGAGTCAGAAGAAGGCGAAGGTGGCGATGGTGGAGAGTGTATCTGAGGGGAGATCGGTGAATTGAGGGATCATATTTCCGTGATAAAACCTTTTTAGAACTTCCAGTCGGGCACGAAGGACGATTGGGGTACAAGTGAGTAGAATATATTTAGAACAAATCCATGAAGAATAAGGCTAAGAAAGTGAAAAGGCCATAAGAGATTATCGAAAATATGAAAGGAGAAAAGGCAGAAATTCCCGGATCCGTCACTCGGGCTTTCAGCTCAAATAAATTCTGGCTCATTAAAGTTTTGTTTAACTGAATTAAAAATGACTTGAATTCCGAGTGGCGCCACGTGTGAAAGGAACGGGATGGGATGGGAGTGGGAGTCACTCATCATTTATCAACGTCAAGCGAACGCCGGCCAGCTGCAGGTCTCAACGGGTGGCCGACGGAAGTGGAGTCGCACGGAAGCCATTGTCATGTGAGGGGACCGCGGGCGGCGGAAGTGGTCGCTGCCAAGCGCGGCTCCACCCTGCAACAACGCCTCAATCGTGCTCCAGCCAACACCTCACTCGCCTCATCTTCCGACAGGCCCGCGGACAGACGGCCGGACAGACAGACAGCCAGTCAGACTCTCGCTCGCTCGCCGCGATTTCAATGAATTTTTACTCATTAGGAAGGCTGTGCGTCAGGATGTGTCAGTTCCAACAACAACAATAGCAAGAGAACACGTTCTGCTCTCTTCCGCTTCACGCGATCTGAACGTTAGTTCGGAATTAACGAGAACCCGATGGCCGGAGCGAGCGAGAGGAGAGAGGCAGATGAACGACAGACCCGCAGTCTGACAGACAGACTGGCAGGCAGTTGGCGAGAAGTACACACAGAGAGTCAGAGGGAGGGGCGCGGGCGAAGGAAAGAGAGTGAATTAAAATAAATTAGTAACCCGGTCGCAATTCAGCGAGATGGGCCTCAAGCGGTCGCCGACGAGCCCTGCATTGGCACGGAAATGGGGAGAAGGCGATGGAGGGCTAGAGGGACAGAGGGAGGGCCCGCAAAGTGTCGGCCGAGACTTACCTCGCTCGAGTGCAGCCGGGCGGGCAGCTCGGTCTGCTCGCCGGAGGAGTTGAATGTCCAGTGAAACGAGTCCGCCGGCGGCGAGGAGTCCACCTCGCATTTTAACACCAGGCTCTCATGCTTGAGGGCTCCCAGGAGCTCTTCGTGCTCGGTGGCGCAGACGGGCGCATCTGTGGACGAGAGAGAGGGAAAAGTAGGCGTTAAAAATGGCATATAGTAGTTTAATTTGGAAGAAAGCATTTCAATTAGATTATTTGTTTGTTCCCCGCCAGGTCAGGAAAACCTAGAAAGGAGAAGAAAAGCTGGACATCGCTTTTCTATTGGCAAAGAACTTTCCAACTATTCCCAATTAGCTGACCTTTGTTGCTAATGAAATGTAGAGAGAGCAGAAAGAGCACTAGAAAAAGTATTTCTTCGCTCCACGAACTCCTCATCGGGCAACCCCAGCTGCAGAATTTGATAGATTGAAAGAAAGTTGTTACTAGAATTTTCGCCACCTCCTTCCATTCAATCTCTTCCCTTTCGATTCCACCCCAACAATTTTCTGTGTTCGCCCTTTCGTTCGTTCGCTGCCAAGTTGGCTCATGTTTAATGCAACTTGCTGCTCCATTTTTTCGCTCTGCTCCTCCATGGCCCAACCTACCTCCCTCCCTCCCCCTGAAGCCATTTCTCAGTTCACCCATTCGAACTTGTTCCTTCGTCCGTCTGGGGCTTTTGCACTTTTCCTGCCCCATGCACATTTCAAGTGTAATTAGCTCGAAGGATGTGATGCTGCCCTGAAATTGCAATTAAGTTTTAAGCCACGGCTGCTTCACTCCGCCGTTCGCCTGCTGCGAAAACTAAAGTAAATTAATATATTCTCTCTGCACGCCTCATTATGAATAAATAAGTTTACTCGCCGACTTCTTCTCTTCTGCAAACGCCGAGGGAGGAAATTTTTCTTCCTCGTTCCCATCTCGCCGATGGCAATGGAGGTCGAGGGTGGGAGAGAAATTTTTCCACTCGCCAGGCTGAGTGTGTCACGTGTTCAATCGTAAAAGCGCGTGAAATTGATTTGAAGTGAGGGTCAAGAGCGGTGGAAAAGAATTTGCAATTAATTGCAAGCAAACCCATTGGAAGGTCCTAAGTGTATAACAATCAGGCGAGTGAGTTCAGTCTGTTTGGAGGGAGACGGTTAACCAAGTAATAAGTAGTTCAAGAGTAGTTCATTTTTTCTATCACAAACCCCAATATTTTATCATTGTGAAGCCCTTTCCTGAGGACTCCAGAATTAATCAGAAGGCAATCGCAACCTCTGATCAGAAGAGCAAGAAACCACGTCATTGTACTCTTTCCAAGTGGTTCCAAGTAGAAGAAAATCCCATAGCGGACCACATGTGGAGGACTCCGTGGCATCCGGTGCCTCAAAGTGCGACAAAGCACTGGCGTCAAACCCCCGTCTCGCCTGCCCGCGAGCAGAGTGCAATTCAGACACTAAAAATTAAACGAGATCCAAATGGAACCGGCTGCAGGACAATGCAATGGCGACAATGTCTTCCCTCGAACGGCAGATGGGAGATGGGAGCTGTAGAGAGGGAAAGTGCAAAAGGAGACGGAGTGATCAAGAGGGCAAGGAGCAAAAAGCGAACGCAATGAATGGGATAATCCCAAAGGAATTCATTTAAATAACAAATTCAATTAGAACAATAAATGCGGAAAGTTTGACATTTCGAAAAACAAAGGATGAGTGAACCAACGAAAGGAGCAAAAGGATTTCTGTTGATGCAGGCCGAGGAGGCGGGCATTTCTGGTGGGATAATTTTTTTGCCCATCGAAAACTCGGCGAAGGGGAGGAGATGGAAGGGGAAGGGGAAATGGTGCGGCAACTGACGGTGGATAAGAATCAACCTTCTGGCATTTATAGACTTCGTGGGCGGAGGACTTGCGGCGGGTGGACCGGGCGACGCCCAGGGACAGCGGGGTGCCCACCAACAGCAACAACAAAAAGAACTACAACAACCACTGCCCGAAGAGGCGGCGAAGGATAAGAAAAACTCAGAGCTAAGTAAAAGTATTTTAATCTAATGAATATTTTTCAACGTCTTAGAGAGTTGGCAACACTGCCAGCTGCGAAAGCAAAAGAAAGGAATTACCTCGTCTTCGCCCAGCCCCCACCCGCCTCCTCCTCGCGACCCCTCTAGCCGCTATCTATCTCTCCGAGGCTGCTTCTTCTTGACTGCTCTTTTTGCATTCGTAAGTAGCATTCGAAGAAAGAGATGGAGCGAATGAACTGTCAGACAGCATGAGTTCGAAAAGAGCCCTGGCGACACAGAGCGAGAGAGAGACGAACAGGGGAGGGGAAGAAAAATGCAAAATGCAGATTAAGCTTAAAACTTTCTGCACTTTTATTTTTATTTCACTCGAGATTTACTTATTTCTCTCCATTTGCTGCAAACCCCGCCTTCCCCTTCTCACCTTGTGTTGTTGTTGTTGCAGTTTGTGTCTCTTTATGAACTCAGGGAGAAGATGAAGAATAAGAGGAAGAAGCCAGAGTCTGAAGGACATGGGAACGCGTCCTGATGGATGGCCGGCGATAAAGTGCGGCTAACGGGGGGAGAAAGCGAGAGATGGACATGCATCACCGAGTTAGGAAGAGGGACGAAGTAGACGAAAGGGCTTAACGTCCATTGGGATAGAGGTACAGAGAGAGGGAGAGAGAGAGAGAGAGAGAGGTGGGAGATCGTTCTTGGTCAGGAGTGAAGGAGAAGGTACGCAACATGTTGCTGATTGAAATTGCGGATTCGACACAATAACAACAACTATTGAGAAAAGAAGAAACAAAAGCATCGAGCGAAAAAACAAACGCAAACACGATGGATGGAGGATCCAAAGCAAAGTAAGGGCGATACAAGGAGTGAGCGGGACAGAGCGGGAGAGACCAATTGACGGATTAAGCGAGGGAAAAACACGAAGCAACTCAAGAAAATTAAATGAAATTGAAATGATTTGCGGAGAAATGAGTTTTATCCTTTCTGGAGATCCATTCGCGTAATTCTAAGGGAGAATTATTTCATTCATTCCTTCTGTCTTTCTGTACCCTGAAATACGTCGCTATTTTGCGTCTCCTCTGTCTGCTTTATTTCCCCTGAAATTTAGTTGGTCGCAGTGTAAATCCATTTCTTATTGCATACGAACCTACCACTTATATTAATCTTAACGTATAATAAGAGTCACATTGTAATATAAATAATGATCTCTTCACTCATCAGTGTATCGGCCTAGGAAACGCTGTTTGACTGACCTCCTCGGCGCCTCTGAACCGAACACTCTCACCGGCCACCTCGCCGGCCCGCCCTCGTCCTCGCCAGGACTCGCCTGCAGCTCAATGACTTGAAAATTCCTCGATCTATTTTCATGCTCGGACAATGGACGCAATTCATTTGAATGGAGAACGAATTGCACGGCCTCCGCCCGCACCATCTGCCGGAAGGTCGGGCGACCATCCTTGGGCTGGGATCCGGGCCTTTGTTCGCTCCTTTCGAATGTTGCGAAATGTTGGCAACCGGACTGCGAGCTAATCTGCTGAAATCTGCAATTAAGTGCGAGATGTAAAGCAAAGCCCCCATTCAAGGTAAAAATCCACCTGCCTGCACGACGACACGGAGCGCAGAGAGCCAGAGGCGGGACGAGACAACGTGAGCCGGCAGCAGAACGGGAGGGGTGAGAGAGATATATGGCTACAAACGGACTTAAGTTCGGAACGGAGGCCGTGTGTGCACGAGTGGGAGGGAGTAGGAAGGGGATGGGAGTGGGTGGGAATGTGTGCGTTAGACAGACAGCTGGACATTTGTGCAGACAAGTTGTGAGCCAGAAAATGAATGGCTGAACTTTTGCAACGCTTTTGTCTTACCAACCGACGCCCTCCACACACCCCGCCCACTCCCACGCCATGGTCAGCCGCAGTAGGAGCTCGAGCTGGAGCTGGAGCTGGAGAGGGTGGTAGGAGAAGAAGTAGCAGGGAGTGGTGGGCAGAAGGGTCGGGAGGGGCGGCGTGAGGAGCGCAAATACTCGCAAAGCTTAGCAATCTATTTTCACTCAAGCAACAATTCAATTACAAAAAATGTCAGTAACGCAAATGTTTGTCGAGGAGATTGCGAACGGGCAGATTATGAGATGGGGGAAGCAAGAGCAGGAGGGGATGGTAGGGAGTGAGAGAGAGAGAGAGAGAGGTGGAAGATAGGATTTGCTGAGGAGGATATATGAAATATACTAAATGCGGATTTAAATCGAACATCGCTGTGCCTGTTTCTTTGTCTGTCTATCTCTCTGTCTCTCGGCCGTGGGTCTGTCGGTCTTTTTCATTACGCCCTCACTCGCGTTAATTGCGCTTCTCGAGGACGTTCCGTGCCCGCTGGCTTGCAACCAGACTGGACGAGGATATAAAAAGGGATTATTCCCAGTTTCCACAAAAACGTGGCTGCTTCATTGAAATTAACGGTTGCAGCGAAGCGACAGGGACGAGAGATAAGAAAGAACGACCGCGCTGCCAAGGACGACCACGATCTCGGCCACGATGGCGACAACGACGGGAGGACAGGTAGGCGAAGGCGAAGGTGCAGAGAAGGAGATTTGGAGCGACGACGTGAGACGCGAACGAGACGTCCAATGAGTGCACGTAACGTGGCTCACGTTTTGTTTCAATTAAGGTGAGCACGGCGTAGAGGACACAAGGGCGAGACAGTAAAGCGTAAATGAGAGAGAGAGATAGGAAGAAACAGTGGCAAAGGAAATAAGGTGCACGAGTGGATGGAGAGGAGAGAAGGCGGATGGAGACAAACTCTGCCCTCTCCTTAAACCCCCTCTGTGACCATCTTCTCGAGAGGTTTTAAAAGATAAGATCACCGAATAAATATTATTTTTACAATGTTTCTCCCGCCCCAATAAGGACATTTTCTATTTGTTGTAGTTTTCGCATCAAGCCATCAGGAGCAATTCCCACTTCATCACTCACTTCATCTCCGCTCCCGGGCCCCGGGAGATCCATTCAACAAACAAGCCAACACTTTTCTGCCTACTGAGTTGTCAACACTTGTCTCCAGTTCTCTCCCCCGGCACTCTTTCTGCCTTTCGTCGGCTCTCAGCCCTACCTCGTTATTTTCCTGCTCCCACACTCCTTCTTCCATTGTGTTCGATTCTATCGAGTGTTCAACTCATATTTTCGAACGATCTCGATTTCCTTCACCTCGTTCCCTTGGGCTGCGAGGGTGCAGCTGCCAATCTCTCTGTTTGCTGTCGACCGAGCAGCAGCATCAACAGTAGCAACATCAACAGTAACAAAAAACTAACAACAACAACATGGTGCAGCCGTCGCATTTCCAATCTATCGCAAACCCAACAAAGGCTTAGAATTAATTGAAAAATCACCAAATCACTTTTCCCTCACTCTACTCCTCTCTCTCTCTCTCTCTCTCTCTTTCGCTCTCCTTTCACTGTCTGTGTCCCTCTTTCTGTTGTTCTCCCTCTCAAGCGATGTTCAGCAGCCTCTTGTTTGGCCAACTCCTAGTTCCTCCTACTATTAATTGACGGTGTTTTTCTAAAGGTTTTTCCCTGCAGCTCTCGTAGCTATACCTTTCATCGTCCATTGGCAGTTGGCAACGCAGCTCGAGCGAAAACGTGCCAGGCGGACGGAGAACGAGGGGGAATAGTTCAATTTAAAGGAATCAGTGAGGCGAGCGAGGATTCCAGGAGAACGGATGCAGCGCTTCGGGACGGTGTTGCCTCTACAGCCACATGCGAGTTTGCCGAGAAAGCCGGATCCATGAATTCCAGAATGGTTCTATGCTATCTCGCTCTTCACTCAAACAGCTTTCTCAGCTTCACGGGCCCCGGTTTGCTCCGCCCATCCTCAGCACCTACAACCAAGACATTATCATCAATCACCCTTTCATCATCGCTTAGTGAACGTTAAATTTATGAGATTTTCCGTCCCCCTCCAGCATTCGGGTTGTCTTCACTCCTCCTTAGAAAAGTGCACTCCTATCTGCTATCTCTCTCCCTCTCTTTCTCTAAGTCGTCCTCTTTGTCCTCGGGTCTCTCTGAGTCGGTGCTCTCGATGGCCACGCCAGAGGAGCAGAAAGTAATTTGATTCAATGAATTGTTGCATCTCCCACGGAAGCAGGCACGGCGGCAGCGGCCGATCACGGGGCCACCCCCTTTCCCCATACCACCCAAGGTGCTGCTGCAGGGAGCAGTTGTGTACTTACAGCGGATCCTCAGGGTGACCGGGTTGCTGTTGCCCTTGCCCTCCGGATTCACCGCCATGCAGTTATAATCGCCGGCCGAAGCTCGTGTCACGCTCTGGAGGACGAGTGATTGATCCGAGAGGATGATGCCGGCCGAGATGTTGTGATGCAATTCGTTGCCCTGCAGGTCGATCCAACGGCGACGATGAGGACGACGACAATGGCGACGACGACGGCGTTGATGGCGACAACGGCGGCGGAGGACGACGGGGAGAAGAATATGGTGAAAACGGTGGAGAACATGATCGCATTTTTGTTCGTGGTGATGGCGTCGTCGTTGTTGGTAACATTGTTTTGTTGTTGTTGTTTTGTTTTGTTCACGTTGTTTTACCGTCGATGTCGTCAGTATTCCGTGTTGTTGTTTTGTTGCAGCCAGGACGATGGCGACCAGGAGACAAGTGTTGATGGAAGTAATGTTGATGGTGACAGCGTCGTTGGTGTTGATGTTTTTGTTGGCAGCGTTGTTGTCGTCGTCGGCAGCGTCGTTGTTATTTGAAAGTAAAAGAGAAGAAGAAGACGAAAGGATGAGCAATTTTTTATATGTATTTCATTTCAATTGTTTTTGTCTCTTGCTCGTGCTTTTTCCATCAAACGACGGAACGTGCACTCAGCACGCGGCGACAACAATAAAAAGGACACGTGAGCCAACGGCGCTCTCGATGTTAGGTAATGAATAATGCAAGAGCATTCACACCCACACACTCACGCAGGGATGCACATGCACACTAGCTCACATGTGCCCGGGACCCGGGTGAGGTTGGCCCGGCTGCAGCTCGTGCATCCTTTTTATGAGGTTTCCATTGTGTCCTAGAAGGAAATGAAGAAGACCAAGAAGAAAGGGGCCGGTGGAGGGGCAGGGGCCAGGACGGAAGGAAACGAAAAAGGATAACGAGCGAAAATTACAAAGCAGCTAGAAGAGTTAAGTAACGGATTACCACATCAGCTCGGGCGACACTGACTGACAGAGACAAAGAGCCAGAGCGAGTGAACGAAAGAGAGCGCCAGAACGTAAGAGGAACACTTAGCCACACAGACAGACAGATGGACAGCCGGGGTGGGGGCGAATTGAGAAGAGACGGGGAGAAAAACAGGTGGGACGAGGGCCAGGAACGTGTAGAACGCGAAGAAAGAGAGGAGCGCAGCGCTGAGTGACGCCTCGGACGTAATGACTGCCGAGCGAGATTTCTCGTACGAGAAGCTCATTACGATCCACGGACGGGAGAGCAACAGAGAGAGCGGAGAGAGCGGAATCGCTACAAAGGCAGACAAATGTCTCAAAACATTCCGAGAGAAGGAGAGAGACAAATATGCAGCGAGCAAACATCGAGGACAGACGCGGAGCCAGACAGGAGAAGACGAAGTGACAGATGAAGACAGGGGGATGCAGGCGAAGACAGAGACAGACAGATAGACAGAGATGGAGAATTGTAGACGTGCCGGCAAAGCCAGACTTAAAGTGTAGACAGACTGTCAAATTAATTTCAAAAACATCACTCGGACTCGCCGACAGGCAGTCAGAGCGAGAGACGACCCACGAGCCAGGGATGGCCGGTTGGAGAAACAGGTGTCGGCACAGAGAGAAGGAGAATGAATAGCAAGGAAGCGAAAAGGAGACGCTCGCATGCCTCCTCAGTAATTGGGTAAAAATAATAGAAAATACAAAAATGTAGACAGGGCTGGTCGGATGCCACATACATATAAAGGAATGAGATCGGATTCAAGAACAAATCTTGCCAGCTGTGCCCTGTATAACGAGGGAATTAGTTGTGCTTTCTTCCATTCCTCCTCTCCCTCTCATCATCAGTCTCTTCCTCCTCGCCGTTGTTTCAGCGCGAACTCACCGGATTTAATTTAAATGGAAAGTTCGGCGAGGATTCCGGGACTGATGTGAGCGATCAACCGGGACGGGAGGAGTGTAATCTGATGAGCGGATCTCGCTGCCGGACGGGGAAAATGAGGGAACGACGGGATTATCGGCGAGAAGGAAATCAGTGGCAACTCTCTCTCTCTGTCACTCTGTGCTGCTCGCGACAAGTGTAGCTGGCGATCGGAAATACTTACGTTGTGGAACCAGGACATTTTGTACGGCTTCGGGTTCGACTGGATGACGCACTCGAAGTAGACGTCGTCGCCCTCCTTGATGTCGTCTGGGTTGAGTGAGGAGCCCATCTTCAGGTGAGCAATCGGCTGATCTGAGGGTGAGGGAGACGAAATAAATAGATTGGCGATTTTCAACACAAATTTAAAATGAAGGTCCTTCAGAACAGAAGCAAAAACAACAGGTTTTCACTCCATTCGTTCCGATTTTTCACAGGATTTTCCCACGTTTTTTGGACAGGATCAAGGCTGTATTGTTTTCCCTAGAGAACTGTGCAAAATGTGGCAATCTTGTTGGCTATCGTCAGCCAGTGGTTGTTGAATTAAAGCGTTCTAATCCCCAAACGTGGCAAAAACTGCGCGGACGGATCCATTTTCCCATTTCCCATAGGGCCACGGTGGGTCAGCAGAGGGAGAGGTTTAGCGAGAGCAGTTTTAAGCCGTGTTCTGCGCTATTGATGACAACTAAATTTCACAGGCTGCCGAAAATAAATTTGTAAGCGGATCAAAGGTGTGCGAAAACTTTGTTTTTTCGTATGTGAGGATTAATATGCATTTGCTAATTTCACCTCCCTCACTCTGCCCTGGCTCTCCCTTCCTGCCCAGGTTATCTACTTCCAAAAACTCCCTCGTTATCCATTTAGAGTTCACAATTTCGCTCAACAAAAACTACGTGGATGTGTGTGTGTGTATACAACACGCACACACATACACACAACTGCCCGTTCCACGTGCCACTGTAGATGTGCACTTGTACGAGTCGGCGTCGTTTTAAATTCCGGTGTCATATTAAAAACGTAAATTTAGCCCTTTTGATGCCCTGCACGATATCGAGGCCATAAACCGAGTCGATACGGCCAATATGTACGCCCTTTATCCGAGCGACAACGCCGGTGTTTACGTGTGAGGAAATCAGTAATGAATTTATGATCCCGCGTAGCTTACGCCCGATTGACTGGAAACTGATAAAATTTGCATTCCGAGCGAGATGGATTGAGCGATGGACGAGCTGCGATCGTGGCTGACGGCAAATGGCCCGCGGCTTGGCTGACGGGGCTTCCACGGTACAGATCCAAGAGGGATCAGGTCAGGCGACATAATGGTGTTAGCGAATGCTGCCACGCGAAAGGATTCCCTGCGGGGCAAGCCCGGAAATCGACCAGGCAGGAGGAAATTTAATTATCGCCCGGGCCGGAGAGCCGGAAGCGGACTAATTAAATGGCACAATTAAATGTCCCGAAAGAAGGGGGCAACTGCCTACGAAAGTAGCCGCTGGACATGAGGTGGCCTCGCACGAATTCCACCACACAGTCGGCAGCCATTGCAGGACGTTCACGTCCTTCATTCGCACGGCAGTAGTTTCTCTCGCAAGGACATTTGCAAGTCCTGGTAGTGGTGAATGTCTTCGCTGACCACCGGACGGCACATGCGAGTGATCTATCGTCCCTCGCGAATGGGGTCAAGAGAATGGGGTTGGAGGAGCCAGCGACAGGTGAACGACGATCGTTGGGTTCGAGGTTCATTCTTTTTCATTACCTTCCCTTTGTCATGATTAATTTTATGGCATCATTTCGGTGTCTGGTCTGGCCACCCCCTCCGCAAGAGGGTGGCAACTCTTTACGCCATGGGAATCGGCGGCAATTAGGAGTCAACCGCGTGTGAGCCATTAATGCAAATGACTCGATGCGACGCAAAAACCACAATGTGTGGAGCACACGGGGTGAGAGATGGGGGTGGAGTAAAGGGTGAAATGCGAGGGCGGATTAATTGAGTAGTTAATTTTTAGAGACGGAAGGCAAACGGCGCCCGGAGGGACCAGTGGGCAAAAATAATGGGTTGCCAAATCAAGGCATTAAGGCAATAAAGGCAAAGGTACAGGAAAAAAGAAACCGTTTTTGTAGTGCCTTCTTATCGACGGCTCCATCTGAGCCCCGGTCCCGGACCCGGACCCGGCGAGAATTAAAGCCCCGGCCACTTAACGCCGAGCAAATGTTGTGCCAACCGCACCAAGGACCCACGGGCAGGGCAGTCAGAAAAACTCCCGCCTGAGCACCTCGAGAGAAAAACCATATTGCGCTGCATATCAAATTAGCTCGTGCCAGACGGACGACGGGCGGTGGACGGCGAATGATGTCGGACGGACCTGATGCTGATATAAATTGTCAGAACAGGACAGCACAGGACAACAGACGAGCAGGACTACGACGGAGCGAGGGGTCGGGGAAACCACTTACAACAATGCAAAGTTGTAATTTACTTTTATTGCAAACTTGGCCAATTTCGGGAAGCGTGTGGCGACCGGACCGAGGGTTGGCGAGAGGCGGCTTGTGGGCTTGGGCTTGGGCGTGGCGAGGGTGGCTCTCCTAATCACATCGCAGATGCCATTAAAGCATTTACGGAGCTTCGCAATTGAATTAAATTGAATATCAGGGCCAAAGGACACTCGCATCCTCGTCCTGGTCCTAGTCCCCGACCAGTCCATCCGATGTCTGTTGTCGTCAGTTGTCTTCCGTCGGTCGGCGGGTCAGCTGCGGTCGTTCCTCCGTCCGTCCGTCTGTCTGTCTCTTTCTGTCTCTCTGTCTGTCTGCCCCCAGTGGCTGTCGTCCGTTTTCATCGCCTGCCCTCGCCTCCTCCGCACCACCCCACCCCTCGTCGCATTTGTTTATTCTGTAATTTCCGTAGTTGTTGTTTTAAATTAAGTGAAACTTCTGTTTTCTGATTCCTTCCTCCCGGCCCGCGTTATTGTTATTCTTTTTGCCTCTCTGCCTTTGTTGTTTCTGTTCTAGCCATTGCTGTTGATGGGCCTATTTTTGTTTTGCTGTGTCTGTTGTTATTGTTGCATTTGTAGAATATTTTACTTACAGTGAACGACCAGCCGCCATTTGTCCTCGATGGCGCTGTCCATAATGTATTGATTTTCCGCTCGGCACGTCAAATATTTGCCGTCGTCCTCGCGGGTGGGCGTGAACGTTAAAATGCTAAGGGCCTGATTGTCCGGCTCGGAGAACTGCGGGAGGAGCGAATGGAAGAGAAGAAAGAGACAGAAACAATCGATTAGCAGAGCGGATGGGTCGCTTTGCGAGGTAAACATTTTAAACGACCTTCAGACCGACGGGCTTAAAAATTTCGTTGTCGAGGAGGCGGGAAACCAAATATTTACACTGATTTCCCACCTCAATCAATCTATCAATCAATTTATTTATTTACTGCTCAGGTTAATGTTTCGTGTCTTCGATTTTCGAAGGCAGTTTACAAAGTTTCTCAGATAAATATAAACTCCTGATGTATACAAAACACCGAGCATCCGTTTCTTGGCAAATCTTGATTTCTCTTTGCTACAGAATTTACTGCTAAAATATATACACTTTTTGATGCAAATTCGTGAAATTTGTATTCAAATTTTCAAACTAAAGATCATTTCATCATATTGTCCTCTTAATAATAACTTAATTTCCTTGTACTACTGATATTCATCGATCATCACCCGATACCTAGATACGACTCACAATTACACAACTCATAACGGCCTTGTAACTTCAAGCTTATTCAGTAAACATCCGCCGGAAGGACCAACGACATGGAGGTACAGCGAGATTAAACAAAAAGAAGCAATGCAAATCCTCGCCCACCCCTTGTCAATATCAATGGCAGCCTCAAATTTTGTCCCTACGAATGACCGCTGGGATCCCTGTTTTCATATCGATTCCATGTCGATCCGATCGGCGAGATTCCGATAGGATCGGGGTCGTACTCACGTTTTTGGCGAGTTTTTTCATCTGCTTGTTGCTCTTCCACCAGGTAATGACTGCGGTTGGCTTCGACCCGGAAGCCTTGCACTCCACGTCGTACGTGCGATCGGCGGACACGAATTTCTCCTTGGTCAGGATGTGGACGGCCGCCGGCTTCACTGTGAACGGAATGAGAAAGGTGAACGAGAGTGACAGAAGAGAGAGAGAGAGAGAGAAGGAGAGGGAAAAAAATTGGAAATTGGAAAAAAGGATGTCAATTAAAGATGGAAGCATGCAAAAGTGGGGGGTGGAAAGGGGAAAACGCTCGGAAAATGTCGCATAAAATTGACAATTCGACAAAAAATCGAAAGAGCAATCTCGACTATGGCTGAGCGTGTCTGAGTCCAAGTGTATGGCATGTGGGCGGGGGTTGATTTTTTGTCGATTCCCCTACTTCCGCCCACTGGCGACAACAATGGACAATCATTACCCGGCCGTGTGGAGCAAAAAGCATAACGAACTGTCCGCCCAACAACAACACGAACCTCAGTTTACAAAAACAAAAAACACACCTTTCAGAAAAATTTTAATACAAAAATAAAAGCCTGCAAAGGGAAAAATCGGAACCCCCGGAAATGTGGTGAGAAATTTATGCTGACGAGCGTCGTTGCAAAGGATTGAATTTTATGGTTTTCAAAATAGTTTACCTGCGCTTGAGGACGGCGGATAAACGTGACGTGTTGTCAGTGGCCGTGGGCTTATGGATGTGTGTGTGTCGGTTTGTGAGGGAGGCACAACCCGACTGATGGTTGGCTGATTGGCATGGTTAAGGGTGGGCGGAGCGGCGGGGAGACGAAGGCATTGTCGGCACTGTATTGTGTTCCATGTGCGAGATATGAATTGGCTCGTGGAGTTCGTTGAAGGCCGGATGGGGGAAACGGCGGAAATCCTGCGGCACGTGGACACTTTTAAGGATATCTCTTAGAAAAATTCTCCACGTGGGAGGACTCAGCGGGGAGAATCGAGTTGCCTTTGTGATATTCTCATTGTCAAACAGCATAAGTTGTTCAGCTGCTTTGGGAGCTTATCAAATATTTAATTCAATATTTGGCATATAATTTAACAAATCATTGTGGGTTTATGGAAGAGACTTTAAATCTGGAAAAGAGATTTTGTCTGCAATGTTGTGTTCTGAAACGACTTTGGGACCCGTTCGGACCTCCGGATTTGTCAATTCTCCCTTCTGCTAATTTGCAGAGCTCGACGCAAAGCCACCGGAACCACTTCGAAAGAGCAGCCATAGCGCCGGATGGGGATGCCTACCGAAGGACGTCCCCATTGCCCCGAGAGGCCTCCCCAACCACCTAGCGAGCAGCAGCGACGTCACAACGAGGACTACAAAAATCCCTGCAGGTAGGACGAGTGCGGAAAGAGTTCATAAAAAGCATCCCACACAGATTGTTAGTGGAAGGGCGCGGACGACGGCGGGAGTGGGAGGGAAATGGGACGAGGAGCTATTTGTATATAGTCTAGACAGGTGTGCAGGTATACTCACAATTGACATCGAGGATGACCACCTTGTTATTGGGCGGAGTCAAATTGGTATTGCTCGCCACACAAACTAATCTCGCATTCAAATGTTGTCGTCCAATATTTGGATATGACAAGTGGTTAACTGTCTTTCCATCGGAACGATGCTCAAATGATTCATCAATCACTGCATTGTCCAAATACCATGTTACGTTCGGACGTGGACGTCCTGTGCACGTCGGAACCCAGGCGAATCCACCAGAGAGATGTCCGAGGAACAAAGATAGCAGCGAGAGAGAGCGCAATGCAGGGGGAGGGAGCGATGGATGAATGGCCGGCGTCCGGATGCCAAAGTCCGTGGAGCAAAATTTTGAAATAAGACACAAAAACATATCGAGAAATAAAAGCAAAACGAGTATAATTGTGGATGGTTGTCGTTTTTGTCGTTGTTGTTGTTGATGTTATTTTGAGTTGGTTTGGTCCAGTTCATCATCGTCAGCAGAGATGAGCAGCAGTTAAGTATATCCATGGGTTGTTGTTGCAATAGTAGTAGGGAATGTGTTTTTGTGTTTTTCCAATATTTCGTTATTGTTGGTATGTATGGTGAACATGTAGTTGTTGATGATGTTATTGTTGTTGTTGTTTGTGTTGGTGTGTGTTTGTGTGAGTTTCGATCCAACCGAAATTCGCCCGACGTGCATCCGGTCGATGGGCGGCGTTCGTGTGCAGCACCAGGATCCACCATGTCCAGGATGAGCGCGACCGAGAGCACGAGGGACAGGAACAACGAGTTCGAGGGAAGAAACAGAAACAAAGTGAGTCGTTAGTATATTATTGGTTTTGGTTTTATTTTTTGAAAATAAAAATATTTTCTGGAACACCAGAGGAAGAAAGGAAGATTGAGGATACGGTCGTGGTTGTGGATGTGGAAGATGACCACATAGAAAATAACGAAATGCTCCTCGGTGGAGGAAAAGGAATGACTTGTTGGGTTTATCCCTCGAGTAATTCATCATCTCGTTCGATGGACGACCAGACAGGAGAACGGACGAATACCAACTCGAGTACACAAGCAAGTGCACTCACACCCGTCTGGATGTTACCGGACGGACGGACGAGCAGGACGTTCTGTGAGCTTAGAGAAAGCTCTCGTCTCGAGTACCCAGAGACGGCAACTTCGGGGCGACCGTCAGGCGAAGTCAGGACTCGAGTCTCATGGAGCCGCTGATGGCCCGCTGCGATGTCCTTCAGCTGCAGGCTCTGACATCGAGGGCGACCCATGCCTCGAAGGCGGGTCCACAGCGCGGAGGCGAAGGAAGTTTCACGAGCGGAGGGACGAATGCGAAGAACAACAGCGATTTAATAATGAGTGAAATTACCTCCGGAAACCTCGCAGACAAGCACGACGTCGCCGCCCTCGTTGTAGGCCTCGACGTTGTTGGCCTTATCGTGGCGCTTCGCGTCGTAGATGATTGGTCGGTCGGGCGGCACTGAAAGACACAGAGAGAGAGAGAAGATTAGATATGAGAAGTAAGTTGATGAGAGAATGAAGGAGAGGGCAACATGTCAAGAACAATCGATCACGGGCGATGAGAAAATTTACCGCAGCCCCCACTCGCCGGCGAATCGATTATAAAGATTAATGATAAAATTTCTGCGAACTCCGACGCCATCGACCGCGACCGCCGCCCCTCTCACGAAGTCCCCGCCCTGCAGGGCCACGCCCCGCCAAGCCCCTCGCGGCGCCCCTGGGTGGCTGCGTGTCGGCGGCAAATTAAAACAATCTAATTACGCTTTCAACGGCGATCGGCGCGAGCGAGACGGACACAGCGGAAGACGGAACAATGTTGCACTCGCCAAAGAGCGGGACGGAGGCGTGGCGAGGCGAGACGAGGCGAAGTGAGGTCAGAGACGTAACGGCACGGTGTTCAACACGGAATTAACAATATTAAATAATTCGTGACAAATTATTGTCGTTCGGCAAATATTGATAACTGCAGCCACAGCACAGAGAGAACAACAACAGCGGCGACGACGACAATAACAATAATAATGCGAGCAACAAGGAGGAAAATAACAACAGAATCAGCAATCACGACAACAACAACAGCAACAATGCCAATAACAAAAACTCAACCGCACTAAATACCATTAAAAGTCAAATGCAAACAGAAGGACCCACGACCACAACAACAACAATAACAACAACGACAAATACAAATTTAACCACGAACACCTCACGTCAGTCGCCGCGGCCGTTGTTGTCGTCGTAGTTGTTGTTGCTGTTGTTGTTATTGGTGTAGTTGGTGTCGCGACGGGGTCTGGTTTCGGAAGGGTTGCAACTCATTGGCAACGCGACCGAAAAAGGGTGGTGTTGGCAACGCAAACAACAACACAACACGCTGTGTCACGACCGCCATTAAGTTATGAGGGGCACAAAAACAAAAACAAAAACAACAAATTGTCGTCGTCGTTGTTGTTGCTGCTGATGATGGTGAGGACAACATTTTTATATTTTAATTTTGAAAACGGGTCGGATCCTGAAAGCACTCAGCCACTAAGAGAGAGGGGGTGAGAGTGGAAGATGAGGGATGGTGCAGAGAGGAAGGGTTTGATATGTGGGGTTTTGTAGGGGATTGCGGCGGGTTCGGGGCTCCGCGACGAGCTCGTTGGGGATTACGGCGTGCTGTGAAGGTTGCGCTGCATCTTGGCGAGTTGGGAGGCGGCGTGGACTGTGGGGAGTCCGAGTCGGCCAGGACTGCGGTTGGCCGTGCAGGGGCTGCGATGGTGGTGAGTTGAACGAAGCGCCCCGCGTCGCAGGGACCGAGGTGAGCTCCTCAGACCGCACACATCCTCGAGCGTCGGGTCCTGGGGCCTTGGGCGGGGTCAGGACCACAATCACCGTGCCCACGGCGAGAGCTCCAGCTGGTGGCTAACCGACCGACGCGGTGGCGGAGAGACCTTCAACAGCCCTGTGGAGTGAGCCGAATTCCGCCGGTCGGGTGCGGGCGGTCGGCAACGTCCGTCTCGTGTCGGGGTTTGCCGACTAAGTGGGGCAGGTAATGAAAATAATGTAAATAACTAAATTGCTGTCACGCAGCCCCAGCGCCCGCGGTCTGTTCAACTTTGCATGTTGGGGAATTTTAACATAATACGTTTGTGGCTATTATTGTTGTTGCTACGTTTAGAGTTGTTGTTTCGATGTTTGCCGTTGTTTTAGTCATCTTTTCCTACCGAGCCACGTGGTTCCGGCAATAGAAAAAATGATGAACTTTTAGACCAAAATTTAATAGGTGCAAAAGGAAATTGTATGAGGTCAGTGACCCGAAAATGGATGGGTGCAAATTTGTAGTTTTATATAAAAATAAGAGTGAAGTAAATAAGAGTGAAGTGAAGTAAAGGTGAACTTCGCGGGTTCATGAAATTTGCGAATTTTATTTAATAAATTGAAATTTCTAACAAAAACTATTTCCTCATTACTGCAACGCCAACCTTACCTTCCTGTTAAAGTTCAGTGATGTTAATTATTCTGTTGCAATTTGTGTTTTTCTGGTCCCTTTCGTTGCTACTTATGTGGATTTATCTCTAAGTAGTTCGACTGTTGTTGTTGTACCAGTACGAGCATTAGTTGGGCCATGCACACGGTGCGAGAGAAGGATTTCCCAGCAGATCTTCTTCTCGCTCTTGCACGCAACCCACCGTGCACCGTACTTGTTTCTCCTCTTCCATTCTCCTTGGCGCCGCGCTGTGTCTGTTTCCTTCTCCTTCCTCTCGGAACAGCTGTAGTGCGTTTGCAAATAACGGCACAAAGTTAGCAAACGCAGCGCCAGGGTGGAGGGAAGCGGAAACGGAAACGGAAGTGGAAGTCGGCAGAGCCGGGAATTCGAGAGGAGGACGGAAGCCCCTGGGAGACGGAGGTGCGATGAAATAGAAACACCAACAGCTGCTGTCTCTGTTGCCCGATGGAGGCCCGATGGGAATCGCAGGAAGCCCCACGCTCTGGTGCCGCCAGACGTAGCCAGGCGAGGAAATGCGACGGATGCGAGGGCGAAAGAAGAGGCGAGGAGCCCGCCCTGCCCCATCAGCACCTCGACTACCGGACCGGATATCGCCCGTGGTCCTGGCGACGACCACCGAGACATGCATTAATGGCGGCGACGCTCCCGGACTCGTTTGCGACATTATTGAGCGAAGCGCGAGCGCGACTGCAGCGGCCGGCGGAAATCGCGATGGCAACCATTTTCGATGACGGCAAGGGGTGCAGAGGGTGTACGGCGGAAGGAACGAATCCGCCCGCGAGTCAATCGGTCGTGCGTAGCGAAACGTTGGGCGGCAGCACCGCGGCGAATCAGTCCGGATTTATATCCGAGCCGGCCAGGCACCACCTATTGTTGCCGGTCGTCGCATACGCCCCTCCCTCTCCCCCTCCCCTTCCGCTCTCGCACTGGCCGCGGCTCCGTCGAGGGTCGGTCGTGCGCTCGAACAATAAAGCATTTAAATTGCTCGCCAATTCAACGCTTCGCGATTTACATGTAGCAGGGCAGGAGCTGCAGCAGCCTGTTCTCGGTCAGCAGCACCGTGCCACCCCCTCTCCTCTCCTCTCCCTCTCACTCTCTCTCCTTGCCGCTCTGTTGCTTGATCTCTCCCTCGTCGCTTGTTTCGCCCAACCGCAGCGGATCCTCCTAATGGCAATAAAATGAATGTCGCCACGGCCATCGCATCGACGCCGGGCGATGGGCGCCGCAAGCGGAAGCGGAACCGGATGAGCGCCACGGTTGCACTCGGTCGGCGACGCCAGGAGACCGGCCAGGGGCTCAGTGGGCGAGATAGCACACGAAGGCAGGAGAAAGACAGAGAGGGAGCTGGGATTTCATTATTTACGCTTTAATAATTCCGCACACGGCGAGAGCAAAAATCGAATGCGAGCAAAAAGCGGGCAGCAGACGTCGGACTCCGGGGAGTCGCAGCCGGGTCGCGGGTCGCGGGGGGCGGACGGTCGGATGGGTCGTTGGCTCCAGCGACGGCAGTTAGTGTAACAGTTGGTCAATTAGCGTGCGGTTGCATTTTCGGCAGTCCCAATGTTTCTCTCGCTGCCGTCCCAAACGAACCCAACCATCGGTCCAACAGCCCACAACCGGTCGATTCACTTACCAATCACGGTGAGATTTATCTTGAGATTCCTGGTCGGCGAGTTGCGGAAGTCCACGCGACAGCGATAGACGCCCTCGTCCTCGATCCGCACGTTGTCGATCTTCAGCTGGGCGGGGTGCGACGTGCTGCTGAAGTAGGCCCGGGTCCCGAAGGCCGTCGGCGAGGACCACAGGCGCGCCTGGCCGAACTGGCGACCGCGCACGTCGAAGCTGCAAGGAAAATTGGGATAACGTTTGAATATTTGGGTTTTTCTTAAACAAATAGTTAGGTAATTTTTTTTTGCTTGGGGAACAGTTATCTGTGCACTGTTGTAAATGAATCCCTCAGTCCCGTCACATAAAAGTCCCGAAGTCCTTCGTCCGTGGCACGAGATTTCGCTCAGTAGGGAGAGAAGTCAACGAGACCACGGCACATCGAATGCCATTCGAGATTTCCTCTCCCTCAACCGTTGCGACCTAGATTCTTGCTGATATTAAAAATGTATAGATTAAAAGCTTTTAATGGCTTTTGTTACCACGGCGACGACGACGACAACGACGACGACATGTGGAAAACTGCATCCCAACCTGACACACAACCACGCCATCTCATTAAAACACACACACACTAACATACACACACTGGCCCGGGCGAGCTCACTACTAATCCAATTGGCGGATGCTCCGCCAGGTTTCCGTGAAACGGATGCTCGTCGTCGTTGCTGCCGAAGGTTAACTTCGTTTAAGGACCTTTTTTGATGTGGTTTCGGAACACTCAATGTCCACATTAAACTAAAAATACACTCGGTTAGGATGGCGTTCGGGGCAACTCCGCGGTTCGTTCAGGTGGTAATTAAAAGCGTTTCCCTCCCGCTCCTCGAGCTCGTGCGGAGTTGTGGGCGTCGGCGAAACTTTAAATAGGATTAGTTGCGAAACCCTCGACATGGGGAACGTTGGGCTCTGTCCTGCGGTTTGCGGAATAAGTATAAATATAGCTCGGGGTCCCGGAGTTTCATACATCAGTCGCACGGAATGGCTTTTGAGGCCTTTCTGAAGATTCCGACAGGTTCCTTAAATAGAATCCCTAACGTTCCCCCAGGACTCTCACTCCCGTTGCGATCGTGGCACGCATACTCACTTGTAGAGAGGCTCGCCGTCGCCCTCGCGGAACCAGAGCACCATGTAGACGGCGTCGTCGCGCTCCATCGGCGTTATATCACACGGCAGCATCGCCTGGCGGCCCAGGACTCCCTCCACCGACGTCAGCGGCACTGCAATGAGAGAGGAGGAGAGAAAGAGAGAGAGAGAGTTAGAATAAGTAGCACACCACATTCTGTGAACTGTGAAAAATCATAATATTCCCTTGTGCTTGTGCTTGTGCCTGCGTTTATGGGTGTGTGAACGTATACAAATGTTGCCTTGACGAGCACCGCCACGTGTCTCGTTTCGCTGGCAACGACAGACAATGGCGGCAGGGCGGAATTCTTTTTCTCGAGAAAATGAATTGTTATTGATGACGGTGGCAAATGACGGCATGATTTGTCAAGGAGGTTGGGAGGCTGAATGGAGTGAATGGGGTGGGCTGGAGGCAGCAGTGCTGGAGGGGTAGGTGGAAGCACTGGGGAGAAACATGTGGAGTTCATAATTCGTCTGGGACGTCTAGCTCGAGTGGGGCGTGGGGTGGGGCGAGCAAAGTCTGTCCCGAGATAATTGTCGTGGTGGCGCACGAGCACGATGGAAGCCATGAAGAGGCAGTGGAGGAAACAAAGCGAACGGCATGAAGGATCAGAGCACGAGAAAGGCATATAGCAAGTGCAAGCACTTAGCAAGCATGTACAGGTGATAGGAAAATGAGGGTGGAATCGAGAAGAGGAATCGCAATCATTCAAAATAATGCAATTATTAAATGCCTACAGGATGACTGAAGGAACATATAGCAAATATTTTGAGTTTTTCAAACCCCCAACGCTTTAACGAGATCAAGTTCCCGATTCGTGTTTAACTAGTGCTAATTTTATTTCACGTAAACCCACGGACTCCTATCGATGTACCTAATCTACAAATAAAGCTATCTTTAATCGGACTGGAACAGGATCAGAAGGCAGGCCGAAGGGGCGGAGCAGCTCCGATCGCATTATGGGCCAACACAGAGGAGGCTTTTATGCGAAGTATAAAAGACATGTAGATACGCCCGTAGTTCGCCGAGATGCCCGGCACACGTGTGAACAAACAAAGCATGTGATCCAGAAGGAGCTTCCGAGAAAGAGACCTGCAGCGGAGAGAGAGAGAGGGAAGGAGAGGATTACGGCGAAATCCCCAGAAACCGCAGGCCTGAAAGCGAAACGTGAAAAGCGTCGCGAGTCCGACGATGAAGAGATAGGGCTGTAAGAAGGAGGAGAGCGATGGATGAGAATGTGGGAGAGGAGAAGGAGTGAAGCTAATGGATTTCTCCTTGAGGTCTTTTCGTCTCAGCTCGGGCTTCAGCAACGACTTTGTGCGCCTTGTCTTCCTTCTGGCCTTCATCGCCTTAGACGTCGTCATCACAGTCCGCTCCCTCCTCGACCTCGCCCCGGACACCGTCCACCCAATTGTAATCAGTGGCAATTATGCCATCTGCGAGCCCGAACTCCAGCCACCTAATATCTCACTCTGCTCTGGCCTGGCCGGCTGAGTGGTCGCGAGCACGGCGTGGATGGGGTGGGCGTTGCTGGCCGGCAAAGACCAGTGTCTACGGCGCCGACTCCCCGTATGCAAAGCGTGCGAGGAGGCATTCAAATGTTGCATAGAGGCTTCTGGGAAGGCGCTCGACGACTGCCTAGAAACCCGAAGCGTTGTTGTTGCTGTTGTTGTTGCGGGTGCAGCACTCAGGGTGTGGCGATGCGATTAGCTTAGGGAGATGGAGTGCACACGGAGCCCATCTCGCTGACCAGCAATGAACAATAACAAGATTCTTAACTGCTGCCGCTCTGATGATGCGCCTCGAGTACATAAAACACTGAATTAGAAGACGCTGTATGCCAGCGTCTTCAATGAACGCTGGAGGGAGTAGAGGGAAGAGGAAGTAGACAGAGCGAGAAGGAGGGAGAGAGCGGTAGGACTCCTTGGGAGGATGGAGTCTGTGAGGCACTGAGTTGAATATAAAACCTCTTTAGGGACCGGAGCGGGACGGTCGGCGACTCGGCAGAGTGTGCCAGAGTGAGAGCGAATAAAAGTTAGAGTGAGCGAGAGAGAGACGGAGATGGAGATGGATGGACAAATTGACGAACGGTCGGCTGCTGGGTGTTGGCTGCAATTATCTCGCAGCACATAAATTAAACATGCAACGTTGGGCGAACGAGACCGAGCGAGCGAGCGAGGAGGGGTCAGAAAAAGTGACAGGGATGGAGATAGAGCAGAGTGAAGGAGATCGAGCAAAAACGAACGAGATGGAGATTGTGAGATGCCCCAAAAACGAGGAAGCAGAAACCTTAAGCTCGGTTTCTTCGCGTTGCTCCTGACGTTCTTTTTCATGTTGCTCAAGCTGTTGTTGGTTTTGTAGTTAGCCTAGTTGTTGTTGTTGTTCTTCGGTGGTTTCGGTGGAAAAAGCAGATGAACGAATTAAGATAAATTACACTTTTGACAGACAACCGAACCGAACCACGGGCCACGGTTTGAGCCAACAGTTGCTGCGGACAGGACAAGACGGATCGCGGCATGGACTTCAGAGAATCGAGGCGAGGCGAGGCGAGCGGTCAGGGTGGACAACGGCCGGGCCGAGCTGTGAAAAATGCCAGAAGGCGGTGCCTGGTGCGGGGAATTGCGCGAAAAACGAACGAAATGAAGAAGATTCAGGATGTGCACGAGAATAAGAAACAGAATAAGAGCGAGCGAAATACAGAGGAAGAGCGAGAAGAGTGAAGTGAGAGGCGAAGTGAATTATGGAAATTTTTATTTATGATGAATACGGAGATTTTGATTTAATTCCTTCCGGAGTTCTTAAAATTCATTTCAATCACGCGGACCGAGATTTACGAGATTTGATAAATGGTATTTGGATTAGATGTCGGGGGCGAGGAAGGCATAAGAAGGCCATGACCAGGTTGAATAACAGCTATACATTACACAAACGCCCTTCCTGATTCCCCGAAGACAGTTTGGAGTCCATCGATTGCATCCTACACTCCCCATTATTCTGCACAACTACAAAGAAGAACCCTTGCATTATCTATTCTGGTTTTCCTCCGAAGAGCCTCGACTATGCAATTTGTTCAGCCTTTCATATCTCGGCAACGAATGGCCTCACATCATTTTCGCTTAATCTTACCGCACTTGTGTCTCTCCCTCTCTCCACCTCTCCTTCACCCTTTCTGGTTTGCCTCTCCGGGCCAGGGTATCATCATCAGTATCATCATCACATTAAAGCCTGCGAAACGTGACTCTTTAGTTCGGAAATGATTCTTAATTGCAGTTCATCTCGAAGCGCCAGCAGCGTCGTCTTGGCACGCAATTATTTACCCCCCAGCCTCAGCTCCGGCCCCACTGGTCAGCAGAGTCGCATCTGCATCGACCAGGTCTGCATCTGCTGGTGGTTTTCCCAAGAGCCGTGGTCGTGGCCAGAGCGGGGCGGGTGGCGACCGGAGTACGGCTAACAATAGATCACGGCTCGTTGATAAAACGAATTACGAACAACGAGAGGGGGAAAAGGAGAACGAGGAGGTTCAGGCGTTGCAGCTCCCCGTGGGGCCGAAGGTGGAGTCGTGGAGGAGCCGCAGCCACCGAGACGGCCTGTGTGGAGATGGAGGACAGGCAATGGGGTGGGAGGAGCAGTAGTTAATGTTGTAAATATGATTTGGGATTTGAAAAGGTTGCCAAAATGATGAAAACTGAGAGGAAGATCGATACAGAGAGGAGAAAGACAGACAAGGCGGAGGCGGAGGTGGAGGTGGAGGCGATCGCAGCCAAATCGTGGAGCCCTGCGGACAAACAAAATAGTTGAAGCATCGTCTTACCATAGAAAGAGCGATCGAGAACGAGGAAAGAAAAATTTAAAAACCAGGAGGGAGATGGGGACAGCAATGCATAGAGGAGGAACAACGAGAAAGGAATCTCTTAAATCTAGCTTAAAAGCCAGAAACCCTGATCAGATTAATCAGACGGACACTCAATAATGCGCCCTGCCCCCAGTCCTCCCTCGATACCATCGCCAGCACGTTCGCATGAGGACGGAGGGGGCCAGTGGAGCGGGGTGGGCGGGGAAGCGAGTTAACAACATAACACGAACCTATGCCACACAGCAACGATGGCACTGGAGGCTGGAGTGGCTGCAGCACGGAAGGCACGACGGAAGGAAGGCAGGAAGGAAGGAAGGAAGGAAAGAATACCAGTAACAACAACAACGACAATCACCAGGACCCAACAATCGCCCATCCATTCGAGACAATGATTCCTGCCGGCCCCGCCTCGAGCTTCGAGAAGATTGTTTATGCTGTTGTCGTTGTTGTTGTTGTTGTTATTGCTGGCGGTGCTGGCGGTGCTGGTGGTGGTGTTGGTGTTCATGGGTGATAAAATCTCTCGAGGCAAATAAATCAATTTTTATGGTTGCGTTTATTTTATAAGGAACGTTACCGTCTCTCTCTCCCTCTCTCCCGCTATCAGTCGCCCTGTCTCCCTTCCTCTCACTCACTCTAAAGTGGAGTAATGCCCTTATTGTCGTTGTTGTTGCTGTTGTTGCTGTTGTTGTGGCCATTGTTCACACGTTTAGTTTTCCCCTAGATCTTGTTGTGGCCAAAAAGCATTCACCAACAACGATGACGACAACAACAAGAACTGGCTGCATGACCAGCAGAGTGACTGTGAGAGAGTGAGAGAGAGAGCGGGGGTCTGGTGAACCATGGTGGAGGGCGGAGAGGAAAAACTGTTTAGAATTTGCCACTCTGGAGAGATTATTATTGATAGCACGAAATTGTGGCAAGCTTTCAGGGACCACGTCCACGTCCACGTCGACGTCCACGACGGTGACCACGACAGCGAGAAGGCAGCGACGCCGACGCCAGCAGAGAGGGCGACGTCGTGGAACCTCATCGGAGGCGCAAGAAATCATGTCGATGGCTGCATGTTGATAAACCTGAGTAATTGGTGAACTATGAAGTCACGATTATTATTTATACGAAAATGAGCCGAACTCGATGGACTGGAAAGGTCGCCGGCGATGGACGATGGCGATGGTTGGGGAAAGCGGAGCCAGGGAAGCATGCGAATGGCGAGGGGAACGGGAGCGAAAGGTCAGGGAAATGATGGAGAAGTGGGTCACAGATTAAGGGACCAGGGGACGATGCCTGGTCGAAGAAGACTGTGAGGTCATGGGGCGAAGGTAAGGAATGGACATCACGGAGACATCGCAACGAGAGGAGTTTGAAGTGTGGCCGGTGGGCATAGGGGGAGGCTGAGATGATGTATTACGAGGGAACGCAGAGAGTTCGGAAAAAATTCAGCTGGGTATGGGACCAAGGAAAGCCCGATAATGTGAGATGAAATATGAGCGAACTCCAAGAACTAGGCAGAATGTGCATTTTCAGAGGCAATGTTCTGAAACAACAATTGAAAGAATGTTTTAGGACTTTGAAGCTGTGGCAGTGATTCTAATGTTTCTACTATTCATTCAGAAAAAGTTCACAAATTAATATATTTTTATTAGCGAACGGAGTAACAATTTTCTTATATTTAGCAAAGAGAATAATTTTACAGAATGAACGAGTGAAACCTGAGATGAAATTAGTGTTCAATTAAATATGCAGTTCTATGCATATGGGAGTGAGTATGTGTGGGTGTGTACATGTGATATGAACTACTCTTATGCAGTAATTGTTTACAGAACTGAGAAATTCTCAAGCACAATGAATTAAAGCAGTCAGGCAATTGGCCAATGAATGCTCAATAATGTCGGCCGGGTGACCGGGAGGTGATGGGAAGGAGTTCGAAATTTGCACTGGAGTGGCCGGAATATCCTCGATTACAATGAGGAAATCAATGAATAAAATCAGGAATATATCACAGATACGCACAGATGCCCACATCGGAACCAGCTCCAGCCGTCCCAGCAAACTCCCACACACACACACGCATACGCACTCCCATCCACTCTTTGTACCCCTCTCAGTCTATTTCTGTCGTTCTCTGTTGCCCTTTCACCCGTTCTGTGTCTCTGTCTCTGTCTCTTCTCTGTGCTTCTCGGTTTCACTGCGAAGCCCGAAAGACCGTGCAAGTTATTCATTTAATTAGAAACCATTCCGTGTGCGGTTCAATGAGCTGCAAATATTATGTTTAATCCCAGAAACTAATAAGAAAACCCCAACAGTCCCTCGGCCTCGGTCTCGGTCTCGGCCCAGGTCCCGGCCCCGGCCCCGGCCCCGGGCTCGGAGGAAACCCTGGGCGGGAGCGGCTGCTGTGCCCAGCTGCAGATGGTGTAAACGTCGCTCGCCTGCCGAATATCCAAGGAGCTCCTGCAAAAATGGTGTGGAGCACATCCTTCGGTCTGTCTTCCAGATGCACGTTTAATTATCATGGCGACGGTCCTTCTCGTCCCCTCTCCTGGGCCTGGTGGTCGTCGTGCTCCATACCAGGCGGACAGAAAGACAGAGAGAGATGGTGTCTGACAACAGACTCCAGGCCCCGACCCAGGCCCGGTCCCCTGCTGCTGGCTTCTGACTCCGCCGCTCGTGGACGCTTGAGTGAATCTGAATTAGTTCCTGGCAAGAGAAAGGCCATGAGTCATCGGCACCTCCATCCCCTGCTCCTCGTCAGCGTCATCCTTGCCTGCGCAACCTCCGGCGGGCTCTCAATTAAAGAGACTGCTGATGTCCTGCAAGGATCCTCCCACATGTGGTCGATACATAATGATTCCCTCATTTTGGAAAATTCTCGATATGGTTCCGAAGCATGACTGAGTTTCTGCTCCCGTACCGCCCAGTGATAGCGTTGCCACATGTTGCCATCAATTTCGCTTGCTGTTTGTTCGGTGTTAATCCTGGATTTTCTATTTATTCTCTCAGCTCTCCCACTCCCTCTCGCCAAGCCAAGGGCAATAAATTAATCAAAGCGTGTGTCCTTCCGAGAAATCTTCGATTTGGAAGGATTTTTTCTCAATCTGAAGGGTGTTGGGTCGATTGTGGATTTTTTGTTTTTTGTTTTGTTCTGGCTCGAGGCTTGACATGCCACGATAATTAGCTTGAGAGAGAAAAGCTCATGACTTATCTAAATCTGTGGCCTGCGGAGCCGCAGCGAGAATGGCTTAATTTGAGAGAAATGGGAGGGTCCGCCAGACGACGAGGGGATGCGGATTGCCGCAAGTTGGCACAGGGTTTGGAAAGGATACGCTGTATTATGTGTAAACGATTTCAACTTCGAGGCCATTTACCATGGGCCAGGCGCAATTAATCGGAGAGCGATCTTTATTCAGCATTTAATATGAGGGGTTTAAAGCAAACATATAAATATTAATATGTGAATCTGAAATTTAGCAATGATTTTTAAAGGACTATGAAATTCAATTATTCAAGTACTGAAATGAATAGTTTCTTCAACAAAGGACAAATTTAAATGCATCAACTTTAAAATAAGGAGACAAACAACACGAAAACGACTGCAGCAATAAAGAGCAGCAACTGCGAAAAGACAACAATTGCGAATGTGAAATACGAGTGAGAGGAAAAGAGAATACGCGAGAAAATCTCAACAAATGACGAGGGCGGAGTGAAGCGAGATGGACGCAGAAACTCAAACAGAAATGTTAATTGGCTCGAAGGAATAATCGCGCCGGACGACGACAGCGAGGCGAGCGACGTTGGGGAAAGAACGCCATCTGATGCGAAAAACAACTGCAAGGACGACTGTGGCAGAGCTATTGATACTGGGTAGGAGAAGACGAGCGGGACGAGGACGAAGACGAGGACCAGGACGACAGCGAGAAGGGACTGGGTGGCGGTGTGAGAAGAGAAGAATGATGGTGGACGAGGAGGAGGAGGAGGAGGAGCAGGAGCCGGGAGGAGAATTGGAATGAACTTACATAACGAATAAATGAATGAATCCCGATGTGATTAATTATGGCAGTCGACGGAGCGAGGAAACAAAAGAAGAAATCTCCACACACACCCACCCACGCCCACAGAGGGAGACAGACAGTCAGGCAGGCAAGCGGAGAAGACAGAGTTGGGCGCTCACCAATGCAACGGCAGGACCTCGCTGAAAACAAATCGATTTTCATCTGCGCATCGAACAACAACTGGCATCGGAAGGGAGGGAGCGAGTGAGCGAGATGGACGGCGATGACGAGTGCGAAATAATTAATACTAATGCAAAAAGGAGAAGCCGTTATCCTGCCCGGTGTTGCGAAAGGATAATAAGCTCAGGGGAAAATTAAATTAAATAAATGACGGAGCGGGAGCGGGAGCGGATGGCGCGGGGTCGAAAACAATCGCCAGGTGCGGCGAAGACCAGCGATTTATCGTCGAGTTAATGTTTGTGTTTGGCAATCAATGGGAGTAGGGCGGAGAATGGAGCTGCTGAGGAAATAAATAAGTTGAGTACAGAATCCGAATAAATTTTCCGACGAAGCGTCGATGCGACGTGGAAGCCAGCGCAGAGATAGAAGTCCTGTAAGTGAGCTCTGCCAAGCTGCTGACGTCGCTCCAAGGACAATTGAATCCACCCGCCCGAACTTCTGGCTACAGACGCCTCCTGGTAGGGAAGATTGGGGGGAAAGAACTCAAGGACTCGATTTTATTGGCCGACACAAGGCAAAAGGAGCGGAGCACAAAACATTTGGGTGCTTGTCGTGTGTCCTTCGAATAAATTATTATTTTTATAACTTGAATTCGTGCGTGGACATTTTTGCATACACAAAAAGGTCCTTTCCGTGTCCCACATTTGCGAGGTCCCACTGTGAAGACGAGATACGCAAAGCCAAGGATGAACGACGAAGGCGAACAAAGAGAGAGAGAGAGTACGTAAAAAAGCATGAAAAACTAAGTACAAAAATAGCATGAAAAGAGGGCAAAATAGAGAAAGAGAGAAAGAAGTCGAAGGGACGAACAATGGACCACGAAATTCGATCGAGGTAGGAAGTAATAATAAATAACTTATCAATCGTTCCGGTTCGCCGCGGATGATGGATCATAAGTCATTTGTCTTCGTCTTTGTCTCCGCTTCCCGACTTGAACGAATCTCGTGGACGTCACAACAGAAGAGTTATAAATAAATTAAAATCCGATTTCAAACGCACTGAGGCGGTTTTTCACTCATTCCTTCGACCATTGTCCAATGATCGAGTGACCGCCTGTCCGTCCGTCCGTCCGTCCGTCCGCCTGTCTGTCGGGTCGGCCGGCCGTCTGTGAATCGCCGATGAAGATCTCTATCTTAAGCCGTTCCGCGACCGAGAGGCGATCGAGACAATTCGCCTTTCGTCTGTCTCTGTCGCTGTCTCCAACTGCCTCTCGCTCTCTCAGCCTTACGTCCATCGCTGGCTCTGGTGGCTTCTCACGACTGTCCAAGGGATGAGATGAACGAGTATTTTGATTGACATTCAAATTCATTGAAGGCACCATGTGGACAACACACAACACACCAACAACAAGAGCGACGTTGCGTACAATAACAACAGCAGCAGCAATGATAATAACAATAACAATAATAATAATAAAAAAATCACAGTTTGTTGCCAATTTCATTGTGAATCCGAAAAGAAATCTTATTAAAGGAGTTGACAGCTTTAATAATTCATACGTCGTACCACGATCCGCGGCGGCGGCCAGACCAACAGACGAACCGACAGAGAGAGATGGACAGACAGATGCGTATTCATTACTTCTGTCAAATGCCACGTGACAACCAGGGCTTTCGCGGTCGTTGTCAGCGGCGTCGTCGTGGTTGTCATCGCTGCAACAACAACAGCGGCGAACACCAGAGCCACCTCCGCAGCTGATGTCAATCCAACCATCTGTACGCCGGTCCGCCCGTCGTCTACCTGTTTGTCTGTCCACTCGTCCGTTTGAGCACCCGGCCGCCTGAGCAAGTCTGCGACACCGCCCATCTGGCTATTCGTCTCCGCCTGCTGTTGAGTCAGCTGTCTCTCTCCGTGCCTGTCTGTATGTCTGTCTGGGTGTCCGCCTGTCGGTCCGCTTACAGACCTTTCGTGGCGCGGCTTTTTAATGCCTGCTGAGGGCTTCGGGCGAGCACGAAACATGGTTTTTCACTTAATTTTGCGGGAACAACAACAATTACGCAGATGTTTACAAAGAGACCAACAACCAGAACAATAGCAACAACGCCACCACACCAAAACACCACCAACAACAATGACAAAGTCGAGGTCTTCCCCTACGAGAGCTTCAAGGGCGTCGGCTCTCGCAGGTACCTTCGCGGGAACACGGGGGAAAAGCAGCTTAACTGGGTCGGTGGATAAACTCGCCCTGAGCTCAACTGGCGGCGAGAGCTTACCTACCCAGGACCGCGTCATTAATCAAAGGCCCACGTGCGTCGATTGGAGAGGTTCAGCAATAAAAATCGGACCGTTAAAACTTCTCATTCTCCGGGGACCTTCATTCTATTCATGAATGCCAAATGAGGACTGGCTGGAAATTGCATTCGATTTCGATATTGAGACCGATCCTGATCATTTTCCCCTTCCTTCACGCCGGCCTTTGATGCTGGTATCGTCGCATCTTCGTCACAACTGTATCCCAGCTCGAAAACTACTCTGCACCACCGCCGTCGGCCGGCGGCTCCCGTGAGAGCAATCGGCTCCATCGCCTCAATGGCCCACTAAACGATTGCCTTCTCCACCCCAACGGGGTCTCGTCAGGTCCGTCTCAACGTTTACATGAGCATAAAAAGCCCATCGTCGAATTGCCGCCAATTGTGGCCATTGACGTTTCTGTCACTAAAACGGCGCCGTCGACAGCGCGATGTCACCGAATTCCAAGAACATCAGCGATTTCTACGCTCGTCAGTCGTCGCCAGTCCGTGGCGAGGCGGTTGAGCGGTGAGCGTATGGAAATTTATGCCAATGCGTGTTTTTTTGAACCGAAAAATTTCTTCCACGCGAAATAAGGACCAACTTAAAGATTATCGTTGCGAGTACCGCAAGCAGCAAAAAGAGCAAGCGAGAGAGGGAGAGAAAAACAAGGCCACTTGACAAATCTTTGTTGGTTCTTTGGCGGCCCATAGAAACAACAAAACGGCGCTCACGGGACAGAATTCGAAGGGCGGGAATCGGGGGCTACAGGGTGAGGAGGGGCCGGCAGAGGGGAGACGAGGACTATAGGGAATCAGAGATAGAAAAAACTTTTGCACATTTTTTCACAAATTCTCTTAAACTTCCGCCGCACAATCACACGCTCATAAATATATATCACTTTGCGAAATGTGCTTTGTTGTCTATCGCTCTCTTTGTCCCACACCCACTCTCTCTCTCACACTCTCTCTCTCCCAACTTCCCCTTGTATTTGGTTATGACCCTCTCTTTTTCTTCCTCATTCAATTGCCATTCGCGTCTCCCTCGCTCACGAACATACGCTGAGCCACGTCGCTGGCGCCGTTGCCCTGGTGGACCTCGGTGGCCGCATCTGGTGTTGTTGACATTCGGGGATACAACAACAAAAAATGCCTAAAAAATAATAACAACAAAACACAGGAAGAGATGCGAGACTCGAATTAATTTATTTTTTTCTCCTTCGCTCCCTCTCTTTTTCTGTCTCTGTCGTTGGCCCTCGCTGAAACATTCAAATTGCAAACTATTTGCATATTGTTCCTTTTCTGTTATTGTGTAAATTGCTGTTGTTGCTATTATTGTTGGCGCTGTTGTTGCTGTTGTTGTGGTGCCGATGTCCTTTTTCCGGTGGCCGGAATTTTTGTCATTCGTTCTCCGTCCTCTCGTGCCATGGCCGTATCTGAAGGAAGAACTCATCGTTTCCTCCCGCTCCCGCTACCGCTCCCGGTTACTATTTGGTTCTTTTCCTCCCTCAAGATTCTCCTTCCTTGCCTTTCTCCGTTTTCTCAGTCTCCTTCGAGTCTTCTCCTCACTCCATCTCTTCGTCTCGCGCACTCCCTGTTTTTCCAACCGTGGTCGTTCCGTCTTTTTCGCCGCCATTCGGGAATTTGGCCTAATCCTTCGCCAGATTTATCAGGGCGGCGAAGGACCGAGAGGCGAAGGTCCTTTCAGCCTTTCCCCCTCGCCCCATGCCTTCTCGCTAGCTTTCCTCTAGGCGTATGACTAACTATTTTATGCGAGGCACAAATAATCCCCAAAAACAATATTCGATTGCGACAGCATGCGGTGCGATGAGAAGCTGCTCGAGGTGCAACTGTAGTTGCTGTTGTTGTTCTTCTATCGATGTTGTTTTTGTTGTTGGGAAACGACAACAGATGACAATGGCAGGACATTACCATCGATTTTCCACTCCGAATCCTTGATGACATTCAAATGATGAGAACGAGCTTTAAAAGACTTAGTTGAAACCTTTGCAAATACCGAAGAGAATACGGACAATGCTGACGAAAAAGATGCCTACGATAAAAAGAGATAGCCCGAAAATACATCCATGAAGTGTCGAAAACTCTCAATCTGGGCTCACGGAACAACGCAACTAACAACAGGCACTCGAACGGATTTGAGGCCTCTCCTGGACTTGCAATATTCAAATTGAAACGATTCTGGAGTGTCCTTGCGTACACATATTTCTTGTATTTGCATGTCACACCGGCCGGGAGGACGGTGGAGGAGGAGGAGGAGCACGAGGCAGTGGAAAGATTCTTGACTATCCTTTCGACGATTCGTTGCTTTCGACTCGAGCATAATTTGAGGGTGGCCCAAGGGGAAAGCAATTGAATTCATTTGCAGAACTGTGGGAAGCCACAAAAAACAAAACTGCATCCCCTCGCCCTGCTCGCCCGACACCGTAATCCGATACCTGTTGTCCGACCTGGTGCGAATACGACGACCAAGGACGACAAGTCCGACCGATCCATGTTCGAGCGGAAACAAAACCAAACATTTCTGGTTTATACCATTTCTAGTTCCACTCACACATTCCCTAGCTCTCGCCGTCTCTGTCTTTCTATCTCTTTCTCACTCTCTCTCGATCCGTTCTCTACTCAATTCTGAACGGCAGCAACATTTCACGCCCAGTCGCTTGCGCTCAAGTGATATCTACTGGAATGTAAGTCCTAGAACACCTGCAACATCAGGAGCCACTGCAACAACAAAAACAAAAAACTCTAGAACATAAACAAGAACAACAACAATAGCTACGTGGACCAACAACTCGAACCCGCACAACAACATGGACGACAACTTGTTACATCCTGACCATTGGCCAGAGAATCGATTCAACCAACTCCGGAGGTGCTGCTGGAGTCCAGGCTTAAGTCTCGCCATCGACCTTCCACATCCTCTCTTGCACCCCCCGCCCATAATGTTCAACTCGTCGTCCTTGTTCTGTCGCCTCCGCCGGCTCCCCGTCGGATGCCGGGACCTCTTGTATTAAATTCTTGTTCACCGCTGACCTCAATGGAGCGTTGGGGTTGGTCGACTCAAGCGACGGAGGCCACATATGCCACTTGCCACTGCATCGAAACGAGATCGAATTTACGACGTGGCCAAGGAAGTTTAGCCGGCCAGAGCGGCGTCCAGGGTGGCCAAATGGAGAACAGGACATCAATGATGGTCGATTGACAATAGAAGGGAATCGTACTCAAGAAACTCAACTGAATGGAAATCGTTCTACTGCGGGTGACATGAGATGAGTAAATTAATGAATGGAAGTAAAGAGAAAAGGAAAAAAAACTTGATTACAAACGAAAACAGAGGTTGAGGACATCGACGGAAAACTCAGATCGAACAATCGTCAACCGCCTGGTTGGTTGGTCTCTGCTTTTACGTTCACAACAAAGCGCTGGACGAACCAAGTCCTCGAGTCTCTCTGGATGCTCGCAATGGTTACGACCGCCAACTGTCGGTCCCAGGTCGATGGGGGATCGATGCAAAACCACGTTCGATAAGAACTCACGATCCCCGAGAAGCCACTGAGCCGAGAGGACTCTGTGGACGTCGACGTCGTTGGTGATGGGGCGACCCGCGCTCATCTGATGCCCAGATCCATCGATGACCGCAATCGCTCTGTGGGAGGGGCAACGAGCGATGGGTGCGGATGCCGGAGCGCGGTAGAGTGGGTTCGGGACGATGATGATGAAATTGATGCTGGGAGAAGAGCGATGGAGGCGCGTTAATTGCCAACGATTTTAATGACTTCGGCCGGCCATTAAGCGCAAAAGCCACTCCTCAACTCCGCTCCTTTGTTCTCTTTTCCACCCACTTCGAACGGAAAATTTCGAAATTCGCAAATCGAATGGGAAAATTAAATCGTTCCTTCATTCACGTTTCGATGTTATTTTCGCGTAGGACGAACGACTCGAAGGAAGAGAGAGAAAATTACGAAGAAATATCACATAAAAAAAGAAGGAATACAATAAAAAGAACTTCTCGAACACCATTTATTGGGATTTAAATCGGAGAAGTCTACAGACTATTGAGAATTTTATGGGATACCAGGAAATAAATGACTAGAGGCGTATTAAAGAGAGTACAGGAATTTATAAGACTGAGAGTCGGAGAAAGGTATCGGATGATAGAGGTTCCCGTGTGCTAAAGTTGACCGAGGAAGGTCAAGGGGCGCGAGCTACTCGAATATCGCAAAGCAGATTCGCTTGGGCGCAGCCTCGTAACCACGTGTTACTCGCCTACCCGCGCTCGCGGACGATAGTCGGCGATGAATCTGGAAATGGGAGACGAGCCGATGCAAGCGATTTATTGTGTAGTAAAAGTCGAACTGGAAACCGAACTGCAGAGGAGAAAAACCTGCCACCAGCTTCGTTCTTCGCTCTTCCCTCATCTCTCTGTAAAAAACTCAAGCGAAATTCGATGATTCTCGTCACAGCATTGAGGTTCTGGATGACTGCTCTTCAATTTCAGGAATTGGTATTGAGTTTCAAACTCGAATTGAAAACCGTTTTGCAAATGAAAAAAACAACCAAAAACCATGAACAAGAGACGCGTTCGAGATGCTGCGAGGCTACGCATGCAATTGAGCTTAAAATGACATGAACGCAACCTGTGTCGCCGGGAGTCGCCGCCAGGGCGAAGCCGGAGCAAGTGGAATCTGGGGACCCCCCACCTCATGTGAAGTCTCCAGGAGATGCCCCGCCAGCAACGGTCCTGCTCCGTCCACACCCTCGTCACCCGGAGAGATCCGCGACACACCAGGCCGGTGGCGACACGAGAGGGAGGCGACACGACTGGAGGCTGGAATCCAATTCGTAAACACGACGCGGCGCAGCATGTGGCGAGCGGCTCTGAGCCGAGTCAAGCACTTGGAATATGTTGGCTCGCGCGTCTGGCTGCGACGGCGACGGCAGCGGCAGCAGCAGCGGCGTCGGCAACTGGCGGCGTATCGATATGACAGACGACTTTCCGAACCGAGCGAAACGGAGAGGATGGCATGGGATGGGATGGGATGTTTGGGAGTGATCAGGAATTGTCGTCGGGGACTCGAAGAGGAGCTCATGGTGGGTTGATGTCGAAGTTTTCCATGGCAAGTACTTTGCAACATGACGCCGAATCGGAGGCGACGGACGGCATGTGGAGACGAAGCGCTGCATGCGAGTGAAGTTTATTAAAGTAAATGTCAAGTGCTCAATTGAGCGAAGTCGGCGATGAAGAAGAGGGGGGGGGGGGGGGGGCGAGGACTTGTTCGAATAGCTGCGCTGCACATGAGTTCAATGAGTGGCCAGAGGCTATTCTGATCAGTGGTATTGGCCTGGACTCGGGCTTGGTCTGGTCTTCCCGCATATGCTACATGCCTCGGGACGGTCGATCGCTTCAGAGTGAATGCGATTGTCGGGTGGGCGCGTCGTGGGTGCCCGTCGATCACGAGAGGTTACGCTGGGGCTCGCCCGACAGATGTGCGGTTGATGAGGCTGCCTTGCGAAGAACCCCGGTGTCAGTGGAGTCTGGTAGGAAAGCTCAAAGCTCTCACGAAACTAGAGGTGATTTTCTATATTTTCTTGTTGCTATTGTTGCTTTTTATGGCTTCATCGTCAAAGAAATAGTCGTCGTCGTCGCCGCTATCGCCGTGTCGTACTTCTCATCATGTGGGACCTCGCCTTCCCCTCCGCCACAGTTCAATCTCATTCAACTTAATGCAATCACTTTGTCAATGTTTTGTTTTTCTCCCTTTCTCTTCCGGTTTTTCGTTTCCCTTCCGTTTTCATCCCTTCCGTTCGCGTCCCTCCTAACAATGTCGTGCCTAACATTTTTCTTACTGTTTTGTTATCCTTTTATTTAATTTACTCTTCCTGCGTTTGTTTGCGCTTTTATTGAATTCTATAGCACTGCTCTTGTGTCCTTAGTGTGTCCCCGTCTTCCACTTCATCTCACCTCCATTGACCCCCTCTCTTTCTCCCACTCTCGCGCCTCTCTGTCACCCTCGTTGACGACCTCCCAGACGGTTTCAACTGCTCGCACATAAAAATAAACACTCGGCTTTTGTTTTTTCTTCTCCGAAAATGGTTTTCGTCGCCCCACTTGCCTCCGCGGCCCACTATCGAAGAAGAAGAACAACAACAGAACCAACAACAACGAGGACGACGTCGAACTTCCGCCTCCCGCCGCCGCCGCCTACGCCACGTGACGGAGCCCCGAAGCTGCTTCGTCTTGTTCCGGTTACATTTGTTGCCCGTAAATGGGCGCATCAATATTGCCAGGCTTTGTTTTTGTTGTTGCTAGTTTTATTTTTGTTGTGCAAATTCTTCTATTTTTCGTTCTCAGTTATCCTTTCTGATTCGCCGGCAGGAAGAGGAAACGGCAACAGGAGGAACAGCAGGCGAAGCACTTGTTGTAGTCGTCCGTTACAAGTACGGCGACGACGACGATGGCGACGACGAAGAATAGGACGTAGAAAACAGAGAAAGTCGAGAACGTCGAGGTGAAGGGGAGGCTCCGAGGACGACAATCTTCGAGCTTCCAGGAGGAAACGAAAAAGTTTCCCTCCTTCCGGCGTATTGTGTTGCGCCGTACGGTTCTACTCGCTTCCTCTGCTTTGATCTCGATCTCTCGTCTATATATCGTCTTTCTCTCCTTCCGTCGTCCTATTGTACACTCCCTGTGTTTTGGTTGAAATTAATGTTGTTGCTCTCGTTGTTTTGCCAAATATTCGATCCATCCGTTCTGCCGGAGTTTCCTATTCTTCCAGTCAATTTCATTGCTTCCGGCTGAGAGTTCAATTTATTTTCCTAGTTTCCGTTTCATTGTTCCACAGCTCTTATTGTCGCACTCTCTCCCTTGGCCCTTAGCCCTTGGCCGCCCTCGCGTACTCGATGTCTCCACCTCGATTCGTTGTTTTACCGCACTGGCCTGGCTGGTGTTATTCGGAGTTTCGGTCGAAACAAGATGGTTCTTTCATTGTGTTTTCCTTTGTAAACTTCCCACTGACAGTTGACATTTTTAGCACTCTGTCAGAGTCCAAGCACTCTCCCCTCCCAATCACTCGGTTCCTCCTTCTCCCACTCACTCTCTCTTTCGTTTCCACTTCTTGTGACAGTCGCACCCGGCCCTGACTCACACAAAAGCAGTGCTTGTTCAAATGAAACATATCGAGCACATCGGTGCCGAAGACTTGGCGGGAGTTCTGGAGTAGAGCCAGGAGTCCCGGAACACACGTTCTGGACTTTTCCACTGGCGCGAAGATGATAACTTTAAATTAAAAACAAAAGTACAGCGGAAGTGGGTCTGAAAACTTAGGGAACAAATTCGCATAGGACGGAAGGACTCAAACAACCAAACAAGAGAGTTCTGGCAAACTTGAATTATTGAAAGCTTCTCAGTAGTAGGACTCAAAAGAGAGAGAGAGAGAGAGAGAGAGAAAGTTGTGGGTAAATTTCAAACACTGGGTAAACATCGAGAGCCTGAAGTGTGGACATGGCCTAGTTCCTGACAACGCATAAATAGAAGGAGCAAGGGGAAAGACCAAAGCCAAAGAACTAAATCGACCACAACATCACTTGGGTCTTCAGCAGGTTAAGGATATGAAGCTATTTAAAGCTGCAATGAGTAGGGAAACGATATGGCGACCATGGGTAGCCTTGGATACTGATTCTCCGAAGGACTTCAGGGACATCTAATTCATTGCTTCTTGACCGACTTGAAAAGGCCGAACGATTTAATTGTGTTCTTCCCCGCACACAAAAGGAAGAGAAGATTCAAGACTCAAGTTCAAAGCATCAACAAAAAATTCATTCATATTATGAAAAAAAGGATAACGAGTACTGTTCGGAAAATGTCTGTCCATTAACATTATGAAGCGACTGGCGTGGCTACGGCACGTGGCCGACTTTTGTCACATTTCGTCCGGTCCAGTTGTGGGAATAGGACCATGTAATCCCAAGGGTTCGGTCCTGGTCAGGTGGCTCAAATGGTCAGGATTCTGAAATGGTCGGGATGCCGTAATGGAAGGATTCACTTGTGGGAGGGTCCAATTGTGGAAAGTTCCAAGCTGGTGGGATTTGACCTTGGAAGTTTCAGACTTGCTCTGTTGTGAGATGAAAGAGAACAGGGAAGAAGAAATACAGACATTAAGGTTTTGCGGGCGACCAAAGCACCCGAAGAATAAGTATTTATATAAGTATAAATATAGCATATTTTTAATATTTTTCACTTCGAAATTCGAGATTCCCTGCCTTTACTTAATCCGAACCACTGCCTACGTCTATGATATTGGTTTCAAGGCCTTTGCTCCCATCCATCAATTAGACATAAGGGAAAAATATAACAGCTCTTTCTCTCCATTCGCTGCGTTTCGTTCTCCCTGAACCATTTTAAACTCGGTACACAGCTCGAATGGCGCCGTGTCCACTTCCGTTGCCAGTTGCTCGTCCTCTTCCGAGGGTCTCAATTCTTCCTTCTACTAAAATTAGTCGTTTTGTCTCCAACAAAAACTAAGGACGTCAGCAGGCGTCCGTGGGCGGGACGAGAACAAGACGGAGGAGCTCTCGAAAGGGTTCGGTTTGGCAGGCAGGGAGGAACAACATCAATCTCCAGAAAAACGTCATTAAATTTAATTATTTGCAAAACATCTGCTGCCTCTTTTTTCCACAGCTGAATCCCTTTTTATATCGGTCAAGCATTTTTTCAACCCCAACCTCGGAGATTTTTTCTAGTACCTCGGCTACTCTAGTGAATTTACTTTTTTTTAAGCAAAAAAAAGGTCGAAGTTTGTGCTGGGCCAATGAAACGGTGCAGACAGCAACAAGGGTCAGGACATGAATTAGTGTTGTTTCTCCTTTTTTTGCTGTTTCGCCCACTGTTGCTGTCTGGTGGCAGTTTTATGGACAGCCAGTCGCCACCATAAATTGCTCTACCGGGACAATAGTGTCCTCGAACCGATCTTTAAGAGAACTTTTCCTCCCTAGCATAAAATTTAAATTTTAAATTCTCACGAAAGTATTTAAAATTCCAAGGCGGCCTCGGCGTCGTACAGAAGATCAGTTTTATTACGCTCCGGTCGTTGGCGTGGTCGCAGAAAGCAGCAACAATTTCCAGTTTCCGGTTACGAGGGGCAAAAAATGACACAGGAAAATGTCTTCCGGCCAAATGCGGCAAACGAGACTCGAGTGCAATCGTTAAAGACACATTATAAAAGTTTAATACAATTTAAAAGAGATTTATTTGCTGCTAGCATATCTTTTCGCCATTAATTTCGAATTGAAACAGTAGATAAAGGCGACTCCTTCCCTATACGTCCCTCACTCGCGAAGGTCTTGTGTGGAGGATGCGGGTGGAATCCAGGACGAGCCAACGCGGTGGTGGAGACCGTCTCTAGTGAACTGCACAAGGGGAAAGAAAGAGGGAGGGGGAGAGGGGGAAACGAAGAACCGAAGAAGCAGACAGAGTGAATCGACGGTTTAAGCGAATAAAGAGGAACCAATTGCCGAAGTGGAAAAAATAATATACTGCCGAAAGTCGTAGAAGTCGAGAGGCGAAAGGGAGGATAATTTAGGAGTTAATTTACAAGAAACACATGGCAGAGGAAAGCGAATAGATTCCGAGGCGGCTCTTTAGAAGTGGACTAACAGAAGACTGGGAAGGCTCAACTTTTTTGGTGTTTGTTTTTTCTAAAATTGATAGACTATTAATTACTTAATCCCCCTGTCAAACATCTATCACCGACAGAGACATGGTCGTGAAAAACCATTATAAAACATTATTGTAATTATAAAATGAAAACAAAGGCTTTAATTGCGACAAATTAAAATATTAAACGAAAAGATGGCCGGGCTCTTAAAAAATTTATCGTACTCTTGATAATGCCAGACAAAAAAAAAATGGTAATAAAAACAAGTCTCCTGAATCATGGCGGCTCGTAAATATTGCATGCTTTTAGGCACCTGCTATTAATTATACCTTTAATCGATACGGGTTGGGAAAATTATTCACTCACACAAACAAATATTTATACCCCCGCTCACACACACACGCATACACCAATGTGTGTGGGTACGTACACGGTCTCGTAATTAACAGAAACTCCTCTAAAAACACGTACCTCACACCCGCGAATCTATATAATTGTGTGTATAAAAAGAGGAAATATCCTGTGGAAATATCCGTGGGTGGCAGGCAGAACAGAAGGAGAGGGAAAAAACTACACGCTAACCCTACACTACACTTGGAACCCATAGCGACATAAACAATACAAGCAACAACAGTAATAATGGGACAATTTACTGTTTAATAATTAGTTTATATGATTTAGCATAAAATATCAACTACGGTACACATAAAGTAATATACATGTGTTTATCCCGAGTTGATTTTAGTGACGGTATGAGTAATTGCTTTGCTTTAAACTATTTGTTTATCGGAACATATTTCCACCGATGGTAATTGCGACTACAAAAACAATAAAAGAATATATTAATAATAATAATAATAATAATAATAGAGATAATGGCAACAACATGAGTGAAACAAAAACCCATAAAAAACAAAATAGCGATGTGTGTTTCTGCGGTTTGGAAGCACAAAAATCAACATTGCGCAGGAAGAAAAACAAACAGGGTTATTCATATTGATATTGATCTTTGAGCCTTTGATGAGTTTGTGGTCAATAGTTGAATCGAAAGGGAGTAGTTGAGGAGGACAAACTGTGGTTGCAACAAGGTGAAAAACGCACCTATGCACATGACGGGCGTATGTGCGGTATGATAATATCAAATAGAGATATGGTTAAATGAAGAGACCTTGTTGTGACACAAATGAAAATGTTATTTCTGGAACACAACAGGATCAGGCGTCCTTTTCGTGGCGACCCACAAAGACCATGACCGTGGCATGGAAAAGTGAGAATTTAATTTTGTGTCCAGACAAACATTTTATGAACTCTGCTCCTTCTACTCCTACTCTCACTAGTTCTCTTACCCCCAAACACAGCAACACAAGCAACTACAATAACAGTGCAAACTGGCGCAAAGCACAAAATCTTGAAGCAACATCTGTAAAGAGCTTCCAGAAAAAATCCATAAAACAAGAAGAAGCGAAATGCAACAACACTAACGATGGGAAAAACACCACGCGAAGGACGTCGAAAAGGGAAAGGAAAAAACTCGCGAAATATGAAAAAAGTTTGGTCCATTCGGAGGATGCATTTTTTATCTGAGGTGCAGAGGAAAATGAAAAGGGTGCGAGAAAGGAAAAAGAGCCAATGGGAATAGAGTGGAGGAAAGTAAGAGAGAGCAGGAAAGACACTATGGAGCAAAATCGTTGTAATTTAAATGTCTGCGGACCGAAAAAAACGACGTATAGCATTCTTTCGGGCCATGGGAAGGAGGCCGGCGGTTGGTTGGGCTGCCCTCGACGAGAAAGGACCACGATGAAATTACAACATTGTAATCTTTGGCCATATGAATTTCGCAACGCAAGTGGATCTAGCCGAAGAGTTACAGCCCCGAGCAGACATCGTACATCATTCGCGGTGGAGAAATATATGGACTTGGCCGCCGGTCGGAACGACCTGGCCAACCGACCGAAGGACCATCCGGAGTCGGTGCAGTTGCGCCCGAGGTCAAGCTGCAGGGCGTCGAGGACGAGGACGAGGATGAGGACGATGACCTGCAGACAGAAGGGAAGGACCCGAGTGGGCGGATTTGCTGAAGTGGTTGGTTTTTTCCTCCCGGAAATTTGTTAAATTGAGTGAACATTTCGCACTTACTGCATAATTGCATGCCGTTAATTATGACCAGGGGATAACAGGGTAACGGAATGAGATTGAACGAGGGAGATAGAGGGAGAGAGAGACGGGGTTACGGCGACCTGGAGCGAACTTCATTGAATGAAAGATCAGAGTTTAACGCTACACTTAAAGAGAGTTCCGCGCTCGGTGCCAGATACCAGGAGTTGCGGTTGGGCCTACAAAGAATCACAACAACAGTAGCATGACAGGAACAACAACAAGGGACCAACAACATTGATAACACTGTCAACAACAGGCAATTGCGATATCGAATGGTGTATAAATATTTATTACAAAGCTGCAATGGATTTGCTGTTAATTTTCGCGTGGTAGACCGCAAAAACCATTATTGCATCGTAAATAATTGAATATCGGCCAATAAAAGTATTATATATTTATGCGTGCAATGTGTAAGTGTGTAAAATTGCAACTACACACAAATACCCATGTATAGAATACAAGCATATATGTATGTTGCTATAGGTATGTTGCTGCTGGTGCAAATTACGCACACCCACTACGACGGAATATAGTAATCAGCTTGTGAGAGTGTGTTTGTAAATTATTATCATTATTATTTGTAAATTAATGCTGGGAAAATGCAAAACCCCAAGTAGAAGAGCGCTGTGCAAATAGAACGAGAGAGAGAGAGAGAGAGAGAACCAGCTGGATGGTATTGATATTTATTACAAGGACTGCGGATAAATGTACAATGCTTAGATCTAATGAATTAGTTCCCTCCATACGTTAGAGGCGATGGTAAAATATGTTCGCCACACATGTTAAATTAAAATGAATACTACTTTGAATCCATATGCAAAATATGCTAGGGAACGTGGGTGAGAGGTTTGAATATAATAAAGTAACATGATCTCTCGTGTAATACATGGCAAAATACTGTTCTTTAGAACTTTGGCTTTTACAATTGGCAATTGATTTTTCCAAAAATTTTTCTAGGTTAAAGGCAGACTTGAAATATCACTGAAAATCTCAATAAAAAATGTTATCACCCGCCACTCGATATCTAGAGAGTCGGGAGCACGAAAGCCAGGGGGCAGCGCAAGAGCGGGAGAAGCGATTTATAAAAATAAAAGTAAATAAAATTAAAAGTCGGATATTTCCCCGCAGATTTGAATGCTACGCCATTAAGTTCGCACTTTGATAATTGCGACCCACCACTAGCAGCCACCACCACCAGCCTCCAGCATCTCCTCGGGGTCTCTCCACAACCCACTACATCAGCACACAAAAGGACGGCCGAAGGACGTCTGCGCGAAAAACAAAAACAAGATCAAAAAATGAACCATGAATAAAAAACCGAAAGAAAAGCAAACAAGAAGGGAAAGAAACATAAAGAAAAAAATCAGAAAATCAACGTTTTTACCTAGCACAAGTTCGTGTGTTTCAGTGTGATTTTTGACGCCTCCAGAAAGTCATTTGCCACAGATTTTTATTCTCTCTGCCTCTGTCTGTCTCACTCTCTCTTAGATTCACTCGCCACCCCCTTTCTCCAAGTTCGTCGTTTTTCACTTTTCGTCCTCCGACGCAGTGGTTTTCGGGGTGGGGTGGATGAAACCAAAACAACGGTAGGGAAACCGACAGCTGTTGTCTGACGCCTGGGGGAAGGCCCGAGGGGGGTGGTGGGAAAAGTACTGCGAGCGGGGGAGAATGATTTGCTCGAAATTCCACCCGAAGGACAGGATTTTGTTTTCCCTCACATTTTTTAATGTGTCCCTAAATGAGGCGGCGACACGCCGAGCGGACGGTGTGACATCGGGCGAAGGAGAGAAATGCAAAAGCTTTGGGCCACGACAGCGACAGGGCTTTAATGAAGATTTATTTTTCGACGACTACAGATTTAACTTGCGAATGTCCTTGTGGTCGTTGTGGGCGACACCACCTCAGGTGGAACCTTTTCATTTTCTTCCTACACCTCAGAGAGCACATTAAAGCAAAATATCTTGAACGAATCGAACTTTGAGTTGAAATTCGGGTTAGCGAGAAATTGATTTCACAATGTTTTCACCCAATTCGGTCGGTCTTCAGACATGGACTGCTAACGGTGCCCCACCCAGGGGACCGCGACAACCGCGTGCTGTCGCCACCAACGCAGTTTCGGCGGAGACGAGGAAAAACCTTCGCAAACAGCGAGTATTGGGGAAAACAAGAAAATCAATCAATTATTTTCGAATGCTCAATTTTTCACCCAGCCCCACGTAAGCGGGAGACAAAGAGATTGAGACAGTGGTGGAGACGAGACGTGTGTGGTTGGAGACTTTGAAAAATTCGACATTTCAATTTGAATACCAGATAACCACGACCATCGACCATCGACCACCAGCCAATCGCCGGCCCCAGTCGCATGCAACGCCAATCTCCATGGGTGGTAATTAGGAAATTAATGAAGCCTGAGAGGGTTCCAGCAACCGAGCATTAAATGTGAAAAATCGAATTACAAATCCATGCATTTTTCACATTTGCAACACCGTCGCGACGGCTGCACTCGGCCAACTCGGCAGTAGCAATCGTTCCTGGGGATCTGTGGCCGCTGTTGGTGCTCCTGCAGCACGGCAGCATGCGTAGGTTTCGGTCGGCAACAGCTCGCGGGACTCGGGCCACAACAACAAACGCTGGGGAACAACGACAGCAAGTGGTTTAGTGGCATGAGCGATTGCTCTCGATTGTTCACTGACACGCACCGCCGTCGCTGCCAGTTGGACACGAGACTGCACTGAGAGAAAAGGTAGTGCTGGGCGATAGAAACGAGAAACTCAGCAGGTGAAGGCACTTCGCCAGCAACGAATTAACGATGGCGGGATATGGGAACGATCGCATCCCGAAACGGATCAATAGACCAGTCGAACACCAGTAGAGGTCGGGCAGTTCCTGTTGACAGGCAATAAACCTCTTCCATTAAATAGTACTTATGCCGGCGCACATAAAATGGTAGTAAAACTGTGGTGGGATTGACGGCGAGTCTTCGTCGGAGTTGAAAGTCGTTAATCCGCGAAGCTTATCGTTCGGCAAGCGTGCAGGGTGATTTGTTTGAAGACCTCGTCGAATGGATTTCATCATCGGAGCGTTAACTTTACGCCTCTCCCATTTCCCCTGGCCCCGTTACAGTTCGGGCCAGTTCGGAGTGATCGCCGGCTTGTGGCGATCATTGCAAACAACTCTTCACACGGAATGCAATTTGACAACCTGACACTATCTTGATTTTCCGTTCAGCTCATCGCGGGACGCAGAAATCGACTTCTCTTATTATCGGCGACACTAACACAAATATGCAAATTACCAACGAAAGGAGTTGTGAAAAGTGGAGTAACAATATTGAACCAGTTTAATTACTCCGCGAAACGATGCTTTCACATGTCTGTCTGCCTGTCTGTCTGTCTGTGTGCAGTGAGGAAATCTTGCACCCAGTGTTTGTCTCGCTAGGAGATAAGAATTCGTTATGCACGAACAAGTGGACACATTTCCATAGATTTTTATCACCTGCCTCTGCGCTCGCAATCTCTCGTTGGTTCGCCAAATCTACCTCAGGGTGTTCCAATCCATTTACAATACATGGCATTGCACTCGAACTCCGCACGTCTCTTCGGGGTATTTGTTCTGCCAGCGTGTGTTCGTGTAGTTGGGTTTAAATTAGTGTGCTCGCATTTGAAAAGACGTAATAAAATTCAAACGCAAATTATCTACATTTTCCACTCAGGTTGATTGTTTATTTTTATTGAAAAAGACTGCATTCAAATTGAATTTCCAATTAAATAGGAATGAGTGCAAACATACTAAATGTAAGGTTTAATAACTTTTAAGTATCAAGGGTGGTAGATTTGTGTTTTAGGGGAATATATTCCATTAATTTTTTTAGTTATGCAGTTAATTTAGCAACGTTCGTGAGAAGGATAAGCTCAAGGGAATGCTGAAACTACAAATAACGAAAAGTGCGTTTTGTTTCCATAGCATCACAGATCTGTCACATATTTAACACTCTAATTATACTATTTTAAGAAGCAAACTTTTCATGGCACTTTTCGAGGACTTCCGAGAATTTTCAAATAAATCCATGCAGGATTCCGGCGCTGAGGAGCCTTGCATTTGCCGTCAGACGAGCAGCAGCTGGGTGAGGAGCAGCAGGTTGCAAAGCAGCAGGACGAGGGGCAGCAGAAGGAGCAGCATACAAATGTCATGCGGTGACAGCGATATTATTTATTTCAACGAGCAACAAAGGCACTACGGGCGAGTGGAAGTGAAGTGGAAATGGAATAGAATGGAAGGGCGCTGTGCGGAGAGGGGTGGCGGACGGAGGGCGATGGTGGAAGGAAGCAATGCAATAAATGATGATTGTCGCTTGCACGCTTTTTAAGCTTGTTAAGCTGACTTTGACAAATGCTCGAGAGCGCAAATCCTTGCGAACAAACAGCTTTTCGCACCCAGCCACAAAGAGGACCAAGTGGAGCTATGAGAGGCCCAGAGGAGGCGAGAGAGAGAGCGAGAGAGAGCGAGAGAGAGCGAGAGAGAGAGGGAAGTGAGAGGAATGGGAATCGAATGCAACAAAGGAATTGAGTGCAGCGACAGAAGGACGACGGGACAGGGGAGGACAGGCAGGCTGTCAAGCAGTCATTTCGTCACTTCGATCGTCGATGCATCTCGCATTCCCGCCATAAATGCGGCGATGGAGCAAACTTAAACACAAAGACAAAGACCGCCAACAAAAGAAGAGAGAGAATGAGAATCAGAGACTCGCAGAGGGTTCGGAAGTGCGGCGAACAAAAGTGGCAAACAAAGGACTCGGTGACACGGCTCTGTCTAGGGGTGTTCGTGTGATCGACCAGCGACCGCTGGAGGCACGGGGAGGCCAAGAGAATCATCCAGTTCATATTGTAGAGCTTAGGGAGAGCAAAATCGGCATTCCCGAAGAATTAGAAGAACTGTAGGTTCGGGTCCAAAGGACAATGGATTCAGTGGATTTCAATTTTAAGCCTTATGACAACTGCCATGAAGTTGCTCCAAAGAATTAAAAGAAAGAAGATTGAGGAGGCTTCCCCGATTCGTGAATGGAAAATTTCTCCGTAAAATTTTAATATCCATTAAATGCTTGTGCTACAAGTCGTTTTTGAAGGTTCCATTAGAGTTTTCAACAACAATCAATTATTTACACAATGTCCCTGGAGAAACTTGCACTCGGCTGCGACAGGCGGACGGGCAGGCAATCACATGGCAACACACATACACATAGATAAGATACCCGCCCACTGACACATCCGCCTTCTCACCCAGTCGCTCACGCTTCAGAGAATGAAGAACCTACCGAATTTCCCCACAAAACTCTCACACCCACCCCTGGTTTCATCTCTTTCTAAAGGCTTTATCGCCCCTCCTCTATATCTCCATCTTCCTCTCTACTCTCAGTCACTCTGTGTGCTCCCTTGTTCGCTCATGCAATTTTGAACTCATTTTAAGCGAAGCTAAGTGAAAATTTCTCTGTGTTTAATTGCGTTTTAAGGGTCTTGTCTTGAAAGAGGGCAACAGAAAGAGAGCAGGGGATCTATGGAGTGAAAGGGGGAAAACTTTGGCAAGAAACTTGCACTTTTCGCTGGAGGGAAAGGACGAAGCTGCACAGGATAACATGTGTGCCAGAGTGAATGAGTGTGTGTGTGAGTGTGTGTTAAGAGAAGGGAATATCCGAGTGAATTCGGGTGGAGAGAGGGAGCCAAATGACAGCGGAAACCACACAAACAACCAACAATGACAAAGTAACTCGTCGGTGTGGTCGTCGGCATGCAGGGGACCGAGGAAGCTGCGGGTTTGCGTCTTAACTTAATTTCAAAGTTAAGCTCAGAACCGCATCATCCGCGCTCCCCTATTGACTAATGCAGAGAGAAAATGAAGTGATTTTTCTTAATGCGGCGTTTTTGCTGCTCGCTGCTTCTCCCAGCATCCTGGGACAAAAATCCCTCCCTCATTCTTTCCGTTCTTAAAAGCATGTCGAAGCTTCCTTTGTAGAGTTTAACTACGGGCTTTCGAACATTCACCGGGAGAGAGGGTGAGAAGGGTGGATGCGTGTTGCGTGAAGTTCAAAAAACTGCAGGCCACTTATTTTCAAGCCTTTTGCGCAGCTACAACCAACAAGCGATGGAGACGACAACTGCAAGGACGATCAATTCACTGCTGTTCATTACAAACTCGACAACAATTTATTTCATTAGTTCTGCCACAAGAATTTCCGACAACTGTCGCCATACTTCAGTCGCCATCATCCTCGTGCTCACCTATTTAAGAACCTTCCGCCGTCGCCAGTCCACCTGCAGCGACCGCTCAGACCCTTTGGCTGCCCTGCTCCCACCTTTCGAACCCCCTCTGCGGATGGCTTTGTGAAGTTAAGAAATTACTGAAGTTCACTTTGGTCCGCAGTTTTCATGAACCAGCTTTGCTACGATTTCGAATAATTCCAGCATTCCCTCTCTCCCTCACTCGCTGTCGCGTAATGGCTATCCTTCCTTATCGCTCTTACACTGGTTAACTTCGTTATTGTCCGCTGATTTCCAACTCTTACTTCCTATTTTAACTTTCTCCTTCTTCTGAGTAGAAAACTCGCCTTTTTTAAATTTATTTTTTGTGATTCTCCTCCTCTTATTTCTTCTCTATTTATTCCTTTCCTTTTTTCCAATCGTTCCATACATTTTTTAATGAGTTGTTCTGGTTAATGTTGTCGACTTTACCTGCTGAAACTTTGTCAGAGGGCGGAAGGGGATGAAAGGGTGACGGGCAAGGTTGACTTTGGGCAGTATCGAAATAACGCAGAGAAGGACCCGAGCGTAAGAAATCAAAGTAAACTATTCATTAGTGATTTTTGATATAAATTGGAAACCTCGACTCCCGACAACAACGACTACGATAGAGGACAACGCCAGCAGATGAAGAGAACTTCGACCCATGTTGAAGTTTATAATTAAAGGCCCGCAAGGACAGCGAAAGGGCTAATTTAGCAAACTAGTTGAGAATTCTCGAAGGACTCTAATTAGAAATTAATTTCTACCTTCGAAATCAGAGCAGCAGTATCAGTAGGGGCGAGGAAAGGAGCAACAACAGGGCGAAGGAGTGGGTGAAGAAGCAGAAACTTCAAAGGAACTGAACAAAAATGCATGGCAAATAAGAGGATTTTCTTGTCCGAGTCTGAGAAAGAGAGTTAAAAACAAGAAGAGGGCGACACGAATGATCAATTACAATCGTTTCATTCTGTTTGAAAGAAGACATTATTAAATCGATCTCAAATGGTTGTGAAACGGATTCCGACGTCAGAGTGATGACGTAAGATATTTAATTTAATGAGAATTCGATATTCCATAGGGATATTTTAAGGTAACGTGAAATTTCGTCACGAACACATACGAGTTTCTTGCAATGTCGTCTTGATGAGTGAATGAAATGAAACATCTAATGTTGGAGTCCATTAGGCAATAAGCTTTTATATTAACATAAATACTTTCCGAACTACGAAACAATTTATGACAAATAAAACATTAAGTCTTCAGGGAAACAGCTTCAATTAAAATCCTTCCAAGAACCCGACGCATCATCTAATCTCATTTGGAGGTAAATGCATGCTAATAAGTCATTTCAGACGGATTTCCGAGAAGTTCGCAAGGCCTCCGGTTTTCTTATGTTTTTTATTAATATTTTGTTTGTTCTCTTCATGGGACCCTCAGGAAATTCACGAACGTCTGGCAAAATGCAATATGGTTGAAGTGGCGCAAAGAACGGGCACACATTCATCAATCAGTCAATCAATATGCGAACGACGTTCACCCCGAAAGCAACAAATTTCACAGCGAAACGGAGATGAAAACCCCAATTTCAGCGTCTTCTTTAATGCTTTCGATTGGCGGTGGCCGAGTAGATGTTGTTGCTGCTGTTGTTGTTGCTGCTGTAGTTGTTGTGGTGCATGGGGCTCCACAGTAAATTCAGAGCTTAACACGAACACCATCTCCACTTGAAGATAATTGATACCTTTTGTCAGATAAAATCAAACAAAGCCCTTCACATAATAATAAAAGGTTTCAATAACAAACGATGCTGTTGGGTTTCCTCCATCGCTCTCTCTCTCTCTCTGTCTCCCGCTCGGTTTTCTTATTCCATTGGCCTTCGCCATTTCGGAGGTATTTAAGTTAAAGATCTGAAAAGTGACGCCCTGCAGCCACTTGGTTCCAGTGCGACGGCGCTGGGCGCTGAGTCGACTTCAATGAATCGATCCACGGAGAGTAATTCGAAAATGAATTTTCGACGGTTCGGCCTCGGACCCGGGGGAGGAGCAGGGCTAGTGGAGGTGGGAGAAGAAGCGCCGGGAAAAGGAAAGTGAGAATAATTACATTTTGCGTGGCAATAAATCAAATGGAGCAAACGTCAGCAGAAAGGTGGAGATCGAGGTCGATGCGGTGCTGGCGGTGGTGATGACGGTGGGGCGGGCGGTCGAGCGAAGGAGGCAACGAAAGAAATCGAGGTCAAAGGATGCGAAAAGAAAGAGACAAGAAGAAGTAAAGACAAACAAAGTGATTGCCTTGAAAAAGGTGGTCTATGAAACCGAACCGAAATCCATTTCCGCTCGGTGGGCTGCGAGGTGGCTCGAGACGACTGAGGGGAGAATCAATAATATCGAGTGATAAGCTCATCATATTTTCAAAACATTGCCAGAAATCCTCCGAACAAAAGACTCCAAGACAGAGACAAGACGTAAGAGCCTACAGAATAGGGAATCAAAGAGCGATTGCACACAATCGATTGAATAAATTAAGAGCGAGCTAATACAGTATAAAAATGGATGGCGTAGTCGGTTAATTAAATCACGATGGGAACAAGTTCCGCGAGACGTCTAGAAGGCTACTGACTACAGACCTATAATCAGGCGACATGTAAAACTGTCAATCGGAACGTAACTCATATTTAAAGTCCGTCGACCCATTGAATCAGCGGGGCTGAGGCTCCGATGCTCCGTCTGTTCGAAATACATGTTTTTACATCTCAATCAACGAACGCCTTGGGAGTCGAATTTCAAGACTCGTGTGCGGTTCTCGAGCGGAACAGAGACGGATGATAGGCCCAGCATCGTAGTGGCATCGACGGAAGATTAAGTTGACGATAATCCTAATTAAGCCATAAATGTTTAGCATGGCAAACCATGAGCAGAATTTATTGCCGCATGTCGGAGAAACGACAGAGAGAGAAAAATAGAATACAACGAAAAGATAGAGACAACAACCAGGTTTAATTGTCAACCAAATTAGGGACGCGAGGTAAACAAAACCACATTAGCCGTTACGAGTTGCTTGGCATGAATGTGGGCTCGTTGATTTGAACTTCGATGTCAGCCATCAATTGGACGATGAAGGTAATGACGCATGAGGGCGATGGATCCCAATGATCCGGTGGAATGTCCATAGTTCGGACTGCAAACACGTCTACTATTTATCGCTAGTACTAGTCTTTCAAATGCCAATCATGAAAGAAGATCTGATGGAGCCCAAAGTCTTCTGCCACTATGACTTCGAATGACTTCCTTTTCCTCGCTGATTGAATTGAAAGATGCGCACTTCGTTAACTAAAACATGTTCCTCTCGCTTTCCATCTATCTCCTTCAATACTACTTTACGGGAAAGAGAGAACTTATTGAAAAATTCAATAGATCTCAATACGAAGCGAACGGGTATGCAATGAAGTCAGAAGAATTGTGTGAAACGCAATCGAATAACATAAAAATCCGTTAGATTCCCACAGACTCAAATCCAACTCAAGTGAAAATATTTTCATATTTCCAACTCTTCTTTCACTAATTTTAATTTTCAATTCTATTTTATTTGCCCCTTTTATATTCATAATATTACACGCTTGATTTGTGCGCAATTTCAATTACCTTTTTCCAATAATCCATCCTGCAAAGGCATTTCCGCTTCCCTTGTGCTTCCGAAGGATATTTTCGCTCCTTCCGATCGGGATTATTATTGAAATGAATACGAAAGCTTTCGACTTCTCAATAAGCATTTCCCATCTCTTCGTCACTCCGTTTCCTCGACCTTAGTTGCCCTGACTATATAATGGAGTAATTTTATTGCTTTCAAGTATTCCGATAGTAGAATCACGTTTTGATTCACAAAGAAGGAAGCAGAAAAACGCACGGGAGAGGCGGGAGGATCGGTCAGGGCCATGAAGAGATACGCTTATCCAACGGCTACAACAAGCACTTCACTTGGGTTGGACTACGAGGAGGAAAGAGCGGAATCGAATTGAGAGAAGACGACAAAAATGATACTAGATACGCATTTCAATTGTAGATTGAAAATTTCTATTGAATAAATATTGAAAAATCGCACGTTTCTCATAAAAAGGTGACAAAAAGGCACAAAAAGATGTCGACGGCAGAGAAGAAAAGAGAGAGGATTTTACCCCGGAAACTTCGAGAAGAACTCGGTAATCCATGATTCATAAAGAAGCGATATTTTTTGCTTGGGTTTGTTTTCGCGTATACAAACTTTAATTAAATCCGGCTTTGAGCACGATATCATGAACTGTGGAACCAGTGAGATCATACATGTGTGTTAGAATGGAAAGGACCAGCTTCAAAAGAGTTATTCTTTTAATTTTCCGTTCACTCATGCACACATGACTGAATTTATGGCCAATAATGCATTCTATTGACAGTTCACTTCTGCAGAATTTCACGTTTGATTATACTGCAGTAAATATTTAACATTCATTCCATGAAAAATTCACTTCTAATATTTTATTAATATTTATGGACCTAGGCTTGGGTAAATATTGTATTCGATTTCATTTAATTTTAAACTAACATTCATTTCAAAACCCCCTCCTCCTCGCGCCTAACATTTTCCATTGTTCGGCCGTCGTTGGCGGTCGTTGATGGCGGCCATGGAGTTGGATATCAACAACATTTTATGGCGAACATAACTAATTCAGTTGGCTGGTTTGACCAATTGCCTAGAACAGGTTAATAAATAAACAGCTTCGTGGAGTATTTGTAGACAAATCAAGTTTATTCCTCGCAATACATTTAAAGATGTGCGGAATTTAAATTCCAGAGGATTTTCGAGATGACATGAGTGAGGCTGATCGTAAAATGAATCCGAAGTTAAAGATTACATTGAATTTTGACAATAATTTCGTTTTAGAATGTACGTAATTTCTACCTGAGAGGATTTTGGAGCTGATAAGAGTGAGAGTGTATCGTAAAATGAAACCGCAGTTCGAAATATTTTTGAATTTGCCCATACTTTCAATTCGTATCATTACGAAAATGAACTAAACTATGTAATAAACCTAAAATGTATTCCATTACTCTTTTAGCATTTTGATATCGTGCAGTAAATTACCGTCAATGTTTCGTTAATATTTCGTTTACATTACGCCTTATCTAAGTTTTGCTACATTTATTTATTTGTATTTTTATTTCCAATAGCTAATGGATGAGCATGTTGAACTTATCGTATGATTTTTTGCATCCTGGCATTATTCCGCTGTCAAATTTGAATTATTTTTAATTTTTGTTCCGGTTGTCCATTGCTGTTTTGAGGACAATAACAACTGCGACAACAATGTTCACGATAAATCATAATCGCCTGCCTTTATTTAACAAACAACGACAAGTGAACAAAAGCATTAAAAATTGCTAACGAATGAGAACAGCAAGCAAAAAATTAAGAAGGCCCACGCAATAAAAACCAAAGTGGAGCAAAGACAAAGAAGAAGTAAATAAAAACAGGACGGAACCACAACAATAACAATATTGCCTCTGGTGCAGCACCCCCTGTGGGCAGGATTAACACGATGGTCCTTGGAAAAATATATACACCCAGTAAAAAAGCGAAATCAGAATTAAAATGAAGACCGGCGGACTCCCGTCGTTTGTTCGTGTGAAGAATTGAAGGCATGACAGTTGGAAGCTCGAGATTAAACCGAAAACAAACACCGTCCGCGACCACCTCTGTCCAACTCTCCGTCGCTACCACGGATGGATGGTGGGCATGAGCGGCAACATTCTTGTGCAATTGGAATTTAATATTTTGTTTCGATTCAAACCTTCCCGGTTTGATTTCGTCTGCATTTCATGAATAATTTCAAACACGTGGGGGATTGGAATATTGTCGATCGGCGTATGGAGTCAGAGGGCATCTGACGTAGCCTTCAGATCTCACTCACCTGGTCGGTCCAGCTCGTTGATCAGCTCGTCCGGCTCCAGATACGCCCCGGCGACCAGGAGCGGCGTCCCGCCACCGCGGCCACGCCCTCGCCCGCCCTCGTCGCCACCCCGGCCGCCGTTGGTAAATAATATTAAACACGTCCCGAACAGCCACCAGAGATACAGCGTCGTCAGGCTGCGACCGAAGGCGCCGCGTATCGCGCAGCTCTGCGCGTGTAGGTGAGCTCGACTGCGAGTGTGTCGGTGCCTGGGGCTCTGTTGTCGGTGTGCTAGGATATGCGTGCTGGGGCCGGAGGGCGGGTCAGAGTGTGAGTGAGGGCGCGGGATCGGGATCGGGCTCGGGCAAGGGCGTGGCTGCTGCCGTGGCTGATGTCGCTCACGCCGACACGTCGCTGCGGAAGCCGATACCATTGCCGCAGGTCGGGATTTTAATTTGATCATTGTTTGTTGTTTTGCGTGGATATTTCCCTTGTTATCGTTAGTCTATTGTTTTTTCGGTGCACTTTTTTGTATTTATTTTTCTCTGTTCTCTTCGGCAAGGCTTGTTGAATATTACAGTTTGTATTGATCTGTTCTTGCTACACTCATACCAGCTTTATTTTATTGATGAATTGGTTCGAGTATTGTTGGTACTGTTGTTGCCCCTTGTGTCATTGGTGCTCATTGTTGTTGGGTTGCTGTAACGCGCATCCGCCGCCATGTTTGCCGTTCGTTTTGCGGTTGCGATTGTTGTTGTGCTTGTTTTCATTCACTTCCTGTATTTATTTTGCATTAATTTTTTTCCACTTTACTTTTCACTGTTTTACAATCGATTTTTGTTACTTTTTCGTTTTTGCTGGCTTCAACGCGAGTTTGTTTGTCCAGTTTCTGCATATTTTTCAACGAACTTCACCGGATTCAACTCCTCTTTCACTCGCCTTCCGCTAAGAATCCTCCAAATTTACGTCTTCTATAACGGCGTAGTTGCCGTTCTACTGACTGCCCTGGTTGCAAAACGGAGAGCCTGTAATCGAAAAGAAAGACATGAGTTAGTAAAAAGTCAACTGGAGATGCCAATCGATAGTGGGAAAGGATTCCATCGACAGTAACTTCATTTAATGGAGCTCCCATAAAGACTCGTCGTTGGTGAGGGAGCAGCAGGGCGAGAATGCGGAGACAAGTGATTCGATGTAAATAAATTTGAAGCGAGGAACAAATCGATGACAATAATTTCATTTCGTTTTAATTAAACAATCCTTTACCAATTAATACAAATTAATTGACTTCGTGTTTTCATAGGCTGTTGACAACTACAAACACAACTGTGCATCAGCACACACATAGGCACACAAATGCCAGCGAATATCGCAATGGATCTGCACAAAAATACATTTCAATAAAATGGTCACTCGCTCACACTGATTTTTATTTGCTTTGTTTCCGAGTAACGATCGCGAAAAGGGGAAAGAAGAGAGAAAGATACGGGGCGTCACAAAAACAATCAATACCCAAATAAATAAATCAAATTAACAAAGGCCAACATTCAATGAAAATACAGACACACTTTCAGTCACACATACCGACAGGCCTGCCCGTTGGACGGACGGACAGAAGAAGCAAAGAAGCAAAGGAACATCATTAAAACATCAATTATTGACACAGGCAGAACGATGAGGTGGAGGAACATAACTATAGACAGACATACTGACAGACAAAATGTGCGGCCGGCGGACTTTGTCATTAACCGCCTTTGTGATGGCAAAAAATAAAGAAGTAGGCTGAAAATGTCGACTTAATATAGGGATTCGAATGTCCTTTAATCGCTCAATGGATTATAATTAATACATGTTTCCTACACAAACACACACCACCGAGTCCATCACACACAGGCACTCACAGACAGACAAAGGACAGACAGGGATATGGACTGAACCAATTACATGCTCCCGGTGAAAAGTCCATTGAATTTATTTGACTTTCGACCTTTGAAGACATTGTCGTCGCAAAGAATAACAGAACACCAAAGTGTCAGAGGGAAGGGAGCGGAATAGAGAGAAAGAGAGAGAGAGAGCAAATGAGAATAGGGCAAATATGGCACTGATTATATGGCATTAAAGTACGAACATATGCGCCGATCCATAATCAATAACCTATCATTATCCTAGCCGTTAACCACGTGGTACCTACTCCAACTATTGCACAAACGCTCATACACACGCACGCACGTACTAACACACACATGCCCGCACAAGCGACCCTTCTGTCCGAGTCTCGATTCTTAATGGACGCCATTTGAAAGGATAACAAATGATGCGAGTATCAAAAGAGAAATAAAGGGAATCGAGGCTGGAGAAAAGCGTGTCCAGTGTTGTTTCTGCTCGGCGTTGTTAACGTTGTTTTGTTTTTTTTTTTGTGTTTGAAATGTCAATCAAACGCTCGGAAAACTGGATTCCAAAAGTCAGAACACGGAACGGCAAGGCAGGGGAAAAAATAGGAGAAAATCAAGCGAGGGTATGCGTATGCGGCGAAATTTCATAGAAAATAATGGTGGAAAACAGACGTCCATGATGATTGGAGGGGTTCGAACGGTCAAGAGGAAGGCAGTAAGAGGCATATGAGTAAAGATAAATGTAAGGAACGACCTGGTGGGGATGTGGGAAAGTAGGGCGAGAAGTTTCGTGCGTGTGCGGATAACGTCAGAACGAGGAAATGACATTCGCTTTGTTGCTATGAGGCCGGGACATTCTTATTAATGGTTGTGTGGAAGGATTGTGAAAAACAAAAAATCCAAATACCCCAAAAAAAACTGCTTTCGTTCTTTAAGGTACTTTTCGAAGCCAGTCAATTGATAGTTTAATTCTTGAGGCCCGTCCACCAGTTGACTTATCCATTATTTATAATTTCCCTTATTACCTCAGGCACTCATGTGGCATCGACTTCGCTCTGCCGTCCTGCCGCGGGGAGGACTCCCTAATGAGGCCTTAAGTTGCTTCCGGCAAACATTCGAAATAATTTCCGCTTGGCAAAAACACATGTCCGATCTCGCGGCGCCAATTCGGATGCCAACAACATGGGCGCCATCGCCGGTCTCGTTTTCGCTCTCGCCTCCGGACCCAGAAGCTCCACCCACACCAACCACAACAATGAGGTATGAATCATCATTACCATCAATACCACTGTTACAACAACAACAAAAGTATTAAGCGGTTTTGTAATCAACCGAATTTTGTATTCCGAACGTGTTCCCAAGGCTAGGAGAGATTTCCTCCCTCGACCTTTTGCTCCTTTCGCTCGCCTTGCTCTGACATAAGTTTAGCTTTCTTCTTCTTCCCATCCTACTTAGTCTTCTTCTTCTTATGCTTATTATTATTATTATTTCTGATGTATTGGTTGTTGTTGCCTTACTTGTAGATGTCGTCGTCATAGTCGGTGTGGTTTTTGTTTTCCTGATAGCTATTTGTGGTGTTGTTTTACATAGATTTACTATGTCTGTGGCTACTAGTTGCGGAAGTGGTAATGTGTGTGTGTATGTGTTGTTGGTGGCCTTGTTTCGGGCGACGGAAGGATACGACGTATTGGAAAACTCTTGAAATCCAGTCGGAGAATAGGTCAGCTTGGAACAATGGGAAATATGCACAGAACTATGAATCGGACAAGCGACATCTGTAAGAGTGTGTTTGTGTGTGTGGAAGACAGATGGGAAGACACACATACATTGGAGACGAAACTAGTACAAAGACAAAACGGGTTCGAAAAGCCCCTCAAAGAAGCAAAATTTGAGGGGAGTGATACAACAAAATCTTATTAAAATTTACGTATTTACAATATGATGTCTGAAAGAAAGGATCACAAACCATTAGCATTGATTTGAAAATAAAGAAATATCAAAAAAATTGCAATCACCAGCGACACGAAAGGAAATCACATCACATGAACCCCCGTGTTTTTCTGTCGCTCGTATTTCCGTTGTATTTTCCTTCCTATGGTATTATTATTTCCTTTTCGTTTCGGTCGACGAATCCGAACTTTAAGGCTGCGACACATTTCCATCCTGTTGCTTGTGCATGTGGGCGGAGCTCTTCCTGTTGCAGTGGGGGAATTTCTTTACCTTCTTTGTTCCGCTCGACATTTTTTGTTCTTCTCTGCTTCTCTTCCCTTCAGTTGCTGTGGCTTCAATTCTCTGCCTACATATTTCTTCTCCATCGATGTGAAGAGGAGGTTGTAGTTCTTGTTGTTGTTTTCTCCTCACTGACTTCCTCCCCACGAGGCATAAGAAGACACACACACACACACAGACACACAGTACAAGCAGCAAAACATGTCAACCGGAAGTTTATAGACGTGTGCGACTTCATACATTTATTACCTACCCGAACACACAAGCTTACATATGATTGCACGGACATTCCCACGTGATACGTGCTCCCACACAAGCAAACAAGCAGCACAGACAGGACGCTGCCTGTGAACCCACACAAACGCACATGTATTATTGTTCGGATGTGATAAGAGTATGAAATAGTTTTCACCCATTTCACACACACATACGCATTGGACTTTGTAGATGAGCTGAGCTGAAACAAAGCAACAAGAATAATCAGTTGGAAATTCTGGAAAATCTTGCGTTGGAGTCGAGTGGTAACCGAAGCTTGTCAAGTTGAACTTTAATTAAAAAGACTGACTTGCTTGGCCCCGAAGTCCTTCACAGGCTCATTCTTTCCATCTCATTCACTCTCACTTACTCTGACTGGCTTAATCTCTCGCTCAGTCGCTCGCTTCAAGTTCTTCCCATTCTCTCGCTACTCATCCCTACCACTGTCTGACTTCCATCGTCCTTCTCCCACATGGTAGGCAGTGTGTGTGTGCGGTATGTTTGTGTGAATTGCTGCAGTGGTAGTGGTAGACATGTGAGGGCTTTGGTCTATTACTTGGATAAATTATGTTTTGATGAATTCCTTATATTCTGCCATTTCGCTTGTTACTTGCTTTCAGCTCGTAGTCGGGCCTATCTTGGGTTGTTGTTGCTATTGTACGCCTTTCATATTCGGATTTTACTGAAATGTCGCAGTTGTTGTGCCTGCTGTTATTGCTGCTGCTGTTCTAGCTGATGAACTCTAATTCCACGCATAACTCGTGTTCTTTGCCGGACGTCTGTTTGCATGTCTGGCCGTCGGTCTGCTCGCCTTTTCCTCTCACTTTCTCAGTGCATCTCGGGTAATTTCATACGTTTTCTACACTTGTTTGTGGTATGTTTTCGTGTTTTGTTTTCTTGATGGATGATGGTATTGTTGTTAGGACTTGTTTATACGCCATCTATTTGTTGCCATAAATTCTGACCAGAATATTAATAATTTATAAACCCCACGACCTTTTCCCCTCTCTCACATACATTAATGTACGCCTTCTCATGATGATTTGTATCGTTTGTCTCCCGTTCTATTATATACAAGAGAGAGAGAGGGAAAAGTCGTACACTTCAACCCGAGTTTCGTGTGTAAATACTTTCCGGAATTGGCCACATTTTGAAAATGAATTCACTTCTGAAATGGAAAACTAATCAAAGGTCTCCGTCTCTGTCCGCTCACATAGATCTGTCTCTGATGTCATTAATCACAAGCGTGGCAAGCAAGGGGACGGGCGTTGTTAATACAATTACCATAATAATTCGTGAAAAACACAGTACAATGCAAGTTGTTTACATATCAAATTGCTCACTTAATTGAATGACAAATAAATTATTGACCAAATCGCAATTCGACCGAAAACAAAACGACTCTTCGGCCCATTCGAGTGGTCTCCGAACGACGATAGAAATCGATAATCGTTCACTCTCCCTCTTTCTTTCTAGCTTTGAAGGCTGCACCTCTACAGCAATCGACTCAATCTCAAGTCTCTACGATTAATTGATTGCCTGTTGCAATTGCTGGCGATGAACGATAACTATTAATGCATTTATAGCCGATAACGCCCAGTCGATGCGATGAATTTGTCACCGACAACGTGACAGTCGGTCAGTATGCCTTCGTCTTCAGTGGCTCCACCCGTGTCTGGTCCATAGTAATTGGCCTTAAATCCACCACTCAATTTAATACCCATTTCGACCTATTTCTCCACCGCGCCACAGTAGTCCATCGCCTTTTCTATCGGTCACACTCTCTGGAAAGAGTGGGGAGTTCGTTTGGTTCCGGCTTCATCATTGTAGCAATGGCCAAAACGCGTTCCGTCGTATCGCATCGGTGTCGGTTCCACAACAACAACAACAACAACGACAACGACAACCACTACTACTGGTCGGTAGTTGTCGGTGTCGCAATAGAAGCTGTCGGCATTTCTGATTTTCACGGAGCTTATCTACGATCGGTAAAGCACTTAGCTGATGGTATGCGTGCGTTCGGGTGCAGGGGAAGGTGGTCGAGGTGTCGGCCATGAGGTGGGGAGAAAATCGAAAAGTCATTGGTTTGTCGGACGATCGGCCGCGGCCGAGGCTGGGATTCTCGGAAACCGGTCAGAGCATGCGATGATAAATGCAGGGGCCCGACAGCTGTCAAACCGTCGCCAACAAAGTGTGGAGCTTAGGAGACTATTGGAGATGACCCCGCGGACTGGGGAGAAGATGGCGAGAGAATTCTGAGGCTAAAGCTAAAACTGATGGTGTTAGCTTTATGACTGTAATGATTATGAACTTCTTATGAATATGATGATGATAAGGGAATCTATGTGAGGTCATAATAGAGGATTTGGTGGAGGATAATGTAAAGAAGAGGAGAGCTGGATATATTTGAATAGACTTTGAAGGATCTCATGATATATGTTAAGATTTTTCTAAAGACGGTTTTTATTCTTAAGAATATTTCTCATTCTTGACTATTTTTGTTTTCAACAAGCAGCAATAAAAAATGTTCTTTATTTTATGAAAATTATACTTTTTTTCATTAAAAATTTTACTTTTTTTATACATGTTTCAATATATATTGAAAATATTCTATAGAAAGAATATATTATAGCCGCAAGGCTTTTGAAATGTTCTACGGGAGACAGGCAGAAAACCACGGCAACGACAAAGTATTCATCAGCAACAACAATAGTAAAGAACATGTGCAATAATTGAGGCAACAACAATTATACACCTATACATACACATGTAGCTGCCAGACAACATTGGCGCATCGTGTTGTCTGTGTTTTTGCGCCCGAAACACTGCAACGATATATATTGTGTTGTGCTGTTTGTTGTTTTCCTTGTTATGTTGTTATTGTCATTGTTTTTGTTGTTGCTGTTGCTGTTGCTGTTGTGGTTGCATGCGGCTGGAATTTTCAATTTGGCTAACGGCCAAAAATGACGTGCGTTGCTACGAAAACAACAACTGGAATTACCGAATCAACGACAACAACAACCACAACTGAGCAGCGAACTGCAAAACGACAGTTAAATTGGTTTTAAAGAATAAAAGGCAAACGGCGATGTCGAGAGGGAACGAAAGGGGAGAGAGCGAGTAGCACGGGTTCAACAATCAACAAGAAAACTTAAAAAAAGAAAAACAATAACAAATGAGATCCAGCGAGCCACCTTAAAGGGTCCGACAACCCACTTTAATCTACTCGTCTCCCTAGTGGGGTGCGAGTCAACAGCATCGTCCGCTTGCACCATTGTTCGACGCCATTCTTCCTGCTGCTGCAGCTGCTGTTGCTGACAGACAGCATGCAGCACATATCGTCGGTCGCCTGAGTCTGGTGAGTCCCTCGAGCCGTTGTGTGGCCCAGTTGGGTTGGGGGGCAGAAATGTTATAATGCGAGGCTGACGTTCTGCGAGAATTTTGCGTCGACGTATGCGTTATCAACGCCAGCTACAGCAGCTCCACCACCGTCGCCATCGCCATTCAACACCACACCGTCAGCATGAACAACATCACCAGCAGCAGCCACCATCACCACCACTACCACCACCATCACGACGTCCGAGTCTGTTGTGACATTCGATTTGAAACAAAACCGACTTCGCCTCCGACCTCGGTCGCCGCGGCCTCTCTGAATAGTTGTCACTGGCTGTGGTTGTTGCCATCATTGTTGTTATTGCTGTTTCTGGTGATGTCATTGTGAATGGCGGCGCGGGTCGTCGTCCCGAGCGGTTAATTCAAAACATTTGCATTGTGTGCGGCGCACATTTTGGTTTTCATGTCGGTCGCAAATAATAGCCGGGCGCCTAAAAGTTGCCTATGATTATGCCGCAGCAATCGCGACGGGACAGGGCGACAACAACCACAACAGCAGAACCACCAGCAACATCAACAGCATTACCACCAACTGTCAGCTCGTATTCACAACGGCGGTTGACAAAGAATTTCAAGAATTTCGCTTTTAATCAAATATCCTCGGGAGACTAAATTTATGCAACAGTTTTGTTGTTGAATCTGTGTCGTTTGTATCCGTGTTTGCGTAGTCGAACCCCAGTATGAGTTGCTCTTGTCGAAGACTTACGATATTATGCCATAAACCTTCTCGAGAAAGAGAGGGAGAGAAAATGGGGAAGAAGAAGGTTGGTGGCATGGAGGAAGAAACAGTCGCAGACCAGAGAGCCTTAAATTCCCCAATGCATGAAATTATGAAATTTCAATAAATCATATTCTCCCTCGATATGACTGGATACAGACAGAGGTAGAAAAAAAAGTCATGCAGGAATATAATTCAAGCCACACGTGTCGCAGTCGACAGGCACAGATTTCAGAAAAGTCCCAACATCCATTTCACAAAGTAGACTTTAAGGACAGAACGACGAGGAGACTTGAGAATTAGAAGGCTGCATAAATATTGAAATAAAAACAAAAAACCATAACAAAAGTTATAAACCCATGTATTAAAATCTAGACGATATGAAAACTAGAACCAAGTCTTGTCGGTAGACCTTTAAGGACCTCAAGTACTTTCCGCTGTGGACGGCAACCCGATGGCAGGAGTGAGAAAGCGGAAGGAAGCGGAGTAGAGTGAAACCAACGACAGTCATCGGCGCGATATAAAACGAACGAGCGTCGTAAGAACGGAAATGTAAAAATTATGTTCCGGAATTGCAATAAAAGTGAAAAATTGTCATAAACATAAATCAATATGTATGAGCAATAAAACATATATACGTTTGTCTTTATCACGTTTTCATTCTCGTACCCACTCCCTCCTGCTGCCGATCTCCCACGCACTCTTTCTCTCTTATTCTCCTTTTGTCTGCCTGCCTGCCTGCCCGTCTGTCTGTCTGTATTGACTTGAGTGTTGTAAATATGCGAGTGGGCCGGAGGAGGAGCAGGTGGGGTTTCTCGGCTTATCCTTGGGCTGAGACGGGAGCCATGTCTCGAACCATTTGGCGCGACGGCACCACGCGGGCCCACTTTGGGCAAAGTGTCAAAATGTATTTATATTTATTGTAAAGCACACTCCCAAGCACACCAGACCCATTCGTACCCACTCGCACAGCCGTAGGGACCGCGACGAGGACGACGAATGTGCAGGCTGACTAACAGGATGAAGGGGCCGGCACAGGGGGCGCGGGGGCCGAACGCGATTTTATGGCCTACGAAACCATAACACAAACGATACGGTGCAATACAATACGAACCCCTCGTAATGTAACGTAACGTCAGGGAAACGCAAATGCCAACGTAAACACAAGCACACAACCGAAGGCGAAAGGAAGGCAATAGGAAAGGACCCAAGGTAGGTTAGTGACGTGTTTGGGGGTTGCGCTGGGAAGGTGAAGTGGTTGGGTTGGAGTGGAAACTGAAATGAAATAAATTCGATTGTTTTGTCGTTTGGCGCCCATTTAATGCCATTTTACATCATTAGAATTATTGTTGTAAACGATATAAACAATAAAATGATTTATTCTGACATCTACGCCATTATGTTGCATGTCGTTAGGCGCTTATTTCCTGTTGTATTGTTATTGCTCCACTCGGCGCCCTTCCTCCCCCCTCACTCCTCTCTCCCTGTCCATGTCTCGCTGTGCGACGTCCTGTCCCTGGGCTGACTCGTTTGGATTTGTCTTTTGCTCGCATTTTTCGGGGAAAGTGAAATATATTTTTAGCGGTAATTGATATTTATTGCTGTAGCTGAAGGATCTCAAGGAAAAACAGGACAAACCTGGGCTACAAATTGGGGCCACGGGGAGAACGATAATCATTTGTGGGAAACAAGCCCACTTCACGGCGATAGGCCAAGTTCAATGTCTAAGGATAATATTTCACCGAACGACTTTTCATGGCAATCCTGGCAATGGCAGGCGCACCGACTCTGCTTCCCAGAATTGAACGGAAATAATCGCTTGGGGGGAATAAAACCTCTTGCCTAGTGGTTGGACCGTGGCAATTCAAGACTGAGGAAGCACAACTTTGTACTGGGGAAAAATGGATATTTAAATATTGCAGGGAAGATATACAAAATGGCCTCGAGAAACCCTCTTCAATTAAAGGTATATTATGCGAATGGACAAGTAGGACAAAACTCATTCAAAAATCAGGAGAAAATGTGTAAAATTCGACTTGCACAGAGAGCGAACGAGAGTGTCCAAGTGCTGTGAACCATGCAATTCATCGTGATTCTCGTTGTACTAGAAATCTTATTATTTTCCCGCAGAACAACTAAATTTCACATAATGAACCCTTGCTCAAATTGTTCGGAACAACACAACACAAATCTGTCCTTTACGGTTTGTGGACGACATTCATCCATGCTTCGAGCACAACACATATAGCTAACAACAACAAGTGTATTGTGTATTGGATGCGACTCCTACATCCATGGGATGCAAAGTGTGGTATTAAAAAGCAGTTAAAATGATTGGGGGTATGAAAATGCAATAGAAGTCCCTACGAGGAGAAAACTCATACCGCAAAAAATAATACCGAAATTGGAGGAGAATCGTGTGCGAGACCGACAAAGAGAGATAAAGGAGAAACAGAGAGCTGAGGATGTAGGAGAAAATTCCCATGTTCAAATACTAGAAAAACAAAATGCAACAAGGGAAATGCTTGACGTCAAAGCAAAACAACAAACGAGCGAGTTTGGCTAAGGAAGCAAAACACAAGAAAGGAGTAAAACTCATGGCATCAACAACAATAAGAATACGTTTCGGAAGAACTCATTTCGGTTTCAACTCCAGCATCCAGGGAAATGCACACAAAATCAACCTTCATGTAGTCGGCCCTTCGCAGACTCCGCCTCGAACCCAGCGAAGAGTCACGTCGGAAAGTCACGAGGGGACGAAGATGCCGGAGCATCAGGAGACCGGATGATGGCCAGGCGCTGACAGTGCGTTGACAATGAAACAAACCCCGAAAAAAACCCTTTCGGTCTCGTGATGATAATAGACTGCAAAATATAGAGAGATGAGCAAAAGTCAATGGGACCAACCTTTAGCGGACCGTCATGAGACAGAGAGAGACAGATCTGCTATGGAATTGGAATTTATGGACAATGAATACTTAATACAAAATTGTACCCGACACAGCTTCTAGGACATCAGGACTTCAAGAACCAAAAGACTCCCTTCGAGTATAATTGTAGATGAACGAACTCTTTCAACCTCGTTCGCATTTTGGATGGAAATCTCAAATCTCAAGGGGGAGAGGGAGGAAGGCACCGCAATGCAAGTACGAGTACAATTCAATTAAATGCGATAAACTCCGATAAACGAGCAGCAGTCTGCCTCATTGATTTGCATTTCGAGCCTCCCGGGACAACCGCTGGACCGAAGACCATGGCAGAGTGACGAAAAGTATGCAACAAAAATACGTGTACGACACAAGTCGTGGAGGGGAAAATTCAAGCGGCGTAGAAATTTGCATAGCTTTGTGTCATGATTTGTTCGAATTAAATCGCACTGACAGTCACGACAGCAGCAGCATAAACAACAACTACAACAAAACTGATACCACCATCAGGAGCAACTGGTAAACCAATACACCAACAACAAGAGGAACGGCAACAGAGACAACGAGGTTCCACCATGGAGCTCGGATCTCGAGCTGCCCCGAGCGTCTCATTGTTATGCAATTAGTCACTTCGTCAAAACTATTGGGGGAACGAGAGAGCACGACTTCAGTCCAACGACGTGGCCCAGCGAACGCGACTCGCGGCGCGACTGTATGGAGGCGGGTCGGCCAGAGTCGCTCGGGCAGCAGTTCCTGGAGCAGCCACTGATTGACACGGGCAGGCACTGCAACTGTAGCTCGAAACCCGGACAAAAACAGTGGAATGGCTGTCTGTGGAAGAGCAGGATGCAGAGAAGGCGGGGACGAGAGGCGGAGTCGATTGCGACGACGACTGCGAGAGACTCGAAAGTTGGTCAGTGTAATGAATGCGATTTGGATCGTTTCAAATGCAAATATTCCTCAAATGTCTACAACACAAGAGCAGCCGGAATCAAATACGTATATGAAAACAATCGCAATGAATAGAAAACAACAAAAAGGCTTGTCGACATCTGATAAAACATACTGGAATTCATTAGAGTTCAGCCGTTGTTTTCGTAGTAAAAGTTCAAATAAATCAGATGGCAGAACGGAAGAAACAAAATTAATCAGCAGAATTTCGACAAAGACCACGAGTGTCCGATACAAAAGTTCGCGGTTTCGTTAGAAATCTACAACCACGACGACAATCAGCGACAAAGACGAACAGATCGATCACATTCACCGACCAAAACCATCCAATGACTCAGGTAAGGAGTGTCCGTCTAATTGTCTCATTATCCCATATATCTCCGCCAACACCTAGAGTTCTCGCTGTTCCTTGCTTCGATCTCCGTTCTCTTCTGTCCACGACTTGAGTTGTTGAATTGTTTTTATCACGATGACTCCGAGTTGATCTCTTTATTTGAAGTCAAGGGCGAATGAATCCAACTTGGTTTCAAACGAAAAAAATAATTAGGTTTCTATACACATTAAACCTACTCATTTACTTGAATAATTCAATATTTAATCTCTTAAGCTTTCGCTGTTTCATACAAATTTCTATCGGTCTTATTTCAACCATTGGACTCTGTTTAAAATCAGTGCCCTGGCAATCGCACGAATGGTAACCTTGGCTTCTCTTTGCTCCTGTCGCTCTCCTGCTAATGGAGACAACGAAGTTTTCGGTCGCCGGATCGTCGCCGGTCCTAATTTGAAATGAATCCATTCGTTCTTCCTTTTGTGCTTCTCTAATTAGGCGTATGATTCGAGCTTTTGTGAAATATTTTTGTCTCCCTCGCCCTCGCACCTGTCACTCCTCCTGGCACTTCCCCCGCTTCCCAGCTCTTCCAACCACTTTGCGTGCGCCGAGAATTCAGTAGACGATGATTCATAATTTTCGTAAAGCTTTCAGCACCATCATGCTATCCCATCCATCTAACCATCCATACACCCATCCATCGGCATTGACAACCTGTACAACTACAACATTGCATAGTTACGACAACGTCGATGGCGAATCAGGCTGCCGCGGAAGCGGGCGACGTCATCCTTTGTTGGCCAATTTAATAAATCAACTCCGAACCTCGCGAACCCCACCGGACGAATCAAATGGGCCGCGATTCTTCAAATTGAATCTTTACTCGAAGCGAGATTAATTTACGACGATTGGAATTTCCTGTTTGCCTGCGGCTCCAGGGGTTCCGTTGCGAACCTCGAGACCTGTAGGTACCTGTGCCCAAGGTACCTTCGAAGCTACTCGGTGACGGACGCCATGGGAGGTGTAGGTTTGGTAGAGGTCACTGAGCGGCGGGGTGAAAAAATGGCTCGATAGACGCATGAATTTATTATCAAACCCTTTATTTGTTGATGCTGATGTTGCTGTTGCTGTTGTATTTATTCACCATTAAAACTAGTTACGCACCAGCAACAACAAGGCTATCAAAATAAAATACAAATGGAAAAAAACACAAAAACAATGCAGAATCCAATGAATTCCAAATGAGACGCTGACAAATGATTTCACATTTCGACCAACCGGTTCCTCGGCCAGACTTTTTGGCAACAGCCACGGATGACGGAAACCTGTGCGACAAGAATTCGTCGGCCATGTGGTCGTTGTTGACGTTGAGGTTGTCGTGAGAGTCGCTGTGATCGTTGCCTGTACGCAGCAGCTCTGATAGAAGCTCCACATTAAAGAACGGCTTATTAAGTAAATTAATATTTGACTGGTTAGCTCCTGATCGAGCATACAAAAGAAGAATTAATCCCTAGTGTGTTCGAGACATTTATTAGCATTTATCAATTATAAATAATTTTATAATTTTGTGTTATCAGCAGATACGATTTTCTAGAAAATAATCAATTAGACCATGCAATTTCAGAGCGAATTTTTACGCTACACGAGTATAAAATCCATTTTTGCCATGATCGACGTGATTTGCATCAACCAGAGTTTATGCTAATGCTTCACAGCTGTCGAATAAGGAATCGCGGACCCGGTATTTCATGGCAGAGTGAGTGAATTTAACTATTCGTCGCATCCTGCACCCAACTTGCAAGTCAATAGGATGTCTAGACTACATTTCCTCCAAATGATTTTACTCTATTTGTCCTCTTTCCCCGTCCAAGTCGTTGTCGTCGTCCTCCTCACAGTCTTCATTGCATACAACGACCTCCTCAACACCCACCACATCGCCCCACCATCGGTATGGTGTCCTATTTTCAGTCATCGTCGCCAACATCATCGATTTCCTCATTGTGCTCGTAGTCGTCTGTCTGTCGGACTGCTCCCCATCGTCCTTTTATACAATTTCGATATCCTCAAAATCAGGGCTAATTTTTCACACACAATCAGGAAATGCATCTGCATCTCGAACGTGATGCTATCCACAGATCCCAAACCCACCCATCCCTTCCTCCCTAATCCGTCGGCCCCTGGGTTGATATAAAAAATATGCAAATAAAATCGATAGTCAGTTGCAGGACTCCCTTGGCCTAGCCCGCGCCCACCCGATCTCTCTCTCTCGCCTCCTGCAGCCGCACTATCACTGCTGGCGTGAATAACGTCGACATCGACATTTGTCGCCCAGCCAACGAAGCGCAGGATGTGAAGCACCACCATCGTGCCAAACCCTCCTCGCTCCCCGCCGCCAGAACTGCTGGGGAACTCCATACATAATGGACTGCTCTGAAGAGCTCTTGGCGACAACGAGGACGACGACTAGTCTTCCGCCTGGCAAATATTTGCCTGGTTGCGCATTTGTGCGTCCGATGCTCAGCACAAAATCCAGGTCTGGAAAGAAGTCGATGCTTCCAAATGAGCACGAGTTGGTTTGGGATCCAAATGGGGTGATCTGGAGTCCAGATTGGGCGCATAGCTTGACAAGATGCACGTCGGAGTTCTCTTAAAGAATATTAATTAACTGAGGGAGACCTTAAACCGAATTAAGTCCTGTGCCAAATCTTGGAAATCTCACCTCAGTTGAACTATTGTTAAGAAGTCATTAGGATAGCACCAGATCTCTTTAGTGGAGATTCCAAAATCTTCCTTAAATGCAGGGAAAAATAAGAATACTAAGATATGACTATGGCCTAACCATTACGTTTTACCAAGGCCATCCACTTAGGGTGAGAAGAGGGTCGACAACCACACATACAGCAAAATTCTCAAAACTCCCTCAAGGGACCTCAGAGCGACCTTAAACACCATCTCGATCGCATCAATCAAACTCAGACCTGAGCTGGAGATTCATCGAACCGCCCCCTGTCCGCATATTAAATGGAGTTTAAATTTGTTATCGATTCATAAATCGATGTAAGAATTAAGTTAAAAACGTGGAAGCAATTAATTTCAAACTCGTGGAGACCTGGGCGAGAATTTGTGGACACGCACAGAACTCAATTCTATGGAAGCTCATCTGGGGACACATCGGGAGACGCGAGGGACGCAGCCAAATGAAATGCTTTCAGAGACCGCGCAGAGGCCGTGATTCAGGTCAACAGCGGCGATGAAGCAACCGAGCGGTGGATCGATGGAGCCCGTGATTTATTACAACGATTTGCTTGTTCGCAACTTCTCGATTCCCCTTCTGCCTTCTCATCTCGTGTTTCATCGCATCTCGTCTCTTCTGCGAACTCCCCCTGCCACCGCCTTTTACACAATTCATCATTTTCTTCTTTTATTCTTGTCAATGTTTTCACACATTTCGCGTGACGGGCAAACGTTTTGTTATTGTTTTTGCAGTTGTATTCGTTCGGTGGAAGATCGATTCAAGGTTGATGTCATTTTTAAAATAAACGCCCTCGGACCATTGGTCAGCGGCCGTGGGATGGGCCAGAAAAAAGAAAAATTCCACTGTAGGAATCATCATTTAATTAGAGTCGTGGGGATGGAGACGGGACGATGAGCTGAATGAAACGTACCACTGGGAAATAAAACGAAATTTTTACCTTTGTTTCATATTTCTACAATATTCCAAACATTTCGCGTTGGTTTTTCCACGGCCCTGGGGTGAATTTTAAAAGCCTCGCGAGAAATAACTCGAAATCGGCTTTGAATGTTTCAAAAGCGGACTTAAAAAAGGAAGAAATACACACATATTCATATTATTCATTTTCAGTCTCACACACACATTCACACACTCATTCGACCCCACACACATATGCACTCAAGCATTTGAAACGCTGCTTCAATAAACAAATTAAATAAAGGCTTAAGTCTAATCCCGTCGGTCTCGGCATTCGTGGGTGAGCAGGATGCGATGAACTGCTGGAGGGGCGGAAACTTACGTGATTTTTCAACATAATCCCACAGAACACACTCACCCGCACAGTTGCTCACGTACACAAATACGCAGGAGGAAAGATAAACAAGCGAACTCCTACTCGAGGGTCTGAGAAAGGAATGAGTGCGGCGGGGAGCGGGGAGCGGCGAGGGCGAAGAGAGGAGAGGGCCGAAATACAGAGACACCCGAGGCGCCCCAGAAGAGACAAAGGAGCAGACGGAGGCGAGGTCTAAAGGAGCTCACCTCGACTTGAACATTTGATGTGGAAAAGCCTTACGAATTATACATGATTTTTCTGGAAAGCGTACACAGAGCCGACAAAAACAAATCAGAACCAACAAACATAACAACAAGAACAAAGTAAACAAACGAGCAAATACAAAAAGAATTCTTCAACAACAACGACGAGAAACCATATGCACCAACAACAATGGGGCAAAACATTCTGATATACTTTTAATTTACAACTCGTCAAGCTCAGAGGTGAAGGGAAGAAGGTAGGAGGGCGTGGTCCATGTGAGCGCCGATTGAAGTCTAGGTGTGCTGATATACTCACCAACACACTCTCCCGGTGTTCTTGTCGTCTGCTCCCACCACTGGTTGCTTAACGTGAGTCGGCATCGCCCTGGCCACCGACGAGTGTGGGCGCCTAAAAGCATGCTTGTTAAAAACCCAAAAACGCACATGAGCGCCAGAAGGAGACCGAAGGATTCTGCGGATGCGCAGGAAGTTGGGGCACACTGAGGTAAATATTTAACGGTTTGCAGGAGACGACGAGGGACTACGAGGAGACCAACAAATGAAAACTCTAATGAACCACGTCTCGAAACAACAATAAAGACTACAACAACGCTAAAAGGTAGAACAACAACAAAAACAACAACTGCTGAGCCACCAACAACAATAAATTTGCACAAGACACGCCGTTGAGACGAGCGTCGTCGAGCGACCCGTGGTGGAATGTTCGGCATGGGCGCCAGGAAAGGGATGGAAAGGAAAGGAGAATGCAAATATTTACATCGGGTAGCGGAGGGATCGGACGACGCTCGACGAAAACCAGACGGAAGGAAGTTCTAATGAGAGCAGACTCTACTCAGAGTCAGGATCAGGATGTGAGTCATGTTCGCAGAGAGCTCGTCACGTCAGGGGGAGTCTGTTAGGGGGGCTCAAGGGGCGAAGCATCGGCCGTGCTGATGTTGAGGCCTCAGAACACATTAGCCAGAAGTTGCGGGAGCCCTGGATAAATCCGACCACGATCAAAAATGCCCAAAATGAGGCAACTTTTTGTCCCAAAATCGACGACAGACCAACTTTCACGGTGCCCGCCGCCACCAACAAACCGGCCAGCCAGTCTTGCCCTGGAGTAGGCAGCGATCTAGGGCTCCACTTTCCACCCACAGTCTGCTCCTCTCCGAGTCCCACGAGATCCGCTACTCCAATGGCCGGCTGGTAGTTTAACCTAATTTCATATTCAATTCATTTGAAACTTTGTCCTGGCGGAAGGTGGGAGAGAGGCAGGTGGGAGAGAGGGAGGTAGGAGAGTGAGCGGGAGGTAGAGGTAGAGGCGTTTCCTTCCTGGGCTCTCAAATGCGAATGGCTCTTATCTCGAACAGCAGCATCCGGAACCGAGTCCGACCTCCACCAACCAACCTCCGGCTCCTTGAGACTCGTCCCCTCATCATCGTCATCCTATTCTATTCTATTCTATTCCATCCCGCCCGGTGGCTCGTCCATTACACATTCACATGAAGGTAAAATTTTACGATACGACAGAGAAAACGACCGACAGGACACGATAGACGACAGACGACAGCCGACAGTCGTGAACTCTGGCGCACGCCGTTGTTGTTGTCAGGATATTTCAGGTGGTCGCTAGGCTTGTTGTTGATGCTCTTGTTGTAGTTGTTTTAGTTTATGTCATTTTAGTTGTTGCTGGCCTTGATGATCCTTTTCGTATTCTAGTTGTTTTTCTAGTTGTAGTTGTTGTTTAGATGTAGTTGTTGTTCTGTGGTGGATTGAGGAAACTTGAGAATTTTTGATTATTGCCGTCCATCAGCAACAGCACAGCAACAGCAACAGCAACATCAACAACAAATGCGTCCAAAGCCGTTAACGTTTTCCAGGTCACACCAGCCCAGGGAGGGCAATAAAACGAACGAACGAGACGGGTGCTAACTAAGTAGGGAGTTGATGTGAGAGCAAACCAGGATAGAGAGAGGTTAACGTTTTAATTAACCTATTTTTAATCTGATTTTTGATAGAATTTCCGTATAGTACACTTACCATACAAACGCCTGCCTACGTATATACAGAGTACATAGAGGTGAAAAATCACCTCATAAACGTAAATAGAAATAATGACGAGCGGACGAAAGGGTTTTAATGAAGTTATTATCGTCATAACACAAGCCTACCAAATCCCTTCCTCTATCTCCCATTCGCTCCCTCGCACATGGGGATCATAGACGAGATACAGGGTCGAGAGCGCCCGAAATCAACGAACAACACACAACACACACACACACAGACATTTTCTGCACTCAACTCTCTGAGCAACATAAAATCAATGAACTTCACCGAGAGGTGGACGGACTGGTGCCCACTATTTTTGGCCACGTGCAGATAACAACGAACAGTCTACGAAAAGAGAGAGAAAGAAGCACAAACTGCGCGAGAGAGGCGAGAGAATGAGAGAGGAACCTTCTGAAAGCTCGAAAGAAAAGGGTTCAAATGAAAGGGGCGTCCAGTGGGCGTGCAGAGGGAAATCACGAGCAATAAATTCCCGTAGAATTTATACAAATTGCTGCTCGTGTACTTATTTCAATTAACAACTGGGTCTGGAGGGATGGACGACGCCGATGGCTCCGACCGCAGCCACAGGGTGCACCCTCTTAAGTTGTGGCATTAAAAATTCACGCCTCACGATGAGCGCCCCAGAGCCGAGGAAATGGGAAGAATTTTTAATCTTCATCTGGCCACAGCCCAGCTTAAATTCTCGCTTTAAGAAGCAGGACGACCCATGCTCGCTAATCTCTCAGGGACTCCAACATCGGACGCTTTCTGCCAGGACTTCTCTGATATATTCCTCGCGATCATTGTCCCCAGATCGTTAGGGCTTCCACCACGATACTAGACGTCCCAATGGAAATGAAACTCTTCGCTTTTTCATTCCACGAATCACTTTGGGTCGCGCGCTCAAATCCTCGTTCCCAGCGAATCGAATCCAATCGAATCAAATCGAATTGCATTGCATCAGAGCGAATGGAAGAATTATTGGAAGCTCCATTTGCGGACATTTTCCTCTCGAACACCCTTTGGCGGAACATCGGGCACTCTCCGTGCACCACCAACAACACCAACGCCACCAGCAGAACCAGGAGCAGGAGCAGGAGCAACCATCGCTGCAGCAATAAATTTTGCGCTCGTTCGGCTGCATTCAAAGCAAGGAAGCAAACAACCGACCCACGAGGGACAGACAGAACCACCGAGGCAACGAACGAACGGACGGACCGGCGGACGAAAGGATGAATGGAAGCAGCGACCCGGCGCTGGACGGACGGACGGGCCAGACCACCACACCACGAGTAGGAGTCAGAGAAGGAGTAACGCTAGATTCGTCGTTCCTACGGAAATGGGTTACAGTAAATTACATCAAACATGGCTTCGCCCCGCCATCGCCTTCGTCTGCGCCGCTACCGCCACCGCTGTCGCGACTGCCGGCACCAGATGGCGAGCAGAAGGATTTCCAGAAATCCTCGCTCGCTGTCTTCGCGGCCCGCGCAGGTGGAAGTCGAGCGGCGTGGAGTAGAAAGCATTTTAAAATACATTATCTTGCGCGCCAAACGCAAATATTTCATTCCAGATCGCGGTGGTGGCGGCGGTTGCGGTGGCGGCGGCAGCAACGCCACAAGCCGGAAACGGAAACGGCGAATGCATGCTGTTGTTGTTGGTCTCGTTGATGTAGATTCCACCACCGACGTCGGTTGTAGTTGTCGATGATGTCGTGTCTAGGAGCCGACCCAAGCCAAGGCCTTTCTTCCGACCACCCTCCGCCAGGTGAGAACGGACGCAGGCCGAACGGAGGGAGGACGAGATCGAGCAAACACGGCTGTCTTCACCTTCCCGATGGCAGGAGGTGGAGGGCGTTAAGTGTTGTCCTGGCCGGGGATAAGGACGAAAATCAATACATTTAAGAAGCGGTAAATATTGAACCCCCCACCACCCCACCCCTCCCGTCTTCGGAACCGCCACCCCAACAGGTCGATGATCTCCTACGAGGCTAGTCCGGGTTCTCGTTGTCGTTCGCGTTCGCGTTCTCGTCCTAGTCTTCGTCCCGGTCCTACGACAATAAAATTGCACGATAAGGCAAACATTAAAGCCAAGCGGTTCTCGTGGTCTCGCAGACAATGTTGTTGCCTATTGTTGCTGTTGTCGTCTGGTGCAATTTTAAAGGCGTTCTGTGGCGTGGCGTGGCGTGGCGTGTTGGCAACAAAAAAGGGCGGCAAAATTTACTTTAAGGCAATTTACGACGTCCATTGGTGTTGTTGTTATTATTGTTGTAAAAATAGTATAAAATTTATTGTTATTGCAGAAGTGGCAGGAGTAATAGTTGTTAGAGTTTATTTTGTTTTTGTTTCTGCTGTTATCGTTATTGGCGTTGCATGGTTTAGATATTATTTCAAAACGGCATTTATGGAACCATCCTCAGCCATTTCAGTCGCCTCTGGAGCGCGAAAGCTTTTGTGTCCGTGTGCGAGTGTGTTCGCAATGTCTGTGGCCAGGTGCCAGGTGGGTTGTGTGCGTGTGTGTACTTGTGTTTGTGTTTGTGTTTGCAGAGTAATTGCGAAGCATGCGAATCGCGTGACATTCGCAATTAAATTTGTTTATCAAATCGCAACTGAACAACAACTACAACATCGGCAACCACTGCAGCGATTTGATTACACCTCCGCCTCCTATTGGCCCACTGTCTGAATGACGGACTGACCCACGACCGACCGACCGACTAACTGACCCACTGACTAAGTGACCGACTGGCTGACAGGTTGAGGAAATGTCCGACTGTCGGGGGAAGTGTTGAGAGATTTGTCGAGGGAAAACATCGTCGTCGTCACCGTTGAATGCGAACCGGAAACGGAACTAGGAGTTTGTTGCAAGTGAAGTGGAATGCAAAGCAATGCGATGCGATGACCGATAAGCAAGGTAAGGTAACGGCAGCAGCCACAGCAACAAGAACAAAAACAAAAACGGAAAACGCACTGCATTCAAAGCAATTACTCACGCATTATCCTTGGATCTTGTCGGAAGTGAAGGAGAGGATTTCTGCCTTATTTGTTATTGTAATTAATCTCGACTTTGGACAAGACTATTTATTCATTCTTCTAAAAATCAGTTCGTCTGACTATCAGTAACAACCACAACACACAACCTCGTCTCCAATCACTTATTTCGTATTCTCTCCGTCGTACACTACCACGATTACTCTATCCTAATGGCACTCCCGAAATGGATCACCAATACTTTCAAACCCACCCCTGTCCGCGAAGGTCCGACATTCCTCACAAAACTCCAGCCGCATTCCGAAGACGCCGGCCCTACACGTCCGTCACCCATCGACTGCTTCTCCCAGATATTTACCGATTCAATGTATTTGTTTCGAGTTTATTTTTCTCTCTTCCTCTCTCCCTGATCCTCCCGTCTGAATTTAACGAGGACGAGTCGCAAAGTCTGCAGAAGAAATCTCAGCCGCCAACGTCGTTTTTGTCCACGACATGCCAATTGCACTCGTCCTTTGAGGTGATGCTTCTTCCTTTACTCAATTCGTCAGCTACCCGACCCCTCTTGGGCGAACTGCAGCGCTGCCTCTCGTCGCCCTCGTCCTTGTGCGATTTATTTAAAATTTATGCCCGGCTGCAGACATAATTGGGTCGAATTCTCATTCGTTTGCATAAATTTCCAGGCCCTGCGCCGGCACCGGGAGCCGGCCGACGAGCCTTGGCAGCGTGTGCACGGTGGGGGGTGCATGTGGGCGAGAGCGAGTGCGAGTTTGAGTGCGAGTGGGTACTGCTGAACATATGGCTAACATTTGTAATTGCAGGGCAAACATTAATTTAGCCAAGCGTGGAGCATAAAACGTTTCAATTTCAACGCAAATTCGCTACTGCTGCAGCCCTCGTCGTGCACCTCCCTGAGGTCGTACACACCAACCAGCCCCCATCATTAAATATCCCATTCCCTCGTCCTTCCGCATACTCCGATGCTTATCGTGTAATTGAGCGCGAGCGGGAAGGACAAAGGGACGGAGAGGAAACCGCAAACCACTCGGCCCGAACCGATCCGCCCAACTCTCATCGAAGGCGGTCGTGGAAGTGCTGGACTGCTCGGCAGAGTCGACGGCGCAGCAGCACAAGTAGCGCGGAGGAGGGGAGGGTGGTAGAGGAGGAGAGGTGGAGGAACGTGGGCGTAAATAACAATTAAAGCTCGCAAGAGCGGGAAATTAATAAAATAAACTTTAGATTAAGCTCATGAAGTGGTCATTTTATTTATGAACAACCTCTCGTCCTGGTTCACTCACTCACTTCTGCTCTATCTCTCTTAATTTCTATGCACTCGCTTTGCGCTACCACTCGTTTGAAGTCCGTCTGCAAGAGTCCGTTTGAATTCCGTCGATCGTTTTTATGAGAATTTTTTGCGTTCTTGTTGAAAGTGTTTTATAGAAGAAACAGGTATTCTTCATTCCCAAAGAGCTTTACTTATTGTTTTTATGACCAAAGATCAAAAGTTAAGTTTACTTTAAAGTTAATTAAAAGTCATGGGGTTAAGTTTTATTATGAAACAATTATGTTCGTGAGAAAGGCAGCAACAGTGGAAAGAAATGACAATTAGAATCACTGACATATTTGTTAAATTAAAAGAGAAAATTATAAGAGAAATTCACAAGAACACACAGAAATTACATTTGACTTCATGGTTATCAAAATAAATTCATATGTAATGAACATGTAAATAATTTTCACAATAAAATACAAAGAAAATGTAAATAACAAAATTATACAGCTTTGAGAAATTAAACTAATGGACTATTGAATATTTTCAGATATCATATAGCTATGGAAAATTATAAATCGATGGTCTATTTTATTGTGAAAGTAGATTAATTTCTTGGGTAAAATAATAATAATGAGGTGGAAACCCCAATGTTGTTTCTTCGCCTGTCAATCTTCACTTATCGATCAATTTTGCGCCAGCATGAAGAAGCCCAAGCTAGAACTTCTTATCGCCACGAACACCATGATTAGAACAACTCACGCTATTTTCACTCAGAGAGAGCTATTCGAGGGTTGGGAAAGGAGGAAAAGAGTACGAGGGAGAGAGAGGGAGAAAGAATTCGCTTAGCAAACATGGGTAGAAAGGGACAAATAAATTAGGGAATGAATCATTCAAGAGGCCGCCAGCCGCAGGCTGTGGTCAAGAGCAGAACCCGGCACGAGACAAAGGTCCAACGAAATTTTAATGATGATGATGTTGAGAACGGTCTCCATGAACGAAATCTTCAAACAAAATTACAACAACAAGATTCTCTTATGTGCGATCCTTTTCGCAGAAGGTTGCTTTAATGTTTCCCTAAAAGGCCGAATATCCATTAGGCGAGCTTTTAAGACCTCCTTTAAAGTATTTTAAACTATTTTATCAGCACTTAAAAAATTAAAAAAATACCTGTGAGTTCTGGTAGCCGTAACCGTTTAATCTTTACCCATGCCGACGCTGTGCCAAAGTGTCTTGGAAATTTCTTAACCCTTTTCATCTTAATTTTCTTGACTGAGACTCGGCACGAAAAAATGCTCGCGACCTTCGAGCGAACACGACGAATTCTGGCGTACAAATTTACGCACCACTTGTTAATCTTTTAATTCAGCAGCGCGTGAAGGCATGTTTTTGTCCTCAAAATTTCTTTATTTCAAGCGCCCTCGCAAGTAGTTGAACAACAACACCGAACACAGGGAGTGGGAGAGAGAGAAAGAGAGACAGGACGAGTAGAAATTTTATTTCTTCTTCTCTGTAAGTGAGTTGGGAAGGGTTTGCTCTTGTTTTTCGCGTATTTCTGGTTCCTTTTAAATTTCACATACAACTGCACAGTGGCAGCCTCTAGCAGGAGAAGCGGACATCTAAAATGGGAAAAGGACGAAGAACGTTGAATGACTGAAAAAAGTGAAAGCGGGCACATTTTCTCTTCTAGCTGTATAGAATACTCTCCTGACTGTTATTTTGCATTCCGTCCCCCCTTATCCAAGTTATTTTTCTCCCATTCTTGTATGCTTGTTGCTCTTTTAACATTGCATTCATTAAAATTTAGTTCGCTCTCTTTCATAGCACGAGAAGTTCAGCCTTCGTCCATTGCCACGTCCACTCGCTCCCCATTCAGCATCCCAATGCACCATGATACTGAAACCATAGAGAAGGTATAATAATTTCTCTTGCTCAATCCAATACAATAGTGATTTTCGAAAATTCTTGTCCGGTTTCTCCCCTCTTCTATTTGCCATATTCTCATCAAAGTCTAAATATGAAAAACCCTCCCATGCAGAGAATAATCAAATTTTCATCTACTCAGCCAAATTAGAGGGTCCCATCTAATCAAATTGTCGGTTCTCACACACACTCCCCTTTTGATCTCGTCCTACTTGTTGTCCTATTTCCTCCCTGTATCTATTTCAAGGGATTTTTCATTTAAAAAGAGGTAATTACATTGTTCGAGCGTAAATATTTTCTACATATTCACAGCATTACCTCTGGTAGTGGCGCCATGACTGATAAAATAAGACAATATGACCACACTACATATTTCGGTGAATTTGACGTGATTTTATTTCCCTGATTACGTCGAGCTTACAATACACTTTCGCGCTCAGCATATACTTTGAATTACAACTCATAGTATTTCATACAGTCAACAATAGAATGCCATAAATATCCAAAATATACTCAATCATTACCGCGTCCTACCCACTATCATCAACTACAACAACCATTCCGGCTTAGGATACGACAAAGTTCATTTGAAGCCCACACTCAACACGAAATATTCGCTGTGAGACACGGTGCAAAATGTAATAACGGACAACTTCTAACCATAAATTAACATTATTTACTCATAGTTTTTAATTAGTCAACCGTTGCCGATCGAATACGAAAACAAGCACAAATCCACACACACACACACATACAACAGTCAATATTGATCAAAAAGCTATGGGAAATATTTCCATTACTGTAGAGTCGAGAGTTGTAATTACACACGTTAAGAGAGATCAGCATGCGGCGAAAATGTGTCAAATACAACTACACCAATGACAACAACAACAGCAATGATATCGCCAAAAACAACATTAATAGAACCCGCATATCAACACATTGATAAACATGGTAACAACGTCATGCGGCACGGTATCAACAGCGTCGAAAATCAATTACTTTGCCATAACGTCGACTTGGGAGCTGAGTTTATCTCGGAAAACTATAGCAGACTGCGAATTTTTAGATGGATATCGAGGGATTTACGTTACAATTTAGTAAATTATAGTCTCGAACCAAGAACCTCAAAATATTAGAAAATATGTTCAGACGAATTTTATCGCGACTTATAGCATTTGTCTATTTTTAAATATTGAGTAAACTCGATGATTCCAACAGCAAATTGTGGCAACCAAGCCTTCAACTCCTAACGCTGTTTATTTGCGCTGAAATTATGGAAATTTCAACACCCCCCTCCGTCATTCTCGTTTCATCTCTCTCACTCAGTCTTCTACTCTGTCCACTACTTCAAAGTTGAATTTATGCTAATTTGTTGCGATCGCGCAGAAATAAATTGCGAATTAAATACCTCGCACGCAGATAAGAAAGTTTTAGTTAAAATTCTGTTTCTTGTTATTTTCTGGTTTATATTTATGATTTATATTTCGATTTGCGGATTAGACGAATCACTGTTAATTTTAAGTGGATTATTTATTATTAGATGGACGCGAGTACTTTTAAGATTTATGAATGAGATATCAAGTATGAAGTTTTAATTTTGAATTCAAAAGTTTTCAATTAATATTTATGGCTCGGTTAAAATTTAAGGTCCTATTAATGCTGGCCGGTCTATTCACTATTTCCCTTACATACAAACTATTATTATTTTCTCTCTTTCCTCTCGCATATGAGCTAATTGCTATCTATAACTGACATCCCTCATCAATTATTCATAAATATAGTTTAACTTTCGCGCCTCTACATATTTACATACATATTTTACGTACATATTAATTCTGATTCTCCCAATTTATCCTTTCCTTCCCGTCTGCCTGTTTCTCTGAAGCGTCGTTAATATTCTTTGTTTCTTAGCTCTTGTTGTACAATTCAGTTTCATTTTCATGCTAAAACATTCAGAATTTCATTTTCTCTTGGCCGTCGTATTCGGGCAAATGCAAAAACAAAAGTTACAACAGATCCAGAAGCTGAAAGTCGGTAATATTTTCCTCACATCAATTTTTCTCGTTTTCACGTTCTTGCTTCCTTTCTTTTGTTCTGGTTTTTCGACAGTTCCTCTCGTAAGGACTTTGTTTTCCGGTCTCGAATTCAGGAAGCACAATTTGTACTGCTTCCTTGAATGATTAATAATAGGGAAATCCTTGAAACCTTAGCAAATTACTGAACCGTGGGCGAGAAAGAACGATAGAGAGCTACAAGAGAACAGTGGAAAGTATTAAGCAATATGAAGAAAAAGCACAACTAAAATGAGAAGGGAATTGAGTTCGAAGAAAGCTTAATTTTATGAGAGTAACACGAGGAATTGATGAAACGAAAATTAGACGTTAACCTACGCAGAATTCGGACGGGAAATAATTTTATTTAGCTGAGGATAGTAGTACATTGAAGGAAGACAATTACGGTGATCAGCGCTAGCCTAAGTATAAAATATGCAGGATCAATGGTTCCAATGACATTTTGAAAATAAGTTTATCTTGTGATCAAGCCTCATTCAATTCAAGTTGATATCAACAACACTTTAAAACTGTGTAACCCAATATAAAACTTAGACCAGCAAGGGAGCAATTTTGGCTGACAAACTAGTCGTCGTCCAACTTTTTACATAATTGCTGTTCTCCATTTTTAATGGAATGGAGATTTCAATTTCTATTTTGTAATTTGTAATTGGGCTCCAGCTTACACATGCAACAAGACAAAGGACATCGAAAACTGCAAGCGAAACAATAGTTTCAAGTGCCAGTAAAACAACTACAGCCGTCGAGGTCTGTTTTCAATATTTGCAATCCGCAACATCGAAGTAAGGACCATGGTACGCTAGGCACAGACGACCAAGAAGACAGCTTTTTGCGGCTACGGTCATTTATGAAACTAATTACTTTTAAAGCTTCTTCTACCCTTCCCTGAATGAAGAGTCTCTCCAAAGCATGCTGTGCTCCCCCCATTATAAAATCTCCAACCAGGACTAAACTTATTTGCACGCAATGGTATTTCGATTGCAATAATTTTCCACTTTCCATGGAACACAGCCGAGCCAAAGTTTTCTCGACCAACGATGCCAAACCGTATTATTGTTGTATATATTTGTTGCCATTGATATTGCTGGTCTCTCTGTCGCCTGTCGCAAAAAATATGCAAATAGTTGGTGAAATTTCAAAGTATTTCGAATGTCGAAAATACGGATTCATTGAAATATTCAGAAACCTAGACGAAAGAGAAAAGGAAACCAAATGCTTTTTGCTTACCAGAAAGGGTGGAGCAGAGTGACGTAGAGTGCTGTAGTGGGGGGGAAAAGGAAAAGTCCCCAGAGAGTTTGCTCCCAAACAATGGCCACACGTAATAATTCGATTCTGTAATAGAATTGTTTATGTGGACGGTTGGCAATTCAACATTTTTGCGGCAAGTGTCCTTGGGTTGGTTGGGTCGAGGAGAGAAAAAATACCATTCGAAAGTGAGATGGAAATTATTGCAATGTCCCAGAGAGAACACAGATTGCAGTAGTTGGGAATCGAGATGCTTCTTGTGATTTGAATATTTCATCGCAAGGATCGAAGGATGAAATTCAAGCCATGATTGATGATATCCATGTAGAAATTACTCAATTTCATTTTTGTTGGTGAAATTTCAGTTGAAATAAATGGGAGACGAAGAATAAGTTTGAAGATAGCGGAAAAAGGTGAAAACTACGGGCAAACGATTATAAATAATCAATTAGAGTATTGTATGTAGATTGCAAAATTGGGAAAGTAATCCAATTCATCTGCTCTAGATGGTATTTTATTCGAATGGACCCATTTCGAAGTGCGTGGAAATTACTCTAGGTTAATTAAAAGCTTTCATAATTTTACCTGAATTAGGGAGGGGAGGAGTTGGGCAAACTATAGGGTGGCCAGTGGAAGAAAAGTAGAAACTCCTATCGGCGGAAATACCTCGTTGCCAAAGGTAGCAAATTCCAGCAGGTCCTTCAGCGAGAAGTCGTTAAAATCGCTAGACTACCTCTTTGAGTGCTTTCAGAGGTAGGCAAATATTTTTTCATTTTACTTTCGTTGTGACTGTTCGGGGGTTGTTGTTGCTGTTGTTGTTCTTTTCGTTGTGGTTGTTGTAGTTGTTGGCAATAGTTCATGTTGTTATCGTTGTTTCTCGGCTGCCCGACGTTGACAAAGTATTAACGCACCTGAAGTCGGCTTGAAGTCAACGAAGAGGAAAAAACGGAAGGTGAAGGAGGCCGAGAACCCGGACTCCGCTATGCTCGAGCGACACGAAACGCATTCTTCTAATTTTTACAAAAACGTCCTCACAACCAGCCCAACCCACAACCGCTCCTCGCGGCCCTTCGCCGATACGTCAGGCAGTGAGCGAGCTTTGTTTTGCACCAGACCCGTCAAGCGATCCAACCATTGCGATGGTGATGACGATGAACAAGGACCTAGTGAAAGTCGCGGACACAAAAAAAAAAGAAAACATAAAAAAAAATCGGAGAAGCCGGTGGTCTCCGGCTGTGCCTTTAAAGTGCAGTTGAAGGCACATGCTACAGAACTGGCCATTAAAATTGATTTTTTCGCTCGCCCCGTAGTGCTTAGTCCTGGTCCCTGGCCACCTCTGCCTTGGTTTTGCTTTCTCGTTCCACGTCCCTTGTTTTCATTTTTCCGTTCTTATTCGTTTTAGCTGTTCGTGTTTTTTAGGTTACTTTTTCCCTTGGTTTTCCTGTTAGCCTCGGTTCGCTCCGGGTCTGCGACGTTTTGTTGCTCGCCAGTACAACCGAGTTAGTCCTTGTCCCTTAGACCCATGGCCCAAGTCTTCTAGTGTTCCGTTTTATCCTCGCTGCTTCCCTCTACTTTTCGCATTCCAATTTCTCCTGTCTCCCCCCGGCATGTTGAGGTCTGTCTGTGTATTTATAGTCCTGCGAGGGAATGTGTTTGTTCGTTGCTGGTGGCCGCACAAGGATATGCGGAAGGAAACGAAATATGCGTGCGTTTATTTCTCGTGTTCAGCCGCCCACCTCCGCTGCTCCGTGGGAGAGAGGAAGGGCGACCAGCGTAACGTGTTTGCCTTCATTTCATCGCATCGTCGCGGAAGAAACGGGACGGATTGGAAGGGAACACAACAGAACGGAGCAGAGTGGAACAGCATGGTTCGGATTCGGATCATCCGTGCGGCGACCCGGCACACCAACGAAGATAAGTCGTGGATGTGCGGGAAACACAAACATAAATATTAATTTAAGTATTTGCATACCTTGGGAGTGAGGTGTTTTTTTGTCTTGTACTTTTCTATTCTTCTGTTCCCCGCTTTGTTCGTCGTCGCCTGCTCATGCTTTCACATGCCCTCGTTGGGGAACAGAAGATATTTTTGTGGCGGCAAATCAACGAAATTGTCAAAAGTACAGGACCTAGTCTGGAGGAGAAAATAATAAATCAGGGCAGTGAAGTACTCCCACTCCGCCTTCGTAAAGTGCGGGGCGGAAAATGCGTCAATGCAAATGATTGAGTGTAGATACTGGAGCAGGTGTAGCAGGGTCAGTGGCAGCGAACGGAAATTTGTTTATAATAGCAAGGAAGTGATGTGTTGAGTTGAATTATTGCGGGACCCTGTCGAGGGGGAGCATGAAGAAATAAATATAGCAAATGAATATTTATAAACATTTCGTGAGAAGCAGCACCGAAAAACGTGAAGCAGATATGGAGAACAAGAGCACAAATTACAATAAAATTATATACCCAGATCAGGGGTAGGGAACTGGAGGCACAGGATGATTGATGTCGTAGTAGGTGACAAATCGTACTCATAAAACGATCAATATTAGCCAAAGGTCAAAGACAAAGGGGTTCTCGATGTTCTCTGAGTGGAAGACATTGTGTTGTTTCCAAAAGAAACAACTATAAACGTCCTTGATACTCACATGCTTTACGATTTCTGACTCTGCTTGAGACATACATTTCTTGAATTATATAAATAACTAAAAGAAATGAAATTCCAAACAGCAGAAGGATTTTGTATTCTACCCTAAGACCGGCCAAAGCTGTGTGAAAAGAAAAGGAAAAAAGGTCGAGTTCCGAGTCTTCGTCTTTCCCCCCTTCTTCTGGCTGGTAACAGGATGATGCATGCGGAAAATATTTCTCTTTAAATGAATTATTATGCGCATAGATTAAATTTAAGGCAAACGCTTCATCCGACCTTCGCCCAACCCCCGAACTTTACTTGAGCCGTAAGGAATATTTTTAAACTTTTGCATGCTTTTTCATTCACGAATTCCTTCTATGTCGAAGGCGAAGCAGAAAATGTAGGGGAGAGAATTTTAAAGCAGTTCCTCTGACCTTTGAGGGTTTAAAATGTATCGATCCTGTGGTGACTGGGCCACAGTGGAACGCTGGGAATTCCTGGTGAATACGGTAGGTGGACGTGTAGCAAAACAAAATGAGAAAAAGAAATGAATACGGAATTTGTTGTTGAGGTAGTTGCTTGAGGATGGAGGAGCAGGTAGGCAGATGGGTGGGTTTTCCCGCATTTAACATTTCGTGCTTGCGTAACACAATTTAAAGTAAAATTTATTCATCCATCATCCATTCATTCAATTATTCTTCTTTGTAATGCGCGGAAAAGTCTTCCATCTAATAGCGAAGTGCCACGCATAAAAGGTTATTTTACGATCTATGCTTAGTGTTGTTCTTCGAATTGTTGTTGTTTTTATTTTGGCCGCCACGCTACATAAAATAGAATACATTTCAGTTCGTTCCATCTTCTCGTTGAATTTATGTGGAAATGTATGTATGTACCAAATACATTTTCGTGGTAATAATATTATTATTATTGTTCGAATTTGTTATTGTTATTCCCTATTGTTGTTTATGGTTGTTATTACTTTGGTTGCTCTTATTGTCAGTAGGCAGATATAGATGTATATTCCGTCGAGAAAATTTCCATTTCCATGTCCATGTTTATTGTCATTGTTGCTTAATAATAATGCGCATAATAAATGATTTTTGCAAAAACCGAAAGAACGAACGAATGAACAAATGGGTGAATGAATGAATGAATGTGCGAAAATTGCGATCAAGACAGGGAGAGAAAAAGAGAGAGATTCGGGAACAGGTCCTGACCCTAAAGCTTTTCCGGCACCCTTGCTGGAAAAGAGATCTCCTGTATTGAAATTGACGAAACGTACACAGAAGTTTTAAGGTTTTATACAATAGGAAGCCTTTACCAACTCGAGGAAATTGAAAGTCAGTCCTTTCAGGTTCAGCCTTGAATTTCGATTCCATAGAGTTGTATAACACGACCTCTGCGAGGAGGCATTAAATAATGACATGGTAGACCGTGGTGTTTCCGTAAATCATGGACATGAGAAGGTAACGCATGGGTACATCCCCCCTCATTTTCCTAAGGAAAGTGTTGACGGCCAACCTTCGGCCGCCCTATGGCGCCCAAGTCTCGTTGCCAGCAGAGAATTTTCCCATATGTCAATTTGAATATTTTCCCATTGTGAGCAACCTAAACGATATCCACTGCCATAGTGGAAATCATTATAATCAAAGGCATGAATATTTGACGAGTTCAGAAATTCGGTTCCCTAAAATTTTCAATCAAGAGCATTTTCAAGCATATGCAAACATAAAACTCAATATGATTATGGAAACATCCATCGACATTTCAATCGCATTCAATTTTAATTTGGAAATCATGCAAATGTTGCCATACAATTAATTAAGAATAATTATAACAAATTTTAGGGTCGATAATGGGCCGCTTCTGTAGTGAATGGCACCGGCTCGAAATTCAAGAATATTAATTAACAGACGATTTCTTCTATTTTTATTATTGATATTATTTCGTAGCGCATACGAATGAAGAGCCAATCGGAGAAACGTTGGTAGCCATAAGTTATGCATAGGTTGGCAATTGTTGTAATATGGTTTTCATCGAATTAATGCATAAATTAAGTGAGAAGCTCAACAGTTGCCGCATACTCAAGGGCAATACTCTGACCACTTCATTTCCCTACATCGGACTCGAAGATGAGACTTCAATTAAAAATGCATCGCGGGGCCGAGGATCGACCGCAGGTGGCAAAATACGTGGCCGGAGACAAAGGAAAGCGACAACAAAAGCCGCCAATTAAATTTATGAGCTCCTAATGGAACTCATCTGTTAGGTTTATGATTGTTTTTAATGATCACATGAATCAGACTACTAATTAAACAATTTTTGTGGAGATCCCGGCGTTGCCCAAAGTAGTTTTGACTGCTTGGATTGATGAGAGGGAGAGAGAGAGCTCGAAAACCGAAACTACAGATTGATCAGATTACCGAGATTGATCAGAGATCGAAACAATTTCCCATCGAGGAAAAATCTTCGTCTCCCGCATATCTGAAATTTTATAATCTACATTCCTACAATTTGCGCTGTCCTGCGCTCCTCTGCTGCTGCATCAAGTGCTCCAACTTTTCACTTGTCTACCGACAATGCGAGCTCTAACAGCGCCATGACGTGGGGTGTGTGTGTGTGAGAGGGAGTCGTAAAAATGTTACTTCATCCTTGGTATATTTTTTGCTCGACGGTTCTCGAGCCAAGGTAAATATGAGTTGCTGCTGCCGTTGAGGCCGTGGGTGCCGTGGGTGCGGACAAAGGGGTGGCGGCGATGCAGCTCCTGCTGTCTGACGGCGTCCCGCGCTGCCTTATTTCTCTATAGAGAACAGATGGAAAATCGATGAGTGGCGGATATCAGCGGATATGGTGGGGTTGGGAGGAAAACTTTTCTTCGATATTTTCAATATTTTCATTTTTTGATTTGATATTTCAAGTTGAATTTCAATTGAAATGAAACGAAACGAAATGAGTTCTGTATTTGTTAAAGTTGTTATCGATTTTCAAGTGGGTACGTAATTGACTTGCAGCCAACATCGTAGCACTCGGTGTGCTTATGATGGCCACGGTTCATCCGGCGGTTCAGGGTGGATTGGATGGCGGATGTTGGCGGGTGTCTGTCGAGGGCGGAAAGGGGATCAGCAGCAAGAAAGAGGTAGACACGATTTGTATGACGTGCAAACTGTGTGTTCGAGTGCCATCGTCTCCGCCGTCTTATTCTTATTATTTATCCACATCGTTGAACGAAACATATTTTCCCATACGAAAAACTGATTCTTAACTCAAGTGGAGAATTTTCAATTCTTCTCATTATAATGAGAATGTGTGAAGAAATTTCACCATTCTGCATGTGAAAGGTATTGATTGATTTGTTGATGAATTATTTTGAAAAGTATAATTTGAGATTCTTCATATCTTAAACAGTTTTTTTAAAGTATATTGGGTAACAAATTATATTACGCAATGAAAATGACGTTGAGATTAGTTGGCAGAAATGCTGAAATAATTGTTTGGTGTGAAGTTTATGTATATTTTAAATACCTTTATCTCTAGGCTTGCTGAAGACACACATATAACCGTGGCTTATTCATCGCGAGAATTTTGTTGCTTACCTTTGCTGAAAAGAAAAACAGGTATGGACTTTTAATATATTTCAAAGCTTGTGGGGAACTAATGAAAAAACATAATTTTACAATAACACTACATTTAACCAGATCTTTCAGCATTTATATTCTTGCGGATCATAAAAGTTGGTAGTGCTCATAAAAATCGACTTCTAATGCCACGCTGGGTTAGGTTTTGAATTCTGAGGAAGGAAAACTCTAAAACGACGTTGCGATGGTGAAGTTAAAAGATCTAATGAATGAGTTAATTAAGAGATTTCATTGATAACTTCGATCTGTTGGTTGCCTGGTATCGAATTTCACGTAGGAGTTACCTTAGAATTAGTTTTTATGTTGTTTTTTTGTAAATTAACACTTGTGCACAAAATAAATCTCCGAAGCATACCGGACATTTGCAATTCAAATGTTCATCTGAGCTGAGGGCACGACTTTAGAACCGAAATAAATTTTGACAAACAAATCTAAGAAGCTGTGGTATAGAAATAATAAAGCCTTGTTAGACAAGATATGAACGGAAATAAAAATTGATTTTTATTACTCATAATTCTGCGGAGTTAATGATGCCAACCTTTTAGTATTTTGAATTTGCATTAAATAGGATCATCTTATTGTCATTTAGCAGCATCGTGCCCATTTTTCTGGGGAATTAAGTAGCACTTTTTATCATGTTTGCAGATAATTTTCATTACGCTCTACGATACTCAACATAATCATAATCGCATGCTTTTTGTCGTTGACTACATCATCAGGATGAGGAGTTGTGGAAAAATTAGCCATGATGATGTAGTTTGTTTAAATTATATTTTAATAATATTCAAAAACGATTTCCAATCACCGTAACCAAATTTAGTCATTGCAGAAACATGAGTAGATTACACTAGGAATTTATTAACATAATTATTGCATTTATTTTCATATTAATAAAATACGCACAGTAATTAAAATGGCTCATGCATGATAGAAATGACGGCAGTCCAATGATAATATTAAGGTATTATTGGAAACATGTTCGCGCTTTTTTTAATTAAACTTTTAACTTTCCGAATGCAACACTAGTAGCACGTTCGGAAATTAATTAGCAGGGTTTTTGTTGGGCAAACCATATTATTACATAATAAAATAACATTTACATCATTGCGGTCAACGTTTACCACAAAGTGAAATTTTAATAAGGATATCGAAAGTACAAAGGGCAAATAATTGAAGAAATTAATCAAATAAAATCATATTTTTTACATAGGGCATTCATCGAGTATCTAAGAAAAAACACTAAAATACCAGAGCCTGATTTAAAGCCTTCAACGTTAGAGAATCCCATTGAAGGCACCACCGCAGCATTCCGCATTTCTATGTTTTGCGGTCTGACTAAAAGATTTCTGACACCTCCGGAATATAAAAAAACGATCTCTAACTCGACATGACTTCACAACACCAATAAAACCACTTGAAATCCGGTTGAACTCATTGGTATCACCGTAAAATATGGCCAATTTGGAGTTGTGGTTACGGCTCCTCGAGTTATGGGACAAAAGCATAAAGATTTAAAATATTTTAAAAATTGAAATGAGCACAATAGTAAGAAGAGTAATAAAAAAAATTAAAATGTTTAATTCATTTGAAACGCAGTCTATTCGTCGGATTTTGATCTCAATATTTTTAATGACCTCTTATGTGGTTCCTCCATGTTATGTTTTTATAAATGTACTGTTGTTATTTTATTTATTGCAACATACATATGATAATGAGATATGGTTTTTACAGCTGTTGAATTTTTAATATAATTATATACATGTTATCGTTAATAGCATTAATGTTCATGTTCTCGATTATGTTAAGTTGATTGATTTAAGTCGGAACAAAATTATTATTTCAAGGGAACATCGTATAATTACATTGCATTCGTGAATTTTCCTAATTAATGAATACCTTAATTAAGTAATGAATGTGTGTTTAACAAGTAAACCACTTGCTCACATATTCCTTTTCAGCACATCTTTTGCTACTTGCATTCTCGTATGCAGCATGACGTTTCGCTCTTGACTGACTCCGAGATCATCCTTCAAACCAGTTTACTCTTATTCAAACCCACTTTCCTCTTTACCAAACCGTGTCCTCTTTTCGAAATCTTTATGTTTTTCCGCCTGCATCTCCGCAAAATAGACCATAGGATGCTGATCTGAGCTTTTTGAGCTTTTCTCAAGCGAAATATGGCACGAAAGCAGCAAAGAATTTTATGTGGTATCTGACATAAAACATGTCGTAAATCCTTAATAAACGATCGGGCCGATGAAGGCTTTGGACAAAATTTCAACCGAAAATATGAAAATATTAATTGAGGCCCTAAGATCTATTTTGATACATACTTAATAGCTTTTATATACACTTGGCTAAATAAGTCCGAAAACATTGGGTACACAAGATATTCATCCCCATTGCGGATTAGGGGCGATTTTCCAGGCTAGAAATCGAAAGGACCTCAGGGTCCGAATTGAACAGCCAGAGTTGGGAACACGCTACACCTGAATCTGGCAACAAGCCAAACATAATGGCCAGAAGCTATTTCAGAGAGTGGTTTTCGTTGAATAAATATTACGCAAAATAAAAGAAACCCGAGTAAATTAATAGTTCACGACTTCCTTCTGCAGATGAGGTTATAATTACGGGTTACCAACGGCTTCACTCCCCAGCTAATGTAAATGACTCTTAGCCAAAACACTGCAGAGAAAATCAGAGACTGTAGTGGTGAACGGGCAAGGCGAGGAGTGAGGTAAATGTTTGTTTGTTTTCGAAACGCTGTAGCAAAACGAAAGGAACCCTACAAAATAGCTCTAAGTAGTTAATAGGCTGCTATAAAACAACAGCAGCTCTCTTCAAACCTACTCGGAATTGCCAGGAACAGCCCAGTACTGAAACTCGAAGCATTCGCACATAATAATTAAAATTAAGTAAAAGAACGCCCTCTCTTCAGGGACATGGGGTAAATATCCACATTTACAGAAATAGTCCGAGAAGGTGGTTTTGTCGTTATCCCGACGCGGTGGGTTGTGGTTCGTGGTCGATGGAGTTGGAGTTGGAGTTGGAGTTGGAGGAGAAGTCAACGATATTGCTGTGGAAGCGACAAAATTGTAAAAAGCAGACGAATCCAACAAACCACTCACTGAAGTCGATAAAAATTAACACAACGACGACAATTAAAGGAAGGCTATAATTTTTATGCGCTTCATAAACAATGAAAATGCATCGCCCCACTCTTGAGAGAAAGAGGCAGAGACAACGAAGGGAAATGGTCCGATCCTAACCGCAAAAAATTAAACATGACAGAGCAGCGACAACGAAAAAGTGGAGTGAGAATAAATAAATGGTGAAACATAGAATAGAAAGCCTGCTGTTGGCGGTGAAATCGCAACTTATTTTGTCACGCCATGCACGTCACTAAACTGATTGTGTGACATGCAAAAAGGGAAAAATAAAAATAACAATTATGACAACAACAAAAACCTCCCTCTATTTGTGTTTGAGCCAGCGCAACCACAGGTAACAACTTATGTGACACCCTGTTACAGTGGGCCATTTAAAACAAGGCACGCTCATCGATAAACCACTTGTGAATGTTGCGGGTTTCCTTTCCTTCTTGTAGGCATTGCCGTTGAACGTTGACATTCAAGTGTCGTTCACTTTCCCTCTCTGTGGTGTTTCGCTCAGCTAGTTGAACGATTAAAAACCTAATGTTTAGAATTATTCCTGACGATGGGAGTGGACCCAGTCAAGGGTGCGAGGCCTTTGCGACGAAAGTTAGTTGATTAAATAAGGGGTTGTTAAGAAGGAGAACTTGATTTACTACGATTTTTAACAGGAGATGAATAACTTAGGAAAACGAACAGGGAGGGATTATGAATTGTGATTCAGCGAACCATTAGAACTATATATATGAGTGCATTACGAGATACGGTTGAAAGGAAATATCCATACCGATATACAATTCAGATTTAATGGCATCGTAATGGTTCACCATTCCGTACTCTTCGTAATCTTAACTTTATCACGGGGTTAAACGGGGTCTTTTATTCTAGAAATGTGCGTAATTAAATGAGTAAAGCCCAATAATAGTAGAGCATTATAACAATGGACAGACATAATCACAAGACATCAGTGATATTGCGGTAGGATTCATAAGAGCGGAAGCTCACGCGCTCACGCATACAAGCATACAATACCGTGAGCACGCACGAACGAGCGAATACCATGTAATTGAATGTGATAAAAAATTTAAGGATAACGAAAGACGCGCTGCTTACAGGCGATCCACGCGACGAGGCCTCGATACGAAAAGCAATCGAATTCAGATATTTGTACTAATGACTCGGTTGTGCTCCTCCATTAGAAATGTAAATGGGAAATTTGTACGAAGCCAGCACAACAATGCGCAAGCACAGACCCACTCACGCGCACACAGGCGTACAGGAGGCACAGTAAGAGGGGAGAGAACGAGAAAATGGTAATATCCTTTTTCAACGACTTCAAGCTGAAACATGTATGCTTTTGTGTCAAATGTGTGTGAGTGTGGAATGAAAGGAGGTGCAAAAATAATAACAATTTCGGCAATGTGTAAGCATTTCTGGGAACATGAAATGAAAATGCGGAAGTTTTGCGAATTAATAACAATATTCCCGTTGTATTTTGATTTCTCGGTCATCGCTACAGTGACGAATGATTCAGATCGATTCAAGTGAGAGATGAATTTCGTTCCATTAATGAGCAATGATTAACGCGTCATTAGAATCCGATATTTTTCAGTGGAAGTCGTGGAACCGATTAATGTAAATACACCGAATCGATCCATTGTTGTTATGGCAACCGAGAAACAGGGCTCGGAGAAAATATAGGACTATTTTAAGATTCAGAAACGTAGCACGGACGGAAACACAAACTGGATAAAGTGAGGTGTGGTGAGGTGAGGTGAGGTTGGGAGAAAGTAACACTAGAACCCAGGTGGAACAAAATACAATACTAAAAAGGTACAACAGCAAAGGAAAACAAAAACATCTACACATAATACGCAAGGACATGAGGAAGAGAAATGTATTCAATGATTAAATCCAGGCAAAACTCGAATTCACACAAGACCTTGGAGGCCACGAGTAGAGTGAAAATATTATAATCTACGACGAAGACACCTATATATCGGCCCATGACCCTTTCATCAGGGAAAACCAGAGGGCGAGCGGACAAGGAGAAAACAGAAAGGAAAGATACACGCAGAAGCACCCGCAATGACGGGCAGAAAGAGCCCGACTCCTGGACAGACTTGCCTGATATCGAGTCACTCATTCAACACGCACAGGAATGTTGTTACCGTTTCCTTTGATTGTTACACCGTCTTTGTTGTTATCGTTGTTGTTTTTGTTGTTGTCTGTCTTGATTCTTCACGTGTGCTTTGTTTGTATGCAAAGGATGGGCGTGTGTTTGTAGGTCTCGGCGGACACACACACACTCGTACCATGAGAGTCCTGTTTGTGTCTTAATAACCTTGATGTTATTTTGTTGTAGGGCTGCCTTTTCACTGATTATTTTTAAAAGCGCGCCCATTTTATTGATGTTTGTATTGGATTGTTGTTTTTGGTTGGGTGGAAGGGAAATTATTAAGGTTTGATTAAGTTGTTGTGTGTTTTCGTTGCCATAAAAACTCGCATGATTCGTAGGCTTTCACACATCCGGAGCATGCAATCGCCTCATCCTCGTCGTCGCCTGTCATAATTTATGTGCTCGAATTAATGAAGTGTATCTCTGCGTCTGTATACATGTGTCTGCGTGTGCCGTGAGTGACCATGGCAGCACAGATGGCAGAGGAGCGCAGGCGATAGCTCTGGGCTGAGGAAGGATTTTAGCGAAATTACATCGGCATTCGGATTCCAATCGACGATATCGAGGATTCGCTCGTCTTCCATCGACGCATCGCTGCTTGTTTATCGAAGGCATTTGAAGTTGACGATACGATACAAAGGCCAGGACTCAGACACGGCGGCTGACACGGATTACGTGAGGAAAGCGCGGGTTTCAATTAAACTTAAATGGGAAATAAAATAAAAGGATTTTTTCCCACAATTATGTAAAATTATCGCACATCGTAGTCATGTGGACGAGTAAAGTTGTCAATGAATTTTAATTTTTCCCTCACACTCCACCGATCATCAGCACACTTGAGGTGATGATCATTTAATTGATGTTGTTGTAGTTGATGTTGCTGCAGTTGGTGTAAAAGTCGATGATTCTGCTGATGATGATGACGAGCTTGGCGTCCTCTGCTCGTCGCGTAGCCCCGCGAGAGTGTGTGTGTGTCGAAAGTCTGCGTGTAAAACGCGCCAAGGCCACTCGCTGAGGGTGCTCGTGAATGCCTCGTCCTCGCGAGTGCTCGGGGCAATGTTTGTGTACAAATTATGCACCGTGTCCTGTGGATGGGTTGTGGAGGCAAATTAACTGTGATTTTCAACCGTTCCGTCTGCGGTAAGGACGGTGACAAGAACTACGTCAACGACACGGGAACGGGAAGAGGACGAGCACCTGCCTTCGAAATTAACACGGAGTGGAACCGCAAAAGCATCGGGATTCTAGGTCGAGGTTGACTTGACGTGATCATAACACGTTTGCACACATGCACACCCATGACCACCGAAGCACATGCACATCAACACATTCCCGAACAGGTGAGAGAGAAGCGAATGAATACAGGATGGTGGGTTGGTGGCTGCGGGGACCGAGAGAACTTCTGGGAAATGAAACCGCTTTTCAAGGCAACCCCAGTGATCAGATGCGCGCCTCAATCGGGCCGACCTCGTGCCGCGGACCCCTTGAAATTGGGTGTGAAAAATCGACAACCATCCACATCAACAACAACAACTACGACAACATGCCATGGGAACAACAACAACGAAGACAATGCTTGCACCAGCAACGGAGCAGGAGGTGGTGGTGGTGGCGAAGCGGGGAGGGCGAGCGCAACACATTGCGGCATCGATGAAAACTTAATGAGCTGAAATTCAGGACACGTTTCTTCGCGCGCCAGGACTCACGGTGCCAAGGACGCCAGGATTGCGCTGCTTGATTTGCACGATGATTGCTCGCGACCATTCGCGCGGGGTGGAGCCGCAGATGAGAGGGAACAGACGATTGCTCTGGTGAAAGTCGAAGGTGAATATTAAAAGCAGCCTCCGCCGTTGGCGCCGGCACCCAGCATATTTGCGAGGGAGTCTTTCCGTCTGCGGCTTGCTCAGTGTGTGTGAGTGTCAGGCGGGTGTACTTGTATATTTGGATATTTCCAGGTTCTGGAATTCGGTTGTTTGTGGCAACAACAACGATGTTAACCCCTATAACTGGCTGCCTGTGTACTGCGTGCACTTGAAAATATGTTCCACATACGCCACCGAGTGTCTAATCAAATCACACAGCAAAAACAAAACACATACGTACAAGAGTTTGTGTACAAGGGCTTTGTGTCGTTGTAATTCACGTTGATAGAAATTAATTGAAAAATATCTGCTTGTATGTACGTCTGCAAGCGGGGAACATAAATATTTACAGAAGTAAGTGGAAAATATAAAAATTTCACGAGCCGACCGCTTCTCGGAATTTTTATTATGGCAGGAATGTAAATTGCAGGAGGCTGTATTGTGTTTGCAGCTGGTATACCAAAAAAGTTTTCCATTCTTTGTAACAGGCATTTAAAGCTGCAATTTTAAGGCATACTCGATATTATTCCTATGTTTGAGATTTATGAAATATCGATTGGGTGATAAAAAGTCGAAACATAAACAAATAATTAGCATTTATTCACCCGTACCATATTAAATTATTATTAATAATGATAGGTAATGAATACTGCTGAAAGCTGAAAAATGAAAATTTTTTCCGCCCCTAACTTTTGTCAGTCATCGAGAAGATTTGGAATTAAATTTCATTTTATACTTCAGTTATTCGCAAAGAGAACTGCTTTAAAAATATATTCCAAAATTGAAGAAAAAAGAAACGTTTTTGCGATATGCAAATAATACGAAATAAATGTAAGAAACTTTAGCATAACGAATCGATTCAGAGAACAAAGAGCGCGTTCATCGAACTGCCCCAAATTGACAGGGGAAATGTGTGCAAGAGTGAGAGAGGTGTTGGTGGCCCCTCCTCTGCATGTGTCGCAATTTCGCATAAAAACTAAAGCGAAACAGGACGTCGAAACATCACAAACCTAGAGATGGAAAAACAACGTCAACCGAGAAAAAGCTTCGCAAATAAAAAGAAAAGAGACAAGGCAGCACATGGGACGAGAAGAATGGCAGGGCACCGTGGAGTCGAAGTCGGAGTTGGAGACCAACTGCGATTTTATAGTACTTTGCAAATGGTAAAAAGTTAGTACAATTGCCGGCAATAAAATCAAGAGATCCTCATAAATTCTGGACGCCATGGAAAGCGACTAAAATTAAAACTTTCGGAAAAAATGCTGAATCACGAGAATCACAATATCATAAACCAGTTACAGTATTTCACAGAGAATTTAAATTCATTTGTAATTTAAATGCAGGAGGGAGCATCCATGACTTGTAATGGCCCATTGGATGGATGCCAGGAAATTTCTGTACGAGAGTTATTGTTTAGCTTCAATAAGAGCTTTTTTGAAAGTATTATAGTGAAATTTAAAAAAAGAATTAAAATCGTAATAAATGCCAAGTACTTGTAAAACCAACTGTGTGGCTTCAAATCAATGTACCGATGTCCCGCTTTAATATCTCCAGTGCCAATTTTAATTCCAAAAGATCCAATCTAACTCAATCTGCGAAATAGTACGCCGATTGCCGCAATTTTTCGCTAACTCCTCAATCAAAATATCTTAATATTTCGCACACTTCAATGGAACCAAACATTTGCGTTTTCCAACAATTTTTTCATCCTCAGAATTTTATGGCTTTACCGCAGAATTTTGTTGTTGGTTCGCCGCAATCCATTGCGATTTTTTGTCCAGTTATCGGTGTGAGTGGAAAATGGAGGAGCAGCGGAGTGAGTGAGTGCGCAATAGGGACTGGAGCGGAAGAGACAGAGAACGCGGCTAAAACCCAGAAACGTCATATTTCAAGCCTGGGATATTAAAACGCAAACAAACCGCTAACTGCGGAGAACTAAGCCGTCGACCGCCATTCCCGCTACCGCCAGGTGAACGAATGACTGTTGGTTTGTCCGTGTGATTGAGTGAGTGTATCGTGCACATACACACAGGCATAGTGTATGTGTGCCCATGCATATTTGCTAGTCGATTTCCTGCAAAATACTGCACAAAGTTGGCTCCAATACCTTGTTGTTTATTTTTTCGATTCGATTGGAGTTCAAAACCGAGGCAAAGGAAGCCCAGTTCCAGCCTGATTTGAATATTTTTGTCGCTTGGATGTGAAAAGGTCCAAATCCACTGTTTATTCACCGTCTATGCAATAAAGCTCTAAGATTGGTCATTAATCGTTCGGGCTGGCGTCCTTCAGTTTTTCGATTTGTTTTTCCAACTATGTTTACCAATTTTCCCGGATTTTGACGATTGAAATAAATTATTAATATGCAATTTAATTTCAAATCAAAATCATACATTGACTGATATTGATACATAAATTTGGAATTTTTAAAATAAATTAAACGTCTGGTTGGCAATAGTTCACGTCAGTTTTAAAAAAGGTTAATTGAATGTCAAAATTTCCACCCTCTGAAACATATTTCATCACCAATATAAATATAGTTATGACAAAAGGAGATGAAATCAGCCGGTTGTGTCACAAATCGTTTGTTTTAACGAATAAAATTCTGAATGACACCTCCAAAAACACGATTCTAGATGGTCGAAAGTCACATCACTATTTTACATACTATTTTCTCGAATTGACTGATTTATTTGAGGGAATCAAAAAATCGAAATACTTAAGCTTCTGACTTCGGGAAACGTAATTAGTTTAATCACTTTTACTTAAGTGAGAAATTGAAATAAAAAAAGAGAATCAATATTTCCTTTGGCTTTAGCAAATTATACAAGGTAATAATAATAAACCAAAAATGATACTGCTATCGCTTAAGCAGAGTAGCAACTAATGGCGTGTATCCGGGTAGAGAACGAAGAAATCTTAAAAAAAGGTTATTTATAAAAACACACACATCATCATCAACACGAATCCCATCAAAGTAATCTACACTATCAGTTGTCTTTGGACTAATGGCATGGAATTTTTCGTTTCGCCGGTTCGTCATTAAAAAATATTTATTTGCTCGGGGAGTATTGCGTGCTGCCGACATTTTGCAGTGCTAACCGAGGTACAAAATATTTGCCACTATTTACAGCAGCGACCGCATTCCGCTAACGCCAACGAATATCCTTCCACTACTACCGCTACTACTTCCACTACCACTACCAGACCTACCACACTCCGCTCACTACCTCAACTACATCATCCCTAATGGCACAAACAATAGCACTACCGACATCAAGAATGCCTGAACCGCACTACAGTCAGCTCGCTCACTACCACGATTGTAGTGTGCAGTCGCACTCACACACCCACAAGTGTTGAGCTCTTCGCAAAACAAGCGTTTCGCATGTTCAGGACGGCCCCTGGAGGAACAGGTGGCGAAGGGCCGAGACAGGGCGGATGGGGGAGAAGGGGGCGGGCGGTGAAGGGCCAGGGGGGGAATGAAAAATGCAGACATTAGTTGAGTTAAATGCTTGTTGACATATCTCTTGGCAGATAAACTAAGAACCAACAAAAACACGACAATCCGCCGCCAACGACAACAGCAACAACAACGACAACGACTACTATTCGCAATGTCACCAACGACATCCTTTGACCATTACGCATGCAACACAACCACCACCAGAACAAAACCAGCAACAACAAAGACCACGCCGCCCCCCTCGGTCGGTGCGGCGTCGACGCCTCGTGCGGTCGCTCCAACGAAATAATTAATAACTTGAGCATTAATTAGGCTCGAGCTCGAGTGGAGGTGCTCGCCAGCGCCGTCGCCGTCGCCGCTGTTGTCGCCGCCGGCTCTGCTGCTGCCAACACGTCTGGAGTGTAGACCGTTAGTCACACATACCACTCGACGACGTCGCCATCGACAGCACCGACAGAGTGGCGAGCGTAAGAGGATGGATGGAGCGGACGGGGAAATGGGAGGGAAACGAGAGAGCCGAGAGTCAAGAGCCGAGAGCGTGCTTCAACTTCACATAAACTAAAGCTTTTTATTTGCTTCATTAAAATTAAGCTCCATGCATAACGAGTGGCCTGGACGGAGGCACGGTGGCCTCTCTTTTGATGCTGCGCTACTCGTCGTCACCTGCGCTTGTGAATGTCTGTCTGCCGTGCTGTCTGCCTGTCTGCCTGTCCATCTGTCTGTCTGTTTGAGGCCCTCCCTGGCCATCAATCTGGACGCTGTGGTTCGATTGATGTTGTTGGTGATGCTGTTGGTTTAATGATGTCTGAACTGGTCGGTGGATTATTTTCGATAAATGCTCTTAATTACGCAGTTACGTCCGTCTAGCGAGCTCTCCGTCGCCCAACAATAGTCGTCTGGCCGCCATCATATCATCGCCCCTGTTCGTCGGCCAGCTTCCACGTTGCGCGCTCCTCCGGTCCGGTCTGGCCGTCGCCGTCCGTCCGCCGGTCGGTATCTGTCCGCCTGTCAGTCAGTCAATTGCCGTCGCTGCTACCGCGATGTTTATCTATGCATTTGCGATCCTTCTTTTCCCGCTCGATTGTTCCTCTCAACGCGAGTGAGCGCAACAGTGAACGGGAGGACGAGAGCGAAAGAGACGCCCGGTAAAAGCACGACACGGCATGGCACGGCTTTAACGGTAGAAACGTGCGTAAATCCAGTCGCTCGCAGATCTGTCAAAGGCTCATTGAGAGACACGTCAAAGCGCGCGCCCAGGTGACATTTTTAATCAGCAACTGTCAGTGTGTCGCTGTCAGTTGGCGTGGACGTGGCCGCCGGGAACTGGACGAGGAGAAACTTCCTCTCTCCCTTCCACGTTTTCTCCCTGTGCTAGATGCACGAATCTTCGGGATAACTGGCCGACAAATTACGGTGCGAACTCGGCTGAGCGCTTAAACAGAGGAACGTTAAGTGTGGTTCGAGCAAGGAAAAATTCCAACGGATGTTGGGACTGAGCGGATGCAGATACCAGACACGTCTAGTAGGCAAGGAGTAAGGAAATTAGAGACAGTCATGTAAGTTCTCTACCGATAATCATAACATTGGATGTGGTTATTATCGACCAATGAAAACCTATCTATTTCTGAGGAATTTCAATTCCTTTCATCCTCGATGTCTTCAATTAGCCCCAAGGAAAATCAACGTCATTCAAGACCAAAATATCCGCATACTTTTGTGATAAATCTATAGAAAATATTATTTTGACCCCCTTTGATTCTGAGCCGCCGAAACGATCATTGATCGCAATAGAGCAGGCAAGTACAAGGTAATTGAATGTCGAAGTTGTGAAACAGTAAGAATTTGCATGGATATTGCAGGTAATCAAATTATTGAGACACCCGGCCGACTGAGGCGACCCTTGGGCAACAGCAACAACGGGCTACAAGACAAAGACAACAATGACAAAACCCTTATTAAATCAATAGCAAAGCTGCAATAAATACCGCGCTAATGCCGAACATTTTTGCCAAAAACACTTTCCATAAATCCCAAAGTCATCTCAATTACGTGAAACGGAAGACGCCAACAACAACGACGACAACAACGACGCCGACAACGACGACGACATGAAGCTCGCGCCCGAGCCACGGCTGAGCTGGAAACCCGCGGGGGTCAGAGCTGGGACTCTGAGCCCTTGTTGTTATTTCTGGCGATGTTGTATTTGTTGTTGCCATTGCTTTTGCCGGGGTGTTGCCGCCGTCGAAGTTGTCGGTGGGACCCGTCGACGACCGACTGCGTGTCGCAACGAATACAAATCTTTTGAGATGATGTCAACATTTATTTGTTGTTTTGTGTGTTGTCGGTGGCGTTGTTGTTGTTCTTGCTGTTGCTGTTGCTCGAGTTGTTGGCCTGTCAATATGTGACAATTGGCGGGTGCGCTTAAGAAAATACAACGAACGACGCGAGCGACAACGAAAACCGCTGGAAAAAAGCAGAGCCCGAGCGCGGAGCGCAGAGAAAAAACAATGATAAATGCTAACAGAGCGGAAGAAACGGCCAAAATAGCTGGCAGGAGAGGAAATTGAGATAAAAAAAACACACATACACATCGCGAAAAAACGAAAAATTCAAATATTGTAAATTTTTTGCTCCCTACCAAGGACAACAGTCACAGCGGCAAGAACAGCGAAATCGATGGGTGGAGGGTCAGAGGAGGAAGGAGTTGCCCGACTGTGGCTGTGGCCGTGGACGTCAAGTTGGCAACACACAGAGAATTGGGACTAATGACAACGAATGTCTCTCTCTCCGTCTGTCCGTCTGTCTGTCTGTGTGTCTGTGTGTCTCCCTCAGTTTGGCTCGTCGTCCCGCGACCGAGCGCCGAACAGCGCGACAACGGCAACACAAACGAACAGCGAAATTAATAGGATTTGAATGCGCAGGACGCGGCGGCGCGGGGATTTGAAGGACATTAGCGCCGAGTGCTTGGGAAGATATCGGCGAATGTCGTGTCGCGCACACGTTGGCGCGGGGAAAACTCAAAATCCGAATCGAAGGACGGGGAAAAGTGCGATGGCTGGGATTACGCAGTCGTTATGTTCTGGAGCGATTGCGGGCCCCGGTGGTTTATGGACCGCCCGATCGATCCCGGCCATAAAGCGGATGAAGGAGGCCATTGCGGTCCTGAAGAAGGTCTTAAAGCGCTCCGGCGGCAACGGCTTTTTAAGAGACCGTCCGCGAGCGAGGGCGAGGACTTCTGCCACCGACTCCTACCAGCGATGGCAAGCGCGATTGCCTCGCACGACAAGCGACACCGACAACGACAACGACACGACTACGCCCAGGCCACCCTCGGCCCATTCGTTAAGATGTCGGCACCACTCACAGGCCACATCCCCAAGTCATCAGGGGATCCCCTGCTCCGGCCCCGGCCCGCCCCAGCCTGTCGGGGTCGGCTGGGCGGATGATTTTTTCAATGACATGGAAGCTTGTTTGCCAATAAATAAATCGATCCTATGTTTTCTTCCCCTCCATTCCTTTTCCACGTTCTCTCTCTCTCTCTCTATCTCTCTCTCTTTGTCCCTTCCTCTCCGCTGGCAACCCATCCTTCGGGCACATTGTAAACAAGTGTTGGTTGCTTTTGATAAATTATGCAACGTCGTGGTTTTTTTGTTGTTGGTCTTGTTGTTGTTGCTGATGTTTTCCCTTTCAACAACATGTTTACCGCGCCACGCTCCGTGTTTGCTTCTCGAACGGCGCGGACATGCCGTGTTTTCTCAGTGCACGAGATGGGCCGCAGTTTATTTTCTCAGTGTAGCCCAACGCATCGCTAGAACAGTACGCATGATTTGCGAATTATTTGCTTGAATTCGCGGCGAAAACTCTGCAGCAAATTAATTCGGAATTGGGTCAGATTTCACGCTGCATTTCAAGAGGACGCGCCGCGACTCGAGGTGACGACAGGGCGGCGACGGGGGGTTCATCAAACTCCGAATACTTTGGTATTCAGGTCTGTCAATGGGATCCGCTTTTGTCTCCGTCATTCACGACGCGTGGCGACAGGACGCGACGTCCTTAAGAGCAAACTCGTGTCTGATACGAGGGGAATGCGAGGTCAAGCATGAGCAGCGAAAGGAAGATGGGTGCAAATTAAGATGACTGAAGTATCATCGACTAATGTTTTAATATTGCTTCATTGCCCAAAACGTTGGACTAAAAAAGACGATGAATCGCCGTCGCGTTATAAATAACTGGACTTTTTTGAGAATGTGAAAAGAAGAAGCTAATGAAAGGATTTGGGATGATTTTCGATGAATCGAAACCATGTTTTAATGAAATACCTCAACTCCGGCATAGTAACGAAGACTCTTAAGAGCAATGGAAAGCATCAAACATTTCCGAAGTGAATAATTAAATGAAGCCGAAACTTATTAAACTGGCCGAAGCCACTTGAAATGGGCATCATCTCGCTAATCACTCGTGGATCCCCAAGCGAAAGCCGTCCAAAGTTGTTTGTCTTAAAATTATACGAAGTTCTCGGGAGGCACAAACAACAACAAGGGAACCGCAACATTTTGGCCAATTAATTAGGCTACCGGTCAGTGCGAATACAAAACAACAACAACAACAACAACGACGGGAAACCGTAAAATGTCGAGAGCGAAGAGCAGACTGGCGAACGGCGATAACGAGCTCGTGGCGGGAGGGGCGGGGCATGGGGGAAGGGTCAAAAATTACCTCAAGTCCTGCGTGGAGTCCGGCGAGGGCCGACCCTGGGCGCCTCAATCAAGTCGGCCGAGGGCAGGACGTCGTCGGTGTTGCCAGCGCGAGGTCCGACGTGTTGCTGGCCATTTGCATTTGGGGCACGGCCAGGGAGGAGCAGCGGCCGGAACAAGAAGCGACAACGTGGAGGAGCCTTAATTGGCAGTTGGATGCTCTTATTCCGTTAACACTTTTCCACTCACACTTTCTCGTGCTCCCTAGTTTGAGGGACGCGGTTCGACGGCCTCGCGATGTTGTTTCGTATACGTTTTCGTATGTCGATTTGATCTGAGATGATATGGAATCACAGCTTGGGCTTCACTCGATATGATCTGCACATGATATGACTTTCGATTCACACAATTTCAGGGATTTCCCTCAACTTCGGAGCGGTTTATGTTTGAACGAAAACCTCCAATTTCAATTCACTAAAATTTCTGAGTTTTTACTTTATTTGAACGCTCGTATTTCTTCCAATTTATTCGTAATTAATTCGTGGGAATTTCTCGGCGAACTTAACGCGAGATGGGAGGAGTTTCTGAGAGCCCGAAATTGCTCCGCGTGAACTTTCGCCGTTCGCCGTCCTTCGTCCTGTGGCGCCGCAGCGACCACGACCACGACTGCGACTGCGACGGCGGTGTTACGTCAACGCAGGACGCAAGCGGTTCGTTCTGTCTGGTTTTCGCTCTCTTCGACCTGCCGAGCGCGCCCGACCGCAACAACAACACAGGGCGCGCGACTGGGTCCGTCGACGATTTCCGGAATGCGAATTACGCAGAGCCGGGCTGGGTCCTGCCGTCCTAGCTCTTCACAAATTCCTTTTCACTTCTCTTCTTTCGTCCGAAGCACGAAAGGACTTCCGTCGACTTCAGTTCGACGCCCGACGACCGGCCGCGCTCGAGGATCCACTGGCACTATCCTTCACACGTTGTTGTTTTTGTTGTTGTCTCGCTATGTTATGCCGTGTTGTGGTGTGGCGTCGCGAGATTGGCACTTCCGTTATGTGTCGCCCGAAAAACGGCCGCAATTTCCGCGAGGGCTTTGTTTATTTTTGGCTTTTCGATTTCCCCCAAATTTAATTCCTCACATTCGATCGAATAATTCCCGTCAAGGGGAAGAAATCAAAAATTTATTCACTTCATTCGCGTGTCTCGTGCACGTCTGAACAAGAACGAGTCGGCGACGAGCGTGGCGCTGACGACGAAAGAAACGAAAAAAACGCCAACATACACTAGCGAGAAACGTCGGCTCCACTCTCCGTCATGACGTCTGCACGGTAGAGAGCTCGCGGTTGTACTAAAAGCCAGCGAGTGCTCGCTGCGTCGAACATTCGTACGCGAAGACGACGACGACAACGACAACAACGAAAACGAAAACTCCGGCGACGACGACGAACACGACGAGAACGAGGACGACGACGACGAAGGCGATGGCGCTGACGATGGAGACGGCGTCGGCATCGATTCGCACCGAAGTCGCATGTAAATCGCTGCTCGTCGAACGAAGACTCAACAACAACAACAACTACCGCACAAACAAAAACACAACAAGACTTCGATTTTGTATTTATGCGTTCGTGTGTGCGTTGGATGGATTGGTTGGGGCAGCGAAGAAACGACGAAGAGAGTTCGACTCCAGCCGAGGCAGCTCGCTCGCGCGAGAGACGAACCTTGGCGTTGGACCATTTACGGGATGCGCAGAGAGCGCCTTACTCGCTGGAAGGATGGGAGAGCGATAAAGTGAGAGCGAGAGAGAACAGCAAAGAAGAGAGACCGCAACGCAGCATCGCGGTTTGTAAACAGAGCAGAGGAAAGGCCGTTTCACGGCTGGAGCTGTGGAGCTGTGGAGCACGAGTCAGGGTCCTGCGATTGATGGTCGGCGGCTCTCTCACTCTCGCTAAGCAGCTCCACTGGAAGAAACACTTCGAAATTCGAATGTGTGTCGCTGGAATTTCGGTCTTCTTATCACGTGCGGGGCAGGTTAACGTTAACATCTTAACAGAGCTCTAACAGAGAGCGAGAATATGAGATTAGCTAGAGAGTACCCAAATGCCGGCTGACCGCTTAACAGAACAGGGTGTTCGGAGGCAAATTAACTGACGGCACTTGTTTTGATTCCATTCGTATCGCATAAATCTGAATAAACAACCGATTTAGATCATGCATTTTAAAATATAGATTACATTAAAATTTTTGTATTATATTAATTTTTCATTGTATATGTATTGAGATTAAAATTTCCTTCAAGTAATCACAAAAAATCACCGTTTCGGAGTGAACGGAAAATCCGACACAGCCGAAACCCCATGAATGAACAGCGGCGAGCACGCTCGAGGCGACTTGGGAGTGATTTAGGACGAGAGGCCGCAGGTAGTCGCAGGGACCGCACGAGCCGCGGACCCGACCGCAGACGGGGCGCCGACGGCGACGAACCCTCGGGAAAACTACCTGGCCTCCGTCCACTGAAGTGTTCGGATTTACATACGATTTTCACACCCGGCTTCGGCTTCGACTCCGACTCCGACTTCGGCCGACTGCAGCGACTGGGCCGAGCGAGCCACAAATCATTCCAGTCCAGTCCATCCCGCGCTCACTAATGAAGGCCCGAGCCCTGACCGTCCGAGGTGGTCGTCGCAAGCACGTCGTATGCCCTGGGCAAAGGGTGCATTTTGTGGTGTCATTGTTGTTGTTGCGTTGACTGTTGTTGTTCTTTAATTGTTATTGCTGCCTGATTAATGATCGATGCGGATTCGATGTCTATTTTCGGCCACCTCCCAGCGGCTGCCAGAAGTAATTTATGAGCCCCGCGACTACCGGCCGGACCCTTGATTGGCCCCGACCCACGACGACTCGTGGGTCCTGCCGCAAACCTGTTGCCGCGGAAGCTCCTGCTCCCCTTCCCTCCCCCTGGTTCCAGTCGTCGTCGCGGCTGTCGCGAGGACGCGGCGACGTCGTCAGCAACGGCATTTTACGACCGACAGTTTTATTTGTTTAATCGCCTGTGTTGCGTCGTCGCGCGTCTCCCGGAGACTTCGTCGCAGGCAAGGTGTCTTGTTCTTCTTGTTCTTCGTCTCGCGGCTCTCTTCGTCCCTACAACCGGTGTCGATTCCGTTTATTGCCATCTGCATCGTTCTGCCTCCGTCTCCTTCCCACTCTCTCTCGTTCCGGCCGACGAATGTTCGCGGAATTCCTTTTCGCTTTCAATTGATTTCACCTCCGAATCGCCCGCATCCCTGCCCAGTGGTTGGCAACTCGAACATGTTTTAATGCCTTTCGATTTGAAGCGCATTGCGTTCGCTTCGTTTCGCCCCGCACCCCGACGCCTCCTCTCCCCACGCCGCGCCCCCCGCCGACAGCCCTCGCTGACAGTGAGGAATATTAATTGGTTCCGCTCTCCCCTCCCCATCTCTCAGACGCTCTCCCGCTCTCAGACGCTCTCCCTCGCCCACTCTCTCGCGCTCTCGTCGGGCATTAAAATTTTATGTGCTGCTGCTCGTTCCGAGGAAGGAAATTAATTGTCGGAAAATGTGGCACCGTCGTGGAAAGTGCAGCGAGCGGTACGCAGGCAATTAGGGACTGCTCCTCTCTGTCTCCGTCTCCGTCTCTTTCACACCCACTCCCTCTTCCGGCACCCCCTTCTTCCAGCGCTCTCACGATTTTTTTCCCTTGACTTTTACGTTTCCTCTCCTCGGGTTTCTGTTTTCTTCCGAGCATCGTCGCTGCCGAGGAGGTCTCTGGCGGAGGGAGGAGGACAGGCAATGAATGGAACGGAATGATTTCCAAGTGTTTTTCCGATCGATCGCGGCGCTGTCGCGGGCGAGGGCGAGAGCGAGGGAGCGGGAAATCGCTCTTGAACTTGACACATATCGATGGGCGCTGGAGAGAGCAGATGGAGAGGGCCCAGGGCACGATGAGAGGACAAATGCGGGCGGCTCGAGAGCGCGGATGGCAGCGAGAGGCCTCGAAAGACCTCCCACTCGAATGGGATGGAGAGGAGAGAGCAAGCGGCTCATCGTACACGGAGCATTCCTCAAACACAGAGCTCCTGAGGCCGCGAGAGGAAGGAGTTGACTGACTTCGGGCCACCCAACCCCGTCCAACTGAAGCTGATTTCAGGCTCTCTCGCCACTCGTTACGACTAATTTAATTAGGAGTCGGCTTTGCCTCTCCATTGAAATGTAAATCGTCGGAAGCTGGAATTTCGCCGTCCAATAAATTGATCAGCCAATCGGCCGGTCCATCGGTCGGGCGATCGATCGATCGATGGATTCATTGGGTTCGCTTGAAATTTTAATGGCTGCCTCGCAAATTGTTGTGTTCACACCTACTTCTTCTTCTTCTTCTTCTCCTGCTCCGTCCACGCTCCCTGCCTTCCCGGCCGCGCTCTCCCTGGAAGCCACCGTCAACGCCATCCGCGCCGAGATCGATGATGGCCGAATCGGCGATAAACTCACAAACCAGCCGGGAAGCCGGGAAGCGTTTAGACGAGCCTCGTGGCGAGCCGAGCTCCGCCGCGTCAGGTCGCGTCGCGTCGTGTCGCGTCGTGTCGCGCCGTACAGCGTATGCTAATGAAGTCGCTGCGAGCGTCGCGCGATGGCACACGAGAGCGAGGACCAGGACGAGGCCGAGAAGTCGACGTCATATGCGGGAAATTAATTGAGCTGCAGTGGTGCCGCTGCAGCCCCGAGGCGACCCCCCCCAAACCCGGGTAGCATCGCGCAGGGACCCCGGCGGACCACGTCTAACGGCGTGATTAACGAACGACTTGTTGCCGGGCGCGCGAACAAATGGCGGCTGATGACAGGCCATCGGCAGCGCCGGCCGACGGCCCAGCACCAGATGCAGGCTCTCGGCGAGCTCCTGTCTGTCTGTCTGTCTGTCGCCCGAGACCAACTATGTATCGCGACGCGGTAATGGTTTTCCTACGGGAATCGATCGATCGATCGATCCGGGCCGATCCGAGCGTCGATGGCTCCTCGTTCGCCTCGACGGCTGCCATCGACCGCGATCCGACGCTTTCCGCGAGTGATTTTCTCAGCCCATTCATCATCATCGTCGTCGTCGTCGTCTTCATCGGCGCTGTTGTTGTTGTTTCGCTGCCACAGTGGTCTCAGCGTCTGTTGCTGCTGCTGCTGCTGCGGAGCCCGGCACCGGCTGAAGCCGCTGTCGATGGGAGCTGGGCGAGTGGCGGGAAATTTATATGTTCAGCTCGCATGATTTAGAAGATAACAATTTGTTAGTTATGGGCCGGAATTTCCAGGAAAACCTCACCACCAACAACAACAACGCGCCCGTCACCGCGCTCATCGAAGTGTCTTCGATAATTATCGGCTCTAGCGGTATTTATTCCGATCTTATCGCTCGCCTCCATCGCTCGTAATTTCATTCCACGGCCGGAAAATCGATCCTGGTCCGGCCATCACGACATCGCCATCGTCATCGCCATCGCCATCGCCGGTTCTGCCGCTCGACGCTGCCCGGGATCGGCCGGGCTCCGTGCAATTAATCACGGCATAACGGTGGGGCGGCCCGGGCTCGGGCCGGGCTCCGCCCCGTGGCCCCTGATGAGTTTTAATTTTGGTCGGAATTGAAGATGAATATCGCGAGCCTTTTCGTGCCGCGTCGGAAAAATTGCCCGACCGCCGTCCTCCTAATCAGAAGTGTGTTATTATGTTGATTTTTAGCGCTCGCGGATTTTAATGAACGCCGCCTGATTTATGGCGAACTAATTCAATTGCCATGTATTTATGGGCCTTCATTGGCGAATCGATTGACTGATCTGCGGCCGGAGCCATTTAATGCGGATCGATTATTAGATGACCATATTTTACGGAGGACATTTTGCTCCAGACGGACGCTGGTTGTGGAATCGCCCATTACCAACCGATGTGGGCGAAGTAGCTGCGGACCGATTTGTCCCAACGTCATCAGCTTGCGCCAATGCGCGCTCCTACTTGCGTTTCAATAACACAATACTAAAAGCTGCGCGACCATGTAGTACGAACTGGTCGTCTTTCTTGGTCTTTCAGGAAATCATTCTCTGGCAACAATTTCACATGCCCTCTGAACAATTTTAGTACCACATTTTTCTTTGAAAATGCTCTAAGAATGCCCTAAGCCTTTTATTCTTCCCTGCAACGCCGAGACACGATTTGGACCAAATAAGCTGAGCCTGTTTGCCACAACAACTCTGAAATCTGTAACGATTATAAACAAATATGCAGAGGAATTATCGCGTCCATGATCTCTTGATCTCTTAATTGGATCGAACCACGCAGAACCCCCGGATCGCCGACGAAACCCTGAAGAGCGGAAGATGCGACGAAGATAAAGAGATAAATCACGACCGATCAAAACATCGACCTACGCAAACCGCGGAATTCGGGCGAAACCATGTTGGAAACCATGTTTCTGAAGAAGTTTTGGCCATTTTTGTAAGGCTAAAATGTCACCAACAACACTAACGGGCAGGCGCAGACGTGGTTGAGCCGAGCAATGGTTTAAATTAAATAAAACCCATAGCTAATTAACTAAACTAATTAATGCCGGCCACTCGCCGGGCCACGGAGCCACTTGATTCCACCAAATTGCTCGTGTAAACGACTAATTAAGCTGCTGGCAAATTAAACCAGTTCAGCGGTGTCGGCCAGCCACGATTTATCACCGGCCAGCTGACAGGGGGACGGACGGATGGACGGACGGACGGACTCCATGAAGTTATAACGCGCCCACCAATTTGGCCAGGAGGCGGCCGCACAGGGCTGGGCGGCGGCTGGCCGAAGATCAGCGGGCGGGAAATTTATTAGATTAAAATTGAGAGCCTCTCGAGTAGGAGCCTGCTCCATTGCCTGGGTGGGCGGAGACCTGCGAGGGGCGGGTGGGCGTCGGCCAAGCGTGGCCAAGGTGTCCGAAGTCTATTGAACAATTAAGACACTAAAGGCTTTGGCACGATCGCGACTCAGCGTCTCGGCGTCTCGGCGACTGGGCGACTGCGCTCCATGGCGCATTAGATCGCGTACCCTCGATAGCCGTGGAGCGCATCGGGCGTCCTTGCCGTGCTCGGAGCGCGAGCCGCGGGTGATCCGGGCGGCCCATTGTAATGCGCGAAGTGTTGCCACAATTTTCACACTTTAAGCCGCACCGTCGCCTCCATCGCCGCCGTCGTCCGCGTGGTCATCGTGATCCGGGCCGAGAGTCTGGAACCAATTTTAAGCTTACAATTTGATTACAGCGATAAATCAGCGAGAGCCAGAGCTCACTTACTCGATGCACTCCAGCGGACTCCGCGCTCCGACTCTTCTCGACTCGACTCGACTCGAGTGGTGTCGAGTAATTGGCCTCGCGGCCATTCGAGACCGAGGCAGCCTCCTTGTGGAAGCCGCGAAATCAACTCGGCCGCTGCAGCCCCAGCGGCCAGGACGATGACGGCGACGATGCGGTCGACTGAGAGGGGACGTCGGAGGATGAGGATCGGGTTCGAGGTGACGATGACATCGCGGACAAGGCGGGCGACGACGGCGACCGCAGCGACGAATTGCATAAATTAACACCTCACTTTGGTGGTATTTTATTAAAGGAGCTTCGATTCGTTCTGCTTCGGCCTTCCATCGAGCCCGCCATCGAACCTGCCATCGACAGACGTCCGTCGAGCGTGCCCCGCCATCGTCGACGTCCTCCGGCTCTTCGTCGTCGTCGTCGTCGTCGTCGGTGTCGCCGGCGTCCGCGATGCCTCGGCCTCATTCTTTTTATTAATGGCGTGTTGATGCTTCACACCAAGTCCCTCTGCAAATATTGTCCGATGTCGACGCCGCCACCGCCACCGCCACCGTCCGTCGTTGTCTCCCAACCCCGCGGCAGACAGACCAGGCCAGGCCAGACCAGGCCAGGCCAGACCAGTTCAACTCCAAGGCTGGCCCGGCATTAATTAAGTCAAGAGTGCAGCCAGAGTCCCGGGGACTCGGGAACGGGGCGACGGCGAATGGAGGAGGCGCAGAAACACCACGGAAAGAGTTTTCCCAGAAAGAGGGCGAGTTGGACGCGTCCACGAGACACATTATCATTAAAAATGCATAGCCATGAAAACGAAATTTAATACCTTCAAGGATCTGAAAAACCTCGTCCTTGCGCCGCTCCGATTTTGGTTGACGCCGAAGTTGGCGGCGTTTGCTGGGCTGGCGGTAGGCGAATTCGGAGGAGCGGCGGATTCGGAGGAAGCAGACACTCGAAACAATTTGCGATTCATTACTGGAGTATTCAGTACATGGTAATGGCAATGGTTCTAAGTGCGGCTTAATGAATCCAAGTGGCCGTTCGAGCGGTTTTTGTAGATCTGCAACTTGTGCAGAAACGTTGGCCGAAGTGCAGCCAATGGGCGGACCCTGCCTGGCCAACAAACACGATGTCGGAAAGGCACAATTTAGTAGAGAATATAACAAATTAGGGAGTTAAAATTTCTTTGAAAATTTCGAGCATTTCGAGCTTCGTTTTGAGCGTACTTTTTTCAATTCATTTACAACAAGACAGTCGAGTTGTTTGGTGTAGGAATGGAAGTCACCGACGAGTTTCTCCCACATCCGCCAACAAGCCTGCAGACGCTCCACGGGCCTGACGTCTTCATCCGCCGTGTGCCGCGAATGCACGGGGCGTTTTCTCGCAGTTCACCGGCTGCCTAATGAACGGCGAACGACTTAAAGACCCATTCGGTATCATAAAAATCAGCGCAAGACCTCAAGGAACCTCGGGCCGGGCCGGGCCGGGCCGGGCCGAACGGTGGATCCCTTTGTAATGGGAGTCGACGGCACCTCGGAGCCGTGAAATCGAGACACACCCAGATGCAGCAGCGACACCGGCTTCGCCGACACCGAAAGCCGGAGCAACAGCAACAGCGACAGCAACAACGACGATTGCAGCGGCGGCATGGACGGCAACAAGAACAACAACCCCAAAAACAATAACAACAACAACAACAATGTGCTGCAGGAGCTGCAGTTTGTTTGCCGAACCATTAAATTATCGCCGATGAAAAATCTTGTTAACACCTCGTGCGCACTGCATTTATGTTGTTGTTGTTGTTGTTGTTGTTGTTGTTGGAGTATCCGCCATTGTTGTTGCTGTTGTTATTGGTCCTGGTTATGTTGCTGCAATTTCCTTTGTATTGCAACTGGAATGCGGAGGATGAGGATGCAATAATAACAACAACAACAACAACAGCGGTACTCGAACGCGCTTTAATTTGATAAAATGGCCATCGTTGTTGTGGTTGTTGGTGAGTTGCTGTTTGTTGCTGTTTGGCATTTTGTGTGCTTTGTAATTAAGTCTAAACCCCAGCAGACCCTCTCCGCCCCCTCCTCCCCCGCCCCCACCTTTTGGTCACGTGTGCCGTTCGCGCTGCTCGCTGCAGGTCTCAGGTGAGACGCTCGTTGTTTTTGTTGTTGTTGTTGTAATTGTACACGATTGTTGTTTTTGCTTTAAGTTTACATGCATCTGTTGTTGTTGTAATTGTAAATGTTTTTGTTGTTGTCGTTGTATAAGTTGTTGTTATTGCTGACTCAATTTGTACGCCAATTTCGTTGTAATTTTACACTTCACTTTGTTGTTGTTGTTGTTGCTGTAACGATAATTGTTGCTGTCGTCACAGCAATTTTTTGTGTTGTCGTTGTTGGTGTTATGGTTGTTGTTGTTATTGTCCCATACCGCCTTCAGGAGGTTTGTCCGACATGTTTTTCCCTCGCTGTGCTGGTTTGATGGCGGCGGTGATGAGGGCGAAGGCGCTGCCTCCACTCGTCGATGATTTAATGGATCTCGCATATTAATTAAAAGACCTGCTGCCCGTCGGTCCCTGTCCCTGTCCCTGTCCATGTCCATGTCCCTGCCGCTGATTGAAAGAGAAATTCGATCGGCCTGCGTTGCCCCGAGCTAATCGAGTTAGCGATCAGGACGGTCGAGTGTACTGAGGGCCCTTTAATTATGCGCCAGCAGGCGGATTTAGAGCGCAGGCAAAGCTGGCGGGACCTCGCTTTAAGAGCCTTCTCACTCGAGTTTACGATGCCTGGAATCCTCAAGTTCTCCGTAATCGCCTTGGCCTGAGTATGCTCAGGACAACTTCTGGAGACGGAGAGCGAGTTAGGGACGTCTGGTGGAAATTCAAACACATTTCTGAGGACTCCTATCAGAACGATCGTCAGTTGGCCGTTGTTGATGCCTCTCTAATTTGCAAGTTCCTTCCCTGGGTCCCTTGCTCCCCGTCTCCACTTCGGTGAACGTTTGTCGCAATTTATCTACCCTTAAATCATTACAAAATCTATTAGAGACCTTTTTATTGCCAATACGACCCAGCCACAGCAATATAACTGCAATGATAACAAGTAGATGTTTAGAAAAGAGCCATTCGATGGACTGCTGGACGAACGAATCGGTCAAGTCGGCGGATGGTTGGATTTTTATGGCCACTGATTTGCCGCATAAAAACGTAACGTAAAATTCGATATTTATATCAAGTTCGGAAAGGACTCGGGCGTCGGAAGTGGTCGATGGCGGGGTTCGCCACGAGTGGTCGGGGCCGGCGGGAGGTGGACGGTGGGCGGAGGGCGGTGGAAGATGAGAGTCCAAGACGTACGAGCCCGAGGAGCGATCAAGGTCGCTGGTGGGAGGCCTTGGCGAGGATGAGGGCAGAAGAGAATGGATCGAGAAAAAGTTGTTGCATGGCACCAGGTCGGGCGGGGCGGCGGAAGCAGAGGCCGATGGACAGATTGCCGATGGTGACGAACGATGGTGGAGTGCGATGGACCGGGAAGCCACCGAAGCTCCCTGCCAGCTGCCGCTTGGTTGGAGAGGGCAACGAGGGAGGCGACGGCGTCATTAAAAACCCATAAAATCCAATGCAAAAACATTTCAATTTGCATTCCGGGTGAGGGCAACATACAAATGGCAAAAAAGGTAGAACTAAAAGTGAAAGAGAGCAGGAGGAAAGGCGAAAATAGAAATCAAGAATCTCCTAACTCGTATTTATGGCTGTCGTCGGTTAATTTGCCAAAGCCATTGGGTTCAACTTGCCGGCCCGAACCGGACTGGCCATTTTTATGGCGCCGCACAGACGACACAGACAACAACAACAACAACAACAACAACAATAGCAACATAAAGAACAGCAATAAGAGCAACGAAATGAACAACAACAACAACAACTACTGAGACTACAACAATTTCGAAGCAATTCAAAAACAAAACTTCAATTAAAAATTCCAAGCAGATGTCGCCGTCGCCCATACACCCATTACAACAACGACAACAACAACAAGAACAACATCAACTGGATAACGACGCCAAGATCCCCTATGGGGAGCTGTTCAGCGCTCAGAGGTGTGTTCGGGTGACGGCTGACATTGCGCGCGTCTTGCATAAATTAATAATTCCGCCGTACACATCGCCGATGTGGATTTTTTGTTTGTTCCGAAAATTCGCTTATCGTCCGGCTCGCATCGCGTGCGCCAGAAGAGGCCGGGCGGGCAGGAAATGAAACGAAATGAACGTAGGAAGGCCTGCAGCCCACAATGCAAAACGATGATGGATTTTATCATCGCCGCCGAATTGGTCTCCCTTTGTAGTCGACATCAGGTGCCGATGCACTGAGAGCAAATGCACGTCGAGTTCTGCGCATTTCCGAAAACTTCTCCGGCTTCTCTGGCTCGGGATCAAGGAGGAAAATCATTTTGTTGAAATGTTGGATCGGAAATACAAGTATTTCATAAATCTTTTTATTCATTTTTATTTGGCGGTTTCATTGAATCTTTTCTCCAGTTAAAAACACGCAATTTCCAACAAATTGAGGACAAATTGAGACTGCGAACTGCGAGCGGTTCCGAAGTCCCGAATGCGTCCTGTGAGGCTCCCAGTCCTCATCTGCCATCGTCGCCAGGCAATCTCCCCATGGCCAAGCCCCGCGCCCAGGTTCCAAGAAGATTCCTCCGCCCCTCCCAGTGGTCCTTGCCCGTGGCTCTCCCGAGCTGTCGATCTCTCTCGCGCTTCCCCTCCGCCTCCTGTCGGGGCGGCTGTCGGACTGTCACGGGCTTGACATGAGTAACTCTTCCTCTTCTGTTGTGTATTTTATTGTCTTCTCCCGCCCGATTGTATTTCACTCCATTTCATTACATTTCATTTCGTTTCGTTCTCTCCGTCGCATTCCGGTTTCTTTCTTTCCGTCTTGTCGAATTCGCTTTCTTGCTCTCTCCCTTATTCGTGTCCCGCTCCTCTCCTGCTATGTTGGCGCATTCTGAGCATTTTAATTTATTATCAATTGTTGAAATCTTTTTGTTTCACAAGACTTCCCTCCTCGCCCTCTCCCTCTCGCTGTCATCATCGCTCTCTTTCCCTCCCGTCTGCTCTTTCTGCCTCGGCTGGCTCTCCTGCTCTCGGTCTCGCACGCCTTGCATTATTGAAGACAACTTCATTTTCGGATGCATTCTTGGAGCTGACAGGTCTATCCACGTCCACATGGATACGATTGTACGGCTGCCGTGTGTGTGTGTGTGTGTGTGTGCGGTAATAAATTTCAATTAAAGATCTCCGAACGTCCGATAAGTTGTAGCGTTTCTGTCGATATCGCACGGCTCGTTGGTGCCCGATCCCTTCCAGCCCCGACCTGTCGCAGGCATTTCCTCACGTCCCATGGACGATTATCGCCCGGCCCGCCGGACGGAGCGATGATCGGCATCGACACATTGAAGGCGCAACCCCTGGTGATGCATGTAGGTGGATCCGCCGCGCTCTCCACTCCTTCGATTCATCCACTCTTTCGCATTCACTCTGTTTCTCCCACTCGTCATGTGGGTCGTAGATGAAAGTTCTGTAATGGAAGCCAATTACAGGCCTTTTGTGCGCCTCTCATTATCTATGGCAAGCCGCTGGAAGCTGGGCAACATGGTTGGCGGTCGCGTCGGCGGCTGCGAGACACCTGGCGACACCCAGTACCCAGTAGCACTAACTGCTCGACAAACAGCCGCCGATTCGACTCGTGTCGGGAGGGTGGGTCGAGGCGATTTAGCGGCTTCTTTGGAGGCCCCTTCGCCCGGCTGAGGCGCTCAAGTGGCCGCTGCACTTTATGAGCCGAGTCAACACGGCCGTCTGTGAGCTTAAGAAATTCCCGGGCTTATTTGAAAGGCACACAAAGCGTGCGTTTTTCACTTGTCACTGAATTACTTAAGTTGTCTCAAGTTATGACTCTATTAACTCCTCGTCCACGGCGACGGCGGCGTGTTTACCTAAGCCGTGGCTGAGTCCGCGCGCCTCGAGGGGTTCTGACAGCTGAGGTCCCATAGAACCCATCGGCTGCTGTGGACGAAGAAGAAGAACAACCCATCAACCCAACGCCCACGCCAGCCCCCAACCTCCATCGACAGGCCCGATCGTCTTCGCACCCAGACCAGATCGAACCAAGCTCAGCTTAGAATAATAAAAAAGCTATTCCCAGAACTGAGACTCACATATCATTCTCGCTCGCTCTCCCACTCGGGCGCTCGTTCGCCCGTCCCGCTCGCTCGCCTAAATAAACCCTCAGCACGGGGATGAGTTCGAAGTATTTTGAAAGCACGGCTTTAGGTGAACGTTTTTCGACGTTTTTTAACCTTTTAACGAGCAGCTTCTTTATTTTGAGTTGCTTTATTTTGTGTTTTTTTTCTTGTTTTTGTTTTTGGACTTCTCTTCAAGACCCACCGAAGAAGCCCTGCCACCTGGCATCGGGCTGAACAAGCGCCGTTTCTGACGCCGATCGTCGAGGTGAAGGTCGACCACTTATTTAAAGAAAGCATTCGTCCATTTATTAATTGGTTGATTTGTTGTTGCTACCGCCATTGTTGCCATTGTGATTGTGGCTGTTCATCGCCATCACCATCACCACCGCCATCGCAGGGAGCTGCAATTAAAGCCCTATCTCGTGTCATGACTTGCGAAACACACATCGTTTCATGTGCGCTTTGTGGAGAAACCTGTTCGTCCGCCCGACTGATTGAAGTCCCAAGTTCACCCGGACCGCGGCGCACTTGTCGATGGGGCCCTTTGACGAGAGGTCAGCACAGTAGCAACCGACCGAATTGAATTCGGACTGTTCCGTGGACTACGTTTCAATTAAACCACCCGAAGGTCTCCTCTGGAAAAACACCAAGCGACAGGGGCCGAAGACGAAGGAACGCCCAGGTGTGTCCCGGGTTTCTGTTGAAAAATGACTCCTTTTAACCCACCATCATGGTCGGAGCCACTATCGGGCGGCCCACCGTCTAATGCGCCTTCTTCGCCGGCCCCCACGAACTTATCGAGATATCGAAGTATCACAAATGTGAGCTCGTTAATAAAACGCCCGAGATTCCACCATGGGCTGAGTCCGAAGCCGAGTGCGAGAGACATAAATACATCACTCGGAGAGATAAGAGTCGAGGCATTTAAATGATTTAAAACACGCTCAAATTAGGTTCGAATTTCCCGCGAGGAGAGCTTTTAATTTGAATGATAATGCTAAAGCGCATGTAGGACCAGCGATAGCCATCAACCTGTCTCCCGCCGTCTGCCCCAGAGGTGCGCGGGACAGCGAGGCCGCAACCCACCGCTAATGAAAAGACCGTCGTCGACCTGTGATGCTCACTCGATAAGCCAGACCGGGGTCTTTTGTGTCGAAGCCCAAACATGGCAGAGGCTAGATTTGGGCGTACGTCAGCTTTAATCGAATACAACAAATTGTTTGGCTTTCGATGCTTTTATTTAATAATTAATGTTGTTCAAATATTTTAAAGACTCCTGGCATTCGACCCACGAGAATCTCCGTGTCTTTTGTGTGCTTTTTGAAAGATAGCGTTTCAATGGAAATTTCGTTCAAATGAAGTAATTAATGCAGTTTTCCCCGAGACATGTTCCTCAAGCGGCTGCGATAGTTTCCGATCAAATTGGAATTTATGCGATGAGGTTGACGACAGCTTTGAACTAGAATTTATATACTCATTATGTGACTTTATTGCTGACGTTTGGTTCGGGCTTTATATTTTGTCAAATTTATAAATTCAGATCGGCGTCGGCGATAGGCCGTCGCGGCAGTGATAAATTGAGGGTGATAACACTTGCGTTGCAATGGATCGGGCCGGGTCATTGGTGTCGTCGCTATGAAAGCGGCGGCGACATTTCAACTGCTCGATTTCGATTCTCAGGCATTTTCATAATTTTCGAATGAATTTTGAATGGGATCGGGGAGAAAAATCGGTCCATGTCGCAGTCAATCGTGGACATAATTGATCCTAATGGTCATTGGAGGGACCGTGTCATATTGAAATCGGTGTCGGTGATTGATTGAAACAATTTCCATTAAATACACAAATTGAGCAACAGTTGATTACGCTTATTGGGATTACCAAATCGAGCACAAAAAGAGGAATTCCAGGTGTTTATGATAAATTAAAACTAACAAGGGCTTAATTGTGCAAAATCCAATAAATAAATTAAATCGAGCATTTTAAGCTCTCATGGAAAACTGAAATTACAATTTTGCATTAATAACACGAGCTCAATCCACAACTCGAATGCTTTTTAATGAGTGAACAAATGCAAACAATTGCTTTCATAGAAAAGCACATACAATGTTGTGAAGAGCCAGGGGAAGTGAAGAGAAATGCTCGGTTAATGTTGAGGGAAGTACCAGCAATTACCAATCCAACTACCATACCAATTACCGACTGTTTGCTTTCATCTTCCATAACTTAGCCGACATGTCCCGATCACCCATGAAGCCACATGGTTTCCCCAAAACCCTGATGCTTGGTGGCCGGATTCCAGGTACTGGGAAGGATTTGTGGCCAGGATTTCCGGAAAAAACATAAACTCAATTTACAACGGAGCTTCGACGTACTGGCTTTTTGGGTTTATTCCCTGTTTATTTTTGCTTTCTGTGTGGATCTCCAGCAGGAAAAGGAACAAAACTAAACAAACGACAACTGAAAACCTTTGCCCGAGCCAACCGTGCGGACAAGAGAAACCAATTAAAAGCCAAGTCGAGTTCAGTTCAGCAGAACAATAAAAATCCCGAAATGTCGGCTGTGTGGGAGCAATAAAAAGAGACAACAAACCAACAACACGTCGAATACAACGGAGCCAATCAAAGAGAATCGACGTTTTGTTCCCTCGGCAACGGGAATGCAAACGCGAGAATTATTGACAGCGCAAGTCAACAACACTGACAGTTAACAAAACGTTTCATCTTTCAGATGGCGCAGTTCTTTTGTTGCAGCTCTGGTTTGGTGTTGTTGTTGTTGGTGGTGGTGGTGGTGGTGGTGCTAGAGGTGATGCTGCGGTTCTCGTCGTTGTTGTTGTCATTGGATGCTAGAACCTATCGCATTTAATTCGTAAGGTAAACACATTTACACGTTTACCCAGAAAAGGGCGCTCGGTGTTTACACGTCCAACAGAACGTCATTCGCCGTAAACAAATGAACGCACACGGACCCCAAGAACATCGCCATCGACCTCGTCACCGCCTCCGCCGTCATCCCGAACAGCATCGACATCAGCTGCAGCTGGAGAATCTTCTTCGCATCCCCTCGGTGCAACCGCCGACATGGCAGCCGACATCACCTGGAGGCGCGCCTACGAGGATGGCGACATGACGGATGACATCCTCGTCTCGCGAGGGCGCGCTCGCGGGCTCATTAGTAGAACTCATTAGTAGGACAATCGCTCGTCGACAGCGAGGTGCGACGCCGGGACAAACCGCCGAATGCCAGGCAGACGCAGACGCAGACGCAGACGAATCCGGGCGGACAGACAAAGGGCCGGAGCCGGAGCCAGACAGATCGGTCCGATCGATCGGCCGACAGGCGGTGACGTCAGCCCCTCAACCTCATCGTCTGTTGTTGCCGTGGGTTTCCCGCAACACGACAAATGCATTTCCACGCAGCGGCCGCATCAATGCCGGGCCATGCGCCCAGCAGGGACCCTTCGTCATGGGCGCACGGAGGAGGGCCCCGGACCACGGGACCCATTAGCAGCGTGCGAGCTGTCGTAATGTGCGATGTGACGAACCCGAGGGTGCATTCGACACCTGAGCCGCGATAAGCGCACGCATGCGGAAAACCATAAAAATCTCGGAAAATCATCATAAACAACCGGAGGAGGTGCGGGCTTCCACAGGTCGGTCACAAACCCACCGGCCGCCCCCCTCTCCGCCATCCCCCACCGCTTCTTCTGCCTCCTCTTCTGCTCTTCTGCTCCTCTCCCTCGTCTTTGTCTTGGTGGGTAAAAGTCAAACCATGTTCGATGGAGTTCGCGGCGAATTAATTCCATTGATGGCGCGCAGATCGATCCGTCGATGAATCGTCGTTCGATCGCGGCGACTGATAGGCCGTCTCTACACCTACTCTCGCTCTCCGTCTCCCTCGTTCGCTTTCCCTCCCTCTCTTTGCGGAGTGAGCGGCCCACCCAGACGGAGATCGCTTCGGGCGGCGCCTGGCATGGGTTCCAGAGCGTCGTGTGCGCGGCATCTGCCAGGGTCGCCCAGCCCGACCCTCGCAATATGTGGTCTCTTCGACTTCTGCCGATGACATCTCGTCGTCGTCATGTCTGACATTTCTCAAATGTCGCGCTAGTTTTAATGGGTTTTATTGTCACTCTCAACTAGCAATTCATTTTTGAGACCCTGCTGGGTATGAGTTCCTGAGTTCCGACTCCAGTGCCTGCCAACCAGGAGACCCCTCTCTAGTTGTATGGGCTCGGCTTGGACAAATGGAATCGCGCTGCTCGAACAAGTGTTTTCGCACCTCCATCTCGACTGCCGTCGGGCCTGGGAATCGGTCCAGCCTCGGATCGCGCACAGCGCCGACCGCCGGATCGCCAGACCCTCCTCGTCGTCGTCGTCGTCGTCGGTAGCCGGGGCGCGTTACGAGATCACAGCGCCGCGGTCTTGTTTACAACATGGCGAGAGCAACTCGTCCGTCCGTCCGTCCACACATGTTGCCGCTTCCGCATAGCTGGGAGGCCCCATGGCGGGGAGAACCAGATCTTGATGAGCAGAGCAGATCGGCGTGAGGACGTCGGATCGTGTGCGTGTGAGTGGGAGCGACAGACGGACGACAGACGACGCGGCGAGGCTGAGCGGCGAAACCCACTGGGCCGATCGAGCGTCGGAAGCGCGGGTGGCGGTGAACCTGTTCCAGCCAAACGCCGATCGAAGCGCAGACCGGAGTGGGGAGCGGGCACCGTGCGATCGGCACTTTCTTCCTCGCCCTCGCTCGCGCTGTCTGCCTGTCTCTCACCCCTTCGTCCGGCGGCTCCATCGCTCCGGCTGCCTGTCTGACAGAGGTCGTTATCCCAGAGATCAAAATAGTATAAATCAGATCAGATTATTTGTGTGGTTGGTCGCCGGGCGCGTGTGTGTGTGCGCGTAGTGTGGTTCCACTGACAACAACAAGAACCAAAACATGCCCGTTGCTCCTGATGAATGGTTTGTTTGGGTTTCCATGTGGTTTCCACGACCGCGGATCTCCCACCAACTCCATCTCCCCCCTTTTCTCATTCCCCCATTTACTATCATCCCATGACTTCTGGTTCAGATACTTTAACTATTTTCGTACGCTCCAAGCCTGGCAACCAGGGAGAAGTTTTACGGAATTTTCATAATTTTCCCTCGTGCCCTTGTTGTTACTCGACTCTGCTCCGCCACGGCAGCCCTCCTTTCATTTCGATTTCATCTGCATTTGGAAGCACGCCCTCGTTCCCGCGGGAACCCCGAGTCCCCCTGCTCCCATTACGCCCGCCCTACTCCAGGGCAATCGATGCTCTTGAGACGCGGACTGTTTGTTATCTTAGGTTGATTCTTTTGGGATAGGTTCGTCGTGCGCTTGTTTACATTTGAAGTTCAGCTGAGGATTAGTTATGCGGGCTGCGGTTCGGCGCAGTTCGCCTCGGTTCGATTCGGTTCCCCTCTAAAAGGTTCGTTGAACTCGGTCCCATTGATAGTGTGCGGCCTCCCGCCACCTCCTCAAGTTGCCGTAATGAGCTGCACTATTTCTTCGGAAGCTCCGTCAGCTCCTCCTGCTCCTGATCCTTCTCCTCTCCGCCCGTTGGCCTCCAGATGCATTAACGTTAATCCCGTTCTGTGGCTACCACTTGCGCTCATGCTCGTGTGGTTTTTTACGGTGTTTATATTTTTGTGGAAATTCGATTTTAATTGGAAACCGCTCTCCCTAAGAGCTCCTGAGCTCCTCCGACTGCAACAAGAAGACGATCTCTAAGACCATTAACACATGGGAGGTCCGCAGTCGATGCTCGTTACTTTGTTGTGATTTCGATTTTAATTGCGCCCTGCTTCTGGGAACAGAGTCGACTTCTGCTTAGTCCATGAAGAGAGCATCAAATGAACGAGGGCAGTATAGGGGAATTAATAAATGGTTTTCTTTCAAAATTCAGGGGACTCGACGATCGACAAACAGGATTAGACAAAGACGAAAAAAATTGATCACACACAAAAATGTTCCGGAAATTAATGCATTAATGTGAATTCTTCAGCTGCAAACTATTTTTTATCATACTCGAGCCTTCGCCATATGCTCCCGTGATAGCTCTCTATGGTGTTTAGTGTACAGCAGGACATTTATATTTTCCGTAAAGAGTGTATTTTCGTAAAGCATCCTATCGACATGGAAGTTTCAATCGCGGAGAGAAAACGAAAACACTTAGCAAATGAGGTGCCGACAGGCTGCAGCACCAGAGGGACTCGCAGGAGCTGCCGATGCTGCCATTGATGGCGTTGTTGTTGTGGCTGCTGCTGCTGCATGACTCGCCCCGAGGGACGCCCAACTACACGCATCCATTTGTTTACAATCGCGATGCAGTTCCAAAAATAGAACCACATCACGAGCCCCGGCCCGGCCCGGCCCGGCGCGGCCACGAAACCACACGAGGTGCCTCGGGGCGATCGGATCCGAGGCGACGGGTCGTCGAATTTGTTATTGTTTGGCGCGGCGCGGCGCGTTGCACCCTCGCAGCGGCGACGAGTGGCGGGCGGCGAGTTTCCAGGCAATCGGCACGCGTCGCCGGACACGGAGTACGGAATTCCTGGAGCAGTCGATCGGCGGCCGGAGCGACTAATTTATTATACGAATCCAGGGCCATGTGCGGGGCACCGAAACCGAAACAGAAACAGGAACAGAAAGAGATCCAAAGCCCAGACGAGTCGCGGAGAAATGTTGACTCTATGGAATGCTGACTTCGGACCGGCCTATACATAGAATGCCGAGATCTGGCGTGGATAGGAAATGCCTAATTAATTATAGGCCTTCGTCAGGAAGCTCCTGCCGAGACTCCCTTGAGATACGCGAACACACCCAGGCGGTGTGCGAGTGGCGACAGTTGCTGCGGGACACGCTGGACATGTCGACGAGCCGCTCGTGTCGGCGAGGTGGGACCGCCTCGAGGAATGTCGTCCCCTGTGGGTGCCACCTGAGCGGCTTCTCGAACGTGGGTTAATCTGTCGGAGACGCCGCCTCCCGGGGATAATCACATACAGACTGCGGACATCATTAGGACGTGCAGGCTCGCATCATCAACTGTGGGACGCTTCCCGTGAACCCGTGTCGAATCAGCGATTAAGCCATAAGCCTCACCTTTGACATGCTCATAGAAACGACCTCCGAGCCCGATCCCGATGCCGATGCCGAGCAATTACTTAAGCCATGGGCGAAACTCGCCCGAGTCTCTGCTGCTTCAAGGACGAGCGAGATTTCCAAGGCTTACGCTTTGAACTCGTTGCGAATGATGTTTAACTCGATTAGCTGGAATCGCTCAGAGGTTTCGGCTACGTTTCCGGCGGATCCCATTATATCGTTTACAAAGACTTCCGTCATCGCAATCGGATGCATTAGGTCTGAAATTTATAGCAAAATAATAAGCGACGTGCATAAAACATAATTGGCTTCTATTTTTACCTTTTGCCTTTCAGAATCCAAATCCCGCCTCTACGCGCTCTCTGGACACACGTACCTTGTTAGGACCGCCCCTGTCGCTCCAACCCCCTGGCTGCCTGGCTGCCTGTCTCCCGCCTAATCCGCACATGTGGCCCACAGAGAGGGGCGGCGCGGCGGAGGACGAGGTCTTCATTTCACATGCAAATTCCCGCTGATTTACGTCGCTGGCCATGTTTTATTGCCAGGCACTTCAGATCTTCCCCACGCCCCTCCCGACCGCGGCCCCCTGGCTGCCTTCGAGCCCGCATCCTAAGCTGCAGCAGATGTTCCTTTTATTATTACATTTAAATCACACACAGCCACACACACACATCCGCCCAAAAGGTGAACGCGCCGGGGTTGGGTGGAGTGAAGTGAAATGAAATGAAATGGTATAAAATGCAAATGTAACGGTAGATTTTAATGACAAATTATGACTGCGAAAATTATGGTTTACCGGTTATAAAAAATATATACTTCCATACATACGAATATACCACATCCCTGTTTTATATGTGTATCTGGACGGATATATTTTCGTTTTTTCATACATATCTCTTAATGCGTTCGCTCCGATTTTGACAGCGACCCGTTTTATTTCGGTTCTCGGTGTAGTTGTTGCCTTCGAAAACCCCTTTTATGTCGAGTGGGGCTTGGGTTGTTGTCATTTCTGTAGTTGTTGTTGTTGTTGTTATTGTTGTGGTGTTGGAGTCCCTTTCGGTGGCTCGGTTCAAACGGCGTCGTTCGCATAACTCCGTGTTACCTTTTATCCGAAACAATAAAATTATTATTATTGTCCCACATGATGGCATTCGGGCATCCTTTTCCTCTCCTCCACCCTGTCACACGCAATTTCCTCCATCTCTCTCTCTCTCGCTCTCTTTCAGTGGCTGCCTCTAGTACCGCGATCTTGGCGCGGCTTCCTGGGGGGCGCTCGGAAGTTTCTCGATTCGTTTCCGGTGCTGGGCTCACCTTTTGAGTTCTCTTTCTATTTCCTTGTTTTTCATCCTGTTTCTTGCTTTTTTCTTCTGTTTCTTCTCATTTTGTTTTATTTATTCTCCTTTTAATTTGTGTGTGTATTTATCATCGCTTTATTTTATTTTTACGGTGCTCGTGAATTTTTCGTTTAACTTGCCGATTTATTGTTTTGTATTTCCTCGCGCGTCGTAGGTGTGGAAGGGTTCGCCACGCCCCCTCCCAACCGGATCCCGGCTGGAATACATTACTCAGCGACACTTCGCATCCGGGATTTCAAAGGCAACTGCTCCGGGCTCCTCGCCAGGCTGTTGCTTTTTTATTCCCTTTTTACGACTCGTAAAATGTTTATTTCCCAGCTTGTTGACGACAGAGACAGAGAGAGACAGGGAGAGAGAGAGGGAGAGAGGGGGAGTGAGAGGCCGACGCAAAGCAGAGGGCGACAAAATCCACGCACGCACACAACAAAGTGAACACAGCGAGGTCGGAGAAAAATTCGCACAAACTCGTTTGAAATTTTTAATTAAGATTTAAACAACTCATTGCCACCGCCTCGTCCTTGGCGGGGTCATTAAAGTTAATGGCATCGAATTGTTTATTCATGTTCGGCGGGTGATTCGGACCTTGTTGGCGGCGCCGCGTGGTTCGAGATAAGTACCTGATGATCCTCGAAGGGGCTGTTGGGGTTTATGCCGTGGTTTGTGGCCTCTTAAGCGATCCACCAGGCGAACCGGGGCTCTCGTCCCAGATTCAGGGTCATTTGGCAGTATTAACAGGTCTTACGGGCGATTCCTGCACCAGTACGGCAATACTTGGAAAACAGGCTGGACTTTCTCGGTCTTCCCTGGAAGTTGCAAAAATGTCAGAGGAAAAATAAAGTCCTCCCCCCACCACAATCTGGTGATGGGGGTCGCTCGCCCTCGTCGCTGGCCACTCTGAAGGCTTCCGCCTTTCACCGTCAGACCAGGCTCCATGCGGACATCGCACACGTTGCCGATTACCGGGAACCTCATTTCAATAGCGCCCAGCTCAAAGAAACACTTTTCCCCGTAATCCCTCCTGTGAAGCCTCACATTTTCCCCACACCACATCGAGAGACACCACAGAATCCCGTGCCGATGCCGAGGGAGCCCTGTCGTGGGCTCCGTGGTGTTGCGTGACGCACGGTGCTAATAATTAGCATCATTTGCGCAAAAAGATTAAACAACTTAATAACCATAAAGCGGGGGGCGGGGTGGCAGCGAAGTGGGGATCGAAACAAAGGAAACAACAGGCTGCCGGACGTCGTAAACAGAGATGTTTTTTTTCTCCAGAAATATGGTCTCCAAAAGTAAATTGCACGATCGTGCCAAAGTCAACAACAGCAAAAACAACGACCAGATCGAGAGCCACACGAACACGATCGGGAGGACCATGGCACGAGTAACGGAGGACGATCGGTCGGCAGGGACCTGAGACGACGACCCGACCAGCGAAACCTCACGTCCGTCCGGCCTGAGTGTTTTGTTTTCTTGTCTGTGTTTTGGTTTCGAGGAATTCAGCACTCGAGCCAACATCGAGCTGCGGATGGCGAATGATCGGGACGGCACGATCCGTTGATCTGTCTGTCAGTCAGTCACTCCATCCATCCGTCCGTCAGATGGTCCGCTGGTCGCCGATGGATTGCAATTGACACCCGGTTGTGGTTGTGGTTGTGGTTGCTCCCAACCGTCCGTCCGTCCGTCCGTCCGTCCATGGTTCTGTACAATAGTTTGTTTTGTCTTAAGTGTTCTTTTTCCGATCTTCTTTTTGCCTTCGGTGCTCTTTTCGTTTTCTTGTCGCTTTAATGTCTTCCAGAAACTTTTCAAGCTCATAAATTGACAGACATGTGAACCAACCAGTCGCAAGCACTTGGTCTATCCATACGTTCCTCTCGCCCTCCTCCCTTCTCCCTGCCTATCGCTTCCCTCGTCTTGCATGCAGCTAATTTCTGCTCATTTCCCGGCATTAAGTCCATTAAATATTCTCCAGTTCCTCTTTTCATATTCTCTACGTTCTCTTTCATGTTTCCACTACTCGTTCTCCGAGTTTATTGTAAATTTGCTGATATCTCTGATGGTTATGGAGTGTTAATGAAAAGCAAGTACTTATTATAATTTTGTATTCCTCTTCTCCGCATTCATTCTTCAAGGTTTCTGCGGAATTCTCAGTGTCGCTGGGATCGCTGTTCTATATTTACCCACTGCATTCGCGGCGTGTCTGCTCAGGCCCGGTTCTGCCCGGCCGGGGCGAGGGAAGAAGAAGTTTCTCGCTCTGCCTCTTCACTGCACTTCCTCGGGGATTCTTACGGATTTATGGGATAAATTGAAGGAATAGAGTCGTCGGGAAATCTCTCTGGATGACTGACATTGATCTTCAAAAACATTTGCATTCGCTTTCTCATCTCCCTCTCTCTCTCTCTCTCTCTTTTGTAGTACAGACGCGATCGTCCATGGGTTGTTGATCTTTGGGTTAAACGGTTTGCTTTCCCATGAATGTTAATTTTCCCGATTTCGTTTCATCATCCTCACTGCATTGTCCTGACCTCACAAGACACCTCGGTGCGGTTGAAATCCATCTCAATCTCCCTGTTGACATTCCATCGATCTCTTCGGTCAATATTTCAATCATCTCGACGATCACGTGACGTAAACTCCACTCGATGTCGGCAAGAGCCATTGTCATGAAAATTATCCCCAGCTCCAGACCCAGACCACTCCACCGCGCTCTCTGTCCTTCCTCAAGTGGGCCGGCACTCGAGATCGTTTGGTGCTGGCTTCCCTCCAGTTCCCTCCCAGACAGTGGAGTGGAGTGGAGTGAAGTGATCACGCGACACTGACTTCTTCATTACCTCGGCTCGTAGGGCTTCTCATCGATGCTCGATGCACCCGCCAGCCATCCGTCCATCGTTTCATTAATTGTGCATGAAACCTCAAGTGTTTTCTCTGCTTATTATTCGGGATCGGGTTTTCATTTGTTTCGTGAATTTATGAATAATTTATGTTGTTCGGGTTTGTTTACAATGAAAGTACACGTCGCTCTATTGGTTTTGTCTCTGACGCAATGCCGCTGGTAACTCGTAAACCAACCTCAAGGTGAATTGCTAATGGCGCCTTTGCCTCTCCCTCGGCGTGGTCTTGCGATTGCAAATGTTTCGCATCACGAGGGAAGACCACGCTGCACTTGTGGGGTCCCCAAAAACAGACTTAAATTCTACTCAATTTTCCAGTTGATCTCAGCTTATTGCATTCCAAGCGCTTGAACGGCCATTCAATCAATCAATGGGTCCACTGCATTTCATTGAACAATTTCTGCACAAAAAAAGAAAATTCTGCTCAGGGATAGCATCTGAGGGACAGTGAGACAGAGCGAGAGAGGCTGCTGAAGATGGGCGGTGAAGAGGAGGAGAGCCAGAGCCTTTGGCGTCTTGCTGCCAAGGACTCTCCGGTACTTCGGGCTCCACTACACACGCATCCAACGTATCCACAGGGTTGTCAACACACATTTTCCACTGCGATGCAGCGATGGAAAAACAGCGTTCGTCCACCGCCAGCCCGGCCCGGCCTTGTCCGTCGTTCCGGCCAACCTCCTCGACTCCGGTCCACTCAATTCTGGTCCCGACCGTCGCCGCCGACCAGTGAAAGATGCCAACTGTCGCGACGCACGCGTTTATTATGAGCCCTCGACGGGGGGTCCGACGGGGTCTGGGACGGCGACGGCTGCGTCTCGTTCCTATGACAGATTGGGTCAAAGCATTGTATTGACAATGGAGCGTTTATAAACGTCACAATCTGTCACATCATCCTGAGCAGCGGCCGGGCGAGGGCGGTGGGGATGGCGATTGTGTTGATTTCGCTTTGATCCGCTCTCTGTGAACGACGTTCACGTTATTATCTTTGCTCTCGTCGCTCTTGCTATGTGTGTGTGCGTGTTCTTTTATTTCAATTTTTCCCATTTTTTGTATGCACATTCACACGGGCATTCATGCTGGCAATGGTTTGGGGCTCGCCGGCAACAGATGTTCGCTGTTGCGGACCCTTTCAGTTGCCGCCTCTAAAAGTCCGCTTGGCCTCCTTTATATTTCGTGCCATCATCAGATTCATCCAGCCTTGTGGAAACAGGGATATTTTCAGTGTTAAAATCGGCGGAAACCTCATAAATCGATAGCGGGAGACGGACTATAAAAGTTTAAAAAAAACCACACGAGTACATTTATCTAATTCCTGCGAAGGTGGTCGCGAGACGAGAAACCAATTAATATCGTATCGAAGTCCAAAAGATCAGACATGCGAGGTTCGTGCTCTTTTCTGAGTTCAAAGTAATCAGCGATCGCTTAATTATTTAATTGATTTCCAAAAATACACATTCCACGAAGGAGCTAAACACAGTCTAAACAGTGTACATAGTTTGGTGTATGATTGTAGTAGTATACAATATACATCCTACTCTTTGTTGTTCTCATTCCAATTTCCGTTTTATTTATTTAATTGCATACCATCGACGATCGTCCAAGTTCGACTCGAATCGAAGCGATGATCATTCACACAAAAGACGAATGAAATTACCTTCGTATAGCAGATAATTATAGAGATTCTCTACCCAACCATTCCATTGATTCTGCAGCCCACGCTTTTTGGAACCCGTGGGGAGGGGAGTGGAGGGGACAATAGTCGATCGTGTCCACACAGCGTGTTGCCACTGAAATCATTTCGGGCGTTATTGAAATGACACAGCATTTGTGGACGATTGTGTATGCTCACTATGCTATGACGAAGACCACGGAAGACTTGTATATGCTCAGAAGAATAGATCCAAACTAACAGTCACTTAGTTATGGGTTGCGATGGAAAGTCTTTCAAAGAAGGTGGATTCTGGGGAGGAGAGCGCTGAGGGTTCAACGGCAGTACTATTAGGACTTCATTAGACCCATCGATAGCCATAACTTTCATTGTAACCTACTTTCGTCATTAATGGCGGTAGGTTTTTACGGCCGACGACCCTTTGGTCTGAGGTACCAATTAAAACCACTATCAGCCCAGGTCATCAATCGAACGAACCCTATTCGGCATGAATAGTTATTTATAAATTTTGGCATAGAAGACGACCTGAGACATAACAAATTTTAAAGCTGAAATATCTCTGCGAATAGGAGCTGCAGATGCCGTACGTCTTCGTCAAGGACGTCCTTGGCAATATTAATATCGAAAAATAATGTTCCTATTAAAATGTGTTGTAAATAACAACCACATGGCTGTGTCGCACCATGGCTTCTGCTACGTAGATACGAAGCCCCACCAAAGGCATTAGATGATGGGAAGAGCAACCGACACAACGACAACAACAGTATCAAGGAGCCAACAACATTCCGGCGCATAGTTGTGAGCATTTTCTTAAGACGTCCTCGACGTCGACGTCGACCACTCGCAACTCACAAGATGCAAATATTTGCATGCCACTTGCGTCCGCATAGATAAACATGCATCCAGTAGATACAACTCTCGGACCCTGCCGCTGCTGCTGCCGCTGCCGCAGCATGCAACAGCTGCAGCTGGCAAATGGTGAGCAGCATTTGTGGCCAGCTCTCGATGGCAATATCCCACATCAGGCCCGCAGTCGGGGGCCGGGCCGGGCCGGGCCGGGACGATATCGGAGTCAGTGGAAGAGATCTAATTGCCTCCAGGGCGGACGTCGGAAGACTTTGTTTATTTTCCGGTCAAAAAGTTGAGGAGGAGTGAGAGAAGAGAGTCAAGTCAGAGTGAAGGAAGAGTTAGAAAAGAGCCGAGGAAGACGCGTGCGAGTGGGGGAGAGAAACGGGCAGAGAATCCGTCGAGGAAGAGGGGTCAGAGTGGAGACGACGATAAGGCTGCAGCAAGATATGGGGGCCAGCTCGGGATGTGAAGCTGGAGCTAAACTAGAATTGAAATTACGTAGCTTTGCAAATTATGGCAACTCATGGCAATGTTGCGAAACACAAGGGAACAAGTGAAATGGGATGGAACGAAAACTGACCTCCACTGACCATAAATTATGGATGCAGAATCTTTCATAATATTTATCTAAACGCTTCTTGTTCTTCTCTGTTGACTTTGGGATTTGCTAATTCTACAATAACAATAACAACAACAACAACACCATCAGGACGAAAGCGACAACAATAACGAACATATTATAAATAACAACAGAGAACAAGGACGCTGCCGCCATAAGGTTTATAATTATAGAACTCGAGAGTTATGACTGCGACAAGTCGGACGAGGAGACTCTAAACCCCGAAATCAACGATTAAAGACGAGCGAGTGGAAGCAAAAGAGAGAGAGAGAGCGAGAGAGCACGAGTGAGAGAAGCGCCCACCACCTTGGAGCCGAGATAAACGCTTACGACGGCAATACTTTATGGACTAAAGAAGTCGAATCCACACGAAACCCAGTTAGAGGGGAGATAGAGAGAGAAGGACAGAGATAGCGTGGAAGGGGGGGGGGGGGAGGGGTCTTGTGGTCGGTCAGAGGTCGGGGGTCTGGGAGTCGAAACGATAAATTCTCGAAGCTTCTCGAATTTTTCACTCCCTGTCAGATTTATTTTAATTTCTGTCTCTGCTTTTGATGTGCCTCGCTTATTACTGTGGCTACGAGTATTTCGTTATTTGATACTTGTTTTGAAATATGTTTAAAAATCAATGTATAATTCCAAAATAAATTAATTGATTCCTTTAACAAGGGCTAATGATTGAGATTAAGTTGTCAGCGATGAAGAGCTCATTAATATTAGAACTCGTGTGTCCGGCCTGCGACGCCCACATGTTTCACATGCTAAATGCGTGAATAATTTGCATGAGGTGATTGGAAGCGGATGATTGATGGATTATTATGCTGACAGTGCCGATAAATTACACTTCAGCCGCTACTTTCAAAAAAACCATTCGTGTATCGAATTTTGAACAAATTTGCAATGAACGATTATAATTAGGAATTTGCTAAATACTCAAATTTCTGTGAAATTCAATTCGATCATGTGGAAATATTTGCCCATATAAAATTACCTCATAAATCGTCATAAAATAACCCGATATATAATACAAATTAATTCGAAATTATTTTTTCCAATGCGAAAAATAATATGTTTGCTTACTATCGTATCCCACAAAAAAGATGAGTAAAATAGTGCATTGGCAATATATCTATTTATTGTAATTAAAATTGTTTCTAAAATTATCCCACGAATAATAGCACGAAATTGCATAGAAATCTGCAATCACGAGCAAACATTTCGCATAACTTATTTTGCTGTCGGGGTGTCAATGAGAAATAAATCCCACTCAAAAATACATAAAAAGCGAAATTTAAACGATGATGAATGTCACAACTCAATGAAATCAGCGTTCAACATTAATTAAAGCCGTAACTCAATGCGGCCAACAACGAAGCCGACGGACCAACAGACCGGCGAGCAGGCAGACAGAGAGAGGGAGAGGGACGGATATGACCAATATATGTCCAACTGCGGCTGCTCCTGCGCCGGGAGGCCCTGCGGCAAATATCTGGAATATCAAAATTCTCAAGACGCAGCACTCGAACTTGAACTCTCTTCCTTCCGTCCATCCGTCCGTCCGTCCGTCCGTCCGTGCGTCGTTCGTGCGACGGTCCGTCCGTAGGTGAGCATCGTTAATCAAATTCCAACGCCTGGCAGGGATATCATGAGCCAGATTTGCCACTTACACACACACACACACACGAAAAGGCAGACAGATTGGTAAACAGACAGATGCAGGTGGAGCAGTCAAAGGCCCGGAGCGGGCTTCGGAGCGGGCCACGAGGCGAACGAGGACGAAGAGGAAGGAAGAGGGAGAGGCCGAGGTAGAGCAAATAACGTGACCGACGGTTCGTGTCGCAGTCTCGGCCACAATTGAACCGTAGACGAGACGGCTTAGAGCAAACATCAACATAAACGACCCGTCAAAAATGCGAACCCACGCCTCGGGACTGAGTCGTTCGTAGGCGATGGCGGGGTTGCCAAAGTCGTCGGGCCGGCGATGGCAGATTAAACCGCAGATAAATCAATAATTAAGGAGTCGTAAATCGAAGCCAAAAGATGCAACTTTGAAACGGCCCGCGGCGGAATTCGCAGCTGTGGGCAGAGGTCGCCTGGGCGGAGGAGGGATTTATTGAGCCGCGTGTTCTGGGGGGACGTTTATGAGGACCAACAGCCGGTACTCTGTTGACATTCGCTTAGACAGATGGCAGACAACCTGGGGTGGAGTTCAGTTCACATTGTGTAACGAGTCATCGGGTATTATGGGAGAAAGGATTGTCGGAGTATGAGTTTTGTACAAAAAGTCAACCTACATTTCGGTTTCATTTGAGCAAGTTTATTTTTAAATTCACGGTACTTGCTTGCATGTTGTCTGATTATCGGAATGCCTTACCTCCGTATACCGGTTGCCCACCTCCGGGTCGAGGCCCGCGAAGTGGTTCTGCGAAACGCACACAGATGGCGCGGCGAATGGCGTCGTCTGATTTCATGCTGATTTTCTGCTGCCTGCGGCAAAAGCGCTGCGCGACTTCACGCTGTCAGTTGCAATTTATTACAATGGCGCACAGCACGGACGGACAAACAGGCGGACGGACAGACGGACACCGCCGCGGTGCGTCCTGGACGCGACTCGCCGACGGACGCAGTTCGACACCACCTTCGCCGCAGCTCGATCGCCTTCCTTTGGTTGCTGCCTTTCTTCTGCTTCTTCCTCTGCTTCTCCTTTTATTTACCCCCTTGTTGATCTTTTTCGTTTGTTGTTGTTGTTGTTGTTTTTGTTGTTGCAGTGGTTTTATTGTTCGTCCTTAATTAAATCAAGTTGCATGCGGCATGATTTAAATGTGACAGCGGGAAGAAGGTCGGACTGCAATACAGCGAACCTGAGGCTGGAAAGGACAGCAGAGAGAGAGAGAAAAGGATACGGGAACATTAATTGCGCGGAGAAGCAATTGGGAATAAATTGTCATTGAGTGCCGAAGGAACAGCGTTTAAGGAACTATTTTAATTTCTGTATAGACGCTTCTGAAGGTGATTCGATCGATTTTCGAGCCAAAAATAGTCTACCCGTGGACGATCCGAGCATTGGAGAAAAAAAATTAGGAACACATTCTTCAGCTGCGAGATTTCAAAAGGAAATAATTTAAATTTCGCCATCGCCTTTTTGGTGGCTTTTAATGTAAATATTTCTCGGTGTGATAATTATTCCGTTCCTAATGGAATTCAATCATTGAAACCCTCAACACAAACGTTGGGAAATGCAGTTTTCTCCAAACAATTTCGACAATGTTTCAAAACCTCGGCGCGGAGGAAGATTTTAAAATATTTGAAAATCTCTTTTCACCTCAGGTGGCTGGTTGCAGCCCACTAGAAGTCATTCATGAATTTCACTTAAGTGTAAAAGCGGTGTTTTAAGAAAGAATCGCAGGAAACTTTGTACGATTTTGATCTTCCTCTCCGGTGTTTGAAGTGATCGACTGCGATTGCACATCGTTTGCCTTTCATCTGTTGCAGCGGCCGCGCTCGTTGTTTGTTCTTAATGAAGGCTCCTCCCCCGCCGCTCTGCGGCTTCTTCTGCCTGGTCCGTTGAAACCACTGCATTTCAATCACATCTGGCGTAAACAACAACCCACCGACCGCCGGAGAAATCAGGTGAGAATTTGTTTATCTCCGACTCCGATCGAAATGTAAAAACGAATCCGAAGATGAAATCAATGAAATGCTTTTGAAATTTATTTATCTTCTGTCGATTGTTTATTGCTGCACAACTCGAAGGAATCCACTGGAAAAGCATGGAACTGAGACGAAATTGAAATTGGCATTCTGAAAGGTGGGGAATTTTTTCCTCCTCTCTTCATACTGGTCGGACACAAGGTCCTCGCGAGAATTCGTCGCAATTATAAGAATTCGATCCATCATGAACCTCGGGCAGGAGAAACGAAAGCGACTTGTTATGAAGGTATTTTTGCGAATCATGTGTTCTTTGCACACATTTCCGACTGCAAGTTGTGGAAAAGCAATCTTTTCCCTCGAATCCTCTCGACAACATGACCTCGACGAGTCCTGATACCCCGACGTTGGACCTTGTGCGCAGCTGGAAACGAAGGCAAGCGCTGAAGGTTGCGGGGATTTTACCTTGAAATTGAGAAATCAAGAGAAAAATTCCCTTTGACGAGGACCCCATTCATTGCATTGCCTTCACTCCTCCTCCTCCTCCTCCTCCTCTTTCTTTTCCCGCTCGCTTTTACATCCTCTCTCCTAATTGAAGTGTGAAAATCCGCTTACTCGGCGCGGCTCGGCTTGGCTCGACTGGGCTCGCAGCGTCGAGCGTCGAACGGGCGTTCGGCAGTCTCTTTGTCGTCGATTCTCTTTGTCCGACGCCCTCGGTCCCTCTCTCTGGCCCTCACATGTCTTTAAATCGCCTCCCAGAGGAGGTGGAGGAGGGCTGAGAACTCGTACATATGAGGGCGTCTGTTGTTGCTGCAAAGATCCATTAAACGCAGGATTTATTTGTTATTTTCGTTGTGAAGGCAACACTTTCCGATGTAGTTGGCCGCACCGCCTCCCGTCCACCGGAGCCACCGCCAACTCCGCGGGAGGGGACGACGAATCGGATGATTTGCCTTTCATCATCTGATACCGCGTCGACACACACGCCAACTGACAAGCAGACAAACAGACGGACAGACAGACGGAATCTCTGCGACATCTCGTTGACTCCTCCGACAAATTATGAGTTGACACTGGGTTTTCGTCGGTGTTCTCTTGCTTGTTCTTCCACTTCCCCCCTCTGCCGACCGTATCCCGCTGCATTTCTCTTGGCTCGGCACCAATGTTTTGCCTGCATCTTAAAGGGGATTCTTTCAGTCTTTCTTTCCTGCTTTCTTTGTTGTGTTGCTTAAGCCATTCCGTGTTTCCGCGGCCTATTAATGGCTCCGGCTGTCCCCACATTTTTTATTTGTCTTTTGTCGTCCACTATTCTGTGCGGCTTCTCTGTGGCCGCCTCCCTCTTTCGTCACAATGATGAGCTCTTTAAAAACCCATCGGAATCCCACGAATGCTTGTTTACACAGAATGCTTTAAATACTTTCATTCATCTTGTTATTCCCATTCCCATCTCGAAACGTCAACGGCAAACTGATTGCTGCCAACCGACCTCAATCCACCGGGGGAAGGTCCTTCATTTGTAAAGAGCATGTTCAGGAAAAATTCCTCTTGCGCAGGTAGTTTCTGGGAAGAGCTCATCATCCGTTGGACTTCCTGTATGTCCGTTTTCCGACTAAAACCTTCTCTCAATAATATTTTTCTCATAGTCCGCTACCATTCTGGAGAATTTGAACTCAGTGTTGGAAATAGAATAACCTGGAAATAGAATCCTTTCTTCCGCACCGCCAACGGCAACTGTCGCGTTTGCCTTCTTCAGAGCTGCGGACCACGCACTACGGCACTTGTTGCTGTGCTACTTTAAAAGGGGCCTCCACCCAAGTCCCCAAGTTGCCGTAAAGTGGTAGGAAAGCTATTTATAATCCAAACATCGTCCGACGCGAGGAGCTTCTGCCGCTTTGTCGGCATAAATCAATGGGTGCCGCTCGCAACTTGTTCGGCAATAAAAACCGCCAATTTGAGCTTTTTATTCAGCCTTCATCACAGCTCCATCAAAGGCGATCGCAGAGGTAGCAAACGATCGAGGTTGGTGTTGGATGGGGGGGATGAAGAGTTGTAAACAATGTTGCCACAGCTCAATTACAGCCGCAGATCTTGACGCGAATCTACGGCGCCTTGTAAAAGTGTTGCCGATGTGCGAAAAATCGTAAAAGAAATCTCGACTGGCGCGACTGATTGGCCGTTCAGCAGACAGCGGCGGAGGGATGTCTGGCTGGACGATATATGACTGGAGATCTCTTCGGCGTATTGCTTTATTGATAGTTTGAGGGGATTTTTACGATCTGCAGTTCTTTTGTTTTTATGGCTCGTGTCGTTGTTGTTGTGGTTCTCTGTTGACTTTATTGATTTCTGTTGATTGTGCCCTGTCGTCAGGTCCCGCTCACATGTTGATCAGCTGTCAAAAAGATGTCAATACATCCGGATATGTCCGACGTAGCCGTCGATATTGATACATAAAATTTCTCGGAAAATATTCGGATGACTTTTCACGATCGTGCCCAGCATGACCAACCAACTGCCCAGGGACTGCAACAAATTGTATTTGACAGGCGCCCGCGGAGGTTTTACGATCGACCGACAAATGGATCCCCGACCGACCGGCCGATCGATCGTCTGAACGACCATCGATCGACCGATCGATAACGTTCTTGAACATTTACGACCCCCAACTTCCGACATGGCGTTCCTAATTTGTATTCCACATAAAACGAATTTTTATTTCATTGCATTGCATTTCATTTTCTCGCCTCCCTACTGAACCCTTGGCCCGAGTCTCGTTTTCACTTCGCTTACATTAAAGGATTTATTTCCCTTCCGCCGACATGGGCTTTGCTGTAGTTGTCAGTGTTTACGCCGCTGTGTCAGCAACATTGAATTCGTTGCCGCCAACATGCAAGCATGTGATTATGCAATTGAAATGTTTCCCAATTTTATTGCATTCTACGACCCCGTTGAGACCAGCCCTCTCTGCCCTTGCGTGCCCGGGTCGTTCGCTCCCGTTCTGCCCCGCCTCCCTCTCTCTCTCTCCCTTTCGCTCTGGCTTTGGCTTTGGCGATTGAAGAATTTCTCGGGCTGACATTAAATATTTTAATTGCAGCACTTGTTCCCGTCCACCAGTGGCGCTGGCACAGTTTCGGAGTTGTGGAGATTGCAATGGGAGGGGTGAGGAGTTTTCGCTCCACTTTTAATGGCCGTCAACAACGGACCCCCTTCTATTGAGTGACTGCTGGACGGGGTGCGCAGCTGGAACTAAACTAGAATTACTATGAGAAACGAAATGAGATCAAATCAAATGAAATGGAATGTTTTATTGACTGTTGCATGTGCGGCCTTGTTGCACAATGGTCAGTAAATTTCAAACGGGGCTGGGGACACGACTTCTTAAAGATTTTATTGAGAGCCGTGGCCGTATTTACAGCACGAAGGAATTAAGTAAACTTCCTTCCGAGGTTCTGGGAGATTTGCGGAGCAATGGGAAAATAAAATAAAGCCTCATTATTGAAAACACCGTAACACAAAAGGCTTCAAATTAAAAATGTCGTGAGAAAAAATATCGTTCAATATTTTAGGTGTTATTAGTTATATGGAAAAAACAAGAGGTCCGCTAACACTATCACAAGCCACTAAAACCCCAAAGTGATTTTTAAGCCAATATAAATAAAATGTTCAACATCCTTAAGCAAATTCGATCACCTCATCTCACTACATCAAACACCCCTAAATCATCGGTCCCGATTTCGAGCCCCAAAGCACCCACACATCGGAATTAAATCAAGATGTTCCACTCTGCTGATTGTCGTCCTTGTTGTTGACATTGAAAACGCTCGATAAAGAATGAAAATGCCCCTGATCAAACACGGCGACCCAGCTCCACACCACCACCACCACCTCCCCATCGGTCCGACGGATCATCTGTCTGGGTCGCCCACTCGTCCGTCCATCCATTTATCCATCCATCGACCCGTCCGTCCATCGAACCGTGCGAGGTGGGGTGCGTGTGGGTGCGAGTGCGAATCGGAACGGGACGCGTTCACCTACCCTGGCGAGACACAGGCATTTAAGTTCAAGGGTATGGTCAACAGTTTAAAGCACTTCACATGGGAAAGAGACTCGAAAAAAATGACCCTTCTCAGTGAAGAGGGCGATCTCACGGTCGACAAAAAAGAAAAATATCCTGAGCTGATTCCGAATCCCGTTCTTAAAGGTTGGTCGCCTGTCTGCCGACTGCTTTAGGCTAAGGATACCCAATGGATCTGGGGGTAAAATCCATGGCAAGGTTTGGCACCCCCGTGACGGCAGATGAAGTAAAAGAGAGAGAGAGAGGGAGTGAGGCGGTGAGAAAGTAAGAGAGCAGAGAGTGAGAGAGTTCAGTAAACTCGAGTCGTCATCGTTGTTGAGCAGCTGAAATTTGTCACAGATTTCATTGGAAGTATTTCGAGAAAACTAAATTCGCCTCCAGACGTCGTCTTCGTGTCGATTCTCTGGTGCTGGTGCTGGCAAGAGGTGGAGGTGGCGGGACGGGCGAGGCGAAGGAAGACAGAGAGATTGACTTAAAACTTCTTATCTTCAACTTCGACTTCGACGACGACGTTTTCGACGATGTCGACGTCGATGATGATGAAGGCGGCAACAACAATTATTTTGTCAAGGATCAAAATCAATACTTCCTCGCATATTCCGAAATGCTCGCCGGCTTACAAAAGGGCTGCAACGAAAGACAAACTTATGATTAGCATTTTGACAAGAGCTTCTCGCAGAAGTTGACTTAAGGCCATTTTGTCTTCTGTAGCATAAATTTGACGCGAAAACTTTATCCGACAGTCAGACAGACAGGCAGGCAGATTGACAAAGTGTGCGACAGATATTCGCACTGTAACCCGGAGCTGTTAGAAGGAGACAGAAAATTAAAAGACGACCGAACCGAGACCGTCGGAATATCTTCCATGGGTCGTGAAGGTGAGATCGAGAGAGATGGAGATAAAGTTGTCCAATAAAAGCTAAACTGGGAAATACAGCCAATAAGGAATAGAGAGAAAGAGAGAGAGAGAGAGCTAGGAGCAGAGAATGAGTGAAAGGGATTCAGTGAACTTTGTTGCAGAAACTTTAGTGGATTTTTATGGCCAACGCCAGTAATTAAAATTAGCATCCAGAGAAAGTTATTCGAAAGCTCTGCGACATCAGCAAATCCAACGCCCCGGAGGCACTGCGATGGGCGGATTTCCATAGACTGAGGGGGGGTTAGAGGAGAAAGTAATGAAATATTCCACAGGTAGAGACAGGAGACTGGGGTTGGCTTGAAGAGACTGCACAGGTACTTTAGGGACTCGTTACGTATTCCTTCATAAACTGAAGTCTTCCACGAATGAATGAACTTGATGTAACCTAATTGCAGAATTTCCTTTTAATTCCGAAACGATAATTTGCGCAATTCCTTCCAGATCAGATATTTCAATCCATCGGCGTGGACTTTCGGTGCATGCAAGTCTGGGTGAACGATCTGCGGGAGGGTGCGCGGCATGGTGGGCCGGAGTCGGGCCGACTCGCGGGATGATTGTTCTGATCAAGTTGACGTCAATCACGGCCCACCAGTGAAAGGCCGGGAAAGTTATCGGCCCTTCGATTCCTGTGGCCTAGCGCCACACGCACACGCACGCACGCACACATCGCCGGTCGGCACGACACGCACACGCAGGCAACCGGAGGCGCGCTTTAAGGCGAAGTCCGAGCCCGAGACCGAGTCCGATTTATGGGCCCACCAGAGCAATCAACTGTCGTGTTCGAGATTGGAGATCAGGGCGAGAATGTGTTTGCATGTCGCGCGATTGGAAAATCATTCTGGGCAGGGCGCGGCCTCGAGTCCTTCCGCCCACAACCGCCCCGACCCACCCCACCCCACCCATCATCAGACCAGCGCGCATTAAATTGAAATGTTATTTCATGCACACGCATTAAGGATGTGGCTGATGTTGTTTTGATGTGGACATTATTGTGGTTCTCTTCTTCAGTCTCCCCTTGTTCCTCCTCTTGCTGTTGTTATTGTTGTGTTTGTTGTTGGCAAACAGAACAGAGGAAGGACACCCGTATGTCCTGTTGCATGAGAAGCGTTGGTTTATCAATGTTTTCGAAGGAAACGCCGGAATGTGGCATGTTTACGCATATTTTGTGCGAACGTGTTTCTCACGCACACACACACACACACACCTTCACACTCGCACTCGCACTCACCCTCGTGCCGTCGTTGTGCGTGCTCAGAGCCGGAGGAAACGTTTTGAGCCCAGTTGGGCGGGCAGCGGAAACAGAAATTTATGCATGAAATTTGTTAAAAGTGTTTGTTTCATTTCACTCCGGCTCGCTCCGTTTTTCCCGCTCATTTATTTCCACTCTTTTCCAAAACTCAATTTTTTACTGCGGCTCCTCGTCCTCCTCCTCAACGCCACGCCCCACGATCTCTGCCGGCCAGTGGTTGGCAACTGCTCAAAGAGTTAATAAATTTCATTTGCCTTTATCAGCTCAGCATTTCCGATTCCGCTGCTCGCCGCAGTACTTCCGGCTGCCTTCGCTGTTTCTCAGACTCATTCTCCCTCTCTCCCTCTCTCTCTCTCTCGTGCGCTCCCTGTTTATATATCTCTCCCTTTCACTCTCTCACAGCCGATTGCTTCGGTTCTCTTCCTGTGTCGCCGGCGTCGTGGTCGTCGTCGTCGTCTGGTTGGCGTCTGTCCGACTTTTGCCAATCCTTCTGCCTTATCGACGAGACCACAAATAGTCGCACACATGCACACACATGACCTACCGAGAACTGGAAAGAGAGAGAGAGAATGAATGGGTGAAACCGAGAGTCAGAGCGATAGAGGGAGCCAGAGTGACATCAAAGGCTATCGCTGATTTTGCTGATGCCTGTCTCCGGACTCCTGGTAAACATGGAAGGAGGCGAAAACCAAATCCAAATCATTTAAATCAATATTTCGTAAGCATATTTTCCACCGCAGAGAGACACACACACACGCACATGGAGAGCCTAGCCACATGAACATCCACGACTCTGCAGTCGTGCCGCCGGCCGCCCCACGTCCTCGCCAACAACCGCACCACAAAACTTGATTTCTCCGGTCTTGGTCTCGGTTATCCTTTCAGTCATTTTCGCTGCTCCCTCCCGTCGCCCATGTGTGGGGGCGTCCCCTGCTGTGTGTGTTCGGGAGTGTGTGGGGCTTCACTCAATAGAGATCGATGCGAGATCCATCGTCCGCCGGAGCTGCTCCGCCGATTTCTGTGTGTGTGTTTAGCCTCTGCACGACCGGAAAACTCAGCTCGAAAGCGTCTTCACAGGGAGACGGGGACGTGCCGAGGGAGCGACTGACAGACAGACTGACAGACAGACCAACGGATATGCGGCTGACCGACAAGCTTCAGTGGATGGACGGGCGCTCGACGGTCTGTTGGCGACCCCGGAGACTCCTCCATCTGTCATCGCCCCGCCCCAGTTTGGGTTTCTTTTCGAGGGATCCGAGGCGGCCCCATCGGTGGCATCGTCGGCGATGTCGTGCCGACTTCGGTGGGGGCTGCCGACGGCCTCCTGGGGCTTCAGCCCGATGCGCAAATGTTTTGATGACATTCCGATAATCCACTTGCGATTCCCCTCCCATCTGCCTCTCTCATTCTCTCTCCCTCTCTCTCTCTCTCTTTCTCTCTCTCTGTCTCCCTCCCTCTCTACCGAGTTTCGCCTCTTGACCGACTCGTTCTCGACTCTTTGTTCCGAAATTCGGACTGCTCTCTGTCGCACTGAGTCTGACATGGCCTTACGAACGGAGTCGAGTGGAAAATTAGTTCGTTTTCATTAAGCATTCGTTTAGGGATCATCGATTGGACGTAATTGCCTCATTTGCATTACCGTCCTTCGTTCCCATGGCTGCGGTCAGACCGCAGAACCCCTGCTTGCAATGGATGTGACTCCGCAATGAAGGGAGTCCGGCTGTTCCAGGGATTGCTCATTCTAGCAACGACTTTTATGGCAATCAGGAACATCGTGTTACAAAACAACTGCAACAACGTCGTTAAACCGGCAATGGCATTTAATAAAAATTTTACAACCACAGACACCACCACTAATTCTTCATGGAGTTTCCCCAACCGCCAACCACCCCCACCTGCAACTGCATGCCCACAAATTCCCATAAGTTGCATGAAATTTTATAATTTCGTATACTCTGAAAAGTTATGCCTTTACGCCATCGCAAGATCTCGTCATTTCACTCTCTCTCCATCACTTTCCGCTCGTTGTATTCTTCATAACACACACTCTCTCTCTGGACGCCGGAGTCCTTCAAAGGTTTCCCCCGCAAAAGGCGATACACGGTGATACCTTCCGTAGAATGCGTTCGCGATCCGGTGACCCGTGGTGCAGAATGGGCCGGAAGAAGAGCCCGGACAGCAGGGAAGGAGAGAGGGAAGTAGGAAGAGTAGAGAAGGCAGGGCAGAGGAAGTGCAATGAAGTGGAGTTAAGCGAAGATGAAAAGCATCGCTAAGCAAAGATATAAATCTTTGGAGAACTTGTTGAGATAAAAGCAGTGCCCAGCACGATTCCATTGGGAAACGGTTGCCGGTGGGGGGAGCGGGCGGATTTTCTACGTTTTATTGTCTCTTCTCCCTAACTACACTCGTTTTGTTCCTCTTATCGTCGCTTCGGTCTTAGTTTTATGACGTTCTAATTATTATTTTACGAGATGATATTAAAACGTTGAGTTATCTGAGCTTCGGTTTAGTTGGAGGGCCTCGTAAAATACTCATCGTACCCTTTGCTAGAAGGCGGATAATAACGAAAATAGTTCTCTTGGTTTTATTATTATTTATTTTTATCACCTTTTTTATAGTTTGTTAAACTGCATCTCTGATGTTTGTTTGGATTGTGATTTCGAGCTTCATCTTGTGGCATCTTAACTTGTTGTCCCATATCGAAGTCAGTCTGCAGGTGAGGAGGAAATCAACAATATTTCAATTTTCTGCTCGGTTGGAGGTTTCTTGCAAATATGTACATATATTTCATAAAATTCCTGATGTTACTTGTACACGTAGTGTGTCTCGATAATCCTTCTGGGAAGAGGTAAAAGCAGCTTCGGTACAAAAGCTTAACTTGGAGCAGACCCATTGATGAAATTAATTGATATATATGAAAACCACACATTTTGATAGAAAGATGAAAGATAGGAAGACCTAACCATCGTCCCTGTCGAATTCCATTGAATTTCTCACAGAAACTCTCACCGGACGCAACCCGACTCACCGAACTCTTCCGAGATCAGACATGGTGATGGGAGAAAGAATAAAAGTAATTTGAGAGAAAGTAAAGGCTTCAATTTAATAAACGAACACAAAACCAAAACGAATTTCATGCAAAACTGGGCCCGGACGAAAATCACAGGAAGGGGAGTAGGGACGAACGGAACAGAGATAGTCAGACTGGGGTGGTTGTGGAGGAACCGGAGCGAAAGAGAGAGGGCGCTGTACAAGAATCGGAAACAAACAACGAAAGTCTGGGAACGTGAACCGAAGCACCTGAAAGAGCGGATGTAAAACCCAGCTAAAAATATACAGGTATATATGCAGATATATATACCAAAGGAATATAGCGATAAACATGCTAAGATTCATTGAAAACACGAGCCAAGGAACTTGCTAAATTCTGAGGAGCATGGAAATATTTAATAAGTGAAGGAAAATGCAAAACGTGCTCCCAAGGGAGGGAGGAGGCTCGTAGGCGTTCCATCACAACATTGATTGGTCTCGCATCGTGGAGAAATTAGCATAATACGCCGACTGTGGTCGTTAGCGCCAGTGGCAACAACAACGAAAAGAACAACAATATCAATGCATAAATTGCCAACATAATTATCGTTGCGTGGAAATTTGTCAAAATTTTGGCACTTTGTGACAAATTGTTTTTAACGCTCGGCGCATTTCCACCTACTCTGGGGCGTTGTTATTATTGTTGTTGGCATTGTCACGTCAGGCTTCGCTACGCTACGCCGCACTACGACACGAAACTGCGCCCCGATCGATCGATGCGAATGCGATTTGCATAAAACTGCAATAATTCATTCATCGATTTCGTATACCACCGTGTTGCCATCGTGGTGCGTTGTTCCACTGGGAGTTGTTGTTGTCGGACACCAGGTGGAGGCCGATTGGATCGAAGGAGTCGACCTAATGACAAAGTGCGGAATTCTACCTGATAGATTCACTATTTCGGTCTTTAAAATCGAGCGTTTCTTTATCCAGAAATAGTGATTTTTTGGCTTGCTAAGTAGACCAAAAGTGGCCGCAAACGAGGCTCCCGTGGCGAAATATGAAATAACATAAAAATGATTCAAATATTACGACGCACCCACACTTATGCAAACGCCATCCACACCACACCCTCACTAGCAGTGACTGGTGCCGGTGGCGACTGACGTCAGCACCGAAATCGCCAGCCGTCAGCACCTCCAGCTCTCGAGTCCTCCTCGAAACGCGCCGAATTCAAATGCAAATCGCGGTCCAGAGGACGCCATTCGAGGACCGCGCGTTATGATCCCGCTGCGTTGGCGAGGCGTATATATTACACGCTGATTTGGGATGAACATCCCAGCAACAACGCCAGCGCCCGGACAACATCATCAGTAACTCAGCAACGTGTCAGGAGTTTCAGCAGCAACATCGCAGGCCTCTTTAAATCCGAGCGGGTGGGCATCAGGGCACCCGGAGCGTTGGTGCCTGGGGCCGGACGTCGTCGTTGGCGACGGCCGGCGAAGGGTGAAGGAAGACTCGCGTTGGGAGGGCGTCGCAACTGTTGGACAGGCGAGGGCCAGGAAGAGGCGATGGACAGACAGGGCACGAAACAATTTCTTACTCGCATTTCGTGACGCTCTTCAGTCCCATTCGATTCCACAAAGATTCCAAAAAATGCAGCACGAAAACATCCCGGTAACAGGAATAATTACGACAAAAGCAACATCCAGACAACAACCACAGTTGTTCATTTGAATTGATTTGTGACTCTCGGACGGAGGGACGGACGGACGCGCTCCCTGTTACAAAGTAACGATTTATTGCTGCTACAGTTGCTGTTGTTGCTGACGAGCAACTGTTGCCGCGAAAGGAACTATTGCATGTTATTTTTGGTTAATGTTGCTGTTGTAGTTGCTGTAGCTCACCACTCATCGCGTCCATGCGTGGGAGTTGCTGATGTATTGTGTATGCCGTCGCTGCAGTAACATTTCGCATTTTCGGCAACGAGTCAGAACGAAAAATAAAAACCGAGCATGTTCGGTATAGAGGGCGGGTTGGCGGAAGGGAGGGAGTTGAAGTGTTGGTTCCCTTGATACACACGGCTCAGAAACCCTTTTAATGGCTCGCTTAAAATATGGTTTACCACTTGAAGCCTCTTGCTGTTTGCAACTTTATGCCCTCCGCCTGTCTTTTCGCCCTTTGTAGCCCGCAGCTCGAACGCGTCCGGTCGACGTGGGCCTGGTGCTTCTTCCTCTTCGTATGTCCGCTGGATTACGGCGAAATCAAAACCTTTTTTCTCCGTTTATTTTACAGCTCGTCCGTTTTTTACGAGTCATCGAAGGGAGCGGGCGTAAATGAATTTTTAATGGCGGAAAAACGGCGTTTTACGCTCGAAGGGGAGGCAGAGTCTGGCCAATCCCTGAAGGAGCGAGGTGCCGAGAGTGGCTGACTTGAATCTTTATGCGACACTCGCGCTAAACGACAGGACTCCTGACGAAAAGGCGTCCAATAAAAAGGACCTTCCTCCGCCATTGACTGCCAGGTTGATGTTACTCCGATGTTAAACATCTCCTTTATTGACCTACCCCTGATGTATAAAGGTTGAGGGATTTTAAAGCCACCTCGGCAGGACTAACCAGACCTCACTCGCTACGTGCATTGCAGACACACGAAATCGACTTTAATTGGACCGAAGCGACAAACGTCGGCTGCTCTTAAAGCCAATCTCACTAGTTTGCCCTCGGTGTCGTCCTCAGAGGTCGGCCTCTGTGGTCTGTCGGCCAACTTGTCGCTCGTTTGGTCCATCACGTTTTTTGCCTACTCGCTCACCTGTAAATGTTGACCGGCCCGCCTGGTCTTTGACAACGACTGGCAGAATGGCCGAGTGTCCTCCAGAAATGGGTGGTCATGGCCATCAAAAGCGACCGAAAACATCAAACGCCAGCTTGCAAAAGTACGGCTTGCATTTGAGGTTTAGGATTTTTGGTTTTTTGGTCTTGTGGTTTTTTCCTGACCTTGACTCGTGCAGTCCTTTCGCTCCAGGCACGACTCCGGCCTGCGCCGATCTCTCTGTCTCATTCTCTCCTCTGTAATTGGGTCAGTTGTTGGTAAGCCGCAAGCACCGACGGACGCTTGATTTATTATGGCCGGAGCGGGGCGGGGTGGGCGACATCACGAAGACATCCGGACTCCCAGAGTAGGCGGCAACTGGAATTGGAAACGAGGTTTATTACTGTTCGTGTATTTCGGGCAATTTCGTGTTCACTGTTCCTTTTCATCATGGCACTTATTAAAAATGAAAGGGTTCGCCATGAATGCTTTTAATTAAAAACCAAAAAGTTTACTGGAAATGCCAGCCATTCGAAATCAATGGCATATTATCATTCGATCATGCGGAGCTTCAAGGGAAAAACCATCACATATTGTTCTGCTGCGACATTTCACTAATTATCGACAATTTCACAGTAGTGAAATAATTAAGGCTCAGTAGCCAACCATAGTAGTTGCAAAATCCTTTGAAGGGATACCAAGTGAAAATATAATAAAATCGTATGAATCGTTGAATATCTACGTCGTTGCAATCTTAATCATATATTCAAATTGTAGAAAATTGGAGAACTCAGTTCATTAGCATCGACGTGCTTACAAATTTAATACCGTCGGCGGCGCAAATTGCGTTTATTGTACGATATGCATGAATGCAACATTTACACCCAAAATTTCCCAATTCTAGCGACAATTCGAAATTCGATTTGCATGCAACTGCAATTCGATACTGAGTATTTTTAGTTGATATATAATTCATTAGATTTCCTAATGAACTCTTCAATTTATGCGGTTTAGCTCCATGAGTGGCGACGGTGAATATTGTGATAATTTCCATATGATAGAATATACATGAGGAAAAATTTAACTACACATTTTCAAATATGCTCCTCACCTGCTTGTGTCTTCCCTCGTTGGCCGACCATCAGGACGTCCTGCCTCCTGCTTTCACCAGTTCGCGTCACACAGCACTTCCTGTCGGTAGATCTAAATTTTCCCTTCATCCTACCACCACATGTCCACATCTCCGTCCCGCAACTCGTAGTAGCCTGGCCTTCGACTACTGCCTATCATCGTAATTGCCGCCGCCCACTAAAGTTCCCTCGACTTCCGCTCGCCAACATCACTTCCGCTCTCGAGCATGGACTTGCAACGGCTGTTTGTTCTTGCAGTTTTTATTGCTTAATTTCCGCAGGGAAAACATTAAAAAAGCTTTGTTGTATTGATTTTTTAATTTGTTTATTTCTTATTTTTTTTCAATTATCCATTATTGAATTAAATATGCTATGCCCTGAAATAGACATATTTAATTAGCGGAAAAGCACAGGTGGAAGTTGAAGTATTTTATAGAGTTTCCCTCCAACATCAGACGGAGGTGAACACAATTTAATAATAATAAAATATTCAACAAATTTTCGTAAGCTATTGCCAGGCTGTGATTGCCTTCTCTTTGGTCTCGGGCTCTCAGTTTCAATGGCACATTCAAATCGTCTTGAGGGCAATTCAATTCATCAAAAATCTATTTAACGAAAATATGTTTGTGTTTCCAATTTGCGGGGTCTCCTCTATTTACTCTACCTACCAACCTACCCTTTGAAGTACGAACTTCATAGCAAAAAATAAGAATCGAAAATACCATGAATTACATCGGAATATTCATGTGTGTGGCTGGGGAGACCAATACAAATATGAAAAGCTTTCGGCGCGTCTGTTTCGAACCCCCTTGATAGGGTCGCTTACACGACTCGAAATGCAACAACAACCGTCAGTAGGCACACAGGCCCTGGCACACGTCTGCTGAAATATGCATCGACGACAAAATATGTCTCCCGCCCATGCTCCGGGTTCGAGACGATTGGGAAAAATATCTATATCAAGGACAGAGTTCAATAAAATGTTTGAAAAGAAATATTTGTGCATAGCAGGGCACACAGAACAGGGGAACAGCTCGAGGCGCCTGTAGAAAATAGGCTTTTCGGGAATTATAACGCGCTTAGCAGCTGCTTCAAAGGACATTCCACGAAGTTCGGAGCAGACGTTGCCGAGAGCAAGAACATGTTGGCACTTGAGATGAGCATCAGGTGGTGATCCGGCGAACAGGGTAGATGTGAAGAAATCGATATCGGTACAGATGGTAACAACAGAAACTACGCAACTACGATACAACAAAATCGAGTACAGATAAAAGTGAGAACAATAATAAGGCAGACTTGTAAACCTAGTGAAAGGGTCAATAGCGAGAAAAACATCATTATGGTAGATGACCCGGATATCAACAAGTTTATATATATAGTGACAACATTATTAAAACTGGTAACAAATACTGAATACAATATTATCTAATGCATCGACATCAATATCACAGTAATCACACAGTATCACAAATAGTACGAATATAATAATTTACAACAGCAGTACATAATGTACAGAAATACACATGTATGTATGTGGAGACGATAACTAGAATGAATAGAATAAACACAAACACAAAAACAACCACAAGCCAGGCCACTGAACATAGCAACAACACGAACAATAACAGTGCTATGTGGAATATCAAATATAAAAGCCAACGGTAGTATAACCACAAACGACAGCAACAACTACAAAAACGACCATCCTCGAAATAACAACAACAACATCAACCTTAGCACTAGCAACAAGGCTCACCCACGCCCTAAAACAAAATTAAAACAACAATGTGACCAGGACAATATCTGTTGTTAGTCGGATGATGATGTTGTTGGTGTATTAAAATTATGCACGTCGCTGTTGTTGGGTTGAAATAATTAAATTCATTCACCTTTCGGCGAAAATATTTTTAACCATTCGCACAATGCAAACAGAGGATATTGAGGGAGCGGAGGGGCAGGGAGAGGGAGCCACGTGGAGGTCGAGGGCGGCGGCCAGATGCTGCCATTTAAAAGCAACCGGAAATTGTCAACACCACGGCGGCGGAGACAGCGGTGGCGACGGAAACCCCGTTCACCGGAGGCGTCGTCGCCATCGCCATGGCCGTCGTCATCGTTCTCGCCCTGGTCCTTCGTTGTATAAATTGACTGAAACCGAAACGTGTAACCCCATTTCAGCGCCGATATTGTTTATGCTAATTAAATATTTGTATTCGACGGGCGAGAGAGACAGACAAAGCGATGGATTGCGTGGGCGGAACCGCGCGGGTCGGGTCTTGAAACCACACGTTCTTAATTGATTTCTCCTAATCCTTTGGGGGATGAATTAAAAATGAACGCGGATGAGTGTTTTTGTTTTTCTCAGGTGCGGTTCTTCTGACTCTAATTTCAATTTGATCTCGAACTCATTTCCGGTTCCGGTTCACATATTTCTCGCATTTGCCACTGTGTTAATGACCATATAATACCGCGGGGTCTGCGGGTTTTTCACGTTGTCTTAATTGCATGTTAATTTTTGCGGTTTCACATTTAAGTTTTCTCGCACCTGCAGCTAATTGCGCTCGGAAATTCGATTTAATTGCTCGTAGCGGCGGTTTTAGGAATCCCTTGTATGAAATATTAATGGTCCACATTAGGTGAAATTTTCGACACATTAAATAGTACTTAAATTTCATTAGAGTAATGGATGGATGTGCTGAGCAGCAGCAGCGGAGAGATGGAATGGAGGGAAATTGTAATGAAATTACGCTTGTATTTATATTCTATACAAGCGTAATTTCAAAAAAGGATCGTTTTAGAATTTAGACTCAGAGATTTGATTGTTTGTTTTGTACATGTTGGAATTATTTTTCTTTTGCCATGATGCAAGGAGATTGTTTGTTATTTCTGTATGGTAGACAGTTCTACTCCACTAGCGACCGGGTTTCTACACATCAAATCAATTGGGTAGGACAAAATGGAGCCACGGAGAACCTTCTCAAGAGAAGACAGTAAAAATTCAGCATAACCGCAGCATAATTAATTAGAACGTGGTTTTTGCAGCAGACTCTTAAGCAATTTCAATTAATTCCATTACAGCAGGAAGTTGGAGAATTAATGCCGGGTATGTGCACAATAGTTGAAAGTTGGCAGGTTTCCACTTTAATTAAAAATTTGTTTTTTCATTTCGCTTCGACATAAACACACGCTAATGAACTCATCTGAGCGACGAAATAACATTTGAGCCGACGTTAACCATAGACGATGGGGAAAAGTTCACAGAGCTCATCATGGGTATGGCAAATTGCATTATGCATTGTGTGCTCGGGAATGGAACGAGGAAAAACTTTTTGTATTTTGAAATAGTATCTCATGGAGGACTTCGACAGTGGAAGAGGGGGTGAGTAAAGCGGGGGCGAACCAAATGTGGGTGGAAGTACGATAATCGCGGCAAATCGGTAAAGGCAACGAAAATGTTAGCGAAATCAGTTCTCTGAAATCAAATGAAGAAGGAATTGAATATTGTAAATGGAGTCTGAAATACGTTGAGTGAAGAATTGACTTGTGTGAAGGATGGAACTGAGTGATGATGAAGAGTGAAGTGATTGAGTTTTCATTGGCTCGCTAATGAGAGCTGAGTGGAGGCCGAACTAATTAGAAGCGACAAACGCTAATTACGGATGGAATGAGTGAAGCGTTTGGACAAATGCAATTTGGATTGATGAATATTGGCACAGATATTGTTTCAAAAGCGAAAAAGAACTTTCTTTAATTCGACCAAAATGTCATCAACAGAGAGATAGTGAGAGAAGAAGCCAATGGGTCTTACAGAGATCAATTAGTCAGGGAATTTGTTAAAATTCTACATATCGATCGGTCACTCAAGGTACTTCTTAAACAATCGAATTTTTACCATTCATTTTTCCTGTGCCATGTTTTTGATCGTAAAGAAAACTATAAAAGTCCCCGCCACGAGCCCCGTCATGAGCCAGTCCGGACTACGAAACGTGAGTTTCTCGAGAAATTTTCATATCCAACTAATTTTCTCAATTATTCGGAAATGCTCTACACACGCCAGTGGCACGTATCACGTGACACACGGCCCGCCCCTCGCCACCTCCCGCCACCCCTTCCTCGCGCCAGTTTTCAATCTGCGTCACTCAGGGTATTTTTGCAACTTCCTGCTCGGCTTGAAAGCCACCTTATTAGCGAGGGCTATTTTCCCTACTTCTCCGCCAGTTGGTTTTTCTCCTCCCTCCCCTGGCCGGCGGCTCTTGATCCGAGCAACAGAGGGGTCGAGAAGTGAAGGGAGCCAGTTGAACGCCGGAAGTGCCCGCTCCACAAGAAGGAGAGGAAGAGGAAGGTCCTCGGAGACTAGACGAGCGACGGCGCCGCCCGATGAGCGTGGCGAGCGAGCGAAGAGGACACATTGATGGCTCTTGGAGCCATGCAGGACACGGTTCCGCAAGGCAGGCGAAGCGATCGGTCGGCTGCGGATCCGCGGGGAGCGGGACAGGCTGTGGCTGTGGGTGGTGCGGCTGCTTGCGAAAATGTCACGTTCCGCAAATGGGTCATTTGAACGCACTTGACTGTCGTGAAACCAACGAGACACTCGCCGCAACAAGGGCCCAACCACCCGCCCCGTCCCTCCGCGGGCATCGTGGGCTGCTACGAATGCCTCACACACACCGTAATTACTATGTTTTTTCGCCATTGCAGTGCATTTCATTGCACGCCGTCGCGCCTCGGGCCTCGAGCCACGAGTCACGAGGGCCGACAGGAAGTTGCGCCGCTGTAAGTGGTGCATTTAGCGCGAGGAGTCGCTCGCCGTCCGAGGACGTGGTCCTTCAGAGGGCTGCTAATAAGCGGCGTCGCTCGCCAGCCCGCGCCCACGTTGCTTCAGCAGGTGTCGGCGCTGACGCCGTCGAGGACTCTTGAGGGATCCGCATTCGTCGCTCGGGGCGACGCAATTAGTTCGGAGCGCCCGATTCGGGTCAGGCCGGCTCCCAATTGCAAATGAGCGGCTCGCACGAGGTCCTCGTGGGTGGGTGAGTGCGAGGCCTTACTTTTCTCAAATGTTGTTGTTCTTGTGGCTGTTGTTGTTGTCCTGTGTCCATTGCACCGTCTTCCGCCGACATGACAAATCTATAAAACGCAGTCGGAAGCATCGCGTCGGCAAGCGCTAATTAAAACCGAAACCATTCAGGACACATGGACTGCATAATTAATAAAAGCCGTTCTCCTTAAAAACACGCAGACAAACTCATATAAATCGCAGGTCTAATGAAATTACCCACGCCCCGACACTCACACTTGTAAACACAGCCGAGTAATTAAACATGTCAATATTTTAATATCCTTTGTGCGGTGGGATGGGGTTCGGCAGAGTCGGCTTCGGGGTGGTTAGGGTGCTGTATGTGTGTGCGTGTGTGGGTATTGGAGGTGGATGGGGTTCCTGCTCTGCGCCCGACATTTATTGCTCGATTCAAGGGTGTTGCTGTCGTCGCCTTCCAGACCAGGAAACCCCACTCCCGCCTATCGGAGGTATACGTGCCTCGCAAATAGTGACGACGGCGCGGCCTCCACACCTCCTTCTCCTTGGGATCCCCTTTGGCGGGCCTGTCGAGGCGGAGGACGGCTCGAGCGCTTTGCCATTGTGCGGCGTGTAATTAAGCGTTTTGCCTTGTGCGCGCCCGTAAGGGTTTTCAATATTTTAATCGTTAATTGAGTTATTATCTTCGGCGGCACGATTACGGGGGCGTTGCCGGGCAGCTCGGGGACCCATTCTTTGTTCAGTTCATACAATTTGCATAGCAGACTTTAAGGAAAAGGCGTCAAACGAACGAGGGGAGGCTTTAGGTAGTGCAAAGAGTAGGGACGTTAATGAAGTGAAATCCGATTATAGAAATCACTTTGTATCCGAAAGTCATAATCCAATGGAAACTCAGTCATTTACAGGTTTTTGAGGGTCTTCCACACACAAACGCACGCCCTGCGATCGATTTGTCTTAGTGAATCTCAATTGAATCGTTTGGACATCGAGTAAAAAGTCAAAGAACAGAAGTCACTGGGAGCCTAAGCCGGAAACACATTGTGAAAGATAAGAGGTCAGCAAAGGAAGGAAATTTTGCAATTTGAATCGAATCAATTTGGACGTGGAAATGAAATCTGGGAAATCAAACGATGAATCCGATTTGTAACATTCACATGCAATATTTAAACACCCACGCCGACACACACAAATCACACACATCTCTCCCATTTATTAGTCATGATAGGCTCCAATATAAAGCCCATTATCGTCCTCAATCGAGCATAACTGCCATTGCCCCAGCCTCCCACAAGATCTATCCCCTCCCCGCACACACTTGGGCCAGGCTGCCTGCCATTTGGGGTCGTGTTAACCACGTGAGTCTCGACCCTCTCGCGAGGTCCTGGCGGCGGGAGCCACCGACCCTTCCTTCACAATTTAAAATTAATTTCCAATGCGAGCGACGGCATTCGTGTATTCGAGAAGTTGCTGTGGTTGTTGTTGTTGTTGTTGTTGTGGCTGCTGTTCTGCCGCATTGAATACCATAATAAAAACGATTTGTTTTCGCACCAACACACTCACGCCCGTGGCCACTCGCAGCCCGCCATGGCCCGCAGGAGAGGCCGGACCGGGCCGAGATCAATAAAAAACGTGTAGCCGTACATTAGGAGCCGGCGTTCGGCCTGGACGGGGGCCACCGCTCGAATTTCGAATCGCCGGCAGCGTCAAAACAACTGCCCAGCAACCAAGCCGGAAAAATAAGCTATTCGGGAAAAGAGGGACCAGAGGAAAGAGTTTGTCTGGGAGTGAGGCAGAGGGACGGGGCAGGGAGAACGGCAAAGGTAAGCAAGGAGCTCAAAAAACGATTTATCCTTTGCCGTCGGCCTATGCGCCAGGGAGCAGCAATTCCCAGTGGCTAAAAGTCTGCAATTTATTTCCATGCTACACAAATGGGTTACAAGATTTCCACAGCACCGCATTATCCAATATACACACAGACTCCGACATACCCACCTACATATATACACTACATAGTTTACATATATATACGCCGTACATATCAGACAAAAAAACAAAAAATATATAAATATTCTCCAGAAAAACTAAAGGATCCTCCAGCCAGGTATAGCTGGGCAAGACGAAGCCGAAGAGGGAGACAACTGCGAGACTGGGAGGGACAGAGAGCGAGCCTGGTATCTCGCTCACACGTATTCGCACTCACTCACTCATGCACACACACACTCGCCAGTGCAAAACAAATTGCTTGTTTAATCATTCGATTTTGTAGTATTTTGTTTTACGATCCTGACCGCGGTGAGCGACTGGAGGAGGGGCCGGGTCGGTTGCGGTTCGCTCTCTGTCTGCCAACCTCCCCCTGCTCCCTCTGCTTCTGACCCATCCGCTCTTGTTGTAATTGCTTCCCTTCACTGACGCCACGTTCGTCGTGCGTTCGTCGTCTGTCGCCTGGACACCAGTGGAAGGGAACCGAGGTGTTGGGCCGCCAGTAGGGTGTAGTGAGGCGAAACACGGAACGGATATCGTGAGTTATTGCGGTGAACTTCGGGCGAGTGTAGCGGACGTTGGGTGCTGGTGGCGCCAGTCGAACTAAGACGAGGCACTGGGCATGGGAATGAACTGGAGAGTCGCGGTCGGAGCGCGGAGGATGAGCTGGTGGAATCGAAGATCGACGGACCACCTGCAGTACGAAACCCTCGTCCCTCCAACCGAACCACCCTGGGTCGTTCGTAGGGGACCGTGCGGACCGTGAGGACCGATTGGGAAAATCCTACTCGCTTCCCGATACGGTTTGTCAGTGATAAATTCAAAGCTGCCACCTGGCGGATCTACCGCAAATTTATAAATAAACCAACGGACCAAAGGCAAATTCTTAGGCGGTTCGCGCGCACCTTCGCAACTCGAAACCGACCCGAAATCCCGTCCTGGAGCGACCCCAAGCACAAGCCCCAGCCCAAGCGACTCGACGCTGGCCGAAAGGCAGCTCAACAACAACGGCAACGAAATTAATACCTTAAGCTGACCGGCGGTGGCGGGGTATCGCCAAGGGCAGCCGGAACTGTGACCTCAAGTTATCGACCCTAATCGATATTAGGGCATTGTGGCGAGGCTGGGGCGGGGTCTGGAAATTAATTAAATACGATTTGTGGCAGCCGCAGAGCACGCAGGAAACGGCATCCAGTATAAACTGCGAACCGCCGGGTGGCCGGGGGTGTTGGGAGGAGTCGGAGGGCATGGGACCGGAGAGAACTTCAGTGGAGCTTTAATTACTTCCCACAAACTTGGCAGCACTGCAGCAGTCGCCACGGGTGGCCCGGCGTCGGTCCTGGCGTTGGCCAGGCGGTTGTCAATGCTGCCAAATCGCAATTATGAAAGAGTTTAATTGCAATCATTGCTGCGACGGCTGTTGCTGTTGCTGCTGCGGCTCCTGCTGGTATTGGACTATTTGTTGTTGCCGTTGTTGTTTCTGTAGGCATTGTTGTCTATGGTCTGTTGCTGATAGCTGTGGTTCGCTGAAGTTGTTGCTGTTGTTTATATCGTCGTCATTGTTGTTGTTATTGTTGTTGAGATTGCCCGGCTATTAATAACTTAAACGCTGCAATTGACAAGCGTTGAGTATCCTGTCGAGCTCCGCCTCCGCCTCCGTCGCCTCCCCTCCGCCGTCCGCTCCCCTCGATGGCTTCACTTAATGCACGCCATTATCTCGCCTAACGAGCCGCCACAACACGACGCCGCTCCCTCTCCACCCCTCGCCTCAGCGACCAGGCCGCTCAGTGACGCCTCCGTCCTGACGCCCTGGGCGCAAGTAGTTTTGTTTATTAAATTAGCTAATGATTCGGATCAACCCGAGGAGTACGAGATGTCCGAGGACCCCGGGAGAATAGGAATTCGATGAAAGATTCCCCTCAGCTCTGGAGGTGACCTCGGGGCCACGCAAGGGGTCGCATCGAGGGCCGAAGCGTGAATGCGACAGAAGTCGAGGCAGGTGACCGACCGACCGACCGACCGACAGCCCGACCGATGGAGGCACGGGTCAAGGACGCCAGGAAAACAGACAGATCGAGGACGAGATTCGAGGACGAGGCGATAAGGACGAGCTTGGTTGAGTCGGAGAGACCAGCAGCGGGGACGGATGTGTCGCTGGTCAGTGACTGATTAATTATTAATAGCGTTTAAGACAATTTTACGGGCTCCAACGGCTGTTCTTGTTCTTGTCGATGGTCTTCCGATTGCCATTGTTGTTGTTGTTGCGTTGAAATAGCCGCAAGCATTTGTGTGGCAACTAATTTATTAGCAGAGATAAATGTTTGCTTATGAATTAAGTTATTACCAGGCCATAAATTATCAGGTTAGCACCCAGACACGTCCCCGCACACATCCATGACCATGAGATGGCAAGGGGTGGGCGGTGCCGGAGGAGCGGGCGAGGATTGGGTGAAAAGGACCCGACGATTGACATTTAAATGCTGGCTAGCCCATCATAATTGTTATTAATTGCACCTGTGGCCGCCGCTGCAGACGTAGATGTGGTGGTCATGGTGGCAATGACGGCAATGATGAGGTCACCGAAGGCGTGGACGAGATCGATTAAGAGGAGGCCGAGGAGGAGAGGCTCCTGAAACGCTCCATCCTAATGCGACGAAGTCGTCATCAATCGTCACCAATTTTTCAATTACTTCTTCCAACATTTAATCCAAGCCTCAACTATAACTTCAGATGGCGACAAGATGGAAACAAGTTGTCTATAGGCAAATCTTGCTTCTGAAAAAGTCAACAGAAAATTTGAAATCCATTGATTTTCGCCAACTCAATTTCAAGTTCATCCCAGCCGAGCGAGGATAGAAACAAAATCGAACGACGGGTTAATAAACACACAAAGAGAAAGAGAAAGAGAGCGACGAGAAGTAGTTTAGCGTCTGGTGCATCTTAACATCCAAATTTAGGGTCATGAATTGCAATTCACTAAATTTCGTCTCCGTCGCAACAAAATATCCGGCAGTAGCAGCGAACCAAGTTAACAGGCTGCGCCTCAGCCTGGGTCGAGCCGGGACTCTCCGGGGGCCTGGCAGATGGACAGACGGCCCGGAGGCATTGGGATCTCTACAGGGTTAGGGCATGAGAAAGGAGGCGGAAACGAACGGCACGGCAGGGAAGAGGCGACGGAGCAGTGGGAGAAAAATGGGACGATTGGACGAGAACGGGACGAGGTGCGGACCCTCCCTGCGATAGAGAGGGAGAGGGTGATTTTGCCGTACGTGCCAAACAGTGCTCTCTCGACTTTATTGAACTGACAACTGTGCAACTTTTCACGAAATTGCATCTCGTCTGCTGCTGCGTGTTGTTTTTGGAGTCGCTGCTGCAACTTCCACTGTTGTTGTGCCATTGTTGCTGTGTTCCTCCCTCTCTCTCTCTCTCCCTCTCCCTCTCTCTCTTTCCGTCTGCCTCTCTCTCAGAAAAAAAGTACACACTGAAGATCAACTAGACTAGACGACAAACCAACAACAAGACGAGCAGGAAAACACCTCCAGAGAAACTTTCCGGCAATAACGAGAATTGAAGATGCCAAACAGTAGGTACGATGGGAGAGGGGGTGAGGGTTCGTTGATGGAGGGCGGGGAGGCACAGACGAGACTGGAGAGTGGAAGGAGGCAACAGGACATCAAATGGTGTTCGGGGACTTCTGAAGAGCATTTTGTAATGAAATCCAAATCGTCTTTTCGACGAGCGTAACCCATACTAAATAAGCAGATCTTCCCACTGTTGTTGTCGATGTTCCTGTTGTTGCTATTGTAGCTGTTGTTATTGTTATGTAGTACGCCTTGTTGTTCTCAATCTTGTTTCCATTGTTGCTGCATTTTTCAACTTCCCTCGTCGTGCTTTCCTTTTTCCACTTGTCTATGAACTTTTTCTATTCAGCTTTTTCAGATGCTGATGATGGTCTTGTTGGTGATGATGATGAGGCTTATGGTGATGATGGTGCCTGTGGTCTTGTTGTTGTTCTTCTCCGCATTGGTTGCAGTACATCGTGTGGAATGCATTACAATAATTCAGAGCATCAAACTATGCCACGAGTTGACGGAGAATCGCAGCAATGTTTGGTATTTTTCGCGCCAATCGTTGTTGTAGCACTTAAATCTGTTGTTGCGACACACATGAGGTTGTTGTTTGTCTCAGAACTTCAGGATTTCTGGATGTCGTGGGAAGGAAAAAGTTCAGTCCGGATGAAATTGCTCCCGGCGACCCGTAGCGAAGAGAGAGAGAGAGAGAGAGAGAGAGAGCAATCGGCTAGATAGAGATGCGAGATGGTAATATGCGATTGTCGGCATTAACATTCAATCAATACGTTGGCATCACAACCCATCTCGTGCTCGACGATGTCATCTACGTCGTGCACGGCGACGAGTACGACAATTGTGTTGCTGCAGTTGACAGGTTTTATTGCTCCTCGGAGGATGGACGACTCAGGCTGGAGACGACGGACGTGAGCAGGGGGCGGAGAGGTCGAGGGTGGTCGGGCCGACCTCTGACCCCACGTAGACCCGGACAGGTGAAAGGCCTTGGGGCGGCTTGTCTTCATTTGGCATTCTGAGGGAACTTTGTGTGGTTTTCCATGGTTGTCCTAATTTCGTCGCTGTGGCCGAATCCTGCGGCCAGCTCAGTCCTTTGATGTCGAAATTTGGGAGATCCTCATCGGATCTGAGCGTGTCACGTGACTTCGCCAGGTCACGTATTTGCGATTGTTCAATTCCGTGTGCCGCAGGGATTGCAAAATGCATTGAACTCGCAGCCGCCGAGGCGGATTCGGTGGACTGAGTCCAACCAAACTTCGCCCGCCCCCAGCGACCTGCACCGGTGCCTGGGGACTGCCGAGGGTACAAGGAAGGTGGATTCGTTTTCTATATTGGTAAGAAATCGATAACTTCAACCCGTCCACACCCAACGGCCATGGAAATCTCGGCCATTAAATGTGACGTCCATGAGTGGTCCGCGACGGACTGATGGGTCTCCAGCGAAGGACGGCGGCCAGGGCGCCGGAAGGGATGGCATTCGCGGGGCCATCGCTGGCAATTATAGAAAACATTAAACATGTTAAATGCCCCGCGAACCAATCGATGGGCTTCCATTTAAAATCAATAACTTACGTCAGACTCCAGTGGAAATGCCATAAATTCCTGGACGCTGGCAGACAAATTAAATGCCAACAGCGCGCCGGCAACAAGGCGCGGCCACGCCCACCACTCTCCAGAATAGGCCAGCGAGGAAATCGGACGGAGCATAAAAAATAAAATATATTGTCTGATTGACACCCATTGCATCGCGAGAGGAGGCGAACAGTTGCAGCAAAACAACACAAATGCTGCTGCTGCCTCGATTGCTGTCGATCGCTGACATTGTTATTGTTAACGTTGTTGTTGTTGCTGCAGTTGTGCACACGAGCGAGTGTCGGAACCAGCGACCGAAGCGACAGACGGAGGGACGGACACCAGGACGAAGGGACGGACAGACAGACGGACGGTCGGACGGAGGGACGGAGGGTTGGCGAAGCGCCATCTGCACAGCGTCATCGTGAGTGGATCTGGTTGCAGATGTCGATGTCGATGTCGACGTCGACGCCGACGCCGTTGTGGCCCCAGTTGTCGGTCCGTCCGCCCCTTGTTCGCTGTCATAAGCGGCAGCAACTGCAACGAACAATAATTCAAACAGTTGCGCGCATGCGCAGCCGTTAAGCTTATCGTCGGGCCGCGATCCTCGCATCGCCCCGACCCCCGCCACCACCGCGGGACCCCTGCGCACTCACGTTGTGCGATCGCGTTGCCTAAACGTGGCCTAAACGTTGCACATAAATTATCCATTCGATGGTCGTCTCCCACCCCACCGCGGTGGCTCCTTGCGGTCGATCGTTTGCCGATTCCTTGCGAATTTTGTTGTTGGCCAAGTGCCCGATGTTGTTACAATCGCTGGTTTTACTTTTTGCCGGAGCGCATGCCTAATTAGTGGGTGTTTCGTTACAGCGTCTGGCCGAAGTGATCGCAGCGTCGGGCTGCGAAGCTGCGGAGCGACGGCGAAGGGGCGTGAGTGCAAAGTAGAAAGGGGGCGTGGCTGTTGGAATAATTGCGTGTTGATTTGTTGTGTTGCCGGCCGACGTGTTGCGGCGATTTGTTGCTGCGGAAACGTGCCAGCGCCGTAGCCGCGAAGGAACGTGTGGCAGCTGTTGTTCGCGGGTCGTGGCTCCACCGCCGATGTCTATCGCCGTCGTCTAGCGGGCCAACATCGTGCTGTGCGCCAAGTGGGGAGATACGTGGGTACCACACGGTAGACTAATTGCTCTCAATCCGATTCGCGATCTCTCGGTCCAGCACTCGAGTGGGAGGAGGTGGCATGGGAAACAGACGATGCACAAATCTGGGTTGGAAACGTGTTCGCCGAGGTCTCCGAGGTGACGTGGAGGAAAATCTTTTCCTACTCCCTTTAATACTATGACCTCGAATTCCGCATTTCACTAACTTACTGGCTTTCTCTGAATAGAACTGATGGATCTCCTTGAGACGCATATCAAACCATAATATGCCTATTATCAATCCCATCGAGTAGGAATAATCAATTATTAGCCTCTTGGCTTAATAAATATTTTCATCATCAAACATTTCCTTCAGCGACTTCTTCAATCGGCTCATCCAATGGCTAAGGCAATTGTCGAATGCTCTGCCCAACCACCTGTCGCGTCGTCATGTCTTCCCTGAACGTGTGGGTCCAAATCTTTCCCAACAGTAACAGGTAGCAGGTGGTGGGGGAAATTCCCCTGGGATCATGTCGTTTAGACGAGACAAAGAAATGGAAGTAAGACGTCTTGGCCGTCGAAGTTCTATTAGCCACATGACACGAGCAGTCGGCCAGCTGCTAATCAAGCAGGTAAACTTTGTGCCTTGGACCGACGGCGCGGAGCCGCAGCCCGTGGATGGGGGTCAGGAGGCCGGCAACGACTTCAGCCAGGGTGGGGGAGTCGAGAAGGATTTTGGATTCGCGAACGGAGTGAGGGGGTTGCAGCACGAAAATGTAGCTTGTCAGATGTCAGAGATATTGACAGAAATATTACGGCATGACGGGCTTTGAAGGCTCGTTCGGGCAGGGGAGGCGACTGAGGAGAGGATTCAATCGAGGGATGGTTTTTCTATGGAGCTCATTGTTGTTTCTAATATTTTTATTTTTTTTATTCACTGCAATTTCTGTGTTTCTAGGACAAATTGGAGTTAATTTCGCCATGACGGCTGCTCGACGTGCAAGTGGAGCATAATTTGAATTGACATAATGCTGATGTGACTGACGTGAGTGCCAGTGGAAGTGACATAATGTTGTGATCGACCCTGCCTGGCATTTGCTTTCTCACACGTCAGACGTTCCGCTCACGTGGAACGCCGGACGTCGGTGTCGGAGTCGGAGTCGGGGCGATAGTGGGGAGTTCCAGCAGCACACGTCAGGCTCATCGTCGCGATTGAGTTGTAGCCGTCCATTGGCAGCTCCTCCAGCTCCGGCCGTCCCCGCGCCGTGGTATCGCCAGCGCCATCGCGTGCTGCCGCCGGATGAAGGCCTCGGCAAGACATTAAAGCCCATCGCAAGCTCAGGCCACGCCGACAACGTGACCCTTGCGCGGGGGCCGATAACCGACACCCCGGTCACCGCCACGAACGACACCGAATCCAACAGCAGCACCAGCACCAGCACCAGCAACTCTCACACCCACACACACATCCGCACACACATGAATAAAAGAAGCATAACATGCTTCATAACCATAACAATAAAACGTTACATTTTCATTCGCATGTTAAGCATTTTATTGCAACAACTGGCGGCGGGCGAGCGAGCGAAAATGTGGCAACCCTGTGGAAACCCCACGCATCGGGACAGGCCGAGAACGGGCCAGAGCAGGCGGCCAGAGGAAGAACAAGGGACGAGTCGAACCGTCGTCGAGCCATCGTGGCCGCCGTCGCCGTCGTCGTCGTCGCCTTCGCCGAATCAGCTGTGAAATCGCTCGTTTGGGGCAGTGGGCGTGGGCGTGGTGGACTGGGCTGGACGATGGGGCGAAGGGGCGATTGGGCGTTGGGGGCGGGGCTGGTCCTGCACGAGCACTTAAACGCTCCATTTAACAATTATTGTATTACGTTTAAAAAGGATTTGCGCTGATCGGACCGATGGCGCTCCCGCCGACCCAGACCCAGCCACAGCTCCGCCCCTCCTCCTGCGACTCTGCAGCAGCCCCCGACGGGACGGGGCGGGGTGGGGGCGCATGTGTATGTGTTAATATTTTTAGCATGCTTTTGTGGGCGATTACCCCGCGATTGATTGCTGCGAGGGTGCGAAACGGCCTGGCTGAAGGCACCGACGACGGTCGTGGACGATCAGGCCACGGTCGGTGCGAGTCCAGCCGTGATGATGACGATGATAGCGATAGGGCGACGGTCGGGACTGACCGCGGTCGATCACGATGGAGTTGTTGTTTATGGCGCCTCCGATGGCTCGGTTCGTGGCTCGGCTCGAGTTCCCCATTATCGTTAAGATAAAGCGAGGATTTACAGCACTTCACTCAGTGCACGGCCAGCAGCCTCGGGAGCTCTGCATGGGTTTCCCGCAGGCAAACTTATATTGCATGCTGTCGCCGATCCCTACCCCTTAGTCAAAGTACATTCCTCTGGTCCTCCGAGTTCGAGGCTGTCGAAGTGTCCTGGACAAGTGCACTTCAAACTTTCCCAGCACTCCGACCGCTCGTGGGGCCAAGCTCTGGCCAGAATCCAGGCTCATGGCTACTGAGTGCCAGCTCCTTACATGAGAAAGTAATTAATTTAAATTTGAGCTTTTTGGTCCGAAAACTTGAACAAAAGTTAAATTGATTTTCATTGTCGGCATCGTCGGCTCCTGGAGCGTCGCCATCGTCGCCCCCAGCTCCTTCGAAAGCTCATGCCGGCGACGTTTTCTCGAGATGGTCCTCGACCCCATCGATACTGGGAGGGCGCAGGATCCACTCAGCTGTCAACCGAACTGCGGAAACATCTGCTTACAAGTGGCCTTATCTAATACAATCATTTCGACGATTCGTGCCATCGACGCGCCCCACCCCAGGCCGCCTATTGATGACGGGACCACAAGCAATCAAACACGAATAAACCCCAATAGCTCCAGACGTGGTCAAGTCAAAAATTGAAAACTTTAAGACGTGAAACTTTTGCTGCCTCGAACCTCGCCCACCCCACCCATGCTGCCGGCATAAACAGCCTCTTCAGGATGCTGAGGTCCTGCTTGTGGCGGGTCGTCGCCAGCCGTCCGTTGTGATTCAGAGACCCGTGAATCCTGGGCGTTAAAGCCGGCCACAGGCGAGCAACAGAAGTTGTTAACAATAAATTGGTATTTTGTTGTTGTTGAAACTCCCTTCGACACGCCCACCCACAGCAACACAAAAAGCCCAACAGCGAAAACTTTCCGTCCACACTGTGTACGTGGGCGTCGCCGGTTCCTTTCGACAGCCCCAACCTCATACGGTTCACCGAAACAGCAAACAAATTCCTCGCCACAGGCAGGGTGGGAAAAACTGACCTAATCATATGATGGATTATAGAAAAAAAGTTATTGAACTCCCCTCCACTGCCACTCCCCTTGAGCGCGGCCGGATGCCCCAGCGCTGATCTCGGGCTCCGCCGGTCCGACCCTTCGTCGCTTGGGCGGTCGTCTGTCGGTCGGTCGTCGGTGGTCTTTGGTCGGTTACCATGATGGATGATGGAATTTATATGTTGTTACCCGAAAAGTTGGTGTGACAAAACTTTTCCATTTATGTGTCGTTGTTTAGGTTGGCTTGTTGCTTCAAGCACCGCCCACAGCCCACCGACCACCGCATCCCGGGACTGGTTCGTTGGTGGCCCGTTCCACTTGTTGTTGCGGTCGTGTTCTTTGTGTGTGTCGGCATTCTACAAAAAGTTATTACCAACTTATTAGAAGATTACTTTATCCCGGTTGCAAATTGAATTTGCTCAAAGCCATATTGATCCTCAATGGCGTGAAAGTTTCTCGGCGTCTTTGTTTCGTTGGGTTTTATTCGACACTGCCTTTGTTTCTCATTTCGGGTTCTGTCGGTCTCCAACTCCCTGCTTCTTTCCGTCTGACCACTGCAATTTGTCAGCAAAAAGCGGTTCTAAAAATAAAGCTCTTTTAGCAATCCATTCTTTCGGCCTTCAAAGGTTTATCGAAGGATACAATGGTGGGAATTAAGGTAAAGTCATTTCTTGTATTTCAATATCTCATTTCACGATTTAAAGGTTCTATTCTATAAATTCGTCGTTATTAGACAAACCTTAAATTACAACCTGCCTAGCCCATAATTATTTGCTGAATCTAACATCGAAAGGGGAAAGATATAATCACATATTTTGCACAAACAAAGACTTGCCACAAAATTAGAAAACTTTCCTAAAACACAAATACAAACAATCAAAACCCTAGCCATAATGATGAAAAGTTTTGCGAGAACTCGCACTTCATTATGCAAATATTTACGCACACAACTACACACATTAGCCAATTAAAAGAGCTTACCGGACGTCATTATGATAAAAAAAAAAAGAGAAAACTAATTATTTCCACATTGCTCTTGTTCGGTGCTTCATTTTATTTCATTGGATTACTCAAATTATGCTGAGATTCCAAACGAGTGTTTTCTAAAAGTACAAATGTATGTGGTAGAAACACAGAGCACATTCAACAAGGCAGAATCCTAATATAAAAGTATGTGAAAACCATGGAATGTCCAACTAATGGAGGGGATTCGAGGAAATTTTGAATAATGTGTGGTAAATTCAAACTTCCTGAAGAGCAACTATTTCACAAATGTTTGTATTAAAATAAATAATTGTAGCCTAGAGAGTTAAAGTCTAAATAAAAAATGATAAAATAGAAAAATCGAAGTAATATATGTTCGGTAGAAAAAATAAAACTTTGGAAAACCGAACAAAAATCTGAAATCAGGGGTCGTGAGGGACGACTTCGGGCCATTAAAGCTTCAATACCTAATAACATGTCAAAGTTATTGTATATGTTGTTGTTGTGACATTGCTTTTTATTGCACGTCGATATCAACTTTAAATTGCTGTTCAGGGCTCGCTCGAGTGGACCCAGCATCAACGACGCCTACCGGAGAGGGCGAAGAAATGTCCATCGAATTCAGACAGGAAAGAAAAAATCGACGAAAATTGAGCAACACAGCTGATGCGTTATTCATCCAACTGAGAGGGGGCCACCTTGAAGGGCGTAGGGTGTTGGTGGGAGTGAACGATACCGATACCGATACCGATGCCGACGGTCGTTGGCCGTTGACCGTCGGTCGTCGTGGAATTGAATTCCAAGTCGAAGTCGCACAGACAAAGGCTATTTGGAATTATTGCCGGATGAAGGCCCCAAGGACATGCATAGAAACCAGGGACATGGCTATTGGTAACGATTCCCCACAGTGGGCGTACGAATACCAGATGGGGGAGGTGCAGGGGCGTGGTGGGAACTGTTATTGTGCAAGCAGCCCATGTTTGCTGTAAATTAACCATTTCGAAGGGATTCCACCAGTCGGCCTGGAGAATGAGATGTTGGAGGCGTGGTGAGACGGTGTGTGGTCCGACAAAGAAAGACACAAAATCCTATTATAAACGATGCGGTGCTGCCTTCATGGAAGTCTCAGTCTCTGTCTCTGTCTCCGTCTTCACGTGCCAGACGAAAGCATCGAAAATGGCAGCCGTAAGAGTTCGTTATATAGGATTCGTTATGCCGATATATCCACACAATGTTACGCATGTCCGAGATTTTGGTGCTGCCTGCACGAGATGGTCAAAGGCTTGCCCTATGTTTCTACATCTCTTCATATTGGTATTCGGCCGACACAAAATCCTATTATAAACGATGCGGTGCTGCCTTCATGGAAGTCTCAGTCTCTGTCTCTGTCTCTGTCTCCGTCTTCACGTGCCAGACGAAAGCATCGAAAATGGCAGCCGTAAGAGTTCGTTATATAGGATTCGTTATGCCGATATATCCACACAATGTTACGCATGTCCGAGATTTTGGTGCTGCCTGCACGAGATGGTCAAAGGCTTGCCCTATGTTTCTACATCTCTTCATATTGGTATTCGGCCGCCAGCCAGCCCTGAACCCCATCCTAAATCGATCTCAAAGCGATGGCAATCCACGGCTATCAAGTGACATTTGCAGCTCGAGCACTTCGTCGTCAATTCGTCATCGACGCAGCGAGGTGGGAGGGCACAGTCTAAATTGCAATCCAAGTGCTCGACCACGTCTCGTCGAGATCGTTGGTGGTCGGCGCTCCGTGGAACGTGGGGGCGCTGGTGAACCCGAGCCGGCGCGACCGACACCAAAGGCACACTCACAGTGGGGCGGTGAGGGGTGGTGAAAACAATCGAGTCACTTCGCGGTCAACGCGGAAAAAGAACCCCTTCGGCGCACAATGCCGCCGGGACCGCGACCGGGCCGAGTGGGACCAGCCCTAAACGACAGCGATAGACAGCAGGCTGAGAGAAGGGCTGGCGGACAGACAGAGGGACTGAGAGCGCGAATTGGTGGCAGGGCCGAGCACCCGAGCGCCCGACACGGCCACGGTCGTTCCTGGGCCCGAGTCCCCGTCCGCCCTGGCTTCGCGACATGTGAGATGGTCGCGAGACCCCCCTTGAAGCGGAATTTGCATTATTTACGCACCATGCGGGCGCCGTCGTCGGCCCGGAGCCAGGCGAAGCGCGACCTGTACCATGTCCTTCCCGTCGTCGCAATGCGGAGCGGGAAATGCCATCCGACGAATTGCCGCAGGCTGTGTAGGTGGGGCTCGACCGTTGTCTGTATGGCTTCTGTCTGCCTGCCTGTGTGAGGGGCTGTGTGTCTGGGTGAGTGTGAGGATTAAAGGGTTCACATGGGTGCGCTTCTGTTGTCATTGTTTTGCGAAAACAATAGCAGACACGACACTGAATGGAATTTTGGATTGGCGCACGGCCTCGGGGCGGGGGGAGAGCACAGCGATGTCCTTGTGAGGACCCTTGCGAGTGGTCCGGCGACCGCGAAAGGGCCAGCGAAGTTAATTGATTGCTGTGCGAGTGAGTGCTTTCACGGTGCACTCAGCGCGGGCGGTGTGGCGAAAGAAAGAGCACAGCGATTGCAAATGGGCAACAGAAAGCAGCAGGTGGGAGGTACAAAATAGGAAAAAGGGACGGAGGTTCCTGGCCCGTCTATGGCCAACACAAAGTCAGCTTCAATTAACAGTTGCCAATCAAATAAATCCGCAAAAAGGATGCGTAAAAATGATGCACATGATTTTTCCCAAAACTTCATTACGATTCGGTCTTAAAGATTCAACTCACGGTGTAGTAAGAGGAACAAAGTTTGCTGCCGCTATAATTACTTTACAGTGCCCACAGGCTTACCATAAATTGGCCACGGGCAGTAATGCGTGGCAACAACCCATGGCAGCGTGGTTTAAATACAATGTGCGGGTTTCTTAGGCTCCTCACGATGCTCTCTCTCGTGGCTCAGCAGCAATCTGGGGACGAAAATTTCTTCAGAGCATGGCTTAATACTTTGTGTTAAATAGTTGTTACTTCTCCGCCAAATGAATCACAGGCATTAGCATTGGTGACTGGTTAGTGTTGCAAACTAGGATGTCAAAACTTTGTTGAAAGCAAGGGGTCTCCTCTTCAGTTTTGCAATAAGAAGATGAGGAGTAGCATTGGAAAATTCAAGGAGAAATAAGCTTACACAGTCCTTAATTATCATGAAGGAATCGTAAATTCGATGCACTCATTCACCTCGTGGCTCTTTGACTCTGAGTAAAGTTGGGTTTTTATGACCAATGGAGGCCTCTCATTCTAGCGAATTCCCCTGTGAAAACCTTTAGTCATATTTCGGGGGAGAATAGGACAAATCAAGAGGCACCGCACAAACACAAGAAGCCCAACTCTCAAGACCATGGAAACTCCCGAAAAAGGACGAACAAGGAAGAAAGAAGAAAAATCATAAAGGCAGCCATGGCAAAAAGTTTTGTCCTTATGCAAAACTAACTGTAAATTGCTATCACATGTAACCGTTTTGTGGAAGGCACAAAGCAACAACAACGATACCAGCAACTGCACACATATGTGAAAAAAAGAATTCCACTTATAAACAGTTATATATGCGATAGCTCTCTGGCTAATATGCCAAAAGTGACCCTATCCAGAGATAGACACGAAGAGCGAGAAAGAGAGAGAGAGAGAGAGAGGGGGACATGCGATAGGGGATTATTTTATTTCCCTTGGCGAATTCACTGATATCATCGCAAATAAAGCACAGTATGCGATATGTGATATATTTGGGGAAAATCTTGAATATTTTATGACAGTTTCGCCATTTTTTCAACTACGTCCTGCTGCTTCTGCCTCGTTCTTCTCCTTTGTTCCTTTGTTATTTGAGGGTTGTCGTGATTGTCGTTGTTGCCTTCAAACTTCTAATACGTGCTCAAGAGGACGGCAAAACATTTCCTCAGAGCTCGATGAAAAGAAAGGCCACTAAGTCCTCAACAACCGCAGAGCTTCTGCTCTCGTCCTCAAGCGATTATCGCCAAGATGGATTCCGTTTATGACGGAATCCAGGCCTTTGTTTCCGGGTCTGTAGCTTCTTGCCACTCGAGATAAACAGAAGAAATCCTTTAGATTGCTGCAATTAGGAAACTGGCAATTATCACAAATCGGACAGTTTTGCGCCGATCGGCTTTGTGAATCTGGTTCTGGCCAAGTAATTTTGATAATGGCTCGAGGATCTGGAGTGACAGCGACAGGGTTTATTCCCTTCCCATTTCATAACCTACCTTTCATATTTGATGACCAAGATCTCTTATGAACGCCCCTGGACATGCTGGTGAATTCTGACGACAATTCGTCGGGGGGAGGAAATTGATGAATTTGGAAATTATGTCATCGAATTGCATGCGAGGGACTGGAATCTCCTTGTTGTCGTTCTTATGGTTACAACGAGTACGGCGACTGTTTCTTTGTCTGCAAGAAAAATACGAAAACAGTATTGGGCGGAATGAATACAGTCAAATGCAAACACACAATCGTACGGCACCTCGCAAGCTGCCGAGCCTTTCGTTAGCCTCTCAGCTTTTCTCGGAAGTTCTGTTATTTTTGTTTGTTGCCCTTTCGCTGGAAATTTTGTCGCAACTCTTCTTTATTTCGTCAGGTCGTTTACGGCTACTTCCACTGTTCTTGCGGCCCCGAGTACGATTGTTTTCATTGTAGCCCGTCTTAACAAGAAATTTCATACTGAAATTTTGAAATTGCAAACAGCAGTTCCTATTATCATAGATTTCACTCTACTCCACTTTTTCTTCTTCGTCATTCGATGCACACGTGCTTGTGTTTGAGTGTGCTCGAGTGTGTAAATGTGCGTTAGCATAAAAGGTTATGGAAAAAACTTCTCCGTGGAGGCGGTTCAAATTGAATAAAAAACTTTAATAAGCCATATTTCTGCCGCCATTCTTGTTGCTGTTGGCTTTGTTGCTTTTGCCATAAATTTGAGTTTCGTGAAATTTCCCCCACAGGAAGCAGCGTTTTTTCCGCTTATGCTTGCATGTGTACGATATTTAAAGCGATGGCAAAAGAAGTATTATAGTATTATGTTTTAAATCACCACGCATATGTATTAGCTCTCGGTGTGTTCATGTTTTAAAAATTCAGAAATAAAATCTCGCTCCCTGGGCATTATTTAACCCTTGAAATATCGACAGCAGAATAGGGGAAAAAACTCTTGCAGACACTTCACTAAATCAGCTTCCAGTTGATTTCCCCCGGCATGGTCGTTATTTTTATCTCCACAACAACAATGACGGCAACAGCAATACCCACAATACCAACAAGTACCAGCAACAGTTACACCAGCGGGAAAAAAGGACGCGGTAGCGAGGCACCGGAGTCTGTTCTACGCTAAATCTTCACGCTCCGTTTGTCACGTGACGAAGTCGCGTGTAACTCTCTCTGATTTTATTAGCGCGAAGCCATCAAAGCAAGTGACTTTCTCGCCACTCAGGTCGCTGCCAGATTCCATTTACATCGGCGGCTGTAGCGGGGGAAAAAGTCAAATTTCAATTGAAAATCTGTATAAACTCTAACTCGGTTTGAATGATGCGTGATTTGGGGAAATGCGATGCGATGTACTATCAGGAATTTATGCTTTAAGCATGGTCTTTATGGACTAAATGATATCAGATTTGTAAAATTCCCCTAAGCCCATACATAGGGAAGTGTGTGTACATAACACAAGAAATCCTTAAGCCTTTCACCTGCCTACTAACTATTTTCCATTGTCCTTGTGTATTATTTGAAGAGCTCGGTTTCCGACATGGTGACGCCGATACATGTGCGTGTGTGTGTGAAGGACATGCATAGTCGTCCTCGGATGCCTGCCTCTGTTTCCAGTGAATGATGCCAGATGCCTCCACTTTGCCTACTGGAAAATCGCTTGAAATTACCTTAAGAGCTCGAAGGAAGCAATGCTGAACTGAAGGTCGGTGGGATCGGGAAACACGAAACACTGACAAAATCGAGAGCTCTCGCCCATCATAAAGTTCGCATAAATCCGGGGCTCGGACTCGCTGTGTGTTGTTGCTGTTGGTGCTGCCGGCACGAACACGAGCAAGGATGGACGAGCGAACGAATGAAGTGAGCGGAGCCTCGCGGCATTGGCTTTTGATTGAATGACGAAATGAACAATGAGCAGCTCCGAAATCAATGAGCGCTAAATCACAAGGATGCTAACACCCACACACGGACACACACTAACATATTCACTCTCGCATTCACGAAGGCGCACACACAGTCGCACACATATTGAATGCAAAGGACTTATTTCGCACAATGAAATCCTCACCCTCACCCTTCTCGTCCTTGTCCGAATTCAAAGACCGACTTGCGGGAGTCCGCCACGAGCTGGCTCTGCTACTACAGGGTGCCTTCGGCTCGTGTTAGAGACGACTTTATTTAAATAGATTACGAAATTATTGAGTACTCGAACCCCTGGATCGAACCATTTCCGAACCCTGTATCAATTGGAAGGCTTCTCGTTTCAATTTCGCCTGGAACGGTTTCTCTCCTAAACAATTAATCACAGATACGCACTTACACTTGCCTGAGCACAGACGTACGAGGATGCAATAAAATCGGGTTTATCGCGCCGGAAGCAACAACGCCAACAACGCCATCGACGCCGTGGACGACGACGACAACGACGACGATGATGACGACTACGACAGTGGGATGAAACGGGGCTGCAGCGGAAACAAAACCAACAAGCACGAGCCAGTGACGATAGTTTCGCCATTATTGTGCTGGGTATTGATGGCTATTACTGGCTTCAATAAACGCCAGCGGGCAACAACACGGACAACATCGACACGGGTTGGGTAGCGCAAGACAAAAGACTCGGGCTGCAAGTGAACTGCGGATGGAAGATGGCAGCGAAGATGATAACGACCTGCTGCAGCGATGACGAATAGAATCCTGTTGGACGAGGACGAGGACGGGTGATGCGTCCGGCGATGAGAATTCTGATCTCGGTTGTTGTTGTTGTCGAGGTTGTAGGGACCAATGGTTGTCGTGATGATGTCGAAGGGGACGGCGGAGGGGACGGCGCACCGACCAGCTGTTGTGGACAACAATGCCGGACATGGCAGGCGCCCATACGGTATTGGGAAGGAGAGGGCGAGATGATGGTGTTGATCGAGGAGTTGCCCGGGTGATTTCAGAACTAAGGCTTCTTGGGGGGCGAGAATGAGGAGGCTTTGGCTGGTCGCGGTCGCCAATTCAGATAGCAGAGAGTCGGTTCTCTTTCGAGTCGAACTCTTATTTCTCGAATTCTTCTCAAATATTCCGCGTCATCAACTCAACAGCAACTCTTCGTGGATACCACTTCATCATCGCTGAAGAAATTGTGGTTTTCCTAATTGACTTTATCGGAACTTTGAAAAACGATCAAGCAAAAAATGGAAGTAATTTCGTAATTGCAAACGCACATCAATTAGCGTTTAATTACAAACTGATTACTTCGGCTTCTCTCCCTGGCCATCCTCCTGCACCGACTGCGATTCACTCTAATTAATTGCAAATAAATTAGAGATAAGGAATCCAAAGAGCAAAAACCAATTGCGTGGAGTCTGTGGAAATTCGTTTCATACTAATCGAAAAAATAAAATTACTGCAACAGCGAAGGGCGGAGTTTCATTTTGGCATTTAGTTCCATTTGTTTTGAGCTCTCGAATTCTATCGGAATTCAATGAAATTCGGGATGTAGCAATTATGTTGTCTGCATCAGAGTTTAAACAGTTTAATTAGCACAAGCACGCGCGTAAATATTTACTCCATACGAAATTCGAGTGAAATTCCCAAAAAACGTCATAATTTTTTGTGCCGAAGGAAGTTTCTGAAACTCGAGCTCGTTCCTCTTTTATTTGTTTATAATTAGTTTTTACCGCCCGCTGATTGAAAATATTGTATGTGTATAATTTTAATTTTTTCCTCCCGCCATGCTTTTTGTTGTTTATTAAAATGTAGTAATGTAGTTGCAGTGTTTGGCTTGATGTCGTCATTTCGTATGCTCTATTTAAATTTCGAGGGAACAACTTTCATAATTTTCCCTCCACAATTTTTCCATTGGGTTGTGTTGTTGGTGGTGTTTTTTTTTCCATTTTTCAGTCCTCCCTTTCGGAGATTAATTCCCGGCAGGTCGCTTGCTTTCCACACGCCTGCTGAGATTAAATTTGAATTTTTGTTCAAATGTTGAATCGTTTTAAGGGAACATTTACTACGTAGGGAAACTGTTACACGCTGGGTTTCGTAGTTCTTGCTGTCGCTGTTGCTGTTGGTGTTGCTGTTGCTGTGGCTGTTGCTGTTGCCAAACTGCAGAGTGTTCGCGGGGCGGCCGTTGCAGAACCATGTGCCCTACTTTGGGAGAGCCTTGGCGGGTGTTCGGCTGCTGCTTTATGATTGAGCAAAAAACTAATTAAAAATTGAAAACTTTTTAAACAATAATGCACGACGTAAGAGCTCAGTTTTCAGGCTTCCACGTGCTGGACTAGCCAGAGCTCGGTGAACCGTGAATTGAGGAACCGCCCAACTGTGGCGATGGCATCGGTCGAGGAGGGCGGCGCCTCTGCGTTATAAATTTGTCCGAGCAAATTTGTCCGCGGCCAGAACGAACTGGCCTCGAGCACCTGGCCTGACCTGCTGACATCGCCTTCGATCCGCTCCGAGGACCCCCGATTATGCGGTCCCATCGACCGTTCGCTGTCGTGTTTGCTGTGTATTGCTAATAATAAACCACGGCCGTGTTTTGTTTTTATAAGTGGAACCTCCTAAATTGGAAAATGGCGGCCATAAACATACCGGGCGAGCGAATTCCAACTCGTATGCATTTAAATTTAAAACCACACAAGCTGACAGGCCAGCAGCCAACAACAACAACTGCAAATACAACAGGCAAATACAACAGTCGAAAGCAAAGAGAACTACAGCCAACCACAACAACAACAATAGCTACAACAAGAACAACTAAACAGCGACAACATTAAATGAGCAAAAACAACAGGAGCTCCAGGAAAAACAACTAAAACACGATATTGAACTTTTGCTATTAACCAATAAGCCAATCCAATAATAATGATTATCACTTCGCCACGCCCCCCCTCCCCCTCCCTCTCCCTCTCCCTCTCACTCTCTCCCTCGCTCCCTCTTTCCATGCGAACACCTGGCTCCGGGCTCTCTTTCACCTGCTACTGCGCCCGAACCAGACAGGAAAATAAGCGCAAACTTTTCACATACGCCCGAAATTTATGCTATTTGCGCAATCAGCAACAGCGAGAGGGCAACAGCCAAGTGTGTGCTGGTGTCGGTGCGGTGGTGGGGCGGAGTGGCGGAGGGGCGGAAGCAGAAGAAGAGATGCGCTGGGCCGAGCCGAGCAGAGCAATTTGGCAATTGTGGTTATATCTTGCGAATTACAATCATAATTCGAAAATTCAGTTAAAACCGAACGAACGAAAAATCGAGTTCCGTCCCGCGGATGTTCGGAGTTCGCCGTTCGGAGCGGGCTGAACTTTTTGCCCCCAACGGCTGGGGGTGCGGCGGTGGCGGAGGTCGGTAAGGGGTGTGGGGGACAACGAAAAGGCGCGAAATTGCGAAATTGCGAAATTTATCGCAGCGATAAACACCCGTGCATAGATAGATAGGGGCATGACGGCGAGCACAGTTGTGGGCGGGAGGAGTCGGGGCAGGGCGGGAAGATGTGCGGGAATTTATGAAAAACTTTTACAATAAAATCCATGTGCATAATTGCAGCAATACAACTACGGCAACAACAATAGAAACTACAATAGAAACTGCACAGAGCAATGGCAACAATTTCCATTCACAGCACTTTCCAGCCAACCCAGAAAACCACAATAAAATTGAAACGAACACGAAAAGGGCAACGCAAAGGAAAAAGTAAAACTGCCGAACATCGGTCTGAAATAATAAGAACAACAAGAGGTAACCGTGGAAGTATTCTCGCGTTATAAAAATAACTGCCAAAGTTTATTCCGCGAATTTGTTAATTGAAAATATTCAGTAAAGAGCAATTTATCGGCGCAATTTTGCAGTTTCGAAATATTTACAAAAATGTCTTTATTTTTTTCTTTTTTGCTTTGTACAATGAAAACGGTTTCAGGAAGAATTTTTCATGTTATTCTTTTTGAATTTCAAATTTCAGTTATTTCCCTTGCTTTGCTGGGCGAAAAAATTCCGCATGGTTTCCATTGAAATGTTGAAATAGAGTGAAAGGGTAAATTTCCAATACTCAGTGGGCTGCTAAAAGGTCACCTTTAGCTCCCAGGTCCTCTCTCGCATTTTAGAACTGTATATGCCAATGGTTCCCTCCATCTATTCTGGCATAGGTTAAAAGTCAAATGAGAAAATAACCTTAGATTCACCTTTAGTCTACTGGGACCAGGTGGGTGGTGTCGAAGAAGTCGTCCTCGCCGCTCTTTAAAGCAGTACCGACGATAAATCTTCGAATCTGACTGCACGTATATTATTTCTAATATCATATATACATAATTCCTTGACATTTTCACGACTATCCGAAGAAACTTTTGAGGAAACTTTTGTCGCCATCGGGAGAAATCCATTGGCGTCACATGCTCTGCTCTGCTCTCCGCATCGTCGTCCACCAGCCACCGAGTGCTTCCTCCCTACAGCTCCCGCAGACACAACCCCTTCATTGGCTCCGGGTTCCTTGGGTCCCTCCACCTCACGACCCTCTCGCTCATCGCCCCAGTCGATGGATCTCAGTTCGTTCGTTCATGTGAAATGCACATTCATTGCCATTTATTTTATTATATTCATTGATTCGTTTATTATATTATTGCCATATTGCATTCGGATATATGAAGATATATAATGCATCTATTTGCGTGTGTGTATGGGTGGGTGTGGGTGTGAGTATCCGTGTGAACCTATCCTTGGCTGAGTGTTTGTGTATCCGTGGCCTGGTGGTGTGCGGCTGGTTTTCACTCATTTTCCACACCAAGCACATTCGATTCACATAAATCTTCGTTTAGTTTTTGAATACAGCTCCGCAGAACGAAGAAGACGAAGGCGAAGAGAGAGAGCGCGCGAGGACGAGTTCGGAGGCGACGGAGAAGCCGACAGTGGGCGGAAGCCATCGCAGAAGCTGCAGAAGGCCCCGAAGTGGAGGTGAAAGAAACTCGACCAAGAAGAACCGGAAAACACACACAGCCAAACGGACTCAGGGACCCACACCGGGGGAGAGAGAGAGAGGGAGAGGGACAGACCGAGAAGGAGTCGCACGCAAGGATGCATACGAGGAGCCAGAGATATTGACTATAAAGAAGATTTTCCGCCATTGAAAGGAGCAGCCGGGCTCCGAGGGGTTGAACGAGGAGGGCTGCAGGGGGGAGGAGAAGAAGGCGGGGGCTGGGGGTGGCGTCAGAAGGATATGCACGATTTCGCCACACCACAATGGCTGGAGTCAGGAGCCGTGAACCGGCGCGTAGATCGCGACGAAAGCAGGGGCTGGAGCGAGGAAACATGAAAAGAAACACGTTAAGCGGCGGCCATATTGAAAGGATTCCAAGCGCTCACACACACCAGCACACCCAACTCCACACAGACACAAACACCCACAAGCCCTGAGAATGGCGGGAAAGGGACCTAGGGATAATCTATAACATATAGTATTCGTAATGCAGTTGGCGAATACCTTTTATTGGGAAGGAAAACACATCTGGGTCATATTAGGAGAAGGCTAAAAGTTAAAGTCCACACACACCCACAGAGACCCGCGCAGTTCGTAACGGTGGCCCGGGGCAGCGGGCATCGGGCATCGGCGTCGGGGCGGCACCTGCAGGAGACTCAAAATTGGCGAAAATCATTATTCAGAGCCATAAATCTTCCACCTGGCTTCGCCACCGCCGCCGCCTCCGCCTGCAAATGCCTGAAGTTCAATTGTACGAGGAAGTACGAGAGAGAGGGAGAGGAATAAGTGCGGGTGGGAGATGGAAAGAGGTGCGAAATGATTTCTCGAATTTAAACAAAAAGGATCCGAGACAAAGGAGACCATTTATCGTCTTGAATCGTTTGAAAACGTGTTGGATTCCGAGGGAACTTCTGAGTTCTGTTGAAAAGGCTGATTGCCAGAGGGAAGCTGGCATGTGTGCTTTATCAATATTCCAAATAACTCCCTCCGTTTACGCCCCGATCCCTCACTCTTTCGCTCCTTCGCTTCCCGCTCGCTGTCGTGCACACTGTTTGGCATCTCCATTAAACGCCGACAGCCAGCTCCAATACGTGAGGCCGCACGTCGCCCTCAACCCTAACATCGGCAATTAGCCATCTGATACTGCACATCATTAGCCCGCCGACACCTCGCCGTCCTCGCCGTAAAGCAGTTTACGATTTCCTAAGTAGCCAGACCGATTTTACTGCCAGGATTTATTTCGCCGCCCCTCTCGCCAACGCACTGCGTGTTTGCTGCCGGTGTCTCTGGCTGTCTGTCTAACTAACGGATGGTGCGCCTGTCTGTCTGCCAGTCTGCGCACCCTGTGTGGGCGGCCGAGGCGAACGAACGGAGCAAAAGACGTATCAACGGACGTGACATCGCCGAGCTGGAGCTGAGGACGTCGAGTGAGACTCAGAGGCACGAGTCGTCGTGGGAGGGAGTCAGTTGAACAGTCGTTATTAACCTGAAAATACCAACCGCTGGGCCTTTGTGCAAGCCCCGGCATTGTGCTTATTCCAATATGCTCCGGACATGAATTAGGAAAAATCCCGAACGAGAATCTCTCATGCAAAAATACGAATTCGAAAGAATTTCATATTCCCTCACCTCGCGCACAGGGTGCGGTGGGGAAATGGCCAATGAAAGGACGATGGGGGCAGGAATTATTGCAAGGCATGTACATTTAATGCAAGGCGGTGGTAATGACGACGAAGATGATGTCGGCGATGACCGGAGTGGTCGGTGCTGTTGGCGATGGGGATGGTGATGGTGCTGATGAAGAGCCGGGCGATGATGAGGCTGCCGAAGTCCAGTGCCAGACACAGAAGTGAGGCCAAGGCGCTGATGGAGAGAGTGCGTGAGGGAGGGAGTGAGTGGGGGAGGGAGTGAGAAAAGCAATTTCCTATTGTGTCCGAGCCACCGGCGGAATTGCTCGGGGAGGTCTGTGGCTTAAATAGAGGCAGCAACAACCGCCGCGGCAGCAGCAACCGAAGAGCAGCAGAAAATCAAGACGGAAAAGGAAAAAACACAAAATTAAAATATTTCACATGAATGGAAGAGATTTGGTAGCGGACGAAGGAACGCACAAAATTACATTTCATGAGAAGGACGAAAAGGACGAGGAGCGTCGAAGTGAAGCGAGCCGGGGCCGGGGACGATGGCAACGTCCTGCAATTATGGCGCACTCTGTATGCATGACAAATTTCTCACAAAGATCCGTCGGAAAAGAACATCAACAACAACATCTACTACAACAACGAAGCAGTAGCGGCAACAACTGCCAAGATGAAAACCATGAGGAAGCAGCTTCCTGGCTGCTCCTTGAAATTTCAATTTTTTGAGAAACTCTACATCGGTTCAGTATAAAAATAAATATGAGAAAAATAAGAGCACAACACACAAGCTCAAATATTCACACACACACACACGCACGCATGCTTGCTGCTCGTGGGAATTTGCATAAGACGTCTTGCGCTGTACGTTATTGACCGTTATTGCAACTTGTTCGCTGCAACTTTTAATACCACGGCATTTCGCAGCCACTTACGGCCGTCGACTCCGGCCCGTCCGCCCGTTTGCTGGCACCGCAACCTCCACGCCGCCTGCTCCCGGCGACGACTCGCTCTCATCCGCCTCCTCTCCGGTCAAGGCGAAAACAATACCCAGCTTCTCGGAACCCTGCGGTGCCTGCTGAACTCTCGCGAGGATCTCATGCGTGTTCCTCGCTGCAGGATGGACTTGTAATTGAAAAATATTTCGTACACTCGCAAAAACCCTCGAACCAACGACATGCCCAAGGCGTACGAAAATTCTTCAGAATGCAATCCGTCTCCATACGGCCGTGGCCCATGTCATGTCATTGTTAATATGTGAAAAATCACAAAATATCCCTTCGTTATTGGCATTTTTCAATAGTCCTTCGGCTGGTCCTTCATGTGGGTGCCTTTGTCGGACAGTCGGCTGTTGCATCAGGACGTCATTGGGGATGAGAAAGCACAGAAGAGGGAGAGAGAGAGGCAGAATTGCTGCCTCTTCGCTGTATTCGCCTTTATGCTGAAGGTTCATTTGATTTAAAATTCCTTAACAATGAAACGTCATTGTGGAACATATCTCGATTATGAAGCTATCGATATCTCGAGATTGGTGCTGTCGTAAATTGAAATATCAAAGACGGAAAAAGTTACCTAATGAAAATCCCCAACAATAGTACTTCAGTTCTGTCCCTTCATCCGAAACATCGCACATCTCAATCGCTTGAGAACCCATCCACCACTTAACGCCCAATTTCGAAACACAATATTATTCTTTTCTCTCTCGGAGGATCTGCGGCAACTTTGCCAGAAAAAGTTGCACAAAGCCATCCATCTCAGCGACACTCCGAGGACAGCAATCGGGGGCCATCAAAGCCCAGACAGCCCAGGCCAGTCGGTGGAAGACGCGTTGCTGCGGCACGTGCTCAGCGGCAGGGGCAACTGCATTTTTTCTCTCCGCCCGAGAGTCCTTTGGGCATGACCTCCAGCACTTCGCCGCCCTCGAGGCCTGGACACGGCCGTCAGATGCAGATTTAAGCTCTTTCGGAAGGGAAGGATTTCTTTCGCAGAATTTAGCGTCCAACCAGCTTCGGCCCCAAGTTGAGGCTTCTTCGTCTCGTCCTCTATTCGACCTCGTCTTCTCGTCCGGTGTGCGTTCAGCTCTTCGTCCTGCCGCTGGCCTGATCCGGACAGTCGTATATCCTTGTGGTCATTGTTTTCAACTTTGTTGCAATTGTCGTCATCAGTTCTTGGTCCTTGTGTTGCTGATGCCATAGTTTATTTGCTCATTGTTGTTGTCCTGCTGATATCACAGTTGTTCGCCTGTTCTCCCTGTTGCTATTGCCAGCGAACTGTTGTTGCTGTTGTTGTTGTCATTTTCGGGTCGGATGGCGCATCGTATCGGGCTGCTCGACGTTCGCCCCCCGGCGCCTCGACTCCGACCTTCGCCCACTGGGCTCCGCTGCAGTCCCTGCTCGCTCGCTCTTCTTCGGCATGCCCTGGCGCTTCCTTCAGCCGCTCCGATCCAGGCGCCCAGCGACCGCCCGTACGTCCCTCCTCGGTCGCCGGCACCCACGCGACGCTCGCCGTCGTCCTCTGGCCGCCGCCTTTCAACGCAGTGGCGAAATTTTTTAATCAGACACAAAGACGACTTATGACGATGAATGGTCGTCCGTTCGCAGCCGAGTGCCGCGAGTGCCCACTGGACTCTGGAGGATCCTCGTCCCCGCACACACACGCAGACACACCCTGAGACCCAGGCCCGGCGCACACACACGCTCACGGCGGCGAGCACGAGAGGGAAATATTATCAGCTGTGTTGAAGTGCATGCAGCGTTGATTTATTTATTCGCTTGGCTTGGTTATTTGGAGCAACCACCACCAACAACACCAAAAACAAGAGCAACAGCAGTAGCAGCAGCAGCAGCAGCAGCAGCAACAGCGACTTCAATGACGCCAATGGCAACAACAACGAGTGCAACAAGAAAATTCGCCAACAGCATTTGTCGCGATATTTCAATGTCGTGGTGTACGTGTGTGTCTGTGCATGAGTGTCTGGTTCTTTGGGCGAGTGTGTTGGAAACACATATGAAAATCGCTCTGTGAAGAAAAAAATCCAGATATTTCAATTTTTTTGCGTTTTGGGATTGTTTTTGTTGCTGGTGTCTCTGGCGTCTCTGTTGAAATATTTTGTCATTTGTTTGCAAATTATTTCAACAATTTCAGGCTAAGTTGCTCGCGTTGTTGCTGCTCCCCAAATTTGTTTATATGTCTTTGTGACGCGGGTGCAGTTGGCAACAGCAACAGCAACAACAACCACTGCCAGCAGCTGTAGAGCACAAGGAGGCCAACAACAATGGCCAGCAGCAGCAGCTCTCCACTGCATGACGACAAATCAGTGTCCGTGACAGCAGCGAATATTTTTCCAAATAAATTAGACAAATGGATGACAACGAGGCGAGCCACCAACTACCAGCCACCAGCCACGAGAGCCGAGACTCGAGACCCGAGACACGAGAACAAAAAGCCACACGCAGGGCGACGTCTGTGGCTTGGGAGGATGAGAGCGAGGGCTAGGTCCGGGCCAAGAGCAAGAGGGACGCACGATGAGGCATGATGTGGTAATCCGATACGCAAGGATAACAAGGATGGCCTCAGTTTTAGCTGAAATGCCCAGAGCCAGAGTCAGAGCCAGAGCCGGAGCCAGATCTGGTGCAGGAGTCATCGCGAATGTCCTAAAATCTGATGGGAAACGCAGCCACGGTGGGAACCGCTTTGTGCGAGCATTTTTAAGATACGTTATTAACGCTTTTCCACGTCCATTTGTCCATCTGTCCTTTAGACCCGATTCTGGGTGCTCGATCTGTCTCCACATCGTTGTCTCTCCATCCGCTCATCCGCTCATCCGTTCATCCGTCTCTGTCGGCGTCTCCGAGCGCCGTCATCCATCAGTCGCAATCGTCGTCTGGTGGCCTCTGGCTCCGAACTATTCTCCCTTGTTTATTGCGCTAAATGCTTCATACTCATACTCATTCTCCCTTTCGCCCTTTCTCCCTCTCTCTCTCTCTCTCTCGCCACTTCTATCGCTATCCTGTGGCTGCCGCCCGTCCCTTTCCCTACGAACCTCAGAATGTGATGATGCAAGGATCTTCCCGACTAACAATCATTTAAATCGCATTTATTGTTGTTCCCTTGTTGCCTGTTGTTGTCGCCGTTGCTGCTGCTGCTGCTGCTGCTGCTGCTGCCGTCGACAACAACACAGCGCGGGTTTCTGGGGACTCTGGGGTTTCTGAGCCGCACAGTGGTTGATGACGGAAACGTCGCCAGGCTTCTGCTCGTTCTTGGCCCACACATCCGGAGGACGCCGCAGAGGCGATGAGTGGATGCGAGGGAAGAGAGGGACAGCGTGCATCGTTTTTGGGGGTCGTGTCCTTTGCTTTAAGCGGATTATGAAACTAATTCCTCCTCGAATGCTTGGAGCCGGACGAGGTCCTGGCCACGAACTCAATGCCCTTGTTGCCGTTCTCGGCGTGTCCGTGTCCTTCGTGTGTCTGTGTAGGTGTGCCTGCGTACGAGTGTAGGTGCATGCGGGGAAGTGTGTGTGGCGACTGCACAGCGGCTTTGAAGACGGCGTCAACGTTTCTCGGCAAAATGTTGGCAGCCATTGTGAAATGTAACTGAAAATTATTTGTCATAATTGCGTTGAATTTAATTCGTATTTGCATGCATGGGTGCATGGATGTATGAATGCATGGTGCTGACATTCACCAACACACACTCGCTCGTCCACATGCACGGACATCGCGCTCATCCCCACACAGACACCCACGCACATCTAACCCGAATCGCACTCAATGTCGCATTACTTCTAATGAGGAGACGCCCCAACTTGCCTCAGCTTACACACACAATTTCAATCTGAGATCGCAGGCGTGGGCGAGGGCGAGGGCGTGCGTGTGTGCGTGGGTCGGTTCGTGTGTGGTTCGGTTGTTGATGCCATTCCTGCTACTGCTATCGTTGTTGCAGTCCCTATTTTGGTTGACTTGATTTTAGATGCTTCCATTCGGTTGCACTTGACATAAACAAGGATCGCCTCCGCCTCCCACGTCGTCTCCGCATCACAGAGATCGGCATAAATATTTAATTATGTACACTGTGCAGCCACTTATCTTACATCTTAGGCCCGTCCAGCTGCGTGGCCGTCCCGATCGGACCATGTGAAACGATTCTAATGTTCTCTAATAATCGACTATTAAATTTTCTCCCACCAAGAACACTAATTCAATATCCCTGCTGTATATATATGGATGTGATATGCGATTGTCAATTGTATTTGTCTCCCTTCCCCTTCTCTGTTTGTTCCAGCCAATTGTGCTTGCAGCTCGTGCTTAATCAACTGCATGATTGATGAAGACGAACAGCTCAACAGCGAAAACGCAGTTTTGCAATTAAAAAATCGTCAAAAAATTCCAATCCAATTAATATTGCCGGGTCTTCATTTAAAATCAGATCTGTATTTTTTTCCCTTCGTATTTCGTTGTTAATTTCAGCGTGATATATGACTTCCCTTGTATCCTCGATTTAATTAAAACTTTTCTACGATATCCTGGCCCCCTCATACTCAGACTTCATCCTGGAATTTCCTACTTTGTGGTTCTTGCTGTTACTGTTGTTGTGATTTTGTTGTCACTGTTGTTGTTGTTATTTTTGGGAACATGTTCGTGAAGTGTTTATGAAATTCATATGAAAAAAAAATTTGATTACTTTGTCGCTCCACTTGACGAACAATTTTGTTCCACCGACATTTTTCATAACTTCGATTCTCTCTCTCGCTCTCTTAAATTTCGTTCATATATACAGACCAAGTAATACACCTGATAATAAAAAGTAATTTTGAACTTTCGCCTCCTGGCAGCAGCACAAAGTTTTATCGAATTATAAAATAGATTAAAAAATAAATGGAATCACGGACCATGTTTTTATGTTCATTACATTCCTAGGCTTGTGGGAGGAATCTATACAAGGATTCTTGTAGCTTGCGATTTTTTGAACAAATTATAATTTTCCACTCCGCTCTATGTAACAATGAATGGCTTATAGAGAAATAGTCAGACAATTCCAGGAATGTCCACCCAATCTCACCATCTCCTCTTCATCGCGTCTTCCATTCGGCCCTACCTTGCTTCCAACCGTACGTCAATTAGAGGTTGAAAGAATCCTTCCACCCTCCCGACAGCTCCACCGTCCTCTGCGCTCCGGACGCCGGTCTATTCTTGTTTCCTTCTAGTCCCGAGCACTCCGTCTGCCACCTGCCATCTGCATGTCGCTAATTATAGCCGAACAGCGCTCAACTAAGTGCAGCCAACGAGTGTAGCTTCTTAATTGCAGCTGCCGGCGATTGAATGAAAAACGGTTCGATGATTCCGATGCAACTTTGGGGCTAATTGAAATTAATGATCGGCCTGGCGATAAATCAAGCAAATTAAATTGAGCTTAATATAATTACCACAAAATGATTTTTAATTCTATTAACATTCCCTGTCACTCTCGCCGATGCACCCGCCTCTCTTCGCTCTATCTCTCTCTCGCACTCTGACATATCCTCTGTTTGAAATGGCCTCGAGCGACGGTGTTTTCGACCCGGAAAGAGGCCATCGATTGGCCACAATCGGTGGAAACGCGGACTCCAGCCGCGAAAGCCCCTCCAAGGACCCCCCGTCGTCCGCCGTCCGCCTTCCCGCTTCACGGAGCATGTCCTGAAACTCCGGCAAATTGCAACTATTCTCCGATTCCCCTTTCGATCACTGAAAGATCTATGGCGAAAGAATCTATGGCAGGAAGGAAGCAGGTAATGGGGAGGAGAGGAGCGGCGAGGACGATACAACAACACACGACAATAACAAGGAGAACGTTTGCATCGTAAAATTTTATGTTTATTTTACGATTTTCGTCGCACAGAGCAAAAAAGCCTTTCACCCGCACGCCCGCCGCCGACTGTTGACAATTCGGGTGACGCTCCAGTGGCGGTGTCGGTGGTGGTGGTGCTGGTTGTTGCTGTTGTTGTTGCTGCTCCTGCCCTTGATGTTCTTGCTGTTATCGGCGCTGGGTACCCTGAAGGCCGTTTCCACAGCTATTTGCCAAGTCAACAACATGTTCCGCCAGGTCCGGGCCGTGTCTTCCAGGCGGTGGAGGAGAGCGAGAGCCGAGCCTGCCAAATGGAGGAGCAGCCGAGCACACACAATCACACCGCTAGCCAGTCGATCGCGACGGACAGGTGGCGAGGGGCGCAAAATCAATTGGGAATTAATTTAACTGTTTGATTATGTCTCGATATTTACGACCTGCCGAAGTGCTCCCCAGGGGTGTCGTGAACACAGCAACGCCGGGATGTTCCGGGTTCTGGCCGCGGCGAAGAGGGCGGTGGCGATGGCGTTGGCGATGGCGATGTAAGGAGAGGACGAAGTGGGCCTTAAGTGAGACATCAAAGTTGTCAATTTGTCTCTTTATAGTTTCGACGTTTGTCGAGCAGAGAAAAATGAGGCGGGTGCGCACGCCTACTTCGGACGTATGCGGTGGTGACGTGGAGAAGAGTCATCAGTTCTGCCTATTCTAATTCCTTCGGACGTGTCCGGTGGTGACGTGGACCAGTGTCAGCAGCTCATGCATACCTAATTCGATTTCGCCAAGAACTCGTTGCGGAACTGCAGCCTCTTCGTATCCTTTCTCAGGGCGGCGAGCAACGGGGGCGATCAGCAGGGAAGACAAGGACGTGTGTCAATTAAGATCGCACACTCGCACTCACGACCGGAGTGTAATCTGATAAAGAGTTATTAATGCCCATGTGTTGCCGGAATTGCATTTGGTCAGTTCCCTCCTAATCAACTCATGGTTTTAGTGACAGCACTTCGCTGGCATTGATATGGTGTGCTCAATGGAGCAGAAAAGAAGATTGTGGCGTGGTAACTAATTATCGAAACTGGGGAAGGCAATTCTCTGCCTGATGAATTCAATTAGCATGGCACTGCATGATATGAAATTTGCACTGGTTCCGCGAACGATCCTAATCCTTTTCCCGAAACTCGAAGACACTATGACTTAGTTTCGTTATCACTTAATTGCATTATTATCTTTACCACGCAGCGGGGCACACCACTACAGGAAGAGTTTTCTTTCAACGCTCGAATTAACTAAATTCCTTTCGGTTTCCACAAAGCTGTTGAAAGGCTTGAAAGCCTTTTTCAAGTAAGAGCGTTGAATAGATCTCAGATTCCTTTAGGAATCGCAGCACAAATACAAATATGCTTTCAGCAAAATAGTAACGTCAATTGAAATGTTTCTTTCATTCAGATGGATTTCCAATTTAATTGAATGACAAATTTTTCCAGAAATCTCACAGCAACTCGAAACTAAAAAATCCAACCGGACCACAATAAACATCCACAGATATAAAGAACAGAGCACAGGCAGAGCTTTTCTGGAAATTTCAAATCAATTTGTATTTTAACCAGAAAACACACTCCCTCAGTCATATCCTCGGCATCCTTTGAGATGGCCCTGTTGGATTGAGATCTTCCTTCCTTCGTCGCTATTGTCTGGTCCTCGTCCCCTGGTGGGTCTGCAGGAAGATTAATATCTGCTCCAAAGTAATTGCAACTTGACTGCATTAGGTGTACTGGGAATGAACGAATGACGGGTCGCAAGAGGGAGTGGGAAAGAGACACGTCGAGAGACGAAGAGGGATGAGCGAGAGCGAGTTGTTAACTAAAAGGATTCGTAGGCTGGAGGCTGGAGAGGCCAGAAAACCACGACAGCACTTGGCAACTAAGCCGTATTTTATTAAGGAAAATTCAAAACTAATATCATTTTAACAACTACACCCAAGCACAGACACATAGACACGCACACACAAGCGACGTACCGGGATGCAACCGAGAGGCAAATATTTCCAAAGTCGATTTGTAAAGCAATATTTGTAAAGATTATTATTGTTCGAGAGGATTTTTCTGCTTATGGGATTAGAGCATCACAAGTCACTGGAAAGCACACTCACACACAGGCTCGCACAGGCACGCCGACGAGGCAGAAGACATCCGCACACAGGCCCATTTGGGGAGCTGCTCTTGTCGGCAGATGAAGTGTTCGACAAAGAGATGAGCAGCACCCAATTGGATTGGGCCCCGGGAGCCCGGCGCAGGCAGCAGGCCGGGTGTTTCCTTCCCCGTCTGGGCGCCGTTACGACTGTTGTTGTCACGATGGGACGACGGGGTAGGGGAAGATTAGGTAGGTGGGAGCGGATGCCGAGGAGTCCGTCCGTCCTGTGAGGGCGTGGGTTCCGTTCCGGGTCTGGCTGGCTGCCTCTCAGGCTGTTCGTATGTTTCTGCCATTCGTCGTGTTGTGCTGCGTTGTGTGCGTCCGCACTCACACTAATAGAAAGAAAATATTTTCCGTATTCTAATGGAATATCAATAAAATTGAGAAATCGGAATGCTGCAACTACATGGGTTCAGCTTGATTTAAACTTCATTCGCACAGTGGGTACGTGTGGAAGGAGAGACGGCAGGGGGGTGAGTGTGAGTGGTGTGTGTGTTTGTGTATTCCAATATGAAATCTCCATTCAGATCCAGCACCCAATACACACTCTTAAATCCAGCTGCACATCAGACTCACAAAAGATCCCAATTAAAATGCTCGACGTCAACGAAATCAGTCATTCTTACACGATCATTCCAAAGTCCGTCACGTCTCGCGTTTCGCTCCCACTGGAAGCCCTTGACTCGCTCCCTCCCAGGTCCACGCCCGGAGCCAGCCCAGTGAATCCTGCCGTCTGTCTCAATCGGGCTGTCAGTCGAGGGATTTGCGTCCGGCGTAATTGTTTAGATTTAAATTTAGTAACCGCATTCATTCAAATGCCTTGTGCAGTTTGTTTCAATCAACGTTGTCCACCCCTCTCTCGCTCTCACTTCATTCTCTCTCCATCTCTCTCCCTCCCTGTCTAGCTCGCCCACTCACTCGGCTTGTCTGTGCTACGGTCGAACTCAGCCAACCCAACCAACCCAGCGCCACCCACTCGGCGCTGGCATCACGCTAAATGTCAGTTCAAGTTTAGTGTAATGCATACGCAATGGAATCGGCTGGCGTTTCGATGCAGCCAACAACAACTTAGGGTCAACGCATTGGACGGGAGGACGGGGAAGCGGACGGGGGAGGACGGCCGACAGCAGAGCCAGGATAATTCTAAATTGCATTTTAACCATTTCGCTCGCTCTTTCTTCGATACACGTCGCAGTTGACTCCGACCCTCGGCCACCATCGCCGCCCCCTCACCTGACAGCGGTGATTTTAATTAATTCTCCTGTCAGATGTGATTAGTTTCGGCCGCTCCGGCCCCTCAGTGGCCAGGGCACATCGGTCGACGGCGAGTGCATGGCGAGGCGATGGCAAGTGCTTTAATTGAAGCTCTGGCAATAGCTCTATTGGCTTAATCTAAGCCGGGCACCCGTTCGCATGTGTGTGCTTATGGGATACGAATTACATGGGTGTTGGTGGTGCACGAGGGCAAGCGGCATTCATCACATATCGGCGTTTCAATTAAATAGGTCGGTTTCGAGGCGTCCCCCAACAGAACTGGCCAGCACGCTTTCGATTGCCTATCAACACAAATCAGCAAGTGAGATCCCTCCCAGTTTGGTCTTCCCTTCTCCCTCTTTGCAATTATTTCCCACTCATCGATTTAGTGATTCTTTTCAAAGTAAATTTCATAAACTTCTGCTCGAGCAGCAGGACTTTTTGACCCAGTTTGTGTGGGCCTCACGTGCCCCCGTGCGTAGGCAGCATCAGCCGATATCGAACGTCCTTCGGACAACGGGTCTCTTCCTCTTCTTCTGCCGTTCGATGCCATTGTCCTACACTGATGTCACTGTCCACAGAAGTTCCTATTACCTTTTGTTACTAATTTATGTTTTTAATTGCATTCCGTTCGTTACCTGCCGTTGATTTCTCCTGTTGCTGTTCGTGCCCTGGCTGTGGTTTCTGTCCAAGTTTTTGGTATCTGGTTATTTTTGGCCCAGTTAGCTGATGTTGCTGTTGTCCTAGTTTGGTTCTTCCCGTTCAAGCCTAAACTTTTATCGAGCAAGGCAGGACAACACCGAGACCCATCCACCACCCGGCCACGGCAAGATTTGCTACCCAAAGTTTCTCCCTCATAATTTGGGCTCCACCCCAACCCCAATACCTTGCCCCTTTCGGGCCGCCTTGTCATTACTCTGAGAATTTGGGTCAAAAAGTTTCGCATGAAACTTTTCATCTCGATGTATCTGTATAACGGTGCATGTAGGTTGTATGTCCAGTCCAGTCTCCGCGTGTATTCCCAGATATTTATATGTCGATCGGTTGTTGTAGCAATTTGCGAAATATCATTCCGCGCTGAGTTGGAAAAATGTCTCCCTTTCTCCTCGCAGCAGAGTTCGTTGGCAGGATGTATTTTTGGAATTACTTATGTCAACGATATCGACATCACTTTGACTGCCGCAGGACGCATTCGTCCGAAGCTCAGCATGGCAGACGGTGCAACATGGAGAGAGATAGAATATTATTGGGAGAAATGAATAGGCAGTGAGCCATGGACACGTGTCCCGATAAATGCCAAATTACTGGGTAATTTGCAATCATTTTCGACTTCGGTGGGCTGCCGAGTTTCACAGGGGAATACTCGAAATTGCTATAATCTTCCTTTGACACTCTCGGCTCCTCGCATGTCATTTAGGAAGGAATTTGGTAATCTTCCAAGTGTACCAATCAATTTGTAGCACCTGCTGCACAAATTACTGCCTTCAATTTCTCCTTTGGGTGCTCCGACATTCTCTTGGCAATTAGTAACCTCGGTCCCCATGAGCCAATTGGACGGAGACCAACCTTGTCCTTTGTCGTATTCATCGGGTGAAGTTCTCTTGTTGCTGTGAGTCAGGCTAGATCATGAGGTCACTTTGGAATGAAATAATAAAATAATTGAATAAAAATGCTTGAGTAATATCAACATTTTTGGAATATTAAATCTTTTGTACAGTTTTCCCCGACTGATTTTTTTCTTGATTATTCCCTTTACTTTTGACCTGCCACAACAACACGAAGCTGGCGCTGGGAGACAATTCCAGATTTCCATTCCAGAATCGTTGCGTCCACCGAACTGCAACCGCACCGGGTTCCGCACTCCACGGCTCTTCACCACCGCCGCCAACGAACAATGTAGCTCTAATTAATTATCTACACCCTACACCGAACCGAGAAGTAAATTACAGACCACATATGAACACATACGCAAACGCGTACCCAGTCGGCAAACGTGTCTTCCAAGCCATGGTCGAAGTCAATTGACCTAGGAGGACGACTTTTGGTAGCAGAGCAAAATCGAAGGGACGAAGGGATTTGGGAATTTCTGATACTTGTTGCACTTTTTGTACTGTCGGCTGAAGTTAGTCTTACATTTGATATGAATAAATATGAATTTACTTTCGATTTTTAAGATAGCAAACACTTTCCCTTTTTCATTGTAGATTAAGATAACTGATGATCATCAACATTTTCGCGTGATCCGAAGACTTTCAAGGCGTTTCCGATGACTGGCGCGCCCGGTTCCGACTGGGTCTCCTCGATACTCTTACACACAGGCTCCTTCAGAAAGGCCACAAAACACTAAATAATTAATTACCGACTGAAGGCGGTGGACGGACAGACAGACGGACCGACAGACGGACCGACAGACGGACCGACCGACGAATAGGCGGACGGACAGCGTTTGAAGGCGATAATAGGAACACGGAGGAAGTGGTTAAAATAGGTCGACTTCCTTCCTGATTCTCCCAGAGCGGACGCGGAGACAAGAATTAGGCGACTTCCTCTCGTTTGCAGCGTCAGCTCGAGGGCCTCGGATACAACAACAGCGACAGTAGCAACAACAACAACAGCGAGAGGCAGCCACGACGGAGCAGAAACGGAAGCGCTTGTTAAGGAATCGCGAGGCAACTATTAAACGGAGTCGAGGCGCTGCAGGGGTGTCCGCAGAGTCGAAGTCCTCGCAGTCCTCGCAGTCCTCGCCTCGCATTCGACATCGGCAAGACTAAATTATATTAATTAAATTTGCTTTTGTTTTCCTTTGATGTTGTCCAGGACCCCTCACCACCCTCCGGTGCTGCGGCTAGCGAGAGACAGAAGCTAATTCCGAATTCCTGCAGGCCAGAAATAAAAGAAACGTCTAATTATTCCGTCGTTTTGTCCGCTGCTGGGGAAAACGCCCCCGTCGGTCGCCCGTCCGACATGCTCCCCTGAATGCTCTATCGTTAGAGGGACCCGTGCGTAGCGGTCGCCTCGACGCTCCATGACAAATGACCCGACGTCGAGCTACGAGTCCGTCGTCGAACTTCGAGTCCGACGGCCGAACTGTTGACGACTGGCATGAAATATGGCGGACGACTGCTCAATGGGACGGACAGGCCCTGGGGGTTGGCGACCCCCGTCAACGGAAGTCAAATTTTATGGTCGACCCATGCGACCCGACCCCTTTCGCTTCGGGCACGACAACAAGTGCTGTTATCCTCGACCATCCCTCTGCACAAACATGTGACCAAAATCAGACGCACTGACCTGGGGTTGGGGGCGGCAGCGAAGCCGTTGTCCATGGAAAGCATTCACCACGATCTCACCGCCCCGCACCGCCCCGACTCATTCGCATTCATTGTCCCAGACAGGTGGCCCCTTTCGCCAGTCCAGCACCGCCCCGCCCCGCTGACTTGTGGCGTTGAAAAGAAAATTATTTCCCGAGCATGGCTCGAGTGATATCTCACTCTCCACCCCGGCGACCGACCGGGCGGGGCGGGGCAGGGTGGCGGCGAGGGGAGCGCGTGCCTCTCGGACAGCTGTAATTATGAGCCACTTATATTGCACTAACTTAAAAATGCTAATTTTCCCACCCCCACACTCCAGCTCCATCGGCCACGGAGGCCTCAACGTGGAGCTGTTGAAATTTGCGTTTGCTTCGTTCTTGTTATTGTTCTTGTGCTCTGGCTGGCAGTTGTTGCTGCTGCTGAAGACTAGAAGTAGTGGTTGGTCGTGAATGCGGTTGTTTTGTTGTTGTTGTTGTTTTAGTTGTTGTTGTCGCCGTCCTAGCTACTACTCCCATACGTCTTCACCTACATATCAGGAGCCTAAAATCGCTGGAACCCCTCGCTGGAATCTCGCCCGCCCTCCGTCGCCGCCACCCACCTTCTCGCCGGGAACTCTTCTGGCCGGTGTCGGGGTTTGTAAATTAAATGGCAGCGTTGCCACATCCGCCCGTTACATGCGGCGGCCACCGGCGCACAAGCATGACTCTTCATGTGCGCCAAGATGGTCCGGGCGGGAGACGGAGACGGAGACGGGACGGAGCCGGAGTTGGACGGTTGAGTAATTGTCTGGCACGAAGGGCCGAAGCCTCCTGGGAGCGGGACCGGGAGCGAAATCTCCCGCAAGAAGTTGGCGAAGAGTGGGGTGGGGGTCCTGATCGCGTGCGAGACACCATTAAATTTTCATACAAATTTATTTTAAACCATACGAAGCCTCGCAACGCAAGCAGCCGGCAGAATTTCAACTCGCAGCCGCCAACGAGGGGCCGAAACACGGACCGCTTTATGCGATATTTATTGCCATGATTCAATAATCCATTCGAAAATGTCAACGATGCCGCCGAAACGAAGACCAATGGAGCAAATCGAATGAAATTTTTCCATTCACACGTTTTTATTTGCTCTTCAAGTCGATCGATTGACCCTCCCAGCCATGCCAATAAACACATCATAATAATATAGACCCGCTTTATTATCCTTCTGCCGCTCGGGATTATCGTGATCTTCTCGCACCATCATCACCATCCCCTGCTCCAACAACGGCATCATCTCGTCATCATCACCGTCATCATCATCGGCATCTTCGCCATCGACCACGTGCCAGTCCTTGTGGACGAGTCCTGCCGGTTGTGGCGGCCGCCGCTACCAGCATCCCTTTTACATTTCCGGCTTGACAGCCATGTTTGCTGTCATTACTTGCGGTCCAACGCATCGGCTTGTGTCCTTTGTCAGCTGGTGGCTCCGTCCACTGGTGACTCCGGCGGTTGGTCGGACGCCCTCGCTGGCGGCTTCGTCCGGTCCCCACCATGGCTATGGGCTCCAGCCGAAAATTTGTTGCCATTTATTTCGTACGTCTTTCGTGGCCAACGCCATCGTCATTGCCGTTGCCCTTGCCGTTGCCATTGCCCTTGCCCTTGCCATTGCCGTTGTCGCCGCCGCTGACGGCCGTTTGTGTGTAATTGACCGTGAACCATAACCGCAATATTAATGTCCAATCAATTTGCAATTGAAAATCATTGTCATCGCTGCCAGTTCCATTATGTGCTGCCTTCATTTTCATGGGCCCAATCGCACTCCCCACCTCTCTCCCCTTCATCCGAATGCTTCGTACTGACAAAAGCCATGGATTGGATTCCGTAAACGGCCGTGGCATGGACAGAAGCCAGTAATCGGGGAGGAAATTAAGAGCAGGCATTTGTAATTGAGATGGTCCGTGCATTATTTTCTTTTTATCTGCCTTCCTGCCGTTCCCTGCGGAGAAGCGAAAGTTAGTGTCCAATTCGCATGATTGCATGATTTGACAATGATACCGATCCAGAGTCCCTTTCTGAACCAGCTCATTGTCCACAGCAGAAGCAAGCAAGGAATTTATAATCTTCGCATCTTCTCATCTTCTCACTTCGCACGTCCTTACGACTGCCCATTAAATCCCCCTTGTTCATCTCATCTTCTCTGGCTCTCGATCCCAGCTTCCACAGTCTTCCTCCTACTGAGTCGGCGAGTTCAGACACGACCTCGTGATCCGCAGCCTGATCGCCGATTAAGACCCAACTGGAAGCCGCGAAAATCTCTTCCTCTTTGACCGATTATAATGTCACTCAGAGGTAATGAAGAGGTAGGTGAGAGACAGCAATAACAACAACACCAATAAAAATGAACTCCAATTTCGATGTGTTTCTCACATGTCGCCTTAATTAATATGGTGCGAAATTTAATTGGATTTCGATGCTGTTGCCAACTCTGCCAGGCGGCAGCGCCGATCGAGGTGAGGCCGCCCATCAACGTCACATAAAGAGCATAAAATGCTAGATTTATTAGTCACCTGGCTGTCGGGCAGTGGTTCAGAGCCCAATCGAAGCCCCTGAGCGAACCGAGCCGTGGCTGGAAGCCCCATGAAAAAACGCGATCGCCAACCGGCCGACCTGGCGGAAGACGGACGAGTTGGAGGGGGCCGGGAGGGGGATTAAACAAATATAAGTCGCGGCTTAAAAGCATTCACACATAAAGCGATGTTCGCCCCGATAAGCCCGACATTCGGACAGACGCCGTCCGTCGACCGACGACGTCCGAGGGTGCGTCTGCTGCCGAATCCGTGGTAGCTGCCGGTAGCGAGCTCTCGACACCAATAAAAATCACCTAGACGCACATCATGGAGAGGGGCGAAGGACGAGGAGACTGGGCGACGGGGCCGTTGGTTGGGCGAGTCGAGTCGATGTCATAATTTTCTAAAACTTATTTGACAACGCAAGTGCAGAGGCAAAGCAGCGAAGGCAGCGGAAACAACAATGTCTGCAACGGCGACAGCGACAAACCGCCAACAGCTGTAGCAACAGCAACTTCACGGCCACCAACAACAACCAATCTAGATTGCAAGTTTCCGATACAATTTCCGTAGAACGAAGGAAAAATGCGAAATACTCCGACGCCGAATACGATATCGGGAGAGAGACAGAGAAAGTGGAAGACCACGAGTAGAGAGACTGGGATTGGGACCTAGAAGGAATCATAATTCCGTAAATTTTATCGAAATGCCAATCTGTGGCACTAATAGACACAATAACAAAATATTTATTGGACGTGTTATGCATATGTGTGTAATCAACACGCATACGCACAAGCTCACGCACACCATCACACACCGTCCAGTCACATCCCGTCCCGCCCATTACGTATTCCACTGACCCGAACTCAAAAACCACCGACCGACCCCTGGAATCCTGAAGGGCGGCGCGGGTGGACGGGGAGGTCAATTACATGCATGCGTGACCAGGGAACGTGTTCCATTTGTTAAATTGATGAAATAAATTGTGAAGGCGCGCATGCAAAGTCAACATCATCATAACCATCCCCAACATCATCATCCCGATCGTCCTGCCCATCCTCCCGTCTCTCGTCCTCCCGACGTCATCATCAGGTGCGCTCGGTAGATCCAAAAATCGAAGAATCCACCGTCTCTCTCCCTCTCGCTCACTGCCGCACTCATTCACTCACACATTTGCACGCATTTTCGAAATAAATTGTATTTTACACGAATAAAAGTCCAATAATTCCCACTGATTCGAACCGGAAGTGGGAAAGTCCTTCCTCAAATCACAACCACACACACCCACGCATTACGTAGGATTCTCTCAGCCATTATAATAGAAATAGCATTGGCGGATATACAATATATATATTTAGTATAGAATCTTCGTGGTATATCGGGGTGAGCGAATTGAGCAAAATCGCTCAATTTGTCGATAATTCATTTTGTGACTTCCAGCCAAGAATCAAAATCGAAAAATCGCTCCTAATCGAAACTCATTATCTAAATGGAATTCATTTCGAACGTGCCATTCACTCCTCTTCTTCTGTTTCTACTCCTCTTCTCGCCCTACCAAATCCACTCATGCCGGCTCTCGAGGTGTCTGGCTTGCTGTAGCATCGAACTCCATCGTCGGTAGCGAGGAGGAAGAACCGAGTTAAGTGGGAAAAAATGTGTTGCTTCAGAAATGTTATATTTTTTCAGTGAATTTCAGATCTGCCCAGATGTGCCTCCTTTCCTTTTGCTCTTTCCTTTCTAATCTTGGCCGAGGTCCATTCAATGGAATCCTTCTCCGCAATTAGCTGTCAGGGATGTGAAGTTTTTGCGGGTTCGGCCAATTTATCAGCTAATTGCCGGCATCAGGAGAAGTGGGTCCTAAGCGAAAGTGTCAAAATGAACAAGATTAAACAAGGACGTTAAACGTTTTCTTAAAAGGGATAAAGCGAAAAAATTCAAGTGAGGTGGAAATAACAGAACCACAATCCATTTTCACAAAAATATGCTTTTGAAGACCGATCTCATTAGTGTTTGTGTCTGAGTCAATTACCGTCGACATAAAGGTCCGCATTTTTTTGCTATATTCTATTTATACATCAATTTCTATGTTCTATTGTTCCCCTCCTTTCCTTCGAGTCTGGACAATTTTAATTACTTAGGAGTTTAATTAAATCTGAAAACAAGGACACACACTAGTCTGTATACAATCCTAGTTTTGGTTTCTTTCCTCGACAAATGCCATATTTTGAAATGCGCATTCGGACGAGGAGGGAATTTTATAATTTTCGTTGGAAAGAGAATCGTGACGACGGTCAAACGAGTCCCAGACACCGGTCTGCCATTATGGAAATATGAAATATCCGGCACATGCACATGCAAAGATGACCCATCCACATGTATTCCCGTGGCAAGTACTGTACAAGAATAAATGTGAAATCGTGTATTTATTTCTTGTCGGAACGTGTAATTCATTTATTTGAGCCCTCTAATTATAGTTGGCTTACATCCCGACCTCATTATCTAACTATGGATGGCAAAATTATTCAATCCTCAAGTTTTATGCGAAAATTGTAATTGAATTTCCTTCAATTGCCCTTCAAACATTTTGGTTCGGTGTATACCAAAAGTGGATGGAATGGAAAATACTTGGACTTCTCCCCGCATCTCCTAAAAGAGCCTGTTTCTTTATCCCTTCGATAACAACTGATAATTAAAAGCGAATTGATCTAAATTTCATCCCGACTACATCGATCAGAAATAAATCTCAATTACAGGAACACGCGATATTTTCCAATTAGCAGGCTTTCCACTGAAGCCGCCCCCACCCAAGCTCGGACCCGAAACCTTCCTAAGAATCCATGAAAGGCCAAGGAGACCAAACAAATGAAAAGTGAGCGAGAGCGAGTGAGAAGGCAGAGAAATATTGTAAAATTTACGAGCAGCTTCGCAAATAAGCCGAGGCTGCTGCTACTACCCCCGCGGCCTTCACTTTCACGTCCACTAAGGACGCCTTTAATTTCATTTACTTCCCAGGAGCACGTGCCTTCGAAGCCAATACGGCATAACATGAATTTTAAAATATGCCCCACACATACACTTGCCCTCAGACGGCAACAAGGACGAGCACGACATGGACAAGCGAGGAAAGGAGACGGCGGAGAGGGAGGGGAACTACGAGAGGGCTGCCATTACGGCGAAGCAGTGAATTTATCTGCATTCACTAAATTCTCCACTTGGAAATAAATCTTGAAATTAGTTTTATTTATATTTCACACTGTAATTTCACGACGAGTCCTTAATCTTACTTCCTTCCTAGGATGTCTCTGTGTCTGTTGGTCTGCCGGTTTGTCTACCCGGCCTCCGTTCGTGCCCGCCCATCCCCATCCACTACACCGCTCAACGACCACCAGCCGGCCCTCCATTGTCTGCGAGTTGTGCGAATAAAGCAGCGGCAGTGGCGATGGCTCTGTGCAGTTTCAGTGGAATGCTGCACTCATGTTCTGCCAGCAGCGCTCCTTCCAACGGCTTCTGGCCAACCAACCAACCAGCCAACGACACGACTCTCTCACACTGGGAAATTTGTAGCTGGGTTTATTGCAGCCCGGCCTCGAGGGCAGGCGGATGCGGCAGGACGTGAGCCGTCTCCAGCGATACGCGGTGGGGCTGCCTTCTCCTGGGGGCGGACGGCGAGAAGCGCCGAACGGTGGTAGGTAGCGAGGAGCGGTCGATATGGGTGGGCGATGGAGATCGAGAAGGAACAAAATGTTTTTTGTCAAAATGCAGGGAAATATAGTGGGCAGTCGGTGACAGAAGAGTGAGTGAAAGTGGTAGAAGCATTCGGAAGAATGGTTCCCTTTCAGTGCGGAAACGGAAACGTAGTAGGAGAACGTGGCCAAAACCACAGACACACGTATGTAGAGGAGCGCACACATATGAATTCCTGTGTGGCTGAGTGGAAGCAGCGTAAGAATTATTATCAACTGCAGTCGCCGGCTCGCACTGAATTGGGGCTAAACGGTTTTGCAAGTCCTTCTTTCGGGGCCTTTGGTCCTTATTCAGCCGCTGACCGACTCCTCAGATGGGTAGAGGGCCAGAGAGAGAGAGAAAGAGAGGTGCCGTTTCTAATTGCAACCTAGTTTGTCAGCCTGAGATTAACTCCTGATGATTTAATGAAAGGATTCAGCCGGCCGAATGCGGTAATTATCGTTTATTATGCGCTCTCTGCTGGGGATTTGAGAGCATGCCGAGAACGTCCTACGGTCCTCTCGGACTCGAGGCAGAGTTTAATATAATTTAATAATTTAAGAAGGCATTCACTCCACTTTCGAACTTAATTTGAAAATTCGAACAGTTTCTCTCGCCATAATAAATTCAAAGGGATTGACTCAACAATGTTACATTTATTGTACAATTCCTGTTTTTCTGATTTTGATGTTGTGTTTTAAACCGCAAATTTAATTTCAATAATTGGGCCTGCTTTCGCTTATGGCTCGAGTATCATTGAAAGCGCACGCAGACAGATGCCATCGACATATGTGATATTTAAATTTAAATATGGTGTCATTTATTGTAATTAATAAAACATATATTTGAGAACGTTTCCAGATACACTGAAAAAAAACTCTCTCCGGCATTCGTATGACAAAGTAATGGAGCAGAACGAAATGAATTGTTTTCCTTGTTCTCTTCGCAATCCACCACAACTGCTGCTAATTCTATCAGCGGTCTGATTCTCCACAGTGTACTCAGCCTGTCTTCATCCAGTGTGTTATTCGATATTTCATTTCGGTCGTGGCAGGCGAGGACAATAAGAGGACCGGTGCCCACTCACGGTAATTGACAACATTATTTGGAAGTAATTGCAACACGAACATTGAATTAAAACTCTCAAAGGAGATCAGGTGTCCGATGAGTCGAGATGGGCTCTTCATAATTCAGAGGCCCGAGGTCATGAGATTTTCCACGCTTTCTGTTTAATTATAATGCAAATATTAATTCAAACCCCAGCCTTTGCAATTTTCTGCCACGTTGGCTCGCACATTTCCCACAGGATTAAAAGGATGCGACATATAAAAGGCGCACACGCCTCGATGATACGCTTCGATGAACCTCTTGATTGTTTGTTTCGCGTGGGGATGGCAACTAAACCCAGCTCCGGAGGAAGGTGGCGACACAGCCCAGTGTGTAGTGGAGCATGTGACGGCCCCGCAGGACAATCACTTGGGACGCACAACTCAATGAAACGGAGCCGCAGGACACGATGCACTGTGTCGTGTTGAGTTGTGTTGTGATTTGCTGTGCTCTGTGACAGACGTTGGCAACTCATAAACTAGCGATGAGCGGGGAGCATTAACACATAATGCACTACAACAACCACAACAATGACAATAATGAACCCCACGTCAACGGCAATCTGAACAACGTCACGACAATGCGCAGCAGCGACGCATGGCTGGCTGGAGCAGCAACAGTCATCAAAGAAAGATCCCAGCATCGGCATTAGAGGCGAAGCAAAGCCCGCAGGACATCGTTTATTGGAAAAAAGGGCAGAAGGGAGGAAGGAAACAAACAGCACAAACGAATGCTAAGATTGGAATCCTAACGAGGAATGCATTTCGGAGCCAACGACCGACCCCTACGAAAAGGGCTATCGGGTAGAGTGCAATAATAAAATAGCCTCGGATTCCACCGGCTGTAGGGCGCCAAGAGGCCACCGAGCACAGCCGGGGCTTTCGGGAGACCCTCCCGAGCCCGTCGAGTCGAGTCGAGTCCAAAACGCACTGGCGATGCATACCCTGGGAAATGAAGATGCCAGGCACAGTCGAATGGGCCGAGCGAGCGGCAGCCAGCCATTGTCCGGGTGGACTCAAAGGCACACACTCGGCTACGTGCCGCGAGGCGTGGGTGGGGAGGCTCGCTGGGGGCGGGGAGGCGACAAACGACAAAGGACGAGAGTCAAAAGCCTGCTGAAGCGGAGTGGAGCCCTAAGTATGCCTTCAAGATGTTTTGATAGTTTCCAGTTGTAGTTATAGTTCTGCAACATTGTTATTGTCAAGAGTGCGACGGGTGGTTCGTGTTCGTGTTGTTGTTGCTTTTGGCCTCGGACGTCGTGACATCAACAATGCCCTCGTTTGTACTCTCGGCGGGGCGGGAAGAGAACGAAATCAAAACAACAATAAGAAGGCGGAAAACAGCAGTGCGCAACAATTGTTGCGGCATAGTTCCAGGCATTCTTGCATGCTCCTTACCAACGGCCCCATTGTTTGTCTCCATCCATCGGCAGAGCCGAGTGCGCCATCCACGGTGTGTGCGTGGGCGTGTGTGCATGTGCGTGTGGGCGTGTCCGGTGAAAAAGTAGAACAATCATACGCCCCAATAGAGGCCGGCGACCGTTGGCCGAGCAAACATCGTCGGCCGCTGCTTCCTCCGGGAGCAAGGCCTCTCTTTCGCACCCTTTCTCCCTCCCCTTCTTCACCTTGTTGTGCCCTTTGATGGAGCCGTTGGGGGTACCATCGAAAGACGGACTCCGGACGGATGGAATGCACTTGTTGTTTTCCTATCGACTGGTCTTCGACTCGACTCTCGACAAGAATGGAGAATATTTGACAAACGACATCGATTCGATGACCATTGCCCCCCTCCCCTCCCTCACAACCCCTTTCCCTCTCACGGTCCGACTCTCTCCTTTTCGATCCACTTGCCAAAATAGGAGTATGTGGACATAAGAGTCCAGTGCTGGACACGAGCAATTGTTTGCCTTCACTTTTTCATCCCAACGAGAGGACGAAAAGCCTCGTTTTCGTACTTTCCAAGGGGCCCTTGCTCGCTTCCTTGCAACCTTAATTGCTTAAAGCTCTGCTTGGCTGTCGTTCAAATGGAGGACGGAGGCGGAGACGGCGATAAATCTCCGGCTCCGTCATCGTGCTGCCATTATATTCGCGCCGACGACGTCCTTCGGACTCCCAGTCAGCGGCGAAGGATGCGGCGAAGCGACAATTTTAAATTACACACTCTCATGTCCTCACCGACAGACGCGAATCTGCGTGCGTGCGTGTGTGTGTGTGCATATGTGCGTGTGTCAGTGTTAATCTCTGCGCTCAGAGGAGCCGAAATAATTACAATGCCCTTACAAAAGAGCTCTTCTTAAATCAATAAGCGGGCAGTACATGAATCAGCAAAATGGGGCGACGACGACGCTACCGGGACCGAGACCGGGCTGAGACCGAGGGTCCTTGCGGTGGCTTGAAAGACCTGCCACCGCAGCCTATGGAGCGAAGAGGCCCACCCCCGGGATGATGAGATCAAACCACGGCGTAATTTTGTGCAGCCGCCCCACGCCGAAGCCTCTGACGTTCCGAATCGTGCGCCAAGGCGAGTCCAGCTCAGTTGACTGCATCCCGCTTCGGCCCACTGTGGCGCCGATGCACATTTCGCTGACGGCTTTTCCGTTTGAAGCCGCCTCAAGCCTCCCGCCACTCCGCGCCCACCGCGTCCGGACGAGCGCCAGAGGCAGAACCACTCCAAGCCGAGATCCGCGGTGCCTGTGCACGGAGCGAGGCGGCCGAAACTCATTAACATGCTGAGCGCGTAAATGCCTTGCAATCCACGGCCATGGCGCCCACAACACACGCGCGCGCACGCACACACACACACACACGAGGGCGCACGCACTCGAGGGCGGGGCGAGCTCTTAAATTGCATCCCCACAAATTTGTCCATTATATTTTCAGATGAGCGAATAATGAAATTAATGAACCATTAAGATTGCGACTGCGATAAATTTCGCATCGCACATAAATTACTACGGCCCTGGGCCCTGCCCGTGGTTCGGAGTCCTACCAGTCCTCCGACGGCGGATGGACGGGTCGACCCGGGGCGAGGCGGTGTTTCAAGAACGTCGACGGGAGCGAGGCGGCTGCCGCGCCGCCTGAAGATGTGTGCATTGAAGTATCGTCCGATGCACTTGGCTTTAATCGCTCTCCTCACCATCCGACACTCGCCGCAGACAGACGACCTTGCGACTGGTGCTCGCTCGACTCGACCCTTCTCGCCGGCCCGGCCGTCCTGCGAGCGCCACGCCCACAGAACGCCTCACGCAGACGACTACTGAAGTTATTGCATACTTTTCAGCGCATGTAGAAAGTTTTCAACTTTGTTAGCGTTAAATACTTCTTCGAGGAGCGAGCGAAATTGAGGCAAGGATACAAGTTGCCGGCGCCGCCATCTCCCACCCCCGCCTCTACCGCCCTCCTGCCCTTGGTGCCTCCTCCTGGCCCCCTGGCGCGGGTGGCGTTGAGCGTGAAGTGCAAAGAAACAAGAGCTTTCATATTTTTATTGCTTGCTTAAGCGATTTACGTGCGTGCGAACGAGCGACACTCGCAGAGATGCGTGCGAGGCGCCACGCCCCATGCGTGTGTGTGTGTGTGTGGCTGAAATAGTTGGCAGCCCTGGCTGCCACATAAGGGAAGCCATTAAGCATACTCCTAACGGCGTGTGTCTGTGTGCGTGCCCGAGGGCCTGCGGGAGTCGATGAGAGTGTGTCGGTGCACGTGATTACACGAGCCAGTCCGTGTACGAGACGACGGTGTGCTCGACGGTTTGTCGGTGTTGGTGCCAGTGCCGGTGCCGGAGCCGGTGTGCGAGGGAGCGGGCAGAACGAGAAGGTAAAGGAGTCGGCGGACAATTTGCTTGGCTCGGCAACAATTTAACATTTTGATTTAGAGATTCCCCGAGTCTGTAGATTTTCCATCATTTACCTGGAGTCTACGAATGTTCACACTCCCACATAGTCCCTTCGACTCAGCAGGACGTCGGAGTCCTGCGTGTCGCCTGTCCTTGTCCGCGATTGCTCAAGTATGCGACATGCGTTTGTGTAGGTGATAAATTCCAGCGACACATGTTGCTGTCGCCGTTGACACTTGGTGCGGAATGGATTACAAGGGTCGGGTGGCGGCGACTCCGAGAGCGAAAAACACACGTGCGATCTATTCTGGAACAAAGACTTCTCAGTTTCAGTTCAAGAAGGCCCGCCTATCATCAGAGTCCCCAAATTTGGTCCCTCCTCATCGAGCTGTGCGGGTTCACGGCATCCACAGTCACTCCCTCCGGCTCCACCCGCTGTTCGCGACTGTCAAATAACGCAAAGTCCTTTCACTCCAAGGCGAATCCTTTATTCATGCTTGTGACAAGTCAGTCAATGCCTGTCCGTCCGTCCGTCCGTCCGTCCGCCCGCTGTCAACGGTGCTGTCAGGCGGGAAACACTTTAGTCACAAGTTATCAATTCTCTCCAACAATACTCCGCCCGAGCGTCGGCACAGTGAACAGAGTCAACCGCCAGCTCATGGTGTGAACCCGGTCCTCGGGGTCTGCCCTCGCCCACCCGGGCGAAGCAAGTCTGAGCGGCGGGGGTGGCGCATGAGGGGCTGCCGAGGAGAAAGTTCAAAGCTTAAACGCAAATGGAATTGTTATCGATTCGAAGATTCAATTATATCCGCTCACTCGCTCGCAGAACTCAACTGAAATCGTCTCAACTCATCCATCGCGTATCGTCGATGTATTGGCATATTGTGCTCCGGATGCGATTTCGAATTGCCCTCTCATTCGATTTTCTCCGAGGTTTCCATGCAACCACAATATGAGGAAGCAGAACCGCAATAAAATACTTTTCAATTCGCCCGACTGACTAAATATTTTATTCGAACTTTGAACGTAATCATGTGCTCGAAGAATTGCTTCTGGTTATCGATTTCCGTTCCGTTCTACCCTCATAATTCTCTTTCCTATGGAAATTTATGCACATTTGAGTTTTCTCGTACGGTTTCGCCTCTGCATCATTCATAGTTAGGAACCGACAGCAAGTTTTTGCGAACAAAATTATGGTTTTTCATATTTCTACTTGTTAAAAACTTGTCTTTTTTAAGCCCCTTTCCCAGCAACGGGACATCTGGAACACATGTCGGTCACCGAATTCTCTTTCCGAATATGCCCTTTCGTCTGTTCCGCTTTTGTCCCATCTGCGGAAGTCATTAAAAGCGTGCAAACACTAATTTATGAAAATCCAAACTCTCACACATTGCTATGAGCAGCTATAAATAAACAACAATAGCAATAAACGGGTTTTTAAACTTTTGACACCAAAAACTACTTAACACTAAAATTGGCCCACAGGGCAAAACTGACAATTTCGAAAGCTTTCGCTGTCAAATATTCGGAGCTTTATATTTTTCAGCAATCGTTTTGATCCTTTTGTCATGGCTAGCAGAGTAAATACGAGAGATAAATCGGGAAGTGAGTGGGATCCAGTGGGAGTTGAATGAGGGGAACGGGGGGTAGAGTGCAATGGTCGGGCGGAGTTGGGTCGTGCGACTGAGATGGATAGACCTCTAGTTCGGGCAGGATGGCGGAAGGATGCGACTTGCTTTATTATTTTTTGAAGCAGCAGCAAAAGTTTTAATGCCGCTGTTTGCTGGTGGATCCTGTAATCGCATACACATGTCAACGACGCTGCATCCCTGTGTCTGTCTGTCTGTCTGTCGCTCCCTGTGTCCGAGTGTGTGCTCTGTCGGTTGCTCAGGCAGAACGTGTCTGGGTGTGCGTGTGTTCATTTATTTCTATTGTTGCGCATTTCGCTCGTCTCATTATGCTAAATACTGCATGCTGCTCCTCTTTTGCCTGGTACTGCCGTTGCTCTCTCCCGTAAACCAACAACAACAACAACGCCAACAACAACATGAAACCATATCGTGTTCGACGGAAGCAACTTAACACTTGGCTTGAGACCTCGTTTGGGGAAACTTTCAATTATGTTGTTGGATTCTTCGTCCTCGTTGTCCTCGTGCCTTTTGTTGTTCTTCCTGACGTATCCGCACAATCAGCAGCAGTTATTGTTGTTGGCTAGAATGCCAGGAATTCTCCATTGCCACGGAGCAACAACAACACGAACTATTCGGGGTTGATGCGGATTCCTGAGCCGGACGGGGGTGGAGCGGAGCAGCCAGAGGAAGGGAGAGGCAGCAGCCCAGTCGCTCTCAGGTGAATTTATGAGTTATGAGTGACCCACAATGACGTATGCAGCGGCCACACGTCGTCGCCCAAGCAACCGTCACCTCATCGTCATCATCGTCATCATCATCATCATATTCTCATTAACTTAATTCAATTGAAAGTTTGAGTCGATTCAATTCGTATTCAATTTCGAGATATTCCTCATTTGCTGCGGTCTCAGACACATTAAATCAGAGTTAGATTGTGGGAATTGCAAAATGGGGTCAGAGCGAAGAAAGCCGAAATTAAATCAAAGTGTTTAGAAATCGAATCTTTGAATAGAATATGAGGACTTCGGCTAAACTCTATGAAGCGTAATCGATGGGCAAAATCAAGACGGCGTGTACGTAAATGTGTGCAGAGTCAAGGAGAGCCTGAAAAGCCTCATTTGACAAGGAGCCAATCGACGGAAAAGCTTCCCTGGCCAATTACCGGCTCCGACCCGGCACAAACTGGGACCCATAAATTTTGCCGCCGAGACGCAAATCTTATCTCTGCACTCGACGCGCGGAGGCAGCGGCGAGGGGTGGGGTTGGGTCGAATATTCTGCAACTAATTGCGATCCTGGTATCCGGGTGGCAACGACGGGTAGCAGCGTGTCGGACGTCGGTGGGTCGTAAATTATTTTACGACCAGCAGGCGACAGGCAACCAGCCAGAGAGCGGGAGCAAGAGCGAGAAAGAGCCAGTAAGTCGTGTCTCGTAAAAGTGGGAAAAAACCGAATTCAAGTTGGCCAAACAAAGTGACCGAAGATGACAAGCATTTGTTTGTTCGCACCAGAGAGAGAGAGAGAGAGAGAGGGCGAGAGCAGGGGAGCGAGGGAGACAACAATCACGTTGGCGACGCTGCCAGACCAGGCGGAAGTCGAAGCCAAGGAGTCTGGCGTTTGGCTTCTGCGATTTCCCGGGATTCACTGCAGCGTTGTCGATAAGTCGGTGGTCGGCGGTCGGCAGTTGGGGCTGCTGTTGTTGTTGTTGTTGTTGGTGGTGGTGCGGCTGCAGCGGCAATTTCAATAAATTATTAGGCCATTAAATTAATTACAACATAATAAACAACAACAATACCAAAAACAACATAAACACGTCCCGTTCGTCCAGCTGAGAAACGGCAAAAAGTTAAAATTTAAATGCTTCCCGCTTATTTGCGCCTTAAACGCCGATAGATTGTAATTAATCCGTTTTAAGCGTGCTTTGGTAACATCGGTAGCTCCCGTCGTTGTTTTTGTTGTTGTTGTCGTTTGGCTCCAGCACCACGCGTATGTTTCGGCCATTATTTATGGGTCGCCAGTGTCATTTAAGTTAATGTTTTGCAGTTTTCAATAATTTATTTCCCCGAACAGACGAACCAACCGGCCGTAGGCATGGTTTAAGTGGTTTCCCCACTCTCCCAACCGCATCTCCCCTGCTCGCCCCTCCGCCCCCGATGGCGAGGGGACTCGTTTTCCCGATCGGAATTTACTGCTCGTTCTCACAGCACAATGGCCGACGCTTTGTAACCACCTCAGGCGAGTGGTAAGAGGATCCTCAGCTGCGCGCCAGGAGACGCCTCGTGCCCTCGTTTCGTGTGAGTGGACACGACTCGCTGCTCGACGGGGTCCCCGCCTTGGTCGTCGTAAAGATAGCTTAGGATGCCATTCGTGATCGTTTCCAGACTCCAGCTTTGGCCCAGGCTGCACTCAGTGGCCTTCGCCGAAGATTCCTCATCCTCTGACCTATTCTCCTCACCTAGTCCTGGATCTAGCCGCGACTTTGTCGTGGCCCGCTAATCCAATTGCACAGAATCCCGCGAAAAATCTTCACAGAACTCATTTCGAGACTCAGACCACGACCTTCGACGATTTCGACCAAACGATTTCACCAAGGTTGCTGAACTCCTGGATACTGGTCTGGGCCCAGTCAGCAGACACAATGGGCCGAGGGAAGAAAATGTGGCCAAAATCAAGAAGGTAGAGGGAGAGAAAGATGGAGGGAAAGTTAACGTTTTATCCATGAAATTTTAATGCCTCTGGTCGATGTTGTTGTTTACTGCGCTCACTTTGTTGTTGTGGTTTGTTTTGCTGTTTTGCTGTCGTGTTGTTTTACCCAGTCTGCTGTTGTTGGCTTTTATTGTTGTTATTTCTATTGTTGTCAATTTGAGGATTTTAATTTTCTCTCGCATTATCGTTTATTGTCCTGTAGTTTTTTGGATGGATTTTCTTTTACCTACCAGTCTCTGTCTGGCTCCCCGTCAGTCCCTGTCCCTGTCATTCCTTCTGCCTTCTTTTGACAGCGAGCTCCAGCATTTTCTATCCTGTCCTTATTCATCCCATTCCGCAGCTTCCAAATTCAGGCGACAACTTTAAATTGAAGTCGTCTTCGACCACGAACCATTTTCCCTCTCCCTTCCCATTTTCGAACCCCTCCTCGATCCGTCCCATTCCGGCCATTTACCATCGCGGCGGGTTCTGCGAGCACCGAGCTGTGTTTAATTTGGCGATAACCGATGAATAACATGATTTATAGCCGCGTCGGCGGCGGAGGACGGCGGGTGGAGATGATGGATTTTCGACGAAAGGATTAGCATTCGGAGCTGGGGAGAAGCGGGTCAAAGTTTCCGAAGATTTCCATGGGGTCCAATGGCCGCGGCTTCGAATTCAGTTGTCGGGAGTTCACTGAAACCGTCCACGGTCACTGAAACCAGCCACAGAAGTTGGATTTTGGAGTTCAGAGCAGCTTTAAAGTAATTGTCAAACATCTCTCTCTCCTTCTCACTTTCAGTGTGTTCCTCCTACCAACACTTTTTCGACCTGCCGGTTCACAATTTTACAAGATTTGTCGTGGGCCACGGCTCCGACGTCCTTCGGAGATCCTTCCGCTCTCACTCTCACTTGTTGTTATTGGGCCTGCCAGTTTTTTCCTGTTTTCCTCTCTTTCGTCACATCCTCTGCGAGGCGTCCCTCGACCAAAGTCGCTTTCGTTGTTCCCGGTGGCGCCAACTGTCCGGTTTTCACCGAACCGCCGAATGCGCCTCTGCCTTCTCGGACTCGTCCTTAGCGTTGCTTTCAGGCAAAATTCCCGTTCAAATTTAATTATTGTCAAGCGTATCAGGGCGAAATTAGACTCGAGTTTCGTGTGGCGTGCTTCCGCCCCTCTCCCTCTATCCCTCTATCTCTACCCCTCTCTCGCTCTTCCGTCCACCTGTTCGAATTCGCACTCTGCTGAACTTTGCTCCCCTCTCTCACTTGGCTCCCATCTATTGTTCGCCATCGGTTCGGCGTCGCCTCTTGCTGTTGTTGTCTACAAAGTTGTCATCGTGGTAGGTGTATTGGTGTTATTTTTGTTGTTGTTTTATTGTTGTTGTTATTGCTGCTGCTGCTGAAGGTGGGACCGCTTGTTGTGTGCGGTAAAAAGCACGACTGCCTCGTACGGCCTCCTACTTTACGCCTAAAGCATGGATTCTATTTAATTACATTACGCAGAACCCACTCCATCTCTTTGTCGCTCCCCCTCCCTCCATCTGCCTCTCCCTTCCGCCACCGCCCCCCCTTCGGGTTATTCTCTGCATTCTGTCGAACTCCTCTGCATCGCCCTTCGCCCCTCTGAGGTCACTCCTAATTTTCGCGTTGTTGTTGCGGCCTCAGAGGAATCCACCTGCTCCGAACCTCGGCCCTAGTCCTCGTCCCGGTCTCGGTCCCGGTCCCGGACCCGCTCCTGGCCATGCTCTTCCTGTGTCCTGTTTCGATTCGGTTCTCTTTGCGAGGACGCGTCCTGCTCTTGTTATTGTCCGCATTCTACAATTGCTGTCGCTTTTGTTGTAATTGTATCATGTTCAGCGTCCTGTTGATGGTCGGCCCTTCGGCTGTTTGTTGTTGCTATTCTCCCTCCCCTAATCCTTGCGCCAGGCGCCAGTCGGCTGCTCCGTTCGCCCGTTCGTTCGTCCGTTCATTCGTCCCTTCGTGGCTACTGAAAATGTTGTAGCGTTGTCGCTGATACTGTTGGAGTTGTAGATGTTGTTGTTGCTGTAATTGAATATATTATGTAAAATGTGTTACGTGCACTAAACACAGCTTCTAATTTGGGCTCCGACGCGTGCCATCCCAACCCTTCCCGTCCGCCCCGTGGCCTCCCCGTGGCCTCCTGCGCTCCTGCCGTCGGGAGCATTATCAGATTGCGCAAATAATTACCAGCCTTTCATTGCCGACATGTTGCCGCTTACGTTGCTATTGCTCTCGGCCACTGATAGCCGGTCGGTGCCGCCCCAACCGGCCCCCCGTGGTGGTCCACCTAACCTGGGGCCGTCAGTCTGGCCGCCCGTGGGTGGCTGGGCCTCCCGCCCACCGGTTCCAGCCAAAATATTTGCAGTCGCTTGCGCTCCGCACTCGGCGACTGTAGCCATGCTCAACAAGGCAGTTCGCCTTGTTCGCTGCCGTCGATGGGAGGCGGCGGTGGGCGGACGACGGGTCGCTCAATCAGCCGGCGACGACAACTTTAATTCCTTTAATTAATTTATCGTCCATGGCAGTGGGTTAATTCCGGTCAGATCGCCCCCCGGCACTCGAGGCGGGGAGGCGCGGAAATGAATGGCCCCGGTGCAGAGGGAGGCGGGGCGGAGCCGGCTGATGAAGACGAATGAGCCGAGGTAGATGGCGGTAAAAACTTACAGCAGAGGTGTAGTGAAATTTTGTAGAATAAAAAATTCCACCAGGGCGAAGTTTCACCTTTATTGCAGAAAAAGAAGGGAACATTCATTTCCCCAGGGCGAAATTCCGCCTCTATCCGACTTCCCTCCGAGGTTATTCGGCTGTCTATAAATCGGAAGTTGGCGATTAAAACTGATCGCATTCCTCTTTATTGACCTTTGCCACGTTCAGCACCTCGATTGCCTCGCCTTCCGCCCTAACGAACTTCAATTAAATCTTTTCTGTTCTGCGAAGATTTTTCCCCATCGGACCTTAACTTATCTAGAGCTCTCGTTAATGACTCCCTGGAGTTCCGCAGTCGGAGTCAAAGTTCGACTTGGGGTTGAGCAATTCGTAAACCGTAAAAACGCAAAATCGCGAATCGCGTAAAAACTTCCATCTTGACGGCACCCCGACCACTGGGAGGGCGAGGAGGCAACCCCCAACTACGACTGCTCGAACTACAACCACAAGACATGGATAGAAATTAAATCTTCAAGGAGCGATCTCCGTTTTTTCACTTCTCCGGATCTGGCGACGCAAGACCATGGGGGGAAGGAGGTGGCGAGTGTCGTAAAACACAGCTCGAGGAGAGCGGAGTGAAATCCTTTGAGGAAATTTATACATGAAGGAAGACGCCGGATGGTGATGGGCTGGTTCTGGGGGGGAGGGGCCGAGGGGAAGAGGTACGAAATGGAAAATTACTACGAACATAAATTTACATCGATAAAATTGTTTAAGAGTTTGCGGCACCCCTCTCTGCGAACTGCATTACCGCGCTTTCTGCGCGCCCTCTTCCTTTGGCCCCATATACATCTCTGCCTCTCTCTCCGGCTCCCCCATCCTCACTTGCTCCGCGGCGAAATGGCACGGCGAATATCCTGGAAAGCGGCGGCGCTGTTAAATGCATCAATTACTGCGGAAGGACTTTTCTCGGGCCGACGGTCGGAGGCGACGGCGTGGGAGAGGGCGGGGCGGTGCGGTGCGGTTCGCGACAGGGCCGTGCAGTGCACATAATCCCTAGTTAAGTATGCAAGAAATTATGGTCGTACAGCGAGGGCTGGCGAGCGGGAGCGAGAGCGAGAGAGAGGGGTGGGAGGAGTGGAGTGGAGTGCAATTTCAGATTTACAATACTTAACTCAAACGATCCTCCTTGATTTCAAAGGATCCGCAGAAACTCCCCCGATTCGCTTATCCGAGAATTTCTTCGAAATCCGTTCCCTGTTTCGGAGACTGACAAGGCGGCGAGGGCAGAGATGGAGGCAAACAAGCAACGGCGGGAGAGCAGCTATGAATGTGAGAGAGAGAGAGAGAGAGAGAGAGAGGGAGGGTGGGCGAAAGAAGTTGAGCCAGGGATGAGTGGTCGAGAGGAGAGAAAAGTGAGAAAAAATGCTCATGTTTTCGTCTTTGTGTCGATTTGAATTGCAAAATCCGACATTTGAAAACATGAAAATTGCAGTCATCGCCAAAAGGTGCCAACAACAACAATAATAATAATAGAAAACAACAAACACAGGAGAACACAACAACAACTGGGAAAAACTCCAACGTAAAGAACATCCAAGCGCCAAGTCACCGAAACTTCACACCGAGGTCTGGCACCACTCAAGACGAGGCGACCTACGTGTTGGTGTGTGTGTCTGTGTGGGTGTGTGAGTAGGAACCTTTTATGCCAACTAATTCTCGGAGAGTTTCCGAGGAGCGAGAGAGAGAGCGAGAGCGGGAGGGAGAGAGGTGGAGAGCGAAAGAGCTTATTTTTCCTAAGCATATAATTTTGAGCGCTCACACCTTGCTGCGGCCACAGCTCAACAACAACAATATCGACCACAACAACAACAATAACAACAACAACAATAACAACAACAACAATAACACCATCATGAAAGACGACAACGACGTCGAGAAATAAGAAGAAGCGGAGGAAGAAGTAGTAGAAGAAGAAGAAGAGCACAACTACTTGATGCACTTTGGCGCAAAATTTATGCAAATACCAAATGCTATTTTCTGGCAGCTCAATATTTAGTTGAATGGCCGTCGCCTCCTGACACCGCAACCGCCCCGCCCCCCACTGGCCGCCTGCCACGCCCCTCGCGGCGATGCCTTTTCGCGCCGCCGCCGCAGGACGCCAATTTCGGTGTAGTCGAGGCGGCCGTCGGTGCGAGCTGCGAGTGCTGGAGGGAGGCGTGAGTGTCTGGTGTGCTGGTGTGCTGGTGTTGGTGCCGGCGTTGGTGTGATGGAGTGTTTTCGTTGCTGCGGCTCTCGAAATAACCTGCAGCAGGTGTTTCGCCGCATGCTGAACATTGAAAAACTTGAGAAGAAGGTACTTAAAAATTTGCATGTCTAACTAGGGAGCTTTATGCAAATTAAATAATGTCGATGGGGTGCCAGGTCCCGTGTTCTGGAGCTGGTCCTAGACCTGGCCTTGGTGCTGTTCCTGGTCCTGGCCTTGGTGCTGGCTGCTCGCTGCTCGTTGCTCGCTGCGATCCCGGGCAGGGTCTTATTTTTCAGCCGTGAGCTCTCGTGGTGATTTGAGGGCTGCTGGGAAGTTGGAGAGGGAGGGAGGGCAATTCAAGATCAATTCAATTTACTCCTGACTCCGTCGCAGGACGCCCGGGACTCCTCGGGGCTGCTGCGACATCGTGCTTTGATTTATTGCCCTCCACCCAGGTGCTCATTAAGTGACTTCGCTATCGGTCGGCGAGGTTTTTTCGCCGGCGGCGCTGAGGGTCAGCGGGGTTCGAGGTCGAGCGGTAATCAGATTAGTCTCTGAATAATCCTGATAATCGTCTTCCGGCTCCGGCGGAACCTGCATTGAGTGAGCTCGGAAATTTGATTTCCCATTGGGATTGAGCTCGACATCGAGCAACAAGTGTTTTCCCTCCCCGCAGAACCTTTGATCGTTGCCTACGTTGGCAAGGGTTCCTTTCCGATTCCCAGCATGAATCATTCCCGCGAACCGCCCTTCACTTGGCCCAGCCCTCTCGATGGCTTAATTAAATTTCACAACTCAATTTGTTCCTGGAAACTGGCTCGAGTCGCACTAATCTCGGCCAACCCTTGCTCCCGCTCTCACCCCAATCCGCGAGCTGCCCTCGCGCCGCCTCTTTCAAGCGCGGTTTAACGTGCTCTCGGCGCGAAAGCCATGCATCTTGCCTTCGCGGCGGACGGCGGGCGGCGGACGGTGGATTCGGGGCCGCAGCCAGTTCATAATTCATCGGCACGGACCGCAAAAGTTGCGCTCCTCGAGCATTAGGAGCGAAATCCGTGGTCGGAACGGAGCACAACAGGGCGAACCACCACAGCAACGACAACAACAGCGCGAACAACAACAGCGACGGCAACTTCAACTTCAACAACTCCATCGCCATCGCATCGCCATCGCATCGCATCGCCAACAAATGAACGACATTCGAACTTATTAACAAAAGTTGCAGCAAACTCGAGTACAAGAACAATTGCAATTACAATGCACCAGCAGCAACAACAACAACAACGGCCGCACCAACCAAGTACAACTGGAAAAATGAAGTGGAAACAAAGGAGCGCGGAATCCTAGAGAAAACATCGCGCGAGCCCAGTGGAGAGGAAGGAGGCGGAGGAGGAGGCGAGGGTCCTTCCGCGAAGTCTGGCCGCCTCGACGGAGCTTTCGTTATTTACCACGTTTCTGTAATTTTCTCCCCGCCCTCCGCCAGTTCATTTTTGAGTGCATCCTCTGGTTGTTGTTGCCGCTATCAGACGGCAACAACAGCAATATAAATTACGAGCGAACTCGAAGAAAAATCGCACTCCAGTTGGAAGCTTCCAGGGGTCGCGCTCCTGGTCCCCGCCCCGATTCGGTCCAGGTCCAGGTTGTGGTCGCGTTGGACGACGGGCGGGATGGGATGGATCGGAATCGAGTTGTTATTGCGCTGCGGTCGGGGCTTCGAAGAGAGCAACAAAAGTTCTTCGGGCTCAACGCGCAATCAACGATTACTCTCCGGAATTATACTTGAAATTTGTTCAAAAATTGTGTTCGAAAAGGGATTTTCAAGTACGTGTTCAATTAGTGGCGGAGCGTACAGCATTAGCGGGTCCGCCGCCGCCAACGACAACAACATTAGCAATACCAACAACATGCCAATGCAACTATGAACACAGCACGAACTAAACTCTGCTCCACGATGTGCTCGGCAAGCTAAAATTCGCCGCTCAATGCGATTCGGATCCGCTCTCATTCTCGCCCCACCGTCACCGTCACCGACACCGCCCCTGACCCGGCCCCTTTGGTCGTGGAACGGGGAGTTCATGCCGAAGCTCGCCCTCTTGACACAGTGGCTGACTTAGGACAAAATATGCCAAACGACCCAATATCGCCAGCATCCTTCCTCGGGAGTATTGGCTTCGAGTTTTCTCGGGATCGGCTTCTGCGTGTCATTCCAAACGCATTGACATCCGCAGTGGACGCTTGTCGTTTATTCCACCAACCTCCCGCTCTGCCTCTCCTGCTGTCTCTACAAAATCAACTTGATTTCGATGAATGGCTCTTGTTACTGAAGCAACAACTCGTTCGCCCTCGCCCTCGCCCTCGCCCTCTCCCATGACTCCTCTGAGGGAACGTCTGTCAGCCGTCTGTCTGTCTGCCCTTAATTGGTCCTGTCCCCCTGTAATTGGTCCAACTCAGTCTCCTGCTGCCTTCGGCTCTGACTTTAATGCCCATATTCGACTCTTCGCGCAATTTTCCCGGACGTCTCTTCCGCTGACTCCAGCTCTCTCTTCATCTAGCCGCCGTCGCCCAGAACATTTCGGGAATTCGTTCCTAATCAATTTCGGGAAATGGCCAATGGCGACAGCACAACTTAATTAAATGGAAGCGAGGAGACCAGGCCCGAAGGGGTAAAGGCGGAAGCGGACGCGCCGGCCTGAGGCGCCGATTGCCCGAAATATTACTATTTTCGCGAGAATTTCCGGTTTCTAAGTGGGCTGACGGTGACGCTTGAAGCGTTTTGAGCTATTTTGGCAAAAGTTGCTCTGGCTGCTGGTTTCGCAGCAAAGATTACAACGACGACATTTCCGACAAATCCCGAATCCTGCGAGCCCCGAGTTCTCGCCGCAAAGTCCTCGAATCAGGGCTCAGCCCAGGGGATGGTCGGAGCGAAACTCAAGAGAAGGTTGGACAAAGGTATATAATTTCACAAAATTAAAACGGAGCAATTTTAAAGCCCTTTAATTAAATTGTACGAAACAGGAAATCAATTATAATCGTGTACCTTTCTCTCTCTCCACCACCCGACCCCTCGCCCCCGGTCTCTCCGCTCGACATCTATCCTTACCTTCAATTATCCTGCCTTTCGTTATCTCAGCCAACCATCGGGGGAATTGGATTTCGTCGTCCTGCCTTCGTCTCCTCCTGCCTCGTTCGCTCTCGCTGTCGTCTCCGGCCCTGACCTCGGCCCACGCGTCGACCCCGTCGCCCGGCCGCCCCGTGCACTCCGGGCCGACCTGACCCTCGTCAACTTTATTAATTCGCGAAGCGGTTCCTCAAGACTTCGCCGCTGCGGCCGCGATCCTTTGTTTAGTCTGTTTTTATTCTTAATGCGCGCATTTAAGCTGTGTTTGGTTTTCTCTCCGGCTGCCCGGCTACCGGTTGTTCGCCGGACTCCCGCCCACCCCCGCAATTCGCGTATCATTCGCTTTACATGCGTGCAGACAAATCAGCGGCCACAATTAAAAAGGGTCCTGGTCCGTCCGGACCGCCAGCAGGCACTTCCGGCTGCCACGAAAGGTACTTGATTTCGTGTGTTAGCAGTTGTCGCTGGAACGGCGGCCTCGTCCTCGGCGAGAGGCTGGATGTCGATTTGAACTTGTCCCGAATTATTTTTGCACCGCCTGAGCGTCTCTCCCTGGCCATAGAGGGAATTCTTTGCGATGCAAATTCCCCGATTGAGGGCGCGTCGCGGCGATTGCTCGACTTAGGGCCAGGGAGGAAACCGCGGAAACCGGAGCCGCAGGCAGGCGATGGCGAGGGAAAAGCGAAAAGCGAAAAGTGCTCGAGGTCGTAAATCATCGGCCTCGGAGCGGGAGCGGGAGCGGGAGCAACAGCAGCTGGCCAGGTGTCTCTGCAGCCGGGCACACAACGGCAACAACAACGAACGCCGAGTCGACAACAATACCTAGAGTGCATCGCAGGAGCGAATGGGTTGGATATGGATGGATTAATTTATTATTTTGCGCTTTTGACAAATGAATCCAATGACACATGTCGGCCGAAACACGAGGCGCGATGACGTCCGACGGCCCGGTGGAGCCCGCCAAGCCACACCGCCACACCGCATGCACACACATGTGTACCCTAAGTAGATATGTAGGCGACTGAGTGTGTGTGTGTGTGTCTGTGTGAGTTGGTGTAACAATTATTTTTCATTTAATATTTATGTCGGCCGCGTCATTTGCATGTGTTGCCGACAACAGATTGTTTATTTGGTGTGACAACAAAAACGAGGTAATCAGCTGAAACTCCTGACCCCCAACCGCTCGCCGTCGCCGACCCACCATCGTCGCCACCGCTCGCAACTGCCGCCATCATCATTACCAGCGTCGTCAGTGGAGTCATCAGGATCAGCGTCAGCGGCGGCAACAGCAGTGCCGTTGTTGTTGGCGTCGCTCGCTGACACCGCTGGCACCGCCGACAGCGGGAACCTCATCAAAAATAACGCGTTAATAGTTGAAAATCTGTTGCCATTCATGCGGCGCGTCGGCGAAAAAAACTGAGTGCATTCCGCGGCCCGCTCCGCCGCCTCCCCGCGCCCGTTCGTCGTGCTCCGCGGCGCTTCATTATTTAGCAGAGACAAAGAGAAAAAATCGAATCACGGCCGAGGCAGAAAAAATTCAATTAACGACAAGCGCCAGCGCACCGTGGACCGGATCGCAACGCCAACAACAACGGCGCCCCTCGGCTGGCGGCCCACTGTGCGGCGTCGCGACCGTCGGCGCCAGTGCCGGCGCCAGCGTCTCCACCGGCTGTCTCACTTTTCTCGCCACTGTCCACGTGTCAGCCGGTGCTGGCTTCATTGTCTTCGCCCAGGCCAGGCAGCGGTCGGCCGCCGGCGTTTCCATTCGCAAAGCTGTTGACAGTGAGAACTCATTTGCGAAATTAAATTAAAATTAAAAATCAATTTACGCACTGGCCCGGCGACTGTCAGAGCGCTGTCGGCCGCGCCGCCGTATCCGGGGCACGGCCCACCATCCTCGATGCCCACGAGTCCTCCACGTACTCCGGCCCCATGTAGCCAAGTACATATGTGCACACACGTAGGCCTGTTGGGCAGAAGCACGGGGAAGTTGGAGCGGCTGCCCGGCCCCGCTCCGGACCTCGGTAATCGTCGCCATAACTTCGCAATCAACGCCAAGCATATGCGCCAGGTTTCGCATGAAATTCCGCTTAATTTTATTATTTTGATTTCGCTTTTTACTGGCTATTTTTCTCTGTGTTTTCCCCTGTCCACATCGACCTTTTTCGCTTTTCCTTCTCATTTTCATTTCCATTTTAATTGAAATTTTCCGCAGTGCAGTGCAGTTCTTTAATGATGTCAGGCATTAAACGTATCTCTTCCTGATACTCCTCCGGCTGCTGCTGCTGTTGTTGCTGTTGCTGTGCTTCTGTCCAAGTTAACGGTATCGCGCCACGCATGGGGAGCCCGCGTGGCGATCGCAGGCGCTCTCACGCTGCGCCGCTGGATCGGGTCGGATCGCATCGGGTTCTCCTGGCAGTGCGCAAAGGCGCGGGGAGAGGGAGAAGGAGCGGGAGGAAGGGCGGCCGGTGGAAGAGCCGAAGGATGTCGGATTGGTGGTGTCGAACTTCACGAGGCGTCATTTGGCCAGAAATTCTTGGGCCTGTCAAATCCACGCAGTGGGCATCGAAAGTGCTCAGAGTGTCAAATATCGAAAGTTCAATTTCGATGTATTCTCTTTAAAATAGTTGGAACCATCTGCATGAGGCAGATGCAGATTTTTCAAAATATATTGCTTTTAAAAATATATTAAATTCTGTCCGCAAAAAGAAACACAAGTTTCAGAAAAAACACATCCAAATATCTCTAAAATACTGCTCAGCCTCTTCGCCCCCAAATGAAACTCTCCAACTGACCGTTTTCAATTTTCTCCTCCCCTCTCGCCTGGATTTCTGAAATGCGAAATCCAGTCGAATGCCGTCGAGTTCGAACTTTCCGAGAAGAGGGCGCGAATTTCGTAAAATTCGTAATGTTCGGAATCGAGGACCGGGCGGCGAAACCATTTTGTTGGCAAATTAAAACGCCAACAACACTTACAAACCAGAGGGAGCGCGAGAGGCAGATGAAGAGAGAGAGAGAAAGAAGGAATGCGAATTTCAAATGCCAGTTCACGCAATTTAAATCCACAACTCCCGACTCACACACCCGCACTTGAACCCAATGCAACCACTCAGGCTCGCTCACACACGGCAGCAACGTTCAAACACTCAATTAAGCCAGCAGCACACACAGACACACAGACACACACACACGCGCAACGTCCGTCACACAAACACATTCGCACGCAGAGCAACCACAGGAAAAATTGGAGCCTGGAAATATGCAATCGAAGGGAAAAGGTTCTCCTTCAAACGCCGCCCGCCCCCCGAACTATTTTTTGTTGCAGCGGAATTGAAAACTATTCGCCGCACTTGTTGTGGCTGCTGCGCTGCCGGCCCAATCCCTCAGCCGCCGACGTCGTTGTGGTTGCTCCTCTGGGCTGGCCAAATTCCTGCCTCTTGGTCGAGCACTCGGCTTTGTGCCTTCCGACCGAAATCACGGCCGAAATGCGGATGCGTTCAAATATTTCGCATCGCGCGCTGTTGTTGTTGTTGTTGCTGTTGTTGTTGCTGCTGCTGCTGCATTTCCACGCCAGGCATGGGTGGAAAATTTAATAGAAATAATTGTAGTTGCCGAGTCCGCAGCGATTGGAAGGTTCGCGAATAATTTGCATTTGAAGTGAAAATTGTTGGCGATGATTGGAAGTCGATTTCGGTTGCGCGGGCTGCGATTGAGCGCCAATCTATATGTAAATACGAGCCCACTTGTTGGTGTCTCGCTCGCACCTCGGTCGCTCCACCTCGTCGCCTCCCGACACCTGCTCTGGGCTACAGCAACGTGTGTTCGATACAATAACTTTGCACATGGTTTCCGAAAAGAAGCGCCATCGGGCTCGAAGCCCTCAAAGTATGCAAGGAGATCATTCGCAAGGACCTTCACGTTGAATTTTCCCTCATTAACAAAGAGCATTAATCTCTACCACAAGGTCCTTTAAGCCAATGAAGCCAATGACACCAATGCACGAGCTCGTCACAGACGCATCTTCGGTTCGAGATCTACCGGGTCGTTTTCAACCTCCTTCCCTTGTGTGGGAGTGTGTGTGAGTGCGGTGTGAGAATGCCAGATTCTTGTAGGACGGTCGATTCGCACACGCACGTGTTGTTGTTGCTGTTGCTGTTGCTGTTCCAATTGGGCTTCTCTTGCTGGCCCCGTCAGTGGTTGACGAACTCCTGAATATGCCTGGCTGCCGTCGGCCGCTGGCCCGAGATGTCGAGGATGCTGTTAAGCTGCAGTTGAAAGACTGCCCTTCACGGCCACAACATCGCGCTCCCTCCGCCTCCCTCGGCTGACCCTCTTAGTGAATGAGCGGGAAAATGCGGGGGCTGAAGAGAATGAAAAACAACCGCGGCGCGAAAATATTTGCGCAGTTAATTGCTGAGTGTATTTAAATGCGAAAGCCCGCATAAACAAACACGCCCACACACACACGCCCACATTGATCCGCGCACGCACCCACAGCACATGCACCGTGACGCACGTAAAGCAACAACAACTACAAGAACCACAAAAACAACCAGCAGGACGCTTTCAACTCCAGGAGCAGCCGCCGATGACGCCGTCACCTGCGCTCAAGCGCATTTCATTACATTTTATGTTCGATCTCTTTTCACCGCGCTCTCACACACATCGCTCTTTCTGTCTCACACCAACATCCCCCTCCCCCTCCCCCCCCCTTTGCTCCCTACCTCTCTGACCCTCTCTCGCCCCCTCCCACGCCCTCCGTCCATGCGTCTGCCTCGTCCCGTTGCATCTGCTGTATTGCTCTATTTGTTCTATTTTATTATTTTCATTGCATTTCGTTTTGTTTGTGTTTTACACAACAACTATTTGCATTGGGGGCGGTTGGTGTTGTTGTTGTTGTAATTTTTGTTGTTGTTGCTGGGGTTGTTGTTGCTGAAGGTCCATTGGATTTCGCCTCTTAACCGAAAAATCGAAATTAAAAAAACATGAGAAACGCATTAAAAATTTCATCAGGTGTGTGAAAACAGCAACAGCAACAGCAACAGCGACAACAACACCGACAACAGACAACAACAGCAGCATCAGCAAAAAAAAAGCAACAGCAACAACAACAACAGCACGAACAACGACTTCGAATATAACGACAGGATCGAGATACGCGTATCTCGAATAAAATGCGAAAAATTTTAAATAAGAAAAAACGGGTACCATCGAGGGTTGGGTGTTGATGCTGTTGTTGTTGTTGATGGTGGTGCTGCTGCTGCCGGTGTTATCGGCGGGCAGAGCTTTTCAGCTTTCGCGGAAACAACAGCAACACCGAAATAACTCCAACAACAGCTACGAGCCATGATAATTCACGGCCTTTCAAGTGTCAATTCATTCATTTGGCTGCGAAGTCAAAAGCGAAAGGCAATTTGCCGAGGCCCAAATGGAACCCGGCCGAGACAGGCAGCGTGCGGGTCGAGCGAGGCGTTTGTGCGGCAACAGCTGGGGGAGCACAAAAACCCCGGGTCCTGCCGAGGAGCGGCGGGATTTGCGAACCGGCGATCGGAGGCAATCGGCGGTAATTGAGCCTGAACGTTCCGCAAAGAGAGCGCCAGCGAGGAGCAGCGCGCGCGGCGGGGAGCGGAAGAGGAGGAGGAAGAGGAGGAGGAGGCGCAAAGAGGACGCAGGATGCAGGACGCGGAATGAAGGACGACGGCTGTCTGGGTAAGCTGGCTTAACCGGAGGTCCGTCTGTCGGTCGGTTGGTCGCTCGCCGCACCATCTCGCCGTGGCCGGGCTCGCGTCCTCTCAAGAGCTGGTGTTTTGCTTGTCGACGGTCCGGAGGACTTCATTTGTTCCGTCAAAGGATGCAGACAGCCACGCCCACGGCCAACCGCCCACCGCACACCGCCCACGAGGTAAACACAATTCAGCGCTTCATTTAAAATTATTATTTGCTTAGCCTGGCAACAGGACGACAGGACCAGCGATCCACGGCGGGGCGGACGCGGCCAACCCCAGCCCACCCCCCAGCTCCGTTCCGCGGTCCCTCCGCCACACGGAAGTAAACTTTCGATAATAATCTCTTCCGTTAAATTACAAATAAATCCCGCATTATGAAAAAGTGTTGCTCGCCGAAAGTTTATTTGCCAGCAGCCGAGACGGCGGCGCAGAGCGCGGCGGAGGGGCGAAGGCTGAGGAGTTTTGCGCGCGGACCGAGCGGTTGGGCCCCGGCGGGCGGGCGGAGGCCGCATTAAATTACCTTTTCTGGCCCAAAGCTAAATCGAGCGGAAGCCCACCGAGCGACGAGCCGCGGTCCTCGACCGAGCGGGGCGCCGCCGCCCGGTGAACGGAGTCTCCTCGACCCAGTCCCCCGATCATCCGCCCTCGACCCAGTCCCCCGCCTGGCAACCGGCGCAGGGCGAACGAGCCACCGAGCCACCGACCAACCAACTTAACGACTTCTGGCTCTTCCTCGCCCCCAGGATAAGTTGCAAAAATTTCGCAATAATAAAAATACTGCTACTCTTCGGCCCTCCCGCACCCGCACCCCGCACCCCTCGCCCCTCTTACCTGCCCTGGCCGAGCCGCGCGCGCCGCAACCGCCGCCCGCACTCGACGACGGCAACTCATAAAAAGGCACAACTCGACGTGCAGGACGTCTGAAGAGGGTGGGGTCGAGTGGAAGGGCTGAGGGACAGGACAGTAAAAAAGGGCGAAGCCTAGAGCGGGCCGGGGTGGGAGTGGGAGTGGGAGTGGGTGGGGGAGAGGAGAGGAGAGTGGGGGGCGGGTGGACGTGAGGCAACTAAATAACTGCGCGCGTGTAGTTCACTGCAACTCAGGAATGTTTTGCGATAAAATTGCAATTTTATGCTGATGTTTGAATTTATGCAAATGCAGAACATTCCTTCCTCCTCCCTCACTCACTCACGCTGCTGACAGCGTCCTCTCCCCCTCTTCCCATCTCGCTCTAGGCCGCTCCCACTCTCGCATCCCAGATCCCGTCGCGGACGCGAAACAGCGACTTCTCACGTGGACATGATTTTGAATTGCATCTTCGGCGGCCGGAAATTGATTGAGCCAGCAAGGTGCGTGTGTGTGTGTCTCTCTGTGTGCGTGTAGGGGAGAATAGGGTCTGGGGTGTGTATTTTCCAATGGCATAACCATAGCTATAACCACGTTCACGTAGACTTTCTGTAAGGTTGCTCCATTCATCATCATCATCATCTGGATACGCTTGTTTATTATCTTTCTAAATCATTGCAATTGGAGAACCGGTGATGGGAGCGTATGCGAAAGTAATGTAACGAAGAGCAACGAGAAGAATTGAAGTGTTTATTTGACGTATATTTAATTTGCAACATGTTTCTGAATTATTCCAGTTATTCCAATTAATGACGAGTTGCCGGGGAAGAGGTGGAATAAAATTGCATGCATTTTTCATCCACGACACAGACTCCCTCCTTCTGCCATTCTCTCCTTCTGCCACTTTCTCCTGTACTGTACTCTTCTTGTCATTCATATCCCGCTCTTCTATTTGGCTTTGCTCGCAGTCCGGGGGGGAAATTGGATGACGAAAAAGTCAGGAAAATACACTGAGTTCGCGTCAGAGCGACAGACGGAGTGGAGGATGGGATGACTGAGAGAGATATGAGAGAGAGAGAGAGAGAGAGAGAAAGTGAGCGAATGGTGTTGAATAAAATTACATGGAGCACACAGACATGGCACAGAAAAATACCAAATCTTGAAATGAAAAGCCGGAGTCAGAAAACATACGAAGGATAAATAAGGTATGGAGGGGCGCGACACAACCTCAACCGAACAACAACAACAACAAGAACAACACGGGCACTGCGAGAACCACCTGCTCCGGGCGACGAGGGCGTCTTGTCAAGAACTCAGACCGAGAACCGGTCGACGTCGGTGGAGCCGGCGAGAGGAAAACGAAGGAAACACCTCGCAACAACCGGAAACGGATGTGCGGCTTATGACGCTGCTCGAAGGCGGCGGCGCTACCTCTCGGTGGCGAGGGGACGAGCGGGGGGTGGTGCACGCCGACCCCACTCGGGACCGCCTGCTGCTTCCTCCCTCTTTCGTTCCTTCCTTCTGACATCCAACCCGCCTTCGCTGCCTCCTTCGCGGCTGCCCAGCTGGGTGCGAATGTATGCTAATGTGTAGGTGAATCGGTGGGTGCGAGTGTGAGTCGACTGTTGCTCGTCGCCCTCTGCAGCGGCGGATGTGGGCGGGGCGGGGCGGTGCGGGGCGGTTGGCCGGCGTCGAGCGCGGCATCTGGGGAAACATTATATTTTATTTAGCCACTTTATTTATTCAACGCGCTCGCTAACTGCCGACAGACGGCCGCCCACACGGCACGACCTGCACACACACAGACACAGAGACGGGCCGAAAGACAGGGAGACAGACAAGGGGTGGACGGGCGGATCCAGGCCGGACAGACGTCGGACGTCGCCTCGACGACGGATGGTCGCGGCTGGGCAGCCCTTTTAACTGGATTTCATGCAAATACAGCAATAATATCTTGCTAGTTCCCCGCCCTCCGGCTCCAGCTCCGGCTCCCTCCCCCGTTCCCGCTGCCGATGCCTCTTTCGTGCCTGCCCTGCCCCTCTGGTGTTTAGTTACCATTAGTCCACGCCGTGTCCTTGAGCCATGCGATTGCGCTCGCTTTTGACTTCGCTTGGCTTTGCCTCGCTCTGCCTTCCCTGGGCTTGTTGTCACCGCTGGTCCTCCGTGCGACTTCTCGTCGTCCCCTGACGTGCTCCCTGCGGAATCTGCGGATCCTTCGTCCATCCCCATCGCCATCCGCTACGGCCTCTTCTTAGGTTCCTGGGTTTGTGTTCTTCGGCTCCGTCGACCTGTCGCCCCGTCCTCGCCGCCGTCGTCATCGGCACCACCGTCGTCCTCGCCCTTCTCTGCACCGACTCCTGACCCCCGTCCCTTCCCTCCATCGCCTGGCTTTGGCGTTTGACTTCCAGAGGAGGGCGAGCAGGACGAAATTTAGAAATTTTTATTTGCACATTTATCAAAATGTTTATTAGAATCACTCTAGAATTTCCCAGACAAACTTTCGCCCTCCCTCGCTCTCTCTCTCCCAATCCATGGCTCTCTCTCTTTCTCTCTATCACTCTCTCGCCAGTCCTGGAGAGAGTTATGGAGAGTCGTGAATCACATTTTGTGTAAAGGCGAAAATTAATGCTGTTTACCTTTTGGAGACTTTGTGTGAGAGTCAATATTTTCCCTCTCCTTCTCCCTCTCCCTCTCTCCCCGTCCTTACCTCTCTCGCTCTCTCCGGACTGCTGTTTATCAATTTGCCGTTATTCATCTGGAGCCTCCAACTCCTTCCAAGGACTCGGAGAAGGAACGAGTGGACTTTGTTTTGTTGACTTCTTCTCCGTCTCCTTCTTCTTCTGCCTTGGCTTCGGATTTCGCATCGTGTTGAATGGTTGTTGTTGTGGTTGTTGTTGTGGTTGTTGTTGTTGTCATTCGGTTCCTCCTCCGCTGTTATTAATATTAGCAGTTGTTTATTTTGAGAACATCTTTTCATGCTTATTTTCTGCGAAGCGATCGTGTTGCACAAAGTACTCCAGAAGCAATGAATAGCGATTCTGTCCTCGGTGCATTTCGCAGAACCCACCTGCCCCCTTCCTCTCCCTCTCCGTGTCTATCTATCTGTAATATGTGTCTATTTCAGTCTCACGTCCCACTTTCACGAGCTCTGGTGATTCCTATGTCCATCGGCAGCCTCCTCCCCCCTCCAGAGGACGAAGTCTTCACAAGTCTTCATAAGTCTCCGTCCGGAGCAATATTTCGCTCGCTCTTAATTAAGTGAGCACCTCTCTCCCTCTCCTCCACTCTATCTCTCTCTGTCCTCCTCTTCCTCTAGCTCTTCACCATCCTTCCGTCCTTTGGACCGACGGGATTCGGTGGACTTACGAGCTCCCCTCCTTCGACCTCAGTGCGAATCGAACGCAGACGCGAGAAGTTCGAGGTTCGAACCCAGCCATCGTCGCCAAGGATCCCGGGCAACAGATCCCACGGCCGTCGCTCGATCCCCTCCTCCACGAGCCCCCCACTTCTGGCCCGGCCTCCGATCGCGCAGCTGAACCCTTGGCCGCGTCGAGCTCGTCCTTCCTGAGGACGCGTGCTGGCGTCAGTCGCTGGAAACAGCCGCCGACAGCGCCGCCCCTGCTCCTCTGCCCCGCCAACGGTGTAGCTTTCAGGCGGAAATTGTTCAGCTCCCTGAAGAGGCCGCCAGTGTGGGGGGAAGACGGGAGGTGGGCGAACACAAGGGCAAGGACGAGGACGGGCGCTGAACGCTGAATATCTCGGCGAATATCTGAGTGGCCTTAATCTAATTTTATTATGATTTTGATTTCGCTGCTCATAAATTTTGCAACAAAACATAAAATTTACAAACGACGTCCTGATTCGGCGAATCAGAAACAACAGAAGAAACAACAACAGCAACAGCGAACAACACACAACAAAGCGAGCGGTGAAGAAGAATCCTCGAAGGCACACGCACACCCATATCTGCATGTGTATATATGTTTGGTGTATATCTTTCTATATATTTATAAGCTCTTAGGATTTGGAGGCTCTGCCGATGGAGCGTGTGTGGCGGGCGGGCCGACGGAGGAGGCAAGAGCGCGGCAGGGCGGACGAGGCAACGAAGCGAAAACCTTGATTTCGCTTTTATCCGATTTTAAAATGAAGAATTTGGCTCTGCTGCCAGCGAAGTCGCCGACCTGGAGCTGGAGCTGGAGCTGGAGCTGACGCCAACGCAGGCGCCTCCAACAACATTGCAGGGAGCATTAGATACGAGTAAGTGGCCTTCACACACACACGCACACACGCAGGCACACACACTCGGGCACCCCACGTACGCAAATCCGAGAGAAAGCTGCATGAACAGGACGAGGCAGCGCTGGGAAGCCTTTGTGAGGCCGGGACACAAAGCGAGCGGTTTCGGGAACGAGTGCGGAAGAGAAGAGGGAGAGAAAGAGAGAGAGAGAGAGAGAGAGAGACGCCCACCGAAGGATCGCGGATTAGACGAGGGCGAAGCGCAGGCGGCTGAGCTCAGGAGGTCGAAGCTTGTTTCGGCCGCAGGATAAAGACCGATAATGAGTGGAGAGCGTCGAAACGATGCGTGGAACAGAGGGAGAGAGAGAGGGAGAGGGAGGGAAGACAAGCAAACACCTTGAGTACGGCAGGAGCGCTTGTCGATTGCTGAGGCCACCGAAAAACCCGACCCGGGAAATCCTTGGCCAGCTGCGACGCGAGCGCGGGGGGATTGGGAGGATTGAAAGGGGTCCGAACCCAACGAAGCTTCTCCGAATTGATCTCCTCGAGAGCTCGCAACGATCTCAACCTCCAACCTCCAACCAGTGCCGGCCCTTCGGACCACGACAAAGGCACATCCACTACTTTGACCCGCCTGCCGTGCCGAGCGACATTTCTCCTCAGCCTTGACGGTGTGCTGCAGAGGATGCGCATGCAGAAAAGTCCTTGCTTGAATCGGTTCCACGTAGACGACGATCTCGGGTAGATGAAAGTAGTCGTCGTTAGTTCTCCACATCCGAATTAGGGACCTGCGATGAATTTCACATTGCTTGTGCCTGAGAGACTCAGCAAATCAAGTGGTGCCCAATGCAGCCCACTGTACGACCTCGCATTTATTAGCATGCACGTACTTCGCCCAACCTTCCCTTTCACCCCCTCTCACCGTCCCCCTCGGCCGCCCTGCCGGGCCGCCTCGTAAGTGGCGCGTAAAATTTGGGGTCGTAAAAACGACGACGACCGAAATCTGCATTTCGCTCAAGAACACACACATACAAGTGCGTGTGTCAGGACGCATATGAGAACTTATGCTCGCCGCCGTGTGTCCTCGCGCGCCTCCGGACAAGGACCACGTGCGGCCCACCCCGCCAACGCCAACAACCTACGGCGCTGGCGGCTCAAGTGGACGGACGGACCGACGGAGGGCGCGGAGCCGACACCGGGGATGGGCCTGGAGCTGGGGCCTGGGGCCTGGGGACGGGGACGTTGCGGAGAACCTGCAAAGGATAAATAAAGAAATCCTGCGAATATAAATTAATTATTGCTACGTGGAACTCTCCTCGTGTTGTTGCTGTTGTTGTTGATGTCGTGGTTCTTGTTGCCTTGTTGTTTACGAGGTTGTTGTTACCCTATATGAAGTTGTTGTTGTTCCTGGCGAAGTTGTTGCCATTCTCTATGAAGCATTTGTTGTAGTTGCTCGTGTTGATATTTTTAAAGAAAACCACCCAGGACACGGCGCGCCCTCAACGGTCATCGAATGCGGGCGGAGGTGGCGGCGACGAGGCCGGAGAGGGTGGCGGTCGAAGGGCGTCAAACCGCTGGAGCGGGACGCCCTGAGTCGCCAGGGCGTGAGGAAGAGAGAGGGAGCGAGTGGAAGGGCGTGCAGTTCATTGTAAATTTTTAATGAGCTTCGTTATGGCGTCTCTCGGGCTCCCCCCACCCCACCCCTCGGCGCTCCAGAGCTGCTCCCGCCGTGATTATTCGCGTCTCACCTTTTATTGCCTCCCACCAGCGAGGCGCGAGGAACCGACTGCAGGGGGGCTGAGCGGCTGAGGGGCTGAGGGGTCGAGGTGGCTCCGAGGGCGTGCCGAGGATGGGGAAATTGGTTTTCGCCCCAATCAACTTCGAGTTTATGATCTCTTTTGAGATGCATGTGATTTATTTATTTGCGATTTTTGCGTTTTTTTCGTTTGACTTTTCCGCAATCTAACGAGAACCTCAATTTCCCATCCCCAGACGATTCCGCGCCCACACCGTCGTCGTCGCGAAAAGATCGTGCCATTTGTGGTTTTGCGATGGGGTTCCAGAACCGAGGGCTTCATAGGAATCTCCCTGCCTCTCTCTTGACCTCAGCGATGGAGAATCTTTGAAGGAAGCCAAAATCAATGCCGATGCTGTGATGTGCTGCGATTCGAAGTAACGGCTTTGCGCCAAGAACTGCCGAAGTCTCGGAGGGAGAAAATGAGGCCGTCACCGATGGCCAGGCCTCTGATCGCTCGACCTCCTCCGCAGGCGCCACGCGACCAGGGCCAGGGCCGAGCTGTCAACCCAGCCCCGGCCATCAGCGCCACCATCGGGTGACAGAGTGACAGAGTGGCCGAGGGACTGGGACCGGTCGATCGATCGCTCGCCCGCCGCACTTCGTAACCTCATTAATAAATTTGTTGCTCGTAAACTTGAAATTCTTACCACTGGCTGTTGCTGTTGTTGTTGTTGTTGGGTCGTCCGGCATTCAATTAAAGTGCACGAGTTATCGTGAGCGAGCGAATGGGATGAATTAATTAATGAATTAATTGATTCGAAACCCATGCACACGCTGTCTTCGCTGTCTGCCGATCGCCCTCTCGCTCGCACCTCAAACGGACCTTCATTAATTAATAAAGGGCGTCGTAGATAGTAATGGTCGAGAAGCACAACAACAACAACAACAGCAACAGCAACAACACATCGTTGAATACATGAATATGTGAAACACGAGAACGCAACAAAGTATTAACAAAATCTCTGGAAACTCAGAGGAATATAATTATAATGAAAGTGAAAATAATTGAAATAAAAAATCGGAAAGATATAAATACAAATTAAATGAGAGAAATAATGAAGCTTTAACCGGGTTTATACGTGTATGAAGCATTTATCGCATCGGTTTTAACGTTAATGAGATGCCAATTGATTTATGCCGATGTGAGGGGAGTTTGTTATTGTTTTCTCTTCAATTTACCTCAATGATTTACTCATTATTATTTGTAGTTCTCCCAATCACTCACGAGGACGGACTGGTAGGCAAAGTCCTCCGGCTGGCGGGTTCCCAGCTCTCTCTCTCTCTCAGTCACTCGCCCTCTCTCGCTCTCCTCCTCCCTCAGCTGACATCAATGGGATTTCTATTGATTTCCTCACGGATTCCCACGCAGAGCAATATCTTTTACGGCTTTATTAAAATACATAAAAACCCATAAAACTATGTGTCCACACACACTCATGCACCCAGATAGAGTTGTGTAAGTGGCCTCGTTGGAGGCGGCTGGAATCAATGAAATCGTAATGCGTTCTCAGGTGATTAAACCATTTGATTGCCTCGGCGACTTTAGAGGAGTACCTTTAGTTGGCGGCTTTCTCGGTTCTTGGGCTGCGGAGCCACGTCGGAGGGAGGTGGTCAGGTGTCTTTGTGAACATGTCTTATTTCAACACCTATGGAAATTCGAGCCCACTCGGAGAAACCAGTTTGAATTTCCTAATTTTTTAGCAGCTGGAGGACGTGCTGAAGGCGCTCTGAAGGAGCCCTGAGTCGTGGGTCCTTCTATCGACAGAGCTCCCATCTTCCACCTCCCACACCCCTCTCTCACTCTTGTTCTAACTCGAATTCGAATTTTCGAAAGCCGTTCTCGCCACGATATCGAACTCTATTACAATCGCCTTGCGAGCCGCAGCCAATGGCGGTGGACGGCGAACAGCTGTTGACAAGTGAATCTTCGAATATCAGAGAGAGAGGGCGCGTCTCCCCGCTCTCAGCAGGTTTTCTCTCGCACACTCTCTCTCTCTCTCTCTGCATTTGGGGCTCGTATCGTATGCCAAGTTTCGCTGGAAGCCAAGTGCGGGATGCGAGCGCATGCTTCGAAGTTCGAACTCGCTGCGGAGAGAACCCAGAGAGAAGGAGAGCGCAGCGAGAGCAAACAAGAGAGGGAGTGAAAACGAGAGAGAGAGAGCGAGCGAGCGAGCGAGCGTGGGAACCGAAGCAACAGCAGCCGACGAGCGATGGCGAGAGGCCAATCGGTTTTCTGCGACTCCGCTCTCTCTCTTTGGCTCCCGCTCTGACTGAGCCGGCCGCTGACGCCGTCGTGCGCGCTCCCCGAAGTCAGGAGTCGGGCCAAAAATAGGCCACGAGGATACGGCCGGAGGGTTTGTTGGCCACGGGGCGGGCCGGGCCGGTCGCGAGGCAAAAACTGAGGAGTGATTGCGGAAGGTTATGATTTTTTCACTCTCGTTCGAGCCCTGCGTGTTTTACTGCGCCCTCTACCGCTCCCTCCCTGCGCTGTTCGGGGAAAATCTTCGCTAAAAAAGCCACTGTTTAAATTTCTGATGGATTTCCATTCGCTGCGTTCGAAGTGTTCGCCATAATCCCGATACTTTGGCCATCATTCTGGTTCGCGAATTTCGAAAAATTCCCTTTATTTTACTCAAGTTCACGCTGAAGCGCCCACTTCGTGCGCCACTCGCCGTTTTTGTGCGCGCCGCGGGTTTTTCCTCTATTCCTCACGCCTCGCTGCTTCCGCCGCTTCCTCGCTCCAACCCCCCACCCGTCCCCGACTCAGCGCCCACCCCCCGTTGACGCCGTTGATGCCTCCTCGGGCCGAAGTCCCGCGGCACTTGCCTCGTCCTGATCGTGGTCGTCGTCGTCGTCGTCTTCCCGGTCCTTGGCCGGCTGGGAGCGAGCGGAGCCGAGGGGTGAGAGGGGGGGACGTTGCAGTAACGCCATTTTTGTGGCCATTTCCCCGTCATACTTCTCGTTTTGTCCAACGCCAGTGCCGACATTTTTTGCATTCCTTAAATGCTTCTGTCTTTCCGCAGCCACGCCGTCCCCCCCTCCTCCCCCTCGCTCTTGTCTCTATCACCATCTCTCTCGCGCGGTCTGCCCGTCTCGTCGCTTCTTCTGCTGCGGTTTTCAACTCTTTGGCGCTTTGGCGCGTCCTCGCTGTTGCTGTCTCTGTCGCTGTCGCTTTGTCGGTCTCTGGCTCCCCCTCTCGGTCACTCTCGTTCACTCTCCCTCTCTGTCCTCCCTGTGCCCGGCTCGGCCGCCCCTGGGGCCGCCCTGACAGCTCGCCGCGGCGCTGGCGAATGAATAATTGCGGATTGGCGCTTCTCCCATGTCGGCGTGTGGCGCGTGACACTCAGCCGGGCGAGAGCAATCGGCGGCGCCGTCCGTCCGTCCATCTGAGCGTCCGTCGCTCTGTCCGACCCCGTCCTGATGAGCTGCGGCTCCGGGAGTGCGGGGGCGCAATATGGAAATGTTATTAATGATTTTTCTAGAGATTTCCTCCGTCGCCGCTGCAGTTCTCCAACCGCTTCACCCTCGCCGCCGGCCCTCTTCGCCTCTGGTCACGTTCTCTGCCGTCAACCGCTCGACTGCCCTCTCGCGAAGGACACAGAGCTGCCTGTCTGCCTGTCAATCACCTATTAATTGGGGCTGCCGCTCCATCCCCCCCTCCCTCTGGCCCTTGCCTGCTGCGGGTTGCCGGATCAGCAGCGATTTACGGGATTCCCCGTCAGACGCCCGGGCGTCAGCGGTTCTTCCGGCGAGAAGAGTCCGGCGTCGTCGGAGACGTTTTTATTAATTACACCATCACCGACAACACCCGAAGAAGTGTTACGAAAATAGACCGAGCACCACGGGAAAATGGAGCAAGACTCGAGCGAGTTCCCGTGAAGGGCTCTCACCATGATTTACGTTTTTTCTGCCTGTTCCATTTGCTTAATGGACGTTTCCATTCAAAAGCTTCGATTTATGCGTTGCTTCGGGAATTCCGGGAATTCACATTCACACACAATACCAAAGTCGGGCGGCCTCCGGCCTCAGGCCGCTACCGGAAACCCGCTCTTCTCGTAATTATTTTACTATTTATTTTATTGGCTTTAATCCCGCTGCTCGCGGCGCTGCGGACTTCGCCCGATGTCAAATGTTTAAATGAACTTACTTTCAAATTAAGTCAAAATATTTCTGCCAACTTTTTTCCTAATTGCATTTCCATGTCTTTCCACACGTCGCCAGCACGAAAATCCCGGCTCTCCAGCCGGCGACGGGCGACGGCCGACGCCATGCCATGACGCCGTATTAGACATTTGTCCAGCTGTCTCGCTATCTGTCTCCATGTCCGTCGGCTCGTGGTTGCCGTTGACGTTGCCGTTGCTCTGTCTCTGTCGCTGGCTCCGGCTCCGGCTCCGGCTTGTTCGCCGTTTCTCTGTCACTTTCATGGTTTCTCGGGCTGTCGGCCCCGTTTTCAGTCTGCCGATTTCCAACACCTGTCACCCTGTCTTCGCTGTTAATCTGTCTGTCCGCTGGTCGCCACCATCTGCTCGTCTCTCTGCCGTCCGTCCGTCCACTGGCAGGCCTCGCCATCCGCCCGTCTCCTCCACAAACGACTCCGCGTCATGCATTTTGCAATTTTCCACTCATTCATGCAGCGCAGCCTTGGGTCTCGCTCTCGCTCACCCTCTCCTCTATCGCTGAGGTCTCTGGCGGGAGCCGCCGTTGGATCCGGATCGCGCTGATCGCGCCAACAACAGGAGTCTTGAAATGCAATTAGAATTAGTTTCAGGATTACTAAAATTCACTCGTCGCCCCAGGGCCAGAGGATGGGGCGATGTGGGGAACTGGTTGCCTCAATTACCTTCAAGAATACATATTTCCACGCCCTCAGGTTCCGATGGTTCCAGCCGAGATGCTCCCGATCTCATTTCGATGATCCCAAAAGCCAGCCATTGGATTCCCTCGACCTCCCCACGGACAGGTTTCCGTAATCTCGCGTAATCTTCTGATTTCGGTTCGCTCCATTGTTGGCTTTTCCTCCTCTGTGTGAGGAATTAATCCAACTACTCTCCAAAATCCCCCCTTAGCTCTCCAACCTCGCCCTCCACCCCGCCCCACCGGCAACGAGACTCCGACGTCCATTGATTCATAGCTTCAACTGCTATTGTGATCTTATCGAATGACTGTATTTTGTATTTGTGTTTATTCATCTTTCGAAAGCACAAGCCTCCCCCGCCCCCCTTGTCTCTGCCCCCGCTCCCGCTCCAGCTCCCGCTACACTCCAGCCCACTGCGACACTCGAACTCCTCTGCAGAAGCCGTGAAACGAGCTGTCAAATCACAGAAACCAATAAGACAAAAATGCACCGGAGCCCAGGCGCACAAGGCCCGAGCCCCAGACCTCACAAAGGCAGCGTCAGACCAGCCCCGCCCTGCCCCCAGACCCGGTGGGGAGGAGGTCTCCGGGTCGAGGAGTCTCCGAACCGGATGCAAATGAATGGAAATCCGTTGCCGAAACGAGAGCAGGCCGCAGCGAGCCGTGGCAAGAGTGCGTTATCAAAATCGACTGCGACACTACACGGGACCCTTCGCCAACAGCAACAGCAACAGCAGCAACAACGACCACAAAGGCGACCACAAAAATGAGCAGCGGCTCAGCCCGGGCTCATCCAGGTCCGCTCCGAAGCCGAGCCCGAGGCCGACGCCAAGGCGGAGCCAAGCGAAGCGAAGTGGAGGCCAAGCAAATGCAAATGAATTTCTTTGTCGGCCAGGCCAAGAGCCAACAGCGAGCGAGCGGCCCAAAAGAGCAAGAATAAAGGGAATCAAGGAGATGATGGCAGCGGGCGGACAGACGGATGGACGGACGGACGAGAGGAGACGAGGAAGGGGAGAGGAGGGAGAGGAAGACGATGGCGGAAGAACGCGTCGAAGTTGGAAGTGTGGAAGAATAATAAAGCAAGAGCGTGCGACAAACGTGCTCTTTGTGACATCTCATTTCTTCTTTGAATAAAATGTCGAAAATCCCCTGGAGAGAAGGGGGCCTGGGAGAGTGAGAGGTAGGGAGAGAGACAGAGAGATGGCGATAGAGCCCCAGTCAAAGGGCCCCCTCCTTCATGCTGCATTTTGGCACGGCTGCAACGCCGCTGTTCGCACACTTATCTTTCACCTGGCTCCCCCCTCTCTCTCACGATCTTTCTATCGCATTGGGTTCTTTATCGAAAATCGAATTGCATGTAAATTAGATTCGTTGCTCCTTCGGCCGTCCTCGGCTTTGTCCTCGGCACGATCTTTGCGGGAGGCCTCGCACCACCTCCACCTCCAGCTCCCCAATGCAATATTGCATCGGATCGGTAAGTGGAGCATTTCGGTGGGATTTCGGTGGCTCCGACTTTGGAATCGGCATCGGCATCGGCTCTGGCTCCGGCTCCGGATCTGGTCGCAGGTGCGTCACGAGGGAGTCGGGCAGGTCGGGTCGGGCTGGGTCCGAGTCGAGCCCATGCGGCTCCGGAATTTATTCCCGTCCTTTATTGGTTCCCGGCCGTGACGCCGCCGCCTTCGAGGGGTCCTGATAAGAAGCCGTGAATCCAATTAAACGGGGACGCCTCGTTCGCAGCTCGAGGGCTCATAAATTTGATTTGTTGATTTCTTTCCAACGTCGATTTACATTTTATGACTCCTCGACTCCGCTTTTATACTCGGCTAGAGGCCGGACTACATCGTCAGTGGAGGCGACCCATCGACATGCAAATGACCTCACTAGTGGGTCCCAGCGGCTCAATCGCGCTGGGTGACTCACGGCCCAAGACCGAAGCGGGGTCAGTCGGGAGGTGCCCGGCGCATAATCCACCAGCTGCAGGTGCATCAACTGCTCAGTCCCTCATTTCGTTGAACCCATCACTCGTGCTTTTGAACAAAACCACCGTGTTCTCGATCCACACTCCTTTTGGGGAGAAAGACTCAAACAGTCCACATCAAGAACACAGTCAGATTTAATTTAAATGGAAATCGTTTCGATTCTTCACTTCAGTAACAGCCACATGGAACCGGATGCCCACGATTCCACTGTACATTTCATTACCGACAGTTGCACGAAATCCGAGCCCCGGCCCAGCCGTCGGAGAGCATCAGCCGCAGAATTCATGTTCAGACTCAGACGCAGACCCCGCCAGACGCCGACCCGACGTGGCTGAGCACCGACAACGACTAACGGAGCAATGCATTATCGTCAATAGGATACGCTTGTAGCTGTCATAATAATCTTGTTAACACTTTGTACAGAATTCGTACGAAATCAAGTGGAATGTGCTCGTGGCTGGTCGACTCAGCTGACTCTGGGCCGTCCTGGCCGTGCCGGAATCAGTGGCACCCAGGCCCAGGCCCAGGCGCTCAGCTCGAGCTCGAGACTGGCGGCATCCGACTCGGGGCCTGGGTCCAAGTCTGGCTGCGCATATGAGCGTGTTTCTCCTTCTTCTTCTTGTTGTTGTTATTGGTGTTGTTCATGTTGATGTTGATGTTGTTGTTGCCGTTGCTGTTGCTGTCGTTGCTGCTGTTGTTGCCGCTGCACTTGTTGGAAGTGTTTATGTCTGTCATGTTTGGGCGTAACATGGAAACTTACAAGCCGAACGAGCGACTTCAATGCAAATGCTCTTGTTTTCTCGCTTCGGCCGGGGCCGGGGCCGCTTTTTGCGAGCGTCGAGATGTTCCTCGTGGATTGCTTTATGTCCGAGGCGTGCTTGGGAGGCTCTCCGGCCACTTCTCCTCCTTCGTCTCGCACCCAACTCCGTTTGCCGCACGTCCACTTGTTGTCCGTCTCGGCCGTGATTGGAAGCCGATCTTCGTCGCTGCCCTGCGCCGCCCAATCCACCGGACTCCGGGCGACGTCCTACGGCTCGGGCTCGGCTCGGGCTCGACCACCGCGCGAGCTGCTCGCGAAGGCTGCCGGTTCCCTCGCCACGCACCGTGGTCTCGCGGTAAATTATTAAAATTGAAAATACAAACAACCTGCGCGATTATTCTGCGATTTTCCATTCTCGCCCCACCAACCATCTACCCCCCCCCCCCCTCTCTGGCGCTCTCCCGCTCGCCCCTGACGTGGCCCGGACCTCGTTAATCACGACCGCTTGAGTGACAGCATTTGGCGCTTAAGCCTCGTTTACAAGTAGTTGTGTGGTGTCTGTGAATGTGCGAATGTGCGCGAGAGTGCTCGTCTGCATGGGCAAGTGCATGTGTGTGTGTGTGTGTGTGTCCGTCTGCGCTTTAAATGTTTCATTTTTGTGTTGGCGGCAAAAACAACTCGGTTGACGCGATAACGCTCGGTGGTTTGTTGTTGGAAGTGGTGCCTGATTTCGATTTGAATTTTCTCCGTAATTGTTTTTCATAAATCATCTGCAAAACATACGTATGTATAAACACACACACGCAACTATATTCATATGTTTCCATGTGTGCGCGTGGCGAGTTTTTAAATTTTTTTTGCACGAACTTTCACGAGCCATGTTTTCTTTCTTTTCTCCCAGCAGGATTATTTATTAATGGCAGGGAAATTAATTTTCGATAAAATGCTCGTGTGACAACCGCTTGCAGTTCGGACTGGATCCGCTTTAATGAAGACGGTTGGCGAGGTGGAGGCCGATCGCTCGAAGTCGAAGAAGCGCCTGGCGACTGCTGAGAAGGCCCGAGGAAAACCTCCAACCGTCCATTGCCGCTCTCCCTCTTCTGTCCCACTCGCAGCATTCGAGTCGAGCCCCACGGCATCGGTGGAACCTTCGAGCCCTAAAAACTGAACCCGAGCCCCAGCCTCCAGCTCCGGCTTCAGGACGATGGTTTGGTAGCGGGAGGAGGAGGCGATGTCGTGTTTGGTGTTGTGATCGCCGACAACGTAACGGTTGCTTAAAAGTGTAAATTGGCATTAAATTCCACAATTTATTGGAGCCACAAAATTTCCTCGCCTCTCCTCGCCGGCCAAATGCCGTGAAAAGTCGTCGTTATTGTAATCTGATGTTTTGTCTTTATGGTTGGTATTTTTTTTGTTTTGTGTTGTTTTCGAACAAACGATATAAATTCACGCAGTTTATTAAAAAACACATTTTCCTCTCAGATGAAAAACCACTCCACAACAACAACGAGTCCCCATTCGGACCCGCTGGTCAATGAGTTATGGCTATTGTTGTCGTCGATGTGGCTTTTGTTGTGTTGTGTTGTGTTGTGTTGTTGGTGGCGGTGGTGGTGCCGCAAAGCCACTTAGTCTTGTAACATTTCAATTAATCGGCCTTAACGAGAATCCGAGCCAGACAAACGAAGCGAGCGAACACCGAAGCGCATGCAGCCAATTTGTTAACCCAGTCGCTCCGACCGACAGCCCGGCGCGATTTGGCCACGGCGCCGAACCACACGACACACGTCAGCGAGGCGTCGCCGCGCTGATCCACCCGCCAGCCGATCGACGGCCAGCCTGGCCGGGCTGGCGAAACTGGAGCGAGTCGCTCGAGACGTGCCTGGGCTTATGCCCAGCACCGCAGACGCCAATCCGTGCAAGTGTATTTTTGAACGCGATCGACCGGCATCCTAGCCTCGTTCTGTTTGCTCACACATGTCGACGCGCAGTCGTGTCATTTTGGAAGTTATGAATGAAGCGGATTAGGCCGAGTCGAGGCCGCGTCGTCGTCTTGTTCGCCAGCAACTCTCGCATGTCGTCGTCGGCAGCAGCTGCAGGTTTCGATTTGATTTTTCCATTTCATCTCCCCGACTCTTTTGCCCTGTCTTCATTGTGTTCTTCGCCTTCGCCGGCCTTGGTTTTCGTGTCGCACGCGTAATTGGGCCAGGAATAACGCATCACCTGTCCGCCCGTCCCCCGTCCCCCGACCCGCCTGCCCGCGAACTCGCAACATTAATCTCCATCGATCAAGGAATATCTGCCCAAAAATTAACCGGAACCGCAAGACATCGAAGCCGCATCCTGCACAGCCGACTCTCGGACCTGTCAGTTTCCGTCCACCTTCGGTCTGGCCAACCTTCCACCTGCCCCCGACCCCTCGCCTCGGCCCTCGGTGTTAATATTAAATGCGGCTTCTGTCAGAGCGGAGAAGTCTATTAGTTGTTCGGGCTGTCCTCCGGAGGGGGAGGAGGCGGAGAAACTCTCTTGTTCGGGCCCTCTTAATAAATCATGCTCACGTCATGTCTTGTCCGCCTCCTGTTCTGGAGCCCCTCCGGCCCTCCGGCCCTCCACCACCTCCACCTCCCCTTCCACCTCGTCAACCGACGGACCACACAAGCCCACGCCCAACATCTATCTCTCGTGGTCCGTCCGTCTGCCTGGAAGTTAGTTATTCTTTGCTGCCGCTGCCGCTGCCGCTGCCTTCCATTTCCATTCGATTTGCATTTAAATTCGAATCTCTGGCTACCTCTCTCTCTCTCCCTCTGCCTGGCCATGGCTCCGAGCTAATTTCTTCGCTAAGTTCGAACTCGTGTCGATCCACTCCATTAAAGTGGATCAACCCGTGTCGCCCCGCACTCTCGGAATCCGATTCGCTGCTTGTAAGTTGTCGAAATCAATCGGCGATCGGTGCATAATCAGCACAATCGCGGCAGTCCACGGGCACAGCGAACTAATCTCGGTTTCTGTCGCTATCTGATTTCCGTCTGTCCATCCCCAACGCAAGCGCCCTCGCCGAATCCCAGCCGAAGCCGTGCTGGCCATTGGGAAGATCGTAAGCGTGGTCGTGGACAATCGAATTTCTGGAGAGAAATCGCTGGTGAGCGAATCGCAATGAAAGCACTGTATTAAATAATTGTCGTTATTTAATACAATGAGCCGATTATTATTATTATCATTATCATTCCTCGCAGATCATTTCTCTTCAATTACTTAAAGCGCTCGTAAAATACGAATGAAACGCAGGCGGCACCGATCGGCGTCAGCTGAGGGAAGGGAATTTAAAACTCCGGCCCCTTTCCCACGATATTCCCCCGGGTTCCAGAGCAACGAGGACGTGGAATGTCACAATCCTTGAGTGCAACAAAAGCATACACACACACACACCCACACCCACGCACACCAGCACACCATTGCCCACTTAATTAGTGCGAGCAGGCGAATTCCCGGCGAATATTCCGATCTGCCCGACGCCGTTTCATGGCGGGAAGAATTCTGAAAAGTCGTTAATTCCTGGCATAAGTCGCTCGTTGGCGGCGTTGTGGTTGTTGTAGTCGTTGTTGTTGGCCAGCAATTTGTCACACGTTGACTGCCGCAGCATTGACAGCGATTCGACCCAGAAACCCCTCAACCCCGCTGATCCGCCCAGCAGCCGCGCTCGGGCGGACGGCAAAAAAGGCGTTCGTTTTTGCCATTCAGCGATTTCCCAATCGCATTTAATTTTACTTTTACTTTTCGTTCGGTCCGAATGCTGTTTCCCAAAAAATCACTCCTACTCTCACTGTCTCTCGCGGGGTCTCCTCGGTCGCTCGCTCCTGGTCTTTGGCGACGGCGAATCGCGTGATATCTTTGTTGTTGTTGTTGTTTTAGCACTCATTTATGATTTCCTCTGGCAGAACCAATTAATTTAATTATTTATTCCTTTGACGCCCGCAGCGTCTGCGTCGAAGACTTGCCGCGAGTTGTGAAAAATTTCCCCGATTGCATCTCGCGCGCATTTGTTGGGCGAGTGCGGCCAACGAGCATCGAGCTCGTTTTCGTTGCATACTTCGCGGCTGCGGCGAAAACGGCGCAATCGCCAGCGCGGCCAGGAGTGGGCGACCGACGGGGGCGTGGCGTGGCGAGGCAGGTGGCCATTGAGCGCCATTAAACGCCATTGCGACACCTCACAAAATGCAAATTGCGTTAAATGCCGTTTCCGGCCAACGAAACGAGACGATGCGATGCGAAGGCTTCGGTTCCTTGGTCGCTACTGCAGGTCTCGTTGTTGGCAATTTACACGAATCCCGCTTGCAGCCGCTCTCAAATCGCTTCGGCAGAGGCGAATGGAGTTCGGGAAAGATTTCAATGGAATCGTGTGACGAGCTCCGCCTGGAAGCACTGCGGTTCCCAGTGACTCCCAAACTTCGCCACCGATCGCGCCGGTCGTCGCCGCAGCCGCGAAGTATGCAACGAAAACGAGCCCGATGCTCGTTGGCCGCTCTCGCCCAACAAATGCGCGCGAGATGCGATCGGCGAAATTTTTCACAACTCGCGGAAAGTCTTGGAGAAGAGCGATTTGACAAGTTGTTTTTGTTGTTGTTTTATTGCTGTTTCGCCGCTGTTGCTATCACACGTGGTCATTAGTCCTTGCCGCCATTTGCCTGGAACACACACGAGGAAAACAATTGCAGACATTAGAATAAAAGAATAATAAAACAGGACACCTAAAGTAGGAGGGAGGCGGACGACGATGCGCATCAGCAGAAGATAAAGACGCGAGGATTCTGCAGGGAGCAGGAGCCGGAGCAGGTGCGGGGGAGCGCGACGGTCGTCGGTTGATGGAGGGAGACAACAATGTGGAAGCAGACGAAGTTTCCCGCGACAGCCAGAAATGATTACTCTTTCGCAACTGCTTCGCACTCGTCGCTTTATTATTTGCTATCTCGTTCGCCGAGCGGGAGGGCGAGAGACAGAACGAAGTCAAACGGAGGCGGCAACAAAGCAGCGGAAAATGGCGTCGAAAACTTGAGCAATTTATTAGGGCCCGTGTGGGCGCGGGCGCGCGCGACAGCGACGGAGAGAGCGGCGCTGATCCTCGCGCGAAGAGCTCCAGATAAAGTAAATCGCATGAAACAAACTGTTTACCGTTCAGCTCTAAATTACACTCACACACCCACAGCCACAGAGCCGCACACTCGCAGTCACACACACTTACGAGGTGTTTACATGGGTGCGTGCGATGCAGGTGAACTTTTAATTATCTCGCGAACAGTTCAGCGTCTGTTTCCGGTTCCGTTGCCGCTGCCGCTGCCGCTGCCGCTTCCGGTTTTGCTTCGACGTCTGCTCCGTACGAGTCCAAGTGATTTATTCCGCTGCGCTGTGGCAACGCTCGCGGCCGGATCGGACCGCCGGAAGCCTCCGACCGACGCCGAGACCGTCGACGCTGTTGTCTGTCATCGAACAGGCCCCGATAACGGTGATTAACGCGAGTTCGTCTGCGGGTTTGCCCTCGAAATTAATTGAAATCATTTCTCTCTCGCAACGGCTCGACGACTTCGCGCCAGGTCGGATAAGGTTTCCACATCTCTCGGAGGATTCATCACTCGCCCTTGCTTCTTGCTGCAAGTATCGGGCCGAGTTCTTCCCATGCTGCAGCCAAATTTTCTCAAATAAATCCCTTAATGTGTATACAAAACCCAAAACGTTGGCCCAGCATTCGGTTGCTTTCGAAAATATTTGCCATGCTCTTTCCAGAAGCACGACAAGTCAAACGCAGAGGTCACTCCAGAGACGGCGGTGCCAAATGGGGACTCGGGCACCTCGGCAGCCTCGCGGATCCGCGCTCGGGGCCACCCTGGAGCACTCAGGGAAATCGGCCGCGAGAATCAGGGCGACAGCGCGACGAAAGCCAAAGACAAGGCGAGCAAGAGGGGGCTCCAGAAGAGCTCCAAATCACGCCCTCGCCACCAACCCTTGCCCTCGTGGTCTGAAGTCACGTCTCCACCCGTCGTCCTCCGCCCCTCCATCGCAATCCTCCACCTAAAGCCCTCATCCGGCCGCCGGAGGGGGAGAAAAAGAGAGCCAAAGAGAGAGAGAGAGAGAGTTCGGGGGAGAGAGCGAGAGAGAGGGGGTGAGTGAGTGCGAGGGAGGGGGAAGAGCAAAGGCGTCGTCTTGTGTCGTTCAAGGGCTTTCGGCGGCCCCGGGACGGGACTCGCCGTGAATCCGTCTGAAGCTCGTCTTCCCAGCAGGTGGCCTGCTGCGTGTGTGTGTGTGTGTGCGTGCGTGTGTTCGAAAGAACCTGCCGTCTAGGTCGACCTAGGCGTGCGCGTGTGTGTGTGTGGAATCAAAACCCCATGAAATGAACCAATTTAAAAACTTAAAAACTAATTTTTCGCTTAGTTTGTCTGCCGTGTTGCGCCTTCGTCTCTCCTTCGTCGTCGTGTTTTTTGCCGCTCTTATACCTGTTGTTGTTGTCGCTGCTGCTGGCGACGGTGGGGTTGTTGTTTTTGTTTCCTTTTTTCGTTGCTGTTGTTCATGTTGTTGCTCTTGCTGGAATAGCTTGTTTAACAAGCTTAAATGGCGTTATTTGTTTACAACTTCCGCTGCTGCCGGGCGCCACGTCGAAACTTTTGCTATCTCGAAAATGATTTACTGGCGTCGTCATGGGCTGATCAACCGAACGCCCGCCCCCACCTTCATCTCCTTAAAACATCGCCCCCCCCCATGTGCCCCAATTTGGCGCCCAAGCCGAGGAATTTATTTGCATTTGATTGTGATTCCCAGCCCAGCATCCATCGCGTCCCCTCCTTCGCCCAGCCAGGCGTCCTCGCTGGGTGCACACACACACACGCACACACTGATTCCATGTGCGTGTGGGTGGGTGCCCGATGGATGTCTGGGCGAACACAGTCGCCCGGAAGTCGTCACAGTCTTGGCGTTTCTTGTGCTGAACATTCCACGGGATCCGCGCCGTTCGAGTTGCTTCGAGCTCAACATCCAACATCCCGCCTCCACTCATCGTCCACCTCCCCCCACCCTCCAGTGCTTCCCGCGGCATGGGCTCCTTGATTCGCTGTGGGAAATTGAATTTAGTGATGCGTGATTTTTTGCTGATATCGTCAATTTTTATCCCCGGCTCCAGCAGCTCCCACCTGCCCGATGAAAATAGAACACTTCCTCTCTCTCTCTCTCTCTTGCTCCATGTATGTATTACTTCAATTCCTGCCGAATTCACTCTCCAGGGCTCTTCAACTCTTTAAATTCTCTCGTGCATTTTCGCTCGATTAACCCAACCCACACCGGCTTCGTCGCGGGCCAGTGTTGAGCGAGGCAGCGAGAGCGAGACGGCGAGAGGTCCTTCATGACACGAACCGAGGAGTCCTCTCGAAGGAAGCCCTCTTCCGTGTTCCCATTGACTTCTCTCGGTTTCATTGTTTGCTATGGTTTATTTTCGGTCTCTTCCAACGTCAACCCTCCCTCCCACTCTCTCTCTCTCTCTTCCTCTGACACCCACGTTCTCGCCGATGCCTCTGTTTTACATTTTCATATTTGGTCCTTCATACAGTTGTTTATATGCGAAGTATTCTTAAATAAAAATACCAGAATATGTGCTTCCACATACATGCAAATATTTGCATTCCTCTCTAGTCTCTCTTTAGTCTCCCCCTCTCTCTCACTCACTCTTTCTCTCTCACCCTCGTTGGTCGTGTTTGTGTCATCGTATGTTTGTTGTTGTGAAAAGAACGAGGAGACCAAAACCAGTGCAGTGGAATTTCTGTTGTCGTCCGCTTCACTCGCTCGGTGCTTTCACTCAGAATCATAGAAAAAATTAAACAGGACCGCCTTCTTCTCCCGATACTTCGATGCTCCTTCGACTCGTCTGCATTTCGGTTCGTATTTGGAAAATCAGAAACATTTCCCTCGAAATATTTGTAAGCATTTAGACGATGGAGAACCGGAGCAAAGTGAATGGACGTTTGCAGAGCATTTTAGGCATTTTGCCTTCATCACTTTGCCGTCGACCGTCGATGTCGGAAAATAATTCGAGGAAATGATTTAAAATTGACAGCGAGACCCAGAGCGAACGAACCCCGAGCGGGCGAACCGCGAGTGAACGCACCCTAAGCGATCAAACCCTAAGCGAACGAACCCCTAGCGAACGAACCCAAACGAACGAACCCAAAGCGAACGAACCCAAACGAACGAACCCCGAGCGAACGAACCCCGAGCGAACAAACCCAGAGCGAACGAACCGCGAGCGATCGAACCCTAAGCGAACGAACCCAAAGCGAACGAACCCAAACGAACGAACCCCGAGCGAACAAACCCAGAGCAAACGAACCGCGAGCGAACGCACCCTAAGCGATCGAACCCTAAAGGGCTGAATACAATCAAAGCCTCGCTTGCTTCGCTTGCCTCGCTTCGCTTGAAGCAAAATTTTTGAGTTACAATGAAAGCTACAAAGAAAGTTTTGATTGTAGTTCGCCCTTAAGCGATCGAACCCTAAGCGAACAAACCCCGAGCGAACGAACCCCGAGCGAACGAACCCCGAGCGATCGAACCCTAAGCGAACGAACCCAAAACGACGCCATGTAAAACGAACGCGGGGCAACGACGAAGGTGCGGCCCGCGGACGGAGCGGAGTCGCAGCTGCATGCTGCTTCTTCTTCCCCTCCCTCCCCCGTCCGCCTCCGTCAGGCTCCATATGCACCTGCAAATATGTATGTGTGTGTGGGTGTTCGCAATATTCTCGCTTTCGAGAGTTTTTCGTTCCTTCGTTTCCTCCTCGTTTTGCTCGTCTCGGGCATCGTCGGTTTATCGTTTTTCGGCAATAATCGTATTTTTCAATTATTGCGCATTATTTATCGGCCGTTATAAACTCCGATATGAGCTATAATTTGCGAAAAGGATTCACACGCACACTCCAGCACTCACACACACTCGAGCGCCCCTGCTCGAAAAGCAATCACACCCAGATCGATCCGGCGGGGGGGCGCGAGAGGGCTGGGGGGGCCAGAGAAGGGGGTCCATGGGGAAAGAAAGAGAGGGAGGGGGGAGGTTGGTAGTGGGAGAGGGAGACGGCATTCGCAGAACTCTGTCGAGCGCATTCGCCGATGTGCGTCGAGTTCCATGCAGTTAATTCATTTAAAATACAACAGCAACAACAAAAACAACAACAATAAAATCCATGCCATAAATATTTACTTATTTTTTGTATTATTATTGCCGTTGTTGCTGTCGTGCTGTTGGCCTTGCCGGGTGTTTTGTTGTTATTGCTTTCCCCTAGTGCAGAAATGGGAATCAATAATTAATATTGTTCTCATGGATTGATTGTCCTGGTCCTGGCTGTTGTTGTTGTTTGCGATTTTTTCTTTTGTCATTTGTGTGTTTGCTGTCCTTGTTGTTCTCAGCCATTGTGGATGATTCCGTGATTCTTCTTCTTCTCCCCTCGCTCCGTAGTCGAAGAGTTCGCTCATGAATACTTCAGACGGCACTTTGCATCACTCTGTCCGTCTCTGTCTGCCGGCTGATGGACTGCAAGTGTGTCATCAAAACATATACGTACTTGTATATTTAAATGTGTGTGTGTGTGTGTGTGAGCCCACTCATCTCGTAATTAAAAAGGAGCAGAACAATTTCCCACTCCCACTCCCACTCCCACCCTCTCTCTGGTTCTCTTGTACCTCGCTCCAATTCGAGAGAGCCAGCGAGAGCTGAAGAAATAAATGCTGTTTTAAACGCCCACGTTTTTAATTATGATGTCTGAAATCCGATAGCATTGACTGCAGTACCTTCCGAAGGCCTGTGTGTGTGTAAAATAATGTTTAATCTGATTTTTCCATTCATTCGACCACGACCGCCGACTGCAGCAGGCGCGAACCGAGGAAAATTGAGACGAATTGTGGTGGAAATAAACCACAACAACAACCTGGGCAACAACTACTTATGCAGCACCTTCACTAGCAACAACTCCGCAGAACGAAGTCCTTCCCGTCGCCCAGCGGTCGAAACAACGACTTCTAATCGCCCTCGTCCTGCCACGCGGCCCCCACTGCGAGAGGCAGAGAGGGAGAGGGCGAGCGCGATGCCTGATGGCGGATGGCAAATATTTACGAGTCTACGTTGCTCACATTCCTATGCTCCTCAGTGTTTTTGTCGTGGGGCGGTGGCGAAGGGCGCGGCTGGGAGGCGGCTGCGGTGACAAAGCAATTGCCAAATTGCAGCCGGTTCGCTGCATGGCTGGCTGGCGCTGGCCCGGTACCCGGTCAGGTTCCTGGTGCGGCTTCCACTTCTGCTCCCGCTCCTGGTCCTGGTCCTGATGCGACAAAAAACGCCGGTCATTCGACGTTCGCCCGCCCCGCATCTCAATTGGTCGCGAGGTCCCGGCGGGCCGGGCCGGGCACGGCATTTCGCAGGAGGCTGTAATCATTTGGAGCCATGGAGACTGAGACCAATGGAAGGACGCCAGGGTCGCCGGGGAGCACAGAACAAAAAAATTGTCGAAAAATTGGTCAATGAGTGCTCAAGATTTCAAGCCAAACTCCCTTCACATGGTTCGAGATGAGGCCAAACGACCACCTTTTGTTTCTTCAAAGTCTCCCCTTGACAACGTCGGCCCTTGGCATCATCGGGCATCATCTGGAATCCTTCTGAACCCTGGTGTCCCTCGGTTTCGTGCTTTGGCAATCGAACTGCTGCTCATCATCATGGGGCGACTCTCATTAATTAGCAAATTATGCCATTCGCCTTTCACAGATTCAGCCCCTCGTCCCCGGCGCCCCTGGGCGCGTTGCTACCTTCGATCCTTGTGGAGCACACGCTGTCTGCAAGGATCGTCCATGGACAATTTTTCCGCTTAGTCAGCAAACAACACAGGCGGCCGGAGCCACAGGTTCGAGAGGACGAAATGGAGAAGTGGACGGAGAAGCAGGTGAGACTGAGACTCCAGGGGTCCTGTGAGTGAGAGAGAGGGCGAGGGAAAGGACGCCTGAGCGTTCGTCGTTCGTCAATGGAAATGTCTCAGTTCTCCGGCAAACAAGGGTGACAACAACGAAACCAACAACAACAACCATGACCACACGCGGCTCCTCCGCAACAGCCAGCGATGGTGCAATGGCAATGGCAACGACAGCAGTAACAACAATAGCAACGACAATAGCCAAACAACAATAGGAACAGCAGCAGCAACAACAACAGCTACTAAAACAACAACGGCAACGACATAGCAACAACAACAACAAGATCGTGCCCAACGACAATAACGCCAAACGCAATGCGTTTTCGCATTTCACGATTCATTTGTGTGCGTTTCACTTGCATTCACAGGCGTTCGTTCGTATACGTGCGTGTGCGTGTGTGTGTGTGTGTTTAAGCTGATGAATATATGTGTTCTGGCCGGTGTGCGTCGGGTGCCTGCGTCGTGGCGAAGCCACAGAAAACACTGAAGTGCAGTCATGAGCCCTGAGCTGGCGACCGATCGATCTGACTGACTCCCCGGGCCTCTTCCGCCCCCCCCCCCCCCTCTGCCGACTCCCTCTGGTCCGACGTTGCCAGGCATCACTCACCACCTCCCCCCTCCGCCGGCGACCCCTCCCCATCGTGCCTCGCGCACCTGGCTTCCGAGTCTCGTTCTCGAAATCCGAATGGAAACGTTTTTCTTTTATTTGCGGTTGTCCGTTGTTGTTGTTTGTACGGTGTTCCGGCTGTATTGTTGTTGTTGTACTTCCACAGATGAACAATCAGTTGACTCGAGCGTGCGAGCGAATCCCTCCTTACGGCAGAAACAACAACGGCATCCATATGAACAACGACAACATTAACAACAACAACAATCGGTGACAACAACTGCAACGAGCCTGAGCGAAAGACGGAGCCGACTCGTGACCATCGCTGGGGGGCAGGGCCGTGTCGACGGGGCGACAGGATACGCCTGAGGAGGTCCCAGGAGCCGATTGGTCGTCTTTGTCCGACGGCCGTGACCGTTGGCCTTGTTGTTGTAGTCGGCATCGTCCTCGTCCTCGTCCTCGTCGCCCCCGTCGCCTTCGTCGTCCTCGTCGTTGGTTCGGCTCTTAGTGGAGCTTGGAAAGGAGCTTCCTGTGATTCACTCGAAGTCCTTTTTCCAGGTATTGGAGCTCCTTGCTTCGAGAAGTGAACTCGGGAATCAAACTCGTCCTCCACTCCTCTCAACCTTTCAATGATTCATGGGTTTCTCGGTATTTCTCATTTCTCATTTCAACATTTGCGCGCCGACCTCGGAGCCTTTAAACGCGTCCTCGGTCGGCCTCAGGCACCAACCGCCACCCCGGCTCCTCGACTCCCACGACTCCCTCGACTCGCTGGACCCCCTCGGCACCCTCGATCGAATGTCGGTAACTCATCGCGGGCATAACTCAAGTCGCCTCAGACGCCCCGGTCCGAGTCGTCGCCGTGGTCCTTTCAGAACCACGCGGCTCCGGCGGAGAATGGATCGGTTCGGCGGCCTCTCGAGGCGCGAAAGGACTTCCTCCATCCGTTTCCCCTCGCCGGCCTGTGTGTGTCCGAGCATTATTATATAATTCAAAATCGGAGCCTCCATTGGAAATCGAAGACGCGCGGCTCGTGGGAAGCGGGCAGGAGGATAAGGCGAGAGGGGGAAACGGCCAATGGCTTTGTCCCAAGAAACTTGGCCAGAAACATCTCAATTGCGCGAGGAGCCGGAGGAGAGGCGAAGGGGCGAAAAGGAGGAAAAGAAAGAGACAGAGAGAGAGAGAGAGTGCGGGGTCTTGTGTGGCTGGGAAAGTTTTACTTAAACGTTTGCTCGGCGATAAATTTTCGCGACCCAATGAGCGCAACCCGAACCGAATGAACGCACGGCGAGCGCACCAAGAGAGGCGAAAGAAATAGAGCGAGAGAAAGATATGTGCGAGGGGGAGGGCGAGAGCGAGAGCGGCGGGGCCAGAAGGTGTCGAAGGCAACCCAACGACTTTCGAACATCAATGATTGCAGCTGAAATCTCCAATTGGAAGATTTTCCCGAAGTGCACGATAAATAAATCGTCCTTGCTTTTGCATGCGAGGAAAGTGGCGAAGAAAGGGCGGCGAGCGGAGTGAGGGAGACAGAGAGAGATGCAGAAGGGGAGTCCATGTAGAACAAAGTACCGAAAATCAGAAATTGCTGAAGTCGAATGAATTATTTCATTATTTGCCACCACTAGCATTTGTCAGGCTGAATTGACGAAACTTTGATCAAACATCATTTAAATTCAAATGAGGGAAACCCGAAATAAATCCATTTTCCCCCCTTTTCTCGCTGTGCACTGCGTGGGAAAACTTCTTTCCCCAGAGAAAGTGAGAGGGAGAGAGAAAAAGGGTGAGGGAGAGAGAGGGTGAGGGAGTCGGAACAATGCATTGCTTCGAACTCTTCTGGCATTTGGCGCCTGCGGCTCACGAGCAACACAATTAGCTCGGGGAACCCGGAGTTGGAGAGAAAGCGAGAGAGAGAGAGAGAGAGTGAGTGAGTGAAACAGAGCGCTAGGGTGTGAGCGAGTGCAAAAGAGAGAGACTGTGGAGAAAGTGCCGGGCGACGACAATGCAGAAGTTCTTCGAAATGGATTTCTGATAACTTCGTTTGCCGATATCTTCGACGACGATCACCCTTCCTTCCCCAATTCCTCCCTCTCTCCCTCTCTCCCTCTCTCTCTGTCCCTCTCTCTGTCTCTCCTGAAACCGCTCGTGTCCCCTCGACGTCTTCGGCATGTGTCTGTCTGTCTCCATCCGCGAAAGTCCTTGAGTTTTCGCCACCCTCACCGACGTCGCTCACGAGTCGAGTCGAGTTTGCGGCGCGCGACGCGGGCGCCGGTGCATTGTTTTGATCTCGGCAGCTCGGCCAAAGTTTGGTCGAACTCTGACTGCGCTGCGTTCGAGTGAAATTTATTCCGAGCCCCCGAGCTCCAGATTCGCCCGGGAAGCTTCGAGGACTCGGCTCTTCCGGGGCCGCGCCATCCGGAGCCTCAGACTGTGGCTTTGTTGCTGCTCTGGTTCCCTTTCCTGCTCGCATTCGGTCCCCGCATGGGACGGGTCCGATTCTAATTCGATTCGGAGATTCGCCGTGACACGAGCAGACCGAGGACCAGGACAACAGGACGACGTCCGTCATTCGACGACCTTCGACAGCCCACGAGCAGGACGCGGACTGGGCCCGCCGAGAACCGCCTTCGCATGGCGGAAATTGTTCCTAATCCTCGAGGACGGCGCGGGGCCTGCGTCGGGCCTGCGTCGGGCCCCTTGGGCTTCCGTTATTGTTTCTCGGAAACCTCTTCCGGTCGACAAACACAAACGGGTGAAGCGCTCGACTTTGGCAACTCGACAACTTGACAGCCTGCGAGGTTCCATCGCTTGAAACTGCCAAAAAGCCAAACACCCACATCCACGCCCCACTCTCTCAAGAGTCTCTTCTTCTGCCTCTAGCCATCTATCTCACAATCTTTCTGTCTGACCGGCGGACTCGCTCGCCTGCGTCTCCGCGTCACGCTGTGACTGGCGAAACTATGAAGTTCTGGCAAAATATCGCACGGTGACAATTTGGCGAAATTGCGCATTTTTCGCATCCCCCTCCCCCTCTCTCTCCCTCTCTCTGATATGGACGTTCGTCCTTGAGCATGTCAGGAGGCAGATCTTAAATATAAATCTTTACACCTCACTGAGCAAGATGTCGGGCGCAGGCGCAGGCGCGGGCCGGTAGGGCAGAGGGGGAGAGAGAGAGTGAGTATGTGTGTGACAATCGCCCCCTCTCTCTCACTCGCTCTCGATCTCTCTCGGTCTCTTTTTACATTCTCGAAGTTTTGACACTGTGACGTGTTGTCAGGGTTTTGGCAACACTTGCTGCTGTCATGTAAAGGTGAGGGAACAGCAACAACAACAACATTACCCAAACTATTCATGTACAACAATAACAACAACAACAACAACAGCGAACCCCTTCAATACACTGCGAGCTGTCAAACCCAAAGCCTGGGGATAATGTGAATGCAGGAAAGAGATGGAAAATGGATAAATGCTCCTGTTGCTGATGTGACACTAACAACAACAACAATGACGGCGACGGCGACGATGACGACGACAACTACAACGATTTTCAAATATCTGTCTACGGAAATACCTAGAGGAATATGTTTGAGATCATGTGTGTGTGTCGAATTCGAGTCCCTGGCAGGTTTGAGTGTTTTGAGAGTGAGTTGACTTCATTGCTTATTCATTGAGATGAAGTGAGCAACTATTTCGGTGTCTAAAACAGTATCAACAACAACAACAACAACTGCAACAACCAACTGGAACAAGAGCCAGCCCGACAGCCCAGCACCGAGAAGGCAGCAAACACTCGACCCTCAATTATGTGCGAGTGGTTGTGAAGGAATTAGGCAAAACCGGAGTCAGATGCTCGGCTCATGCTACTCCCCTCTCCCCTCTCCCACCTCGCCATCCGCCCGCTTCCGCTTCGCGTCTTTCGCTTCCTCCGTGGCTCTCCCGCCCCTCTTCTGACTCCGACGAATCTCGCCTTCTTTCGCAAGCCCGACGCTCTGAATTTACGCAATTTTAAATTCGAGCAGTTTCGCATTCGACAGTCGTTTAGCAGAAAACCTCATGCTTCGAATTGGAGGCCTCCAGTGGATCCGGGTGTTGAAAATCCAAAGTGTCCCTTGGAAACTTCTGCTTCCCATCAATTCTCTCGCTGGACTCGGCTTCTTAAAGAGTCCTCTGGGCATTCGGTTTGGTTTGGCGTGGTTTGGTTTGGTTTCCTCCAGTTGCCACCGCCTCGGTTTTCCTCGGTTTCGTTCAAGGGAAGCAATAAAATTCAAATTAAATTAGAAAGTCGTTATCGAAAGTTGGGCATATCCCGAAACTTAATTTTAACACACATCGGCGCACTCCCAAAGACACGCACACACTCGGATGGCACCCACTCACCGACGCAGCCAACGGAGCCGAACTAAGACAGCGATGACACTTGGCTGCAGACACAAAAGAAGTGGCCGAAGAGAGAGCACAGAGGGTGGCGAGGGGCCGAGAGAGGGGTCGAGAGGAGAAGGGGCCGCTGGCCTGGTCTTGAGGCGACTGGATATCAATTTCCAACCCAGCCCGGCCCACCCGACGGCGCCCGCCCGAGCAGCACCATCTGTGGAGACCCGAAACTTTTCATAGCCAAAAAATAGAGCAGCCGACGTCCCACCGACCGACTGACGGAACGACCGACGGACCGACCGAGGGAGCAGCGGGTGTCGGGCGGTGGATGCAAAAAATGGCCGAGAGAAAAGTGAAATTCAATTAAACTTAAACTAAACAAGAAGCAACACACGCGCGAGCACCCACGAGCAGGAAACAACAACAATAGCAACAACAACAGTGACTACTAAGCTAACAATGGCCGGCCCGGTTCGGTCGGGACGGGTCGGATCCGGTCCGGGTTGTGACGAGGGAGGTGGGCAAAATTTGGCAAGAAATTCTATTTCATCGTTGATTGCCGAGAGCCTGCCGAGCGGAACCGAGTGGGCCGAGCGAGGGCTGGGGGCAGCGCGGGAGGATCGTGGGAATAACCTTGATGTCGGGAGCCGAGGCGGCCAAGAAGCTGTCGCGGTGGCGGGCGAGGCCAGAGGGGAGAGGAGGAGAGACAGCGACAAAGACAACGACAACGAGGACAACACGCTTCATTTGCCGGCCGGAAGGACTGGACGGAGGACGGACGAGGGGGGCTGGGAAACGTAATCAAAAAATTGCGCTCCATGACGAGTGGACACGCGTCCTCCGCCAAGGCCGAGACAAGTCGACAGGCAGAGACGGAGGGAGGGAGGGAGGGAGGACAAGGCCGGATCGTATTAAGCTAATTTTCGGTCGGTCAACACAGACGGGGCAGGCGGATGACGACGAGGAGACGACGAAGAAGAAGGAGAAGACGACGACGAAGGAGAAGACGAGGACGAGGATGAGGACTAAGACGACATCGAAGTGACCACCGGTGGGAACCGGCCGCCAGCGACGCCTTTGTCCTAAGACTAATTGAGGGCCAGCGCAAGATGAATGGGTGCGGTCGGCTCGGTCCCGGGGCAGCGGACTCCAAGACAGTGGTTGGCCGTGGTGCGGAGTCGGAGGCGGAGGCGGGGACGAACCTCAGGCGACACGCAACTGGCGGGGGTCGGCGGGGTCGTGGTGGTGGAACTTATGACGAGTTAAATTGATAAACGGCGAGGAGCAGCAGACAGGACAACGAGGACAGCGCGAGGCCAGCACAGGATGCCACGGCGAGGGCGAGCGAGAGCGACGGCTGCGCGGAGGGGAGAAGGGCGAGTGCGAGAGAAGGAGGTGGGGAACTAAAGTGCTGCGACGGGAACTCGTTAGGAAGATGCGCGAAAAGTCGTCCGGCAGGACAAGGAGAGTTTTTCATAAAGGATTTATTGCGACTGCTCTCGGCCGAAAAAGTTGGACGTTTTTGGCCATGGCCCCGAGTTCTTGATGCCAGTTTCTCGCTTTGCCGAGATCACTGGAGATGAGAATCCTCCAGGTAAGTACAGTGGAGACAAGTTGTCGACCCTTCCCTGGCCGTCAAACTGCCGCAATCAGAGCCTCTCTCTCAATCTCGGCCCTCTCCCGCTCGCCCTCCCACTCGCTCCCTCTCGACTTCACGACTTCCCCCGGGCAGGACGCGGCTGACTCCTGGCAACTGATGCGAAGGACGACTTTCTGTCGACGGAGCTCGCACTCGATCCCTGGCCGATGCCTGGGACTCCCGCCGGCCTGACTCATCCCTTGCAAGTCAAATAAACTCTCGGAACTCGTCTTTCCCAACTCCCTCTGGATCGCTCTGTCCCTCTCGCCGCTTCCATCTCGCTCGCTTCACATGCTTCATCGAGCGCTTCCCCGGCAGTGCTGCCAAGTTCCCTCTCCACCCAACGGTTTTTCGTTTTCAACTCTCAAATCGGAACTTCTTCAGTTTGTGTTTCTTTCTCTGGCTCTGGCTCTGGCTCAGGCTCTGTTTCCGGTTCCTCCTCCCCGGTCGATGTTTGTCTTTCGTTTTTGAATTCCAATTCGTACGTATTGCGAAGTTGGCAACTCCCACCTCCTCCACCCTCGCCTCGCCTCGCCCGCCCCGGCCTCTCATTCGATTCCTCATCGCTCCGCCTCAAATGAGCTGGAAAAATGAGCGCCAGAAAAACGTCGTCGCCGACGCATCCGCACGGAACGGCCGAACTGTCGCCGCCGCCCGGGTGCCACAGGACGAGCGGCCGCTGAGGGGGGCGGGGGGCCAGGGGGTCCTTAAAGATTCCACTCCTTTCCCGAGACCGGGCAAAGCGAGGGCATTGAAAATTCAATAAGAATTTCATGAAAATTGATTTAGGGAGAGTTCGGTCTCGCTCACACACACACACACACACAGGCCGACAATCGCACAGAGAGAAAGAGACAGGGGCAGCCGACGGTCCGAGTCGTTCTTTAAAACAAACACACTCGAGACGCAGAGGCGAGGCGACCGACGGACAGACCAGGCGAGCACACGGACTTGGGCAAACAGACAGACAGGCGAACAGAATTGGCAGAACAGGGGGAGGAAGAGAGAGAGAGGGAGGGAGGGAGAGGACGGACATACGTTTATTGTTCCAGCGAAGTCACAACATTTGCCGAACGTCCTCCAAATTCATTTCCGACCCATGAAAGTTTATTGAATTAGGTCGGCCTGTCAGGACCCCAGACCCCGACCCCCGACGACGACCCAGTCGTCCCTCCGCCCTCGTTGTCAGGCTTCACTGCATTTCGGAAACTCGCTACAGCTGGCAGACACCGGGCCTGAAGGAGAGGGGCTCGTGGAGGAGGCGGCGAAGACGCCACAGATGGCCCGATTCGGGGAAGCGGCGGCAATCGAGAGCGCATTAATTCCATTAGAGATGTTTCTTCTATATGCCCGTTCATTTCGCTTGGAAATCGTCTCGGAGCCGAGCTGTGAAAAGATCAGTGGACGGCGGGGATCAGGGGAAGGCCGGAGGTTTTTCGAAGGGACTCTATTAGGGATCGATTTTGTGCTCGGCCCCACTGTTCGCCCTGCCCGACCGTCTCAGTCACCCCAGGATAAAAAACAACACCCCAGTTGGTCAGTGAATTCTAGTGAAAGCGGAGAACGGAACGGAAGATTGTGTAAATTGCCAGCTCATTTCGTTCAATTTATAGTTTTGCTTATCTTGGTCGGCTTTTCGTGGCCTCTCATCAGCTTCGTGGAGCAAATGAAACAAATTCTTGAATAATTAAACCACTCATGCACACTCGCACACACACAATCGCACACTCGCCCTACGGTCACCCCAAACACACAAAGTTAGAGCCTCCGACCGCACTTGGCTGCTCTTGGCAAATATTGAAATATTCCAACGAATTCGCACACTCTCGCACACACAGACACACACCGATAAGGCTGCTCGTGTACGAAGGACTCGAAGTAACTCCAAGGCTTCGACTCCGACTCCGACTCCGAGTCCGACTCCGACATCAACGGCGACTTCATGCAAACTGAAATTTTCAATTAGGAAAGTCAAAACCGGGAAAACACAAGTGGGTGGGAGCGAGAGGGCGCGTTGGTGTGGCGAGGGACGCAGAGAGAGAGAGGGAAATGGAGTGAAGTTTCAGTTAAATACTACATAAACATTTGCTGGTCCTGAAACCCGGCCTCCTCGGACCCTGCACAGTGGAGTGTGAGAGTGAGAGCGAGAAGGAGAAGGAGGCTAGTGTTTTAAATCGGGCATTTTATTTCTGTCGGCGCTCAATTAATACGCAAGGTTTTACTAAATAGGCAGTTTCACGGGGAAGAAGGGGGCGGCAACGGAGGCCGGTTCATGGGAGGTTCATGAACAAAATTTGTCTAAATGAAGGGGAGTGGGAAGTACTGGCAAGTAGCGATAAATAGGCAGTGAAGATTTGCAATAAAGAAATGAAAAATGTTCTCAATACAAAAGAAACAAAGAACACAAAATGTCGGCGCAATTTAAAGAAACCTTGAACTAATTTCTAAAATACAAAAATACATAAGAAATTAAAAACAATCACATAAATAGTGAAAATCCAAAATAAACCAGAAACAGAAAAGCAAATGGAAAAATCAAGCAGGAGCAAATGATTCCAATTAAAAATACAATCGAAATGAAACAATGCAACGTTTTCAGAAAGTTTTAAAATCTCGAAATATTTTACTATATTTGGATTTAAATGAAAACTTCTTTGTTTATAGCATTTATTTATTGTAGTATTTTTTGTTGTGTGTCTCGCTCAGAAGTTGTTGAAAACCAATACCAGTGAAACATCGTCTCGCCTCCGGCCTCGCACAAGGATTATGCGAGGGGGAATTCGTGCCACGAGCGTTATTCTGATTCTGAGGGTGTGGGCATGAGTGTGTGAGTGTGTGAGTGGGAGGCAGAGAGAGTTCCCGATCAATCAACATGTTGCTGTGGCTTGCGGTCTTCGCGGCGACTCCGTCGGGGGCGGATCGAGTTGAGGTCGGTCGAGAGTAGTTGGCGGCAGTGAATGGAAGTTCCATGTTCCGTGGCCGGTGGCTGCTGGGCTCTGGCCCCGCCTCGGCTCCGGCTCCGGTTCCGGCTCGGGTCGAACGCTGTCGTCGTCCCGGTGATTATTTCGGAGAAAATCGACTCGTCCTGCCGTCGTGCACTTCTGCATATTTCTGGATTATCACTCGAGTGACTTCAACTGTGCTTTTTCGAAAGTCCGTACTAATTGCCTGTCCTTTTCTGATATTTCTGCGCTCAACACAGAGGGCGAGAGAGAGAGAGAGAGCGATGAGAGCTGGTTTTTTTCCGTATCCCAATTGAAAGTTAATCGTCGATACAGGAGATTTCAGTCGTCCGCTCGTTGGCGGATTCCTGCGAAATGTTCACCAGCCGCTCTGATGGCTCGTGCAGGGTCAGGGGCGGGGCTCGAGCGGGCGCTTCGATGTCAAGCCGGCGCAGAGGCAGAGGCAGAGACGATTACGAAGGTGGAGACAGAGACAGAGGAGGAGAAGCAGACGAGGGCTGAGGCGGAGGCAGGGACGGCGAGACAGCGGGTCTCCTCAACCGCAAGGCCGGCGACACAACGACGACGGCAGCGGCAAAAACTCGTCCCGAGGGAGAGACAGAACGAGATAGCGAGGGGCCAGATGAGAGGAAGAGAAATGAGGGAATGCGCAAAACAGCGGCAGCGACCGAGACAGTTAATCGTTGAGCAAGACGGATGGAAAATTAATACGCCGCCAATCGAGGGCTCCCGATAAGGGGCTGACGAAACAACTGATGATGCGGCAACAACAACAATAACAACAACAACAAGGTCAGCCACAACATCACGACCACCACCAACGCAACAACAACAAGAACAAGGGTACACGAGCTGACAACCAGAAGGAGAAAAAACAACAAGCGCGGGAACAAGAAAAACAACTTGCAACAAGCAAATAACTTTCGATCTGCCGACGTCGTCACATCGCCGGCCCCACCCCCTCCACCGTCCCGTGGCCTCCCAGGGCCGCTGACGATCGGAGGCGTGCGTTTGTGGGGGCCTCAGTGTGTGCGGTTCTCGATTCGAGCCGATTCAGCGCATTATCAGCCGAGCTGGCGAGAGGAGAAGTCGGGAAGCCGGCGATTTGCCTGAAGGATTAGCACGAGGGGGCGGGGAGGAGAGGGGGCTGATGTAGAGGAAGGGGAGGAACGAAAGATGGAGGGGGTGGTGAGAAAAGAAGACAAATCGAGAGTCGATTGCATCAGAGTCTAATGAAGACGAGTCGACGAACGACAGGAGTCTTTAAAGGACTGGAGCGAATTCGAGTTAAATCTCGAGCTTTTCGGTTGACGTCATTCGTGTTGTCATTTCATTTTTTGTTTCTTCTTGTTTTCCGTTCCTTCGTCCTGTCTGCCAGTCGGTTGCGTCTTGATGGCCGCCTCCTGGGACGAGCGTTTAACGTTTCGCGTGCAATTTCCGCCACTCCGACAGTCATTTTTCATTTCAAATGATCGCTCTGCCCTGCCGGAGCATTTCTCTTTCGGCGGCACCTCGCCCAGAAGAAGCAGCAGGAGGAGAAGTCCTTCCGACAGCGACTACAGCAACCGCTGCAACAACAACCACAACTGCAGCAACAGCTGGGATGGGGGAGCAGCGAAAACGATGCCGTGACTTCGGGACCCGCGTCAGCGAGAGGCGAAACAATTTCCCAATGAGAGCGACACAAATCTATCACTTTAATTGCAGCCACGTCCGCCCCTCTCTCCCTCCCCCTCTCCCTCTCCCTCTCCATCTCCCTCTTTTGGTCTCCCTCGCCCTGCTCTGCTGCCATCGCGCGCAGCGCACAAAAGGCAAATTTTAATTACGTCTCGCGCATTGCATATTGTTTTCCATTTGCCGCTGCTCCCGACGCCCGGCGCCCGGATCCCGGGTCGCGACTCCCGACCCGGTCGCGGCTTCCTGCCAGACGTCGCCGCAGCCACACCGGCGCAAACACGCACAGCCATAGACACCGACACCCACACACACAGACGATGCATGTCGTGCGCCGAGCGACCCTTTTGCCTTCCGCATCCGCTTCCGGCTCCGTATCCGTTGCATTGTGTCGCACGGCATCGATGCGGCGGCGGCAGCTGCCACGCGGCCGTTGTTGTTGTTGTTGTTGTTGTTGTGTTGTTGTTGCCGTGAGCACGGCTCGCAGCATCTTTGGCATTAGAACATATCAGTTGCTCCCAGCGCGCACACACTCACTCGTTCGCCCCCGCCCATGGCCCCGCATCGTCATTGGCGACGCCTCGAACGCAATCGCAGTCACTCACACGACAAACAAACGAACCCACACGCCCTCACACGCACGCACACATGCACACGCATTCGCAGCGTCGGCACGCAGCGGTTCGGCATTTTTAATTAAAAGCAACAAAGCATCGCGACCCCCGAGGACTCATCAGGCGAGCGCCGAAATCGCTGAGGCCGAAGCGACCCGTTTCATTCCAGGTCGTTCGCGTCTCTTCCGTTTCGATTCACGTCGTCCCCTGCCGACAAAGAAATCTGGTTCACCACTCAAAATAAGTCCACGAAACCGCAGCAGTTGCTGGTTTCAGCCCCGATTCCAATCGAATTCGCCTCGCCATGACTCCAAGATTTACTCTGAAATATCGGGAAATTGCTTCATAACTCGCAATCCCACACTCAGGTCCAGATTGGAACTTTTTCCAAACGGAACTTCAAACTCCAAAACAAGAACTTTCTCCATTTCCAACTTGCGCCCGTCCTGAAGTCCCTCCCTATCCTCAGCTAAGAAGCCTTCTTTAATACGTTTCCATTAAACGAAAAATAATACAGAAACGATTTCAAGCCCAAAAGCACTGAGCTATTGGAAGATTTGAATTTGATTTCTGTTTCTGTGACGAGTACAAGAAATTTTTCGAGAGCCGACTTGGGATCTGTGGATTTCGGTATTGTATTCCAGTTGACGACATTTCTTCAGAGCCACTTCTTCGCCTCGAAACATTCTTCTCCGACAACAACACGACCCACCCACGACCTCTACCATCGTCGAGTGTCGCTGCGGAGACAACAACCAGCATCGTGTCCTTGCGACGACGTCCTGCGGCGATGTCCCTGCCCGTGAGTCCACTCCATTCCCTTGCGAAATTGATTTCGAATTAAGTGCTCAACGTGGCTTCGAGCTCGACACATTTCCATTTAAGGCTAACGAAAGCCAAAGTGCTGCAATTTATTTTATTTCATTCGGAGACTAATAACAACAAAACACACTCGTCCAGCACACACCCACACACGGCCACTCGCACACCCACACACACAGAGCGGGATGCCAGGAGTCGCTTACAAAGTAACAGGCGCCGTGTGGGAGGGACACAGGGAAGGACGACAGGAAGGACGGAAGGAAAGGAGCGAGGGAAGAAGGTGAGAAATAATCCCGGCCACTGCTCGCAACTGCTTCCGACAAGACTTCATATTTGTTATTGTTATTGACATTTATTGGAGGCCAACGATTGCTGGCCCCGCCCCCGACCTGTGCCTGGCCAAGGGAGGTGCGGAGGAGGCACCGCAGTCGGAGCCGGAGTCGGAGTCGGGCCAGTCGCCGGCATAAATGAATAAAATCTCCATGCGGAAGTGGAGCCTGCTCTCTACAAGTGGTTCGTCGTCGGTGCCTTTCGATTGGCAATTGCTGCTTCCTGCTGTTGCCGCTTCCTGCCGCTTCCTGCCGCTGCCGCAGCTGCCGTCGTCTCGATGTTGCTGCTGCTGTCGTCCTCCGGACACCTGCTCCGTCAGAGCTTCCTTCGCTTGTTTTGCCGCCCGCTCCCCGCTCCCCGGCCCCTGTCGTCCTGTCTTCCAGCTTCATATCCAGCCATTCGTTTTTATCCTTCGCATTCTCAATGTTTTTGCCCCGCCTCCCTCCCACTTTCCTACTCTCCCGGCCCTCATCCGCATCCATCGGCATGGCGTTCCTTCCTCCTTCTGCTCGTCGCATTCTCTCACGTCCTGGTTTTTTCCTCTTTTGCCTGGCTCTCGCTGGCCTTGCTGTATTGTCGTAATCAATGCCGCTCCCGCTTCCGTCAAAGTTGTTGCGGCTGATGCCAAATGATTTGAAGTACTTTCACGAAATAATTGGCAGCCGAGAGACGCGGCAGAGAGAGAGAGGGGGTGTGAGTGAACAAAGAAAGGACGAAAGGAATGCAATAAAATATGAATTGTTCATATGCAGGATTTTTTCCCGCTCCTCCGTCGTTCGCATTCCTCGTGTGATTTCCTCATGTCCCTCGGCTCGTTTGGTAAACCATCGGCCTGGCGTGTGTTTGTGTTTGTGACTGTGTATTGGTGTGTCCTTGGCCTGTGTCTGTATCTGTGTCGGGGGTGAGTGAGTTATTCAGTGAGAATGCGTGTACGTGGCATTAATTGAGCGTGATTGACTGCATACATTCATGCATGCACACACCAACATCTGCGAATTTGTATATATCTTGATGTCTGCTCTTATGTTTATATTTGCTGTCACATTTTCACATTTCTTTTGTGTGTATTCATATATTTGTTACTATTTTATATTATATTCGTAATTTTTACATTCGAGTGTTTTCACTTTTAAATTCGTTTTATCTCATGCTATTTTTGTTTGTATGTTTTTGTATTTCTGTATACATTTTTATATTTATTTTTACATTTTTTAATATACTTATTTTCAATTTCTCCTAATATTTGCTTTGTTCCATTTCCGTTTTGTCCTTTTACATTTTCATCTATGTTTTTATATCTTTGTACTTGATTCCACGCGTATTTTGGCATATATGTCTGTCCTTGTATTTGCCTTTCATTCCCCTCTCTGCAATTGTACTTCCACTCACATTCTATCGGAGAATCGAGGAATATTCGCATTCTTGGCGTATTCGCTCTCATTTCCGGGCCCGGGCAGGATCCGTGTGCGCGGAGTCCTTGTGGCGTCCTGGCGCCCCAATTGTTTATCAGCGTGCGATCTCATCTCCTTCTGCACCGTGTGGTTTTAATTAAAACCGTTCCCGGCCAAAGCAACGCATCCTTTATTCTCGTCACTTTATTTATTGTTTCAGTTTCTTTCTCGCTCCCTCCCCTCTCTCGGTCTCTCTCCGCAACGTGGAAGACCACAACACCTGCATGAGGTGGGGAGGAAATATAATCAGCTCATTAACTCCTTATCAGGCGACTCTCATCGACTCCGAACAAAGGCTTTCCCAGCGAGCTGGGTAGGGAAAGAGAGGGATTGTGGTGAGAGAGAGAGGGGGGGGGGGGGTGGTTGGTGTTGGGGAACGGAATGAGATAGAGATTGCAATTTATTCGCGCATCTGCTGAATAAAACGAACGACGAACACACGTTCGCGACAACCACGTGCAGAAGGCGAATGGAGGGCGAGGCGCAGCAACGGGAGAGGGAGAGGGTCGGAGAGGGAGCGGTGGAGAGAGCGAGCCAAAGAGAACATACGAGAGCAAAAGGGAGCGTGAAAGTGGCGACCCTGCTCCGGACAGCGGGGTAGAACTTATTATGTGCCGAGATCCAGGCACTCCACAGGATCCACGGTTTCGCACTGCCCGTCGCAGGGACAGCAGGCGACGACGACCCTCTGGAGCCCCGTGTCCTGTCGATGTGGAATTTCCCGGGATCGTGTGCAGCGAGAGACGAAGCGAGCGTCCAGAGCCAAATGAGCCGGAACAGCCGGACCCGCCGCTCGCCAGAGGACCGCAGCAAAGAACCAGGGCGGGACCCAGGACGAACGCAGGAACGAGAGGATTCCACGGAGCCTGTAAATGATAATGATGGAGTTGCCAGATGTTGCGAGCGTCGTTCCGAATATTACTACAGCAGCCACGCCGAGTGCAATACCAATTAAAACAACAATGACGATGGTTGTTGGGTTGTTGCGTTGGCGGCGCCGGGCGCTGCTGCAGAGGGGGGCGAACAACAAGCGGTGGCGGCGCGGTCCGGGCGTCTGACGTCATAAATTAGGTCCATATCGGCGGACGGCAGATAGGAGAGATTTATTTAATGACGCAGGACGGGATTGCGTTTGCCAGGTGAGCGCAGCGCCGGACACACACGGGCTCCCAGACAGACAGGCATTGAGCACGAGAGAGCGGTAGCCGGGGAGACGGATGGACAAACGAACAACGAGGGTCGAACGGAATAAAGGACCGAAGGGACGAGCGGTCGCAGGGGTGACGTTGAGATGGAGAGTCAGGTGGAGCAGCAGACGGGCGAACGGCTTAGGCACGCCGGGAGTCCGAGAGCCAGACCGAGACGCGGAGTAGACACAAAAGAGAGAAGCGGCGGTGGAGAAACACTGGGCCAGCGGGGGGCAGAGGGGGCTGGGAACAGGAGACTGCTGGGCAAGATCGATGCCGGTTTGAGTCAAGTTCGGTTCGGTTCGGTTCGCTTCATCTCGGTTCCCTGCAGCTCGGCTCGGTTGGAGGGGCAGGCGTTGGGACCGAGTCGGAGACCCAGGAGTTGCGAGGAGAGCGGCAGACGCTCCAGGGATGCCAGGAGTTGAAAGAGATCCTGTATGCAGATGGTGTCTGAGGCGAGAGCAGCGAGGCGGGGGAGGAGGCGGCTCGCGGGAGCAGCGGACACGGGACCGAGGCCGTGATTGTTGACGAACGATGGAGATGGACAAAGGGACTCGGCTAGTGAATGAAGGCCGTGGGGCAGGAGCAGGGCGTAGGGAGAAGGCGGAAGCGGAGCCAGGTGGAGCGAGATGGAGCGAAGTGGAAGGCGATAGCACGATAGACGGCCGCCGAGACTTGTGGGCAGTTGCAGCCTCGGCAGCAGCGGCACCCGAGGCAGACGGACATGTGCGTGACCGAGAGGGGCTGAAGACCACTCGGAGGAACAACCAAGTGGGTAATGGAATTACCTGCAAAATTATCACACGGAGCTCGTCGTCCCACAACCTGATTCAGTGCAGTACTGGGTCCGAGTCCTTCGACGGAGCTCCTGCAGCTCCTGTCGTGGCTCGGTGGCTCGCCCTTAATAACTCATCGCCACTGGAGGAGAAGACGCCGGACTCCTCGCGTGCCTCGGACTCGCCGGTCGCCGGTCGCCGGTCGCCGTCTTCCTCGTACATCTTCATCTTGTCTGCCTCGTCCTCTCCTTCGCCCTCTCCTTCGCCCTCTCCCTCGCCATTTCGCCGGCTGCTTCTCCCAAATGAAGTCGGCTTCTCGCACCGCCTGATGCAGTTCCTGATGCTTGCTTTGGCGTCGACGGCCAACCGGTCGATGTGGCTGTTTTTGTTGCTGCTGTCGGTGCTAAGACAAATGTTGTTGTTGAGACTACTCTCATTGTTGCAACAGCTTGCAGTGGTAGGTGTTTCCTTGTTGCCCTCGTTATTGCTATTGTTGATTCTACTGTTGTTGGGTCTACTGCCAGGTCGAAGGTGCCGCTCTCTGGTCGGACATCGGGACAAGCGCGAGCTCCCACTGAGCAGTGTCGAGGTGCAGTACTTCCTCTATCTCTCTCTCTCTCTCTCCCTCCCCGCCACTTTCTTCCACTACCTCCCTCTCCTCTGGCTCGCTCTGGCGCGAACACACGAGTGGCGAGAGGAGGACGAGATTCACCAATGACGCAAATGGAAGGTTAGGAGTAGTAGATGATGAGTTTGAAGTTTCATTATCTTCTAAACCAGAAGGGCAGGAGTCTCCAAAAAACGAAAATTTCCAAAGTTCGCAAAGGCGTCTTTTGCTGGGTCGTGGGGTCCACCTCAAGGTCGAGGGAGCTGCACTCTGACCGGACACCGAGACAAGCTCGGCGTGTCGAGGTGCAGCCCTTCCTCTCGCTCGCTCTGCCATCTTCTCCACCGACCTCCCTCCCTGCCTCTTCTTTTGCTCACTTTGGCGCGCACACACGCGTGCCGGAAGGCAGACCAAGCTTCGAAAAAATTACTCGCATTTTTCGGCACAAGGTCGAGAATCCTTGGAGAATGTGTTGTTGTGGTTGTTGTTGTTGTTGTTGTTGTTGCAGTGGCTTCTCCTGTAAGGGTTGAAGTTGTTGTTATTGTTATTTTTGTTGTTGTCTGTTCGGTTAGCACGTAGCGCTTTCTACCTTTCGGTTAGCCGCGAACTTTGTTTATAATGAATTAGAGCTCGTGTCTCTGAGGGTTGGTGGGAGTCCGTGTGTCTGTGTGATAAACGAGTGTGTGGTCGCACTATTCTGACTGGGTTCGCCTGAGAGGATCCCCCTATGTGTGTGTGTGGCTGGCTGTATGTATGTGTTTGTGCCCGTGTTCGTAGCATGATGTAGGATGAAAACTTAATTACATTTTCCCCATTTCCGAAGAATAATGTTCGCTTCCATTACGTTTTCCCGTGAAGTCTCTTTCGCTTCCCCGCAATTTTTCGACCAAGTTCACTCGCTTCCTTTTCGCCTCCCGCCCCTTCTGCAGCAGCAGCAGCGGGAAAACCTTCGCGTCGTGGGGTTTTCCTATTTAATTTTTCCACTTCCCACTCCTTTGCCATCGTGCTGCCGGGTTTCTTCTTCTATTCTTAGTTTCTACTGCCGTGGAGACGAGTGCGAGTGCGGAGCCAGGCGGAGAGACGGACGGACGGACGGACGGACGGACGGAGGGACGGACAGGCGGATGGAATGAGGCCGTTTGCGGGCAAATAAATTCCAGCACTGCACTTTTAGCGCATCCTTGAGTGGGCCCGAGGATGTGCCGGGAACTGTTTTCGCCGGGGAGCCGAGAACTCTTCCAATTAGCATAAAGAATAAATATGCAAATGCGCCAATTACAGTTATGAATATGCATGTGTGTGTGTGTGAGTGTGAGTCAACACCTCTCTCGCACTGTCCCGCTCTGGGCGTGTGCGTTTCTTGGAAGTGTGAAGGAGCACAAATGAGTTGAGCTGAAGCGAGAAGCGAAGACGAAGCGAGAAATAAGTTTCTTAATGAGTTTGAACGCGGTTAATTGCAGCGTGGGGCGAGGGGCGCGGGGGTGGCTCTAATCCTCTGGAGAAGGCCCCGATCATCTGAAAATCGCTCATACGTCCCGTAGCAGACGAGGTCGAGTCGGGGTCGAGTCGAAATCGAAGTCGAAAGTGTGGGCGAATTCCCTTCGTGATGGCCTCGGCACTCGAGTGGTTCCCCGATCGCTCGCCTGCCGCCCCACCACCTCTCCAGCCCCGCGGTCCAGGGCCGCGGACTTGGACTTGGGATCACGGTCATCGACTCAAAAAATCCCCGAAGTCAGCGACTTTTTCCACTCGCCTCCCGCTGTCATTTGCAACTCCTGGCAGCCACGATTTCGACCGGCGCCCACGGACGACGGACGTCGGCGGACGAGGCAGGCGACCGCGGAAATGAAAGGAGGAATGAGAAACAAGACAAAAACTAACAGTAGCAACTGCACAAGTGTGGGAATTTAAAAACTCACAGCGGCAATTCGAAACAAGACACAAACAACCGAAATGTTTCGAAGAGCTTCAAAAAATAAAAATTCCGCCGAGTGGACGAAAACAAAAAACCACGAAAACAATGCCCATTGCAGAAGTTTGGCAACCCTGCAAGTGACATCGCGGCCAGTTCGAGTATGTGAGGGCCTGAAATTATGCAATGAAAAAACTTAATAAAAACCTCGTAAAACGAACAAAATAATTCGAGTGGAATTAAAAGGAAATAAAGAAACAAAAATTAACTTCTATTTAGAATATTTCGGCAATCAAAGTAATTGAAAGCGACACATTGGCACGTACAAATACACATAACAGACACACACACACACGCTGACACCCAAACGCATGGCCGAATGGGAGCAAAAATCGTCAAGTTTACATTTTCTAAAACCCCAAAAAAGCACATTTCAAAAATAATGAAATATGCTGTCGTCTGCGTCTCTCTCTCCCACTCTCTCTGTGTGTGTGTATGTGTGCGTTAGTTCCAATGGCCATTTTTAAAATTTATTCCAACTTGCGCGTGTTTTGAACTGAAAACTTTTCTGCTTCTGACATCGAAAACTTTTCGAAACACAGCAAGGAATCAAAAACCAACGACAAAAATTTCAAAAACTCTGAATAAATGAACAAAATACAAAAAAAGAGGCTGGGACATAAATTATGACCCCCGTCAAGGAGGACGAGGCGAAGGACATCGCGACGAAATAACAGCGCATTTAGCAATTTACATAGGAAATTTATGTTTTAAGTTTGTTCGCCGGCGTATTTCATTCCATTTCACTCCGCTCGTTCGTTCGTTTGACTCCCATCGCATTCGCCACTCATCCATTCTCGTTTTTCGAATTCCATTCCGTTCTCATTCGCAATTTATACGTTTCGTTGTGATTCGACTGCGTGGTCGCTGCAGGGGTTTTTATTGCCGAGGCCCGTTTATTGTCCTTGCGGCCTCGCCGCCCGTTTAAATATGAATGTTTCGCTTTTAAATTTTATTAAAATTTATACGCGATCCGCGGCCTCGACGACCCCATTGTCCATTTTCGGGAGGCCAGACAGACAAACATATAAATATTCTTTCCGAGATTTTCGCCTGTCGCTCACACGTCACGCGACGCCGCCGAACCTCGGGCGAAATTCAATTCGTTCGCGAGTATTTGTTCCGGCACAGTGGCAGGCTAATCGTGGCTCTGCTGCCAGCCCACCGGGGTCAAGGTTCACGCGGACACCGTTCAAAAACCATTCGCAATCGGTAGAGTTTGAGAGAGTTCATTTTTGAAAGCGTCGGCACAAGCCCAAGAACACGATTAAACCGGAATAAACCGCACTAATTCTCCTCTAATTCCCTTCGCCCTCCCTCGCTTCGTCGCTTCCTTGCGAGGTCCCTCGGAGACGATGGTAATTATCCTTGAAACGATCCACTTATCTCCGAGGCGCGGCGAGGCGAGGGTCGTCCTCGGGATCCCAGCTCCAAATCAACAGCTGGCCCAAGTAGACGATGGTGCCCTTCACACCCACGCCCCCGCCGCCCCCTCTGGCATCCTTGTTGATTCCCGATCCGATCCTCGGCCCAGGAACGGCTCCCTCAGCAGTTTCCGCACACTTGGCCGCAGTGAAGGATGCCGGCTAATCCATCTCTTTCGGCAGGACTCGCACACACACACACACACACACCACCACTCGCCACACCCTTTCACTCGCCTAATGAAAGGCAGGGCGTGTGTGTGTGTGTGAATGCCGAAAAATGAGAAATTTAATCAAATCGCCAGAAGAAAGAGCGAACGCACGAAAGAAGGCAGGGATCACGGAACCAGCGTGCGAAAGAGAGAGAGAGAGAGTGGAAGAGAGTGACAGAGAGAGTGGTACAAGGCCAGACGGTGCGAGGGAGATGGAGATGGAGATAGGCAGAGGATAAGGGAGCGAATAAAAGCGCTCGCAAGTCCTGCATGAATGGGTCCAGAACGCGCGAAGGGCCCGAGGCTTTGGTCGAATCGCATTTTTCTGGCTTATTTCATATCGTCCCCCCCCATTCCCCCCCCCCCCTCTCGACCCCCTCTCTGCGCTCCCTTTGCGTTCTCGACGGCAGCGGCCGACCAGGGCAGGGGCGGGGCCGATGAAAGGGATTCGCTTGCATTCGAGCCCGGGCAGCGAAGGGTGGTCTTTGTGTTGCCCAGATGGGCGATAAGCGCCGACAACAACAACAACAGTAACACCACAAAACAGACAACACCATCCTAAACAACAACAACCGCAACAACAACAACAACAACAACCCCCGATAATAGCGAAAGTACCTTTAATTCATTATTTTGCAAATCCTAGTGAATTTCCTTTGTTCCTCTTCCTCGACTCGTTTTATTTGGCTTCTGTTGTAGTGGGTTTTCCCGGTTTTGTTTAAATTCCCTGCATAGCAGCAATCACAACAACAACAACAACAACAACAATAACAACCATAACAACAAGAGCAATGGGTAAATTAAGCGCCGCAAATGCGCTTTAATAAAATCACAGTAATGCCAGTTGATCCGATTTCGGGACTGGACCGCACAATAGCAATAGCAACAACAAAGGCACCACCAACAACAACAACAACAACGACAACGACAACAACACCAATGGCATCAACAATCATCACAACAATAACAGCAAATTCCACAACAACAACCACGACATTCACAGCGGCAGCAGCAGCATGAACAACCAACAAAGCGTAAAACGAAGGATGAAAATAATTGAGAAAATCCTTGGGCGAGTTCTGGAAAAACAAAAATAGCGAACATAACACCGGCAACAACAATAACACATACAAATACAATAACAATCACACCATCGTCAACAGCAGCGACGGCGTCGGCGTCGGCGATAATAAAAAGGACTGCAAACACAATTGCAACAACAGCGGCAGCCGCACTAGCGTTATAAAGAATAATAACAACAACAACAACAGCAAACGATACCGAAAACAACGAGAACAACAACAATGGCGAATTGATGAAAATAAAATCCGGAACGAAAGCTTTCGCCCCGGAGCTTTATTTTTATTCCTTTCGCAAATATGTGTTGATTGTCGGAGATAAACTTAATGCACTCAGTTGCTCGCACACACACACCAGCAACCAAGCGCACACACACCCCAACACACGCCGACACACGCTGGCATCCTGGCCAGGGATAAACTTCAAAGCCCACTTCATCAATGGCCGGATAGAGCGGATAATTCACAATTTGTTTGATGATGGAATGTTGTAGTTGCTGTTCTTGTTGTTGTTGTTTTGTTATTGTGGTTTTATTCGTTCCAATTGTAAAAATCTGGCCACACCCACCACAATTTGCATTTATTGTCGAAAATTAAAAATTGAATATTTCACATTTCCCCACAACATCCCCAAAGGACTTCGGGCTGCAGCTACATTAGGATGAATAAATGAATGAGAGGGAGGTAGAGAGGGAGAGAGAGGGATAGGCGCAGAAGGAGAAAGAGACGGGGATTTGGCTGAGGAAATGGGATCCCAGCAACTATTGGGAAATAATAAAAACAATCAATATGCAAATGAAAGGCAACAGAAGAACCGCAAGAAACAAATGTCGCAGAATTCGACTCCTACCTCTCTCTCTCCCTCTCCCTCTCCCTCACTGGGACTCTGAAATTGGCGCCGGGCAAGGATTGGAACCGGCTCCTTCCTGGGAGGGCGACGCGAATCAGGAATCGATCGGACGGACGGCTGGCAGGAAACGACGGGAGGCGGGAGGAACGACAGAAGCAAAGGGAAGGGAGGAATGACCGAGAATGGAGAATTTTAATTTCGAGTAGAATAATTTCCTACTTCGACTCGAATTAAAAAGTCTGGGTTACATTTCACGTCTAAATCGCAGGGCGGGGAACTCGATTTTCCCACTGGGCTGCCAATGGGATTAAAGAAATCGCTCCCACCTCCACACCACCATCTCTCTCTCTCTCTCTCTTTCTTTCTCTCACATGCCTCCCTCTCGCTCGCCCCAATTGCTTTCTCTAGATGGCTCGGGTCGTGCTCCGGCGACGATGGATTCCGCACACTTTAATCAACGACGACTACAACGGTGCCGACAACTCCAACAACAACAACAGCGATATCATTCGCGGCAACAACAACGAGGAGAATGTCAGCATTAGCGGCGGCAACAACAACAACAACAACAACAACAACGCAAGCAGCCTCGGCGGCGGCGGCGGCGCTTGCGATAACAACATTAGCCACAACAAAAACAACACCCTGCTGAAGTACATCTTGCAGGAGCAGGACCTCGAGCAGGATCCTGAGCAGGATATTCATTATTTTCGTGCATCATTAAGCGCGGTGGTGGAACTTGTTTCCTTTTTCTCCAGTTCGTGTTCCTGCTGCTGTTGTTGTATTTTTCTTTCTTATTCTACTCTTATTTTGTTTTACTTTCGGTTGGGTTTGCATTTTTCCGCTGGCCGCGTTGTTTCGCGCCAGCAAGAGCGACAACAACAACAACAACGGTAATAACGACAGCGTCGAACAACAACAACAACGACAATGGCAGTATCAGCAGCACAGACGCGGGCAGCCGTCGCCACAGCTGTTGGCGATCGCGCCCAGGCGAAGGCGCGCGGCGGAGCCAAGGGAAAGCGAAAATTAAGGGGAGAGGAAGGCGAAGGAGAAGCGAGCTAGACGAACGGAGAGGGCGAGGAGGACCGGAAACCGAGAGGATGCCAGGGGCCGAAGAGGGCCGGAGGGGAGGCCGAAGTCTGAGACGAAGACGCTGAACGAGGACGACGTGGGCGCGGTCGGGGGCGAGTGGGGGAGGTCGAGGGAGGTCGAGGATCGAGGAGGGACGAGGATGAGCCTCGATGTCGCGGAGGACAGAGAGAAGAGAGAGAGAGTGTCGGACAGAGAGGGGGAGAACGAGGGCAATATTTTTAATTTCTTTAATCATTTTAAGTAGTTTTCAAGCAGTGGAGCTGACGCTGAAGAACAAGAAGATGGAAATGAAGAAGCACGCGGCCGGGTCGTTGTGTTTATTGTCCGTATCCTTCAAGGATAATGTACGCAGTGTTCACGATTACGGCCAGGCTGCCACGCTGCGGGCCACGCTGTGCCCCTGTCCATGGGCCCAGGCGTCTGCAGGTTGTTGTTTTCGTTCCGATTGCTGTTCTCGATGTTGTTCCTGTTGTTGTTGTTGCCTCATCTCAGCACTTGAGTCACCTCCGCCCCACCCGCTGCCACCCTGCGCACTTGGCAGCGAAATCCAATGACGTACAAAGGACGACCGGGACCGGGACCGGGCCCGGACCTGCAGCAGTAGCATCGACGCAGTGCCAGCCATGGCGGGGGCGTGGCGCGAGTGTCACGTCGTAATATTGTGACTAATGGTCGTCGTGAGCTCCTGGATTTCGCAACTGTAAATGCGTTCGTTGCTCACTTCATCGGCGCCCAGTCCTGCCCGGGTGCATCCTGCGGAGGACCCACTGGTCGTCCATCCACACTTCCTCCTCCTCCTCCTCCTCCTCCTCCGCACTGACTGCCTCTCGGCCCTCCCCTGCGTCGCCCCCCATCGCCCTCAGACTCACTCGCCAGACCCTGGAGGGGACTTCGTTGACAAAATGGGAAATAAATGAAATCAAATGCGCCCCGGATCGTCAGGGCACCAGGAGGCGGGGTGACGGGGTGACGTCTGCGTGCGCAACGGAACGACGCATTTGGGGTTTCGGGGGGCGGGGGTGGAGAAGAGGCGAGGACTGATTGCGGTTTCCGTTACCTCGGGAAGTCGCGAAGGTGCTCAGAAGTCCTTGCGACGACAACTGCGAAGGTTTCGAATGGAGCAAACTCACAGGAAGCTCCCTTCGATTTCTTCACCCCTAAAATAAATGCACTTGGAGTGAAAGTCAATGTGCAGCTGAAGTTCTGTCTGGAAACCCCTCGAAACTCGCGAAATTCCCTGTAAAATAACGAATTCGCCTGTTGGAAACGACAAAATCATGTGAAAGCCACATGCGGAAAGGCTCCATTCGTGGCCTTTTTCGCCCCAAACCACCCAACGGCAGCCACAGGGCGATGGCACACGCCCTCAGATCGCGCCTAAGCCCACTCGGCCTCCGCTCTGAGTCCGCGCTTTAATCTCAATTCGCGGCTCTTCCACTCCCCGATTCGGATTCTTTAAGCGCCGAGTTCGCAGCGCCAACTCCAACGAGTTGGGCGAGAGCAACAGCGCCACAATATTCCACCCAGACCCGGCCGGCGCTGACGTCAGCAAAGTCGATGCTGACACCGACACCGACACACACACGCGCACCAACACTCATACGCCGCGGTGCACTCAACCAGAGCGAACGATTACAGACTCGCGTTTATTTCCGCCAAAACCGAACTGATATTTTATTTATTCTGCTGTCTCCATTGTTGTTGCTGTTGCTGGCCGCACCAGTAGCTGCGGAAGTGCTGGCTGTTGTTGTTGTTGTCTGGGGGGTCGGGGCGGGTGGATTTTTGTCTTCGGGCGAAACGAGAATTCTATTTGTTTAGAAAACATTTTGGGGAATTTTCCAGCTGCAGTCGCAGTCGCGCCGAATGCAGCAGAAAACCATGTAAACAAAACAATGCAACAACAGTGAAAACACAACGTCAACAACAAGAACGACTAACACACAACCAACAACAGGCCAACAACAACCTGGCCAACAACAACCAAGAGGGCAGGAGGAGAGGACGGCGAGAGGTCGCTGTGGACGACCTGACGAACTCGGGCCGTGCACAACGGCCGCTGGCGCCGATAACGAGCTCCCGACCGGGCCGGCGACCGACGACGCCATCAGCGCGGAGGTGAATTAGTATCGCTGTCGCGCGGCTGCCGACGTCCGCAGGGCCCTGGACTCGCGCGAACCCCTCGGGCCCCGAACTTGGTCGCGCCGATCCCAACAACGAGACCCACTCCCTCTCCGCCCATCTCTCCTTCCCTCCATCGCCCGGCTGCGACTCCCACCCGCTCCGGCCGGACTCGAGCCCGTTCCACGTGGCATCCGAGCACACACCGGGGTGTGGTGCATATGTGTGTGTGTGTGTGTGGATTTCGCCGACATCCCCGACCCCGCCCGCCCCGCTCGTTCGCGCCGCTCGACCTCTGCGGCGATATTTGTATTGACTAACGGTTTTAATTTTGGCCAAACATTTGCCCAAATCATTTTTCCCCCATTGCCCGTACGGGTGGATGTCGTGTCGGCGTCGGCGTCGGCGCCGCGTCTGCTTGTGCGTGTGGACGTGTGTGTGTGAGATCGCGATAGAATGAATATTTAAATTGCCGCAATTAACTCCATTTTCGCGCTTGCCTCGCCAACCGGCAGGATCGATTGCGATGGACCTCGAATTGGAATCGGAATCGGAATTGGAATCGGAATTGCGAATGGGATTTGAATCGGGGATCGCGACCAGGGGCCGCCGACATTCCGAAAACCGTCCAGAGTCCTGAACTGGAAGTCAAGTGGTCTGCGAAAAACGAGCAAACGCACGCCCCCTGCACTCGACAACCGCCCCCCCCCCCCCCATAGCCGCGTCGACGAATTTTTTTGTGTTTTTCTGAGTTTTTGTTTATTGTTTTTGTCGGCCTTTCAATTGAATTCAATTTCATTGAACATTGAAAGCTTTTAATTTAATGCAATCATCAATCAATTCCCATAAATTATGGTTCTGCTTTGTGACGCGCACACACACACACACACGCAAAAATATATTATCGCATTTGCGCCGAAAACAAGAGCAAAACACGGAAAACACTCAGAATAATGAGGAATGAGTAAACAACAAGAATAACAACTGTGAAATTCGCGTCCAATTTATGCCCAATTGCCATATAAACACTCCGATATTGACCTCAATTCGCGCCCGGAGCATTTAATTACGGCCTTCCGAATTATCGCGGCCCTCGCCACGCCCCGCCCCGCCCCTACCGCCGCATCGCCATGGCTCGAGGCTTCGCCTGGTCCGCCGGCGCCCGGTCCACCGACCTGCGCAAACTCCACGTCGTCCTCCTTCTCTTCGAGGCCTTCTCTGCAAGACCTTCTCCTCGAGTTCTCCACCCCTCTCTCCCAACCCTCCGCCTTCGCTTCCACCCCTCCTCCTTCTCTTCCACCCCCCTCCCAGTCGAATTCCTCTCCATCAACTCCATCATTCATCACTTTGTCCTGCATTTCGTTATCTTCAGCGTCCTTGTCACCGTTTTCGTTCGCCCCATCTCGTTCTCCCTTGAGAACCGAGTTTTTTCTCTCTGAATTTCGGAAATTCTCCTCCACACCCAAGGCCCGCCGCTCTGCCTCGCCCAAGCGAACCGGGTTTGTCAAACTGTCTCCAGTTTTCATTAATTAACATTTTCATCTTCGCTTTCGCTTCCGCTTCCGGTGCATTCGAAATCCTCGCCCTCCCCGCGTCCGTCCGCCGCCCTCCCTCGATGCGGCTCGGCGTCCGTTTCGAGTCCCTGGCAGCGCTGTCGACTGGAGGTAAAAAAGTCAAACCCACAACGAGCCGCGGCCTGAGGACAAGGACAAAACAAGGACGCCCAGCGGTGGACGGTGGTAGGTGGGAGGTGGGGCAAGGGAGCGAGTCGCAGCCGGGGAAAACTTCGTACCCTGCACTTCAGGTCGATTGACGCGATTCCCCATTCACGGCAGCCGCTCCGCCCGCTGCCTCTCGCCCGACCATTCGTCTGGCCCTTCCTTCCTCCTCCACTCATTCGTTTCTCCTGCTGCCATTCATTTGTTCCTGCTCCACGTATTCGCTCCTTCCTTCCTTCATTCAATCCTTCATCCTCCGTCCGGAAAGCTTCTCCGAGTCGGGGCAAATTTGATATTTTCCTAATTTCCATCTCTTGAACGGGGGCTCGAAGCAACAACAACAGCGGCAACGACCACGGTGCAATAGCAACAAAGACATTTCTTCTTCCCAACTTCCCTCTTCGTCCCTCGGACCTCGCGCTCCCTCGATTCATTTGCATTAACAACTAATTTCGTTTAGCGGAATGTTGTGTCCCAGTCGGCCCCTCCCCTCCAGCCCCTCGCGCAACCGCCACTCGCCCTCTCTGTCTCTCTCAAACGACCCGCCCCACCCCCCCCACTCTCTGTCGCTCTCCCTCGCTCCTGACACGCAGCTGGCTGCATCCCTGGCACTCGCAGCGACGCAGCGCCAGCCCGGCCCGGCCCGGCCCCGCCAGCGACGTGAGTGACGGACGGGTTTCGGCGACCGGCAGGGAGCGTGCATTTCTTCGCCGCCACGCCCACCGCCCACCGCCCAGCGCCGGGGGCGGAGGCACGAACGCGACACATGACAGGGTTGGAGCGAGACGGAGCGAGGGAGCAGCAGGAGCAACGAAACATGTTCAAAGGCTTCTCGCAACCGTCGCCACAACAGTTATTTCTCATTTCTTCGGTTGGCGAGCAGCAACAGCAGCTGCCTGTTGTGTGTGCATGTGTGTGTGTGTGTGTGTGTGTGTGTGTGTTATAAACTCAGACGCAGTTTCGTTTTATTTGCATTTTTCGCCGTCGCCCTTTCCCTCTCTCGCCACCCTCTGCCCAAAGCAAGTGTCCTTGTCTCGTTTTGGAAACTCATCCGGAATCTGGGTCGCGATGTTTTCAACCGAGTTGTGTGAACTTTTCAACTAGTCAACTAGGTGTTGTTGTCCTTCCCGTTGTTGTTGGCATTGCTGCCATCTGTCGTTGGTCTCGGGAAGCATTTTTTGCTGCACTTGTTCGAAAGGCTCTCCCCGACAGGATACGCGCATGCATAAAATCCCGGCGACTCGACTTTCGAACACTTTCGCATGTCGCCGAGATCAAAATGTCCAACATTCACAGAGGTCACAGTGGCACAAACTCGTCCCAGGGACGCCACGCGGTGCCTCGATCACGGACATCCATGGGAACCCAAGGGATAACCAGACTTGAGGCCAGGACCTCTCTTGGTGATGTTCTTATTATGCCCATGATTTTCTTCTCACATTTACGAGCTCAACAATATCTCTCTTATGGGAATCCAAAAAAATTCAACCGCTCTTTCGACTCTCAACCAAGAACTTTATTTGTACCACGGAAAAGGGATTTCTTATCTACAAAACTATGAATTAATCTCACTTAACGAACTGCACTAGTAGTGGACCGAACACCAACAGGACCAGCTTCCACTCTCCCGCCTCCCGCCTCCCGCCTTCACCACCCCTCGCCCGGCCGCCAGCGCGGCTCAGCCGTAGAGGATGCGCGGGTAGCTGTAGGCGTAGTAGGGGTAGCTGTAGGTGTACGAGTAGCGCGGGTAGGCGTACGGGTAGTAGCCGTAGTAGGCCGGGTAGCCCTTGTACAGGCCGAACGGGTAGGTGAACAGGATCTGGCGCGACTTGCGCACGGACTCGTTCTCGTGGGCTCCGGCGACGGCGTCTGCTTCCGGCGCGCCAACGCGGTCGGCGGCCAGCAAGTCGGCGGCGTAGGCCGAGCGCTCGGGGGTCGCAGGAGCCGTCACTGTCGGTAAATCAGTTCCGATGCCGGCGGCGCGGTTGGGGCCGAAGTGGGCGGCGAGCGCCAGGCAGAAGGTGGCCGCCAGGACGAACGAGTGCGAGTGCGAGTGCATTTTGCGATTTTTCACGTTGTGGCAAAACTGAAATCGACGTGAAGGCTCCGACCTAGTCTTTGGCTGTGGCTCCGATGTGGCTCCGGAAAAGCTCGGCTCGAGTGGTTCTGGAGACGCGTCTGCAACTGTCGCAATTCGCCGCCGGCCATTTTCTATTTATACTCGCGGTCCACGCTTCACTTCGCCGGTTGTCCGATGTCGATGTCACTCCGAGCCCTGCGCCCGCCCCTCCCCATCACGACGAAGGGCGTCTCCCCCACCGAGGCCGCGGGAACGCGACTGGCGACTGGCGACTGACGACGGTTTTGGCTTTGGTTTCGATTTCGGGAGAGTGAAAAAGTGAAAAAGCTTCTTTCTGTTCTGTCAACACGAGTGTGGGACCCGCGGCAACAACCACAGCCGACTGCCAATGACAACAACAACAACAACAGCAGCAGCAGCCGCAACTGATGGCCAATGACAACGGCGTCTAGCGACAATTGACAGAAACAACAACAACAGCAGCTGATCTGCGGCAAAAAGTGTTAATCGTTTCCGAATGACAACAACAGGGCTCAGGTTCCGCCTTGGTTGCCGCGCTTATGGTTGTTGATATTATCTCATTGTTGTTGTTGTTGTTGTTGTTGTTGTTGTTGTATATTTCAAATGGACCCTTGGTCCGAAGCGATGCGTAAACACCGTAATTAACGCCGTCGGCCGACGGTCGGACTCGGACTCGGAGAGACGCTGGAGACCGGAGAGTTTTTGTCCCGCGAAGCCCTGAACTTGGACGGGCGGCAATGTCAAGTCTGTGCCGACCACCGTGCACCGTGCACCGTGGGGCAAACGAAGCGACAGCACGAGGGCCTCGCAAGTTACAAGCAATGAATATCGTTAGCAATTGGTTGCTGGAGACTGGAAGCAGTTGAACAAATACAAAGTGTTCGAAATTTCTCCCCTCCGTCCCACGGTGCGAGCAGCCAGCGATGCAGAACCCACGATCGCTGGCCCGAACTCCGACTCTTGAACTCGGCTCGGCCACCAATTTGAAGCACGCAAAATTCATGGCATCAGTTTCCGCCAACGCAACGATGACACGGCAGAAAACCCGCGTGGCCAACACACGTCCCCGATTGCAGCCACCCTTCTTCAAATCACTCAATTATGGCCCACTTTGGAGGTCAACGTTTTTTGAGCCCGCCCGCAATTCAGTTGTGTCTTCAGAAAATTCGCGGTTTTTCTATTCCGAAATTGGGTCATGTGGGAACCGCCAGCGCTTTGGAGGGCAATTAATTTCTTCTGGAACACAATGACAACCACCTAAACGATCTGTCGAAACCCGCACGTGACGTCAGAGGAGCGGACGGTTTCAGGAATTCCTAGTAAGACAAAGTAAATAGTTATTTTCTGGCCTCCGACCCTTCAGTTCATTAAAATTCCCTTCAGAAATCATTGCGACCACTCAATCCCGATTTGGGAACCGATTTTTCGAGAAGCTTCCAAACGATTCCGCACTTACTGCGGTCCATCAGCAGCCGGTGTTTTTGGCTCCAATGGCTTTCAACTGAGGCGTCCAAACAAATTACGAAAATATTTGCCCCATTCTCGCACTCTGCTCCATTATCGTTTGCCCGATCAAACAGCGGTCGTTGGTGGCCCATACCCGATCTCTAAAGTGGGTTTAATTGCGGTTTGTTTGCTCTTCTCACTTGGACCTTTCGGAGATCGGCGGCCAACACTCTTTTAACTCGTGTTAAGCCTTATGGCCTGAAACACTCAAGAATTGCCGAATCAGAATTGATGGATCGATGGTGGATTCACATTGACATATTTGGAGTTTTTTGAATCTGTCTGTCCTGCGCTTGGGGATTTTGCGGAGTTTTTTACTCAAATACGTGTCACGTGAGTGAATCACGACTTGGCGGCAACCCTGGACCCCATCAAGAGCCTCTCAAATTGAGTTTTATCGCGCTCAGTCTTCGGCGGCTTCGGCGATAGACTCATCAACTGAGCGATAGACAGTCGTCGGTTAGACAGAGATGGAATCCTAGTTTGCAACGGCTACCGTGGAGCGATTTCGACCGCAATTGACAATGAAATCCCAACAATGGACGTAATTAAAGTGAGAATTATTGCGCATAATGACGAGTTTTTAAATCGGTTTAAAATCGGTCAAATTCTCCTGAAAAGACTCACATCAGACAAACCAATCGTTAAATTCGTGAAATTAGAATAGTAGATATAAAAAAATACGTACTGAAATCGATGTTCGCAAAATTTCAAATGGTTTGAAATGGTGAAAATTGATATGGCAAAATATTTTTCTTTGGTTGGATAAAGAAAAGTAAAACACAGTTGACACTCGCTCTAATGCAAATGGAGCGCTTGTAAAATCGCTTGTAAGATCGCTTTCCAAACGAGCAGATATTAAAAATCCACGGAATATCGATTTATTGAAAAATGGAATAAATAAATCCATATTCGAACAAACAGAAACCGCAATATTTTTGTTTGCACCCGGAAATGAAAAAGCGTCAACAAGTTTTTTCACTCGTCATTGTTATTGTATTTAACATTTCTGTTGTCCGCTGACGGGTCTTCTTCTTCTTCTTGTTGTTGTTGTTGTCATTGTTGTTGTTGTCATTGTTGTTATTGTGAAGCACGCCCAAAGCTTTAACTCATTTTCTGTTTTGGGGAAATACGCAGAATTCAGCGGCAGTTGTGATCATTGGTGTTGTTATTTTGGTTGCTGTTGTTGTTAAAGTGTTGTTGTTGCTGTTGTTGATGTCGGCGTCAATGACGTAAAGACCCAGTAGTCGTAGCCGTTGAATGACTAACCATTGTCCAGTGGCTCCGTCCGGTTTCGCGCCCCCAACAACAGGTCGATGGACCAATGGATCGATCGCAGCCACGTCGTGTTGTTGCCCCACGACGATGATGAAGACGAAGATGATGATGATGACGAAGAAGAGGAAGAGCCGGAAGACGCTCTCGTCTCAAGTGCTTGCGTCGGAAACGACTTGGAGTAGGAGTTGAAATCGCTCCTCAGTGACTCATTGTCCAGGGGAGAAACTGAGGACGACGAATAGTGGATTTTGCTGCTGATGAATTTCCGACCGACTCAAGCAAGCCTTCCTCGTCCTCTTCGTGAACCGATTACTTTTCGCTCAGTTCTCGGTTCCTGCGATTTTCGGCCGCTCTGCCCAGAAGTTCGTTTTAACCCCCGCCTCAATCTCAATCTCATTTCGGTGCTCGGGCGAATTTCCAAAATTCACGCATATCAAGTTCCACCATCAGCAACTTTTTCCTCGCCGACCACCCCCCACCCCCCCTCGTCTCGTCGACCTGCGTTGATGCTTCGTGCTTCGGGCCGTCGCCCCCGCCGCTCTCCCCCCACCCGCAGTCGCTCTCACTCCCTCTTCTAATCGTCGCTTCCGCCGGTTCCTGCTCAGGCAAATGCGAGTAGAATAAGCGACAGCAACAACAACAACTGAAAGCATAGAAACAACAGCAACAACGAGTGAAGAGGGCGCAAAAGTTTCTAATTAAAAGTGATGCCAAGGCGTGCGTGTTTCCTGTTTCCGGCTGAAGTTGCAGCCACGCGCAGCTTCTTCTGGGATTTGCTAATTTTCGCTCAACTTTTGTAACGAATATAAAGACTCGGCCAACAACAACAGCAACACCAGATAAGAGAAGAGCCGTCAGTGGAAGAAGGAGCAAAATAAATATAAGGCGGAGCTGCTCGTTGCAGGCTCGCCGTGCCGAACAAAGGGCGATAAAAGTCCGCAGGCGCCTTCTTGAGGAAGCCGCGGCCGTCGAGACAGTTGCGAGGGTCTCGAGTCTGGCGCTTGACATGACGTGGCCTGACTTTTATTTCCCAATGCCGCGAGAGCCGGGCAGAGCGCGCGATCGAGTATCGGAGGGTGGTCGTGGCGAAGGCGGAGGCGGAGGCGGAGGGAAAGGGACAGCGAGAGGCCTCTCATCAAATTAATAAACATTTCAAGGATCTGGTCTCCGCTCGGCGGTTGGAGGTTGGTGTACTCGATACCCTCGATATTCTCGTGGAAATACGTTCGGTTACTCGATAACCATATGGTTCGTTGCTTAGGAAACTACGTGCAGATATTCGGTATTCAATGATTTAACAACCAGAGAGGATCTTCTCACGAGACACGATGTCCTGTCGTCCATCCTTGCGCCAGAAGCAGTCGAGTACCCGCTCTGAACCGACTACCGACTCCGGATTTGGGGTGTTTCTCGTCGCCCTCAGCGCGCCGGCGAGTCCTCCGACATCCTCGGCACGAAACATAAAACAATTAATGATAATGTAGCCGTGCGCCCAGATCCTCCCCTGAGCTCAAAACTTTCGTTTTATCGCCGCCCCCATCGGCCCCACCTCGTGACGCCCCTCAACCGAGACGTGCCCCCCCCCCCTTTCGCCACGCGGCGAAAATTCCTCTCGCCCAAAGAATTCCCACGGCCGCCAAAATTCTTGGGGAAAACTTTTCCCCCGCAACCGGTGGCTTTTTCACTTACTTACTTCAGTTTCGCCGTATTTATTGCTCAGCACTTGTTGTTGTTTGTTGTTGTCATTGCCGTTGTGATTGTTGTTGCTGTTGTTGTCGGATTCTGTTGCTCCTCATCCCCGTGTTCAATTCATTGTTGGTTTTCTTCCTATCACTCTTGTTCATTGTTCTTTTCGCTATATAAAATTTTTGCTCCTCGTACTATTCTTTCTGTACATTTTATTATTTTTCTTTTTACGTGCCCTTTTATCTTTCGGTTTACACTTTTTTCTCCGTTTTTATTTCATTGTTTTCTTGGTCCTTATTATTTTTTTCATGTTTCTTCCTGCCCTGTTTGGCAAATTTCGCGCCGCAAACACGTTCCTAATGCGTGTTTTTGATTACGTTAATTTGAAACCTCCGACCGAGCCGACCGAGCCCCGCCACCCCTCGCAAATCTCGGCGGCCCCTCGTCGCCCCTCGCTCGAGGACTCCCCGAAGTCTGCCGGCAACTCGGAAACTTTCTTAAGCTTTATAACAGTTTAAATGACTTACTTGCGTTGTTTTTGTTGTTCTTGGTACTCTTCTTGTTGTTGTTGTTGTTTGTAATGTTAATTTTGTTGTTGCTTTTGTTGCTGTGTTCGTGTTTTGTTGTTGCTTTGTTTGTGTTTTGTCGTTGCTTTTTTGTGTTTTGTTTTTTTTTCCTTTCGTTCTGTCTGGTGCTGATACTTTTATTGTTGTTGATATTTATTGTTTACCGCTCTTCGCTCCGCGCCTACTGTGATGCTGTCGGTATTGTTGTTGTTGTTGTCCTGGTGTTTTTGTCCCACCCCCTCCCCCCCGCACACACACATGGCGAGGTGCGAGCACGAAAACTCCGCCAACATCTCCAAATTATTTGCTCGGTGGGATTTCTTCTTCTGAAACGCTGAGCCCTATCGAATTCCCTCCCTTCCCCTCGGTCCCCATCATTTCCCACACACTCAGACCGCGAAGGAGTTTCAATTCGTCGTTATTTTGCCCTGTTTGTTGTTGGGTTCGTGGCGTTTGTTGCGTCTCCGGGCGCGCCCAATTTTATTCAATTTGGTTTCGCGTCGACGTCTGGCGTCCCTGGCGTCCCCAAGCAGTCTGGGCGCCCTGGAACCGCAATTAGTCGGAACTAGTTGGCAACTCTGGTGAGTGGGGGGGTGGGCCTGGTTTTCGCGTAAAACACCCTCGGATCTGCAGGTGTGGCGGGAGCTCCGGGAAATCAGATTCAATAAAGTCAAGTTAACGTTTGCATAGCTAATGCTAAATGAATAATTACGAAAAATGCAAATCCAAAAAATTTCAAAACTAAGGGACTGCGAAAAAATCAAAATATTTAAAATTACCGAATACATGAATATTTGCGTATTTCACTGAATTTCTTATTTTTCCAGTGAGCGACATTTGACGGAATCGCTCGAGCTCATGTCAAAAACACCGTCCGAATTAAATTCTTCTACTTTAAGTCGGGCCTTTTAAAACACTCCCCAGGAGTGCTGGAAAAGCCCTCGGTTCGCACGGCCGTTCGAAATTTGTTTATTCACTTTTCCTCCTTTCATTGCAAAGAGAAAGTGAAAAATAAATAATTGCCTTGTTCGCGGCGATGTTCGTTGAGATGCTGGTGATGGAGCTGTAGTTAACAAGGTTGGTTGAACCCTGTTAAGGCGGCGCAGGGGGTCCTCGGGAGGGTGGCGGCGGCCGGCGGCTGGCGGAGGAGGGGGGGGCGAACTCGTTTTCCAATTGATATGCAAGTCAAGTTTTAATTACGTGAGAAAAATAAAAGAAAAATGTCCGCAGCAACAACATCAGGTACAACAAAAACACACAGTACCACCAGCAGGAAGACTCCGAAGAGGACCAGGAAAAAGGGAGGGGCCCAAGGCAGCCGGGGGAAGGAGAAAGATGCGTGGAATAGAGCGAGGGCCCGCTGGGTGGAGGGGAGGAGGAAAAATAGGAAGCAAAGACAACTTGACTGACGGAGCTTTCAACGAGCAGCGCAAATTAAAGGAAAAAACAAACAGCGCCCAGTCGGACGCAACGACCGAGTGACAGACGGCTGGATGGATGGATGGATGCAGGGATGCACGGACGAATGGGTGAATGGAAGGAACGAGCAACCGAAGGAAGGAAGAAAGACTGAAATCAAAATCGAGCAGACTTGATAAAGGCGGACCCGGCTGTGCAAGGATCACGGGCACGAGTCGGCGAAATGCAAAACAGGACGGCGGGAGGCCGACGGTCGAGAGGGAGGGAAAGAGGGAAGGAAATACATATTCATGGCCCGGAGAGCGGGTGGGGGCCGGCAAGGACGACGTGGTCGGTCGAGGTCGCGGTCGCCGGGTGGCGTGAACTAATTAACGATGAAAATGAAGGCAGCCCGCTGCCAGGAGGGAGACAGAGAGATAGAGAGAGAGAGAGAGAACGATGAGCGACAGAGCCCATTGAAGAAGCGGCGAGAAAAGACGCGCGAAGAAATCGAAAAAATCGAGAACGTCACAAGGAGAGACGAGGCAGAGACCATCGCGACGACGATGACGTTGATGATGATGGTGATGGTAATGATGATGATGGTGATGGTAATGATGGTGACGGTAATGATGGTGATGGTGAAGGTGATGATGTTGATGGTGTCCGCGACTATCTCGAGAGGGAAAAGTAATCCCGGGCGTATGCGCGACAATTAACAGTTTTCAGAAAATTTCCTTTGACGGACTTCGCTCTCCAGCATCTTCTTCTCACCCTCACCCCCTTTCGCTCTCTCCCTTTCTTTCTCAATCGTTCTCCCTCATTCTCCCTCTTCGTTCTCGTCGTCTTTTGTTTGGATGTTAATCTCGCAACTGTTGCGTTCAAATTAGCCAAATGAGCGTCGGTTTCCAAGTCAGCGCCAAGTTAGTCCGAGTTCAGCGTCCCCATGTTAATGGGAAAAACTTTTCTCTCTCTCCCTTTCTCCCTCGCCCCCTCTTTTCCACTTCCTTTTCCACCCATTGCTTTGCAATTTTGTGCAAAACAGTTCTTTTCATATTTTCATCCGTGCGGCAAAACCAAAGCCAAGTGCCGTCGACTTAAAAGCAAAGTTGTTGTAATTAAGCAACAGGAACTTCCGGCTTCAGCTCCTCGCCAAGTTCCGCTGTCCAGCATTTGATTCAATTAAGCCCCCCCCCCTCCTCGTCGTCATTCTTTTCCCCACTGCCTTGTTCTTCTCGGCTTGTTTGGGGACTTCTCGCCAAGTGCTTTGTGCATCGCTCGCTACCGCTTCCGGGCGAGTCCTGTCGGTTCGTGGACGCCGCAAACGAATAGGAATATGTGGCAAGCAGCCGGCGGCGACTTCTCAATGACCAGTGCACAACTCATTAAAAACTCTCGGCGCGACTTGATTAACACTGTTTCTGTTGATTGTCGTCGACAGCCTTTGGTTCCTCCTTCTCCTCGAAGGGAATCCACTTTTCTGCTTTGAGCCCCGGCACGAGCCAGAGAAGGATTGGGGCCAGGATGCCAGCACATGGCCCTCCTGATAAAGGACCTCATGATCATCCTCCTACTCCCCCTTTCTTGTAACTCCCTTATCAATGATGCACAACACGATTCTTCTGTTTGTACCATTATTGTTTTATTATCCTCTACTTGTCTTAACTTCTACAATCACTACTCAGTAATTTACATCTAGGTTCGCGTATCACTTCACCATAGCTTCTGAAGGCGTCCTCAGCTGGCCGCTGCTTAGCCGTAGAATCCACCGTAGGGACGGAAGCCGCCGTAGGGGCGGAAGCCACCCCCGTAGAAGGGTCGGCCGCCGAAGCCACCTCCGTAGAAGGGCCGGCCGCCGAAGCCGCCGTACGGACGGAAGCCGCCGCCGTAGAAGGGCCGGCCTCCGAAGCCGCCGTAGGGTCTGCCGCCGAATCCTCCGAAGCCGCCGGGCCGGAACAGGCCGAATGTGCGCGATTGACGGGCCACGCGGTCGGATTCCTGGGCATGGTCAGAGCCGGCGTCGACGGCCAGCAGGTCGAGGGCAGCAGCGGCCGGCTGCGCTTCGGCTGGCGAATCCTGGGCCGACCCCGCGGCCACCATCAACGACACGAGGACGAGACTCACGAACAGGCGCATGGTGGATTTGGTGTTGTACTGAATAGCTTCTGGTTGCTGGGATGATTCACCTCAATTGATATGTTGTAGTTGCTCAAACGATCGAGACTAAGGCCAAGCTCAGCGGCCAACGCGATTTATAGAACAGAATTCGGCGGCGGCGGCCTTGATGGATTTCACTCATGACATCAGGAAACCGCGTCTGAACAGGCCGGGGAATTTTGGCTTCGGCCCAACAACAAAGCGCCGGCCGCAGCAACGAGTCGTCATCAGTGCGAGCATCGCCATCGTCATCATCGTAAACGTAATCGTAATCATCTCGGCGACTCACGGAGACTCCCTCGCACCCCCCACATGTCGGCGATCAATTGTAGAACCGTCTGTCGGTTGGCCAGAACTATGTGGACAAAGTCAGCAACCGCTGTGGTGTGTGGAACCAGTTGCGAGTGTTTGTCCGATGCACGGACAGACAGCACTCTGAACAACACCAGCCCACTTCGGGCACTTGGCCGTCGCCAGCGCCCTGGGCTGATTAATAGCCGGCGAGCAGATTCATTTCGCGGAATGCTTCGTGCGGTTCCATTGTGCGTTGTAGTCAAATCAATTCGATTCTAGGGTCCGCGATGAGTTCGCATTATTGCGAAGGGGATTCCGGCCAGCATGGGGAAGTCCAAGGGCCGTCCTCGCCACCTCCGCCCTCGTCATGGCGATGATCAGCGCTGTCATTAAACAAGAAAAACTCACTCAAAGAGGCAGATCGCGAGCATTTCCAGAAGTCGACGATTTGTTTACCAAGACGTCGTCCACTGTGACGCATCTGGCAAAACTCCACGGCTAGGGCTCGATACAGGTTGGACTGGAGTGGAGTGGAATGGAGTGGAGTGGACCAGTCAGGCAGGTGGCTGGAGCGGCAGCGGACAAATTGTTCTTGGGGCGCGCTTGAGGTAAACAGAACGTCGGCCCATCGCATATTCATGAAGGCCCATTACTTATGTCTCGCAAATCATGCCTCGCCACCAAAATATGCCGTAAACCCACCCATGCCATATATATAAGGTCGGCTGCCTCGGGTCAAGGTATTTATTTACAAAAGTATTCTCGGAACCAAAAGAGTGTCATTGGAAAATTCCCCAAGCCATTACAACATGCGTGGCGTCGCAATTTTCTTCCTGATCGTTGCGGTCTCGTTGGCAGCCCAGGCCCGGCGTCTGGAGACTTCGCAGGCCTCGCTGTCGGCGGACCAGCCGGAGCAGGTGGCGGCGGCCGAGGCGCTGCTGGCCGTGGACGTCGGCGCCCAGGAGCACGAGAACCTCTCGCCTCGCCTCGCGAGACAGTTCTTCTTCAGACCCTTCTACGGCCGAGGCTTCGGCTTCCGGCGCTTCGGCGGCTTCGGTGGCTTCGGCAGGCGACGTTTCTTCCGCAGAAGACGCTTCGGATTCTACGGCTAGGAGTCCTGGCTGCAGTGAGTCCTGATTCCAGGTGGCCTGTGTCCTGATAAGATTAAGAATAATTCATAATGTTGATGTGCCATTGAGTTTAATATAAAATATTTCAATATAAGTAATTTTTATTATAGCAAAGTGATGAAAATAAACTTCCATACAATGAATACACAAATGTGCCTTATCATCAAAGTACGGTATCAGTTAAGCAAGCATACTACTTTCTTTTCATTTGTTGACATTCCAGTTGTTCCCACAGGTTTAGATAATAAACATAATATAAAAAGCCGTCTCGAAACAGCTGAGTGCATGAATTGTAATTAACAATAAACACCTTTTGCCCATCTGCGCTTCATTAAATAGAATAATAGGCATTCTCTCCTCTATAAAGCCCCTGGCCTGGGGATCCCTCGTTAGTTCCGCAGTTGTTAGACCTGCGTTGAAACGCTTACGGGTGAAGTTCGTCGAAAGGAATGCGGTGCCTGCTCTTATGGGCAGGTCTCGGCCTGATCCTCGCCCTCCTTCCAGCGACGCAGGCCTCCGCAGTCGGCCCGGCGTCAAACGGGCTGCAGGATGTGGAGGCAGGAGCAGCGGGTGGTGAGCTCGAGGTGGCGCGTCGGAAACGGCAGATCTTTAGACCAGGTGGCGGCATTGGAGCGATTGGTGGAGGCTTCGGAAGACTGGGCTCAGGTCTCGGCCAGGGCAGAGGCTTCGGCACCCTGGGAACCCGCTTCGGAAGACTGGGCAGAGGATTATCAGGCGGCGGTGTCAACAGGAGATTCGGCTTCAACAATGGCTTCCGGTTCTTCGGCTGATGGGCGGCGTCAAAGTGAATGGCAATTAATAAACCTTTAGATCCCAGGAAATCTACGCCTTTTAATGTGAAACTAAAATCTACGCATTGAAATTATATGCGCCCAACTATGCTTTGAGAAATATTTAATTATGCGTGTTCAAATTAACATATGTATACGTAATGGAAAATTCTCGTGTTTACAAGTTTTGTCAGAACTTACCAGAAGCCGTTTGTCGTCGACATAAGGGACTGATAATAAGAAGCATAATAGGCATAATCAAAAAAACCATATTCAAAATAATGAAAATATGAATAATAAAATAATAAACAAATTTAATAAGCATTTTTAAACTAAGCTTACCATGACGAAACGCGATCGTGATGTTGACTGCCGGTCGATGATCATGATGGTGATCATCCGGCCTATGATCATGAGCATCATTGGCACTGTTGCGACTACCGGTTACCGGTTACCGGTTACAGCGACGGTCGTTGCCGCCAAGCCGGTTGTGAACTTCTTGATGATCAGTAGAATGACAATACACCTTTCTATCATTATTTCTCGGGTAAATTTGGTTTCTCTATTATTTCGTTCATTCATAACCACTGTGCTCATGATCGTCGCCAACCGGTCGTAGGCCTTTCGATGATCTTGTTGATGATAATGAGCGACCATTATGAAGAATTCCCATCAAGTGCATTGTTGGCTCGTGATCTCCAGTCAATTGGTTAACCATTATTAATATCTTATTTTTGTTTACTTCTCCGTCTTCTCTATTGTTTTTTTTTTTATTTTTTGGTTTTTTAGTCTGTTTGCCTCTGATTTGCGCTTTCGTTAGCTGGAATTTCCATTGAATGGCTCTTGGATGGATTGATCGACTTGTTTTTGTAATTATTCAGAGCATCGATGCATTTTTTGATCTTTCTCCGAAAGTTTAGTTTTTTACGTGAATGTCGTTGATAGCAGCAAAAATGATGCAAAGAATTATACGAATTTTAAAATTTTTTTAGAAGGAATTTTTTATTTGAAGAAATTCTCTTCCCCGCCGCGTAGAAAGTCGTCAATTTAGTCAGTAAGGGAAAAAATGTGTCTGTCACTCCCTACGTGTCGGAGAACTTCAAAAGAAAAGAACATACAAAAAATGTGGCTGAAATTGAATTCGACCAAAAACACGGCGACATGAATTTTAATGTTTTAAAGGCTGAATCGGAATCGAGATAATCGTACAGAAAATATAAATCAACCCATTTTAAGAGCAGGTCTGGGAATTTTTAATGGACCCTCGACCGCGGCTCGGAGTGACGGGCGCGAAACACTCGAAACTCGAGGGTGCTGCTCCATAAAAGTTAAAACATGAATTTTTGTATTTTTGCTATAAAAACAAGTGGCGGAATTCGTAATGACTCCGGCAGAGATTCTCGGAAGAGTCATACGAGCAGGATAATGAATGAAGAGGTGACCGTGGAGCAGGTGAGGTGAAGGAAATAATTGATTGAAGCTTGAAAACCTCATGCTGTCCACTGAAGGGGAATTAAAAGCATAATCTGAATGAACTTCAAAATAGTTCTCTATTTATTTCTTCTAGAAAAGTTCGAAATCTACCTCAGGTGTTCAGCTAATTAGCTTTTGATTTATACTAGACTTCTAATCTTGCCCACTGTGCTCGACGGGGACTTTTTCGGCCGTCTGTTTTTTCTTGGTTTCATTAATAATTTGCAAGTTTTCTTCATTAGCTTCTAGTGACTGAAGCTTTTGAAGCGAATTTGTCTTTTAATGGCCTTTAATGCGATTTATGGCATTCATTCGGTTAACTTAATTAAGTCAACTTTTGATATATTCTCCAGACACACTCACACACACACACACACGCCCATGTGGGTAGTTCTCATCGCAGACACACACACACACTCTCGCGCATAATTAGCAAGAATTTACGAATGCAAAAACACAAACGCAAATCCCCACCGTCTAGACGGAATTTTTACTGGCGTGGAGAGGCTGGCGTTCGTTCTCTGAGCTCCTGGTGGGTGTTGTTGTTGTTGTTGTTGTTGTTGTTGTTATATTGTTGTTATTATTTTTGCCTGCACGTTGTTTCTGACTCGTGTTTTTATTGCTTCCTCTCTGTTGATATTGTGTCTGTGATACTCATTGTTGTTGGCTTTTTACACCACCGATCACCGAAGCAAACAAATTTCCCTCGAGCTCTCTTTCTCTCGGTCCCTCGCTCGGGCCAGGCTGTCTCTGTCCACCCGTCCGTCCGCCGGTGCCGCCGGCTGAGGCTGACTAGAAAATCAATGTCGTGCCAAAGTCGGCGTGCCTATAAAAGCCCCGGGCAAGGCGCGAATTTCTCAAACGCTCAGAACGATTCGCAGTCGTCGCCGATACCAGAGACCGACGGAAACTCCCCGAAAGCAGTCCATCGACCGATCCGATCACTTTCTTCGCAGCGCGGCGTGCAAAATTCCATTCCTCGGACGTCGATTCGGCCACTTCGAGAGCAGACCTCGCTGCGGTTCTCAATCCTCATCGCCCGGAGATCGATTGAACACCTCGCAGATCGATTCACCACGTCGCAGATCGGTGGCTTCCTGTTGAACAGTCCTTGAGTCTTGAGCCTTGAGCCCGAAAATGCGCGCCTTCCTCGTCCTCGGCCTCCTGGCGGCCCTCGTCACCGTCTCGCTGGCCGCCGCTGTCGACACCTCGGCCACCGCCGACGTCGCTGCCGCCGATCCTGATTCGCTGCTCGCCGTGGACGCCGACGCTCGGGCCGACGACGACGCGTCGTCCGTCCGTCGGGCGCGCCAGTTCGGCTTCGGGCGCTACGGCGGCTTCGGTCGCTACGGCGGCTTCGGGCGCTACGGCGGCTTCGGCCGTTACGGCTACGGCGGCCGTTACGGCTACGGCGGCTTCGGGGGCGGCTTCTACCGGCCACGCCCCTACTACGGCGGCTTCGGCTACGGCTTCGGAGGTCCCTTCGGCTTCTACGGCTGAGACGAAGAGTTGCCTGCGGAGATTTGCCGGTTGTAGTTTTGTGATTTAGCTTTTAGAACGTGAATAAACCTAATTGAATTTTAGTTTTATTGCGTTTTTTATATTAATTTATTCTATTTTGATTTAATTTATTTTTTATTTCGTTTTCTTTCAATAAACAAATTTTATTTAGTTTATTTTATTTTAGTTAATTTTATTTTAATTTATTTTATCTGATTTTTCTTTAATTATTTTTATTTTATTGTAATTCATTTCTATTTTATGTAATTTCATTTTTGTTTTTATAATTTTATGTTTCATTTTAATTTAATTTATATTTTATTTTATTTCTTTTGTCTGTCATGTTTTTTTTAAATTCTATTTTATTTAATTCTATTAATTTGATTCTATTAATTTAATTATTTATTTTACTTTAGTTTACATTATATTTCATTTTATTTAGTTTTATTTTAGTGCATTTGTTTGCATAATTTTTTGTATTTCTTATTTTATTTTAATTCATTTTATTTCTGTATGTTTGTATTTTTAATTATTTTATTTTTATATTATTGTCCGAAACGAAGGGGTTCAACTCGCGCAAGGCTTCTGCTTTGCAGCTCCACCGCTGATTGAGCACGGCGGCGGTGGGAGCGGGGCGGGGCGGGGCGTGCGGTCCTTTGACTGACGTCCTGGTTCCTGCCCGCCTCCTTGCCCTCTCCACACGCTCCCACACACTCAGCCACCGGAGAGAGCGAGAGCGAGGGCGAGGGAGAGGGAGATGTTGACCCCCGGCTTCCCGGCCGAGACTCGTCCAGACTGCCGGTAATGAGCTTTCGAGTCAAAGCGTTCGCCCCTCCGGCTCCTCAACGCGCTGTCTTCATCTGTGGCCTGGCGGGTATTTCTGTACTTAAATGAAATAAATCCTAAGCAGCGCCTCGGTTCGTTCCTTGGCTTCTTTGTTGCACTCCTTTTTCGACTCGACCCGTCCTCGGCTACTCGGCCGCTCTGCCACTATTTGCATAAACCGCATCGAATGGAAAATGAAATGAACACGACTCAGCGCGTGCACACACACGGCCGAGATGAGTCGAGGCCCTTCCTTTCATCTCGACACCGCCCCGCCCCGCCCCGCCGTCGCCGGCCCTTTGCGTGTTGATGTGTGCGGAATTGCAATCAGATAACACCTGCTCCGCTGCCAGGACGCTGCATCCTTTGAGTTCCCGAGCCCTCCTCAACCTCGGCACCACAGCCAGCCCCGGTCGAGGGTCCGCCCAGGCACCGCTCCTTCCTCGCAACTCCAAACCCTCCTCTCCCGTCTCCCCGGAGCCGCTGTCGGCCCGCTGCCTCGGGTCAAGTAACTGCTCTCTCCAACGCCCCCGAGTTGCCCACACCTGCCGTGCGTAAATGAGGGAGTCGACCGGCTGAAGCCGAGCACGAGCGAGGGGCAAGCGGCGAGGGTGAGGGAGAGAGGACGATGGAGAGATGATGACGAGGCGATGCAGAGCTTGCGAATACAAATTAACCAAACAATATCCAATGAATGGAGCAAATCAAATACTACACTACAAACCTTTGTAAGCGCCGAGAAACGACTGCAAAGTGTTGCAAGCGCTCTCTGTTTCCAACCCTCTGCCCGTCTCTCTCTCGCGCCCTTTGAGTCTATCACTCAGTATTTATCGCCCTCTTGCTCCTCATCGTTTGGTCACGCTGTATACAGGGCTGTGGCGAGGACTTCTCGGCGACTGAATGGCGGACAAAGCCGGGGTTCGCTTCATTTTCATCGGGCAATCGGTCTTGGGAGAAGGAAGCTTTGCAGCAGGACGAATGCGTGGGAATCGATGCGATGAACCCCAGATTTGTGGCTAAAATTGTACTTCGCTCTCTCTTATTGCCTGGAAGTTGATTTCATGTGTAGGTACAAAATAAGCCAGATTCAAAACTGCGAAATCGAAAATCAGCGATGAATTTCGATACCTTCAAGGACCTGGTCTTTCTCCCTGCAAAGGACCCTGTGGCTGCTGCTCTGCGAGTCGCCAGTGGGCAGCGGCGGTGGGCGTGGTCGGTCGGGGCGCCGGCTCATCTGAGTCGACATCGTGAAAGCAGCTTCTTAACATTTTTATGTGCATAAAATGCTACTTCTTCCAACAACAAGAACAACAACAACAACCACAGCAGCAGCAGCAGCATCTCGATAAAAACATAGTAGCAAATCTTTGAGTAGAAAATCTCTCGAATCCTTGCTTTGCGCTCGCCTCGTCGGGTCCTTGGAGTGGCCTCGATGCATTTTCCCCTTTCCTTCCCTTTCCTTTCCTCCTCTTTAGCTCGCGAGGAGGGATTGGCGGTCTGATGGAGCCGTGATGGACTGATGGAAGGAGGGACGGCTGACGGCAAACCCACTGATGGATGGATTCGGTCGGTCGGTCGGTCGGTCGGTCGGACGTCGCTCGCTGCGCCCGCGAAAGGAACAAAAACCGATAGCGATGAAAAGAAGTGGAGGAGTCGAAGCCCGCCGGATGGGTGCGGGAGGGCAGAGGTGGGCGCAGAGGTGGGCGAGGAGGTGGGCGAGGAGGTGGGCGCAGAGGTGGGCGAAGTGTGTGCAGTTAAACAAAGTGTGCAAGTGGTCGGGCCAGATGCGGTTGGAGGCGGAAGCGGAAGCGCAAACGGCACGGTCGCTGCGGTGAGGAAAACGGAAACTCAAAATCGGGACGAAGGTGGCTCGAGTGCGAAGGCGGAGAAGGTCCAATAGCCGGTGAGATTCGGTGAGGGACGGTGCGAGGACCAAGGGAGCAGCCAGTCGCCTGAAGAGCGGCCGATGACGACGATTGGTGCTTGACTGCAGGGGACGAGACAGAGAGAGACAGGCCCGGAAAAAAGAGAGAGCGCTGGAAGGAAGACAGGTGGGAGGGCGCGAGTTGGAAGCCAGAGAGATGATCAGATGAAGTGGGAAAAAGGGAACGTGAGCAGTACAAAGGGATCGACAGACCGGCGCAGACCAGAGGAAAGCAACACAGGCAAACTGAGGGAAGGAGGGAGAAGTGCGAGGATGGGGTGATGAAAACCAGGCAGACAGACAGAGCAGAGACTGAGGGAGGCAATGAGGGAGACGTCTAATCAGGCCACAAAAAGCGCTTGCAATGAACAGCTCCGCAGTCAGAGCTAACCGAGATCTATTAAAAATGGCCCGGGGAGACAGTGGATGTGGTTGGAGTGGGACCCGGGCCTGGCCACAGGTCGCTCGGGACTCGGGGCCGTGGTCATGACGGGGACGGGGACCGCATGGGTCGCGTCCGAGGCCGCCGTGTCGAGGCCACGCTCGTCGTTGTCCACGGAGGCGTCTGAAGTGGGCGACCTCGGAACTAATTGAGCTTTAAATGCGCGAGCGATGGCGGAGGGCGGGAGGTGGAGGTAGAAAGAGAGGGAGGAGGCCTCGGGTCAGATTGGATTTTTCCATCCGAAAGAAAATAAACGCGCCAGGTACGAGTGTCAACAAATTCGGGGCGAAATGGAAGACAAACAACGGGCCAACCGCCCTCCTCCCACCGCTGACGACAGTCGGTGCGTCGCCCACTCCCAGGAGCAACAACGATGAAGATGACAAACCATGACCCCGAGGTGGCCGAGGATGCGAAGTGTGGACCGAGGGGGCGGAAGCGGAGGCGGAGGCGGAGACGGAAACGGAATCGCAGGGAAATTACGAAATAATTCACCACACACAACGGACAGACGGACAGCAGGACCGACGGACAGACGGACAGGCAAACAAGCGAATGAAGGAATGAAAGCGCGACAGCACAGGGACAACAACAACAGTTACGAGTGCCACGCCCACTGCCGCCCACTGCTGCTACAATTTGACTATTTGTGTACTCGTAATTGTCTGCAGGATTCTCTGGTGGAGGTCGAGAGGAGGCGAGGGCGGTGGCGACGGCGTGGAAAGAGCGGCAATTGAGGAGGGATGGGGAGGGTGAGGAGAGGGGAAGGAGGAGGGGGCGTGAAGAAGAGGCTCGAGATAAGCACTTTTCTCTTGCTCCGTCGAAGGCTTCTCGTGGATTTCGCTCCGAAGGCTCCCGTCCTCGTCCCGTTGCCGAGGAGCGAGTGGGTGGAAGGACGAAGGCGAAGAATTATAAAACAACAAAGACTCGGGGGAAGGAGACAAAAATAAAACAAATAAAGACCGAAAAAAAATCAAAACCAAATCGGCAAAAAATCCACACAAACATTGGGAGCAACAAAAAATTGACGACACTAAAATTGAATGAAAAAAATGGCGATAATAAAATAAACAAAAAATTACGATAATAAAAATGAATGGAAAAAATACGATAATAAAACAAGCAAAAAAAAATACGAAAATGAAAATGAAAATGGCAAACAAAAAAACGAGAACAAAAATTGACGACAACAAAATTAACGAAAAGCAAATTTACAAAAACAGGACGCAGAACAAAACACGATTTAATTCTCCCCAGGGGCGCCCGCTCGGGGGGCCCCGGCTGAGCGCCAGGATTCGGCCGAGGCGCGATGACGGACCGCCAGGAGAGGAGGGGGCGTGGTCGGCCGCTGACAACAGCTGTGAAAGGTATGCAAATTGGAAGGACTCGCCGGGCCAAACATTAATTGTTGTCCTCTCTGGTGTCGCCTGTTGTTGTTGTCGTTGTCATTGGTCTCTTCTTTAGCACTTGAGTTCGTTTCTATTGTTGTTGTTGCCTTGTGTTGATCTCGCTTGCTTGCTTGCTGCTGCTGCTGTTGTTGTTGTTGTTGCTGCCCATTTCGTATGCGAAATCAAAACAACACAAACGACCAAACGACCAAACGACAATGACAAAAGCGAACCCGAGGCGAGGCGAGGCAGGACGCGTGAACGGGACGGCGAGACTCGAAGGACGCGCGACGGGCGTCTTTGATGTGAAATGGTATTTATTTTTAATGCGAAGCAATCTCGACCCCCGCGCCCCCACCGCCGCCAGGGGACTCGGCCGCGGCCACGACGGCGACGGCGACGGCGACGGCGACGGCGACCCTCTTCGGACATCTTGTTTTCGCATTTTTCACTCTTGTTAATTTCGCTCCTCCCTCCCTCCCACCACCGCCGGACTTCGCGTTCGAGTGTCCGTCAACGTGTTGAGTTCCTCGAGCAGGACACAAAGGGAGAAACACTGCAACAACAACAACAACAACAACACGAGAGGGGCGAGGGAGCCTTTTGTCCTTCGCCAGGATAATCCAATCTGCATGCCATGAATTTGAATTAAATTGAGTAATTAGTTCAACTGGCTTGTTGTTGTGGTCCGTCATCGCAATCGAGCCTCAATGTTGCTCTTGTTGTTGTTGTTGTTGTTTTGCTGTGGTTCAACATGTTGTTGTCGTTCAACAGCTGGCCGTGTTGTTGTTGCTCGCCGGCTCTTTCTTGCTGCCCATCTTGTTTGAGGTCGTCCTTCCTGCTCCATCTTCTCCATCCTTCGGGGTGGTCCATTTTCGTTTGTTGTTGTTGTTACAGTTGTTGTTGTGGCAGTAACAGTAGTGAACATTGTTGCCGTGGCTTCGGCAATGGTTGCTTGTTCTTCCCCTCCCCCTCACCCTCCCCTCCACAGCTTTCCCTCATTTGCCATTATCATTATTTTTATACTTTTCAGCGGCTTCCACTGTTAATGAGTGATTTTTTTATTTTTTCCCGCCTCATTCCCCTCCATCCCCCCTCCCAGCACCCCCAACCTCGTCCTGCTGCTCTTGTTGCTGTTCTCGTTTCCTATTCGTCTTGGTTTCTTATTGCTATTGTTCCTTTTTATGGCTGCTGTCTTTGTTCTGCTTGTTAGGGGTTTCTTTGTTTTTGTTGTTGTGTTTGTTTGGTGGTTGTTAATGCTTTTGTTTTGCACTGTAAGCACGCATTAGTCGAATAAGTTAATGCATAAAATTAGTTAATCCAGATTTAGTTTCTTCCCTCGCGAATTCGCAACGAAATCTTCACGAACCATTTCCAGGTAACCTCCCTCCCTCCCCCACCTCCTCCCGCCCCGCCTCCTCCTTCAAAGCAACCACTGGCCAACTTGGGACGCCGGACGCCGGCGAGGGGCGAAGGGCGAGGGGCCTCGAAGTCTTCACAGCTGTCGACTGACCGACCACGACGTTCAAATTTGAAGTCTGGAAGAATTCGGAAGGGAAACCGATTGGAATCTGAATTCGGCCCTTTAATTGCCCACTAGTTTAGCAATTCAATTAGTTGCATGCGAAGGCATACCACAGTTTTCCATTACGTCCATCACACGTAGTTTGATTAGTTTGCTTATTGGAAGCCAAAGGAAATGAATTCCTGGACCGCAGAATAAGTTTGGCCGCCTTCCCTGAACGCCTGCAGTCGAATGCTCCAATGCGTTTCTTCGACTGAACTGAGAAACCAGGCTCTAGCCGGATGCTCCAGGGACGAATGCCAATGCAATTACAATTTATCCGAGGTAGTTGGCGCAATGTGCCAGCCGGCGATTTCGGAGCCGTCGATGTCTGCGGCTGCAGTCGACGGCGCACGGAAGTCGGACAAAAGGTGGCGTCCGTCGATTAATTGGCGGTTTCTCAGAGGCGACGTGGCGTCCGTGAGTCCGTGTGTGGCTGTGTCGGGGCCGGTGTGTGTGTGCGTGCGTCGTTAATTAAGGAAAATAACAACTAATTCAATTTTGCGAATCGAGCGCCGGCTGACGAGCCAGAGACGACTGGCTTCAACCGAGCCGAGTGCGGTCGACCGCCTCCATCTGTCTGTCTGTCCGTCCGCCTCATTCGCATCTGCTTCCCCTCTCCGCCTCTCCGCCTCCCACTCCTCATTCCCTCTCCCCCACGCCCTCCCTGCCTATGACCAGGTGTGATCATTTCGGCCCTCAGCCTGGAAACAAGTGCACGCAAGTGCGGCTGCAAGTGTTGGTGTCGGCGTCTGCCTCGGTGTCCGTGTCTGTGTCTGTGGCCGGGGCGTGTGTGAGTGTGCGTGGCAACGTGGCGTCTGGGGGTGGCGGCTGCGCCAGTGTGCGGGCCATTGAGAGGTTTTCGGTCCGTTTCAACAATCGCATAGAACCGCACGCACTCTGCAAATAATTGTCTCGCACCTCGAGAGCAAGGAGTGGGGCCGATGGGGCGATGGGGCGATGGGGGGGAGGTCGAGGAAGGACGAGAAGAAGCTGAAACACACACACACTCAAACGCGGTCACATCTCACAGGTTCCAGGGGCAGACAAGGAAATCGCATTGATCCGAAGAATATTTTGTGCAGAAGGCGACTTTTCTTCCACTTCTCACTTCTCACTTCTCTCTCTCCCTGTGCTCCCACTCATTCTTTGCCCTCGCTCATCTGTTCCTCGCTTTCGCCTTTCTTCTGCCGCTATCTGTCTCTCATCTGATTCCCTGTCCCTCTCGCTCTCTCGGTCGTTCCGCGACCTCCTTCGTCCGTCCTCCTTCGTCCGTCCTCCTTCGTCCGTCCTCCTTCGTCCGTCCTCCTTCGTCCGTCCTCCTTTCGTCCGTCTGTCTGTCTTTTTCCCTCCGCCTCCTTGTAAATTATTGATTCGCCTTGTTTACAAGTCATCGCAAGACCGGAATGAAGACATGGCCGAAACAGACGGGATGCTATTCAAAGACACAGGCAGAAGGCAGAGAGGGAGAGAGAGAGGGTGAGAGAGAGGGAAGGGGGATGAGAGAGAGGGCGGGGGGAGTGAAGGAGGCGAACACAATTCGATACTCGGGTGACAATAAATGAAGTAATTCATGTACAATGAATGCGTGGCCGTTGCATTGACAAATTTAACTCAATTAGTCAATAACAACAACAAAAAAACAAACACACACAGACACACACAGACACACACACCCACATCCACAATACGCATGGTCAATAGAAAGAGAGAGAGAGAGAGAGAGAGAGAGGGGGGGGGGCAACAACAATGGCGACGAATAAATTGGAATCGGAAAATCTGCTCTGTCAAGTTGTCAGCAAAACCATAATCACAACAAAGCCACACGCACACGCACACGCACACCCACACACTCGCACACGCAACACCCACACGTTGCCGCTCCTGCGTGTCCGTGTGCGTTGGTCCAAGTGCCGTTATGCAAATAATTGCAATATTCCGGACATACAAGAGCTAAACATTTAAATTGTTTCTTCTCCGGAGCGAAAATAATTTAAACGGCTTACCGAACTGTGAGTGTGTGTGAGCGTGTGCGTGCGAGCATGTGTGTGTGGGACGATGTGCATGTGTGTGGGTGTCGCCATTAGAAATGTAAATTCGGTTGTGGTGGACGCGACCGCCAGGCCTCATCCTGCATCCTCGGCCGTCATTAGTTCGTGCTTAGTTCTCATTAGTTTCTGCTTCGGCTCCTCCGGCTGTCTGTTTGTCTACGGCCGTCTGTCCATCCGTCTGACTAGCGTCCGTCTGGCGTCCGTCCGCCTATCGTTCGTCCTTGTCTGGCTCATCCGTCGTGGAGTTCGGCGCTCCCACTCCCGACTCCCGACCTCGGCTCGTCGCTCGCGATCCTCGTCAGCTCCGGCGTCCTGGCGATCCATGGCCGCAGCAACCTCTCCATCCCCTCGTCCCCCTGGCCCTGCCCCGCCCGCGGCATCGAAATGCCGTCGAAATGATTTTCGGTCTCATGCAATTTGTGCGATTGTCGTCCTTGTTGTTGCTGCTGCTGCTTTTATTGTCGCTGTTGTTATCATTGCGATTGTTACTATTGTTAAACTTGTGGTTGTTGTTGTTTTTGTTGCTGTAGCATTGCATTTTATTGATTATTAATGTTCCTATTCGAGTGTCCTCTTCAGCCACGTCCCCTGCTTTCTTCACATCGCGTTCGTTGTCGCGAATTCCTCGTCATTTGCGCCAACAATTTGTTATTTAATTGTTTTGTTGTTGTCTTGACTTGCTGTTCTTGTTCGTTTCATTCGTTGTTGTTTTTATTTGTTCTTGTTGCTCTTTGTTGTTGTCACCCCATCTCCCAGTCGTTTTGATTATCGGTCGTTGGTCATCGTCATCGGTTGTCGGTTGTCGGTTGTCATCGTTGCTGTTATTATTGTTAGCGGTACTGTTGTTGTCGTTGTTGTTGTTGTTGTCAGTGTGGTTATTGCTCTTGTCATCGGCATTGTTCTCCTTGTTGTTGTTGTGATCAACATTGTTGTCGTTGTTGTTGCTGTTGCTGTGATGCTGCGCTCTGCCACGATGATTTAACGAATGTTTTTACGATTTGTCAACGCATGTTTATTGCGCTTCCTGTGGCAATTATTATTTGTTGTTGTCCTTGCCGTTGTTGTCGCTGTTGCCGTCGATATTATTATTACTTTGTTGTTGCCATTGTTGCTGTTCTTGTTGTTGTTGTTGTTGTTGTTGTTGTTTTTCCCACAATTCCCTCTGCCGTTGTTGCTCTCATTATCGCCGCTGTCTGTATCGAGCTGTCGACCACTTTTGCAATAATTATTTCTATCGTCGAGTCGGGCCGGGTCTCCCCCTCACCCTCCCCCTGCCCCTCCCCCTCCTCCTCGCCCGCGTGCTCCCCAGCCCCAGCCCTGGTCGCAACCGGAGCCGGAACCCACATCAAATTGAATTAAATGCGTTTCCGGCCGCTCTCAAGCGCTGCGCTCGTGCAGGTCGACGGGGGCGCCCCCCAATGTTGTTGTTGTGCACTCATGGTCAAGCACGCATGGTTGTGTTGCTGTTGTTGTTGTTCTTGTTGTTGTTGTTGTGTTCTGTCTATTTCGATTTCATCGTTCTATCCACATTTTGCTGGCCCTTTACGCCCACGATTCTCCTCCCTTTCGTGCCATTCGACCGATCGCTTGGGCTTCCGGGTTTGATTGCAGTCCCTTGTTGTGCGTGTTGGTGTGCGTGTTGTTGTTGTTGTTGTTGTTAGTTGCCTCTTCAGGCCCCAACAGCCGACAACCCCCGTTTGGCGCGGCCTTCGCAGCCCTCGAGTCGGCTTAAGGTCGTCCCGAGCATCGCAGGCACTCGTCGCTCCCGCTGGTTCTCTCTAAATAGTTTTTTAATTGCTCTGCGGTCGCAAGAAGCAATAAATGAAAGAGGGAAAGAACGCAGCGAGAAAGGCGAGAGCGAAAGCACCAAAGGCAGCGACAGCGAAGAAACCTCGGATTACATTTTCATTAGGAGCTTCCTTGAAGGACCCGAGGACCCGGCGGACGGCGCCGGGCTCTGCTGACTTTTTAATTTCTCTTCGGACGAACTTCTTCCAGGACCCGCGGACCCGCGCTCCACCTCCTGCTTCACCTCTGACCCGTTTCTTTCCCGTCCTGTCCGTTCCGTTTCTTTCCCCTTCCTTTCCCGCCGCCCTTCCTTCCGCTCCTTTGTCCGCAGCACTTTGCAAATTAAATACATTTTTCCAACAAGCCCAGGGGAGCGAGAGGGAGGTCCAGGAAGCGAGAACAGGAGCGGGAACAAGAGAGAGAACGAGATACCAGCTGAAGACAAAGGACAAAGGACGAGGAGGAACGAAGTCGAGACAAAAGTTGCAGCTCCTCGGTCGCCCCGTCCTCGCGCTCGCGCTGGTCGGCGGCTGACCTCGATTGTTGCATACTTTTCGGCGTAATTCAAATGTTAAACTGCGTGTGTCCAGAGGGTTCCAGCGGGTTCCAGCGGGCTAATGATCGGCGATGGCCGGGGAGGAGAGGGAAACGGAGAGAGGGGAGCCCGAACAATGGATCGCGGGCGCTGCCTCGGAGTGGAAACAAAGGCCACCAGGACCGGCGGCATCGGGAGAGGGAGCGGGAGGGCGAGAGGGAGAGGGAGGCAGAGCGAGACGGAGGCAGCTGAAAGGCGAGGGTCGGTTCGGGAAAAATACAATTAAATTTGGCGACGAATTTAATGAAAAATTCATAAGTTGAATACAAAAGTCTCGGCCTCGTCTTCGTCCTCGTCGTCGTCTTCGTCCTCGTCCTCGCCTTGAAGGAAAGTCAGAAATTTGTCGAGGACAGTGAGAGCAGTCGACGGTGAGGGAGGGAGACGGACGACGAAAGTCCTTCCCCCATAGCCACGAGGTGTCCAGAGAGAACCACAAGCGTCACCTGCAGGACAAGGAACAAAAGAGAGCGAGTGGCGGAGCGGGGAGAGCGGGGGAAGTGGAGAGAGGGGGGAAAGGGAGTCAGGAACTTGCGTAGCATCCCCCTTTCCTCCCCACCTCGACAACAATTATAGCAACAACAACTACTGAAAGAACACGACGATAGATCCGAATTTAACATAGAAATTACAAATTACCCAGTCCAAGCGCCCCGAAGTAGGCAACCCAACATTGTTTCCACTTTCGCTCGCCTCTCGTCTCGTCACCCGCTCTCTCTCTCTCTCTCTCTCTCTCCCTCCCGCCCTCTTCCGCCCGTCCTCCGACCCCCAACGCTTTCCTCCGCCTGGACTGACCTCAACTCGCTCGTTCCCAACGCTCTCGTTCCCGCGGACACAAGTCGGCGTCTCCTCCACTGTGCTTCATCTCCGTCTCTCTGTCCCGCCTTCCCAGCTCTCTCTCTGTCTCTCTTCCCCCCTCTCTCTGCCCCTCTCACGGCTGGTCTTTGCTCTTTGGCCGGACGCCTGCCCGATAATGAAATTCAAACGTCCGCAGATGGACGTCGCGTTTCCGGTTCCGTTTGCTTTTTATTTTAATTTGCTTTAATTTTTTTTTTTCTCTTTGTATCTGTTCCATTCCGCTGTTTCCCTTCCCATTTCCCCTCGTTCCGTTCCCACTTATCTCTCGTCCCGTTCCATGTCGCCCGGCAACATCACTTATTTAACTCGATATTAAAGTTAATGTCGTGCAGCAGCGACTCGAATGTCTTTTTCGTCCCCGCCTCGTCCGTCCCTTTCTCTCGTTCTCCCTTTTCCCTCGCACTCACTCGCTCCCTCTCCATTCGAGTCCCCGCTCTCTTGGTTTTTCTTCCCCTCGCTGTCTCGCTCTTTGTTCTCGTCGGTTCTGATCTCGCCTTGTTGTTTTTGTTCTTCATGTTGGTGCTCCTGTTTTTTCTTCTTGATGTTACCGTTGTTGTTGTTGTTGTTGTTGTTTTTGTTGTTGTTCGTGTGGTGGACGCTGTTGTAGTGGAAGTTGTTGTGGTTTCCAGCCTGCGGCCAGAGGTTGTTGAAACGACGAAATCTTCTTAAAGCAATTCGACAATTAAATGAAGGCGCCCGACGGAGGCAGGGGCGAAAGTCGAGGACACGAGGAATGAGAAGAGGTGGAGCGGGAGTGGCCGGGGAATAGGAGGAGGGAGACTCGGCTGAAGGTAGAGTAGGGAGAAAATTTGCGACGGGAAAATGTGTGCGAGAAAAACATGCTTTGCCTTGTCATTGCTGCGTGAAAAGCGGAAGTGAACGAAATCGGCAAAGAAAAATAAGAGAAAAATAGTGATGTTTTTAAATGTTTTGAAATTTTTTTTAATTTTTTTGTCCTTCAAAAACCTTGAGTCGAAGACAAACTCTTGAAATATCTATAATTCCTTTAATTAAGAATTCGACCACAAATATAATTAATCCTTCGTCTTCTTACGCCCTCCCTCCCTCTTCTATCGCTCTCCCTCTCTCTCTTTCCCACCGGCTCTTTCGGGCGAGAAACAAAACCCAAAATTTGGATCCTTGAACTCCTGTTCTATTTCTTTGGTCAAGAACCTGCACCGCCAAGAAAAGTCCGCATCAGGCAAATGCAAAAGTAGAACCAAATCAGACAGAAGTGAGAAACAAAAATTTAAAATAAAGAAATTTCATTAAAAATCTCATCGTTCATGCTTCGCTTGAGAGAACTGCGAGGAAAACTTAATTTTTGCATTCTCTCATTCGGAGACGTTTGTCCAGGAGCAGGAGAAATCGAGAAATCGAGATAGACGAACGAACGACGGTCTGACAGACAGACGAACGGGGAGAAGAGAAGAAAGAGAGAGGGAGGGCGACGACGAAGACCGGATGCCAAGGAGGAGCGGGAGCAGCCGGTGGAAGGGTGAAGAATGGGCAGACGACTGCAGGCGAGGGCGAGAAATGGACAGAGACAAAGCAAAACGACGAGTTGGAAAATCAAACAAAATCTGTTTTGTGGGAAAAGAAACATGAGTTGGGAAGAAAGAACGAGGCATTCGCATGGACTACGGAAGCCCTCGGTCAGCCGGAGGCTGCCGACAAAAAGAGGGAAGCCACATGTGGCGAGCGACGAGAGAGAGAGAGAGAGAGAGGGAGGGGGATGGGGGGAGAGCGCGACCCTACTCAGAAACTTCAATATTGCGCTTTTTATCGCAATTTCAAACTCATAAATAATATTTCGTACCTGCGGAGGCGAGGAGAGGGAAAGAGACGAAAGCCATAAAAACGTCGCCATTCGGTCGGGTCGAGGGGCGCGAAAACTTCCTCTGGGCAGGCAGGGCGAGCGGGAGCTGCAGCGAGAGGGAGAGGGAGAAGGAGAGATGGGGAGTGGTTGAAATGCAGAATTCTCAAAGACGCCCGTCCACAATGGAGACAAGGCGAGACAAGGCGGGCCGCCAGGAAATAAAAGGACAACCGGGAAAGTTCTGATGGACGATGAAAAGATGACAATGCGACAGAATTATCGCTGAATGCGTCTGACAATCAAATGACATGGAAGGAGCGCCGGCAGACGGAGACGGTGACGGAGACCGAGAATGGGAGGACCAGGGACGGAACCAGCGACAGTCCAGACCGTCTGGGGACAGCGAGTGTGAAGACGGATGGACTCGCCCTGGTTCTCGGTCTCTCTCCCCCCTCTCTGTCTGTCTCCCTCCGCCGGTCGCTCTCGATCTTAAGCGAATTTCCGCGTGCTCCCGACACAAAGAAATAACGGAAGATTTTCAAACATTTAATAAAATGTTCGGAACGTGATGTAAAAATGCGAAAAACTCGGATGCTTCTTTCGCCTCTCTTCTTCTTCTTCTTCTTATTCTTCGGCAGCATCATCATCGTCTTCTTGTTCTTCTTCCGCTGGCAGCGATTGACGCTGCTGCACGAACGCCGATGGCGACGACGTGGCGACCACCGGCGGCGCCCCACGGGAGCGAGCGAGAGGGAGGGAGAGCGGGCGGTCCGGTTGTTCATCAGTCGTGCAGAAGAGGTGGGCGGGGGCGGGGGCGGTGAGCGGTGGGCGTGGCGGAGTCGCGCACGGGCCGTCGCCAACGCGTCGCGCGGCGCGTATTTCGGAGATTTGCGTAAACGTGAAATGAAGTGTGAATAAAAAAGTTTTTGAATTAAACTTTTTTCATTTCATTTCGTTTCGTTTCGCACTTTTTCCCCAGAAACCCATCCACGTCCACCCCCCCCCCCCTTCCCTCCTCTCGCAGTCCCGCCAGTCCCGCCTCTTCGTCGTCGTCGCCACCCGATGGTCTTCGCTTTTGTGGACGATTTTCGGAATATTTTCCAATTTCCGGTGAGCAAATGAAGCGTTTTCTCTCTCGCTCGCCCCCCCCCCCTCTCTCTCTCTCTCTCTTTTCGTCATCTCAGGGTGATTATGCAGCGACAACAACATGGCCTTTGTTTCCAGGGCGCGGAGTGGGAAGCGAAGCATACTTTCAGGCTCTGGCTGGCCGTCCATCGACAAAGAGTTCAATTAGCAATTCCCGAAAATCCGCGGCCCATTCATTGTTGTTGTTGTTGTTGTTGCTGCTGCTGCCGCTCAGACGTCACGTGTCAACAATTGACCCTTGGCCCCACGCAGAGAGCGGGGAAGGGAGAGAGAGCGAGCAGAATTTGCCCTTGCATACTTTCGGGCGCGCGAAATTGTGGAAGCATTTTGAAAATGCTTCCCCTTTCATATTTTTCAGCAATCCACAACAACTTGTCGTCGTCTCCCTCCCTCTCTACATCGCCAAAACGCCCACTTTTCCGCCCCCAACTGGAGCCGACCGAAGCTTATCAAAGGGCGACCGAGGAGAGCATTTGAATTTTAATTAACGTCTGAGAGACAACAACAACAACAATAACACTCGAAGTCCCGCCAGCCCCCAGAGCCAGGCTTTTTTAATTAGTCCTGTGTAGGCGGGCAAGGGATGAAGGGTGGAGGGGGGACCGCGGGACAGGGGGACGGGGCGATGTCGCAATACGCCCAAAAATAATTTAATTGGAGAGGAAAAGTATTGCCATCCCTCTGGAGACAATTATGACGGCGAACCCGAATCAAAAATAAGCACACTCACACCCACACTCACACCCACACCCACACACACGCAACCGCCCGCACGCCAACAGCGGGCCGCGAGGAGGGGGAGGGAGCGAGACAGCCAGAAGAAAGTTGTCGGAGCTGCCCACATCAAACATTTCGAGTCTCCTTCAGGGTGTCAAAAAAACGCACAAATCCCTTTTCTCCCCACTCAGGGGCGGAGAAGGCCAGGGGCAGGCGGTTGACCTTCCGTCGAGAACAACAACAACAACAGCAGCAGCAGCAGCAGCAGCAGCATGGCGGCAAGAGAAAACAAGGCTAATTAATTGCCTTCTGGTTGTTGAGAGTTTCAACGTTTGCCCTCTTTTCAGTCCGGTCTCGTCCTTCGATTGTTTTGGGTTTTCCCTGTCTGGATTCCTTTCCCTGTGTCACTTCCATCCCCAATCCATCCCGCTCTCCTCCTCCGCCGCCCCATCCGTCAGTCTCCGACGGCCTCTCCCTTCGTCCTCGGTCTCCGCCCGTCTCGCCCGTGGTCGTGGGAAAACGCGCCGACTTGACGCCACTTAAACGGCCAAATGTTGGCCTCCCCGTCCGATTCCGACCTCCGCGAGCATTCTCGAAAAAGTTTCGTCGCCGTCAATCGAAGTTCGAAGTCCTGCGAGTGCCCGGTGCGGATCCCCGGGATCGGTGGCGGGCGTCCACGACCTTTTGATCTCCCGAAGTTCTCTCAAATGTCTCCGCACTGATCTCCGACTACTCGCTCGTTTCCTTGCCTCAGTCCGTCTCCATCGCGGTCTCACCCCGACTCGGTTGGAGCCTCGTCCAGGCGCGTTCAGGCTTCGTCCCTCGCCCTTCGTCTGCCTCTATTTATCTCCCTCCTCTCGCCCGCCTCTCGTCCGTCGCCCGCTGTCCTGGGTCGCCTCGCGCTGCCCCTGGCCTGAACTCTGCGCAATGCAACACTTGTTAATTGTACGCAGCGCTGCCGTCGTGAAATGAATTATTTTTGCCCTTCACAACAACAATAACAGTTCTCCTTCTGCCCTCGCCGCTCGAAGCCGAGATCCAGAAGGCGAGGTCACAGGATCCGGCAATGAAATCAGACGGACCCAACGAAGGCGCGGCCAGCGAAGCGAGGCTGACGAGCAGAAGGGCGGAGAGGAAGTTGGCGAGGATGACGGAGGGAGCCGGAGAAGGCCAGGGGGGGGGGAGAGGAAGACGGGGTCCAGGAGGGTCCGGATCCGGGATCCCGCAGCGCCACGACGAGCCGAGAGCTGGGCGAAGTGAGGCGGCTTCGAATTACATTCGCAGCAACATTTTAATTTTGGCAACATTGTCGGAAGACCACGCGATCTGGCAGCGAAGGCCACCAACTCCAACAACACAAGAGAACAATGACGGGGCAACTGCGGCAACAAACTAGACAGGGTTGCCGCGTGTTTAAATAGGGCAGCAAATTAAAAACACGGCAATTTGAAATGAAAACGAACGAGAATGGAAATTGAATTTGAATTTGAATTTGAAATTGAAAACGCAACTAAATGAAACTCCCAAGTGCAACTGAAACAACAGCAAGCTCGCCATTGTTTCGGAGTATTATTTTTATTTTATTTTATTTTTTTCTTGCCCACTTGGCCCATCCGCCGGTGGGGATCCGGTGGCCAGGTGGTCAGGTCGAGCACTAGAATTTGGAAATTTTAATTAAACATTTCCACGGTTACAAAGGGGCCTGATGAAGGGCCCTGGGCAGCAGTTCTGCGCCTAAAATCGCGCCACTCCGCAGTGCGCCGGAGGGCGGAAGCGGGCGAGCGGGTGGAGAGTGTGGAGAGTGTGGGGGAACGAGAAGAGCGAGTTGGTTTTGGTGAAAAAGGAGGAAAGGAAAACAATAAATAATTTTCATGAATGCATTTCCGTGATTTGGTGATCAGGTTTATCAGCGCCTGAGGGTATGCAGCATTCCTCTGGAGCCAGACTCAGGCCCACTCAGAGCCGCAGCTCGACTAACTCGAAATGAAAACACGCTTTGTTTTCAATTGAGACACTCGGCGCATTCGCCAGAGCCCCCTTCGCCCCCCTCTCCCCTGCCGTCCCTCCCCTCCAGCGCCGCCTGCACGACCGCATTAGGCCCCTGGAAGTAGGCAATGCAATCGTTCAACGCAGCTCGGCAGCTCTTGGTTTAATTAACACATCCTTCTTACTTTTCTCGACAGGGCTGTTCATGTTGTTGTTGTTGTTGTTGTTGTTGTTGTTGTTGTTGTTGTTGTTGTTGTTGTTGTTGTTCGGGTTGGTATTGTTCGTGTTTTGTTGTTGTCGTCGTTCATGTTGTTGTTGTCGTCGTTGCCACTCCCTGCTTTTGTGTTCCCTAGCCCGACATCTCGCCTACTTGAGTCGGCATTCGCTGCCACTGCTCTGCGAGCCGCGTTGCCAACTAGCTTCATTAGCAGAACCCAAGCACACTCGCCTCCCGCAGCACTTCGCCGGCCTATTGGCGGAGCTCGTTCATCGCTCGCAATGCGCAATCACTGGCGAGGAGCAAAAGGTTGCCACCGTCGCATTTGTCGCCGACGCGGACCGGCCCGTGCTCCTGCCCCGCACTCACACGCACACACGCACGCCGCCCACAGACACTCAGATGCACCGACAGGCGGCGCGCCCTGCACTCCCGAAGAAGGAGGAGCCAGCCGAGCCGGCGACTCCCAGCGCACCAGCAGCTCGTGCTCCGTCCGCTCCTGAACCGCGTTCTAAGGCCTAGAATCGCTCGCATCGCGGTCTAAAAGAAGTGCCAATGGCAAAACTACACAACATTTTCAGAAACCCTACACAATATTCTATAACTACATACATTTATTAAGAACAAACAATCATTAAAACTACTCGTCTGTATCATTTGTAAAGCTGCACATGATATGAAATGAAAGCATCGAAATTATTCGAATTCAATATATTCATTAATCAAGCGCTCAACATTTTTAAGAACTACACAAATATTTAAAAACTGCAAAACATAAAATTTGTAGAAACTACATTTACGTCTTTTCCCGCCTGCTTCTCCCTTCTCCCTTCTCACTCCCTCTAGGAAAGAAAGCCGCACATCCGTTTGGCTCTGCAAGCAAATGCAGGACTCGACCCACATGTGTGGGTACTGGCACTCATACATACACATAAACAAGTTCATATGTGATCACAAATAGAATTTCTTTTTCTGCTGTAGTGGGAAATTTCTTTGGTTTAAGGCGGGTCGCTTAAATGTGCCATCGACAAGGGCCCTCCGGCTCCGGCTCTCGCTCTCGCTCTCGCCTGTCTCCGTCACACATTCTTCTTGGCTCTGGCTGTTTCATCATATGACATCACACACTTATGAGCATGTGTGTGTGTGTGTGCTTGAGAGCTCCTTCCAGTGTAACTGTTGTTCGAGTTTGACGTATTAATTTTCATTTCGTGAAACAAACACACACACACACACACACAGAGACCGAGGCATTTTTACTGCTGCATGTGACACACACGAACACACATACCCACGCAGACGTAGGGGGCGACGGGTGGGAGGTAATGAAAGAGGCGAAGAGAGGGGGAGGGGAAGAAGAGGAGTCGAGTAGCGACGACGTCATGTGAAGTGGTTGAACAAATTGAAAATAAATAGAAATCTTGTTTAGAAACTCCCCGACTTCGCTCCGAACCGAGGCGATCCCTCCGTCCCTCGTCGTCCCTCGTCGTCCCGTCCCGTCCCCGGCCCGCCTTCTTCGAACTCGCCCCCGTCTCCCGTGGCCTCTGCCTCTGCCTCTGCCTCTCGTCAACGCCGCCGTCGCCTCCTCCGATCCAGAACCCATCGAGCTGCCGGGGATAAGAAGTGCTCAACTTTTCGAATTGCGAAAATGACGAAGCGGCCCGACCCGAGCCGAGGACGACGGGACGAGAGGACGAGGCGGCGACAGATGGAGGCGTCTTTGGAAGATCGTCACAAAAAGAGCAGCCGAACGAGCGAGGACACCAGGCGTCAGCAGCAGACGCCGAGAAGGGGCCAAGCGGGCGACAGGAGGCGACAGGAGGCGGAGAAGGTGGAGAGATCGAGGCACAGAGGGAAGACGGTGGGGGGAGGGAAGGAAGATGGGGGCGGAGCGGGACGACGAAAGGTGGCCGGCGAAACCGGGGGCGGGCTGCAGCCCCCCGAGTTCGAGTTCGCATTCGCGTTCGGATCTCTTATGAAAGCCTCGGCAAACTTCAACTTTTGCGAAATGTTTCCCAGAACTTCTTCTCCGTCTCCCACTTCGTCTTCGTCTTCGTCTTCTTCATCTTCCTCCCTTCTCATCTTCAATCTCGGTCCGCGTTGTTGTTTTCTCTTATTTTGTTCGTGTTGTTCTCCACTTTCTTCGGGCACCCGCTCGTCGTCACCCCGCGGCCTCTTGCGAAATGAAATTTTCGATTTCTGTTGGCTGGCGTGTAATATTAATGCTTCGTTCGGAGACGTCCTGAGGGCGTGGCAGGCGAGGGCTGGGCGGGCGACCGAGTGCGACTGCAGATTGCGCCCGCATGTATGCAACGAAAACAGTCATTTAAATGCAAATTATAAAATCCCTTCGCCTTCGCCTTCGCCTTCGCCTTACATTTGCCCGTCCTTCCCTTGGCCTACCATCGTCTTCAAATCCCCTTTCCCTCGCCTTCGCCTCGCCGTCCCCTTGACATCTCGGCTCGTTTTCTAACTTTTGCCACGAGTTCTTCGGTCGCGCCTAGAAGTCTGCTAAACTTTCGGGGCCGAAATGTGTGCAGCTGTTGTTGTAGTTGATTCTTTTCTCAGCCCAACACACACACCCACGTGCAGCCAGGCCACACGGCTTCTATTTATGTGTGTGTGTGTGTGTCTGTGTTTGCGAAGAATATTTTGTAAAATTCAATTTCAATTTCGAAACGAAATTTCTCGGAAGCGAAGGAGAGGTGGGAAGACGACGAAGACTCGTGTGCGGCTGACAACTTGCAGTTGTCATGCGTGTGTGTGAGTGCGTGTGTGTGAGTCGCTCTAATTGTGTGTGTGCATGTGTGGGAAGGCGTCTTAATCTGCATCCAATAAAGCTTAACGCCTTCCTGCATCCTCGGCTCCTCGACTTTCGTCTCCAGCCTACTCTACTTATATCTCGCTCCCACTCAGCTCAACTCGCGCCCTGTCACTCTCCCTCTCCCCCTCTCTCCCTCTCTATCAAGCCTCAAATCCATCGACAAATATTGCATTTTGATCGCATCAACAAATCCCTTGTTCTAGGCAAAGGTGCACTTGTGTGTGATAGTGATTATAATGTTGTGTTTTATGGGCTCGAAGATGAGTAAATTGAGGAGTGTGCGTGTGCGTGTGCGTGTGGGTGTGGGCGTCTCGAGTTTCCATCCAATTGAGGTTTGATTGTTTCTCCTCGAATGACATTGATCTCCTCTGGCAACTTGTTTCGATTGACTGGCCTTCAATTGGAAGTTAAATGGACTTGATTCCCATTCAGACGAGACGAGACGAGACGCGACGAGAGAACGACCTTTGTCGGGGAAACGTTGTCTCCCCCTCGCTCCTGCGAAGATATCTTCACATGTGCAGCACACATCCACATCCATTCCCTCCTCGTCCCTGCGCATCTTCGAGTGCGGCATCGCGAAGGTCCTGGCCGCCGACCAAAACACGGAAGCCAATTCCACGAAGCCTCCATTAAAATTCCATTTGAAGTGAGCGAAAAAACGACCGCGTCTTACGAGCGGAGACAACAATTAAAGTGCAATCATTACAATTAAAACTAGTCATTCTCCGGACCTCTTTCTGTATCTGCCGGGCCCTGGGTATTTTTTACGACCCCTGCGGCATTTGTCTTTGTGGTCTTGGCTTACGGAACACAATCGCGAGGCAATAAAAGGAGCGACTTTGTACGGGGCGACCACGCTACGGGCGGTCCTTAAGACTGCAGAGGTCGAACTGAACGGAGCTCCTTCGACGATGCCGAAGATGAGGGGAGAACTACGGAATTCCCAATCAACGTGATGGCTTCTAATGGGGGATGGGGACGTAGTCGTAATGAGGATAATGATATGATTATCGTGAAATCAGGGCAATTGGCGACAGACGTAACTCTGGCAGATCCCCCGGTCCCCGACCGGGTACCGCCGACTGAGTTCGTGCAGCAGCGGCCGCGGTCGCCCGCCACTTGCCAGTGCCAGGGCCCGCGGTTGCTCGGTTGCACACGGTGGAGGTGAGAGAAATGGCCACAACAACAACAATAACAGCAACGAGGCCGAAGTGCCGGGAGCACCGACTAATGCGAGGACAGAGGGAACCATGCAAATTACGCAAAGTAGTGGGAAATAAAAATATTGCGCGAGTGTAGCAGAAGTTTAATAGATATTCTTTGCGGGAAAACAAAACCGCAACCACAGAAACCAAGCCAGAGAGAGAGAGAGAGGGAGAGACAATCGGAAAACGCGAATCTCTCCCATTCACAGAGCTCGTTAACGAAGCTCGATGCCAGGTTCCATTAAAGGAGATTAATTAGAACCTTGAGCGCCAGCGAGTGCTTCGTCTTCCTCTCCCGCTGGCGGAAGCGGAAACCACGCCACCGGAAAATAGCTCCAGCGAAAGCGGGCCAAGGTGGTCCGCGGAAGAAGAAGAAGAGAGGCAGAGGAAACGGCAAATCTTTACAAACTGCAATTAAACGTGTGCAACTTCCGGTCATTTGCCCCAATATTAGTACGTGAGAGCACGCACACACACACACACGAGGTCTTTTTACAAGCGGTGCATGTGTGCGGATTCGCACTGCGGAGACCTTGGGGAGAGTGTGTGGGAGAGAGAGGGGGAGAGAGCGCGATGAGCGCCGCCTCGTTATTTTTTAACCACGCACCAGCTCCGGGAAAAGTTGACGAGAGAAGCGAGAGGTGGAGGGGCAGAGGAGCGAAAATGGCAAATAAAAGAGAAAATTCGGAAAAATAAGAGAGCAACATCGAAAATAAGAACGGGAAAATAGAAAAGAAAAAGGGAAGGAAAGAAATATGCGGAAAGATAGGGAAAAAATAGAAGAGCAATATCGAAAAGCCAAATCTTAAAGAACACAGAAATATGGAAGAGTTAGAAATAGAAATAGGGAGGAAAAATAAAAAAATAAGGGAAAGGCACGAGCGAGCAGAGTAGAAAATGGATCAAGAGTCTCGAGTAAAGTAAAGAACAAGAAAAACCAACCGACTCTGGCAGCGACGGCGGCCAAAAGTTTTGGTCAAAAATGAACAGTTGGGGCAAAACAAAAATTCGACCAGCACTTGAAGGAGTCAAAGTCAAAGGAGAAGAGGGAAAAAGTTGCATCAAAATTGTAATGAAGAGAAAAATTGGCAAATACACGCGGAAACGGGGAGAGGAGGACAGAGAGAGAGAGAGAGGGAGAGGGAGAGGAAGGAGATGAAGTAAATAGTTATTGTGAATTATGTGTTCCTGGCCTGAAACCCAGCCCGGTCACGCCGGTATAAACCAAATATGTTCAACACCCGATTCGGATCCGGGATCGTGCAAACTTCCTTCCGGCCGTTTTCGCTCGGTGTATTTTTGATTGTGGCCGCTTATCGGACGCCTTGGTCGCAGGCGGGCGAGTGCGAGTCGGATCCGAAATTGTTGTTGTAGTTGTTGGTGTTGTAGTTGTTGTTGGTGTTGCACTGGGTTCTCAGAATGAAGTGAACTGTTGCAAACACTCGGACCCTGGCTTTGGTGGCCATGATTTACGATATTGCGGACGAAGTGTGGTTTCATTGTTCGGAGCAAAAACGAACTCCCAAAAGAGGAGCCCCAACCCTCCCTCTCTCCCTCTCTCTCCCTCTCCCTCTCCCTACCTCCTCCACCCAGTCGCCACGACTCGCAAAAGCCCTCCACTTGAAGTAACTGAGTTTCCTTGAGAGAGAGATTTCTTTCATCTCACGGATTTCTAGGAAAAACCAAAAAAATAGCCACAAAAAATGAACTTCTCTCCCACGCCGCAGTAGCCAAGGGACGAGGGTCGATTTCTTCGTCATTTATCGGCCAAGTGCTGGACTCAAGGTGTCCGAAGCTAAGGCGAATCGGTGTCGAAGAGTCGTTCGAATCGTTTTTGGGCAGCGCGTGGGCGAGTTTAGCGACCGAAAAGGATATTGAATAGCAACAACAACTCCTGAGCACAACATTAAGTAATTGGTAAGGCATTTGCCATTGCAATCGGTCCAAGAATTGACAAAGGACAACAAACCTCTTCAACCGTGTTAATCCGAATAAATCACTTTTTGAACATCTTAAATTGCATAATTTGCGCCAACAACAAACAACAGCAGCAGCAACAAGAAGACAACAACAACAACAAGCACCGAGCACCGAGCACAAGAACAACAACTACTTACCCACACACCATCTGAGCTCAACTCAAGAGTTAAGTAAACTATAAACCGAGCGCATTAATTAAATGTTCTTGTTTATTCTGCCGTCCTCTATGGCCCGTTCTGCCCTGTCATCTTGTCCGCCGTCTCCCCCAGTTCCCACCCCTTGGGCGTCCCTCGTCGTCCTCGGCCCGTCCGACAGCCTGCCCTGTGTCCTGTGGAGCTCTGGCAGTCGAGCCTCCTCGGCTTAACACGGACATTAACTCGGTTCAACATCATCTCGAAATGTTTCCGGCCACTCGCCCGTCCTCGCTCTCTCCACTCACCTTCTGCGCTCCCTCCCCTTTCCCCACTCTTCGGGCCTCGCTGAAGCTGCTTAATGGCCCTCTCGCCATCTCGCCGGCCGGACGCCGCCTTCGCCTTCGCCTCTTCGGCCTCTCCCGTCCCATGTCTTCCATTCATCGCGTAATAATTGTCATAATCCGGGAAGCGCCCTGAAATTTGTAAACGAAATCGCCGACCGCCGTCGTCCACACACAGCCGATGCTGAAGGTGGATTTGCTTCTTGCCTTTGGCTCGGGTTTTTTGCTTTGTTCTGGCCACCTCTCGGATGATTAACGAGCGCCCGCCCCACCTGCTGCTCGTGGTCGGGATCAAGCGGGGAGTGGAGAGGGGAATCTACTAAATTGGACTCGGCTCAAGTGGCGCCATCTAGCGTAATTATTTTGCGATCTCCTCGGTTCCGGGCCGGTTCCTGCTCAAGTCGGATGAGCTGCTTGTCGTCGCTCGTATCAGGGACGGCTTCTCCTTTTAATTCGCCTCTAACGTTGGCTCAAGGCCGAAATCCCCGATCGTGATGGGAAAGCATGGGAGACAGATTTGAACGGCCGAGTCCTGGAGAGGTTTTCGCCGCAAATCCGTCGACTTCGGTGTGACTGGGAGGCTGTGAAAATCCCATTAAACAGCTGACTTTCGATATTTAGCACTGCCACTAATGTGGTTTATGGATTCCTGTTTCGACCCGGCCTTCAAGAGCCTGCGAAATTCCGAGAAGTTCGCTCGGCAGGAAAATGATTTACAACTTCCAAAGGGGCACAGAACAAGGACAACAACAACACCGCTAAGAAGAACAACAACAAGGATCCCACGAATTACGCAAACTATTTTCGCGCCGCGACAGCCAGAGGCAGGAGGATTTCCAAAGACAAGCCGGAGGTGACTCGACTCGACTCGACTCGACTCGGCCCAGGTGACGCGCGCCACGTGTGTCTCCCGGGATGCGCGACGAGACAGGACGAGGAGAAAGCGAGACGACGACGAGACTCCGTGCGGAGCAATGCCTCAAAATCACACCTCAAGTGAGTGTGGCTGGTGTGGGTTTATTACTTTTGTTGTTGTTATACACCTTTCCTCCTCCTCCTCCACCTCCTGCAACACTTTCTTCTCCTTGTGGTCTTCATTGTTGTGCGGGTTTATCAAGGTGGGCGTGGTTCTGCCGTTGTAGTTGTTGTTGTTTTTGTTTTTGTCGTTGTTGTCGCCTTGTTCGAGCATTTTGCATGAGCTCCTTGCCAGAAGTTAAACTTCACTTCACACATTCCTAACGCGCGAATCCTGCGAGACTCAGGAGAGGAGCAGGGAAGCGAGAGCGGCAGAGGGGAAACAGAAGATGGAGGGAAGGAAATCGCCGAGCGCCGATGGGAGCCTCGTCCTGGGGGAGGGCGCGAGAGCCGAGTTCCGAGTTGGCGCGGAGTGGAGTTTTTTGAGCTCCTTCCTCCGCGCGATCCCGCCCTCTCATCGCCTCCTGATATGCTTCACCCCCCTCTTCATCCCCCTCTTCTTCCTCTTCTTTATCCTACTTTTCACTCCCGCCTTCATCCTGCCCTTCACGCTCCTCCTCATCCTCCTCGTCCTCCTCCGCCGTGCTTCACTTGAGCCCTTGTTACCGCTCTTCTTCTTCTTCTCCTCCTCTGTCTCTGCGGTGGCGCGAAGAGTGAGAGTGAGTGAGAGGGAGGGAGGAAGGGGTGGGGGAGCCGGCGAGGTTCCTGCGGTAGGCCTGCATCGTGCTCTCCAGCACTTATCGCCCGCGTCATCTTAATGGCTGCCCCTCCCTCTCTTCGCAGCCGCCCGCTCTCCCTCTCGCACTCTTTTTCCCGTCTATCCCTCTCAGTGCATTATCCTTGCCAAGGATAATAATTATTCTTATGAAAGTGATGTTTTTGCGCTCCACTTTCGTCCAACTCCGACTCCTTCCCTTCGACCTGGCATGGCTTTGTAGTCTCCTTCGGGAGAAAGGGACGGCCTGTGAAGGAGGCAGACAGTGGAAAGGGGGAGAGAGAGGGAGATGGGTGCGAGAGCGAGAGCGAGAGCGAGAGGCACGGCAGATTTATTTGCATAGAATAAAAAGCGCACAAGGATAATGCACAGGATACGTTTCGCTCGCCATGCGCGCACACAAACGAGAAATAAATGAGTTGCGATTTTACAGATTTCCTCAGACCTCCCGCAGGCCTCCTCCCGCAGGCCTCCCCGGCTGTTTCACGCGCTCTCTCTCCCTCTCCTCCCTTTCTCTCGTTCTCACTCTTGCAGCTCCCAGAGTCCCGCGAGAAGCGATTCCTTGGTGGCGGGGTTTGAGCCGTGGACGGTAATACAATCGCTCGAGGAATCGAGGAGGGCGGGGAGGAGGAGGAGGAGGAGGTGGACGAGGCGAAGAAGGTGGCGAGGAGGGAGAGGGAGGCACTTGTAATCGGCATCGCAGTCTGGCAAGGAGAGAGGGGGGAGGGAGAGAGACGAGTGCATAATTAAGCAGAAAGTAGATTGAAGTTATTTATTTCTTTGTTTATTCAACTGTTCATTTAGACCTTCTCTTAAATGTAGTTTTCCCCACTCTCTGCCAACCACCCCCCCCCCTCTCTCTCTCTCTGGCTCTTTGTCCCTCTTTCACTGTCTCTATCTCCCACTTTTGCTCCCAGTGATTGCGAGGGAACCCGTCTGTGATTTATAGACCCATTTCCGCTGATTGCATATTAAAAATATCCACTCTGTGGAGAGGTTCGGACCTTTACACAAGTTACCTGGAACATGGACGGCTCGCAAGGTGTTTGCAATGTGGAAAAGCCAGGATTTGAGTACGAAATTGGGAGGCTTCTCCGTGGACCTGGTCTTGAAACTGGCCTTAAGCCCTCCGTGAACTCGTCGGCCACGGTCACTCGCAGGCGGAAGAGTTTCACGGTCACCTCCAGTAATTTGGATATTTTCATCGCCGATCTCCCGCCCATCCGCGCTCAATTGTTTCATTTTATTTCCTGCGATTCGCTCGTACGCAGCGATATAATTATATCTGGCGAAACGAAGCATTGCTTCAAATCAATTCCGATGAAAAGTCACGCACATCTCGCCAGCCAACCGCCCGACCGTGATCCGAGACCAACAGCCAGCGGGCCACGAGTCATCGGAGCCGCCGACCGTCCCAGCGGAGCCAGCGTCGCCGTCGTGGTCGCCGTCGTCGTGGCCATCGGAGTCACCGAGCTGAATCGCAGCCAAACGATAAGTTTTAATGTGACCTCCGAGATTGACCGTAAGCCGAGCAAGTGAACCCGAAAGGAGAGTCTGAGAGGGAGACGAGCTACCGAGAACGAGCAATGCAGACGGAGACAGAGAAATTGATAGAGACAGAGAGGGTGAGGTGCTGCCCTCGTCGCACCTTTCGGACGTCCAACGCCCGGCTGACGACGGGAGGAGGCGGTGGCGAGGACCGGGACCGAGCGGTGGAAAAATTGCCATTAAGTGCAAGTGATAAAGAATGACAAAGATTTTTGGCCGCAACCGCCCCCGACCCCGCAGTCCACCCCTCGGATGCCCTGGAAGAAAAATGCGTTTCTTAGCACTCTTCGCTCGCGTCCTTCGCACTCCTTGAGACAACTTCAGACCCAGCTCTAGCTCCAGCCGTAGATTTCAGTTTTTTAATAATAAAAATGCGATTTCCCAAGACGAGCAGGCGAGGGAGAGCGGGAAAGGGGGGGCGAGTGAGAGCGAGTGAGATGGAGAGCAAGAGCGAGACTGCAATAAAGATGGACGTGCGAGTGGAGGAAAATGTTCGGTGGCAGCAGGAGCAACAAGACCAGGAGGCAACAGCTACGAGGGGTGGACGAGCAGGGGGGGGAGGTGGTGAGAGCACGTGGGAGCGCAGGCTGAGCGAGAAATCGAACAAGCATGATTGAATGACCAGGTGATTGCATACATTTCCGGTGCATGCTTTAAGGCGCCGTCCCTGAGGCGCGTGGCGAGCGAGAAGATCGACGGACGGACTGCAGAGCAGATTGAACCGGTCCAAGCTCCTCCTCCTCCACCTCCGATTGAGAGGAACAATTTCATTCGGTGTCGATGCAACAACATTTTTCAAATTTTTCTATGAAAATTCAATCGGGGAGTTTTTCATTTCTTATTTTTATAAATTTTTTTTTCTCTTATATGTTCACCACTTCACTGGGTGGGAGCAAAGGATGGGTGCAATTTGGATAAATTGGGTTTTGATATGCAAATATAGAAAAAGAAGCAAATATTGGGGACGATGAAGAGGAAACGAAGAAGATGCGAAAAACTGCACAACTTCGTTATTTATTACACTTTTCCCCTTCACTCACTCTCTTTCTCTTTTTGTTCGTAACTTCTCACCTCTCACTCTCCATCAACCTGGTGCATTCGTGGTTCAGTTGTTTATAATTCACTTTATTATTCCAACACAACCCATCACTACTGCTTTGTGTTTAGGCCGTTACTCAACACTGAGCCGGAAACTCGCCCGGCTACAAATTTTTCGAACTCAAATCGTGTGTTATTTTTCTGTCCAAAATTTATTCATTGTGTTTGTGAAAAATTACTGTCTGTAAAATAGAAAAAAAAGTATATATTTATAAATATATTTAATTGCGTGTTAGTGATATTTTTTAAATTAATAAATATTAAGTATCCAAAAAAAAAAGCATTCTTTTTGCAAAATGGACGACGACGACAGAGTGAGTTTTTGGCTGGAGAAACTCAGACTTTCGGATTCTGTCCCTTTCACTTCGAATCTCTGTCCCGTTCTCATCTAGCTGAAAACGGAGCTGAACGAGATTTGGCACGCGTGCCGGAAAATCCAGAGCACGATCTTCCGATATGGCTTCAAAATCTGCGACGAGTTCTGTGTGCACGACCCGAACGGAACCGGATTAATTTCAGGTCTGCAAGTTCACACAAATGCACACATTTATTTCATACAGTTCATGAATCGATTTGGTGATATACAATTGTTCCAGAGTCGCTCTTCACCAATATTCTGGGTAAATACAAGGGCATCATCGGCCTGTCGGACTTCGAGCTGCGCGAGCTGACCGATTACTTCCGACTGCGCGACGGCCGTGTGGCCTACCGGCAGTTCTGCAAGGTAGTCTGCAGTGAGAGTGAGTTCTCCGTCCAGTCCCTGCCATCCCGCCACAACTAATCGAGACGATCTCGTTTGCAGCGCACGACAAGGGCCACAAGAAGGATCTGGCCACTGGTCTGGAGTGGAACGATCCGATGCATGTGAATGTCCTGCCACGCTCGGAGGATCGCCGTCGCCTGTGCATTCTACTCATCAAGATCGCGCAGACGAGTCACCTGCCGTTGTTGCCGTACTTCCAGGACTATGAATTGGTATCGCTTTCTGGTTTCGGATTTGGCCTCGGTCTATTGTAATGCGAGAAATTCTCCACAGGTTTCGCAAAACATCGGCACGGTGACCGTGGCCCATTTTTCGCGAGTCCTTCACTTCATGAAGATCCCCCTGTCCGACAACGACTTCCTGCTTATCGTAAAGCGCTACATGAAGGACTCGTACATGGTGAACTACGTGGCGTTCGTCCGGCATCTGCAGGCGATTATGGAGTACCTAAGGGACAACAATCTCACGGACAACGCAATGGTACATCAAAGCGAATTGGAACCGATTCACACGAATAATTTCTCCCATTTTCCACCGCAGCAAATTGTCAAGAATTTCCCTGGAAAGATCATCGACCTCGAGCTGCCCGAGCTGCCAGTTGTCGACGGAACCACTCTGGGTCACAAACTGTACCCGGACTCGTGCAACAATCCGAAGATGAATAAAACCGACTGTGATCTGATCTTTTGCATACAGAAGCACATCCATCGCAATCGGGTGCGTGTGCGCGAGTTCCTCGAGGGCTTCGACCACCTGCACACGGGCACCATCACCATCAACCAGTTCGAGCGCGGCCTGCACAACATGGGCGTCGGGAAGTTCCTGTCGCAGCGCGACCTCCGACTCCTGTGCGCCCGGTTCCGCGATCCCATCGACACGAATCGCGTGATGTGGCGCGCTTTCGAGGACGAAATCGACACCGGTGGGTGGCACGTTTTTGAACAAATCGCGCACTCTAACACCAATCTCTTCCACACGCACACAGTGTTCACGATCAAGAATCTGGAGAAACAGCCCGAGCTGGTGGTGAATTCGCCGCCTGGGTACATTGAGGAAATGCCTCGTGAAGGCTCCAAGAACTGGAACGAAGCCAATGATCGGATACGAGATCTCTGCGAGGAGGCTTTGACACGCATCCAGATTCGCATCAAGAACAGACGGCTCTACTTGCACCCGTTCTTCAAGAACTACGACAAGTGCGACCAAAAGGGATTCCAGTGAATTCCTTTTTGACATATTTTGGTGTCTTACAGGCTGAACAGCGGGCACGTCCGTTGCAACCAGGCCAACCAGATCTTCCGAACCAACGGCATTTTGCTAACAAACGACGAGCTCAACTCCATTCTAGCACGCTATGGCAACGAGCTGGGCTTCAACTATGCGAAGTTCCTGGAGGATGCCGATCCCGCAGAGTACGCTATACCGAAGGTCCTTATGCAATACTAATTCATCTTTTCGCACATTCACACCTCCACTTCTACCTTCGATCAGCTCAAGGAACCCAACGCCCTGCCCGCCGCGTGCCACGAGCGCGATGGAGCACAAAGCCACCCGGACTACAATAGCGAAGAATACATCATCAAGGTCCTGTCCAATGCTAAACGCCAAGCGATCACGCGGCGCATCGTCGTTCTGGACTTCCTGCAAGACTACGACCGTCATCGCGAGGGCGAGATTCTGGAGGTCGACTTCAGACGAGCTCTGGACAATGCAAACATCAAGATGTCGGTCGAAGAGATGGATACGATATGCCGACTGTATGCTAAAACCTCTCAAACACTACAAGTGTTGTATAGTCGATCTGAAGTCGAGTCTCTTCCCCAGTTTCCGTTCACCAAAGCGCGCCTGTTGCATTCTCTATCGTGATTTTTGCAAAACCCTGGACGAGATATTCATCGAAATCGAGACAACATCGGGCGACAACGAAATCACCGGCGTTCCACTCATACATTTGGCCAATTTGGATTGCGTTGAATGCGCTTTGAACTTCGAGGAGCGCACTATTGTCTCGCAAGCTCTCATGAAGTTGGCTCGTCAGCCGGATGAGATCTCCAATCTGAGTTCCGTCTTCAAGGACTTCGATCGCGAGCAGTGCGGCACGATCCGGAAGAATCAATTCTTGCGCGCATTGACCGTTCGCGATATGAACAACATTATCAGCAGTCGGGAGTTCGACACTATCTGCAAGTGCTTCGCCATGCAGAGAGGTGAGTCATTCGAAGTTTCCCTAATGATCTATTAATATCCAAAATGAATGGATTTTGATGCACGTTTCTTCGGACAGGTCTCCACTTGGAATTCAAATACCGCGAGTTCCTCAATATTTTGAATGTTTTATATCAAACCGGACAAGTGAAGCGAAATTACTAACAAAATTATTTCCTGTGTATATGTAAATTTTGTATGACTAATAAAATTGTAAATTCTTCAAGAACCCGTTTTATTACCACACCATAATTTGCAACCAGAATTCAGAGAATCGAAAAGTGATTTCTGATAATTGTAACTCCAACCTCACCTTTAAATAATAAAAGCATATTTATCGGTTTTGTTTTTTGTTTGTACATTGAATTTTTTATTTTTTCTTTGTTTAAATTAAGATTGGTTTTCCTTAATATTGTGGTTTTGTGGTTGTTTGTATTATTCAGAATGAAGTAGAACTATTATTAAACATTATCATTATAACTTTTATATTAAAATTTATAACTAAATTATTAGGATTTTTATAAGCAAGATTTTGTTTCTGTATTCTTCCTTCCCAAAAATGTGTTTCTTCTTAATTTTTGTTATTTGATTTTCATTTCAATCTCTTTCGCATATTTCTCCCACCTTTAAATCTTTCTGCACAGTCATTCCATTTAAATTAAAGTTAAAAACTATATATATATATAGGTTTATATATATATTTTTTTTTTTTGATTTTGTTTATTTTATATTTATTTATAAATATAAATTCTGTTTTCAATTTGTTGTTTAGTAAATACACTTTTTTTAAATATAGAAAAAGTTAATTTGGTGGTTGTAGTTGTTTTAATGATTTCCTTTTTACTCTCTTAATTGTATACTAATTTATATTCTCCCAAAAAGATACAAAAGAGAATACAATTTATTCACGGCAAAGAAATTACACATTGCAATGCACTAATCTATCTATTATTGACAAAAGAAATATTAAAATCGGGCTACGAGATAATGCATCGTTCCCAATATAGAAGAAGAGATAGCTAAGAGAATTTAAGAGGAAGAAATAGAAGAGGGAGAAAAAAGTAAACACATTTGTATTTAAACGTCTTCTACTACTTAAATACAAATTTTAAAAATGATAACACTTCGTATAAAAAAATGTTTTGTTTTTATGAACTATAGAGAAAATCATATTTGTTTTGTGTTTAATAATATTTTGTGGTTGTTGTTATTGATGCTGTGAAGAGTCCGTGTGTCCAAGTTGCTTCATTGAAGACAAATTCAAATAAGGTAACTTTTTCTTACGAAGATTACCTTTCCATAACGTTGTTGAAATAGTATGAAATTATTTTCTATTTCCCATGGAATGGTGAATGAAATAATAACTGTCGAATTTCATATCCGTATGTAAATCATATGAATATAATGATCAATGGATGAGAGGAGGCAAACATTGTAAAAAAAAGAACGTACACTGCAAGTGAAAGAAGTAGACTCAAATTAATCAATACCTGACCGACGTGAACGCAATATAAATAGTATGGACTTACCACAACAAACTAAATATAAAATTATATTTAATTTAAATTTAAGTAATGAGATATTTCAACAATATCTCCTAAAAAAGAAAAGACTTTTGTGTTTATCTGCTCCTGTATATAATTGTGTGTTGGCCTAGTAAGGCTGATGTCTCGGCTGGCGTCCTGTCCCCCTCTGTTTACCGGATGGATAACCGCCGGCACCTGTTAGCGAACGAAAAGGAGAATAACGAGACATTTACACAAGGGCATAAATATGATAAGATTACAATTTCGGTAACACTAGGGACACTCGGTTCTATTAGTAGTTTCATTGTACGAAGATTTGACCTTCAGTCATGCATAAGAACATAAAGATAAATGGATAACTAATTTAGTTTTAAAATGGAAGGATTTATGCTATTTTTGATTCAAACTATTAACTTCAGTTAATACCGACCTCATTTAATGGAAGGTTTAACTAGCCATATAGAAAAAATATACAGTCATAAACCAAATATAATAGAATTGTTAGTTGAAATGCTGAGTATAAAATGATTAGCATTAAATGGAAAGCTACTAGATGTAGCTACTACATCTAAAACTATTGCTAAATTTTAATGGTCGAAATTTGAAATAAAGTATAATTTTGATCGTTGGATTACCAAATGAATAAATTTCGATTGCAAACAAACAGTTGTATCGCCAAAAAATAGAAGGAAAAATATTAACTGTAGCAAAAGTTCCAATTTTACTTGATTTTAAATTTGTACTAATGTTTAAAATACTGCTTCTTTTTTGTGTTTAGTTATACAAACTTTTCTTAATTAAAAATTCAAATGATTTTGTAAAACAAGTATCAAAGAGAAGTATGAGTGAGTTGAGTAGTACCTTTGGCACCGCCACGTGGTCCACCAGAGCGACCACCGCCGCCATTACCGTAGCCGCTACCGCCGTAGCCACCGTCATAACCACCTCCATAGCCGTAGTCTTTCATACGATAATCATTCGATATTCGTTTGTACATTTTGTTCGTTTGCATTTTTACAGAGCAATTGAAAAATCACGAGGTTTCATATTTTGGCGATTGGCGGATGATTTGAGTGTTTTACGATACAAGACACAAAGTGTGCATAAAATTGAGAAAATTACAAAATTTAACTTGATTAATTAATTGATCATTTCTTATATATAAGCACATAGATTTACTATTTAAATATAATTGTGGTTCCATCTGGTACTGATTGCGTCCACAAATCAATGACAACCAAAATTAAGTTATAGGATGCGGGGTGGGTGGTAAAGTATGTTATTCAAAAAAGCTATGTCTTCAATTTGAATTGACAGTTAATTAAATTACTTTTAAGCTTTCGTTATTGTTAAGATTTAGAAATTATAATAATGAATGGAACAAATAATAGATTTAAAGAGTAAAAAACACTTGATAAAATAAAAAAAAAAAAAAAAACAGCAAAAAGCACCAAACTTAAATAAAACTAATTAAGTCATTGGTAGAAGTATAAGAGAAACAAATAAAAACTTACACCTTGATTGTCCCAAAGTAAAGAAAACAAGCCATTGTCCGTAATAGAAGGGGAACAACGAGCACACATCCCCAATATCAAAAAATATTTTTAACACCTAAGACTACAAAACATGGCATCTACTTTTGCAAGTATTTTGAAAAGTAAATGATCTATGCTCTGAGTGATCCTGTTGTCCTACATGAATTACGCTGTCTCAACACCATTCGATCGATCCGATCTTAACTTAAACTTCTCGACTAAAGTCCCATTTGAAATGCATTAAACTGAGCCTGATTCTGACATTACGATTCATATCTACCGCCAAGTTTGTCTGGAGGAAAACAAGATAAATTCCAAAATACATGAGAAACACATTGTAATTTCGTTTTTTTTTGTTTTTGTTTTTTCTTTTATTTGCTCTTTTTGGATGTTGCAGTTTTTATAATTATTGCAATATAGTTATTATTTATTGTTCGACGATATTATAATTCAACATTTTTGTTGCTTTTTTAAATTAATATAAAGAATATAGCTTTTACACTTATAAACGATTTCTCTTCGTGGATTGATTTTAGCGCAAGGCGGCGCTCACACATATGAATGGTGATGTTGTATTGGTTTTGTTGTTGTTGTTGGTTGTTGACGATGTTGTTCTTTGATTAAACTTTTTAATTATGATTTTATTGTAAAGAATATTCTTTAATAACGACGACGACGAGTGCAGAAGCAAATTTTTTCATATAGCAAATATGTATATAGTTAAAACATTATCAATTTTTTTAAATATTTTTTTTTAGTTTTTTAAAAATGTTTTCATGTTTCACAATGTATTTCCATAATTTACCTTATTTTCCACACAACAATTGCAGCGTTTTTACGTTTACGATTTGGATATTATTTTAAGAAAAAAATTTTAAACAAGCTAGCAAAACACGTTGTGTAGGATTCCTAAACACATGTTTTGCTACAAATGTCTACCTATCGGAGATAGACTTGTGTTTGAATATAGAACTTCTTTAGATGTTTTATCGTAAGTTGTGTGCTTTTTTGTTGCTGTTTTCTTGTGTGTTTTTAATGTCTCACCTCACCAAGTAATTATTTCAAAAATTATAGATTTTGTTTTCTCCTTAAATCGAGATAGTATTGAAATCACTTGAAATCGTTAGAAAAAGTGTGACTTTCTTAATTTTAGAAATTTCAAATTCAACTTCAGAAAAACAAAAACAAGTGCATATTTAGTTGAAACTACTAATAAAAAAAAAAAAACAAGAAAAATTAGAAATAACCAAAAGAATGTTTAAAGGATTTGTTAAGCTTTGTTCTCATTATTCATATTTTAAAATTTTAATTCTTCAATTTGATTATCTAAGTTTTCTTTGTAATTTTACTTTAAGAACAAAATTTAAGAATATTCATGAGCAAACGAACGTCTACTAAAATTAATTAATTACTAAAATTACAATTAGATTCATGATTAATATGCAATAAAAAGAAAATACCCAAAAACAAGTTTCATAACATCAGTTTTAAAATATGGGAAAATATTAAAAAAGAAAACCAAACCCGTTTTAAGCTAAAATTACTGTAATCATTAAGATTTTAAAAGTTTAAAATTATAATAACGTTCTTGTTCTTCATTGCGTTTCCATGATGCATTTTTTCGTTTCTCTTTCATTTTTGGCGTTTTTCTTTACTTGAAACTGTCATTGTGAGGCGAAACATCAGAAAATTCGGTATTACAATAAATTTTAAATCAAAAATACAACTAAATAGAACTAAATGTTAACAAAAACACAAAAAAGTAAACCAAAGTGTGAAGCAACTTCTAAACAAATTTGAACAATGCGTACCCTGATTTTTTAGGAAATTTCAGCGGAACTAGGAAATGCAGAGCATGTTAGCAACTTTCTTTGGTTTACTTCTGTGAATTTCGTTTGAAAAATAAATGTTTTGTATTTGTACAAAAATACATATGTTTATAAACTTAAAGAAAAGACATTGAGAAACATGCAATTCTAATTAAAAATGTAAGTTAAAATTGTTTGTTTTCATATAATAAACGGTTTTACATAATCATATATATAATAAAATATGTTTGTGATACGTGTGTTATTCAAAAATATATATAGCATAAAGATTTAAGTTATAAAGGTAATTTTCAAAAAAGTTAGTATTATAAACAAATAATGAAATGCTTTAAATTATCGTAATAAAATATATGTATTTTCATTAATTTTTGTTTTGTTTCATTGAAAAAGAAAAAATGTTTTTGTGTTGATTTTAAAAGCATTTTGCCTATTAAAATTGACGAAGTGTGTTTTAGTTTTACTCTTAATCTGGTATCTATTACAATTGAAACCGCTTTTCTCTTTTAGTTTCAAATGTTATGTTACAACTTCACGTGACGTAAACGCCGCATTATACGCGATCTTTATTGAAAAACTGCTCAGATAACTTTTATTCGGTTTACGTTAATAAAATGTTGTATCAAGTAAAAGCTGGTTGACTTTAGAAAACATATTTCTAATGCATTACAGTCGATAAGAGGGACACAATTTCATACTGAACTTGATTGGTTGTTTGATTCAAAATAAGAACGGCAAATAAAAGAAGTGGTGTATCATGTTGTTCGTCTTATGCAAAAGATGATGAATAGCAAGATATCTGCGGGTGTGTTGAAAACCTTTGAATGGTGATTTGCAGTTGAAAAATTTCAAGAAAAAATACTAAAAACTAATCACAGTCTCATTCTATGAATTCTCAACAACCAGAAGGTTACTGCAACATATACCGAAGGACAACATCGATGACCGAGTACACCACATATTGATGTTTAAAAAATTTATAAAAAAATATACACATTTTCAACATCAGCATTAAATACTATAAAACATAGTATGTGTATATAATATATATTTATATATAAAATTATATATTTGTATATATTAAATATTGCATACGAAAATATATGCATTTCAATATTATTACAACGGTCACGTTGATAATAATGCTTAAAAATAATATATATGCAGTAATATATATGCAGTATTTGCTGTTGTTTTTAATTTGACTTTCAGTCAAATGATCTTTCTTATATTCTTCGACATACAAAATAAATACCTATTTAATATGTAACTTTCGTTTTCTTTGTTTGGGAGAGGGTTTGGAAAATAGAGCAATACAAAAATAATTGCAGAACAATAAAGAAATTAGCGTCAACAATAAAAAGGCACATTAGACTCGAGCAATTGTTCCTACAAAGTCACCATTGCTCTACTACTGAGATCTCTTTTAAAACATCTCGAATTTTTTGGCACAATTTATTGCGCTACAAAAGATTGTTGGTCGCATGTTCTAAAATTCTTCACTCTTGCATTGCAATTAATTCTTGCTTGAGGTATTTCCTTAATTTGGTTTGTAGTTACTTTAAGAAATATAAATCATCTACAGATATTGATAGTATTTCCACTGAATAAGCTATTGTTTGATAATTGCAAAATCTAAAATGCACTTGAACAAAGTGTTGTTGTGCTAAAAATAGCAAAAACAGGTACTTTGCTCACTTACAAAATAAACGGGGCTGTTATTAACGTTTCTATAATCAACGCACAATTAACACACACTCTTCGTCAGTTTTTCATTTCTTTATAGTTGAGTTGTTACAACTAAATTATTACTTTTACACATATGATGGGTGTAAAACGTTTTTTCTTCTTCTTTTTCTCTATTTATAGAATGTACAATTTTCTTTTTCGTAATTAATTAAAAATAAAATTTTAAAATTATGTATTATTAAATTTAAAAGAGAATTTTAAATAGATTGCATGGATTAAAATAGATTTTCTTGTTTTTTTGTTGTCTTCCTTTAAAACTATTTTGAAAATATATTGTTTTTGTTTTTCTTCATCAAATAAGCAAATTAAAAAATATATATTTTTATGTAACAAAAAGTAGATGCAAAAATAATAGTAATGTTTTGTATAGATTATATCTGAATGATCTCTCTACTATTCAATAAAATAAAGAAAATGGTGTTTTTGTGGTTTCGTGGTTGTTATTTTGTTGAATATAGTTGAAATGTTTTTCTACAGAGTTCAAAAGTTGTATTTTCTTGACGTCATTAAATGTAATGTTGTATTTGTTTTTGCTGATTTAATAAGAGCTTATTTATATTGTTGATACGAATTACTATTATTTTTGTGATAATTTGATGAATTGTTATTGTAAAAAGTGGAAGAAGAAGTTTGAGCATTGCTATTGTTGTGTTGGTATTTACCGTAGCCGTAATCGTAGCCATTGTAGTAGCCACTATTGTAGTAATCACCGTAGCCGGCATCATAGCCCGTTCCATAACCACCACCATACGCAGGGTACGCTCCTTGGCCAGACCACTGATGAGGATAACCTATAAGAGAACACGGACAAATTCAGTCAGCTATAAACAATAGTTTGCTAATAACTAACCACCACGTCCATAGCCACCACGACCTCCGCGCATTCCACCACGTCCACCACGCATGGCCATCATCTGATTTTCCTTTGGTGTCGCGCGCTTAACATCAACTTCCTTACCGGAAATCTTTTGTTTTGGAGTCTTCAGTAATTCATTAACAACTTGCTCCGAGTCGAAGGTTATAAAACAGAAACCCTTACGCTGCGACTTTTGCTTATCAAAAGGCATCTCAACATCAATAATCTAGTATTAAAAATTAACCGTTTATATTATTTTCTTTATATTAAATATTCCCTCCTCTCAACTTACGTGGCCGAATTGACTGAAATATGTTCTGATTTCATCATCACTGATTTCAGTGGTAAGTCCACCAACAAAAATCTTTCCATGTCGCGCTTTTGCTTTTTTAGGATCAACTTTCTTATTATTTATGATGTGATCACTAACAGCATTAACCTTATCTATAGCATCAGTACTTGTGAAAACAATGAAAGCAAATCCACGCGAACGTCCGCTTTGAGGATCTGTCTTAACATTGATACTCTCAATTTCACCATATTGGCCAAAATGATCGCGGAGCTCCTCTAAAGAGAATAAAGGACCATTTCAATAAAACACAAAATATTACGTGCAAATGAAATTACTTACTCTCTTTAGTTTCCCAGCTTAAACCGCCCACAAAGAGTTTTCTGGAAAATTGTGAATGATGGTATAATTAATATATATATAAGACATGTTAAATAAATTACAATTGTGTATATTTTTCTTTATTTTCTACTTTAGTTTTCAAAAAATTTTGAAAATTTTCTTGATTATTAACTAAACGATCAACAAGACGAAATTCACTCTGAATTTGTTTCTTTGTTAAATTCAATTATGAGCAAAAGTTAACGATCTTAGGAATTAGTTTAAGTGGACACAAAATGAAGGGCAAAAATTCAAAACTCACCAAATTCTTATACTTAAACTTTTACTTTTGTATAGACTAAAATGTTATTTTTGAACAATTATGGATAGAGAAAGCAAATAAAACAAGAACGCAATGCAAGACGGCAAAATCAAAGAGCAAAGAGAATAAGTTTTGTATTATATCTTATATGTTGTTGTAGCTGTATTTACTTTTTATATTTATTTTTATTTATTTATTCTTCAATTTCATTTCGTTTTGCTTAATTAACTATATTTGGATAAATAATTATAAAGTTGTAGTTTGTTGGTGTTTTCAAGTCAAGAGGCCAGAATCTGCTAAAATAGTATTCGATATGACGGCAAACTTTATATCTGAAAATTTTACTATTAATTTAAGTATCTTTTATTTCTTTCTTTCTGTTTCATTTTAAATGAAGTCATTATTAAAACAAGAGAAGAATGAATAGCACCGTTTGTTGTAGTTAAACTTTGAATGAAACGAACGCTTTATTAATCCAATTTTGCAAACTTTTAACTTTGTGTGTTTTAGATTTTTGTTTATAGATAAATACCATCGTCTTCTCGGTGGCTCGTTCAAGATGTTCTTCCAGTTTTCGATCGGTGGTTGTATATGTAGTAGGACGCGAACACCAGCTGGAGAGCTGAGTTGAACTTTAAAAGGAGTCGTAAACATGGTGTAGTCATCCTTGTGTGAGGAGAGTTGAATACCATTGATTCATCCAGAGATCCATCTCATCAGGAACTAGAAACTCTACAACTTGCTCTCACGACTGTTTTATTGCTTTGGGTCTTTCGCTCAAAACCTGCCGGAGAGGAACAAGGTTAGTTCACTCAAACACAACAGGAGATATCCTAAAGTAACAAACTTTCTTTTGTATTTCAGATCTGAGCTACATTTAGAATCCTTCTTTTTTTTAATTCGTAATTTTCGTAATTCGGATTTAAAATTCAATTTTGCGAAACTAAAAAGTTCATGTAGAGTAGGAAAACTTGATATCTTGCTGGGCTAGGAGAGTAGAATTTAAAGTTGCTTCGTTATGGATGTTTTTAAAAATCACGTTTCAACAAAATCTCGTCAAGACAAATAAAAATCCGCGCTGAGTTGAAAAATTCCTTGAAAATTCGTTTTTATCCGTTTTACAAATATACATATTTTTTCTTTTAATTTTTATAAAACTTAATAATTACTCAGTTATTTCAACTTTAAACTTCAAAACTGTAGACTAAAAAATTAAGAGTTAAACTTAAACCTTAAACTATTGTCATTAAAAATAAAAGGAAAATGAAAAAACGCGAAATGATTGGATTTTTATACATAGCAAATGTGGGGCGATTGATTATTTCCTCATTAAGTAGACCTACGGTTTTTTAATTAAACGAGTGTATCAAAAACTTTAGTTTGAATAGTAATTATTGTTTTATTGAATCATTACAATCATATTTACTTTACATTTAAATTTCAAATACCTATCGAAATACAAATACAATTATAAGAAATGCTTAACATTAGTAGAAATGTGGATATAGCTTAACAAAAATATAATTACAATATTCCAAATGAGATTACCTTCAAATTAAATTATAAATTTTAATTCTTAAAAGATTGAGAAAAAAATTGTTCCACTAAAAATCCAATCATTGTTTTCTGTCGAAAAAATGTAACCGTTTCAACTTTGTTTAATTGCTTCTTTGTCATTTATGATTTAAACTTATAGCCGATTTCAAAATGAGATAATTGTAAAATGGTTTCAAAGTGATTCAATAAAAACCTAACAACACATAGATATGAGTTTGATGTCATTTTTGAACTAAAAAAAAAAACGTTGCATAGCCACACCAAATCATCAGTATCTTATATAAAATATATATATATATATGATCCAAAGTAAAAAATGAGGTTTAATTTGAAAATTGTAAAATATGTAATTATAATGTTTAAGGTAATTATGATGTTTAAGGATAAATTCAAAACAAACTCCTTAATGACGCCATGGTTAATTTGTAAATAATATGGTTTAAAGACATGAGAATAAGATAATGTCAAAGGGAAAAACATAAACAAATATAACTGAGAGCACCAAATTGACGATAACTCTAACGTCAAAAACGACATTTACTAACAGCAAGCGGCTGAGCCGGCTACTTAACGTAAATGACTGCCATTTTCGAACAGATACACTGGCTTTCTCTCAAATAAACAGAGCACAAAACGGAGAAGGAAATAAAAGAAAACAGCAAATATTGGCAAGAAGAAATATGCGCGTTTTATTCTCTAGGAAACATAACCTATACCTTGTAATAGAATAAGACCACTTCTAAATCACCTAAACAAAAAACATAGAAAATGCCATAGTATAACAATGAAACATGAAATGAAGAATTCCATTAAAAAATTCTTGAATATTATGAAAATAGGATGTAAGAGATAATGTAGGATTTACAGGTACTAACATTATTGTTTTGGTTTTCTACTTTTCACTTGACATGCAAGTATTCGATTGAAATGCAGACAACTTCAAGCAGAATTCATTCCGACTCACGAAGTGTTATCGATCGATGGAAACTGTTAATGGCTTTCATATAAGAGCCGCCTTTGGTGTTTCAACAATTACACGAAAGTACATTTCCTCCTCCAAAGGAACGCAAAATATGAAAACTCAAAAGTATAACTTTTCTTTTTTCAAATCCCCATTTGTGGTACGACGATTAGAAAAGTACAGTCGCACAAAAAAGACGAAGCTCAAATGAATGCAAAAAACAAGATAGAAAGAGATGTGAGAAAGAGGGGGGGAAGAAAGTTTCCACTCAAGTTCGAATTTACGTAACAGAAACCCAACATCACTGAAAAATTTTTAATTCCACCCAATAGTTAGCAAGTTTTTCATATTTACGAGTAGAAATTATTTAGAAAATATACCTGTCATCATCGCGTCCATTGGATTCATGTTGACCTCCGTTAGTACCGGCGCCATTTTCATTCTCATTTTCATTCGCGCTGACGTCTTGTGAGAAATCCTCTCCATTCATTTCACAATCATTATTCTTGTTCTCGGCCATTGTATTTAGTATATTTTAATTTTTAATAGAATTCAAAATATTAATTTTTTAGGCTAATATAACTTATTTTAATACTCCAAATAATTAAATAAAAATTCTTCACTTTCGCGTGAACGCCGATGCCTGCAGTAATGGCCGGAAGAGACACAGAGACAGACGGACGCTCTTCGTTTCAGAAAATATTCACTCGATGCGTTCGTGTTCAACTTCGTGCAGGGTAGGAAAAGAAAATCACGAGTTCTGTATTCAGCAGATAGTTATGCTACTTGTCTCTGTTAGGCATACATAACAATGCTCTGATGAGTGAAGAGTGAAGCTTGTTTGGCAATCACTATTCGAATACATTTATGTGTTTTAATACGGCGGCTAATTATTTTTAGGCAGTGACTTCTGAAAATATGACAATTTTATAATATTTAGAAAGTTTTTGTAATCTTAATTATATAAATGAATTGTTTCCTCCACAGTACATATATTTCAGTCTTAAAAATCTTCTAGGATCTTGAAAAATTAAAGAAATAAGAACATGTTTTTCTTAATTCTCTGAAATAGATTCCATGCATACATGTCTTTACAAAATGCAACCATATCATGCGAAAAATGGCGGCATTATCTTGAATTGAAGCTGAAGCAAATACGCGCATTTACGCGCTCTCCTTATTAAAACAAAAGTATCAGCGTAATATTCACAGTTATGTTCATATGATACTTGAACGAAATGGAGATGTCACATTGAGATCTGCCAATTTCTATTTCAATATATTCAACAATTTGTTTATTTAAAACCATTTCTATCGATATACAATCTTATATGTGACAATTCTTTATTATATAAATTTTTTAGAGAACTCAGATCTTTTATAGTTTTCTATAATATAATACATGATGATGATGGTAACTAAATCCGAGAAGATTTAAAACTTAAATTTTATACTTTGATCAGCATATTAGTAGTCACATATTACTACTAAACGTATTGTACCATTGAATATTTGTATGCGAACGGTAACTCATATAGTTCCTACATTTCGACATCTAATTCGCCGACTCCAAAGAAGAGTTCAGCATGATAGCTTTATTCTATGCTTGCGGCTTAATCAAACGATGAACAGAGATAAATATAGTTGGACCGCATTGCAAAAAGGAACGGATCAGAGCGAACACGCAGAAAGAATACGAAAAGGCAAATCACTTTAATTCAACACTTGTTCAATTTCAATGCTTCAATTCAACGTAAAATTTAACAATAAAAAATTACGATAGTTATATTTAACTGTGATTAACAACAGTGAAATTGAACAATAAATAAGAAGGAAACAAATATAACATACTTAGGAAAGAATTGCCAAAAGAAAACCCGTATAGAAAATTTGCAGACGACGACCACCACCACCACTACGAAGAAGCGGAGAAGCCCAAAAGCAAACGTAAAATCATTTTCTTACAAAATTATAATTTTTTTTTTTTTTTAACATCAACAACCCACACATAATTTTCAAAACGTTTTGCTTTTTATCGCAACTTTTGAATACGAATTAGTGCTCAAACGGATTGCAGTTGATAACGAGTTTATATAGCGAAAAGCAATATTTCTGTGCATTACAACAAAACTCAACAAAGGTAAGTAGGACTTTTTCTCATTTTTGTGACTCCTTTGTACGTTCTGTTCGTTGTCTCGAAAGAAAGCTTTGGGGTATGATTGTTGGTAGGTGTCTGATCTAGGACCTGCCCTAGAGCACACTTCAAATAAATTGGCATTTTTTTTTTTCTGTAATATCCGGCTTTTTCATATATAACCTAAAAAAATAAATTCCAAAAATATATATGTTGAATTGTAAAGGTGATTGGTATGATTCCTAAATCTCTATAATTTCATCAGCATTATCGTTGTAGATCCTTATTTTAAAAGTTTCTTATAAAATAATCTTTACACACACTAGCGGGTTTTCTAAAGCATGCATGCTCGTAGTATAAAAAATTTTAACAGCGTTATGTCGGTGTATTGGTTACGGTGAATTCAGCATTTGGGGGAAATAATTCAGTGTTGTTAACGTTAGGGTGTGTATAAAATGATTCCGGAATCACAGCTTTTGTATCAGGTTTTTATAGATTGCCTATTCAATTCATATTAGAAAACAGTTAATGCTCTTGGTAATAATATGTGAGTCTATTAAAACTTCTTAATACCTTAGGAGTATTATAAGATATATTAAAACATGACAAATTGGCGACACTTACAAAATCGCTACCCAATTCATTTAGATGCTGAAAGACTACGCGTCGTCGATATATTCGTAGCATTTAAAATAAAGAAGTTTTAAACCGAAAACAATCTGCCGCTTAAATCATGGGGGGATTGGCAGTGTTGCCAATCTCTAAATATGCATATCTCTAAATAATGTTTTAACATTATTAGACAAATGTTGCCAAATTTATTTTTAAGTCTCTCGCCAAGTCTAACATTATGGTGCAATATCTTGTAGGACAAGAATACTGCACTACACAGTTCACGAACTCACCGTTTTGTAGATATGTCAACGTTTTGTCTTTCTCCATTATTTATTTGTTTTCTTTTGTGTCTTTCCTTTGACGTGTTTATGAGTTCCTTGACCAGACGTCATTTAATGTACTTCATCAAATTCAGTCTACTTTTATTTGAAGGATGTATATATTTCAAGCTCATCTGGATTATTTCGGGTGTCTTTTTTTTTTTCTTTTTTTTTTTGTTTCAGTCAAGACTACATTCATCTAACATCACAATTTAGGTATTAGTTGATCATTTATGAAATAGAAATAAGCTTGCTTTCGGACTATCTAATCGGGTATGCTTCAGGCAAATAGCTTAATTATTTTAACTGTATTTATTTGCAACAATGACGCAGAATTCAATTGATTAAAATTGGGTCACATTAGTCACGTTAGTAGGTATAGACGCTAACAACGAGGCAGCCAATATTGATATTGGCAAAGTTGTTGCTTTTGCAACCATCATTGTATAAATGCAATGCAACAACAGATGAAACCAATACAATCGTCTCCAAGTTGTATTCATTGACTTTTGTTTTTTGGAAGTCCGTATCGACGAACTTGACGCTATTATTGGGATTGGATTGAGGATTACTCAAAATTACAAGAAATAACTCTAGGGAAACACAATTAAGTTTCAAATTCAAGTACGATTTATAGATTCTGTTTTCTTACGCCTTGTTTTGTGATCGTTCATAAAATTATTCTTTATGCATCGTATTCTGACAACTTTTTAGTAATTTGTCATATAATTTTAAATATATATCACTGGTAATAATAACCTTATTAATCTATAATTTACTACATCCGTGTAAATACATATTTCACTATTTATTAAATTTTAACATTCGTACTTTGCTTCATAATGGAAATAAAAAACAACACTTTCACTGAGATATGTTTTTTTAAAATTTGTCCGTAACAAAATGTATATTTATTAAATATATATATATAAACGGAGAATATTTTTATTTTTCAGGAATAATCATCGGCCTACTCCACTTGCATTATACAACAAACAGCGTTTTGAATTGAATTGAATTTTCAACGAAACGCAATGGTAATGGATGCAACTCAACCCCAACAACCATCGCCTCAATCGGTCGGTCGCGAGTTTGTCCGCCAGTACTATACTCTGCTTAACAAGGCCCCCAATCATTTGCATCGCTTCTACAACGTCAATTCCTCGTTTATACACGGTGAATCTGTCCTGGTCGTAGGTCAAAAGAACATCCACAATCGCATCCAACAACTGAACTTCCACGATTGTCATGCCAAGATCAGCCAGGTCGACGCGCAGGCCACACTTGGTAACGGTGTCGTGGTTCAAGTAACTGGCGAACTATCGAACGATGGCCAACCAATGCGTCGGTTTACCCAAACGTTCGTCCTGGCAGCCCAATCGCCAAAGAAGTACTACGTTCATAACGACATCTTCCGCTATCAGGATTCGTATTCTGATGAGGAAAACGATGGTGAATCACGCTCTGAAAATGACGATGAGTTGCATGACCAGCCAACTGGTGCAACCAATGAGCAATCGGCACAGGTTACTACCGGTGTAGTAGATCCCCAACAGCAGCAACAATTGCCTGCTCAAGTGATTGCCGCCGCTGCTGCAGCAGCTCAAACAGCTCCGCAACAGGCGCCGATCTACTATTCATTGCCGGCTGCTGGTGGTCGACCAGTTCAGGTGTTAGCAGCTCCTCGTACTGCTGGTGTTCCATTGGCCGCTCAATTCGCTACCGGAGCTGGTGTCCCACCACCACAGGTTCAAGCTGCTCCAGCTGCGGCTCAACTAAATGGAGTTGTGGCCCATGACGATCTGCTTAGCGCTGCCGGTATTCACCAACCTCAGCAACCATTGGCGGCACAAAATGCCTCACCGAATGTAGTGCAGCCTTCGGTGGCTGCAGTACCGGTGCCCACGCCAGTGATTGCACAAACTCCAGCTGCAACTGTACCAGCCGCAAATGCGGCTGCCATACCACAAACTGCAGCTAGTGTTACTGCTGGTGGATTCCAGCAAACACCTCATGTTCCACAGGGACAACAGCAATTGTTACAGCAGCAGCAGCAGCAATCATCCCAGGCAGGACACGTACAGCCTCAAGCCGCCTCTTCCAACGAGGATGATATTGTTAACTCAAACATGACCTCTAATAACGACACACCAACTCGTACAACACCCGCTGCTCCTGCAGAAGCAGCACTAATACCTGGCACTGATGACTTTAAGACTATTAATGAGCAACAGCAACAAGAGAAATACGAAGCCGCTAAGCAGCAACAGAACGAACCGAAAACTTATGCCAATCTCTTTAAATCGTCGTCTCCAAGTGGCTTTGTTAATTCTGCCATGCAGCAACAGCAACAATTGCAGCAACAGCAATCTTCAACAAACACAGGCTATCAACAATCGTCAAATATTTCAACAACAACCTTCTCTCAATCGAATTCGACAACCTCGTCTGGATCGGCATACAACACCAATCGTAGTGAGAACTCTGCGTTGCGCATGGACAGCAACAATCAAGGTCAAGGACCGATGCCGCAGAGAACGAATACGACGCGAATTAACAAAGGTTCGTAGTTGGCAATAAAGATAATCATGTAAACTATAATAATTATAATTCTTAGATTTTGATCAACGACGCACAAGCAATGCTCAACAGTATAATGACAACCAGCAATTATTCCTCGGAAACGTACCGCACCATGCTACAGAGGAAGAAATTAAGGCTCTGTTCAGTCGTTTCGGTCCAGTTGTGGACTTGAGAATTCTTTCAAAACAGGGTAGTAAACTACCACCAGGCGTAAGAAACCCATTGAACTATGGCTTTATTACGTTCGAGGATGCGGAATCGGTCCAAAATTGTTTGGCGAATTGTGTATGTTTTTAAACATTTTTTCTGATTTTAAAACATATTTCATTTTGTATAGTAACGATTTGGATGTATATTTACAGCCTTTGTATTTCCCCGAAAATTCACCAGATGCACAAAAACTTAATGTAGAAGAGAAGAAACCACGTATGCGTCCCAACGATGTTCCACCACGTCAGTCTATGGGCAACAACATGAACAATAATATGGGAAACTCTCAACGTAATAACATGAGTGGTGGCCCCACTTCGCGCTCCCTATCGAATTCTGGCGGTATGATGCGGAACAACTCAAATACTGGAGCCAACAGCATGCAACGCGGCTCTAGTGGTCCACGTATGGGCGGTGGCGGATTCAATCGTAACGAAAATCGCGGCGGTCCTTCGAGTGGTGGTCCCCAGGCGCGAGGTGGAAACGGCGGTAGCAACAACTCTTCACAGTCTGGCGGTGGCAGCTATGGTGGCCGTCGCTAACCATTAATTTTCATCTACCATCCTCACCACCCGCAACCCCAACATACAACAATAACAACAACACAGCAGACACAGTAATCTTTATAAGATTTTTATAAACATGCATACAAGAAAATTTTGAAATTTAATTTATTTGAGGGACATTTTTTATTTATTTGTTTTGTTTTGTCGTCAGTTGATCGGGGGACCGTTCATGATATTTCATTGATCGAGTGCGAAGTCTTGTGTCGAATTAATGGCGTTTGTTTAGTTTGTAGATTTATTTAAAATTGTAAGAAAATCATATAAGAAGTGCTCGTGCATTATTCGATACAAGACAATGTACAATGTAGATCTTGTAATAGTTCTCTTGATGAAATTGAAAAAAAAAAAATAAATTTAATTGAATTTCGTTATTTAATTTCTAAAATTAAATAATTTTTGTATGTATGAATGAATTAACTGCTATTTTTATATGCGACGAAATTTTAATTATTGTTAAACTTTTTCGGTTTTGTAATTTTTTCACTTCGAATGTTTTCTCGTTTTTCCTACACCTCACACATGCCACAAATTGTCTTCTGATTGAAATGAAATTATTTTTTATTTAATTTATTCTAACAAGCAAATTTCTTTTTATTTCATTATGTATTTTAAATTGGGAAAAATTTTAATAAAAAAATTATCTTTCATCAAAAATTAAAAGGAATATAGCGAAACTAATTTATAAAAAATAGCAAAACATTAAAAAAAAGTAAAAACGCAATAAAAAAAAGCAAAATAAAGACTTGTAAACTTTATTGTTCGTACGTTTATAAAAAAGTTGAATCAAAACAAAAACATGGAAAATAGTTTTAACAAAAAAAAATGTAAAAACTGTCTGAGAAAAAATAAATAAAGCTAAACACACAGTAAAACCTCACGAAAAAACTTAAAAAGAGCAAAATGCGAAAAGAATTTACGGTAAAATTACAAAACAAAAAAAGTAAAAAAAAAACAGCAAAATATAATATATAAAATTTAATGTAGTTCATATTTCAATTAAAGTTTTAAGTAAAAAGTAAGAAAAACCCACGACTCATTTCTATTTAATATTAAAAAGTGAATTAGACTTAAAAACGCTGCAGATTTAAAAAAATATTAAATTTAAATGATACCATTCAAAACCTTTTTATAGCATAAACGTTAATCTTCAGATATAATAAAAGTAATAAAGATATGAAATCAGTCAACTAAAATATTTAAGAAACAGTTTCAAAAAATATAAACTTAAGGTGCCGCTACCATTCCTCCACTTCAACAAACCCTTCCAATTTATGCCTTGATCTCTATTTGGTTTTTCATCAATTATCAGTACAATTCATCAATTCAAGTACAAGAATATTTTTTTTAAGAGCCTCCATGTTAAAAATAAAACAAATTTTAAATTTATTTAAGCTTCCCTCCCAAGAAGTTAGGCTCTTCATAATCCGCAAAATGCATTTTTTACCAGAGTTCATCAAATGATTATCTTTAGAAGCAGAATGAGAAATAAGGAGCAAATATGTATTCGCGTTTAAAAAAATCATGAAATAATACAAACTGCAGAAATTAAAATTACAATTTATTTTTAAATTAAACTTTTAACATTAATTTATAAACAAACCATATACATTAAAATAAAATAACAAAAAAAATAATTCAAGTAAAAATTTTCCCAAAAATACTACAAATAAAACAAAAAATAATTGAAAACTTGTCTTTTTTTTAATATTACGCCTTCCTCAAGTTCTAGAAATTCTATTGTACACATGTGATACGCATTCTATATTTCAAAATATTGAGTAAATCAATAAATACAAGTTTCTTTACAAATATATTAACTTAGAATTCGAGACTTGCAAATTCAGAGTAAATAAATGCATTACAGAAACATCATCACGAAACAATTCAATACATCTATCAATAAATTAATATTAATCAAATTTCTACTCCACCAGGAGTTCATATTGATCCACTTCCTTACACATATCATTAAAATCATTTACAAATGAGTTAAGATCATCAATATCTTTTGGATCCTCCCTTGGTTTCTTCTTTTTATGGGTAACTTTTTCATCATCATTGTCATGGCCATCATTACCTTCGTCACCAGAATCATCACTGTCAAGGAACATGACAAAGTTGTGTCTTAGCTTCCTTTTCCTTTTGAAGGGACGTACATATGTTCTGTGCGGATCCTAAGAAAGTTGAAATAAAAAATTGAATGATGATTAATAATATAACATAAAATAATATTTTAATACATGTATAAAAATAGAATAGATTGTACGAGCTTTATACTACCAAACAAAGATAGACTATAATCTTTGAGGCCCTGTTGACTCTACTGGTTACAATGCATTTATCGATTGTAATAGTTGATTTATGTAGCGACTTGTTAGCCACTTGTAGTCAAAGTGTGTAATTTGTCTACTTAACTTCAAGTGCAATCGCGGTACTAACATAAACATTTGAATTAACTACATGTTATACCTTTTCATTAAATGTCAGCTCAGGTTCTGGATCCTTGAATAATTGTGACAGTTCGTTTGTTGTATTTTCATCGTTATTATCAAAAAGAGATTGCTGATTATTTAATGCCGAATCCATATTGCACCGCGGAGGATTTATCATTGTTGAGCAAAGCATATCATTTATGAGACGTTGATTGCCAGTGTCATGCTCATCAAATAAACCCCGTTTTAATTTAGGCTTTGTTAATTTAGGAATTTCTTTTGGTCGAAAATGTTTTAATGCCTGCAATTTTTGCGATAAACTTTTATTTCCGGATTGGTCACGAATTGGAGTTGACAACTCTTTATCTTCGCCATCTTCGAGAAAATCTTCAAAGCCAAATAAATTGTCATTACATTCAGATTTATCAGTTTTTGATGTTAAATTGATCTCAGCACCATCGCGTTTAGAATTATCTTTCACGGAGGACTTCCAAGGAGGTAATGAGATAACTTCTAAAATATTTATCGGCTTTAATGGACTTCGATATTTTAAAGCTCGACGAGGATTTGATTGCTGTCGAAGATTTAAAACAGTAGCATTTTCATCTACACTTTTGTCTCTTGTAACATGTTGAGTTGAGGAGGGTGGAGATAAATTTTCCGCATTCGAATCATTTGATGAATATGAGGAGTGTAAAGAAGGCATAATCGATTGATTATTTTTTAATGAAGAATTCAGCGGAGTTGTCTTTGAAGTTTCTGCTACACCGCGCAGTGGTGTAAACGAATCTCGAACCAGTGTATTTACAACTGAACTTTGCTTTTTTGGTGTTGATGGTATAAAATCACTGGAAAAGGAAGGAAGGTTGTCGGAGTTTCTACTGAAATAAAAAATGTTGGGCAGATTTTGATCCTCATCTACACGCCATGGGGACGCGCTACCGATGTATGTTGGTTCTGGAATTATCGGCGATGGCATAGCATTTTTGTCTAATGGCGGTAACTTTTTATTAACGGGTGTGCTAACAAATTTTCGTGCTACTTCCAGAAGTTTGCGTTGATCAGTTAGCTGAAATAAATATTGTTTATGTGGCATAATGCATCTCTGTATACTATTGATTGTTACCTTTTTTTGCAATTTTTGTGATTTTCCTGCCTGGGATATTAATACGGAACGAGCAAGGTTGCTAAATGATCCTCCAGTAGAACTATCGTTATGACGTTTTGAATTAGAATGTACTGTTGACGGAATACCGGGATCTTCCAAGGATTCAATTTCATTAGTGGGTGCTGTGGTCTGTGGGACTGTGGTCTTATCTTCATTCTTCTTATTTTTCTTTTTTAAAACCCGTGGTTTTTTAGACTTTGTTACAGTTTGTTTCTTGGAAAGTTTACGTTTTATTTGAAGTTTTCCTGTCCCCTTTTTATGTGTGGCTACAGTTACTTTATCCTCGTCAATTAACTTTTTTATGATGTCGGCCATTGGGTCATCCTTCTTCGTTGAATCAGAGTCCGATGTTTGCGACAGAGAAAGAAAGTCATAAACATTGCTACGACTAATACGTGTAGTTTTTTCTATTTTTGTTTTCTCTGGCTGATTTCTAATTGAAGAACCTTTTTGTGAGGGATTCACAGATCGATGAAAAAATTTGTGAGTGTTTTTCTGACTAGTCTGATCAACAGTTATTGGGTTTTCATCATCGTTGTTTAATATTTCTTCGATCAAGTCACTTTTGTTCAGAAGATTCGGTGCTAAATGATTCAAAAAAATTATCAATGAATAAATATACTTTTTACAAATACTACTTGATTTACCTTTTGATAAAATGTGTGAACTCTGCTTATTATTTGAGGTGGTTTTAAATACTTCAGATTCAGTAGCCCTGTCTTTTATTCGCTCAACGATTTTTATATTGTTTAAATTCCCTGCATTTTCATTTTCAATATTTTTAAACCCAAATTCATGCAATGTAGAATTTCTTAATGGTTCAAAACGTAAAATATCTTTTTCTTTTGAAATATCATTTGACATTGGTTCCCTATTGCCGCTTGTTAAGCTCAGTTTTCGTAATTGTTCACGCCTTTCTCTTGTTATAACTGGGTGAGTGTCCACTTGCATCTCCTGTACATTAATTTCCTTAAAAGGTTGTCTTCCCTTTTTTAATATACTTCGTAATTGGAAGTTGGTGCTTCCCATATTGTCTTTAATATTATTCAAATTTTCAATAATTCCTTTTGTCACTTTTGATCCTGTAGATTGCCTTGATTGGATTACATCCTCCGGTGCTAATCGCATTATTTTAACGACACATTTTCGTACTTTTGATTTTTCTGATACATTTAAAGGATTATGTTGGAATGAAGAAGACGATTTACCTTCTGGCAACTTGAATCGTTTTAATTTTATACCGCATTCTGTAACCTTTAATAGTAGTGCAGTGGGGGGTGATGCAGAGACAGTTTTAACTATTTTATCGCATATCTTTCTATTCGTGGTGGTTTTCATATTAGTTCGAATTCTTACTTTCGTTGCCGAATTAACAGTTGAAACTTTAGGTCTTTTGAGTGTATTTGGCTCTACTGCAACTTTTTTAACTCTAGCCATCTTTATATTTATAGTTATCCCAAAACAAATGCATATGATTTTAAAGTATTTTAATTAATGATGACTATATTTAAAATCTTTATTGTCACTCCAATCGTTGTCGTAGCACTAAATAGCATCGCAATACTTTTCAACTGCCCGCCATATTTATTTATTCTTAAGATATCTCTCCACTGGTCTAATTCACAATAGTACGTTATAGCATAAAAATCTAAGCAAAAACCTCTTTTCTGACTGCTGTAAAATGTAATAGATTATTCCATTCTGATTTTTGAACTTGACAAAACGTCACAAAAATTTCTCCAATGACCATCGTCGTAACGTGTATGTTCATTCAATTAACTTGTTGAGCACCTAATTCAATATTCCTTTTTTCATACTGTGTAATCAAAATTAATTTTAAAAAAATAAGTTTTACTTCAAAACAACAAAACAATGAGCAACAAAAAAATAAAAACTGTAAAAAATAACGAAAATATCTGTCCACTTACAAGGTAAATGATAAGTCCACGTTAAAGGTTGCCATTTCCATTAGAATCAAATAAAATAGTCATCCGAGATCTAAATGCGCTGTAAATTTTAACTGCTTAACTTTTCACTATAACGCATGCAATTCATTCATAAAAATCGTGATTACAATTTTTGTTCGTATATTTCCAAAATTCATGAGAGTTGGAGACTAAAAATTGGCGCGATTTTGGAAGTGAAAAACGTCGCAATTTTGTCCGTCGTCTGGTGTTAATATGAAGTGTCAGAATTGAAAATTCAACTTCACCATTCAAAGAAGAAATAATTTGTGTGTTTGTTTTATGAAACGTCACAAGTGCATAAAGAAGAAGAAAACTTGACAAACAAAAGGCGGTGCAGTTAGTTATTTTATGCCGAAAGAATAGGAAGCGATGAAATAATAGTAAATAAATAAAGTACTAAATTTTTACTAAAAGAATAAAATACATGAAACAATATTAAAACATCAAATATGGGTTTAGGCGTTTTAAATGAATGAATAATTTAATTGTGAGTTGTCTGTCAGGTAATGCAACATATTTTGGTTTTGTTTTTTTTTTTTTTTTTGTTTTTTGTTTTTAATACTGTCAGCTTAAGTACAAACAGTGAAAAACCTTTTACAAGTGCAAGATGTGCAATAACAGAAAACATGACAAGGTTCTTGACCTCTTAGTAACGAAAAGCGTTGGTTATAAGCCGACTGTTTTGCTTACGTATCTGATAAAATGTTAGTAATTTACTTTACAATTGTTTGTTTATATAGAAAACGTCTAAAAACTAGCTCATCAACGGAACACAGTTCGCAGGCATCAATAGCTTGGCAATTGGCTAAAATTGAAAACACATCCCCAACAACGAAGCTTTCAACAGATCTACTGGAAGAGATGGGTGTCGGAATGTTGGATTCAGAAGAGAGCTCTTCATCAGCTGCTTCAGCAATTATATTGGCCGTCAGTGCCAGTGCAGATGAGAATTCCAATGAGGCAACACCCAACTTAGATGCTCCAAAGTTTTGTCATCAACGCATGACTTATCGTTCTATAGACACCACACTGGACACCTCATCAGACAATGCAAATAATAGTTTTATTGATCCAAATGATTCAATGAAGTCTACGAATAGTGATAATATGTTACAGCGCTCAAACAACAACAATAACTCATTCGAAAGTTATAACGATGATTCACAACAGCAGCGAAAAATTTCAGAAAAATTGTTTTTGAATCAGCATAAAAAAGTCGCAATATTGGGATCTGGAGCTGGAATAATTTCTGTTCCGCAAAATAGTTCTAGTTCGCCTTCTGGGGGAGGAGTAGTTAACAATGGAATTGGTTGCAAAAGTACACGCAGTCCTTTAGCCACGGTAACCACTAATATCAATATTAAAAATACTACTAGTTTCCATCAACAGGTAAGCGCTAATTACTTACAATAAAATAATCTTATTATTTAGTTCTCCATTTTTTAGAACCTTAATACCGGGCACAACAGCTCTAATACTGGGAACAATCATGTAACTCCGCATGCTGTAGTTGGCGGTACCACCTCTCAGAATGCCTTACGTGCTCTATCTCCATCAATGCCTTCAACGAGTCAGCAAGCAGCTTTATATAAACTTCAGCAGCAACAACTTCAGCTTCAAAAGCAACAGCTACAACAGGCACAGCAATGTCAACAAACCCGCTTTGTGCCCGATGAAAACTTCTTTTTGTACAGAAATCAAGCAATGCACACTTTTTCATCTGATGGGAAGGATCATTTTACAACACTATCAGATGAAATAATTTTGCAAATTTTTAAATGGCTTCCAAAAAAAACTCTTATTAGATGTAGTTATGTGTGTAGACGGTTTAATCGTTGTGCCAGCGACGAATCTCTATGGACACGGCTTGATTTAGGTGGACGTTCGTTACGTGCTGGTGCTCTAGAAAATATACTGTCGCGTGGAGTAGTAATACTTCGTTTGGCTCAAGCGGAGGTATGTAATTTGAAGTATATAATATTTTATTGTTTAAAGAAAAAAATCATTTTCTAACATCAGTTGAATCATCCAGTATTTGAGACAAAATTTTTACAAAACGAATCAAATTTTGAATCGAAGTTGCAGTATTTGGATTTGAGCATGGTGTCCATTACGAAGCCATCCTTGAAAATGCTGCTCTCTAGATGCCGCCAGTTGAAAAAACTGAGCTTGGAACATGTACCACTAAATGACGAGATATGTAATGAAATAGCCAGGAACACAAATTTGGAGGCTCTCAATTTGGCGATGTGTGTTGGTTTAGAAGCATGGAGTGTAAGAAAAATGATGGAGTCATTGACAAACCTGAACAGTCTCAACATTTCATGGACTAATTTATCTGTGGATGCCGTAACATCTCTTGTGACGAACATAACTTCAAATATTATGCGACTTAACATAGCAGGATGTCGCAAAACAATGTTTGATTCACGTAATTCACAAAATACCGAATAATATATAGTGAAAAATCTATATATGAATTTATGTTTTTATGACAGATTTGGGAAGCTTAGCAAAACGATGTCCGCAACTATTAGAATTGGATTTATCCGATTGCACTGGTCTAACTTCCAACGCTATAGGAATTGTCTGCAAGTTTAAAATGTTGGAATATTTATCATTATCTAGATGTTATCAGATACCTGCCTCGTCATATAAGTATGGAATTTATTATTATCTGACTAATTTCAAATATTATTTCAATGTGTTTTCTATTTTAGACAACTCAGCAATTTGCCAACCCTAACGTATCTCGACGTATTTGGAATACTTACTGATGCAGCATTAGAAATTCTTGAGGAAAGTTTTCCCTCATGGGGTATCAATAAATTCATACATAGTTCAGTAGCTAGACCAACAGTTGGCACAAGAAGGACTTCCATTTGGGGTTTGCGAACGCGGGATTAGCATTAAGATATTTTGTTCGTATATGTAACATTCAAACTATTTGTCTTACAAATAACTAGAACTATAAATAAAATAATTTGACAAAAATCAAAAGAATCATGTTAAAAATCTGACCTATAATGGTTTAAAAATATTTTGTATGTACATCCGAATCGGAGAAACCTTTCATAATTCTTATATACTAATTTAGTTTTAAAGAAAAACCATACACTCGAATAAATTGAATGTATTCGTGTATAACGATAATTGAAAATAACCTAAATGTATTGTTTGAAAACACTGATTGTAATAATATAAATTACTGGGAAATATAAACCCTTTTCTTTTTCCAAATAAAAGTTATTTTTGTAGTGTTAATTTTTTAAAAGGGTATATTTACAAATCGCATTTGTACAAGATATAATGGTATGATTACTACTAAATAAAGGAGTGTTTAAAAATATCTGAATGAAAATAATATTTGCGATTTTAATTATTACTTAAAAAAAAAAATATTTTTATTTCGTAAATTCGGTTCCATCCAACCTGCGTCTTTTATAATCACTGAGGTGAGAGTTATAGCCGATTTTCCATCAAAAAACTTTAAACGCAATATGTGGATAAAATATGAGGAATAACAATTTTTTTTTAATTGTTTCACTAAAAAAAAATTATTTTTCATTTTTGAATTTCCTGGTCCCCTTTGCGGGCTTACTCTGTGAGTACCGAGTGTCAGGTATCACTGCTCTGCGACGCAGATTGATATTATCAGATACCCGCCTCGTCATATAAGGAATTTATTATTATATGACAATTTCAAATATTATTTCAATATGTTTTTTATTTTAGACAACTCAGCAATTAGCCAACCCTAACGTATCTCCACGTATTTGGAATACTTACTGATGCAGCATTAGAAATTCGTGAGGAAAGTTTTCCCTCATAGGGTATCAATAAATTCATACATAGTTCAGTAGCTAGACCAACTGTTGGCACAAGGACTGTTGGACAATAGACTCGAATAAATGTAATTTATTCAATTAATAAGTTAAGTTGGAAAACGCTAATCGTAATAATATATATGAAAATATAAACCCTTTTTTTTGGAAATAAAAGTTTTAGAGATTGAATTTTAATAATATAAATCGTTTTTGTTTTATTTTTTATTTTACAAATGTTTTAGTAATTTCAGATAACTAATCAATTTTAGTAATAATATATGTATCATTTTGTGTATTATGTACACTTAAATTGGAAGTTTTTAATATCAAATGGAATTATTTTTTAATAATAATAGTATATATTAATTATTGTAGTAATTATTATTTAAAATAAAAACGGAACGTATTTACAAATCGCAATCGTACAAGCAAGAATGGTATGATTACTACCAAAAAAAGAAGTTTACAAATATTTAAATGAAATAGGATATTTGGCATTTTAATTATTACTTCGGAATACGGCGAAAAATTATAAAAAAATGTATTTATTTCGTAAATTCGGTTCTATTTTCCGATGAAAATAAAGCTATCTTATTAGAGTATGATTAAGAGATATTAATATTATTTAAAAAAAGTATATTTCATGGACAAGAGAAAATTAATTAAAATTACGTTGTCATCAGAAGCATAAGTGTATAGTTTAATCTGTTTCAATTCACACTATGTTAGTATATACAATTTCGTGAAAATTTTAATTTTTCACTTTATTTTAAATTAAATGTTCTCATTTAACGATTATTTGTTTTAATATTCTGGATTTGTTACTTAGTATTATTTAGATGTTGGAAATGGCAGTGATACGGTTAAATATTTTTTATTTTTATAATCGAACTAACAAATATATGCCTGCTTGTTCTTCGCTATTAATTCAAGTATAGGTAATTAATTCTGTTTGGAAATTCACAAATACTAATACAATAATGTTTCCTGCATTTAAATAAATGTATACATTGGTAAAAACAAATTCTGCTACGATAAAATCATATTGAAAAACATAATAGTTATTCTATTTTCCTTCTGAAGAACTCACATTACTATTAACAATGTAGAGCTGTCTATATTTTATATTTTTGTCATTAGGTATCACAATTTTCTCTAATAATTATGTATATAATTAACCGTATTCTGTCTAAAGGTTTGTTTCATCAACAGCTAAATTTCTGTCTCACTCTTTTGTAAGGTCTAGGATAACTATTTTATTAGAACAGAATCAACTATGACAGTGTTGACTCGACTATCGAATGAGAATTAAGTAGAAGAATCCAATTTATGTGTAAAGCAAAAAAATTATGATAAAATAAGAACCTTTGGAGTTACTTAAACTAGCTTAAACTTAGATACGAAAGGAAAGCAAGGAAACATTTCGTTTGAGTAGATGCGAATGAGGCAGGGTGGGCGAAATGGTATCGAGAAGATCATTTCCGGGGCTGAGACTGTGCGTGTCGTAGGAGTAACTCAGATCCTGCATGGGCACAACTTCCGGTAGCAAGTGCCGAATGTGTGTAGGGGAGCGACGAACCTTGTATTGATGTCTGGTCATAGAAATGGTAAACAAAGGAAAGACATTACACAATTAATCAAACAATAAATTCTCTTCGACCTAAGAGAAACGTGCAGACATTGTAAGTTGCAAAATTGAAGTGTCAAATGATAAATAAAATTTAGTAGATTGAGTATTGATAGGAATAAACGTAAAGAAAAACTCTTACACATTTGCATCGTTAGAAGTCGTCGTCTGTACAGATTGTCTGCTCCAAGTCCACAAGCGGTTAAAACACGGGCACAACATCAATTAAATCAACGCAAAATGGAAATGAACACAGACGAAATTATATACGTATCTTGGAAATGATGACCACAAAAACACGGTTGGTTCACCGAACGCCTTCGGTGTCTACTCACTTTTTATGTCGGTTTGCACTAAAACATGCACAACGACACGAACACATGGACGTGTTGGTTCCACTCAGCGACTGGGCGTCGTGTCCCGCGTACCCGCTCAGGATGGATCCGTTCGCCGTGATCACGTCGCCCTCCAGCTTGACGGCCACTTGCAGAGCCTGCAAAAGGGGTTTCAAAATCGTCCAGCAACGAAAATGTTGTTGTTTTTTTATTTTTTTGTTTTAATTATGTGGAAACGTAGATGACAAAAAAAATCAGTTAAACAGGAAGCGGAAACGAAAATAGAAATCATAATTTAGTTAGCATATGTTGGGAGATATTGTGGTGATTTGTGTGATTTTAATAAATATCATATCATAGATGTAATTTTTGGAAGTGTTTTGTATGTCATTTGCGTTGTTTTGATAGCGGAACAGGTAGACAAAGGTATTTGTGAAGGAAGTTAATGTGGTTAATAGTTGTTCATCATTAATGTTTATAAAATAGAATTTGTTGTGAAAGTTTATTTATTTTTAAACTCGGAATCAGCAATCACCTCGTTTGTCCAAAAATTGGACTTGGTCATAAACTACACACAGTCGTTGCCCAATATTTTGTAAAGAAAATCAAAGAAAATTAAAATGTTTGCATTAAAAATATACGTATATATTTTATTTTTTTTTACAAATTTGTTTTTTACAAAAATGTTTAGCAAAATCGTTTAAAAAGAGTTAATCAATCAAAGAGTGGATTAATTTTATAAAAGGTTATAAAGTAAGCCGCACCCAGGTGCTTTGCTTCTGGATATCGGTTAAAACCGTTTTATATGTCTTTGAAATACTATCAAAGCACACGTGGGATAGGATTCTCAAGAATTTCAAGCCTTGCTAGTTACAGATCGAACCATGAAAGATCCACATGAACCTCTAATAAACCATTCAAATAAAGATGTGCGAAAATATTGAAAATATTCTATAGATCAGTGCAATTTTAAAACTAAGACGTATTATCAATTCAATTACATAAGTTACAAAATTGCGTTAAAAACAATTATAAAATACAAAAATGAAAGTATATTACATTATTTTTTGAATAGTACCAATACATAGGAATTTTATTTTTAGATAATATTAATATGCAACTACTGAAGAAAACTATAGTTTTAGATCAGACTGGGTAATTCTTGTCTGGGCATATTGTATGGGACCAGATCTACTATTAAACTACGCAAAAAGTTTTGGAACAATGCAAAACAAGTGAATGAAACATTTCCAAAAAGAGTGTTTAGATGGTGATCAAATGAAATAAAGAAATAAAATGGAGAAGCCATAGAATGTTCGGAACAGAGTTCGTACCTGCATCGCTTGTGCTTCGTCTCTGCGCTCGTCCTCGGTGTTCATTGTGACGAATCTAAGGACTAGCAAATTAAGCGAGGCCGCCACAATCGCTAGTCCGAACAGAATGAATATCAATGCAAACATGACGTATTCTGGCTTTTTATTGAGAGCATTGTCCTTCTGCAAAGCCACCATGTCTCCAAACCCTGCAATTATCAGGTACAGTCATTAGAGTTATATAGAGTGCGAAGTTATTGTGCCTTACCTATCGTCGTTAATGTAATAAAACAGTAATATACTGAATCGAAATAGCTCCAGCCTTCGAATTTCGAAAAGGCCGCAGCGCCACCCGCTATCGTCAGAGAGCTCAGCGTGGTGACAACACATATTAAATCTACCTCCGATGCTGCAGTTCGTTTACAGCGAAGTGATATCCTCACTGTTTGTATAACAAAGCTGCGAACGAACAGGAAATGATGATATTAATGGTCAAGCTATCCCCCACTAATCGTATGCATGTGTGTACCTGCTCAGTCTATTCACTCTTTCTCCAATGCTCTGGAACATCACAAGGCCCAATGGTATGCCGACGATGGCGTAGCACATGGTGAACAGCTTGCCCCCGATGGTGCTCGGCGTCGAGTGACCGTAGCCGATTGTGGTCAACACGGTAGTCGCATAGTAGAACGCCCCCGTGAACTTCCATTGTTGGCCGGCTTTGTGCGGTTCTGACTTGAGGACAACCGTCTCCATGACTTTGAAATCCTCTGGCGTAATATTGTATTTCCGTATTATCATATCTTCAACGGCTGCGGGTGGAAATGGCGTGCATAGGTGGGACACGTTCCGTAATTAGTACAATTAGTCGACATAAACACAGGCATAGGTGACTCAATAGACGCATATGATACTCAATTTGCACTCACCTTGCAAAGCTTCCCAGCGTTTCGTCTCGGTTTCCGACTCGAGTGCATCAAAGACGGCAGCGCCCACCAGTAAGTATGTAAATGTGCACACGATCAAGGATATCGTGCGAACATTTTGTTTCTTCATTCTTCATTTAGGCGAGGTTATTTTTAATATAACATGCACACCTATTCCCTTCTTTTTTTCCGGCTGCTTCTGCTGTTGCTGTCGTTGTGGAAGTTACTTTTCCTCCTGATGCCCATATGTGATCCTATATATGACACAATATGAAGCCCTATATCTCACACCGTTTAACCTTCACTTCCGAACTATTAATTATATTTGTATTTTTCTTTCTGACACATTTTGGCCTCTTTTCGTTTCACTTCATTCATTTTGAGCCATTAGCTTTCGGTTTTTTTATTCTTGTGATAGTTTTGAGGACATCGTGTTCATGGATTTACACGCGGTTATTTTGTGGATCAGGAACGACGAGATTTAAACATTTGGCACTATTTTCCCTACAGAAGTTTTTCATTGCAATTTTTCACATATTTTACTGCATTTGCATTGATGAATATTAATTGAGAAGTTTTGGCTACTGCTTCTCACATCGTCGTTTTTTGGCACACGTCTTACTCTATTATTAGTAGTATGGTAGGTCCGGTGAAATGTTACTTGGCATGATGGATTAAATCGCTTCAGAACAGGAAAATAACTGCACACACATTTGCACGACATTAGCACGTTCCACTGTATGGCAAACCGCTATCCTTGTTGCACACTCTCGGTTCACCGTTCATGCCGAGCCGCACAACAAGTACACAGACATCTCTCTCCCATATATCCTGCTCGGCACTCGCATCAGTTCAACGAGGTTGTTTTGTTACTCGTTTGGTTAGAGTGTTCGTTATATTCTCTATCCTGTGTGACATGCATTTATATTTTTAGCTACTAGTTATTAATAATTACAATTAATTGTCGCACATCGTACTAAGTGCTAGTTGGGGTCAAATAAATGGTGTTGGAGAAACGAATTAAGTGTAAAACCTCAAAGCTATAAATAAATTTCTAGTTTATATTCCCCATTAAATACGATGAGATGATGCTTTAAACTAGGTCTTTAATCGCGACTTTAGTATAGTTGAAACCCCTATTGTCTCGAATCCTCCAACTCTACTGTGGGTTTAATCTGGCAACGACCTGGTCGTCCCTCTCAACCGAACTGTGGCTGTGACTGTCAGCACACTCATGAGAGCCTTTCTTCATAAAACGACGTTCTTTATGGATTTCAATCTCTTGGGAACAAAATAAGCTTAACTATTTAAATTTTTCCTTTTCCTTCCTTCATTTCATTTGACTTTGGGTTGTATAACGGAATTATGTTTTAGAACACAGATTGAAGGAAGGAATGGGAACTCAGGGAAATACAGGGTCACTTTAATAGAATGCTGCAGATTTAAAAGTTCACTATAATTTTAAAATAAATCATATTAAGAGAAGAATAATGAAATTTGTTTCATTTGCTTTGTTTAATAAGCATAAAAGGCACTGGTCTAGTGCAGTTCAGGGCTCCAATCCAGCAACTCCTTTCCCCGGAAGAGGATATTCCGGATTAGCTCCTATTACTTATTTACAAGTTTTTTAATTAAATTTTATGGTCTAAGTTTGTGCCTGCCACCGAGCATAAGTCGAGCGGCAGAGTGGCAACTAATCACCTATGCACAGGGAAATATACATGCATGGAAATATCCTTCAGGCATCTTCCTTTGTGGCCATCAGTGAGCTTGTGTATGTGTGATTGTGAGTGTGTGCGAGTCGGTCGGTGTTTGCCAGAGTAAAATGTGATTTTTTCGCAGTGAGGTAATAAATATTTCAGAGGAAATGGAAATTATAGAAGACGTTTACAACAGTTCTCTTCTTATTTTGGAAAGTCAGTTTGTAGGTGTATGTAGGTCGTGCATAACTTTTATACACATGACTTCTCTGCAGTTCGAAATGTCCTGCGGATAGCTGCCATTTCGGCCAATCTGTATATGTATACCACATGCATATGTATACATATGTACTGTCTTTGAAGCATTCCTTTATATAAAGTATTTAACGCTCCCATTAAGAAACATTTAATTCAAGATTTTCAATTCTCTTGATTTGTTCTTTCATTAAATCATTCATATTGCTCTCAGAAGGACTACGATTGACGTCGACGATTGCAGACACAGACTTACAGTTAAAAAGTTTAATTGTCGGCTATGCAGAGGTCAGATTCAACAAAACATAATTCACCAAAATGATGTCCATCATGTTAATGACCAAATATTTTTTTACGTTCAAGACATCTTTGTACCTTTTTCACTGTTGTTCGCACTATATTTTCACCGATTTATCATAATTTTTCAACTCATCATCACTTTTTTGGGATTTCATAATTGAATAGGAAATCATTAACGTCAACACACAAGGAACAGGAAATTAAGTAGAATCGGTGAAAAATTTAATTCTTTTAGATTTTTTGTAACTATAATAATTTCGTTCGTTTCTTTTCTCACTTTCCGTCCATAATGCACGCGCGTTCAGTTTTAATTCGCTTTCGCCACTCAATTCTGCGCTGCTCCTGCAAACCTGCGAAAGGAAACTCAAATATCCTGCGAGAACAAAAGAACGTCGCGTGCTGTGTGCTAGAAAAGGAGAGGAAGGGTGAATATGTCTGTGTTCGTCTTTGTCGGCAGTGTCGAAGATCCATGGTTGTCAACCCATTTCAAAATCTGAAGACAAAAACCAATCATTTACAAGCCTAGATTTTTTTTTTATATATGCAAACCATATTAGAGGTATTATATTTTCATTATTTTTTTGGTTTAAAATATTACCAGAGTACAATATATAATAGATTATATTCGAAAACATACTATATGCAAAAGAACACTTGCGGTGGCAACCTTGCATTAAACACGAAGTTCAAAGAGAACAGACACCGCTTTCATCCCCTATCTGCTTCCTTCTGAGAGAAACGACCGATTTATCTCTCTCATTCTGCCATTTGTTTGTTTCCACCTTGCCAAATCAACAAACTGCTTATGACTGCACCGAAGTGGGAATACTTTGAACAGGTATTCGGTTAAGTATGTTACCCATTAACCATCAGTACAGGAATTTGAAAATATGTTTAAGTATTTATTAGATTTCCTCAAAGTAAAATAAAAAAAAAATGCATAATATTTAAGACAAAGAAATATAATGAAAATCGACGTGAAATTAACGTTCAACCGCATCTGGTAGAACGATATTACAGCCTAATAGACCACTGCCGCTCCAAGATTTTGGTATGAGTATCAAGTCCAGAACTTGAGGTCCACGTTGTACCTTGAGGGTGATTCTTTGATTTTGCCTATGCTTGACAACTGTCGCGATCTGATTAATGTTGTTATTAAAATTATTGGAATTAATTGTGCCGAACTCGACTATCTGATCGCCTACGCATAGCCCCTGCAATACAATATATATATTTATATATATCATATCATGATTAATGATAATGATTATTTGCTTACAGCTTCTTCTGCTGGAGATCCAGGACTCACTAGGTTCACCTTGACAATGACTCCTAATGGCGAAGTCATAGATGTGTCAGCATCACTAGAACTAGCATCGGAATGCAATTGCATACCGGCTGTCTTGGAAGATAATTCTTGTTGCTCTTCAGCACTCTCAGCGTGCAATTTGTGCATCAAATTTTCGATTTGTTTCATTAGTTCCTTGTGGTCGTTTTGTAAACATATGATTTGCCGGCGAGCCTGGCGAACTTGGTAGACATCAATGTCGTTCCGTGGAAATCCTTCAGCGTCCACCAGTGGCCCATGGAGGCCGACATTGTCATTCTAGATGAATTGGGAAGGGGTTAATTTTTACAAGTCATCATTCCTCTTAAACAATTACCGTAGCCAACATCGCTCCATATTCACTAATTCGAGCCTCTAATTTGTCTCTCTCAGCGATCAATTGAAGAAGTTTATCCTTTGTTGGATTCGCTTTGGGCACAACCATTATAAATGTGTTGATTCTCGTTCGGGAGTTTCAATTTTTATTATGCTCTACGCTTATGTCTTTTATTGTTTATGAATATTTTTGTTCATAAATAAACTATCCATCAAAAATGTTATTTTCGATCAGTGCTGCCAGTAAATTATTTCACTCGAACATTTTTTATTTTCCAGATGTACTTATTAGGGAATATAAAATATCGGATGCCGGGGTAATTAATTGTACATACAAAAATCTTTAACAAACAAATAATCTTGGGTTATGATTTGGGTGATAGTTTTGGTTATATTAGGTCAATGAGAAAACTTATTGGCAACTCTATGTACTATTGCAAAAACAGCTGTTTTTTGACATTAGCATTGCTATAGATTATTGTTGAAGTTCTTGCTTTATTTTAGTATTCGTAAAAATTTAATAAATTCCATTTTAAAAAATATGAAATAATATATTGAATTCTTAATAGAATATTAGCTAACTCTTTCAAAATACGATTTCATCTCGCCAGTTTCTGTAACAATATAGGCACTTGAAATTAATTTTCATTTCCACTTACACCTTGTATCTTGATTTTTTATCGTGTGTGGAGACATCCATCTATTCCAAAATGAGTTTTCACAGATGGCTTCAAAGACGTGAATATGGAATGGCCCCAAATATTGGTGATGGGGATTTAATAATGAAACGTGTGTACAAATCAATTGAATCATATCGTCACTGGAATGATTTATCGAACACACCAGAGAAGTCATCCGAATTCGGTGCAGTCTTCAATTTGGAGTTTTCGCCAGAAGGGTAGATACTTCTTTAATTGCTTATGCATCTTTTTATACAAACAATTATTTAGTAATGTACTTGTTGCTGCCTGTGAAAAAAAATCCATTTTATTTTTTGATGCTATTACTACGAAACAAAATCATCAAATTACTGATGCCCATTCTGATAATGTTAACTGCATAAAGTAAGTTTGTGGCATTTGGTCAGAAAGAACTTCCTCATCAATATAATTGACTTTTCAGATTTCTTGACGACCGCATGTTTGCCTCTTGTTCTGATGATACTACAGTTGCACTTTGGGACTTACGTTATCTTAAAACCAAATTACGCAGCCTGCATGGACATTCCAACTGGGTGAAAAATATAGAATATTCACACAAGGATAACTTGTTGGTCACTTCAGGCTTTGACGGAAGTATATTTACGTGGGATATTAATTCCCACACTGAGCAAGGACTGATCTATCAGAAAGTTTTCCACACTAGCGGTTTAATGCGGTGTCGAATATCACCAGATGGCAACAAACTTATAATATGTACAACTGGAGGATACTTAATGATAATTCATGACTTGGATTTAACTACATTACATAAAGATTTATGCGGGTTTCGTGTATGTGAAAAGTTGAGACATTTGAAAGTTGAAAAAAACAATGTTCTTTTTACAGCCAATTATATATAGACTTATGCAAATGGGACATCAATATATACCACAAGCTGCTAAATTTGACCACGTTTTCTCGAAGAAGCAAAAGAAAAACCGTGTAGAATTGGTTACTGATTTTCCTGAAGAAAATGATGCGGAAGTTATATTGGCACTACAAGTACAAAAAAAAAGTATATATATATATATATATTAGTTATATTATATGGAAATCTCATTTTAGATACATCCCCAAGGACACTCATTTTTAAGTCGTAATATTAGTTATGACGAACTAACTGAATGGTCATGTATACATGACATTAATGAAGAGCCAGGAGATATTTCTGAAAGATCCATTGTTTGTGCTTCAAAACGCAAAAGAAAATTATTGAGTGACAGTGATGATGAAGATGATGGCAGCGGGAGTGATTTAACTGAAGAAATCGTGGGCATAAATAGACGTCAGAGAAGCCAACGACTTAGACTACCAGGAAGAGGAGCACCTCCACCGCCACCCCCCACATCTGGTAACTCCACATCCGGATCGATCCAACCCACAAGCCGTCCTGAAGCATTCGTGCCAGACATTTGGGCTGCTGAAGTTACAGTTCAGGAACGAACAATTCGCCAAAATCGTGGTCGTAGTTCTAATTCAGTTACTGGATACAATTTTGTATATGCCATTAGTAGTGGTGTTTTACCTGCTGCAGCTGCTGGTCTTTCTGCTCCTATAACACGTCGAAGTTCTTCAACAAATACCAATGAAGATAGTCGACCTCGATTACGCTCTGGTTCACCTACAATACCTGCTCCAACAGATGGTAGCAGCACATCAAGTAGCGATTCTCCACCACTAGTGCCCTACGAACGGTTTCGTGTTCAATCAATGTTATCACCTTTGCGTTCATCTAATAGGGAAAGACAAATTTTTCAAAATGCCAAAAAACTAATGTATTATATTCAAGAGTCGAATAAGGGGAAAGGTTTTATAAAAGAACCATCATTCTCTTCTGATGGACGTATAATTTGTTCACCTTATGATACCGGTGTTCGATTATTAGCTTTTTCTGAAGACTGCTCTGAATATCCTCGTCACCGAAATGAGACTATTAAGAGAAAGCCAAGACCTTTGACCGAAGTGAAGAATATGAAATCACATTCAGACATTGTGCTAAGTACGAAGTTTAGTCCTCGTGAGCCGTTATTGGTTACTGGTTGTCGAAGCGGAAAAGTCGTATGGCATCATCCAAATTTGTAAAGTGTACTTTTATTTATTTGTTTTTGTATTGATACTACATAAAGTACATAAAACCTTCAGTTTTATACAATAAACAAATTTAAGAATGTTTACTATTTTTACTTGAAAACATGTATTTACTATACATATGTTATGTTGCAATAGAATTCCTTAGAATACACAAAATGTTTTCTGAGACGCATATAGTATGAATTTGAATAACGAAATGAAATAAACCGTAATAAAATGTCTGAATAATTAATCGTTGTTGTGACTGTACAAATATATAATATTTTAGGTAAGTAATTGCGTTTGTAGCCAATATTGGTATGTCGACATAATAACTGGACATTACGAAAAAATAAATAATGCAGATTTGCTCTCACGTAGATTTTTTTTTTATTTCGTATGCACTATTTATAACATAAATGTAGATCATTGTAAACCTCGAGAAAATATGATTTCCGCTGTAAGAATAAGAGAACCTCATAGTTCCTATTAGTAAATTTTCTTTTTCAATAAATTTTTTACTCGTGACAAACATTTATTTTTAACAAGTTTTATTAATTATAGAAATAATTTGAAATGAAAATATAAGACTTATATTTTTTCTTGGTCAACGAAAAGGTTTCTTAAAATGAAATCATCATCAGTATGACTAAAAATAATTATATTAATTATTTAAAGATAATAAAAGTAAATTTATAGTATTTAGTAATAATTTCCATAGCCACTCCACTGACCATACCCACTATAGCCAGAACCATACTGCCATTGGTTATAATAACCATCGTAGGATTGTTGTTGATACGTGTTGTTATTGTTCTGCTGTCCGTAATATGCCGAATTTGTTGAATTATAATTATAATTGCTATTCGCTGCTGTTGCACCGTTGTTATAAGCTGCAGATTGTGCTGAAGAACTGGACATACCTCCTTCTTTCATTGTTGTCGAAGACGATTTACGACTGGGACTAGATTCTCTGCAAAAATACAAAATTTCATATAGTATAAAATAGCAATAAAAAAAAAAAAAAAATAATAAAAAAAAATAAACTTAATTTACCGCTTCTTTTTGGCTTCATTGGCTTTGGTCAGAGCTATCTGCAGACCACGTTGAGCATCTTGTAATCCCTTTGCGGTACTTCCGAAATCTTCCAAAAATTCTACTTTACGTTGAGCGAACAAAACTTTCTGTTCGGGATCGATATTTTCTCGAGCCATAAATTTGTCCATTATTGATACGATCTCGTCCTCATCTACTTCTGGACGTTGCAATGTTAAATCTATCATTTGCAATGCGACACGTGTATTGCCGGGATCTTTTTCGAGATTCTGCCGAAGAACACGTAACCCACCGTCAATATCATTACATATTTTATTTAAAAACCTTGCATATTTAATGGCAAGACTTCCCGCAATTGTCTTATTCTTCGCTGTAGATATGTAGTGTTCATATAATTCCTTGCACTTGCCCATATCACCACGTCGACGCTCAATATTGATACGCCTGTAAGCAACTTGCAAGAGGTTCGGGCATTTCTTTTCCAGATTGACGAGCACTTGTGCAGCTCTGTCGAAATTATTTTGACACTCTTCAAAAGCTGACCACATTAGGTGCAGACTGGGTTTGTCGGGATGATGAATTTCACATGCACGCCTATAGACGTCGCTCGTCAGTTTAGGAATATCTGGTTGATCCAGCAGTGTCTCCAAATAGCGTATCATTTTTAACCAAAACTCATCATACAGTGCACACGCAATTAAACAACGTTCAAAAAGAACCAGGATACGTTTGCGATCTCCTTTCTCAATTTCAAAGTCAAGATAGTCTTTCCAATTTTTAAGCTGACACCGTTCTAATGGTTTCACATGGAAATATGGACGCTTTATGCCTTCCTCGAAAGTCCATCGAGCTGTCACAGCTGCAACAGTATTTTTGTGCAATTTACGTCGTATGGATACAACTTTTTCTTTAATTGCAGTTATCTCAGTTTCTGTTAAAGTACTAGAATCGTGCAGATTTAGATCCTTGGCGATTTTTTCATCCTTGGCAGAAAAAACTATTTCTGTGTCTAATTCAATTATATCAGCTGCATGATCATTGGTATGATCAGAGTCTCTTGGCGAGCTATTGCCAACAGTTTCATCTTTGGGGTCCTTTGATTCTTTATCAGTGTGTTTCGAGTCTTTCTCTTTCGATTCAGCACGGCGCTCTTTTGATTTTGACGATCGAGAAGATTGAGATGATTCCCTAAGATCGATACGAATTTTAAGCAATTCTTCGCTGCTTATAGTACTTGTAATCGGTTGCTGATTTATCAAATCTTGAAAACTGGAAAAGAACAAAAACGTAATCTCGACATCCACATCTTCTGCATGAAGAAAAAGTTCTTACTTATCAAAATGCCCTCTGTATCCTTGAGTTGGAACTGCTAAGAGACGATCATAGATTCGCACCATTCGTTGATAACGTTTGCCATCACTCTCCCATTTTATATATGCATCCCAGAGTTTATCAGATCGGAATTCCAACCCACAAGCACTGATAGCTCTCTCAAATTGGGAACGTACATATTCCTCATTATCACCACTAGTGCTTCGAACATGCGCAAGATAGTGAATCCATAAATCCACTGAGAGAGGTATTGCTTCAAGACCACGTTCGAAAACCTATATACCACAAACACGCAGGCACAGTTTTTGGATATTGTTTTGAATGCGTTGTGTGGAAATATTAAGAAGAGAAGAAATTTGTGCAAAAATTTTAGTTGACTAAATGATATTCATAGATACTTAGCTGTTTCTTTTCATTTGGTTTTTGATTATATCGTGGGTGTGTGTTTAGAAAGAATCCTAACGAAATTGTGTTGGAATAATTTGTTTTGGTAAGTAAATTGGGAAATTGTCGCCTATTTATCTTTGAAAAATAAATTATCAAAGAGAAACTAAATGTTTAATTCATGTATTGCTTTATTGAAGTTAAAATTCTCGCCGCGCAAGAAAGTGAAATGGGTAAAGGCTCACATTCCAGGGCTTTTAAATAGCCATTAACCATACTGTTGTATATTATGAATATTTGGAAAATTGTGAGTAAATCAAACTTGAAAGATATGCTCGGCATTTCTATTATTTTTATTAGTAAACACACACGACATACTATATGCGCTCAAAAAAACCTAAGAAAAAACTAATGATTAAATACAATTAATTTATAATTTTACAAATACTTAACTTTACTTTAAATACACTACACTTTACAATACTTAAAAATTTCATTAAAATTCATTTAAATACCATTTGTACTTACGCCTGCGATGATAATTTGAAAAATGTTTGTCAGCAAATAGGTTGAAAACGTACAATGAATAGTTCGATTACAATTTTTTTTTTATTAATTTGTAATTAAATTTAACTATCTTTGTGTAATGTTACCAACAGCCGCGTCAACATCAATAAATATAAAGTGATGTAAAAACAAAACAAGTTTCAACATTCAAATTTTTAATATATAGATAATCAAAATCAAGCAACAACTACTCCGAACAATTCTTTACGACCGTTTCTTTTTTGAAACTCCCTACGAAACATGTTGGAAATTCTGCGGAATGTCTCAATCATTTTTCAAAGGAAGATTGCATGAGCACGTAGAAGGAAAAGGAATCCAGTTGTTATGTAACATCAAAGGGAGTGTAGTATTTGTTCATGAATATGAGAACAAAGGCAACAAATTGGGAATAATTATTTACCTAACTATACAGCAACGTAATTTTCTTTTTAAATTCGTTTCGAACTTTATTCTTTTATTGAATGTAATTTTATTTAATTTATAATAAATTTTATAATAAATTAATAAAATACAGTATATTGCAAATGTATTTGATGGAACTTGATTTGTACTCACCGTGTTGCAATTTGTTTTGATGCCCTTGCGTTTTTCGTAATCAGCATATTTGCGCCAATAGCCATAACAATATGGATAATGTGAGAGAAAAGCATCATATGCCTCACGAGCAGCTTCCGCATCAGACTGAAAAGAGAAATATTTAATATAATGTGTGGATAAAATAACAACTACATAACCCTTCTGTAAGAGTAATTCCAATACCTCGTTGTCCACATACTGTAAAAGATAGGTCCATCCAGTAAAATCAGCTGGATCTTCCTTTACAGAACGCCAATACTTATCCAAATCTGGTAATTTCTTCCTTTCTTTTCCTTCTTTTTCCTTAGAATCTTTTTTCTTTTCTTTGTGCTCAACTGTCGTGTCTGAAATATAATAAATATGTTAAAAATATAAAGTAATATAAACGTATCTGTACCTTCTTCAACTTTCGGTTTCTTTTCAATAGGTGGAGAGTCATTACTTTCACTAGTAGGGCTCATTGGATTGTACTGTTCATCCTTATTTTCTTTGGCGGATTTTTCCTTATGACGTTTCTCTTGGTGGATTTCATTATTATTATCCCCATCATCAGCCTTTCGTTTCTTCCTGGAAATATCTTGTGACTTTTTATCAGCAGATGTCGTTGATGGCAACTCATCTTCTGATATCACTTCTGCATCAGGAGGTAATTCCGCACGTTGAGGAGCTGGCAGTTCATCGTCGGAAACTTCTTCTGCATCGTTAATTTCAGGTTTTGTTGGCATTGGCAGTTCGTCCTCAGAAACCATTTCGGTATTTACAATTGTGGCATTACTCGCGTCACCATCGCCGACAACATCCTCGGCCAAGGCTGGCTCAGACAATGAATCGTCAGAATCCAGTTTATCTGAATTTGTATTATTGGGTTCTACCGCTTTTTCTTCAAAATCGTCTTTTTTATTATCCAATTCTTCACCTCCGCCTACAGAAGGCAAACTATTAGCATTATCACCAGCTAAGGAAGCTAAAAGTGAACTTTCTACAATGCCATCTGCCTCATTTTGTCTTTCAAGTTCCTCATTTTGAACATCATCAGAAGTTTCTGACTGTATTACGTTTCCAAATGGGAAAGAAGAACTCTTATCATCAATCGCTGTCGTGGAGTTGACTGGAGTTTCATTATTTACCTCCTCTTGTATCGCATACATTTCAATATCATCTGTATTTTGGTGTTCTACCTGCTCCTCATAAATTACACAATCATCATCTTCTTTAATAACCTCCTCAACACATTCTTCCCCATCTATTTGATCCGATATTTCAATTATATCAGAATCACCGCCAGCATTTTCTTCAAGTATCACACCTTGTGCTGCTTCTGCTAGCATTTCTTTAATGAAATCAGATTGCTGTGATACTGAATTGTTTTCCGTCGTCGCTAGAATAGGAACTTCGTGTGATTCGATAGCCTGCAAGAAAAAACAAAGGTTTTGTCATGAATTACTTCAACTATATCAAAAACAAAACTCAATAAATTAAACTAATGTTTTGTTGCCTATAGCAACAAACATTCGAAGCACTAGATATACTTGATAAATTCAGTTGGCCCTTGCAACAAATCATTTTTAAAAAAATCATATGCGAATGGAACAACGCCACATTCGCAATTGTGACAACTTGCAATTTTTTTCATCATCATCAAGTATTTCTATTTTATTTTTTTATTTGATGTAAAGAACAATTCATGATGTCTGTGGTGAAAACGAAACAGCCCCGTACTTCAATGCTATTCTCTTTGAGGTTATATGTCAATATTGTTCGAATGTAATAAAATCTCGTTGTTCTTTACATCATTGATTTCTCAATCACTCACCTGTTCCTGTGCTTGTTTTTTTGATGAACGTCTGGTTGCTCTGGCCGGTGACATCGTTGGTTGTGGGGCTGAAACTTTTCTTCCTGACCTGGTGCGACGACCTACAAAAATAATAAATATATTTATAATATTTTCTATTGATATCAGTTCCTACGATTTTCTGATCTTGGCAGCGAGACCTACTGCGCGACCTACAGCGGCTTCATTTTCTATAGCGAATTCGGGTTATTAAAACTTTTTTTTACTTTTACTCCATTCAAAAGCATTCAATTGTATAGTATACGTGTTTCTTTTTTAATTTAAATTAATTTTTTAAGTAAAAACTTACCCGAAACGCTTTCCTCTTCGTTTGTGGACGCCATTTTTACGCAATATGGAGAAATATAAATTTCGCTAGTTAATTTGTAATTGTAATAGATTGTTATTCAAACCACTACTGACCTGACCCATTCACAGTACAATTCCTCATAAAGGTAGAAGAACTTAAAATGCTTATATTTCAAATATTTCTATCATGATAATAGAATATTCAGAAATGGAGTTGACAAGCCTGTAATAAGAATTGTAGAATATCGATAAAAATTAATATGATATGTATTATTATCAAATGCATATTGATATGAGCGCTGAATGCACTGTTAGAGGAATCATATGTGGGTATAGATGACAGTTGACAATTCGATCAATGTTTGTTGTTTGGAAGTGCAGTTAAAAACCACTATAAGACATTTCATTTATAACAACACTATTAGTAATTAATAAAATTTAAATAATGTCTGTACAAAAATTTTGTATGCTTGTACCCGTTCCCAGCGTTTGTGAAAATAATTTATTATATTCATAGATATAAAGAAATCAAATATAATATATGGAGTTAATATCGAAATATGCTAAGTGTACAATCGTTATTGAGGGTGAACGAATTGCATTAAAATGGAGCGCTTCGCTTTTAAAATTGATAAAGCACTGAAAGCTAATTTGTATAAAATATGCCGTCTTTGTGGAATTGATAATCCTGATAAAGTTAATATTCTGGGAAATTCTGAAAATACCATTTGTGAAGACGGTAGTGATCCTGAGCTATGGAGAAAAATTCAAGTCTGCATAGGGTTGACAGTAAGTTTCAGAAACTGAGTAAATAAAACATTTTTATTTTTTAAACAACCAACATTTTTTTACAGATCTCTAAAGATGATAATATGCCACAAACAATGTGCACTTTATGTGTGGATAAAGTCAACGATTTTTTTGAGTTTCGTGAAATGTGTTTTCTTACTACTGCACAGACCAGAAAACTGTTGGGTCTTAAGGAAGAAGACTCGACAAGGGATGATATCAAACCAGAGTTCGATGTTAATAATTCCCTGCCATCAAATATCACTAATCGTGTAATATTCGACAAACGCAGACGTAAAAGAAATTGTGCTGATACATTCACGAAAGTCGATATAGAAGATAGTGGATACAAGATTGAGAAATTCACCACTACTAGCAATCAAATTAAGAAGAAAATTAGGTTATCGCATTTGAATAATAATACTGATCCTCTTACTATTGGAAAACACAAACCATTGACACTCATGGAACGTCGTGCTTTGGCGTTATCAAAAAGGAAATTAGAATCTAAATTGGAAATGTAAGCTTAAAGGAAGAACTACTCTATAAAATATATTTATAATGTATTTATTTAACAAAGATAACGTTTATAAAATTCGAAAACTTTTACATTATTTTTTTGTAGAAAAACAGAATTCTCCGATGTTACACTTATCAATCAGATGAAATCATATAACCCCGTTGGAACTATACCAAAATTAAAGAAATTAAAAAAATGTTGCACTATTTGTGAACAAAGATTTATTAGCAAGCCACAACTTGAACGACACTTATCCTTAATACATGTTCCCAATATTCCAAGATATGTTTGCATTGCATGCAATGAAACGATAAAGAAAGGCAACGAAATAAAAGATCATCAATTATGGCATAAGCTTTCGAAAACACCATTTATATGTGGACTTTGTGGACAGAATTTTTTAACTGGTTATTCCTATTCAAAGTGAGTAATGCAAACGACATTTTTAATGATAAGAATAATTACATTATTATTATTTTTTTTTTTTTTTGTAGACATTTACGTGATCATACAGTCGAAGTTCCTGTCGATCTCCTCGTTCTGGACCGACAGTGCCCACAGTGCCACGAGACGTTTGTTACCAACTTCCTTTACAATATACATTCTTGTTCAATTAATACACTATTCTGTGGCGGGTGTGATCGATTATATAAAACTGAGTACGATAATTTGAAACATGCTCCATTTTGTCGTGATGCTTATATGAACTATTCGAAACATATCACGCCTGCTACAGTTTCAAGGGAATCTACAGTTTGCATAAAGAATGAGAATGATATAGAAGCAGCTGCAGAAGTATTGGGTCATTCCATCAATACTCCACAGAATATGGCACCAGTTGCATCCCTTACACGAGTTTCCCCTTCGGTAATAATGACTGCCAATCAGTGTGTGGCAATTCCAGGAAATTTAACTTTTTCCGAAGGTCAAACTGGTCATACAGATCTTGTTAAAGCTATTAAAAAATCGAATAAAAGGAGTGTTTCGCGAAAGGACTTGAAACGAGTGGATGATTTGCTAAAATCGACAATGGATACTTTCGTTAGCATTAAACACGAACCTGAGGTTCACATGGACACGGACTTACATTCTGAAGCAGAATCTGATTTAACAGATAATAACTATGTTGATGATGACTCTTCGTTATGCAACGATCTGAAGATAAAACAAGAGAAATTAGATGAGGAAAACCACTATGCAAGTGTAGTCGCAAATATTAAGAAAGAGTTGAGTGACGATGCCCCAAATGTTGAGAGGGTTCCTGTATTAAAATTAAAAATTACGAAAGAACATGGAAAACTAAATTCATCGATTGTAGACGATAATTCGAGGAGTGAGAAAAAAAAGAAAAAGAAGAAAAGAAAAGATACTGAAAAAGACAAGGACAAAGATATGAATGGAAATCAAAATCAAACCCGCACAATGGCACCAGTAATGCCCCAACCTGGATTAATATACATAAAACAGGAAAAACAAGAAGATACTAGTTTAATGGATTATGACAGTCATAACGTAAATACCCAATTTTCAAAACCTGTGATGACTTCAATACCTAAACAAATGGAGTTCAAAATTTCACGTATTTCTGGTGGGGTGGACTTTAGTCTATCCACATCAACAGAGACCAATGAAAATGAGATGCATGACATCAAACCCAGTCGTGCAGAATTGGATCGCTTATTGGAACTTAAAAATATAGCCGGAGGCGCGGACAATTCGGAAAGAGAACCACATACAAAATTAGTGTCGGATGTAGCTAGTAGTAGTAGTTCCAGTTTTCAAAATGCGACGAGTGTTGAAGAATGCAGTAGTTTTCCACATACAACTTTGCCAAAAATTGTGTCTGTTTGTAGCGGAAACGATGCTTCTTCTTTTGTAGACCATACAAATTTAACAGTAAAACAGGAGCGCTTTGATGACAGTTATGGCGATGAGATGCACTTGAATTCTTCTTTTGTGTGGAACGAACATGATTTGCAAAGTATCAAACAGGAAAAAGAACCAATACTGACTGTGTCAAACTGCTCGAAAGTGGGGAATGATCTAGGAAATCAATCAACCAATATGTCAATTGAATCGGATAACTTAACTTGTGATGAAGCTGAGGAAGTTGTTGTGCATGGAAGTTTAGAAGTAGAACGTGAATGTTGTGATTTAGAAATACGGGATTCTCATTTAGATAGTGTTATTGACTCAAGAAGCGAAGTAACAAATAATAATAAATTTGAAGCGTTCGATAAAAAATTACAGATTCATAGTGAAATAAAAGCAAGAGATTTAAATTGCAATAAAACAGATCAACCGAAAATAATGCATAATTCGGAGAAGGTTACTGAAAAAAATAAGACAGAAGAATCTATAAGTGGCGTAATTATTGAAGATCCTGATGTTAGTTCGGCTGCGCAACCATTCTCTGACCCTGAACCGGGTATAAATAACAATCTAGAAGATAACATTAATGAAAGTGAAGAGGAATTACAAAATCATCTGAATCATGGGGTTTCCGACCACAATCAATTATGTGCAACACATACAATGCCGCCTATAAATAGCCCGAATTTAAGCAATTCTATCAGTCTACAAATTATAGAAGATATCGCTGTCAGTAGTCATAGTTCTACTGAAACTGTACACTCAGCCGATTTGCACACTTCGTCAACAGAATCGGTGGGTCCTATCGAATCTTCTAACGCAAACGAAGAGACTGAAAATCTGATCAATGAAAGCGCAGTTCTTCAAAGGAGAATTTCTATAGAAAGAAGCAACAGTAATTTTATTATAGACGATAGTAACATTAATGAAATTGCCGAGAACAATAACAATGCAAACATTGAGCGTGAATTGCTGGATGATCACCTAACGAGAACGGTTGAAATCCCGGATCATCATGAAGATATGTCTTAGAACAATTAAATTAGAGTTCTAAATTAATTTATTAATATGTACTGCTATATAACAAAATGCTTGTCATTCATTATTGCTTAAGCTAGAAAGTAAGTTAATGAAATTAAATAGAATTTATCACAAACAATTTTTGATATGCTATTACACAGTACACAAATATGTCACTATAAAGTGTTAGATTTTTGTTTATAATCTGTAGAAAATTATTTAAAATTTTTAATGAAGAAAATAGATTGTGAAAAGATAAATTTAAAATAAAAACAGTCACTTAAACAATTATTGCATTTTGTTTCAAATGTGTGGAAGTTTCCTTGGTGGAAATTACGAAATGGCATATATATTTCAAGTTTATTACATGTCATTGATTAAAACGAAGTCACGTACATTTTTGTATGATTTTATTTGATTAACTTCAATTCTTATTACATATATATACTAAACTATTGTTTGTTGTTGATTTGATTAATTGAAATAACTAATATACACACCATAATTTACACTTTCATAAATTACTTTTTATTACATACTCAATTTTATTTTATACACTGTTTCATATACTCTAGGTTTTTTTGTTTGTTACATACATTTATTGTACATTGAAATTACAAGAGCTTACTGCGTTAATAAAACGTAATCGTAAATTTTCTATATGACTAAGCTGTTTTGCATTAAATGCTCATTCTGCACATAATAAATAATGGATAAAAAAACAAGTTTTGAACAAAAATGTTTGGGATATAGAATATAAATTGTACAGAACTAATGAAATATGTTGTAAAACTGAACAATGTTATACAAAGCGGCAGATGGCAGAACTTTTAGAATGAGAATATTATACAATCCATTATATGTAGAAACTTACTGCTCCCTTTATATCTTTTGAGTTGTTGGAAATATTAAAAATTTGCAACGTTACAGGTTATTTATTTAATGTTATTATTTATAAACATCTTTTAAAATATATTTTATTGATTTACCATTAGAACCATTACATTAAACATAGTTATAAAGATTTACTCCTGTGGTATACGTTAATGCATTTGGTTAATTAATATAACTTTATTTATTTAAATATTAATTATGTTATATAGCTGGAATACAATATGAAAATATATGGTTTTCCTTTTAAAAGAGCTTCATGAAATGTGTTTCTGTTGATTTTTGCAGCCTTTCCGAGTTCTTAGGCACAAGAAAATTTTGTTTTCTAGGCTTTTAAATATTTAATTATATTGTGAAGATCGTTAAATGTTAAAATCTATATTTTATAAGTTGTTATATTTGGCACATTACATAAGTTAAAAATATTTTTTTTTTCGAACAATTTCAAAATAATTCATTCAATGAATCCCAATATTAATTAACCAAACTATCCTAATTAATATGTGTTATAATAAATAGTTAAAATTGTATTTAATTGAGCAGGATATGCAATATTAATTTTAGTGATAATTTTTAATTGTCGATAAGATAATTTTGAGCCAAGAATTTGTATGGCGATAAAAATGAATATGATCAAGGAAAACAACGATATTATTTAATTTCGGGCTTACAACAGGTTCAAATTTCACTTATTAACGAAGAAGTAGAAATAAATAGAACTGACTAGAAGGCTAGAGGGTTTGAAATCCAGGCTCGTGTGCCAGTTAGATCTGGATAAATAGGAAGATTTTAAACCAGATGGGATGCCAATGGTAGGTTGTGTTATATATAGAAGAATCAAGAACAGCAATTGATCAATCATTGAAAATAAAACTAAAAATGTTGTAAGAATGTGGCATTCGTTTGTTTTTTGTATATCTTTTTTGATTTGGCATCACTGGTTTTAATTTTTTATTAAAGGTAAGTAGTAAAGATAAGTTTTGCATTACAATATTTTCTTTCATTAAATAAATACATACTCGACATGTAATTTTTCTATATTTTGTTTTTTGTTTTAGTTTAGATCTTTAACTTAAATTCACATTTACATAATAATGCTTACGTTTAGTCGTCCCACTCATCATCATTGGCTGACGATTCACTTTCGTCATCCGAGGATTGTATGACACGGCCACGCTCTTGTAGAGCCCTTCGCAATGCGTCGGCAAGTGCGTCGGTGCCACCGCTGTCATCGCTCGTGCGATTCGCTCCCAACTCACGATTTTGCGCCGGTCTCAGTTCGATACCCATTCGTATTTCCGTCATAAGATCGCTGCGGGAATCACCACTTCCAGTGCTAAGAGTTGCAGTATCGACTTTCTGCAAAAGTAACATAAAAATTAAGAATAATTAAAATAATTTGACATATTTTCCGAAATGCTAAAAACACATACCCGCAATGTGGTCCCTTTGCGGATGCTCTCCATCAAAGCATCCCGTGTGTCCGGAACTGCCGGCAAGCTTGAGGGAGCTTTGGACTCATTGGGCGATTGCGTGGTTGTAATTGTGGGTATCTCCGATGCGGAAGGCATTGGTGGTGGAGGCGGCGGTGGAGCTATGGATGGTAGAGGTGGAGGTGGTGGTGGTGGCGGCTAATGGTATAAAGTACAAAATTAGTTAAAAAATACAAATAATCATGTAGAACCGTAAAACATACTGCTGCTGGTGCACTAACTGGTGCGGCTGGAGGGACCACACTGATGGGAGGCGGTCTAGTGGGAGGCGCCGGTGCACGCGCTGATCCTGGTACTGTTGTCGGAACTGGGGGTGGAGGTTGTCTAGCTGGAGGCGGTGGTGGAGCCGAGCGCTGTGTAGCTGAGCCATTTTGAGGCTGAAATGTTATTAGTTAGTACTCTGAGGCTCAATAAAAAAAGAGTATAAATTCTTACATGCTGATGACGACTAGGCACCGGTGGCGGTGCGGGAGCTGATGCAGGTGCAGGTGGTTTTGCTTCTTCGGGCGAATCCACACGTTCCGACTTTACTGAAGCAAGCACATTGTTACTGTGTATAAAATCGTATATGAAGGCGCGTGTTTCACGATCTTTGAGTTCATTTTCAGACACCCCAGCCTTCGCAAAAAAGTTGATCAACTCTTCATCGTTCTCATTGCCAGTCATATCGAAACCCTTGTCAGCATCCCAGCCAACGTGAGTAACGTGGACGAAATTCGTAGGCCTGCTGATATCGGCTTTGGTGACTTTCCGTTTCTTGTCTTTATTGGAAGACGACAGACCAAAGTTGGAGGAAAGAAAGTTCTTGGAAGACACCGGTGCTGGTGCAGGGGCTGGGGTAAGAGTTATTGAGCCAATTTTCGGATGATTCCGCAGTTGGACGCGTGCGTCACGAGAGTCCGTCATCGGCTGTGGTGATGAAGTTGGCTTCATAGGGCCCTTGGGTACAGGCGGCGGAACATTTGGAGCAGTTTGAGATTTGGGACGACTACGTTTTTCTGCAATCAAAAAATTGCATTAAAATATTCCGTTTAAATTTCTTAATGGACACTATGAACTCACCAGATTTTTTACGATTTCGTGTCTCAATCGTCGTATCCACAGCTCTGAAGAACGAGTCGCACTCTTCCTCGGATACAAAATTCAAGCCCACATGACCATCCTAAGAATAGATAAGGTGATACAAAATTAGGATGCATTGAAATTTGAAGGATGAACATATGTCTGAATGAACATACATGTCCTTCGAAGGTTATCAGGAAGGGACGCGCCTTCACCACCTTCATGGCGTCGTACAACTCGTGCTCCCAGATCAACTCATTTTTGATCAGACAATAGGCGCGCAAAAAGTACGATCGGATAGCACTGTCCTTCACAAAGCACACCACGCCCGTGTGTTTCTTCTTCCAGTGCGAATGGGCGGAGCCTTCAGTTTTATAGATCTGTACCACAGCCGTGTTCAAGGTCTGCAAGTCGAAGAAATACAAAAATGAAAATTGAGTAATATCGTTTATACCCAAGATGCAGCTTAGGCCTTTTCATTTAAAGCCAACCGTTAACGTCATGCTGCCGTTGCTGCTGCGTCGAAGATACAGAGGCGTCTGAAAGACGTTTCTGCACTTTCATTTTCGATTGAATGCCAATGGATCGGTGGATGGACGGATGAATAGTGCAGCAGCAGCAGCAGCAGCGGCGGCCAGCGCTTAAGCGTTGAGCCGGGTATGGGTTTTAAATGCAAACGCGTCTATTTTTACACACGCACATCGAACTGAGCTTCCTCTGTGAATGCTAATTCCGCAGACAAATAGCTAGATAGTTGCGTTAAGTAATTGGCTAGTGTGTGTGCGTGTGTATAGGTGGGCTATCAATCCCACAAATCCACATTGTTGCCGGCAATCGTTTGCATTTCAGACACGTCCAAATGAAATCAACATGTCGCCAACTGAATATGCAGTTGATAATGTTGTATAACATCGGACACGTTCATATTTAGGAGAGGAAATGTACGTTGAAGAAGCAGACTATGATGGATTATGATGCACCCGTGTACGAGACATCCTCTGACCACAGTACGACCACTTCAAGTACTTGTCTCGTGGGAGGAAGTTGTTGAAGTACTTGTACTTGCACCATACTAATCCCACCCAGTCCATCGGAATACGAACCAGTTATTTGACCTACTTCGCAGTCGATAACAACAACGTAATACATACATCCTTGAACTACAACCATTAAGCATTGTGAGCACAATTTCATCTCTCGCAAACGCTGAAAACATTATATCAATTTCTCAAAAGCTCTCCCTGTGACTACAATTTGAAATGCTGTTGGCACAAGTAGTAGTTACTTTTCCGTTGAAATTATCTCCGTAGGGTTGCCAAGTGCTGAAAAAAGTTTTTCCAAACGACAGAAGTCAAAGAGTTTTTCCCAAATTAGGATGACTAACTTTAGAGTTATTGATTTGCAAAATGCAGTGAGCAGGCTCATGGGATAATATAATAAATAATCACAGAGAAATTGTCGCGTGCCAAAGAAAAAATCCTTGCATCCCACTCGTCCTTCGCTCTCATGCAGTCCACTAAGAATTCGGCCAGTCGACCAGCGCCCGCCCCACCCAACGAAGAGCAATTAGCTTTGAACTCGAATGCAGATGAGGGAATAATATGCAGCATATGCTGCCAGTCACGAAACTCTCGTGGAGGCCTTTTGATTAGATTGCAGTCTGGCCAAGCGGATGTGCGATATTGAAAGTATTTCGTTCCCAGAGCACCGATGACGCGAATGCAGTAAATCCTCTGCAAATATAATTGTTAGCGCTCACCACTGATATTCAAAGTTTTTTGAGTTTTTCACTTTCATGTCAAGAGTGCTTGTGCTTAATTGTGAGTCAACGAAAATGAATGCAAGGTGCAATGCAAGAGCGGCTCATTGACATTGCTGAACCGAAGTTGGCGACGATCTACAAATGTATCACCGATGCTTATAGAGATATATAACGAACGATAGACAGCTGGAGCTCAAAGGAAAGATCTCTTCCAGTTGTCTGGATTGTAGGAAACATATCGGAAACATATGGTAGACGTTAACATGAATCACTCGAATTTCAATTCAGCAACGATGCAGTGACAACATTGTCGAGCCCTCGAAATGAGGTTATGGGAATGACCAAAGGCTGGCCGAATGAATGAATGAATGAAAGATAGATTGAATTAATGCAGAGAGTAGCCTAACGTATTAAGTTACGCACTTTAGCACCAACTTGAGCCCCGGACGTGGAGCCAAATGTCGGCGCAACATCGCGATATGTGTCAGCACAATACGACAGATATGGCGGAAGTTTCATGCTATGACAACAAAGCAAAAGAAGATTGTCGAAATAAAACAAAAACTACAAATGTATTAAGGTTAAACTGGTTTTTGTAAGATACAAAAAGAGGTACATATTTTAAACTAGAACAAATGACCAACGGATAGTAGCTTATGCTTAAAGATACGCACAAGCAGACTGACTAAAACAAAACTTTTTAGATCACAAAGACAATGGTGTTGTTCTAGATATGCTCTTTCATACAGAAATATTTTTCATGTTGGATCCGACATCACGAAAGCCTAAGCGCTGTGGTGACACAAAAGACTGAACAGTTTCTTTACTTAACCGGAGTTCAAAAGCAAAATTTGAAAAAGACATCCAAACAAACACGAATTGATTGCAGTGAATGGAGAAAATTATATGCATAAGATTTATATAACAGTCGACTGGAGCGTCGATTTATATAGCAGCTCTAAGCTTAAGCTTATGACCATCATCGCAAAGGTGCCATAAATGACATGAAACTACGAAACTTGCCATGATGACACCCCAGTGCCATGGAGATTAATTGTCGCTTGCATCAGGTTTTCTTCTGGTTTTTCACAGTGCAGTCGAGTCGGCGCTGCGAGGCTTGTGAAATGTAAGTTGACAGGAAGAAGACGCCTTTGTGGCTGTGCGAGGAGACAAGGGCAAGGGCAAGGGCGAGGCGAGGTTAAAATCGGAAGTTACTTAAAGAATTCCGCGTCGCAACAAAGCTTCGCCCTGATAATAATGGGAGTAATGAAAAACACACACACAACAGGTGTTAATTTGGAGGTCGTGATACCACTTTGCACCAGTTTAACGCTAGTTCAAAATTGTATAAAAGATTTTAAGCTCAATATGAGATGTACCGCATAGGTTTTTTATTTATCCTTGTACAAAAATTTTGTCGATAGTCTGGAAGAACCGTTTATTTATAAGCAGTATTATCTCACTGAAATAGAGATCTAATCTTATCTGCAGTGCATGGTGGTGAAGGTTTTTTAACTTTAATTGCTGTCATTAGTCACTGGCGATTGGGGTCAGTCGATAGCTTTTGCATAGTTTTTGAAAAATATTTTGAAATATTCTTTAAAGTCAGTAGAAAGCACAATATATGGTTATAACACAAAATAGCATTTCGTTCAACGTTCGGAAATCAGTAGCATTTCTAGAGCGATAAGAACAGCAAGTGAATCGTTTACACACAATGTTCTCGCAGTTTCGTTTTTATCTTATCTTGAAATTCTCAATGATAATGAAAATGGATTTAATGCTATGTGGTTGAAGAATATGTTATTAATCATGCTTTAAGGGTGAACAATTTCAGCGAAATTAATTTACTGAGAATAGAAAGTTAAGCAAAATTCTTTGTAAACATTACGTAGGGTATTCTATGTCTAAAGATTGCACATAAGGGCACACAAACAGACGACTACTTGACGTTTACTTAAAATTTACACTATTATAGTTACTGAACTTTATTGTCATGAATATGAAGTAAAAGTGAAATATTGGAAAAATTGCAACTTTCTTCAATTTTCTTTATCTTATGCTATCAGTCTGATTATCTCCGTTCGTTAATCTGTCATCTGCCATTCACTGGCGCAAAATATTTTGCGTTCGCACGAGGTTTGGATACCATCTTCTGGATATCTGATATCTACACATTTATCTGCGATGAGCATCTGTTCAATTCATTCATTCATGGCGATACCACAACAGAGATAACGCTGCGGGCGTACTTGGAGAGGACACGGCCAAGAGGCTGGAAACTAGACATTAAGACTTCGACAGCACCGCATGGCGCAGTACTTGGAGCACTGTGACTTGCTTCGGAGGAGCGCAGTTGCTGTAGCTGTGAGACAAAACTTTCTAATTGCTGTTAATACGCATTGTTGCCACTGTAGCTGCGCGTGTTGTTGCTTTTGTTGTCAACCTCTAAGCTAAGCTTCATCGATTGTCTCTTCGCCGTGTCTTTTGTTTCTTTCGTTTTTCAATGTGTATTGTTTGGACTCTATCCGGTGGATGGTCAGACAGTGCGAACAGCCAACGTTCCAACAGATCTGCCGATATGAAGAGTTGGCTCCCGATGTTGGGCACCACTGTGTGTGTGGGCAGCGGCGACCGTGATTCGTGAGCCTACACCTGCGTAACCACACCACGCAGAATGTCTGTTTCTATTGTTTACTTTGAGAGATCAATCCATTGGGAAATACATTTTATTTTCGCCTCAGCAACGGGTAAATAAATTCGAAGCAAAATGTTTGTGTGCGAAATGAAAGCAGAAAATAATTAAATCTATCGAAATGTGTGGATGAGGTTGTTGAGTCCAATTAAGCTGTTTGGAAACGTTTTGCCCAGGGCTCCGAATGTGACACGTGAAATGGTCAAAATTTTGCAAGGTTTATAAGGTTTCAAAATAAAAATTATAGAAAATATCCACGCTTTCTAGCATATCATTGGCAGACTTACTTGACACTTTCGGCCCAGCAACTTGAAGACCGACTCGTTCTCCTCCGGCGTCAGCATGGAGCTCGGCGCGTTCATCTTGGGTCGCGGCTGCGGCACATGCCCCTCTTGTGGCTTCATGGTTTGGATCATTCAAATTTCTCCCGATGGATTATTCCACGATTTAATTGCTTTCAATTAAGGCAAATAACTTCTAAGGGCTTCCGAAATAAAATATATGCAAAACATCAGGTGCTGCGTGCTGCTGGCGCGATTTATGAAACAATGGCAAATGTGATTTTGTAGTACAATCAATTGTTTTGGTGAATCCAACGAAATTAACTTGCAAAGCAGCACAAGAAGAGTTCCAAAAACAGACCGACTGTCAACGGCAACGGCAAAAACAGAAGCAGTCGCTGTTGTAATCACCAACGGACGGCGGGCGACGACGGCAACAGCAGCTGCAGCGGTTGAGTCACGCAGTCGCTGCGATGACTGCGATTGCGAATGAAACTCCGAGGGGTCTTTTCCCAGCGTTGCCCGTAGTCAGATTACCAGCCTTTAAATAAATTAGCTGCTGGATCACTAAATTATGCTTGTTCGTTGTTTGTACTGGGATTGCTATTTGTTTTGTGGAAATTTGATGTATTTCCCAATTAGCTCAGCTCCACCTGATGTGCTCCCCCAGTTGTTTTGTCATTCAAGGTGACGGAAGTATTGCCCCAAAACGAATCTCGATGCTCTGGCTCGAGGTCTTCACTTCAATCCGAACTTCTTATTTTCTTAGTATGAGTATATTAGGTTTGATTTAAAAAAAAAAAACTATTTGTCCATTTATGTCATTATTTTCGCAATAAGTTTTCCAATGTTCAGTAAAGATAGCGTTTTGTTTTCCCGTTTTTCCTTCACTAAACTCTTCTTTTTCGGTTCTTTTGTTTTCATAAATCTGTGGCTGTGACTGCTTTCTTGTAGGTTTGAAGCAAACGTTAAAAATTTAGCTAAAAATTGCTAATGAAAACAAACTTGAATTTTGCAATAAAAAATTTACACTTTTCACCAGCGACGAGAGTAACGAAACGACGTCGACGACAGACTCGAAAAAACTCTCGCCGTTTGACAACTGAGCGTAAGCACACAGCGTTGCAATCTGTCCGTAGAGCTGCCTTTGCATGATTTTTTCCAATACACGGAAATTAGACGAAATCTGACGAAACAAACGGAATCTCCGGAAATTTTCGGAAGCTCTCTAATTATCAACTCGTTGCTTTTATGACTTTTTGACCGTCTCTGTTTTCGTCAACAGATTCACTCGTTGCGAAGCTCTCCACTCGTTGTTTCCTGCGTCAGATATCAATATGTGATGCCGAATTCGTTGCTTTAAAGTAACTAACAGCAATGGTTGGTGAATTAGCTAAATGCGAAGTGGTTGCTGGCAAAAATGAAAAATAAATAAAATCTCTCTCTGAATCACTTCCATGGTAATGAATATTTTTAAAATTCGTAATAAATCATTACATGCTTAAATTCAATTAATCAGGCGAAAATTCAATAACCACTCGTTTACATATTTCGGACAAGATACCAGCTTCTCATTTTGCTTCTGGTAGGACGAAGACGGCTGCTGGCAACAAACTTCGAGTCAATTTAGCGATTCGATAAAAAAAAAACACTATCAAATAGCAAATGGCTGCATTTTAATCGTCCACAAGGAGAGTGAGAAGGGCGGGGGCCGTGCGTGCCGTACCCGAGGTGACAACGGCGTGTGCGTCAGCGACGGAGGCGTGCAGACGTCTTTTTAATTGGAAACAAGTGCTCAGCCGCAAACAAGTTTGTCGCCGGCGGCTGATGGTGCGGCATGTTGGTGGCGCAACAGAAGCAACAACAACAATCCCACTAACCACACAAACAACTAGCAATGTCAACAACAACAAGGAGAAGTTGCGCGAACGCAGTTTTCCATGCGTCCAAACGGTGTCTCGACTCGCGTGTGACATTGGCGAAGGTCGTCGCGCTGCACTTTCGTGCGAAAAAAAAAAACAAAAAAAAAAAATAAAAACAAACAGGAAAAAAAAAAAAAAAATGTGCAAAAACTTGAACTTGGCGCAGTTGGCTTTGCTTTAGTTGTTTCTTGTGTTTTGCATTCGCCTCAGTTGATTTTCATTTGCCTCACTTTCTATTGGCTATTTGCTATTGATTATTATGAGGCTGTTATTATTGTAGTTGGCGCGCCGATGACCGAACGGTGCTGGGGCCCGACATAACGGCGTCGCGTAGTGGAAGAACCGATCTGATGCGCGCCATCTACGGGCCGGCGTCGCTTCCTTGTGCGCTGGTCCACTAATTGGCATATAACGCCTTTAATTAACAACCACGTCCACGTCGCAGTAGCCGCCGCCGCCGCAGTTGCAGTCGCAGTCAACGTCGCGGCCGCCTTCGACGCAAATGAGTCGCGGAAGCCGCGTTATTGAAAATCATCGAGCGCTGAATGCCTTTCAATACAAACACTTTCGTCGCTCGAACCGAATGTAGACTATTTCTCACGGCTGTGACGTGGACCGGTGAAAGTCACTGGGAATCAATCGAACAATCGATCAATCGATCAATCAATCGCTCATTCGACTAATCAGCTTGGGAGATCCCACGGCGGATTTTCCTCGCGGAGAAGCAGACGAGTCGCCGTGTAGAAGAGGAAGAAAATGTTTACAATAAAATGTTTTCAAAAAAAATTTTCTTTTTCTTTTTTTTGTTTGGTTGAACAGCAGCAGCTTCCTCAAGTAATTCATGATTCAATTGTGTCCGCGTCAATCATCCCAGCAGAAGCTCGACATCGCCATCGACAGCATCATAATCGGCATCAGCATCCACTTCGTCGTCATCACGACTCACGACTCGGTCGCTTCCCGGTGCCCCGGTGGAGGCGATAAATCAGAGGCAGCGTTGTTTGTGTAAAATCGATGAGGTCGTGTCAGCCTCCGTCCGTCCGTCTGTCTGTCCGGGTTCTGGCCAATTGTCACGTAGCCCGCTTTGGCGCTTATGTTAATTCCTCAATAATAACAAAGGCAAAGCCAACGGATTCATCGAAGAGACAAATTTGCATAATGATCCCAGAGCTTGGAACGCTCAATCATCGTCCACGCCATCGTCATCGGCATCAACATGCTTATCATCGGGCGACACGGCGGCCGTTGTCGAGGCTCGTAAGAAAAAAATTATCGATCGTTTTGCTCACTTCGTCGATTCGTCGCGAGCTGTGCACGAGGAAGATCATTATTCTGTCATCAATCGCATTATCATGATCATCTTCTCATCATCATTACCTCATCAGCATCTGAGCATCATCGCCGTCGTTGCGGCCTGGCACGAGTTCGTTGCTCAAGTCTTTCGTTTTTCCCCAATTGGTTTGGACTCGCAATAAACATGTTCGATCAACGTGTCGATTTCAACTAAATAAATGCAACATCCGCATGAGGTCGCGGACTTTTGAGATCGATCCGAGTTTGGCCACCTCCCGGACCACCTCTGAACTGCCCGAGCCACGGCTCGGTTAAACGCCCTGTTAATGGCGAGGGTTTCTCGGGTCCAAACATCCCGCCGGAGTTCACGTGCAATTAGCCCGCACCTGGGCTTGACAACAACGCCTCCCTAACGGCGTTAAACAAGCCGAAACAAACGGGTTTCAGTTTCAGCAAAAACTTGAGGAAGTGCGAAGGCAGATGAACCGAGCAACCGGGCTTGTTTTGAGGCCCTTGTGAACTCAATCGAATGCACTGAACCTGCCTGGGCTCCAGCTGCAGCACGATTTGGCTTTATCGGCGGAACGGGTTCCGCGCCCTCGGTCGGTCGGGCGGTCGGAGCCAACGACCTCTGACCCCGAAGACCGAAGCCCGACCCCCACCCCGGCACCGACGGTCGGTGCAGCTCCAACCGGCTGCCGCCTGGCCCATTTCTATGACGCGGCCTTGCGAAGCCGAAAACCTGATTCGCTTGGCTCTGAAACAAAAGACTCGGGCGACGAACTTGAGCTCGAATTGAGAGTCGAATTTCCTGCTCTGCCGCCGACCGCCGGTGGCGAAGTCAACAACTCCGTGGACGCGACCCTCGCCATTGTCGCCTGGTCCCCCCCGTCCCCCTCCAATGACTCCCCTCCCCACCTCTGCCACGAAACAATTTGTCGAAATTTCTTCAACATGCAAATAATCGCCTCGAACCCATGGAATGAATGATTGATAACTTGACAACGGTTGTCTCTCAGTGTCGGTGTATTTGTTGTTGCCATCACGGTGTTGTTGTTGTTGTTGTTATTGGTATTGAAATTCGTCTAATGACGATGTCGCAGCCCGCACAAGGTAACGAGGGAGGCTGGCTTGAGAATCCATCGGACTCGGGTGTCCCTGGGCTGGTCGACATTACACACAACCTCGATTAGGCGCCATCCATTTGTGCGTGTACGGATTTCGGTTCTATTTGTGGGCGAACATATTTCTCATAGATTTTGTTTTATTTCCTTTGGTTTTATTTACATAACTTGGTACGGTTCCCCATAGTTTGGCTGAACACAGTTCGGTAAAAGATCATCATGTGGTTGAACATAATTTGGTTGAAGATAATTTGATTTTTAATCATGTTGCGTAAAATTATTTGACTTAACATAACTAAATAACTTTGTATTCTATACCTTTCTGTTATTTAATTCAGTCGAAGTAAATTCGGTTTTAAGATTTTGTTTTACATTATTTGGTTTCATGTAATTTGGCTTCTGATTTTACATAGTTCGATTCATAGTCTCATTTTTTATTATTCGGGTTTTCATAGTTGATTTTTTATCAACGTGATTTTTCATAGTTTGTCTATTCATAGTTGGCTTTTACTTATCCTCTTCTTAATTGCTTCCTCTTGACTGGAGCTCCTCGCATTCGCCGTGGAGACTTGTTGTAAGGCCCTGAACTTGGCAGCAGTTGCAGCCACGCTCGCCTAATTCTGGACTCTGTCGCGATGCTCGCAATGCCGACCAAGTGTCTGGGTGTTTGTGTGTGTGTCTGAGTGAATGAGTGGTGAGTGCGCGTGTGTGTGCGTGTTAATTGCACCCCTCGGCGAATGCGGAACCGAGCGAGGAACGCAGGAGTCGCGTTAATTGGCGCGAATGCACGGCGAGAATTCGAGAACTCGTCGCTGCGCACGCCGGCGTCGACGTGAGTCACATGTGAGCTGGCCTGTGTGCATGTGTGCTTGTCTGTGTGTGTGTGTGCGGCTGCAGAGGTCAGACGGCACTTTCGCCGACTCGGCGCAACAACAAAAACAACAAAAAAAAGAACACCAAGCAAAAGAGCCATGAGTCAAGGGGGCAACGTGGCGAAGGAATTCCTCTCGAAGATCGCCGAAGGCCAGCGGGCGGTTTGCAAATGGCTTCCGGTGGCTCGCGGGCATCAGAAGGATGTGACGATTTCGAGTTTTCTCATTCATTCAAATTCAGAATCTGAGTCGTTCCCTGAGTCGCGGTGTGTTGGAGAATGAAATATCAAATATTTTCCATTGAAATGAGGAAGCCAGGCAGCAGAACCGTTCTTTGCGGAAATGGAAATGCACCCCAAGGCAGCCAGACATATGAGACATATCAGTGGACAGACAGGCAGGCGGACAGAGAGAGAGAGAGAGAGAGACAGAGAGCGGGAGATAGTCGTCGGCGACAATTTATTGACTTCGCGCGATAGGCAGATATGCAAAGCAACCAATCGAGCAATTGCCACAAATCGCCTTGTTAGACACACATAATTTGCGCCCTCTTCGTTCACGGCCGACGACAGCAATAAAAGCAACAATAATTACAACAACAACAGCGATGCCAATTCCTTTGCAATTTCACTCGAAGGCAAAACTCTTCGCTCTCGCTGTCGCTCGGGCTCGCGCTCGCTTTGAGTGAAAACAGACAGCGTGACATGATTTACACATGGAGTTGCCAGAGTTGCCATCGCTCGCGAGATTTGCATGCAATTTGCACTGACTGATTGCAACAACAACTGGCAGTAGAGAAACCGAAATCAAAACAAAAACTGGTTTAATTGCATGCATTGTTGGAGAGCGAGGGATTAAAAAAACAAACAAAAATTGCAAACTAAATAAATTCAGAAATCCTTTTTTTATTTTATATGTTTTTCTCTTTCTCTCACCTTCACCCTCTATTTCGCGCCCGCTCGTTCTGATCTGCGATGGCTCCGATTGCGGTCTTGAGAAAACAAGAACAACAACAAAACTCCCCGAACGCGTGCTGGCGAGGCGGATGTAATTGAAAGCTTTTAGTCGATGTTGTTGTTGTGGTGGTTGGCATCGATAGGGACCGTGGGACGGGAATTTCCATTCCCGAGGAATTTCGAGCCTCGGGTTCTTCTCGGGGAGGGCGAAAAACTCGTCCGAGGGCGAGTGGACGCGGGGCTAAAAATAAACTCCCCACGTTTCATTGACCCGATCTGCTCGATCAGCCCGATCCACCTGGCGGCCGACCCTCCTGCCAACCGTGGCCCAGGGTCCGGAGTGCGAAGGCGAAACCGCGCGACGTCCGTGTGAATCACGAAGGTTTCGTAGCAATCACAAAGGTTGTTTTTTCTCTTGAAACAACTCCGACGGAAACCACATCGATTAGGGTGACATCTGTCGAGCAACAACAACAACGACAACAACAACCACAGCAAAGACACACAGCTTAAACCAAGAGCAACAACAACTGCAAAACATTTAAAACCTGCCAACAACAACTGAAAAGAATTTGAACACAACAACAACTGAGACCAAACAAACAACAACATAAAATATTAACTTTAAACCAACAATAATAAAATCAACCACTGAAATGAAGCACTAAAAATAACGACTAAAATTTAAGAACTAAAAAATAACAACTTAAAGTTAATAACTAAATTATTACAACCGAAGATAAAACTCAAACCAAACAACAACAACAATGGAACCGCGAAGCTGGGAGCGCATGAGCAGCGACGGCCGAGCGCAAGGGAACCGCAGGCGATGCGAGAGCGAGAGAAAGGGAGAGAGAGGGCCGTGAGTCAGGCAGCGAGCGAGCGCCGTTTCCGCCATTGAGTGCAACGAGCCGAGCCGAGCGAGTCGGGTACGCGAGCGCGAGCAGCGAGTAGCGAGCGATTGAGCGTCCGAGGGACGCGAGCGCGCCGGAGCCGCGATGGAGGAGCGAGCGAGACGCCGGCCCGACCGAGCGCCGCCCGCCGGCCGCCGAGCCTCGGCGCGCCTCGGCCGCGGACGGACGGCGACTCGGATTTGGTTTGAATATAAAACCACTCGGGCGATCGGTTGGAATTCATTAAGCGTTACACTTCAAGTCTCTCCACTTGCTGAGGCCCGAGCGATCAGTGGGAACAACCACAACAACTACAACAACAGCGAGAGGCACACGCTAACGGTTCGGTGCGACATTCATAATTTTTTCCTTATTTTGTGTGTTTTACTCAGTCAGAGTTCTGCATTTTTAATAAAAAAATAAAAAAAAAAAAAATAATTAAATATATTGAAAATCAAGAGAAAAAAATAAAATCTCTGAAATTTTATAATTTGCCGAGCATTTCTTGTTCATTGTGCTTGCAAAGTGAATTGTGTTAATTTTGCAAAATCTAAATCGCAAAAATACCCATTTAATTGAGAAAATTCATTGCTTTGATTTTAGAAATAGTGTTTGTGGAAAAGTTCTCAAGAGCAACTTCCAAAGAGAATCCTGCAACGTTCCCTAAGGATACCAGCAAATAAAAAAACCAACAACAACATGAAATTCGTAAGTTGCAATTGAAATTTGTCTTAGTTTAGAAATTTTCGTCCGGTTTCCGGGAGCGAAAGAATCGTTCTAGCCGAGTGCCTCGTGGCGTATGAGTGACTTTTTCTCTGAAAAGATTTTCCCTCGTCGCTTTCTTTCTCTTCTGCTGTATTTGCTTTTCCAAGTTCTTCTGTGAGGCTTCGTTGAAAATGAACTTCAAGAACTATTCCACGAAAATGGGGAAATAAAGTTTTGTAAAAACTGTTTTCAATTCATTAGATATTCTGACATTTATTATTAACAATCTTTGTTTTTCTGATTTATTTTCTTATTTATAATTTGAATAATTTTTTGTATTAGTTTCTTATTTTCCAACTCTTGATGTGCGTGTGCGAGGAATGAGAATTTATTGAACTTTCTCAATTTTGTTGAATTATTTTTTTAATTCATATTTTTTTTGATTTATTTGAATTTTCTTATGTTTCCTCTTTTTTTACTGAGGAATGAAAATTAATCACATTTTTCATTCAGCATTCGTGTTTCCAATTCGAATATATTTCTCGCTCCGATCCCTTTTCCGAGGTCTTTTGTTCGCCAAACTTTGCCCTCGGTCCCATTTGTCTCGTCCGGCTTCCCCCTCCACCTCGCGCTTCCTCGGGTGCGCCACGCCCACGCCCACCGCCGCCGCGGCTCCCGAGCGCGGCCGAAACGACGGCGGGGAAATTTATGGCTGCCGTCTTTGGGAGTTGTTCGTGTGGCGATCCTTGGCCTGGCAGCGACAACAACGACAACGACAACGACAACTAGAACTGCAACAAAAACCCCACTAGAACATTCATGACGACAACGACGAGAGCAACAACAATTGCCGTTCAGTGAATGACAAAAACATTAGAACTGCAACAACGACCGCAGCTAAACGTGCGATTATTTTACGAGAGCAGGTCAATGCAAAGGCACAACGACAACGACAACGACAACAACAACTCCTACAACGACAACGAAATGACTGCACCAAAATGACAACAAAAACATGGCAAGTGCAACAACAAGAAAAACCATAAACATGACAATTGCAATAAATAATAAAAACGACAATAACAATAACAACAACTGCATTCACAATATGACGATTGCAAAACAGGAACGACAAGAACAGCAACAACAACAGCAACCGCACTGACGAATATAATGAGGAAAACAAATTTTACAATAATGCTAAACGAAACCTCAACAATAACAAAGGCAGCAACTAAAAATAACAACAACAACAACAAAGCAACAAGAACAACGACTGCAACAACGAATGCGAGATCACAAAACGTGTGTCTGGAGTTGAAAAAAATAAGAAAAAAATAAATTAATTCCAAAATCAAAACTAATCACATCTCATGAATCGGATTTGCATTTTTTTCCTCACCCGACGATGATGAGCAAAAATTATACTAATGTTATTCACACATTTTTACGCGGTTTCTTTTCCCACCGGAATGGAATTGGTTTATAAATATCTTCTTCGTTGTTGTTTTTGTTGTTGTTGTGGGATATCGCGGGGTCGAAAAATAGCAGGCAGACAGGCGGAAGCGCCGGCCGGACAAAATTTGATTGATTTTTGAAACGACTTTAATTGGCATAATCATTTTTTGTTTTGTCGCTGCTTTTTTCTTTCTTCGACTTCTCGTCTTGTTTTTGGCGGCTTTGGATCGTGTGATGGATTTTGAAATTTCGTTTTTTCCCATCCGGCGCACTGGGCGATCTCTGCCACGCCCACATCGCAATCGTCCCCTGGCGCATTAAAATTCACCTAAAATAATAAAATATTAATTCGTCTCGGCGACTTTCACCAGGAATTTCGTTTCTATTTTCACCCTAACGAACTGCGCTTCGTAACTTTGAAATTTGCATATTTTTTGCATTTTCGAAATATGAAATTTTGGAATCATGATTCCATAATAGTTTTCTATTAATCTTCTTTTTTCGAAATGAAAATGCGATTTGCGATATTAATATGTTTATTAATATGATATTAATATATATGATTTGAATTTGATGTTCCAAATGACTGTGTGATATAAAACATGATTTCTGTGATAAAAAATTGAAATCCTAATGATTTTTTTAAATTCACAAGATTTATGTAATTATAAAATTATTGATAAATTAAAATGACTTTCGCAAAGCTCAAAACTATCGAAATTAAAAAATTTTTTTTTTTTGTTTTGGAAACTCAATTTCGCAATTCAAAATAATTGTCAAGAAATTTCAAATGACTTCAATACTTTTTTTAAAAGTATTTATTATGAACTTGAAAACGATTCTTATGGAATACAAAATGTAAAATTAAGTAATCAAAAAGCGCCATCTGTTGTTGGGATCCTTCAGTTGAAGCTTCCTCTTCCCCTCTTCCACCCACGTTCCACGGTTCCTTCTACGGGATCCCACAATTTCACAATCTCGCTCCACAATCCGCAGTCCACAGCCAAGCGTCGCCTTGACATTCACCGAGACCCAGAGCGAGAGCGAGACGCCAACGAGATCGACAGGCCGTGGGAAAAGGAAACAAAAACAAAAACAACTGACCTGGTTTTCGCAATGCGTCGACGGCACGCGTATTTCCTCGAAGCCCGGTTGTTGTTGTCATTGTTGTTGTTGCTGTCGCTGTCGTTGTCGTTGTCACACGCCTGCCCGCCGCTCCTCGACTGCAGGCGACCGAAAGTCTGAATCAATTTGCGGCCCAGTCGCCCAGTCGCCGAGTCGCGCCGAGCCCGACTCGAGCCGATTCAGTTCGATTTGGTTCGGCCCGGTTGCGCAACGGCGCGTGCGAACGCGAGCGACACGGCGCACGCACACACGCACACAGACAGCCCGATGGACGGACAGACGGACGGCCGGCAGCGCAGATGCAGGCGCCACGAGACGCAGATGAAGTTCGAGGCGAAGCCAAGTTCAAGACGAAGGCTGCGTCGCCTCGGACAGACCGACGGACCGACGGACGGACGGACGGACCCGGTCTCGGACACGGCGGGCTGGGGGCGCGGCGCATGCGTGCTCGAAGTTCGGGCGCTGCGTGCGCGCCGCGTCGTATCTGTATCGCTGCATCTGCATCTGTATCTGTGTCGGCCTCGGTCTGGGCCTCGGTATCTGCAGAAGGCGCCGTCGTCAGCCGCGGTCGACTTCTTGGGGTTTCTGTAGATTTTTCCTCTCGGCGTTTTATTGGTTTTTCAATTTTTAGCTCTTTTCGATTTTTCGTTTCGTTTTTATTGTTTTCGTCTCGCCATAAATAAGGCAAAAATTGCGGTTTTTATTGGACGCCCAGCCAGACCGATCGGCGACACGCATTGGCGGCAGGCGAAGCCACACGTCGACAACAACAACAGCAGTAGCCACAATAACAACAACAACAACGTCACGTTACCCGAGTCATTCATTAAAGTAAACGTATCTGGCAGATACAATACAACGAGAAATGCAATTAAAAAACAAAAACTCAATTGTGATCTATTGCTGTGGTTGTTGCTGTTGTTGTTGTTGTTGTTGTTCTTTTTGCTGTGGTCTCTTCGTGCTGTTGTTGTTGCTTTGTAACCGCTATTATGTAATTCAAAGATAACTCATTATTGTTATAGTTTTCCTCTTGTGGGTTTATTTGTATTGTTGTTGTTGTTCTTATTGTTTGTTGTTTGTTGCTGTTGTTGTGCCTGTGGTCGGCGGCCACCTGAGATGCGTGAGTGCGTGTGTGTGCGTGTGGAGCGAGTGCGGTCGCATCTGTTGGGAAATGCCCGAAACAATTAAAGCTTGGGGCCGTCGTCATCGCGCCACGCCTCCCCCCTCCTCCCCCCCTCCACGCCCCCTCGTTACCACTTGTTCGCCCGCGCGTCTCCCCCTCTCCTTCTCCCTCTCCTCCCCATTCCCTACCGTTGTCTCTGGCTCGCGCTCCCAAGAGCCTTTGTTGCTGTCTCAAGATGCCGTGCATTCGACCCGATTGAGATGCCTTCGCCCCGCACCGAACCTTCCATCCTCGCCTGCTTCTTCTTCTGCACTACCCCCTTCCCCTCCTTAAACCCCCCTTGATCGCCCTCGATCCTCGGGAGTCGCGTCCGCGGTTCCATTGAGGATTTGTCTTTTTTCTCCTCTCTCTGCGCAGTTCAATCGAGAGCTGAGTTGCTCGTGTTGTTGCAGTTGTTGTTTTTCTTCTTGTCGTTGTTGTTGTTGTTGTTGTTGTTATAATCATGGTGGTTTTCACCGCGATTGTGGCTGCTGGTTGTTGTTGTTGTTGCTGTTGTTATCGCCCCGACCGCTGCTCGTTTGCGTTGCCCCGGCACTTGTTTTGGCAACTGAGTGAAATTCAGCAGAAAATGAAAATGAGATTAAAAGAAAAAACGGAGAAGAAACGGCTTCAGTTCACTTTCAAATTGAAGCCATAAAATTGAATTCGACAGGCGACTTTAAGAGCTTTTTCGGATCGTAAACAATCGCAATCGCCAGCGACCGAGTGGACGGCGCGTGGTCGATGCCTGAATATTTTTTGCTGCAGGTCGAAGTCACAGAAACAGCGACACACACACACAGAGCACTCACACTCCCACTCACCCCCCCCCACACCCATTCGTTGCCTCCCGCCCGCAGAGGATCCCTGATCGTCTGAGGCCTTCGTACGCTGGCGACCCAGATGGACCTGAGAGTTCAGACGCCAGACGCCAGACGCCTTCTTTCTGCACTCGCCCGATGCTCCCGACCCTGGCCACGTGGGAAACGCGAGCACGGTTCCTCCCAGTTTGGCAATTGTCCCGGACTCTGCTCGGATTTCTCGAACGCCGATCTCGCCTCCGCTCCGAGGGCGTTGCCCAACTCTTTCAATTAAAAATTACAAAACCCAATCTGGGCGACTTCTCGCGACTCCGGATTAACCTATCTCGCTCGGCCATATACATCTATATTTATATATATATATATATTCATATGTTGTCGTTGCATTTGTTGTCGTTCCTGCTCGAGTCGCGATGCCGTGGCGTGCATGAAATTCTTCGTCACATCATTAATTTTGCATTCACTTCGCTCGCCTTCGCTTCTCCCCCACTCGCCCCTTCTCCCTCACTCGCTCCTTCGCCCCTGCCCTCCCCTCGCTCGCGCTCTTGGGCGGCTCGCGGCAACTGGAGCGGCGGATCGCATTTAAATAAGTAATTAATTCGCTGCCAGGAGTCGGGAGTCGGGAGTCGGCGCTCGCTGGCCCGGTCGGCGGCGGCCCTGGCCGGTGCTTCGTGTTGCTGTTGCTGTTGTTGTTATTGATGCTGTTTTAATTGTTAGATCTGCGGTTGTGCCGGCATCGAAGGCGGCAACATGTGTTGAAAGTCGTTGCCGGAGAATGTTTCCTGCTGCCAGTCGTCAGTTGTGTTTGCCCAAATTCCTGCCGCTGCCGCTGCCACTGTCGTTGTCGTTGTTGTTGTTCTCATTTCGTCATGGCATATGCGGCGGTAGTTGTTGTTGCTGCTGCTGCCGCTGCGCTGATTAGGCTTATCTGATCTCGCTGCTCGGCCCCAACAAGGAAGTCCTCAGCCAAGTGGGAGTGGGTGGGCGAGAGGGGGCGAGTGGAAAGAGCGAAACAGCAACAACAGCAAAGACAACAGCGACAACAACGCCAACAGTTCGAAGTTTCGATTGGAAATCTGGGTTTAATTGAATCGAAAACCATTGAAGTCGCTGTAGTCGTTGATAATTTGACTTAATTTTATTTAAACACATCTGTTTTTCGCACATGAATAGTGCAGCAACAACAGCGCAGGGCGGTGGAAACGTTCAGTGTTGCCGTTGTTGTCATTGTTGTTGTTGGCTTGTTCTTGGCGCGCGTTGACTCGGCCGCGTTGCCAACTGCGGGGCCTCGTGGTCGTTTTTCTCGCTTCATTTGACGAATGCGCGCAGGGACGAGGGCGGAGGGACGAGGGCGGAGTTGAGGGGCGACTTTTCGAAGGGTGCGGTGGTGGTGGTGGTGGTGAGCCAAACGCACACACACACACACACAGACACAGGCACGCTCTACAAATTACTTTAACAAATGACCTCAGCTGCGATTGCGCAACGGTGGCGGCAAAAGCGACTGCTGCTGTTGTTGGTGGTGCTGGGGACGGTGTTGTTGTTGCTGTTGTTGCTGTTGTCTCTGCTGGAGGCTCCACCCACCCGCGGCACATGACGGAATGGACGACGACGACGTCGGCCGCGCCGCCTCCCGCGCCCCGACGGCCGTCGCGATCTCCCGTCGTCGTCGGCGGCGCAGTTGCCAACTGTCGACGATCTGCTTGTTGTTGCTGGCGCTGCTGTCGTTTCGCTGATGGCGGCAATTGCGGCTGCTGCAGTTGTTGTTGCCTTTGCTGTTGTTGCTTTTGTTTTTGTCCCTGCTGCTGCCGTGTCTGGCCCGAAGCATTTTAATTCGTTCTGGTCGCAGTCGACATGGTCGTTGATTTCTATCGATCTGCCTCCGTCGTCCACCGAGCGCCTTTTTATGCAAAGCATCCACCGGCCACACACACACACACACACACATGAATATATACACACATATTTGTGCCGACTCCGACATCGCGACCTGGGGCGAGTGGTCAGCGAAAAGTCGGCTCGTAAAATTGTGACAAATCCCCGTTTTAAAGGCGGCTTTTCAATTTTTCCTCTTCGCCATGTAATTATCGCCGATCGGGCGGCGGGCGATAATGAGACAGGAGGGGGCGGTCGGAGCCGTCAGCGTGGTCGACGAGGTGGGAATTCGCATAGGAGTCTCGACTCCAACAAACCGTTTCAGGAGACCACGTCCTCGTCCTCGTCCTCGCTGCTCACGTGGATCGGGCGGCGATCGAGGCGCGGCCAGGAAACGTTTTGACCTCTTTGGACTTCTAGACCCAGGCTGCGACCCCCAGCGACCGACCTGCCTGCCTGGACCCAGTCGACGATCCGATCGATTCGACGATACCTGCCTGATCCGTTCCGTTCCGATTGGGCCACGTCCCGCCGATCGGATTATCTGCGGTTGAAGCCTTGTTAATGAGCCTTATCGCCATCTCGCTCCGCTCCGCTCCCTCTCGTCGCCAACCCGCGACTCGGGCTGTGACGGAACTGCAACGATTCTTGATGTTGCTCAGGTATGAGTTGTTGCTGTTGCAGTTGCAGTTGTTTTGTAATTTTCCTGTAATTGTTGTTGTTGTTGCTGCTACCGCAAGCCCCAGGTGTCCACGTTACACGTGATTTATCGCCGATTGGCCGACGATCGGGCGAGCACTAATTAATAAAGCCCACTAATCGCTCGCCTCGTGTCGACATTCTGGGCAAATCCATCGTCGCGAGATTAGCGGACGGCTCCATTGGCTTCTAAGTCACGCCAAAAACAAACACACGGGGAATCGAATGCGAATAATGACAAGTCCCATGCAAATAAATGGGAAATCAAATGGAAAATCAAATTAAGTCCCAGTGCTTTTCCGACTTATCGCGTGGACGACAGACAGGGCGTTATTAATTATTCTCGACTGAGGCTCCGGCTCCGTCTCCGTCTCCGTCTCAATCAGGCCCGTGTCGGGCGCCGGAGCGCGGGCCGGGCCCCAATTGACGCCGGGCTTATCGCGTCCTCCCCGCCCAGCCTCCTTCGCCTCCTTCGCCTCCTCCTGTATGATGCAATCGCCGCCCTCGCGAGCCGAGCTCGAGCGCTCTGGCCTCTGTCCAGCCTCTGCCCGACCCCTTGCGGTCCCTCGCCATCGCCCCATCGCCGCTCCCCACCGATCCTCCTCGATGTGGACTCCGTTCGGGCGCGGGTTTCAAGGCCTCACTTTCATCGAGGAAGTGTTCGCGCGGTATCGGCTGCCTTTCGTTGGCTCCTCGGTCGGGTTTCGGCGCCCGCGGGCCGTTGGCCGTGGTCGCGATGAAAGGCCGGGACTGCCGCCTGGAAGCGGGAAGTCGGCCGAGGCGAGGCGAGGCGAGGCGATCCAATTGCGCGCGGCTCCCGCGATCACCGGAGCAATTTCGAGAAATGCCCATAATGAATGCCCAGAGCCTCCCACTGATCGCACAATTTAGCGATCAATGGCTTCCCCTGTGCTGGGCGGTTGGCCAATGATCGCAATCGTTGACCTCGCCGCTGTGGGATTCGCTCTGTGAATGAAGTGCTTTCCTGGTCGATTCGATTCACCGACCGCTTCCCGCCGCGCCCGCGTCCATTGTTCGCCGCGCCGGTTCACACGGCACCGACATATCGACTTAATAAATGAATGCGGAATTTCGCGCGTAAGGTTAATTGGGGAGTTTCCAGTAGGAAATTGTGCCGAAAACCTCGCCTGGCCGACCTCTCGCCAACAGGCTTATGTAAATGCAACAGTGCCTTCCCAGGGAACTGCGGAAAAAGTGAGAATTTTAAATTGATTAATTGGAATAGTAATAAAATATTCGAAAAGAGTTATAACGAGAACGAAAAACATGTTAAGTATATTAAATATGCAAAATAACATGTGCAAGAAAATATGACAAACAAATTTGAATAGAACGGAAAATTGAAATGAATATAGAAAAATATAATAAATTGAAAATTAAGTTATACCTAAAATATAAATTATTGAAAAATAAACAATTTAAAAAACGTATGAACATTTTCAACGTTCCCAATTCTTTGGGAAGGCACTGTGGAACGCCCAGGCGACCATGGCAGCCACCTCGAAGCCCATTTGTAGCTGTTTTTTATCGACGCCATTTTGTGGAAGCCATTTTCGCACATTATTGCGATTTATTCTCGCATTTGTCTAATGAAATATTTTATTTTGTTGCTTTTGTTTTTTTTTGTTCGCTATCGCCGCCGATGATTTACGATATGGCATTAAATGTGAATATAATTTAAAAGTATCTCCTCAAGTTAACCCGAAATAAACCGCAAAAGAAAAAAGCAACAATCTAATATTTTTGGCGGACAACAACAACAAAAACAAAGGCAATGCCATAACAAAAAGTGCATGAAACGGTTAGCAAAATCACAAGAGGATCTATAAATCTGGCGCTTTAGAGCGAGCCGCATGTGGGCCGCGGGATGTTTGCATACGGACGGCCGGACGGACGGACAGACCAATGCACAGAGCGACCGACAGGCAGCGAGACGGACGGCCGGGGTGAGCTGGGCAGGGAGGCGAGCGAGCTCGACCGGCCGCCGATGGACAGCCGTCAGATCGGCGGGTCGTGCGGCCGGCCGAGCCGTCGATCGGACGATCGGTCGATTGGTCGATTCGTCCATCGTCGGCCGGTCGGGCATGTGGACGGCGACGTGCATGAGGTCGTGATCTCGACGCCGGGCCGCGATCCACGGACAGAGCATCAACTGAACGAAATACAACAAGACCAACAAAAAACAAACCACAACAACAACGCCATTTGCAACACCCGCCATTGGCACCATCTCGCGAAAAGATCCAGAGATTTCACCCACCGTCCGCGACGAGCTGCGGCCTGGAATGGTTTTGATTTCGGGCGCTATCATGGGCAATTAAACGCGGCTCTGTCTCCCGTCTCGCTCACCCAGACACACACACCATCCCTGCCGCCTCTACCGCTCTCCCTCGGACACCCTTTCCCTCTGCACGTCTCGCTCGCCCGCCGGCTTCGAACTCCTCGCAGCGGTCCTGGAGCGGCAGCTGAGCTATTTTTAGATAGACAAAGAATAGGACAGGGAGAGAGACAGGCAGAGAGGGGGAGAGGGAGGGAGACAACGCGTGACTGACTGGCCGAACGACATTTGTCAATTCCACGGTCTGACAATTTATTTCGCTGATCATTGGATATTAATTCGGCGCTCGTTCGTAATTCAGAGCTCGCGGACGACGGCCCGGGACGGATCGGACAGATTTTTAAATTGGACACTGCGACAACAACAACAACAACAACAATGACAACTGCACCGCGGATGACTAACTTAACGAAACACTTGCGCCACTCAACGAAACATTCCATTCCACCTCCAGGCATGACGCACCGGAGCCCTGCGAGTCGGACAACAACACCGCACTCACTAGCCATAACATGGGCACAACAGTAACAACAACAGCAACAACAACAACAAAAAGAACAAGGGGAACACGATAGCCCCAAGCCTCGGCATCAATCGTTGCCCCCGTTGGCAACGCGGCGGCGAGTTCTTATCGATCGCGACGATGGCTTGGGAAATTAGCTCGATTCGTGTCTCCCATTGACCCAGTTTGGCTGCTGGCTCGATCTCGTTGCCTCCGACTGCCCCCGACCCGACCGCCCAACGTCGTCGTCCGCAGACGTCGGCGCCTCGGTCCATCGGCCGACCATCGGGGGCAGCCTCGGTAGCTTCGTGATCGCGCCGAGGCTCCCCGACCAGCGCGGCCGGCGGTCGGTTGGCCGCCGTGGGACCGCGATGAGGATCCGCGCGCCGACGGTACCTCGGAAACCTGCCGGCTCCCGGGGCTCCCGGGGCTGCTGGGCGTATTTAATGCAAATCGCAGCGATATTTTCGGAATAATTTCCCGCCGTTGCACCGAGTCTTTATGCACGATATCTTGTTAACATTAAACTACATGCGTTAAATTGCGTATTTTCGCATACATTTTAGGCATTTTTATCCATTTATTTTGACCATTACTCGTCGTTGCTTTTCCTCGTTATTGGGTGGTTTTCATTTCTTATTTTTTTCTGTTTTTGTTTTTTTGTGTCTTTCTGCCTCCGCTGTGAATTTCTTCACTCGCGATTTATTCACATTGCGGAGCGTTTCCATGTTCGCGATTTTGTCGGATGCAAATCGTGCGGTAGCGCGTAGGTTGTTGTTGCTGCTGCACACTCAGTGTTGTTGTTGTTGTTGTTGTTGCCACCACTGTTGCGGCCGATGATGGCAAATTAATATTTGGAGTGCGTTTTACAAGCGCCAGAGAAAAAGCTGCAAACGAACGTAATCGGAAAGGAGAACAAACTCGTTTGCACATGTTCGCCTAATGTCTTATTCAATTTGCACGATGCGGAGGGTCCGGCGACCCATGGAGCCGACGGGGTGGGGCGGGGATCGCGCGGGGAGCCTCGGAGGAACGGGAGCCACTTGAACGAAGCGGTGTTTTTTTGTACATCGATCTAATCCCCACTTGTCGGAGGTCGGAGGATCGAATCGGAAAAGATTATTTAATTGAGAAAAATTTTAGTTCTCAGAAAAATATTTTTTTGTGAATCAAATGATTGAGGATAAAATTTTAATTTTCTTATATCAAGAAACATATTTGTTGAGAATAATATCTGATTGAGGAAAACATTTTACGAAACTATTTTTTCGAGGAATTTGTTAATAATTTGCCACAACAATTAGCCGTGATTGAACCGAACCCACGAGCGCAAACGAGACCGAGTGAAACTCGACGAAAGGGGGTCGGTTCAATTGGCAAGGCTTGCAAAATGAAGAACGAAGCAATTCTGTCAAAACCTGACGACGAGGAGGCGGGGGAGGGGAGTTAAAGACGAAGAAGAAGAAGAGCGGCATCTCGACGGAAGCGAACGGCGGACGTTGCGTGCGTCGGGACGTGAGAATGGGCCGTGAAGTAAGAAATTGTTCGGAAGCTCGTGCGGTGTTGGGCAATCGCGAATGTCGGAGAACAGCAGCTAATAAAACAACAACAACAACATTTGCAACAACCATAAAAAATCGACAAAGACCTTATGAACAACAACTATATTGGCAACAACAACAGCAAACATCACGGCAACATGAATAAAAATTTGTGCGAAACAAAAGAACGGTGTTCGAATGCTGAGCACTTGGTGTGGTTGTTTTTACTGTTGTTGTTGTTGATGTTGCTTTTGTTGTTCTTGTCTGTCCGTCGTTCTGACACTTGTCAGTTGTTGTTGCTGTTGTTGTTTCTATCCATATCTTGTTGGTGTTTTAGTTGTGATTTTAGTCGTTGTTTTTGGTTATTGTATTAGTTTTCGTTATTATTGCAGTTGTTGGTGTTGTTGTTTTTTTTTGTTGTTGTTGTTGCTGCCGTGATTTGTGTTTCGTTATAAATTGACAGCTAATTGGGTCAATGCGCCGTCTGGCGGACGACAGCGACGGCGACGGCGACAGCAACAACAACTGGCGACAGTTGGAAGAGCCGAACGAATGACGATGGCCGAAACGAAACGAGCGACGTGGAACAAGTGCAAAAACAATAAAAAATACAGGACAAGAAACAAAATACTGAGGAAATTATGCCTTGATCGATTGTCAATCAAAATCCACGTAGATCACAAGGCGACCGACCGACGAACGAACGAACGAACGAACGAAATAATGACGAAGCGAGAGATGATTGAGAAACGAAAATAATGAAGAATCGGAAAATGATGGCGTGCGAAGGCAATTAATTAGCGGATTCCACAATGAGCGGAAGCCACTAATGAGCGAGCGGAAACACACACACACACACAAATATGGAGACATTGCATACGCACATATATATACAAATACATACATATATACAAATGACATGCACATGCACTTCTTTGTCACCGATTTCTGGGTTGAAATTTCCGCACATCGTTCGAGGGCCGGCGACACTTCGTCATGGCTCGCGATCCGGCAACGCTGTCGGTGGCGCTCGATGATCGCTGATCGCGAGAACCGGCGGAGAAAATCCTTTGCCACGACTCGCGGTAGGCAACAGCATGATTTTCGATCTTAATTTCGATGTTTTTTTCGGTTCGCAACTCGTTTTGTTATTCGCGTAATTGTTGTTGTTGTTCTTCGAGCTACCGTTGTTGTTGTTGTTGTTCAAGCCATTCTTGCTGTAATTGCTGGCTCCCGGCATGTCTTTTGTCTCGTTCCTTTCCTGTCTCGTTGTTCTTGACCAAAGTTAATGGTGTTTGCTTTGTTGTTGGTCATGTTATTGTTGTTGTTGTTGTTGTTCGTCTTGCTGTTGTTGCTGCTGCTGGTATTGGCATTGGTATTGAAGTTATCTCTAAGCAAACAATCGACTCGACTCGACTGTGACTGGACCATTTTTGTTGGTGCTATTCTTACGCTAATTGTTGTTGATCTTGGTGTTGTTCTTATTTTTGCAATTGTTGTTCGTGTGGTTGCAGTCGTTGTTGTCGCGGCACACATGGCAACTAGTTCTGGGCCCCGTGTTCTGCCATTGGCCTCTTTGCCAGCGATCGCATTCCGCGGCAACGGCTCCGGCCGCGGTGACCAGACAGCGGCGGCAGCGAGCTCTGCCTCGATCATGTTGGACCATTATCAACCCTCTAACACTCTCTCCCTCCCTCTCTCTCTCGCTCTCTTGCAGTTGATCACCCTCTGCGCCCTGTGCATGTCGATCGCCTTCGTCGTGGGCCAGCAGTTCCTGCTCGGCCAGATCCCCAGCCCCCGGGTGCAGCCGCAGTTGAACTTCAACTCCCTGGACGCCAGCGTGCGGGACCCGCGCCAGAACCGCGGTGAGAACTCTATTGAAATTAATGAAACATTGAGAAAATACGATAACGAATTAAATAAAACATAAAAATAAAAAATTTAAAAAGGTATGAAATGAGGAATAAAAAATTAATGAGAAGTAAATTGAAAAAAAAAAACATTATAATGAAATTAGAAACCCATTTGAATTTACAAATCACATAAAATGAGAAATTACTGGCTAAATAACAAGACATCTACAAAATAAATTCAATAAATTAAAAATAAATTGAATCCAAAAATAAAGGAAAAATAAATGAAATGTCAAACACATGTCAATTTCAATAAAATCAAAAATAGAAGAATGTGAGAAAATAATTATATGACAAAGAAAATGATGAGAATCGGCAGAGAAATAAAATTTCGAATTTTCGTTTTGCTTCCCTTGCAGGACCCGTCGTCTTCCCGCCCTCCCCGCCGGACGCAGTCGAGGAGTCGAGCGGGGTCGTCGTGGGCGCCTCCGGCTACGGATTCGTCCCGCCCCAAAGTAATGCCTACTAAAGACCTCCCAACCCACCCCACACCCCCACTCACACGCCGGTGGTCCCAACACACACGCCAAGCTTTATTAGTGCACACGTAGTCGTGAGCGGAAGTCGTTGGAGCCGCCAGCTATTCATATATGCATATATCGAAACCAAGCTAATCTAGCTGTATAAAATAATCCAATAGTTTAGTGATGCCGTTTAGTTTAGTAACTGCTCCTAAACTGTCAGGTCGCACTGATTGTGTGGATCTTTGCGCCTCCTGACTTTAGCCTGCCCTATGATTTATGCTAGTGTATGTAAATGTTTCTGACAAACGATTTTTTTACTCCCACAGACCAGGGTTAGGAGTGCAGGCCACACACACACACAGTCACAAACGCACCCTCGCGCACACTCAGACCCTACTCGCAGCCACCCACACACAGTCACCCACCCGCACATCCAATTAACCGACGTTAGTCGAACGTTGGCAAGGCACACATCCACACACGAGCACCCTGCCACGCCCCCTGCCCCGCGCCCGCTGCTACTCCAAGTACCGCTAGTTTAATCGAGTCCCCAACCAATTGTGATTTACTTTATTAACCGTAATCTATTGTATTAAACTGTAATTACAACTATTTAACGTTTTATGCACAACTTAGTCGATTTCGCAGTAGTTTTTAAGATTTTGCAACCACTTATTTAAACCATAATTTTGAAAAAATCGCATTGCCTTTTTGTTTGTTTTAATATTTGTATAATAATTCGCAATTTTTCGTTTCAAATTTTTGTTTTTACTTTTTCAATTAATTTTAACTTTTGTACGTTTTTCTTTCGCCATTATTTTTAGTTCGATGCAATGTTTTTTATTTTCTACTTTCTGTATTTTTATTTAAGCAATGGATTTTTTTCGGTTCTGCCCCCCACATTTTTATTTTATTTCCTCCTATTTTATTACGTTTTATTTATGATTTTCACTTGTGTTATTTCCGAAATTTGTCTTTGTTTATTTGACTTGGTTTTCCTTTTGAAGTTTTTGTTCACCTCTTATTTTAGTTAATTTACTCTAATTTATTTTTATTTTCGTTCGGCACTTTTGCAAGTAGTTATTTATAATTTATTTTTTATTGTATTTTCTTTTCTTATGATTTTGGTTAGCTGAATTAAAATAATAAATATAATGAACAAGTAAAAAAATTGGTACATTTGTTTTGAAATTCTAACGGCTTGAGAGAAATTCGCACAAGAACCGTCTGCACTTTCGTTTTAGTTGGCATGGGTGTTTTGGGAAATCCTGGGAGCTGAAACTCCGGAAACACGGCAGCAAGCGGGCCGAAATTCGGAGAGAAACCGATGGCTTTTCACCGACACGAAACCAGTAGCAAAAATAGACATTAACGCTAATGCTGACATTAACCTAAATTGCAATGAATCAATTCGTAGTTAATGCATTGTAGTTAATGAATTCGTAGTAAATTAATTCGAAGTAAATGAATTTCAATGGGAGTTCATTTGAATTGGATTTCTTTTCATTTCACCTGGCATGCATTTCAATTATGGAAATGATTGATGTGTGGATGGACGCAGGTGCACGTGTTGATTCCATTATGGTAATGGCACTTTCTTGTTGTTGTTGTCGTTGTTCGTGGTTGTTGTTGCTGTTGTTGTCGCTTGCTGAAATTTGCTCGAAATTGCATTCAAGTAATTTGACTTGTTGCCTGTCTCGCGGAATGCGCGACAAAAACCATGACAACAGCAACAACAACAACCACTATTGCTGCACACTGTTACAACAATAACAACAATAACAAAAATTTAACAAACATTCGGTCGAATGATGTTGATTTTTTTTGGCACCAAGCAACCACAACAACAACAGAAATGAGCATTTTCTCTCCGCTTGTCAATTTCCATTATCTTAGTGGAAAATCAGCTTGAAGCTTGAAGAACAGCAGCAGCAGAAACAATAACAAAAACAATAACAACGGTGAAAAACACGAACAAAACCAACGAGACGAACACAAAAACATCAGAGCGTGGACGCAAGTGGACCGCGTGTCCGAAGCGCCGGGGCCGCCGCGAATCGCACAATCGGGCCGCGGAGACGGGGGCCGACGGACCGACGGAGGGACGGACGGTCGGACGACGCGCAGACGGACCCGCAGACAGAGAGACGGACACGCAAACACTCACAAAGACCCGCAGCCACGCGCACAGACGGATGGACGGACGGACGGACGGACCTGCAGACAAAGGACCCTCGGCAAGGAGCGACGAACGACGGGAGGCCGGCGCCGGCTTCGACTCCGACTCCGAATCCGGCAGGTGGACCCAGAGCTGGGGGCTGCGGAGCGGCCGCTTTTCCCGCGAGTGGAAAACGGAGCCAGAGGAAATGTTTTTCTCTAGTCGGGAAAGGCACAGAAAAAGCAAACAAACACGTCATTCGCTGGCTGGTCGGGGGCGGGGAATGTGTGCCAAGTGGTCAGCCGTGCGGCGGCTGTCGAAATGCATTTCCAAACTTCTGTTGCCAACGTTGTTCGCTTTTCGCCTCGTTTTCGTTTGCTTCGGGCCCATTGTCGTGCTGTTGTTGTTGTTTCTCGTTTGACTTTCGGTGAAAAACAAAAAAAAACAATCGTGCGATTTTCCACATTCTCCGACCCCCTCCCGCCGAACCCGAAACCGGTCGGAAGAGTCCGATCACTTTTAGTGGAAATGCCTAAATTTGTATTGCATTTGTGTATTTTCTCGATTTACTAATCTACGGCTAATTTCCGAATCTAATTGAATTAGAATTAAGTGAATTAATTAACTTCATTTCCAATCATTTTTGGTTTTTTTTTTGTTTTTGTAATATTTTTATTTACTTTTTGTTTGTTCTTCTTTACTTAGTTGACGCTTGTTGTTTTCTTGCTTTCTTGTTGTCTTACTTTTAGCCAAGTTTTGCATTTGTTTAAGCTTTGCAGTTTTATAAAGAACTTATTAGTCGCTTGCTGTTATTTTTGAAAACTGCGCGTGTTTTACGGGCTTGTTGTTGTATTGCTTCTGTAGGTCTTCAAAATAGGTAAAGGTGTAATTGTTGTTGTTGTTGTCATTGGTGTTGCCCCTATGCTGTTGTTGTTATTGCCATTGCTGTCGCGAATTCCCGCCCCAAGGTCATTCGAGCGCCTCGCGACGTCGCTCCAACGATCGATGGACAACTGTCCAGCCATGTGGTTGTTGTTGTTGTTGTAGTTGTTGGGTAATGTTTTTGTTGTGGCTATTGTTGTTGCTCCACCCAGCAAACGGCCATCGGTCAATTTGTTGGCTCGCATTTTTTCACAGGGTGTGACAGTTTCGTCTTGTTGTTGTTTTTGTTATTGTCGTCAACAGTTGGCCAATTTCACACTTTACTCATATGGTTGTTGCTCTTGATGACGTTGTTGTTGTTTTTGTTGTTGCTGTTGTTGTTGCTGTTGCTCCCAACATTGCATTGCGAGGCGTTCGCCGGTCGCCGGTCGGAGCGATCAATCGATCAATGATTGAGCGATTGCGAACCTCGCGCAGACCTCGTCCGTCACTCAAAGGGTGCAGAGCGGGCTACCGGGGGGGCCGGGGGGGTCTTGGCTGGCTTTGGTCGTTGGTTGACTCAACCCGAAACCGCGGAGGGATTTTCGAACAATGATCGCCATTCGCCGTGCCAGCGAAGGAAGGCTTTGCTTCCGCGGGTCAGGGGAGTCTCCGAGGGGGTTTCGAGAGATAAAACACACACACACAAACAACGCACACTCGCACACCTGCACGTTCACCAATCGCTCCACCACCAATCGCGCCACAGACACAGATTCAACCGATGCCAACAACTGGGAAGCCAACGGCAAAAGAAAATTCGGCAACAGCACGAAAATTCGACAAAGGCGAAGACAGAGACAGCACTTGAGAGGGGGCGGGAGGAAGGGGAGAGGGAGAGAGCGATAAACGAGCGCGACTGCGCAACCCGACGCCGAGACCGAAACGAGCTGATGGAACTCCGCAGGAAACGCTTCAAGTCCAGTCCAGATCTCGCCGACGAAACGAAACCGATCCACACAAATCTTCGGGCTTTCCGCACAACAACAACAGTGGCTGCCATTGTTGTTGCCCGGCCGTGGTTGGCAACACTTTTCCTTTCGTTCATCGTCGATTGAGGCGGAGGCGGAAAATTTGTCGACAACTCGCGAGCATTGCGAAGAGACTGGTGAAGGGCAGTCGAAGGAAGGACGGAGAGACGGGTGGGGAGGGATTGGGGCAGGCGGAAGGGGGAAGGAAGGAGGGGCGTGAGGTGATGGCTGAAGCGATGGAGCTACTGAGGAAAAGAAGAAGACGAAGAAGGCGACGTGGTGAAGGCAATGGCTTCCGAGTTCGGGGCGCTCGCCTGGAAACTGTGGATCGCCGGCGGCCTCTCTCGTTACCACAATCCTCCCTTTCTCCTCTGTTTCCGCCTGCCTCTCCTCCTCCCCTCCCTTCGCCCTCTCTCTCCTCGCTCCTCGCTCCTCCGCTCCCTGCTGCCGTCGTCGAAATCCTATGCTAAGCTCAATCCAATTCAGGCACCTCGGCGCCAAGTCAAGATCCCCAACACGTGCCCGGAAATCGCACTCGTTTTAATGAGACTTTATCATCGTCCAGTTTCTTTTCACTTTTAACTCAAAATATGTTGAGCGAAGCTCGAAGCATGGCCTTTGCCTTTGCCTTTGCCTTTGACGTAAGCAACGTACTTGAAAACGTTGCATGGAAAGAAAGGTTTCATTCGATCGATGGCTCCCTCGTTAATGCCGAGCTCGTCGAGTTTCGATTGGCGATTCTTAGCACGGGGGCTCGTAGGAAACCGAGTGATTAAGAATGCCTCATGGCCGCCTTAACCCTCGGACTACTGCGTCTCGGCGTGTGCTGCAGTCGAAGGCGGTGCATGGGACGAACTCAAGAAATAATTGAGGCAGCAGCGGTTGTTCCCATGGCTTTACCGCAGCAACGAGAGCACTTGCAGCGGCAACAACTACAAGCAAAACGACAACAAAACATTTGCAGTGACAAAAACAACATTTGCTGTGACAAAAACAACATTTGTTGTGACAACAACAACAATTCCAACGACAACAACAAGAGGCAGTTGAGTCTTTCGAAAAAACCGATTGTGCAGTCGATGGCAGTCGACGACTCTGCTTGTGAAAAAAACAACAAAAAATAAAGAAACAAACATTATTCCACTGGTGTTGGTCTCAATTAAAACAGCAGCAACAGCAGCAACAACAACAACAACAACAACTTCAATAACACACGTTTTTAACACTTGCACGACGACCCATCGACAGTCGGCAATCGCTAACCAGACGCAAATCGAACAGTGGGAATCGCCGCTGAAATGCCCGAATGCATGATTGCTGTTGCCGATGTCGTTGTCGTTGTTGTAGTTGTTCTTGGCGTTGTTGTCTTTCACTAGATCTTGCTCTCCCTATCTGCGGCTGGTAGTTGAGTCGTCCCTCGGCTGCGCTGCCGATGTCGACGCAATAATTAAGTTATTGATGGAATCCCGTCGTGTTTCGTGCTTCTTCCGCAGGCCACGCCTACTTCACCACATCGCTGGCGACGCCCTACCCCGCCTACAACTACTACAACAGCCCGTACTCGCAGACGCTGCGCTTCTTCTGAGGCCCCGGCGCCGGATCCTAGTCAGTACCTGAGCTCCCGAGCTCCGAGTTAGCTTCATCAGCCGCGAGCGTCGCCTCGGGCTCCCCTCAACCGCCCCCATCGCCTCGTCCCAGCCTCGTGAGGGGCGCCTTTGTAAATAAAACAATTTCAAATAAAAACGTAAAATACCAAAAAACAAAACGTCTTTGAAATGGGTGGTGAGAAACGAAAGACTTGGGAAGCGAACTCGGGCCTAATTCTTTAAAGCTTTTAATGGCAAACCAAAATCGATTTTATCTCAACATTTTCAGTCGAATCAGCTAAAGATTATTCAAATTAATTTTTTTGTTTATCTTATCTCGACATTAACGTTAACGCGAACCACTTCAGTTCTCGGAGCTCTCTGTTTCAATGAAAATTAACCCATTACCGCCAGAGCGCACTCAACACAAGCAATTGCCCTAAATTCTGGCAACGCTTGGCTTAAATGCAAATTTATTCGCCGCCACCAGAAAAGGCACATTTTGGGGAGAAAAGTTAGGCAAGGCGATTGGGATCGAATCTGCACAGCGAGCGAAGTGTTTTTAGCTTATGGTGTGAATCGTAAAACTTATCACGAGCGGCCGCAACAACGCCAGAAACAAAAACAAAAACAAAAACAAACCTCGGCGCCACAACAACAGCTGCAACTGCATGACGAAGAGGAGCGAGAGAGTGTGGGAGAGGGAAGGAAACAGAGGAGAGAAACAAATATTTACGCGCCTCGCTGACACAGTGGCGATTTCAGCGGCAGCCACAGCAACAACAAAAACAACAACAACAACAACACCATTGTGCACGCGACACACAACGCGACGCCAACGTGCGGACAGACGGCAACAACAATGGGCAGGAATTCCACACGGCTATGCGAGAAATTCGCAGGCGACGCGCATGCGCAACCACTTGTTGCTGTTGCCGCCACTTGTTGCTGTTGTTGTGGCTGCTGGTGTTGCCGAGGGATGTTTCGCTTTGTATTTGTCTGTGTTGTTGTAATGTTTTCACGTCTCATTGCCTGCCATTCGGACAGAACGGTTTTCGCCTGAGTTTTGTGGGGTTTCTCGAGCCGGCCAATTGAGAAACTCGCCTGGAATGCAGCCGTTGTTGGCCGAAAGCAGCGATAATGAGTGGAGGGAAGAGGGAATCATCAGGGAGGCCAAGAAAGTTTCCTAGTCTGACTTAACTGTCAATATCCAGAATATTGTATAATTATTAATTTGAGGCATTATTTCTAAAAATCTCTAAAATAATTTGATATTTCAAAAAATTCCTTATTTCTGACATAAAGTTCATAATAAGGGAACTATAAAAGCAATACAAATTGTTTGAAAAAATGGGGAAACTCGATTGTTTATTGTAATAACTCTAACTTTTGAATAAATCCACAAAACTTGAATAAAAATCACAACATTTGTAGTGAACATCATTATTTGCACTCACCTAATTCTGGAATGCCAATAATACATGACAGAGAATATTTAAATGCATTTCATGAAAAAATTTAACAAAGCTTGTAATAAATTTTATAAAATTTTGGACAAAATTCCTAATATTCAACATATTAAAATAGAATTCGAAAAATGTTGGAATAAATTTAATGAATTCTGAAATAAATGATATAAATAAATTTTGGAATTGAGTTTTATAATAATCATATACAAAATCACAGTACAAATTAAAAAAAAGTAAATGAAAAATGTACAATTTATTTTGAATTACAATTTCTTTGAAATTCTTAAATATTGAAGAACCAATCAAAATGAAGTACATTTTGAATGGTGGAATGATTCTAAAAAAGACTACGACAAAGAAATCCCAGCCAGACTCGGAGACAAAATGTCTGCTGGACTCGAATAACGGAACTCGACTCGGCCCAGTGACGTCAGCCGCCAGCGACGTCTGGGGTCCGCGGCTCGGGTCATGTCATAATTTGTTTCGCCGTGCACGAGACGCACGGAAATCACGACAACCGCGACGGCAGAAATTAAAAGCGAAAAAGCACCAACAACTGCAGTTCCAAGGATAATAAATAACTAAGAACCCAAAACCAAAACGAAAAAACCCAAATTAATATCAATCACAAGCAACATCGGACAACAGCTACAACAATAAACCACAACCACTGTAGAACAACAACATTGCAACACGTTCGCGCACACCGACGATAACCTCGTTGACCGCAAGGAGTTCATTTGGAAACCGAGGCGACCGGCGTGACAACACATCAGCCCCAGCAACAGCCGCAACAACAACGTTAGCAGCCCGGGTAGTGTCAACAGGAACAACAACAACAACGGCAGTGCTTCCCCGAAGTAGCAACAACTAACGAACAGCAACATTTGGCCAGAACGGTGACGACAACTCGTGGCCGACAGCGCTGTCGTCAAGCGCTGGTCAAGAGCTCGCGCTGGGACGAAATTAAAGCCAATGTCTGCCGCCCGAGGGCGCCCCGAGGGACAGGGGGGGGGGGGGGGGGAGGGAGGGTGATCGGATGTCGCGTTGTCGGACATCGACGGGGTTTTATTTATGGACTGCGAAATATGTGTCGGCCGAGCGCGGCGACCGGCCGAGCGATCGCGAGACCACGAGGGGTCGAGAGGGAACGATAAGGGGGTCCAAGAGGGGAGGCCGAGGGCGCGGGCCGCGGGCGACGGATGCCGATCTAAGGCCGCGAAGACCGCAGGCGTTTCCCTGACGGCGGCCACCGACCGCATCGCACGCCGTCCGCCACCCAGAGCCCTCGACGGCTCGTGTGTGGTTGTTGTAAGTTTCGGAGCTGCGGCTCCTCTGGTTGTTGCTGTTGCCGTGCTCAGCGAACACCATTAATCATCGGGGCAGCGCGACAGGCGGCGGCCAACGTCTCCGCCTGAGCCCCCTTAACGCGCCACCGCTTCGGATCGATCGTCCGCATGCAATTGCATATTAATTAATTAGCCACGCCGTCGGCCGCGGGCCGGGGCCTGTGCAGGGGGCGTGGCGCGGTGGCTGCGAAGACTTTCCGGACCTCTGAGTTTGCATGAGTCCTAGAACTGGGTGGGGCTTCGCATTCGAGGCGGGCGGGAGGGCGAAAAATGCGGATCGCGTGACGTTGACTCAGCGTTGATCGAGGCGGTGGCGGTGGCGGTGACGGAGCCGCAGCCGCAGCCGGTGTCCTTGGGCGGGCAGCGGATTCCGGGTGCTCAAGAGGGAGAGAAGGGACGGAAGCGAGGGGCGTTGGATGGGGAGATCGGATTTCGACGGAGTTCTCGAGCAAGGTGGAGCGAGGAACAGCCGGACGATGGAGGACGAGGGTGGCGAAATGTCGACGGCGTGCGAGCCGGGACGAGATCCGTGGCCAGTGATCGGGAAACCGGGCCTCGCTCGTCGGCAACTCGGCGCACTCGGTGGAAAAAAAACGTGGCCCACAGAAATTTCCATAAAATAACGACGCCGAAAAGAAATCGATTCGCAAAAATAACGATTCCGAACACGTTGTCGACAACGAAAACTTCCTTTTCCCCCTGGAAAGAGATAAACACCACCACAACAACAACAGCCGGGAGCGGGACAAGAGTGGAAGCCATCAAACGAATGTCACGAGAGACGCCGGCGTCGTCGCCATCGTCGTCATCGCCGTTGTCGAAGCGTCGAAGAGACCGAGCTACGGCGCCTCTGGAGCCTAAATCAACGGCTAAAACGCCGCTGATCACAGGAATTCCAAATAAGCCGACCGAATGGCAATAACAACAAAAGCAACAATAGCAACAAGATCAGCAGCAACAACAACAACAAGACGATCAGCAAGAGCCAGAAAAAAATAATGACAATAACGAAACACACACACACCACAGAGGCAACAAAAACAACAGCGATATCAATTTATGGTAGTCAAACAGCACGCAGCGGTCGCAACAACAACAACAGCAACAACAATAACAATGGTAGCAACAGCTATGAAAGTAACAACAACAACAATGATGGTAATAACAACAATGATAGCGCCACCAACAACAACAACAACAACAGCAACGCCATCCGCAAGATCGACGCACGATTGAAGCTGGATTCGATTCCTCTGGATTGCCTCATATGTTGTTGCTGCTGGTGGTGGAGGTTTCGGCGTCCGATTGTTGTCAGTGTTGTTGGTTGTTATTTGTGCTTGTCGTTGTCGTTGTTGTTGTTGTGACAACCAAAAAAGGGCAACATAAAGCGCCGAATTGTGAGCAATCGTTCGTCGGGTTCTCCGCTGATCGATTCCCAAACATTTCCACATCAACAAAAACAACAAAAACAATGACTACAACACCAACGACAGCATCGATAACAACGACTACAACAACAGCGATGGCAATAACAATAACAGTAACAACAGTTGCAACATGAGAAAAAATTTGTTTGCAATTATCATGAGCTGTAGCAGCTACGGTCGATGAGGCGAGAGAGGGAGACGGGCGATGGATGGCGGGGAGAGTGATGGAGAAGAGGAAGAAAAGTGTGCGAGGTCCATGGGAATCAGAAGCAGGCAGGTGGCTGGAGTGCGCAGGACCAAAGGAGAGAAGATCGTAGTCGAGGACGAGAACCTGGGAAGGCGAGAAGAGAATTCCGAATTCCAAAAATTCCAAGCACATCAAAAAAGTATGAAAAATTATATATTTCATGAACTTCTGAACGAGGGCCAAAGACCCTGAGTTCTGGGAGGAAAACATTCTTAATCCAAAACCAGTGTGGAGTTCGTGAAATACCTGAATGAAATTCACGATCGGACAGATTATGGTTCATGGTGGTGTCGTTCAGGTCGATCGACAGCTTCACCAGCAGCCAAATGCGAAGCCACGGAACTCATAATCCCATTCAATGGCTGAATGTTGAAGAACGCTCGATGCTTTGTTCTGAGAGCTTGAAATTCCACTGGCACATCCGAGACTTCCTACCTTCGGCATAGATTAAGCGGAGCAGCCGGCGAACTCGAAGGCTGTGAGAATGAATGACACCAATTCAGATGATGGGAGGGAGGGACGGTGGTCGTTAGATAATCGTTTGAGGAAAGAGTCAGGAAAAACCTCAAAGAAAAAGAAACCTCAAGGAAACAGCGAAGAGCAGAAAAAGTAAAGAAACGAAGGGAAAATAAAGTAAAAATACAAAAATTAAAAAAAAATAAAAATACAAAAATCAAACAAACAAACAAAGAAACGGCACAAGAACCTTTCCATTGCTTTGAATGCCCGACGACCTTGGCCTGACTTTCGAAGAGTGACGTGGAAACAACAGATTAAAGGCAGAGCAGGAAGATGCGGAGAGAAATAACGTAACATGAGAGGCGTTAGGGGAAAGGGTGGAGGAGGGAAGCGGAGGAAAGGCAAGGAAAGGAAGTGGGCGCTGAAGCAGTGCGAGCGAGACGAACGAGAGTCTGAGGGTTCGCGTGTGCGGCTGACGCGAGCCGACAACGCCAACAACAACCAGGGCAACAACCACAAGAACAGCAGCCACACCGCAACAACCACACTGAGAGCCAGAGCCAGCAGCGTTGGACGAAAGCAAAAGAGATTGAAAGCCAAAGCAGTGGCCAACGTAATCGTATGCAGCGGCATTGGAGCCGCGACGTGCGCTGCCTGCCGAGCGGCGGGCGGTTCCGGCCGCGTGCGAGGCAGTAGATGTGCCGATAGACTGCGACCCGAGAAGAAATCAACGAAAAACTAAGCTAAATAGGAGAACAACAAATACAACATAAAGTTGTATTTTTCAATTTCAAAAATTGCAACGGCAACGACCAGAGTACCGACAACAGCGATAATGACAAGAGCAACAACAACAACTCAAGAACAACGACAACTTAAACTACTAACGACAACAAATTATCTCAAATGGGTTTCTTGTTAAAATATGCGAAATTAGCTTCGTCTCGTCGACATGACTCTGCAGTAATGGGCTTTGCTGTTGTTGTTGCGCTGGGGTTTGTCATTGCCGTGTCTTTTGCTGTCGCCGTTGTTGCTTTTGCCAGTCGCTGCCACTTTGGCTGCCGCCTACGAGAAAGCCAAAATTTCCCTTAACTTGGCACTCGAAGCCACGGCCCGGAGACTTCGCGCGGCTCTCAATCAACAGCAGGAAACCCGGGGAGTTTCGGGGAAGCTGCGTGGGAGGCCGGAGAGGGCGGACTCGGCCGTTGGACGAATGTGGGAATCCGGGAAAATATTTTTGGAACGTTAAGAATAATGGAGTGTGCGAACTCCTGATTAGATAAGCAATTAAAATTTGAACAAAACAAGCGGCGAAAAACCCGAACCATTTATGATGATATGGATCTCGTTCGTGGCCCGAACAACGAAGTCAACTGGCAAATGGCAAGCGGTTGGAAACGCGCACAATTGGCCACGCCTTTCCACTGGGCATTGACATGGTTGCACGGCTATTGTGTGGGCGTGGAAATTAATCATTGTCTGGCGCAAGGTCGACCCGCAGCCTGTGCCGGAGAGGTTCGAGTCGATTCCCCCAACCCCACGAGTGGTGCATTTTCCAATCTCTGGCGCCTGGCGGATGTACGGCGGAAGGTTGGATCGAACCAGATCCCAGCAACCACAACACCAACAACAACCTTCTGCCTACTAACAATACTACTACAGAAATGTTGTGTAGCAACAAGTGTTACAACTACAACAAGGCTGCTTAACCTAAACAATGGATTTGGAAAATCAACGCAAGAAACGGCGAGTGAAAGAATGAGAGAGAGGGAGAGGGAGAGGCAGAGGGAGAAAGAGAAAAAAATATGTGTTTATACGGAGAGGGAAAACTGCATAGAGAAAGAGTGAGACAGCAAGAAGTGCTGCCAATTGGGGCCGCTCCACCAAGAATCGAGTGAATGCGGTTTTTGCAGAAGTTTTGTAAGATTTTTCCAAATTAATAAATTAATAAACCAGCAACACCGCACACACCACTACAACAACCACAGTAGCCATAACAACAACAATCAAAACGCGAGCAGCAAAATTGATTCGAATGAATTTCGTGTGGAAAATTAATTAATGTTGCGCATACGCCCCGCCGACAACGCTATCGATTCCGACGACGGACGAAGGTGTCCCAAGAGTCAGGCGCGAGTCGGTCTTCAATCGGCGCGATTTGTCAGACGGCTCAGAGCGCTTGGCGTCCGCTCAACAATTTCATTGCCAATGCACCAGTGGCGACGGCAAAAAGAACACCAGCAAGTTAAGACCGGGCGAACATTTCATTTGAATGCGCTTCTAATTGCGACCCGCCAGCAGTTGGCATGAGAACCTCTCGGTGGCATGGCCAAGCACCAGCAACAACAGCAACCACAGCACCGATCACACCACGCTCCCCTCCCTCGCTACGCGGACCAGCCCGACTTATGGCGGTGGGATTGCACGTAGAACTGTAGCAACAACAAGCAAGACAGCAACAGTTACAACAGAAATCACAACAGCAACAACTACACTTACGACAATAACACCGACTGCAGCAGTGACAACAAATGTGAGCTCGACAAGGGAAAACCAGTGCATTCTTGCCAGAGGCGTGAAAAACGCTGCAACGCCCGTGTCAGTCTCTGCCTCCTCCTCTGTCTTCACCTTCGCCCCCGCTTCAGGTGCCTCGCCGTCGCCCTCTTCGCCGCGCTGGTCCGACCTCTGGGCAGAGTCCAGCTGGCGATCGAATCCTACTGGAGGACAGAAGTCACTCAGAGCGCCACGCGCGCTGGAACTCGCGCGGCGGGCGGAGGGCGGTGGCGGGAGCGACGAGGGAGCAGCAACTTCATTGACCAGCGTCGACGGGCCAAGAGCAGCGGCTGTGGTTTCGGTTGTGGCTGGGCGGAAAAAGAGAGCGAGGGAAAAATTAAAATTAATTCCACACGGCGTTCGGAGTTCAGTCGAGTTGAGTCGAGTTGGTTCGAGTTGAGTCGAGTCGATGACGAGGGAAGGAGCGGAGGAGAGAGAGGCAAGTGTGAAGGGAGTGGAGCGGGGCGATGTTGAGCAGCATCAAGGTGGTCACGTAGACCACTGGCCGCGCTGCTGTTAAAACAACAACACCGATAATACCCACGAGCAGCAACAACAAATGGTCATTCAAGATCTTTTGAGAGCCCTAAGTTTTCAAAGAGTCTCGCAGTTGCTTGTGTTTTTGTTGCTTTTCTGTCTTCTTGCCCACTTCGCACTGGGTTTTTTGTTTGGGTTTTTGTTTTTCCCTCTGCCTTCGTTTTTGTCTTGATTGTCTCCACGGTTGTTGTTTATCGGATTTTAATTGGCGCGAATTGGATTTTTACACGCTGCGGTGGACGTCGGGTCGACACCGCGACGACCAACGCATTGAGGGGTCAATTAAACGGCTGGACGTTCCGACAGCAAGGGTTAATGTTAGCTCAGAACCAGGGAGAACTCGCGAGCTTTCGAAGCCACTTCGAATCTGTTACGATGGGAATGGAGGAGATTCTTGTGTGTGGGTGTGTGAGGAGTTCCAGACCTGGACTCTGGAAGGGCTTTCAAGGAGGTCTGAGACACGATTCGGACACGCACTGACCGTCGACTTCTAACAAAAACCCTCAACGTTTCACTCACAATCGATTTCCTCCGTGGCGGCAAAGCAAAGCCTGCAATTATCCTTCTGAAGCCGATTATTATGTCTGATGCTGATCGATTATCGAGCGTTTGTTATTTCGACAATTTTTCGGTCGGAGTCCGATGGCGGGGAGTCGATTGCAGTCCACGCCAAGCCGAATCGAGCGAAGCCATACACACGATCTTCCGCTCGTTGATTCCGCAGCATGATCTCGGTACGTGCAGGTAAGACCGAGAGCAAGCGGCATCGATTGGGGCTCTGTAAACGGTTCGGCCTTGGGAATTCATTGTCAAGGCAGTTCAAGGTTCCTCATCCACACCTCGCTCTATCCTATTATCTGACTCATGGTGGCGAATACATTGAGAGCGAGATAAAATTAATGAACGAATTATTATTTCAATCTGCAACCTTGCTTTTATTGAGGGTTTGTTAAAAGATTCTGAAACTAAATAATGGTGACAATTGTAAAATAAAAAAATTCCAACTGCCATCTATCGTTCATTATCATCTACTAGGAAAATGTAACGAGTGCTGAAGCAACGAGTAAACACGTGCATCTCTGGTTGGAGACAAAGACAGAATGTGGAGAGTTGTAGAGAAAAACGAAAATAATATTGACATTTGCTACCACAAGAAGAAAAGTTCGATCCTTTTCTAGAATAAACTACATCCAACAAATTTGAACGTCTTTAGACAATATAAATAACATAAGTTGAGACAGAAATAACAGAAAATAAAAAATGTTACAGTGTTACAATCGCGGATGCGGAGAGAAATTTGACCCGGAGACTAACAAAGATGGTAAGCGATGAATGTTTCGCGGTTTCGTTCTTTTCTAACTGACTTCTTACAGACTCCTGCCGTCATCATCCAGGCGCTCCCTACTTTCATGACGCATATAAGGGTTGGTCGTGCTGCAAAAAAAAGTCTGTGGACTTCTCAGAGTTTCTCAGTATTAAAGGCTGTACGTTGTCCAAGCATTCGAATGTAAAACCACCGGAACCCGAAAAACCTGCCCAGGATACCAACGGCGTAGACGAATCACCAGCAGTACGGGCGCCCATAAGAGAGCCAATGGAGCGTCCGTCGATCTCAACGCCGATGGTAGCATTAAAAGCAACAGTGGCTCCTGCGCTAAAAAATGCCATCGATACGTTGAAGACGAAATCACCGAAAGCAGCAGAGAGTAGCGCCCTTGCCCCAGAGTAAATTATTTAATAATTCGAAACGCTTTATTTTATTAAATAATTTATAATTCATAGCGTGATAGAAATCGGAACTTCCTGCAAGAATTCTGGATGCACCTACTCGTACACAGGCACATCCAGCGATGCTGGTGAATGCCAATATCATCCTGGCGTACCAATTTTTCACGAAGGCATGAAGTACTGGTCGTGTTGTCAGAAGAAAACATCAGATTTTGCTGTGTTCATGGCTCAGAAGGGATGTGCCTATGGGCAACACAAGTGGTTTAAAGAGGTATGTTTTGCATTGTATTGGTTTTATAAGTAAGAGTATGGTAGCTAAATTGTATTTTTATTTCTGCAGAATGACAACAAAGAGGTTGTCAATTGTCGATATGATTGGCATCAAACAGCTAGCAATATCATTGTCTCTATCTATGCCAAATTGTACCACTACGAACAGAGCACTATTGAGGTGAACCCGATTCGGTTGCATGTGTCGCTAATATTCCCCGACCAGAACAACGCAATATTCGACTTAGATCTTGAGTTGAGAGGGGTATGGTTTTTAACTAATGGTAATTAAAAATAATATAATGTATGATTTCTCTCTACACAGGTTATTGATGTAAGCAAAACGACCGCACACATGTACGGAACCAAAGTAGAGATTACAATGCCGAAAGCTGAACCTGGTTCTTGGAAAAAGTTAGCTTTCCCCGTGTCGAAGTTACCACCAGTTCAGAAAGCAGCAGAGCAAGTAAGCAAACAGCGTCGAAGCTCTGACTCAGATGACAGCGTCGACTTGGATGACATCGAGACGATAAATACAGGAGTGCGCCTGTCTGATTGGGCACAGACCAAAAAGGATTTGGATTGAATGTGCATTTGAAACAAATGCACAGGACTAAATCAACACCTGAAGATTTCAGTAATTTCTGAATTCATTTTTTTAACATTTTCATTGTATTTATTATAATTAAGTAACTAGTTTGATTTTTTCATGAACAATTTTTATGTTAATAAAAACCGATAATAACTCAATGGAAATAATTCTCATTTTACTGTAAGACGAATTTATTTTAAAAGAATCCCTCATATATTATAATAGAAAACTTAACGTTCACTTAATCTAATCGTCATCATCATCACCGGGCTGCCAATCCTCGTCGTCTTCATCATCTTCGGATCCCAAATCCAATTCGCCAATGTTCTGAAATAAGGTCTCGTCGATTTTCACGTTCTCGATCGAGTCGCCAGCTTCCATTAGGTATTTAATATCAGATTCGTTAAGAGTGGTGTCTCTAAGGAAGAGTTCCTTGCCAGTGAGCTTCTTGCAATCACTGCTCTTCTCGCGTTTTGCAGCAATTCCCATGCTTTCTTCAAATTCCATTTTCCAGTTCATGAACGTTTCGACGGTGACCCGGGTACCTTCGAATTTCTTCCGTTCGGCCTCTTCTAATTCTAGCAGCTTCCGCTCGCGCTCGTTTTCCGCTTGCTGCTTGTGCTCATCCCAGCGAACGTTCAACCACTCTTGGGCACTACTCACTAGCGAAAATATCATCTCCATACCAAGGTTCTCTTCGATTGTTTGACGTAAATGGTTCAGCAATTCTTGTTCATAGCTGTCCTCGAAGTTGACCGAGTCCTCGATTTCGACAGCAGGAGCTTCGTCTGGATACTTAGCGGCATAGGTGAATTGCAGCTTACAGGCGAGTCCATTGTCCTGTTCCTCCGCATTGTATTCTTCTGTAGCAATGGGAATTTTGAATTTGTGGTATGGTTCGGTGGCGAGAACTGTTCAAAAAAGGAAATCAATGCTCCTGATAGAGTTAAATAGATAAATCTAACTCACTCTCCATTTCGCCGCAGTAGATGGAATCTAACGCTTCCACCTCATTTGCTTGGTCCTCCTTGTAGTTACGGCTCATTGTTACGAATCAATTGTTGGAAAAAATTGGAGAAACCATAAATTTTCGATATTCCTGCTGCCGAAATCTCCTTGAACGACGTTGCAGCTGTTTTGGTTTGAGGTTAAAATTTGGCGTTTCAGAGCGAAAGAGAGAGAGAGTTGCAAATGTCATGCGAAGTAAACAGTCGTTTGTTGCTGATAAATGAACAGTGGAAAATTCGAAAAGGTCACTCAGATAAAAAAAAAAACATATTATAGGTTTTAGGGGGGCTTCCAATACTGCAAAGTATTTCAGGCTAGGAAAACTAAAAAAATGGGTATGAGGGATTATAATGACAAAATTTTCTTAATATTAGCTTATCGAAATTCGGAGCGCATCCCCCAGATGGAACAATGTTGAACTTCAGCTTGACGAGGTGGCAACATTTTGAGCGAAAACATACCATTATAAGCTCTGTGGTGGAATATCAGTTTGACGTCTTTGTCAAAGTCTTCCACTTTGAGGTTAGACACTATTTGATTGAAACTTGGTGGTTCTCGTTTAGTTTGCAATATCCGTGAATTGTGGTAATTTTAATTAAATTCGATTTGTAAACCTTCATTAATCACTTTAAACTTTGTCGATAATCATATATCCGACATCTCTAAAGTTATTGCGCGTCTCCGTTTACGACAATACTGTAAATTGTTCTATTTTTTCAGATTTTTCGGTGCGCCGTACGAATTACATAACTGTCAAAAGAATCCACTGCAAAAATGTCTCAGGCTCCAGTTCGTGTTTCGCCACTCATCAAATTCGGCAGATGGTCTCTTCTGACCGTTGGCATCGCATACGGCGCCTTCCACCAGAATCGTCTTTCGAAGAAGGAAGCCAAGATCCGTGAGATCGAGAACCAACAGAAAGCGGTGCGCGATGCCAAACTGGCCGAGGAGAAGAAGAGGAGCGCCGAGGCTGAGGCCAAGGCATTGGCTGAACTGTCCAAACCATCGCCCAAAAAGTAGACACATCATTTCGGAATAATTTTTTAGTTTTATCGCAATTGTAAACACACGTCAACCGAAAACAAAAAACGATGTGTGTGGTCTGTGTCTGTTGTGTAGGTAGCTGCAGTGGTTCCAATCGTTAGTTACAAGTGGAAATTGTTCACTGCTGTGGTTTTTTTTAACACAATATGCGGCCAACATGCAAATTATTCGTAAAATATATATTAAACCTGAAATTATATCGGTTTTTTTTAGTGATAATCTAGTAATAAGTTATTGGAGTAAAAATTATATATGGTATTGCTACTATAGGTAATATCTAAAATCTGGCATAAACACGGTGATGTAGTAGTCGTCAGAAATAATTTATATTTTGTGTGGCTATGGCAATTAATTTTTTGTAATCAAAGTTAGTGACGCAAGTCTATTGCGGCAAGAATATTAAAATACTGGTTAATATCGGTATACAAGATTTGCTGAGATGAAGTCAACATAACTCTTAATAATTTTTTTTTGTTTTTGAATTTTTAAGTTCAATTGCCAGTCTTGATCTTTAAATCGTCAAAATCGTTATATGGAATGGAAAAAGAAAATTATCAAAAAAATGTTGAAAATTGTTTATTTGAAATTTCGATTGTTCCTGTGTTGTAACGAAAGCAACAAAATGAATAAAGTAACGAGTTGAACATAAATCAACGATTAACTGACAGCTGTTTTAGCCTAGACACCAACCAAATGTCAAAATAAGCGCCACAATTGTTGTTTCTGCTTCTGTGCATCTCGAATTTGAATTGCGTCGCGAAGGTGATCAATGTGGGTCAAAGTGTGGCTCGGAAGCAACAATTGACTACTTCTCCCCTTTCTTTCGACAAGGAACGGTAACAACTGTTTAATCAATACGGCGAGGTGTTGAAATAACAGCTTCGTTGCATGTCGCACGGTCATGCGAGCCAGCAGAGGTGACAATTTTCAACTGGGTGAATACTTCTAGACTTTGGCTGAAGTCGTCTCTCCTCTTCATTACGGTTCGTCAGCAACCCTTTGAGAAGGATTTGAAATCGAGCCCAGTATGACGACAAACTTCCTGGACGACCTACCACAAGACGTTCGCGAGTTAGCGGTGCGGGGTGAGTGTCCTGTGGAGCCGTACAAAGTTGTGCAAAACAAAACTAATTTAATTTGTTTGTTTGTTTGTCCATAAACAGGCAACCTGACGAATCCACGCTCCATCATTACCGCCCCCATAGCGGCATTGCTCGAAGGCGGCTGCACCGAGCACGACGTGAAGGTGCTCAAGGCCGCGGCAGCGAAAATCGTGGCTCAGAGCGTGCTGCCAGGTTAGCTACTCACAGTCGTCCCACTTAGATATCTCTAAATTAATTAATTTTCGCTTTTAGTGACTGATCTTTTGCGTCCACCTTGGTCACGCAAGTGGTCACGCATCAGTTTCGGGTGTCCGTCGCTGGACAAGATAATGCGCGGTGGTGTGGTCACGCGCGGTATTACCGAAATTTGTGGCGAGTCTGGTGTTGGCAAGACTCAGATCTTGCTCCAACTATCGCTGACTGTGCAACTACCTACTGAGCTGGGTGGCTTGGGCAAGGCCGTTGCCTTCATCTGCACGGAAGATGTGTTTCCCTCGAAGCGTTTGTACCAAATCGCGGAGACGTTTGCGCATCGATATCCGCAGCAAGAGATCAACTACCTGGGTAACATCTACATCGAACACGTGCTCGAAGGCGTATGAAACTCCCATTCGCCGCCTTACTGGTTGCTTCTAATCAGTTTCTTCTTGCAGCTGGATCTACTGCAATGCGTGTCGCAACGTCTATCCAAGCTGATGGAGACCATCAACATCGGCTTGATTGTGATCGACTCTGTGGCCGCAGTCTACCGCCTCTACACGGACTACATCGTGCGAGCGCGCGAGATGCGTCAACTGGCCAATCATTTGCTCCACTTCGCGGACAAATACAACTGCGCTGTGGTGTGCGTCAATCAGGTGACCGCGGTGTGCGACTCCAACCAGACTGTGCCATGTCTGGGCCTCGCCTGGGCGCACCTGGGACGCACCCGCATCCGCGTGTCCCGCGTGCCCAAGGAGTTCAAGGTTAAGGATAAGCTGCTGACGGCGCGCAAGCTCGAGATCATCTATTCGCCGGATGTTGCACATGAAACAGCCGAATTCCTCATCACGGAGGAGGGTGTGGTCGAAGCCAAATGAACCGTAGAACTAATTAGACTAAGCTAAAAGGGATATAGAGGATGTAAGAGAGAGAGAGGATGAAAGTGTGTGAGAGTGGGAGTGATGCGGGTGGAAGGTGTAGTGATTGAAGGTGAGTGAGAGTGAAAAACTATTGTCTACTATTCGAGAAACATATGCATTTTTATTAGTGGTTTAGATATTTACTTACAAGTTAAATAATTCATAATTGTTCTTTCTTGTTCATGTTTATCAGATTTGTTGTGTTTTGTACATTCAATAAATAACGTTAAATGCCTTACAGCTAATTAGATTAGGCTTAGATTAGCAACTAGTACAAGTCTGACTGACAAAGTATTGAGCTCACTTCTTCAACGTGTTGGTTGCCTTCCTTTTGAGCACGCAGAGGAAAAACAGAAATAACGGAGTCTCGTATACAATTTGAGTGTTTGTGTTTGTGTTTGTGTTTAACTTTTATCACAAGCAAAGTATTTGATTAACTGGGCTCGCGCGATTCACGAGGGTTTTGACATTGAGAGAATATTTCTTAAATAGACATAAACTTCATATTTTCCAACGGTTTCTCGTCGAAATAATTCGTAATTGAATATTCCACGACCGTCTTCTGGACCTCTTCGAGTGATGCTCAACACTTAAAGAAGCTTTTAGCCTAGGTATGTCCTTACGATCTACGGTTAATTAATTGAAACAGTTGAAGTGCAAATTGTAAATATATTCTAAAATTAGCTTCATTCAAATCTATACCAAGTTATGGCGACAACACGGACGACGAACGCTATTTTGGGGTCGTGTCGTGTCGTGTCGTGAAACTCTTGATTCTCTCTTTTTGGCACGCTAGTCTGGGCCGGGCTCGACCGGAAGATCATCCGTGTTGGCGGCGCGTCGACTCGATTTAGATTTCCCGCATCACCTCGTCGTGGTCGTCGTAGCTCGCCGTGCTCCGCTCGCCCATCTCCTCGTCCTCCTCCTCCTCCTGCTCTTCGTCGTCGTCCTCGGCCACGAGCTCCTTCTTCAGCAGCAGCAGCTGCTTCGACGCCTTCGACTCGGACAGGTCGGGCTTGGTCGCATCCGCGAAATCCTTCGCGCAGCTGCGGTCCTTGTGGCCCAGCTTCGCCAGCGCCAGGGCGTTCGAGATCTTCGAGGCGGCGAGTTTGCTCTCGAAGTCCATGTCGCCGAAGAGGGCGGCGCCGTCCGCAGCCGTCAGGTTGTTGACGCGCAGCAGCTTCAGCTGCAGCTCCCGGTGCTGCGGGCTCTCCTCGAGCTTGATGTCCAGCTTCTCGGTCTGCTCGAGGGGGGCGGCCGGTTCCACCGTGAGCGCGATGGCGTGCGGGTGGCCGTGGAGTTCGCTGATGCCTCCACCGGCTTTGTTGTGGCCGCTGCTGCTATTGTTATTGTTGTTGCTGCTGCTGTTGTTGCTGCTGTTGTTGCCGTTGCCCCCGCCCTTCGCCGTCTTCTCGAGCAGCGCGTTCAGCTGCCGCTTGATCCGCGTCGCCTGCTTCGCCGTCAGCTTCGCGCTCAACTCGCCGGCGATGCTGCGGTTCTTCTCGCTCTGGCTATTGTTGTTGTTGTGGTTGCTGACGTTGTTGTTGTTGCTGTTGCTGTTGTTGTTATTGGCGATACTCGCATTGTTGTTGTTCTGGACTGTGGACCTCTTGGTCGCTTTGGCGGCGTCGGTGGGCGGCATCGCGGCGTTCGCTGTTGCGGCAGCGACTGCGGCTGTGGGCGTGGCTGCCGTCGGGGTCGCTGCCGCGGCGTTGACGGCGGTCTTGGCGCCCCCCTCGGCCCCCTTCGCGCCCGCGCCCGCTCCGGCGACCACCGTCTTGTGCTCCGCCGCCTCCGAGTTGGTCACGTTGTCCTGCTTCTTCCACTTGGTGCGGCGATTCTGGAACCAGATCTTGACCTGCACAGGAGAGAAGAGAGAGGGAGAGAAGAGAGGAGGCACATGAATAAGAAATTTCAGACATTCACTGTGCGATAAATTTGTAAAAAAAAACCCCGTTCCAGCCCATTTTATTATAAACCACTGCACAGCCCAGTCTGTTTTTCTTCCCAGTCAACAAGATTTCTCAATCCACTTCAATGGCCTCATCCAGGCGTTCCCGAACATGGTTCATCGTTCCCTTAATCGCATACAGTTCTCCCGCCTCTCTCGCTATCTCGCTCTGGCCCCCCTGCTCTGTTGCCCTTGCTCTGCCTCTGTTCAATGTTTTGAGAATCTCAAAGACACGTGTCGACTTAATGTCGATTAAGCTGTTTTGCAGTGAACAAAGCCATCCATGAAATTAAAGCCCACGACAAGTGCAACTGCAGCAGCTCCTTCTCCAACAACAACAACGCCGAATTCCCGAATTCATGAACTGCAACATTTCCTCAGTTGAGCATAAAATCATTTGCACGCACGGCGAGATACAAAAATATGACAAAAACAGAAGCAGACAAACAAAGTGATGAAGAAAGAAAAAAAGTCAAACGAAGTCGTCGCTCGGCTCTTTTAAGCAATTATAAATTGACGAAAATCTCAATAAAATTCGAGGTTTCCTTTTAAAAATACACACACTTTTAGTGCGCTCGTTGTTGTTGTTGGTCTTGTTGTTGCTGGGCATGGTATGGAAACTATTTCTGCATCGGCGAGGTGGAAGAAGAAGAGCCCTGTCGTCGTTTAACGCGCTGCGGTCGAACCTGCGACGAGTCGCCGCCCTCCGCCTTCGTCCGTCGTCCGTCCGTCGCCCCGTCTTGGGTCGGGCCATAAAACGCGGGGCACCGCGCGAGCAAATTGCGCTGCTCGCTGCCACGCCCCCTCGTCGACACTCCCCCGGCTGCCGCGACCACAACAACGACTGCACCAACGACAGCAACGATGCTGACGACGGCCTCTCGGCTGCTTCACCCTTGAGCGGTTGCTCGAGTCCCTTCACGGCGCGCTGCATTTTAATTGCCTCGCATTCGGCGGCCCGGTCGGAACGGTTTCGAGAAGAGGCGTCCGTGGAGCAACGATGCTTCTAATGAGCGGTGACATTTGCTCCACAGTCGCTGCCAGAGAAATTGGGCTGACGCCGTCTTTCGCGATGACGGACGACCATCGGTTTCGTTATCGTTCTGGCATTTATCGCATTTTATGACTTTTAAAGATATCGCAGGTTTCGACGTGTTTTCTAGAACAACGCCCTGTGGAGGTTTTCCTAGCATCGAATACTATTCCAAGTCGGAACCTTCCAACCTCAAGTCTTCATTTCCCAATTAATATTTGTTTCTATATTTTATTTTTTTTTTTCATAATATTCCCATGTTTGATGTTGTAGACCTTTTATATTGTATGCTTAAAAAATTGCGATTTTATGATTTCGATTCGTTCATATTTTTTACATTCAATTTGTTTAAATTGATATTTTCCAGTTTGTATTTTTTAAATCCCATTTTAAATATTTTTAATGTATTTTAAAACATTTATTTTTTTTTTTTTTTTGATTTATTTATTTTTCGAGTTTATTTAATTTTTGAATTTAAACCTTTCGTTTTCAATTCGCCCAAGGCTCAGAGCTGAAACCACTTAGCGTTAGGATTAATTAGCGAGATTCAATGAACGGCATTTTCAATTCACAAAATGGCGTCGTCCGCCGCCATGTCAGGCAATTAAAAATTAAATGCCAAAAATGTTGCCGGATTTAATTTGTTGTCGTCCGACAGACGGACGCGGACGAGGGCGAGGACGAGGTCGGCCGCTTGATCATTTGTGATTCATTAACTGCAGCAGCCACTGTAATAGAAACAACAACAACAACAGCGACAGCGACAACAACAACAATCGCACCCGTTTTATCATAATTCAGAATCGCATCCTCGTCATCATGGGGAGAGATCCGAAATCAGTGGCAACACTTGTGCTCGGCAGCTGCCCGGTGCGTGGCCTGGGTGTGGGTCGTCCGTCCGTCCGTCCGTCCGTCTGTGTGTGTGTGTGTGTGTGTGTGTGGGGCGCACACTGTCCACATTGACTAAATTATAACGTTTTGCATTAAATTCAGAATTCGCCTCGCAGCAACAACAACACGAACACCGAGAGTCTGCCGCCAACAACAGGGTCATCAATAACACTGCAGAGCAACAACGCGAGCACTGCATTGGACAACAATTGCAATGGACTACAGTAACCACAACAACGACGACAACGACAACGACAAAAACAACAACAACAACAACATCATCAGCAACAATAATACAATAACAACAATAACAGCAACAACAAACAACAACAACAGCTATAACAATAACAATTGCAATTGCAATGTGCACTAAATGCGTAGATTTATAGGATTATAGATTACAGCATCATTACATGTAAAATATGGCAACGCCGGCGTACAATGAAAACACGATATGTCGGCAATTGTTGTTGTTGCTGGTGTCGTTGTTATTGTTGCTGCTGATGGCGCTGCTGCAATTGTTGTAATTTATATTTAATTAATGAGGACATAATTCAAATCTCTCCCTCCCTCTCTCTCTCTCGTCCTCTTCGCTCGCCCTATCCGACTTCCCGCTCCATCCATCACGGCATGTTCGTGCGTTCTGTGCGTGTGTGCGAGGCTTAAGTGCATCTGTGTGCGTGAGGCGTGCTCAGTGGCCGACAAAATGTCGCATCGAGATATGCAAACAGATGTGACCGCCGTCGACTTCCTCCGTGCTCGTGCTCGTGCTCGCGCTCGCGCTCGTCCTCGGCTTAGGCTTCGTCCTCGCCGCGACCCCGCCTCGTGGTCGTCAGTCGTCCTCATTGGCGTCGTCGTCGTGGTCATTCGCCTGCTCGTCGTGCCCTCGCCACCAACAACACCAGCAGGGCCATCGAATCGAAGCATCCTGCCTCCTCATTCTCGTCCCTCGCTCGTCCCCCTTTCCGTGCTATGCTTATCGCCTGCTCGTCCTTCCGGCTGGGGCGCCGGCCTCCTGCGCCCCATCGTCAACCACTAACTCGATGTAGTCCCCACTTCCGCCCCAGTTCCCTTCTCCCCATTGTCCTCGTCGTCCTCATCATCCTCGCGCCCCGTCCGTCCGCCTCGCTATCGCCTTCGTGTCACTTCGCTGTCGCTTCTCTGCGCTTCGATCTTCGAATCCTCTCGTCTTGTGCTGGCTCCGTCAACCCCGTCACTTGTCTTCGGACTCGCTTGCCCTGGCTTCGGATCCACTTTGATCCCGTCACGGCCCCATCATCGTGTGCTCTCCACCTCCTCCAGAGCTCGTAATCAGCATTGTTGCGTGAGATTTGCTATTTCTTCAATGGATGATTCAGATTTCACATGTTTCGTCCATAAATTCTGATCGGAATTCCTCAGTTTTCCTCCAGTACATTCTTGAAATTTCCTCTTTCTTTCAGTACATTCTTCGCATTTTCCTACATTAATTGCATGTTTATTTCTCAATACTCCGCGTGAATTATTGATATTTCGATGGGATCGACTTCAGCAGTCCTCGATCGCGAGGTTGTCTGTCTCGAATCGACGCTTCGATCATGCTTCATGCTCGATCGGCTCGAGTAAACAGCGGCGATTTCATAAATATCTATGCACTTATGCTGATTGCCAGGGGCGGCCTCTCGAGAGCGACCCCTCGACATTCCAAATATAGAACAAATCGGATCGAATCGGCTCCCCCGAGAAGAGCGGAGGACGCGAGGCGAAAAACGAACAAAGAATCTCGAGAGTCGAAAGCGAGGAAAATATGATGTATTGCATTCGAAGACGATGACGACGTCGGGTGGTCGGCGGGTTTCGCGGCTATTTTTGGAGCCACGCCGCGAACGGATCTCGGGGGCCCGACGTCGTCCCGCCCCTCCCCTCCAGCGAGGAAGGAGGCGCAGCGCGAGGCGAGGCGAGGCGAGGAGAGGCAACGGGCATCCAACGCAATAAAAGTCAAAATTAAACCCAAACGAGACGATCATGTTCGTGATGATGAGAAGTTCAAAAATAAACAACAGCCACGCACCTACAAAAACAATGCCACTGGCGCAGGAACAGCCATGTAATCCCTGAGCGACAGAGGGGGGAACATCGAGAGAGGCCGATGGAGGGGCGAAGTGACGGAGGTCGAGGCGTTTTCATAATTTTCCATGTTGCCTCAGAATCGATCGACCGCAAATAGAATCGAGGTAGCTGTTGGGGCGGCGGAGGCACCGAGCACAAAGGCGAAGGTGGACGAGAAGAAGAAGAAGAAGAAGGTGGAGGGGAGGGGGAGGGGGAGAAGACGATCCTCCTGCATCCGCCGTCACGCATCGCCTCGAGCCGCGATCGTAAACGGGATGCGGCCCATCGCCATTGCTGATGTTGTATTTCAATCAACACCCAACTAACGCGGCTTCCACTTTCGCTCCATCCAACACCACACCAGCCACACACCCCCCCCCCCCCCCCATCCGTCCTTAAATCGCCCACTCGACCGACGCATGTGTGCGTGGACTCGTCCCCCCCCCCCCACACACACACACACATGCACATGTGCCCGCCTAATGAAGTCAAAAATTGAATGCGATTCGTAAACATTTCGGGCTCCTCCGAACCTCCCCAGGCTGCCTCCGCCTCCCGCCTCCGACTGTTGAAAATATAATTAATTTCATTTCGTTTTTAATGACCAACAACAACAACAACAAGAAGAAGGAGGAGGAGTAGGAGGAGGAGGAGCAGAGAGGAGGCAGCAGAACAGCAATAAAAACAATAATAACAATGAGCCACACAATTATGAGAGCGCGTTTTATGCGAACTTTTCACGGGTTCTTATTGTGTTCATTTCGAGGCTGTTTGAGCGATGCGTGCCGCGCGTTCATCGAGCTCCACTTGTTCTTGTTATTGTTGTTGTTGTTGTTGCTGTTGCCAATTAGCAACATTGCATTCAGCGGCCAGATGGAGAGGGAGGGCAAACGACTTGGCCGTTAGCGCTCGTGTAATCGCTCGATCGGGGAAGTTCATCGCGGAACTGTGTTATTGAAACTCTTGCAGTGGCCGCGCAGCCCCCGCAGCCCTCGACACCGATCGTTTCCCTTCCCTTCTCTCCTCATTGCCTTCGGCCTCAAGTACCCGAGTACCAATTACTCGATACCCGAGTCGCGCACCGCACTCTCGCCATAACAATCACAATCACAATAACAATAACAATAGCAGAAACACTTCCACTGACACTAGCGATGACGATAACAATAACAACAATAATGAGAACACGAACAAAAACAAGAACAGTCCATGTTCCGTCGAACAACAAAAACAACAACAACGTCGTGCTCCGGCTTCATTGATTTGTTTAAGAAATTATGAAAAACGATTGAACTTTCAAACGATTCGAAGCGATTCGACTCGATACAAGCGGGGTTTCCTGATTTCTTTTTTCCCGTCGTTTTGTTTTTGTTTTTTTTTTTTTGTTGTTGTTCTCGCTTCGTTTTGCTTGCTCTATTGCTTGTTTTATGATCCGCACGCGATGCCGCGCCACGACCCAGCCCGGTCGCAGGGGAGTGAGCGAGAGGGCCGAGTGAGAGCCCGCGAGGGCGAGGGTGTGGCCGGTGGTTGTTGCAGCAGGGGACGCCGAGTGGCCGCAACTCGCATGGTCTTCAGTTGAGCTCGGTTCGGTTCGGTTCGGTTTGGTTCCGTTCGGTTCTGCTGTTGTGTTTGTTTACATTTAATTATCATGATTTCTCGTTGCCACGAGCTATTAACTGAGTCATAACCCATCGTGTAGATGGTGTAATGTCGTTGTTGTTGCTGGTGCTGCCGCCGCCACTACTCATTATTCCATATTAATGCGGTTGCCGCTGCTGCTTTATTGGCGATCCAAACATTCAACAATTTAATAAAGTAAACAATCCACACGACTCGACCGCCAATCGATCGACCCTCGCGTCGACGTGTAATGAGTAATTTAATTGATCCCATTTCCATTCCCATCCCCATCCCCATCCTCTTCCGTTTCCACTCCATTCCCATTTCGATTTTGAGTTCGACCCATTCGGTCGTTGCTACAGAAATTTCGGAATCGCAAGATTTCCGACAAGATTCCGATATCGCTTTCGAAATCACCTCACTTCACTTGCCCAGTTCATCGATGGGCGAATAAATCACTCATAATGAGTCATCGGCCCGGAACGAGATCGGCCTGATCTGATCTGACTGATCTGACTGATCTGTCTTCGAGGCCCGCATCGGACGTCATTCGCGCCCCTCCGTTGGCAAACCAATTACGGCCGATCGCCGTGATCTCTCCACCATCTGCTGCCGGTCCGCCCCCGTCGCCCCCTCGCGATCCTGTGCGCCGAGCGACGAGGAAATCGTTCTTCCGCCGGCGAGAAGCCGAATGGGGGCGCCGGGGGCCGGGGGCCGGTCGCAGACACCGCCACTAAACGGTTCTGGGGACGCCGGCAGCGGCCGACTTGTCGCGGGCCCACTAATTAAGTGCTTGTGAACACGACTGCGTGTATGTGTGTGCGTGTCATGTGCTTCCTGGTCCCATCGTTCTCGCATTTGTCACGACTTCCACGGCCTCGGACCAGTCGAAAGTCGCACATTTGGAAAAACACCGAATGCTCCTCTCGCTAAACGCCTGCTGTGTCGTGTTTCCTGCGACAGGCTTCCATCAATTTCCCCATCTATTTGTTCTCCGCCCTCGACCGGCGGCGTTGTTGCTCCGTGTCGCCTCCAATTAATATTCACTTGGGCCCCTCCCTCCGCCGCCGTTGGCTGCCTCGCCATGCCTTCGAGAACACTCGGGCAATTAATGAGCTCGTTCAGCGTATTTATTTTCGATTGCCATTGCCTTGGGATTTCGTGCTTGGTTTTGAAAATAAGTGAAATGTCGCCTCCTGTTGCGAGTAGCACTTGTTAGAGAACATTGCTTGAAAGTAGATTCCTCCTCTCCCCCTCCCCATCCCGCCAGTGGCCCACTGGCGCCGCCCCTTCTGGCCCAGATTCCGGCAGGCGTCGTGGGCTGGCGTGGCCGGGAACAGGTGGCCGGCATTCGGTGTGGATTTCCCTTTTTCGATTTATTTTCGTCTCATTCACTGCGCTCTTCACCGCGACGTGAATGCGGATTGAGCTGGAATCTCGTGATTTTCGCATTAATTTTGTATTTGGTTTACTCGCCAAATCGACCAAATCGATCCTTTGTTCTCTGTAATCCTCCCGGGCCTAATGATGTTCTCTGTCCTGGCTCCGGGGGTCGCGTTCGCCCTGATCCTCACTACGGCCCGGCGTGATCCCGTTGGCCCTCGTGACCCGCTTAAGGCTGCCATTGGAATTTGATTCTGGGGACTGTTCATGAGCTAAAAACGATCCCACGACTGTGATCCCTCCAACGCCGGCTGCTGGTTGCCACTGGAATGTTCTCGGAACGAAATGGAAACCCAGAATTCCTGGGGCCAGGAACACTTAGCACATTAGTTCGCGAAATCGACTTGAAAGCGTTTCGCATGAACTTCTCGTTGAATTTCGGGAAATGCTCGAGCGGGCAATTGAAATTTTGAAATTGCACGAAGTGGTTTATGACATGTTTAATTGCTGCCAACAACGGAATCAACGTTGATATCTTTTTGAAATCGCAAATGCGCCGCAAATCGAAATCAGCACGCCCCATAACAACAACAACAACACTCGGTAACTCAATAAATACGCCAACAGCAACGGCTGTAATACTATTAGGGAAGCAACAACCACAACAACAACAACAACAACTAATAACGCCGACCATTTTGCCACAGAACGTGCCAAAAAAATTCAAGCTCCGCCTCCTGCTGAATGTTGTTGTTGTTGTTATCGTCGTTTTTGTCGTTGTTGTTGCTGTTTTCAAATTTCATTTCATTTCATTTCCATCCACTCTGCGTCTCGTTCGCACAGCGGGCTTCGTTGTTGTTCTTGTTGTTGTGTTCGTATGTGGCCCAAAAATTATACAGAAGCAAACACAGCGTGTGTGGGTGCGCGTGTGTGCATCGGTGTGCGATATGGCCAATAATAAACGCTCGCAAGTGAGCGAGAAATTCGCTAATTGATTCATAAATAATTGCTAGACGGAATTAACGTTATTCATGTACATTTACTTAAATGCAAACCCTTAGTTCGCTGCACCTCAGTCCGTATTGGCGGCGTGTCACGAAGTTTATCTATCTGTGCGTGTGTGTGGGTGAGTGGAGAACCCCTCGTCCTCGTCCTCGCCCTCCCGCAGCCGGAGGCCGTGACTGCGGGTGGCCGGACCAATTAAGCTGGCGTTTTTACCGCCTTAATGTCGTCAATGTCGTTTGTTGTGGCTCCGTCCGCTGTTGTTGTTGCTGTTGTCATTACATTCGCCGCTGCTGCTGCTGCTGCTGCTGCCGCTGGCTGATGTTGGGTTTGCTGCTTCATTTGCCCAGTTGCTACTGGGGTTTTCAGAAATAATTGCAATTGATTGTGTTAAAATTATTTTTGCTCATCTGGCAGTTCGTCCTCCCCCTCCCCATCCGCCTGCTCCTCCATCACCTCCTGCATGCCGCAGTCCTTCCTCTGCTGCTTCTGCTTCTGCTGCTGCCCCTCGGTGTCCCGCGGCTGCTGCTGTTCCGCTGGTTTCGTAATGAGTTTCAATTTAATTAACTTGCGGTTGTGGATGTATTTATTGATTAAATAATTCATACACTTCTGCTCTGTGCGCGGCGGTTTTCGCGCTCGCTGCCGCCGCTGTTCATTTCATTATCTGCGGCAATCGTCGCTCGGGGCACCCATCGAGCTCCAATCGAGAGCCTAGTTTTTAAAATGTTCTCTTAATGGCTGTCGAATGGGAATGTAGGTAGCATCGGCGAATGGGCATCGAATCGACTCGAGCGAGGCGAAATAATTCGAGTGGCGAACGCAATTATTATTGCTATTATTGATTTTGGGCCTCGAGTGTGGGAGTGTGCGCGGCTCACGAGGGTGCATTCTCGATTGGGAGTGTGTGAGTGCTGGATTTTCCGGCTGTAATTAATGAGCTCCTTCCTCCTGGACGTGGGCGCCGCCCTTCGTCAACGAGTTTCTTCCCAACCCCGCGCTCTGAACGAGTTCAATCAGCAGTCGTCCTTCTTGCTCCACCCTCACAACCCACCCTCGCTCTCAACTCACCAGTGCCACAACCTGGGCCCGACCACAGACTGCTTTGCGCCAGCAACGTCTGCGATCTTGACTGGGTTCTCGAATCTGCTCAACTTGAATTCCGCCTGCGACTCTGTGTTTTTTGTCGAATTAGGCCACTCCGTGTCTCATTTCCAATGGACATCCTGATTCCTCGCTTTGTAGTGCATTCTGGAGCGTGTTTTGAAATCCGATTGCCTCGGCTTCGATTCTTCGGGCGATGTTTGCAGCTTTGAATGGCTCTAATTGGCCCCGATTTGCTCTCCATTTGCCCTGGATTGAGCCGTCGTTTTGCCCCCGATTGTGGCCACGATCCTGCTCTCGAATGCCTCGCTCCACTCCTCGCCTGCGAGTCCCCGAACCGCCCCAGCCGCCCTCTCCGTGCGGGTCTCACTGCGTATGAGCGCCACGCGCCCTTCCCCCGGCTTCCCACGTCCAACGAGGGCCAACAATGGGGCGTCTCCTCCCCGCCCCCCAGAAGTGCGGGCCTCGGACCAGAGAGAGAGAGAGAGAGAGACGGGGACCGCACCACGCATCTGGGGCGGAAGATGAATTGTCATTTGATGTGTTTGTCTGCTTGTGGCGGCAATTTAATTTAATTATTTGTAATTTGGCCAAATGCCAGAGTGGCTTAAATGCCACCAACAACAACGCACAATAGCCACAATCACAACAACGAACAATACAGCATCATTACCATCATCATCATCATCATCATCATGTCATCAACGCTAACACCAACACTAATAACAACAACAATGTTTTTGGCTGCCATTTGATTGGTTGTCAAGTTGTTCCGATGCTCGCCTCGAGTTGGCTGTTAAACAATTTCATTATGGCTCATGTTGTTGCCGTTGTCGTTGCCGCTTTTGTTGTTGTTGTCTTTGTTGTTGTTATTGTTGCGGCTGTCATTGTTGTTGCCTGCGTTGATGTTGAGGCTGATGCTGATGCTGATGCTGTTGTTTATTGGCCTGCTGTTGCTGCAGCAAAGCTATTTAAACCCCACGTCTGGCGGGATCATCAAAACAAGCCCACCAAGCGATATGTCCAAATGTCCCTCTGTCCGTCTGCCTGTCCGTCTGTCTGGTGGTCTCCCCATCTGCTCGGCTTGGTGTGAGTGTGGGTTGAGTGTTCGTTGTCGCTGCTTCTGCCTGCCTTCGTCGTAATCGCCGCCTCCCAGGGCTCGTTCCGTCGCCTGGTTTCGCTTTCCAAGGCGAATTAATTGCGAAAAGTGCACAACGACGGACGGCCAGACTGACGGACAGACGTCTGGGCATTTAGGAAGCCCCACTGGTCACCAGCGAGGGCGGGACCGCCAGGGAGGTGGTCAAGAAGCCCAGACGGACCACAGTCGATCAGCCCAGGGTCCGAGGGAGATTCCCACATGCCACATTCCCCATGCGACTGCGACGTCGCCTCTGGTGACGCCGTCTGGCCGTCCCATCATGGGCGAGAGAAACCCGAGATTTTGGCCCCGAAACGACGGCCGAACCGAGGTCGCCGCGAGCGAGTCGAGGGCGGTTTTCCCCAGTTCTTCAAATTGCGGACTTTATTTGGTGGGATTTTCATTCCAAGGCTGTGATGATGAGGTGACAATTCCTCTCCCTCTCCCTCCTTCCCTCTGCCACGAGCATTTGGCGGAATCCTCTGTCGTCATATCTGGGAATTGAATTAATTAAACGTCGCTCATACGCTGCGTGCTGCGACGGTATTTGGCGCGACAAAAACAATGAAAATGGTTGCCACACCAAACCAACAACTACAAGAGCAACAGCAATTGATCCTTACGAACTTATTAATCAACACACACACACGCACACACACGCACACACACCCTCACGAACATTGCGCGGGAGCCTGCGAGAGGTCGCTGCAGCCTGTGTCTGAGTGACGGGGAGACGGAGAGAGGACAAAAGAGAGAAAAAGAGAGAAAAAGAACGAGAGAGAGCGGGAGAGAGAGGGAGATAGGGAGACGACCGACGTCGTTCGGTGCCTGGTGCGAATCCTTGCGGCTTCCTAATGAAGCCATGGGGGGGTGCGGCGAGCATGTGGGAGTGGGGGCGATTGGCATCTGAAACAACAACAACAACAACGATAACAACTACCAAATCGCACACATGCTATTAATTGAGATTTATCGACTAATTAGAATAAAATAACACTTCAGCAGCAGGAGCTGCGCCGACAACAACAACACACACTACAACAACAACAACAGCAACATCGTTGCCATCCTCGTCGCGAGCAGCAACTGTTGCCAACGGGTGCGCGCGTGTGTGTGTGTGTGGACGCGTACGTGAGTTCGCGATCGGATGTCCGTCCACCCGTCTGTCTGTGTGTGTGTGTGTGTGTGTGTGCGGCGTCACGTGTCACGGCCTGCGCGAGGCCGCGGCCGGTGTTTGAAATCACGAACTCAAACGCAGCGATTTTTCCACCTCATTTCCAATGAAAGTCCACGAAAAATCGCCACAAATCCTTCAAGGGGATTCCAGAGTTGTTCTTGTTCTTATACAGGGTGTTCATGGGGACGGTTGCCGAGGCTGGAGCTGCCTAATCCTGTGCCCTCGCCCGAATTGACTCCCATTAAGACCTCGATCTCTCCCTCTCTCTCTCTGGTCCCCTCGCGCCTCGTTATCTCGCTCAATGGCGATTAGCGATAACTAGTTTGCGTTAGCGGGCAAGCACACACACGCACGCACAGATACTTACACATGTGTAGGTATATATGTGTTTGCTTATATAGCGATACGTGTGTCTGTGGTAATGATTCGCACACAGCAAACACCCTTGAAGCCGGCCGGATCTGCATCCGAGCCCACTTCAAGTTGTTGCTGTCGCTGTCGCTGCTGCTGCTGCTGTTGTTATTGTTGTTATTGTTGTTGTTGTTGCTGCCGATTCCGCCGTTACGTTTGGGTGCGTGTGTGTGGGGGAGCAGCATGTGTGAGTCCATGATCATGTGTCCATAACTCGATGCCGATGTGAAAATGCTCGAAATATTGACGCGGCTCACGTTCTCCGCCAGCCGGCATGTGTGCCATGCACACATGTATATGTTTCAACGCTCACACACACACACACACACACACACACGAATGCTGTAAGCCATCGATAGCCGAGGCACCGACACATCGACCGAGTCATTAGGCAGAGTTTTAATTCAAAATCGACCTCTCGGGCCGCCTGCGGGTCACGACTTTGCATGTAATTAATTTGCAAGTGCGAGTGCGAGTACGTGTGCGTGCGCGTGTGTTTGTTGGCTCACGCGTGTGTGCGTAGGTGGCCTGGCCATTTGTCTGTCTGAACGGCTGTCTGTCCGCCGCTTTGTCCGCATCGTCGTGTTCGCAGCAAAGGGATTTCGGAATGATTAAAGGGATTGGCTGCGAATTAAATGTATTCAATAATTGATTTACGGATTGCCGTAATTGATTTCGAATCTCGATGGCCTTCGCCGTTCCCCAGCAAATACATTTTTAATTTGAACTCAATCCTCTTGCCCAGATATGGCCGAAATCCTGGACACAAAGGCTCCGAACTCCAGGCTGGCTCCGAAGGGTTTTTGCTCAGAAGGCGCCCTTTGGCCACTAAAGCTCTGCACAGAAACACTCGGGAGCTCGGAGAGAATCAGTTTGAAGTGTATTTAATGGGAATAACCCCGGGCAGTTTCAATAAATTAGTGGAATCAAATCGAATTGGGAAAGGCGAACGAGGCGATTGTGGTGCGGTGCAAACCATGCAATTATATTTCCATAACATTTACTTAAACACGCACGAGTGCGCAGCCAAACACTGCACACGCACGCACACACACACACACACACACACACACGCACGCAACCTTGTTTAATCCGGCTGCCCTTAGTTAATCGGTTTATCGACGCTTGTGGTGATTTAAACAGCGGAAATTAATGAATTCGCCGTCCTGCGGTTGTTCGCATGTGTCCAGGTACACATGTGTGTGTGTGTGTGTGTGTGTGTGTGTGTGTATTTCCCTAGTCCATACACCCGCACATACCCGTGGGTGTGTGTGTTCGGGGCGGTGGCGTCAAATGCGATGGGCCTCGACGGATTAAACGCCATCCCCATTTGCATTCGACGAAAAACTGCGACTTTGCGTAGCGGGGCTGGAGGGGGGCTGGGGGTTGGGTCGTAATTAATACCATAATTCGCGCCATTTAATTAGCTACAAATCAGCCAATTTGTTGCCGACTGATTGACGGCTCGCCGTCGCCGTCGGCATCAGCCGTCAGCCGTAATTAGATTGTCCACATGGGCGTATGAGAAATTTTTCTGGTTTTCCTAAATCGAATCATCGTCGAACTGAGTCGTGGTGGAAACTGAGCGAAACCAAATTCGATCGGGGCAGTGAATCGTCCAACTGCAATTAACTTAAATGCGGTTTATTTTCGTGCTCGCTCCAGACTTTTTTCAACGCATTTCGAATTCGGTTTTTCAACGCATTGCGTCTCTGAAAATCACTCGCAAGTTATTTTCATATTTCTTGAAAATAACCTCCCTGTTTTTCTCTCTAAAATCTCTCTTGAAATGAATCTCGAACCTTTCCCTCTTATACCTAACAGTTTTCCCCCCATTTCTCGATCTCCTCCAACCACCTCGACCTTCTCCAACTACTTCGACCTCCTCCAACTACCTCGACCTCCTCCAACTACCTCGACCTCCTCCAACTCCCCCCTGGTCCTCCTCAGCCCGCGTCCCTGACTCCCTCCCTCGGACTCACCTGGGTCTCGGTGACGTTCAGCAGCTTCGCCATGTCCGTGCGCTCGCTGGAGCTGAGGTACTTCTTGATCTCGAACTGCTTCTCGAGCTCGAAGATCTGGCGGCCGGTGAAGGTCGTGCGCGCCTTCTTCTTGCGCCGGGCGTCCGAGGAGCCCGAGTCCGAGTCGTCCTCGGTGGTCTCGACGACCGCGGCCAGGGTCGTCGTCGTGGTCGTCGTCGTTGTCGGCGGCGCGGCCCTCAGGGAGTCGCCGCTGCCGGTCGGGCTGGCGGCCGGCGGAACGGGGGCGGCGGCGCTGGCGGCGAGCGTCGCGACGGCGGCGTTGGCCGAGTTGAGCTTCTTCTTCTTGACCGTGGTCTTGGCGGCGAGGGGGGCGTCTGCAAAGGGGCGAAAGGAAAGGAACAATGGCATTAATTATGCGAAGCACATCATCGCGGAATCTGCATTAACTATTGGAGGCGACACTAAATATTCAAATACAGAGCCTGACTCCGGATCGACTCTGCCTCCGACTCTGACCCTGAGGGCCGAACGAGTCCAGTGTCTGAATTCCGGGGACTCGCGTGTCTCGGCGACCGGTTTCGTTCTGGGCCGCGATTCGGAGTCGTTTGGTATTCAGCGCCGTCGAAGCTTCGATGCGCCGATGCTTGGCCTGATTTATGATCGCCCGGCACTCGCTTCGATTTCCATTCCGAACCGCAATCGGTTGTCGCAATTGCAATGGAACTCGTCGCAGTTGTTGTTGCTGGTCGCATTTGGAAAAACAACTGCCATTGATTGGCAGCCCTGGCGGAGGCTGCTGTTTTGAATTTGTATGAATGCAAAATTCCTTGTGGCAGTTGCTCGGTTTGGTTTGGTTTGGTTTTGTTTTGTTTCTCTCAATATTGCTCGGGCGCGAAAATCAAAACAGTGTAGTACAAAAACAATCACAGACACAAACCACATCAATGCCAGGAAAAATAATGACAACAACAACAACAACAGCAAAGAACAAAACTACTTTGCAGTCAAAGCGACGACTTCGACTTTGTTAATTGCAAATGTTAATTATAATTAGTCGGCGATCGCGTCGATTTTCTCGTTGCATAGCAGTGAATTGCGGTTGATATTGTTGTTGTTGTTGTTGTGATTGTAGTGGCAACACGACAAGTGGTCGTTGTGATTGTTGTTACTGTCGCTGTTGTTGTTATGCCAAGCTCGTTGCCGTCGCCCCTGCCTTGCCTGCAATTGAATCTCTCGTTCTCGTTCGCGAGAAAAACAATCGCTCGAACGCGGCTTTCGTCGCGGGTCTCGCGTCGACATCGACGTCGACGTCAGCGACGGCGTCGGCGCAGGAAACGTCGCCAGCGTGCGGCTGCACTGAGCGAAAGCCAGCGGAAGCGAATTCGGGTTTACGAATTCATCGTTGGCAGCTAATCAACAATCAGTCTCAATTCTGCGATTTGTCGATTCAATTAGAGTAGATTTTGAAAAGGTCGTTTAGAGTGAACGAAAAATTCACAAAAGCTCTTCAACTTATCAAAGTCAATGTCAGCATCAAATGAACAAATTCATTTCAAAAATCATAAATTCCACACTATTTTAACACATCATAAATTTTTTGAAAATCTACAAAATTCATATAAAATATATTTGAATTAATTATTTGAAAATTTTCGAATTGAAAATGTATTGCATTTAAATTAATATTTTAAATGTTGTATTTTGTTATTTTGCCTTATTCCTAATATTAAACATTTTAAATATTTTATTGCTTTACATTTTAAATCCGTTCTTTATTTTTTAGTTATAAATATCGTTCTGATGTTTCAATTTAACGCCTTGTATTATTTTTAAACTTTGCAAACTTGTATTCACATGTTATTTTTAAATATGATGTTTTAATTTAAAATCATTTGTTTCATTTGGATTTCGAAACCGGTCTTGATATTTTTATATTTTCAAATTTTGTGTTGTATTTGCAATTGAATTGTGTTTTTTAATAGTCCAAATTTAAAACTGTGCTTAAATTTCCGTTCTTGTCTTCAGGTGTTTTTTCATTAATCGACTTTGAATTGAGGTTGATGGAGATTTTCGTGTTGTTGTTTTTGTTGTTGTTGGGTGTTTTCGTCGTTCGGTTTTGTTTCCGGTGCCTCCGCAGTCCGAGCGAAGCCGAAACGGGTTCGCGGCTCGTGCGACTTTCGATCGTCTCTTGCGACGCGACGCGACGCGGCCGGCCGAACGCCTTCGACTCATTATGATAATTCACCGCCGCAACAACAACAACAACAACAACAACAACGACAGCAACTGCATTAAGATTGTTGCAACGACAACAACAAAAGAACTAACAATTACAACTTAACTACAAAGTGCAAACTCGTTTCCAAATCCAATTGCCAGCAAAAGCAACAACCCATACAACAACAACAACTCCAGCCAATTAATTCAATAATGCGATGGAAATAGGTGTGCAACAACAACAACAAAAACATCATCGACTGCATAAGAACAGCGTTCACAGCAATAACGAAAAACAACAACAACTACAACAGCGCCTTATCAACGGCAGCGATGACGACGCGATGCGACGCGACTAAAGTACAAATTTCAACAACAACAACAACAACAACAAAAACATATGTTGTTGCCCATTTCGTTGGGCAGAAGAAAAACAATCAAAAAATATGAAAATAGAGAATTGCCGGAAAATAAACGCAATCGAATGCAGCAATTGCTGCAGAAACAATTGCAATTGCTGTTGCTGTTGCTGTTGCGACAATAAAACACAATGAGAACCACTCGACTTGGCCTGCATTCATTGGCAGCGAGTTCTATAAATAAATTCCATCGCAACAATAACAACAACACGAACAACACAATAATAGCAGCAATAACGATGATTAAACGGTCTCGCTTATGAAACGGCAAGAAGTTTCCAATGAACACGTTCAGCCCAGCTTTTATCGTTGTTGGGGTTGTGGCTCTTGTTGTTGTTGTTGTTGTTGTTTTGGTTGCCGTTTTATTTTTATTGACCGCGCAATCGGTCGATCGATCACTCAATCAAACGATCGCACGATTGAACGACTCATTGATTGACTCATGAACGGTTCCGCCTTCAAGGGCGCCACGTAGGCGAAGGGTTGGGTTGGGTTGGGTCGAGTCGCCCCCAGAGCCCTCTCCGACTCCCCTCCGACTCCTTCTCCTCCTCCTCCTCCTCCACGACTTCACTTGACGACTTCACTTGAGGGCGTCGTGGGCAACGAAAGCACGCGAGCTCCTCTGCGACTCAGCTCGAGCCATCCCTTCCAGGTCTTCCCCGTTGGTCCGTGCGTCCCCTTCAGCCCTCTGCATCCCCTCGTCACCAACGCTCGCTCGACCCCGCCCTTGATCACGACTCTGCAGAACTCGAATTGAGCATATGCAAAGCATCGCCGTCATCAGATGCAGACGCAGATGCAACGACGGCAATTAGCGATGAGCTGACTTCAATTACAACCAATCGAGACAACCACGACGACAAATATCTCCACATCTATAAAGATGCCTGCGTTCGTAACCTCAGCGCCGTCGCCGTCGTCGTCGTCGTCGTCGTCGTCGTCGTCGTTGTTGCAGCCGCGCGCTCGCTCGCTCTTCCGTGATCTCCACCGACGCCCTCAACGGTCGCATTTTACGAGACGACGCGATGACAAAGGCGACAGCGATGATGACAAAGTCAACGATGATGACAATGTCAACGACGATGAGAATGTCAACGACGATGATGACAATGTCAACTAAGCTGATGGTGTCGACGATAACGATAATGTCAACATTGCCGACGACTGCTCTGATCTAGAAATTCGTAGTACAGATCGTGATCGTGTCGCTGATGGTTATTGAGCATAATTTGTGTCGATCTAGAGGTCGTTCTTGGTGCCTTTCAGGCTTGTTCGTAGGTGACGAACTTCGCCGTTGCCTGAACTCGAGTGTTCTTTTGGCGATGAAGTTGAGGAAATCGATCTCCACAGAACTTGTTGAGCGTGAAGAAGTCGTTTCTGACCCCGATCTGCGCGACTTTTGTACGGTCGTAGGGATCTTGGAAGGGCTCTGGGAAGGGCTCCCTTCATGGGGATCGGAACGAAGTCAAAGTCGAAGCTGCTGCTGACGTTGATTTGATTGATGGACTCGCCAGCGGCCGCGGCTACTGTCGGCGATTATTTGTCGAACGACGGCTGGTCGTTGTCGCCGCAATCGCGATGCCGAGTTGCTGCCAGCGACCGGCCCAAGCGACCCGATCGAGCGGCCACCGATGCATTTAATTGGCGAGAGCGCAATTTGCATTTTTATGGCGTGCAAATGGTTTTCATTCGCTCTGTCTCTGTCTGTCTCTGTCGGCCTGGGTCTGCCTGGGTCTGTGTGTGTGTCACAACAACACCATTAGCAGTATTTATATAAACCATCCAGAACAGCAACGGCACAATCAACATCGCGAGCAACAACAGAACAACAACACAGAACAGCAACAACAACAACGAATGCAGCCACAATGACGCGACTATTTAAACACATCGTTCCTCATGCGTTTAGCAATGAAAACAACTGACAAACAATCGCTGCTCCCTCCGCGTTTATTTTCGCTCACAACGTGATCGCAAATAATTCAGCATTTATCGCTCCCTCGTTCGCGCGCGTCTTCCGAGTTGTTGTTGTTGTTGTTGCTGTTGCTGTTGCTGTTGCTGTTCTTGTTGTTGCTCCATCAACTCACGGGGTCGGTGGAGGGCGGCCGAGGGGGCGGCGGTTGGTCGGCAGAAGTTGAGCCGTCACGTCAATGCATTACTCAGTGGCCGCTGTCGCTGTCACTGTCGCTGCCGCTGCCTCTCCCTCTCCCGCTCTCTCGCGGCCCGAGAAGTTTTCTGTTTCGCTCGCGGCGCAATCGGTCTATTGCCATTAAATTAATAATTGCTGTTCGCTGTAGTCACCTCGTTGTTGTTGTTGTTGTTGTTTTAGTTTTAGCTGCGCTTCGCTCTGACTCACGATTGCGAGCGAGTGCGATCGAGTGCATTTTCGGAATTACGCTCAATTGCAGTTTTCACATGGAAACCATGTGCAATCGATTGTCAATGTATTTATTCGTGCTTTGCTTTATGGCTCCCCACATTTGACCCATTTTCCCCATGTTCTTTATTCGCCAAACTCACTCCCTGCTGTTTATTGGCGATTGTTGCTGATTGTTTTCCCTAGTTGTTCCTGCTGTTTGTTTTCGTTGGGCGCAGCCGTGCGTGCGAGTCGCAGGACCCGACCACAGCACAATGTCCCAAGCCCTTCTAAGGCGATTGTGCGCCGAGCTTTTGAGCCTCTGCACGCCCAGGGACTCGCAGCAATCCCTCTATCTTCGATCGAACTCATTAGCTTCGAACACGGAAACAATCGAACCCATTCAATTAACTCGAACAATGGTCGAACAATGGTCGTGCAGCCGGTGAAGCGCCCTCACCTTCACCCTGACAACGCTGACAACGCTTTCGCTTCGATCTTTCGCCCATCCACCCTTAATCTTGCCAGCCAATTTCAAGCCTCAGTCCACACTACAAGGTGTGATGTTTCAATATCTGGCTTGATTGAATTTCCCTTCGGCCCGAGTGAACTGAGTTCGTGTGTCCGCCTCCCACCCCAGCTTAACTTGGTCGCCTCCTAATGCGCCCTAAACTGACCACACCCCAATCGCATCGCTTGCACTGACCTTTCTTGCTGCCTTTGGCCGCTGCCCTCGCGGCCTCCGGGGCCTGCGGCGGCTGCTGCTTGGTCGCTGCCGGGGTTGCGGTCGGGGGCGTGGCCCTGGCCGTGGGCGCGGACGCGGACGGCGGCCGGGACGGGGGCGGGGGCGTGTCGGGCGCCTTCTTGGCCACGCACAGGTTCAGCGGCTGGTCGGCGCCGCCGTCGCCCGCCGCGTCCTCCTCGCTGGGCTCCTCGCTTTGTTGCTGCTGCTGCTGTTGCGAATACTGCTGCTGGAAGGAGCGCAGGATGCTCTTCGGCGACTGGGGGGCGGCCACGGCCACGGCCACGGGCACGGGGGGCGTGGCCGGCGCCGGCGCCGCCATGGACGAATTCGAGCTCTCGTCGGTCGCGGCCAGGCGGACGAGGTCGCCGGGAGCGACGGCGGCGACAGGTGTGTTTGTTGTCCTCGGTATTGTTGTTGGTGCCGGTGTTGGTGTCGTCGATTTCGTTGTTGCTGCGGGCGGGTCGCCCTTGACGCGCCAGCCCAGGATGTCGGCGATGGCGTGCGGCGTCGGCCGGTTCGGCGGCCGCCCGTAGACGTGCGGGTGCCACGAGCCGGGTGCAGGCCCGAGCCCGGGCCGCTCGAGGACCGTCCGCTCGGCCAGGGCGAGGGGGTGGGGCGTCCTGGAGCGGGCCGGGGGCGGCGGCGGCGGGGGCGGCGAGAGGGCCAGGTGGGGCGGCGGGGGCGCCGACATCCGGGCGCCGCCGCTCGCCGGCTGCTGCTGGGGCGGGGCCCCGGGCCACGGGACCCGCGTCGGCGACTCGAGGCTGCGCTGCAAGTAGGAGGCGGTCGGGGCGGACAGGGGGCGTGGCTCGACCGGCAGCTGCTGTGGCTGTTGTTGTTGCTGGTAGTGCTGCTGCTGCTGCTGCTGCTGGGAGTCGCGGATCTTGAGCAGGTTCGCGAGCTTCTCCTTGCTGCTCGGGCTGATGCAGCCGCGGCCGTTCTGACTAGGGGCGATCTGGTTGTTGTTGTTGTGGTTGATGCCAATGAAATTGTTGTTGTTGTTGTGGCTGAGCGCCATGGCGTGGGCGTGGGCGTAGGCGGTCGCCTCGGCCGGCGCCTCGCCCTTGTGCCGGCCCAGCCCCAGCCCCAGCCCCGCTGCCGGCGGGATCGTCAGGGGGCTGCGGTAGACGTAGGAGCCGCCGCCGGCCAGGCCGAGCTCGCTCTCGGCCACCGCCGCCTGCAGCTTGTTGGCGAGGCGCGGCTGCTCGCGGCCCAGCAGCGCCTCGGCGTCGAAGCGGGGCGCGTGGACGCCGCCGATCATGTCCGAGACGGTGTCGCCGCGGTCGATTTCGGGCATCATCGAGGCCCGGGCGCCGGACGCGATCGCGGCTGGTCGTGTGCGTGTGCCTGGACTTCTGCGTCTGCCTGCGTCTGTGGGCGTGCGGTCGGCGATCGTCAGTGGCGGATCGTGGCGGATCGAGAGGCGAGGTCTGGAAGGAGAGAAAGAGAATTGTTTTCAATGAGCAGGAGTCGAAAAGGAATTTTGGAATTTGCTTCTAGTCGATTTTTGTTCGCAGTTTCTTTACAGTTTCAATTTCAGTATCTTCCGTGGCTCTCGCTGGCTTCAGATTGGACAGAAACAAGAATTCAGGTCGGTTCCCCTAAGTTTAGCTTTCCGGGAGCTTTCATCGAGCTTCGTTTCGCGAAACGCAGCCCGATCCGACCCACGATGCAGCCGTGAGGGTGGGGGTGGGGGCGAAGGTTGGTGGTGAAGGTCGGTGGGTTCCTCCCGAACGGCCTGGGTTTTTTATTTCGGCGTCGGTCGGCGCTCGGTCGGCTTCTGGCCGCATCCGCTTTCAGAGCCAGCGCTTTCAATTTAATTAAAACAACTAATTAACAACAACCTGAAATCAAACACTCACTGACTCCCTCCCACACACACACACACACACACACACTCTCGCACTCCCGGTGCCTCGGGCAGGTGCTCCACACACACACACACACACACACACACACACACACACACGGAGCAATTTGCGCTCACATGCACAGCGAAGCAGGCGAAACTTTGAGGCAAACTTGCCGGGTTTTCACCCTTCAACCCCCTCTTCTTCTCTTTCTTTCTCTCTCACACACACTCTTTCCCATTGCTCATTCCCTCTCTCGTTCCCCCTCGTCGGCTCTCGCACTCGTCTGTGCTTCCATCCTTCTCGGGCACGCGAGCGTCGTCGGCCGTCGCTCGTAATTTGCCAACCTTCAACCTTTCATGAACTCCCGACCCCAGAAGAGAGTGTGCGAGGGAGAAAGAGAGAGAATGAGAGGGGGAGGGGGGGGATAGAGAGGGAGAAGTAGCTATTCACACATGCCCGACTACAATTAAACATAATTGCAATTTTGTGAAATATTATTACAACATCAGTTGCGAATTGCTCCGAAAGAACACGAACACGAACACGAACACGGGCACGAACCCGAGCCACCCACACACGCATACAAATGCACACACACTCTCGCGCACCCATGCATATGAATCTCTCCAGCAACAACAACAATGTCAGTAGCAGCAACTGCAACTTATTCGAATGCAAAGTTCGCACTCACCTTGGAATCGGAGCCCAGTGCAAGGCGTGTGGGTGTAAGAGAGGGAGAGGGGAGCGAGAGTATGGCGAGAGAGAGAGAGAGGGGGAAGAGAAATGCACAAGGCTTAAGGAAATGTCTGTTAATAGAGCGCAGCGCCGAACTGCACGAATTAAAGTAAAATAATAATGCTTGGTCTTGACAATATTGGAACAAGCCAAAGAAAAATTTCCCACTTGATGATGGTGAAAATAACTTAAAAAATGAGAAAACACAATTCCAATCATTGCAAATGAACAATTGAAATGTGTAATAGGAAGAAACTGTTCGCGAAACATTGAGAATCGAATCGAGCAAAGCAGTCGAATGAAATTCCATTGCGATTTTTCACTTTTCGACTCACTTGTTGGGAACAGATTGGACGGATCGACTGATGAGAAATAATTTCATCGAAATCCTCTAAGTGTAGCCGGAAGCTTAGCCGTGAAGTCCGTTGCAACGGACAAATGAATGCGGTTTGGGGAGAAGGACGAGGGAAGGAGGGGAAGAGCCGTCGAGGGCCGGAAGTGCAGAGCTTTCAGTTCTCAGCGAATGTGAGCAGGAGATGCAGCCGAGGGTGGCGGGTGACGGCGAAGGCAACAAAATGAGATGAAACACCAACGCTTTTACAAGAACAGCAACAACAGCTGCAGCACACCAATAACAACAACAATCACAGCCACAGCCACAACAACAGTCACGTAGCAACAACACGCAGGACCAGTAGCAACAAGAACAAGACACACAACAACAACCATTTACAAGCAATTTAACTTAATTTCCTCGACGAGTTTTCAATTCGTTTTAATAGCGCCGTCTCGTCCCCTCCCCTGCCGCTCCCCTCCCCCCACTGTGCCGTTAATAACTCTCTCCGTCACTCTCACACGTCAAATGGCGCAATAAGGAAAATATGTGCAGAACCACCGATGGAGCAGCAACAACGACAAGTACAGAACCAACACCAACAACGATGTCGTTATAAGAAGTAGCAGGGAGCAGTGCAACAACAACAGCAACAACAACAACTGGCAGGCGGCGGCAACAATGAAACTGTAGCAATTTTCCTGCAGCCTCGACGTCTCGTTTTCCCTTGCGTTCGCATTTCGTTCGCCCTCGTCGTCGGCCCCTGCCTCGGCATCCCAGGTCGGCCCCCCGAAGGTCGCCGAGGGACCGGGGGGAGCGGGGGTGAACTGCAGCAGGGTTGCCAGCTAACGGGCAAAGAAGCTCCCTTTCACATTCGCGGAAACCTCGGAAACTTCGGTTTATTTATTTGAATGACTTATGGGAGGAATTAACAAACTAATTTAGGGCAGTGAATTTGAAACAATTTGAAGTCCTTTGCGAAAATCGCTCACACTTTTGAGGATTTTCGAAATCTCTTCGCGTCCCTGGGCATCCCTGGCGTGGGCCATCGCCGGACTGCGGCTTCGGCGTCCACTCAATTGTGAGCCGTTTAACCCTGTTAGGCTAAAGTGGCCTAAAATGGCGTGTTGTTGTCGGTGTCGCTGTTGTTGTTGCTGTTGCTGTTGTTGTAAACTTGATACCCTAATGCGCACGAACACAGCCACCCGAGCTCTCGGAGGCGCACGAGCGATGAGTTCGGGAGCTTCCTTGACACCCTCGGCATTGTCCTGACCCTCCCCTCCTCCCCTGTCCCGATTCTCTCTCTCGCTCTCTCTCTCTCTCTCCCTCTCTCTCTCCCCATCTGTGCCCGATTCGCTCTCCATCTGTCTGTCGTGCGCTCTTCAGGGATCCAATAAAATGTAACATCCGCATGCCTAATCCTGCTCCGCTCTCACCCCTCGGCACAAGCCATCGCCTTAGAATGCTCTCTCTCCCTCGCTCCCCCCCCCCCTCTCTTGCTCTCTCAGTCTTCCACTCTCTCTGCCTCTCTCTCTCTCCGCTTTGCTTTCCTCGCGGTTGTTGCTGTGGCTCTGCACGAACTTCTGCAAAGATTCTCGCAACATGTTGCGATCGTCCTCGGCGACAAAAGTCGCCTTCAACCCACCCGTGGCCTCCCCCTCCCTCCACTCGGTCCTTCTTTTCTCCCTCAGTCGCGCTCTTTCCCGTCTCTTTTCGTCTCTCCTGCTTCCCGACCCCGTCTCTCGCTGGCCTCTCCCTTTTATCAACAGTTCGCGACCTGTGCGCGGGACGCCATCCACATGGCCCGTCCCCGCCACACACAGGCGTGCACGTAATCCTTCCACACACACTCACCCACACCCACACACACTCACGCGGCCATATGGCGGCAGTCCCACACTAACGCGTCGCCGAATTGGCTGCGTCTCGGAAGTTTTCCAGCGATTCGTCCCGGACTCGTTCTTTTCATTCACTCAACTTCGCTTTTGTTCCCCGTCCTCTGGCGCCACGACCGCGAAGCAGGGTCGCGAGGGAGGCCGCGAGAGGGGGTGGCGGCAGTCGGAGGAGCGAAGCGGACGAGTTCGCGCGGCTCTCGAAGAATTTCGACATGTTTGCAATTCCATCAAGGATAATTTAGTGCGTCGTCGTCAACGTCGTCGTCGTCGTCGTCGTCGTCCTCGTTCTTGTGCTCGTCCTCGTCCTCGTCCTTCGCCGCCCCACGACCTCCGTCGGGCACGACCGAGATTCCCGGCAGACACGGCCCGAAAGAAACAGAGGCAGAGGGAGCGGGTGAGCGAGAGCGGGTGAGCGAGAGCGCGAGCGCATCCATCGCCATCCATTAAAACTCAACATTCAGAAAATGTTCCCTCCTCGTTATCCTTTCGCTCGGTGAACTCGACTCGTCCCGGCTCTGCTCGGCTCCGCGGTCCTCGCCGTCCCCAAGGCCTTTCGCCCCCTTCTGCCCCTTCTGCCCCTCTGCCCTCCTCCTCCCGCATCCCCGCGCCGTCGTCGCCCGGAATTCGTGCCGCCAGCGACGCCTCGTCGTCCGTCGTCCCGCGCACATTCTCTGGCTCCGAGGCCTCTGTGTGGGGGGGGGGGGGGGGGCGACGCTCCCAACTCGTCTCTCGGCCGTTCGCGCGAGCCAATTTGCGGCCGACGGCAGCGGGACGAACGGACGGGTTCGCCGGCAGCGCCGTCGCCGAAGGACGTCGTTAAGTGACGGGTCACGGAGTCGCTGTCGCTGTCGCTGTCGATTCGGCTCGGCGAAGCCCGTCGTTCGTGCTCGCAGCGACGACGCCGACGCCGACTCGAGACAATTCGAGGTGTCGCTTTCGGGCCGGCGGTGGAGGGGATTCAGCGTGATTTTTTCTGCTCCTGCCCCACCGGATGCCCTCGCATTGATTGATGACGATCTGGCTGCCAATTCAATTTTCCTCGCCCCCAGTTGCCGACGCCGTTTTGCTCGTTTATGCGTCCTCCACAAATGATTCGTCGCTCCTTCGCTTTGCTCTGGCAACGTTCTCTGTTTGCCTCGTTCTCGCTCTCCACACGCCGTGCGCCTTCTCGATCACTTCCGTTTCCATTTTCGACTTTCGTCGCCTCGCCGTAACTGCTCGACCGTCGGCTTCCCTCGACTTGGGTCGACTTGGAACTGCCGCTCTCTCTCTCTCTCTCTCTCTCTCTCGCTCTCTGCCCGTGCGATTGGCCCCACCGATTTGGCTCCCGAGCTCTCGCTATCGCCCCACGCACACAGACGCCCACGCCGACAACTCTTGCTATCGACGCAAATCCCGGTCGAGTCCATTATTAAGTTATGTTTCATTGTCCTTCGGCGCCGGCGTCCCCCGCGTCTCTCGCATTCCTCGATGCTCGCCACCAACAACCGGGGCGAACGAGCAGAGGCCGAGGGCGAGGCGAGGGCGAGAAGGGTTGGGTTGGGGAGCGCCCTGGGGAGTGTCGCAGGATTGCCAGGGACAACGGCGGGAGCAAAAACGCAACTTGACAACGGCACGGCCCGGCGACGGCGACGGATGGGGGGGGGGAGGTGGGATCGAGGGATGGTGAAGCGAAACGGGCGACGGCCATAAAACGCAATGGCTGAAGAGGCGGGAGGCCAAGCCGGCAGGAAGGAAGGAAGGAAGGATAATGACGGAATGAAGAGTTCATTTGCGACTCGGTGACAGAGATCGGGGACCAAATCGTGCCCTCCCTGGTGTCCCAGGAGGAGGGAGGAGCAGGCGAAAACGACGAGAGGCGAAAAGACCGGGACCCAAACGAAGCCGAGGGAGCGAGAGAGACAGAGAGACAGAGCCAGCGCTAGGCAATTGCCAGCGGATGAACGAATTAAAATTAAGAGGACATTCGTTTCCGGCTTCCAGCTCTTCAACCTTCCTCCGTCTCCTCGTCGTAGTCGTCGCTGGAGCTGCTGCTGCGCCTTCTCTACGTGCCTCGGCCTTTGTTTTTCTTCCTCCCTGGTGCGTCCTCGGCGTCCGCTCGCCTCGGCTCGTTTCCGGTGGATCTGCCTCGTTTCTTCGGCGGCTTCCTGTTGCTGGTGTTGTCGCCACCCTCGCCGAAGGACTTCGTCTTCTCTGGCTCCTCCTCTCCCCCTCGTCTCTCTGCCATTGCTATTGTTATTGTTACTGTAATTGTTACTGTAATTGTAACGACGGCTTTGTTGGCCCCGTCCCCGTCCCCGTCCCCGTCCACGTCCCCAGCCCGGCCCGGCCGGACCCTGGCCGACCCTGGCCGACCCTCGGGGCCTTAATTGATTTTTACGAAGCGATAATTATTTCCCGGCGAAACTTTGACTGCGCTGCGGCGGCCGACTTCACGTCGCAGCCCACACCAACGTGTGTGTGTGAGGGCGTGTGCGAGGGTGTGTGTGTGCGAGAAATTCCCCCGGGGCTGTTGCCCGAGTGGGAGCGGCAGGGGGAGGGCGACCAACCTGAAGGAATTCGAGCAGAAGCGGCTGCATATTTCATGAAGTTATTCGAATTAATTTAATGCATCGTTCGTCCCCTCGGCCCGCGTCCCCTCGGCCCTCGTCCCCTCGTCCTCTCGGCCCTAAAGTCCCTCGTCCTCATCTCCTCATGTCCCGTCGCCTCCGCCTGGCCCCGTTTGCTCGAGACTCCTGTGGCGGGATGGAAAATTTTTAATGAATTCGCTTTAGCATAGTTCGAGGCCTGAGGCTGTCTGTGTCCGTGGGTGTGGGTGTGTCTGTGTGTGTGCTAGTTAATTTTCAAGACCGTGTGCGTGTGTGTGACGCCTGCACATGTGTGCATCTTGCCGCTGCCCCCCTTTTGCCCACACTCGAGGCGACTTCGTGCCATCTTCCTCTGCCTCTCATTCCCTGTTATTTTTCTTTCTAGCTCCTGCGAGGTTGGATAACTTTCTCTAGCGCCGACAGCCGGCGACCCTGCGTCCTCTGCCCTCGCTCGACGGCCCTCCTGCGACGAGGCCATCTTCAGTTGAAACCCTTTGTGGTCGCATTTCGCGGCCCCTGTCGTTCCGAAGTCCATTTGTGGGTTCTCGATTTCCGCCAAGTCTGCCTCGCAATTTGTTCGCCGAAGCCCGTCGTCCCCAGTCCCAGCCGCGGCCCCACGTCCATCGCAGCCCCGGCAGTTCGTCCTCCTGCTCTCACCCCTCCCCCCCTCTGCTCGTCCGTTCCGAGGCCCCGCCGCCCCCAGAGCTGTTTGTCAGATGATTCTCCATAAACGCTTCGCCTGAAATCCACTTAGAACGCACACAGACACGCCCACGCCGCCTGCCCCGCCCACTCACGGCCCACTCACACAGGCGCACCCCGCTCACTCCCACACTCCCACTCACCCCGACACACCCTCGCTCTCGAAATTCCTCGAAAATGTCAAATCAAATCAGGAAAACCCTCGCTCACCTGCTGCTAAAAAGAAACTCAATTATCTTCGCCTCGCAGCCGGGGCGCCGGCGGCCAGGAGGTGGGGGTGGGGGGTGTTGGGGGGCACCGGCGAAGGTCGAGGAGAAGAAGAGCGCCAGTACATGTGCGCACACACACACATTGCCGCACTCACACAGGGCCGTCGCAGCTCGCAACACTCGCCTGGGTGTGGAGGAACAGAAGAGGATCCGATGCGACGCGGGGCCGGCGGAAGGGCGAAGGGACGAAGGAGGGCGGCGAAAGAGAGGCAGAGGGGACGAAAGAGAGGGAGAGGGGCGGGGAAGGTGTCCTGGAGACGTGGCGCAACTCGGGGTCTTTCGAGGGAAACAAAAATCGACCACCTTCGCTTGGCTTCTCTTCGCCTCTCGGTCCCCGGGCTCCGTCGAATTCCGCCGTTGCTTCTGTTGCAAATTCGTCGTTATCTCGTCCTCGTCGACGTCCTCGAGGGGAGGAGAGGGCGGCAGGATCTGCTCTGCTCGGTCACATTTCAATTCCGTTTCGCCGGTTTCATGCTCGTTGGCATTCGATTCCCGGCGTTGCCACGACGATGGGCGAACGGTGGGTGAGCAACGTCTCTCTCTCTATCTCTCTCTGTGTGTGTGTGTGTGTGTGTCGGGGTGAATCACGCACTTCTCGCCCTGCTCCTGCTCCTCCTTCTCCCCCCCTGTCGACAGTCAGGGCGACTGCTTGACTGGCAGCTCGTGTCCTTTTCGAATGAAATCGAAATAACGAGCATTGTTGTAAGTGTATTTGCCCTGCTCTCCCTCTCACACACCCGCGCCCTCCCTCGGTCGCCCCCTCGTTCAGTCATTCAGTCATTCAGTCAGTTGTCTGTCGCTCGCCCCCTCGCGCCCATGTCGAACACAAATTATAATTGCGTCGAGCGAATGCGAAGGAAATCGTTAAATAAACAGGAAGCAATTCGAGAGTTGCGTACGGGGGTCGCTCCTCCCACCCCCACCCCTCTACCCCTCGCTCTCTCGTTGGCTCTCTCCGTCTCTGTCGCACGGCCTGGCCACGGGGCTTGCGGCGAGCCCGGGCGGCCCTGCTGTGGGGAGGCAGCCGTGGCCGAAGGCGGTTTGCGCCAGTGATCGGGGTTGGAAGAGTTGCCAGACGCAGGCGACGATCGCGTGTGGGATTTTCCGCTCTCTCTCTCTCTCTCTCTCTCTCCCACTCTCCCCACCTCGCTCTCCCTCGTTTGGCGGCCCGCGACGCCCGTGAATGGCGCCAGATGTCGCTGCGAGGCACTCGCAGTTATTCCTCGATATTGCGGCATTGTCCACGCTTCCGAGCGATTGCACTCGATTGACCGGCCGCCCTCGACGCCGCCCGGTCTGGCAACTCCCCGGGGCCGGGGGCGGGCGGTTGCTGAGCGAGAGGGAGGGCGGAGAAAATTGAATTGAAATATTTACACGGTCGGATGGGCCCGTCGAAGGTCGGGCGAGAGAAGCGATCGGTCTCTGTCGGATTCTGAAGGAACGAGCGGGACGGGAGCAGGGGCGGGGTGATGATTGAAAGGAAAGGAAGATAAGAAGGGGTCCAGTAGAGAAGAAGGGATCAAGTGGAGGGGATCAAGCGAGCCAAGGGGATCAAGGGGAGAAGAAGGCTCGAAGCAGAGAAGAAACAGTGAAGTAGCAAACGAGGCATCAATCAAGTAGAGAAGGCGAGAGAATAGAAGGAATAGGGAGGAATGGAGTCGGAACAGGTGGAGTAGAAGAGAAGATCAGAAGCGCAGGCAGAGTGGAGAGAAACAGGCGAACAACAGCATGAGGGAATGAAGCGGCGACGAAGGAAGGGATTTGAGAAGATTGGGGGAGGGAAACCGGGAAGGAGACACCCGAATCCAGCCGGAGTGCTTGAAACAAAACGGTTCATGGCCGACGGTTTTGGGCAATGGAGATCGCTCGACTGCAAAAATCCAGTCGGGGCTGAGGCTGCGAATGGAGAGCCGCGAACATGGAGCGAGAGGCAGCGGCGAGCAAAGAGGGAGCCAATTTCCATTTAAGAATTGCCTCGTCCGCGCCCACCTGGCGCTGTCCCCGATCCCTCGGCCGCCCTCGACGCCCCTCGTCGGCCCGCCAACCGACGAGCGCGGCCATTAAAACACAATGCGTTCCGCTTCCCCGCGCTCCGGAAGTGCTGCCATGTTTTGTTTCCGGCTAAGGGCTCGCTCGCAACGAACGGGCAGCCTGAAGGAACGAGCGGGACGGGAGCAGGGGCGGGGTGATGATTGAAAGGAAAGGAAGATAAGAAGGGGTCCAGTAGAGAAGAAGGGATCAAGTGGAGGGGATCAAGCGAGCCAAGGGGATCAAGGGAGAAGAAGGCTCCAAGCAGAGAAGAAACAGTGAAGTAGCAAAGGAGGCATCAATCAAGTAGAGAAGGCGAGAGAATAGAAGGAATAGGGAGGAATGGAGTCGGAACAGGTGGAGTAGAAGAGAAGATCAGAAGAGCAGGCAGAGTGGAGAGAAACAGGCGAACAACAGAATGAGGGAATGAAGCGGCGACGAAGGAAGGGATTTGAGAAGATTGGGGGAGGGAAACCGGGAAGGAGACACCCGAATCCAGCCGGAGTGCTTGAAACAAAACGGTTCATGGCCGACGGTTTTGGGCAATGGAGATCGCTCGACTGCAAAAATCCAGTCGGGGCTGAGGCTGCGAATGGAGAGCCGCGAACATGGAGCGAGAGGCAGCGGCGAGCAAAGAGGGAGCCAATTTCCATTTAAGAATTGCCTCGTCCGCGCCCACCTGGCGCTGTCCCCGATCCCTCGGCCGCCCTCGACGCCCCTCGTCGGCCCGCCAACCGACGAGCGCGGCCATTAAAACACAATGCGTTCCGCTTCCCCGCGCTCCGGAAGTGCTGCCATGTTTTGTTTCCGGCTAAGGGCTCGCTCGCAACGAACGGGCAGCCGAACGAGGGCGAAGCGAGCGAGAGGGGAGGGCATGTGTTGCTGTTTCGAAGAGAGGAGAAGGACAAGGCGAAGATGGGGTGCGGACGAGGACGAGGACGAGGCGGCAGACGAATTGCGAAAACGGCAGGACGCCCAGCGAGCGAGGGGGCAACGAGAGGGGCGGGGCGGCGCGGGGTGGGTGCGAGCAGGACGAACGACTGCAGGCGGCCGCGTCCAGGACACTAGAAATAAATGCTTGCGACATTTTTCCCCAGCGTCATCGTTATTTTTCTTCCCTCCATCGAAATCACTCTGGGTGTTTGTTTTCGTTGTTGTTCCTATTCTTATTGGTGCTGTTGTTGTTGCGGCCCTCCTTGTGGTTGCGATGGCCGTTGTCGTTGTTGTTGTTGCTGTCGGTTTTGTTATTGCGTGGCGCATTAAAAGCGGATTTTCTTCATGTTGTTTGTGCTCGGTCGAGGGTTACTTTTTTCCCTCCGTTCCCTTGGTTGTCGTTGCTGTTGTTGTTGTCGTTGCCAAGTTGAGTCAGCCGCTTTCGAAGTCATCGTCGTCGTCGTCGTCGTCGTCGCTGCTGCTGCTGTTGTTGCTGTTGGCCCTTCCGCTGGTATGGGGAATTCGGCTTTTGGCTCAAACGACTTTTATGAGTCTTTAATTTGTTTCTCTTTGGTTTTGATTTCGCCTCTGCTTCTGTTCCTGTTCTCGTTGTTCATGTTGTTGTTGTTGTTGTTGTTGCTTTTGTTGTTGCTGCTCTGGTCGCCGGTTGACTTTTTCGCCTTCTCCGCAGTTTCTGCTCGATTCACAAACTTCGCCTCCGCTCTTTGCATGGCTTGACTTCGTCTCCCACGCGTCTCCCTCTCTCTCGCTCTCTCTCACTCTGTCAGTCTCTCTTGGGCCGAATTCCCCTGGTTTTGCCCGCGCCCCGCCCGTCCGGCCCTCGCTGGTCGTTTGTTTTCTTCGCCTCGCCATTAGCCGCGTTTATCCGCTAAATTGCCCCAAAGTAGGCAACGCTTTTCGCCCCTCGCCGCTTGATTTCCCCACTTCGTGTGCTGCTCTCCCGCCCTCGCTGCCCCCTCCCTCTCCCTCCCTCTGTCCTTCGCGCCTTCCACCGCCCTCTCGCTCTCGCTCTCCTTCTCGCTCGGAACGAGTCGCTGGCGGCGGAACTCGCCGATGATTGATGATGTTTTAAAAGCACACCGAATGCCCTCCATCCGACCCTCTCCCCCACCCCCCCCCTCTCTCTCACTCTGCCTCGCCTCCCTGGGCCGGAACGTGATTTGCCCAGATTTGTTTCTTGCCGTTGCCGGTTGGTTTTTTCCAGGCTCTGTTGTTGGAATCGCAAATACGATTTCCCTGTTTCTTCGTTCGGATTTTGGCAGAGATTTTTTCGTCTTCTTCTGGCCCTTCTCCTCTGGTTCGCTTAAGTAATGGGATTCTTGCCGGCTCCATTCGTGACCGTCGAAATTTCAGTTACTTTGGGGTGGTTTTGTTTTGTTTTTTTTTTTGATTTTTCGTCTCAATCGTTTCTGCTCCTCTCGCCTTCTCGCCCTCTCGGTATCGAAAAGTCGAAGTGGGAAAAGGATTTCGCTATTTTTAGATCCCTCCGATCTCTTTGATCGCTTGAGATGACAAACATCTAGTCCTAGGTCTAGGAATCCTCAGTTCGAATCCTCCATTCTTTCGTTCCTTCTTGCCTTCGTCTCCTCGTCCACTTCTCGCCCACTTCTGGTCCCTTTGTCCAATTTCCGTCCCTTGGCCCGCCTTGCGCTGACCTCGTTTCCTCCCACGCCCGCTGCGGGACCCCTGGACCCTCCCTGGCCACTCGGCCCCCTCTCCACGCCGATCTCTCCATCCCGATCTCCCTCGCCCCACCTCCTCCACCTCCCCCTCCCTCCGCTCGCTTGCGGCTGTCGCAGTCATTAGCGGCTCGCTTAATTAACTTCCGAACGGAGCCCTCAATCGACCTCCGACATTCGTCATCGTCATCGACATCGTCAGCAGCGGCAGCAGCTGCAGCCAGCAGAATTGGGCGGCAACAACAGGACGACAACAACACGATGGCAGCAACAACACTGGCCACGTGAACAACTTCCGCCGCAAATGCTCCGCTCAGCTCATCCTCGTCTCCGCTCCAACGGCGCAATTGCGAGTTTCCCAGCACCCCGTTTGCCCCGACCCACCCGCCATCTCGCCGCCCAATCCTCCCCAACAACAACAGCGACAACAACAACAGCGACAATAACATTGCTCTGCCCTGCCCTCGGTCTCCATCGTTGAATGGCACAAAAACCGAGCCCAGACTTTGCTGCGAAGAAGCACCGCGGCGATGGAGTCACTGTCACTGTCTCTTTCTGCCCTCCATTGTCTTCTCTCTCTCTCCCCCTCTCTCTCACGCCCTGTTTCTCTCCCGCTTCCCCTCGCTGTGCCTTCGCTTCGCCTTCCACTGTCCTTCTCGATGTCTGTTTCCGGCTCTCTCTTCCGGCTCTGGCTGACTCTTGCGCTCTCCCTCCTTTTTGCTGCTGTCTCGGTCTATTTCTGTCTGTCCCGCTTGTCCGTCCCTCGTCTACGGTCTGTCGATTTGTCTGTCTGTCATTTCGGCCCTCAGTCGGTCGTTTCGTCCCTCTGCTGTCTGGCTGTCTGGCTGGCTGTCTGTCTGTCTGTCCGTCTTCTGTGAAAAGCAATTAACACTCAATTGCTGCGAGGACGTTCGACTCCCCCCCTCCACACCCCCGTCGATCCGTCTCGCTTCCTCCGCACTCCCCCCCCATGCCCTCCCCCTCGCCCTGTCCCCCTCCCTCGGCTCATTTGTAAACGCAACAAAGTTAAAGAATTAATCTTTAATTAAAATTTCTTTGCGACCCGTTGCGACAGACGGACAGAAGAATAGAGGGAGACGGAGAGAGAGAGAGAGAGAGAGAGAGCGGGAAGATGGCAATGAAGGGCCCCGGGGAGCCCGCGCCGGGTCGGGCTGAGCCGGCTGAGCACTTGGCGGCGTCTAGGATTCGAGATTCGTGACTCGGGCTCGGCCTCGGTCGGCAGCCGGCGCCAAATGAATTCGAGTTATAATTAAAACGAATGAGGGCGAGGCGTGGGGGTGGCACTCGATTGAGCGGACCGAGGGCGCGAGGGCGGCGAAGATGGGCGGGGCAGCCGGAAGAACAACAAGCGGCACGCAAATGAGACGAGGGCGAAAATAAGCGGAAAATGTGCTCTTAATGGAGACGGCCAGGATTCGACCGGGCCGGAGGCGGCAGAGAGAGCAGTGAGAGAGATAGGGAGAGGGAGAGGGAGAGGGGTGAAGAGAGAGAATGGCAAGTACCAGGGGCTCCCAACCAATGACTGCCGAGCGCCTTCGGCCGGGCTCGGGGACGCTTTGTTTGACCTCTTCTGGGTTTCCCTGGCCACTGTTTGCGGGCCCCGGCCTCTCGACCCCTCGTTAATTAGGATATTACAAGAGGAACGAAAGCAGCAGCAACAACAACAAGAACAACAACAACAATAAAAGGATAGAAAAAGGACGACACATCGACGGCAATAAACACAGTAACAATTCCGACTCGTACGGCAGGCGGTCGAGCGGCCAGAAGGAGGTTCAGGCAGCCCTCTAGAGGAGGCGAGACAACACTACCTCGCTCTCTTCTTCCCCGCTATCGCTCTCTCCCTCGCTCCCTTTATATCCTTCGCCCTGCCTCCGTCAGTTCCGTTTCAACATGTCCCCTGCCCCATGTCCCTTGCTAATCAGGCTCTCGCGGCGGTTTCCGCATTCGTCGTCATCGTCATCATCGCCAGCGCCAACGTCATCATCGTTATCGTCTCCACCGTCATCGTCATCGTCATCATCGTTATCGTCGACGTCGTCGTAGTCGTGGAAGAGGCCGAGACTCAATTAATTAAAGAGAGACGTCGACCCAAGGTGGAGGCAGAGGAGCCCGAGAACGATGATTGAATGGGCCGAGCGGGCGACGGCAGGGGAGCGAGAGGGGAGGGAAGGACGAGGCGTGCCGAAGGACCCGGGGTGGCGCAGAAGCCCATGGGGGGTGAGGGGGGCGAGGACGACGAGCAGGAACATGAAACGAATAGAGAAACGAGCGCCGGCCTAATGAGTGGTTGACGGAAGCCAAACGATTCTCTCTCTCTCTCGATCTCTGGCTATTGCTCTCACTCTCTCTCCCCATTTTCTCTCTCTTTCTCTCGCTCTTTCTCTCTCTCTCTCCCTCTCCGGCCCTCTGTCTGTTTCTATATATATCACTCCCTGCTAGGCTATTTCTCTCCTCGTTTCAACTCATTGCGGTTTCTGAATTGAAGATGTAGAACCACAAATGGAGAGGGGGAGAGCGAGAGGGAGGGCGAGCGATGTTCGGAGTGAATGAATTGAAAAGGGGAAGACGGGGAGCAGGACGAGGAGGACGAGGAGGCCAGGCAAAGGGTAGCGATAGAATTAAATGAGGAATAAAGTTGTTGAGATGTGAATTTTAATGACTTTCTAAATGAAACGTGAAATAATGAGGATAACGGTGACGGCACACACACACACACACAGGCACCGACACACACACACGCAGTCGCGCCGTCGCTCGCCTGTCGACCAATTCACGGTAAAGAAATGCCTGCAATAACAACGGGACATGTTGGGATTTCGCTGACGATGGAAGGCTAGTTTCATTTTATCGCCATCTCCCGGGCCCCCCCGCCCCAACCACCCCCCCCCCCCTCTCTCTCTCTCTCTCTCTCCTTCCGCCTCTTCCCAGCGAAGTCGAGTCCGAGCGGCGCCGTGAGAGGCGGAAAATTTGGCAGACTTCGGTCGTTGTTTTCGTAGTCGTTGCTGGCGGCTCCTGTGACTTTGTTGTTGTCCTGGTGTTGTTGTCCTGGTGTTGTTGTCTGGTCTAGGCCCCGGATTAATTAAAGCGGGGAGCGCCGAAATAATTAGTTTAATGAAGTGCGGCCGCCTACACTGCGAGAATGCGCTGCGACCGGAAGGGCTTTCGCGTCAACACCCGGCCTCGATTGCGGATCGACGTCCACGATGTTGCAAAGGCAAGTGCGTTTTATTAAATTTAACTTCGTTTCGGCCAAAAACGCTCCATTCTTCACAAATTAAACGAAGGCAGGACTTTTGCACAAAACCACACTTTTCGTCCTCAGTCCAGTTTGCATTTTATTTCCCCAGCTGGCTTCGTTGGCCGGCGAAAATCCGGAGCAAAATCTGGGCAAAATTCAATTTTTATTTTTCTCCTTGTTGTTGCGTATGAAGGTGTTTGCTAGTGTAGTGGTTCAAGCTGCTGTGGCCGTAGTTGTTGTTGCTGTTCCTGTAGGTATTCTTCCCGCTCGAGGTGTTGTTGTTTGGTTTGCAGTTGTTGCTTTGGTAGATGCAGCTTGGGCCAAGACCAAAGTTTGTTCATAATTGCCGACAACATTTGATGGGCACCCACACACCCACACACACCCGCACCCGCACACCATCCACACACGGCCCACACTCTGTGGACCCTCAGCCGCCCCTTCGGTCCTCCTCCGCCGCGGGCTGGCGCCAGGGGGTGGGCGCGGCAGGAACGAGGAGGAGCCGGAGTGAATGGATGGAGAACGGGTTGGGGAGTGCGCGGGGCAGAGCCAGAGAGGGAGAGTTTTTATTGTGGTCGCGAACTCTGCTCTCGCTCGTCCGCTCGTCGGGCCCGAGGCCGAGGCCGCTGGGCGGACGGCGGAGGGCGGAGGCGGCTCTCGACGCCTTCCTCCCTTTCCTTCGCGCCGACGAACTTCCCCGGGTATTTTTCGCAGTGTAGCGACCCGATTAGGCTGCTCGGGGGCGGAAGGGAGGGCGGTGGGGGCGAGGCAATTAATTAATTTGTCTCCTCGGCTGCTCCCCGGCCCTCGTCGTTGGCAATCGCCGCCGGCGGAGGAGTCCGGGCAGACAAGCTGGGGAATCCGGCCCGAGCAGGCAAGGGGAAGGTCCCTTTTGTTAGCTTAACTAATTTTCCCCAACTATTTTCCTCGTCGTCGTCTCTGCAATTACTTTAATGTAATCGAATCCATGTGATCGGTTTCTGCAACTGATTTGCTCCACTACTTTTCCCCCACTTATTATTTAATTAAGTTCCCTGTTGCCCTGCTATTGTCGCTGCTCCTGTTGCTCCGACCACGTCCAGCCGCCGCCGCCGCCGCCGACTAATTAAAACGTCACATGGCCTGACAAGGGCATTAATTAAATATTGACGTGGTTGCACCGAAGCGAGGAGGTGAGGTGGGAGAATGGCGAAATATTATTCATTGCCACTTCTCATTGCGCTAATTATTTACAATCGCCGCCCCCCCCCTCTCTCTCTCTCTAGGGGTTTTTGGTGTTTTTGTGCTGAGGCTTTGATCGGATTCGAATGTGTTTTTGATACATTATTCGGCGGAATATGTGCCAAGGGCTAGAGAGTGTGTGATTTTTGTGGAGCCCGAGTGGATGGGAGGACGATTTTCCCGCTGGCCAATCGCTCTAAGGCCACCGCTGGAGAAACCCGTCGAACCCCACTCGCCCAGACGGGAAGCAGCCCCGGGGAAACCGTCGACAACCCTCCGGACCGGGGCGGCGCGGGGGGCGGGCGCGCAATCGCGTCAAAACGAAATTAATACGTTCGGTGGCTTTCGATGGACGTCAGTTCGAATTAAAACCGCTTTCAATCACTCGCCCGGCAGCGAGCCGGTCAGACAGACAGACAGACAGACAGACAGACAGACAGACAGACCTCAACCCAGTTTCTCGGAGCGCGCCCGCGGTTGCCGCCGAAAAATGGAAACATGAAATTCGCGTTTGATTGATTGAGTGTCGCTGGGAAGGAATAAAAAATCATTTAAATGAATTTCGCGGCACTCGGCGTCGGTCGCGGCTGCATCTCGTTGCCGCCAGTGGCTCCCGCTCTCCTCCCTCATCCCCCCCCCCCCCCCTCTCGCTCTGTCTGCCTCTTCCATTCGCCGTCGTCCGGCGGCCGCCGACGTTTCAAAACTTGAATCGGCGCCGACGCGCCCCGAGTCGCCGCAGCCCACGGACGCTCGTTCGCACCTCGCCTCCGCTCCCCTCGTCCCGCAGGCCTCCGCACCCTCCCCGGACCCACCGCGCCCTTCGCCGCCCAACCCGCGACCCTTCGTCCCTTCCTCGGCAGCCGAGACTCGGCCCCGGTCCTCCGTCGGTCGGTCGACGGCGGCGGCGGCGGCGACTTTTGTCAGCGATACAGCTCGCAATTGTTGTTGTTGTCTCCCCACTTCGCTTTACTTTTTGACATTTCTGTCAGTTTGATTGGGTTTTTTCATATTTTAATATTTTCAAAATGTTTCGCTCCTCTCTTTTGCGCCGGCCCGCTGGCTCCCTGTCGGGCTTGTTGCTGTTACTGTCGTTGCTCTTGTTGTTGTTGTTGTTGGTGATATGTTTTTGTCGGTATTTTCGTTGCCCGCTGCCCGCCACTTATCGCTTGTTGCTGTTGCTGTGGCTGTTGCCGCCGTGTCGTTGTTGCCGTTGGTCCGCACGCTCCAAAGCAATTAAATGCGTCAAGCAGGTTTTCCCCCTGTCCCTCTCTCTCCCTCTCTCTCTCTGTCCCCGTCTCGCTCTGCCCCGCTGAATCACATCGGTGTTTGGTGTATTTGTGTGTTGTTGTTGTGGAGTGTTTTTGTTGCCGTTGCCATTGCCGCCTCTGCATATTTTCGCAATGAAAACTCCGAGAAATCAACCGCATTTTAATTGATATCGAATGAAGTCGTTTGACAAATCGCATCACGGCAGGGGCAGCGAAATCGGAGTTCGCCGCAATGTTGAACCGGGTCACAGTGGAGCGAGAAGCCACGCCACACACACGCACACGCACACACACACACTGACGGCAGTCCGTGGCCCTGTGGCTGCTGATTTGCGCATTTGTTCCGGAAGTTGCTTCGAATTTCTTTTGCTCCCCGTTCCTTCCGGGTTCCTTCTTTCCCGCGCCCTCCTCTCATTCCACAAACCCCGCCCTCTACCCCTCGCCCTCCCTTTCGAGGCGAGGCGAGGCGAGGCGAGTCGAGTCTTTTCGACCCACTGTGGCCGTGGGCTCCAGGCTAATTACCTCGAAGACTCTACTGCGCTCGGAAGCCGTTTTTCCATCTCTCGCCTCGCCTCGCCTCGCCTCGCCTCGGCCCGCGCCGCTCTCCTCTCTCGCTGTCGCTCTGACTCCCCGCCTCTCTTCGCCTCATGTCCTCTCCCCCTCCTTCGCCGTCCTCTCGGTCCATTCGCGCTAATGAAACCATTTGAAGCTCCTCGTGTTCAGGAGCCAACGACGAATGGGCCGGCGAGAGACGGGGCGAGAGGTGAAGAGGGAGGGGAGACTGAGGCAGAGGGAGGGGAGACTGAGGGAGAGGGAGAAGGAGGAGGGGAAGAGGAGGAGAGGAAGCGAGTGGCGAGCGCGAAGCAGGCGCGGCGGGGGGACGAGTGTTTAATGCAGTCAAATAATAAATTTGCACTTAAGTTGCTAAGTAACCGACCGCGGCCCGGAGAGCGGGAGAGCGGGAGAGGGAGGGAGGGAGGTGGCTTGAGCGAGTGAGGCGGGGAGAGAGGCGAGCAGTGGTGGAGAGCGCTGTGGAGTCGCTGCGGTGGCAATAATAATTATTAATTATACGCATTGCTAAACAGACAGCGACGGCACGGACTGGGGCCCGGTGAGCCTGAGGACGAGTTCTAAGATGAGGACGAGGATGAGGACGAGGAGGTGACAGAGAGATTGCGGGATCGAAATGGGGACGACTGGGACGACTCGGCCGGAGACCAGGTGGATCGGGCCAACAACACGAACGCAGGCCGGCCGGAGGAATCGATCCGAGGTGCAGCGGAGATTAAGAGGCAACGATAGATGGACGGATGGATGGATGGATGGATGGATGGATGGAGGGAGGGACGGATGGGTCGGTGGATCGAGGCAGCAGTGGAGACCAGCGGAGAAGCGCTTGGCAGTGGCGGAGAGACGTCGAAAGCCAGGGTCGCAGCCGAGCCAGAGCGAGCGAACGGCGACTCCGAGTGCACAGACAGACGGACGGACGGACGGACGGACGGACGCACGATCACGAGCCGAGGAGGGAACGGGAGAGGGCAGACGGGTGGATGGAGGGGCGAATGGACGGAGGGCCGGACGCCCAGTTGGACTGTGGCCGGCGTCTCATTTACGGCGAATGGCGGATTTAAATTGCGAATGCGGATTCGAGCGAGATTAATTTAAGTCCAGCATGCGTGCGACGGGCCGGCGGAGGGGCAACGGTCGGCTCTCGTTTGCGCTCTAAATTGTGTGCTATGATGCTGGCCAACAACAGCGGCAGCAACAACAACAGCAACGACGCCGGTCTCGACGCCCTGGTTCGTTGGATGCCGAGACTGTAATAGACTTGTTTACAGTTGTTGCAATTGATCATGCCTTTGTTGTTGCTGCCATTGTAAGTGGCATTATACATAATGTTGTTGCCGTTGTTGTTGTTGTCGTCGTCGTCGTCGCCATACTTGATGTTGCTGTTTTTATTGCCTCGATGTCTCGATGCAAATTGATTCAATGGAACTTTTGCGTTTCTGATCTCTCGCTCGCTCTCTCGTTTAATGGAGCGGCAACAACAACAACGACAACAACAAGGAAAACGCGAACGATAACGACGTCGATCCGAATCCGATTCCGATCCGAATCCGAATCCAGTTCGAGCTCGATTTCTTTCGACTCAACTTATCTAATTAGAGAAACACGAATATCCGAGTGCGTGGCAAGCGAGAGAGAGCGATATAGAGAGGGCGTGCGTGTGAGGGAGAAGGGAGAGGAACTCGCTTAATGGACGTTGGAGAAGCCGCCCTTTTCCATGGTCCAGATCGACGAAAGGAGAGTTCGTTGATCGGTATCAAATCGGTATGAAAAAAGGATGAAAATGGGATCGAATTAAGATCAAAATTGGGATCAAATCGAGAACAAAATTTGGATGAAAATTGGGGTCGAATTGAAATTAAAATTGGGATCAAAATTGGACTGAAGTCGAATCCAAATTGGGATCAATTCGGGATCAAATTGGAATGAAAATTAGATGAAAATGAGATTAAAATTGTGATCGAATTGAGATCAAAATTGGGATCAACTCGGGATGAAAATTGGATCAAAATGGGATGAAAATGGGATCAAATCGGGATCGAATTGAAATCACAATTGGAATCAAATTTGTGATGAAATCGAGATCAAATTGGGATCATATTAGGATCAAATTAGTATCAAACTTGGAACAAATCGAGATCAGAATTGTGATAAAAATTGAGATGAAATCGAGATTACTATGGGATCGAATTGAGATCGAAATTGGGATCGAATTGGAATAAAAATTGGATCAAATTGTGATCGAAATTTGGTCAAAACTGCAATGATATCGAGATCAAATGGTACCAAAAGGGATCAAACTTGAAGGAGGCTCCCTTGAGATCGAGCAGGAAGCTCCATTAGGATTTCGGCCACAAGGTCTGTTTCGGTCAATGCAAAAATATCCCCGGCACACGGCGCGCGCGCATGCTAAAGAAACTGAGAGAAGAATCAGCAGCTTCACTAATCGCAGTCGCACAACGACTCAATTAACATGCCGTCAAGATAAATGAAATAAAATGCCGTTTCAATTAACTTCTCGCCCTATCGAGTCTGAATCTCGGCCCGCTCGCAGTCGCGCCTTTGACGGATGGCTCGGACGGGGGCGGCCGGGGTTGGCCGGGGCTCGCAGCGGATTCAATCAGCCTCCCATCGACATCGCCATCGCCATCGCGATCGCGAAGTCTGCTGTCTGTCGTGGTCGATCTCCTATCTCGTGGCGATGACTAATCGCCGTCGCCGTCGGATGTCAACAAGTTGTCACGAGCCGCCGACGGAGGTCCAGAATGGAGTTGCGTTTTCTCTCTCTTTTCGCTCCGTCGCTCCCCTCGTGACTCATCGGCGGCGCGGTGGGCGCTTGGACTGCTTTCTTGTTGGCCTCTGCCGGCCCCCGCTCCGGCTCCTTGCACTGGGCTTCTCTGGGTCCGCGCCAGTCCAGGCGTAATTCGAACCAGTTCCTTGACTCGCCCGCCCTGGCCCCAGCCCCAGCACCAGCCCCACCCCGCCCCCGGGGGCAGCAAACGCTCAATTTGCTCGGCCCGTCTTCGCCGTCCGAATCGATTGACTCGATTCGTCTCTCTTTTACGTATTTTGTCGAACGAATTGCTTGCTCTTCACTATATTTTTTGATTGGTTTGGCTCTTTTGAACACCTTATTTTTATCTCTATTAAATTTTTTGGAGTTACTTTTTTGGATTTATTTTTTTGGAATTATTTTCGTTAATTGTTTTCCTATTTAATATTAATTCCACGAGAACAGCGGCAACAACAAGTCCGTAACAACAACGTCTTCTACGTTTCTGCGTCGTCGTCGTCGGACGATTTCTTCCCTCTCCCTCCCGCTCGCTCCGTGTCGTTGTCGTTGTTGTTGTCGTTGTTGTTGTCGTCTCTGCTCCATCAATGAATTCAAGCACACGACGAAATCGTCGTCTCGTTCGAATGTCTTCGGATTCTGCCGTTCGCTTTAATTCGGCGTTTTGTAGTCGTTCAGAAGATGCTGGTATTGTTGTTGTTGTTGTTGTTGTTGTGTTTGTGCTGTTTGTAAATTATTAATAGCCAATTAGTCGCGATTTAATAAAATCTCCATTGAACGTCGTCGTCGTCGTCGTCGTTTCTTCCAAACACACACTGTTGTTGTTGCCCATAATTTGTTGTTGTTGCTGTCTTGGTGTCGTTTGTTGTGGTCATTGTTGTTGTTGTTGTTGCGCGGTTCCTAAGGAACGGCGTTCGTCGCTCGCATCGTTGAAATTCCTGGCTCGCGATCGCGATCGCGCCGTCGCTCGGCGATTGGTCCGCGCCCTGCCCTGCCCGGCGACGGACGGCGATCGGCCCGACTCCCCACTCCCCACTCCCGACTGCCGACCCGCCCGATCCCCGCTTGCAAATCGCTGACGTTTGAAATCCGCTTGGCCGCAAGCAGAATCCACTGAGTTCGGCTGGTCTTGTTTTGAGCCCGACTTCGATGAAGGCGTCCAGTCCAGTTGCTCGCAGAAAAGCCACGCAAAATAAACACACCGGGGGAATTTCTGCAAAAGCCGGCCGGGCCCCACTGGGCTCGATCCGGAAAATCGGAGGCGACTCGCGAAGCCGCCACCGCCGCCGCCGAGCGAACCCACCTCAATCGCGGCCTCGTCCGCTTCCGCTCGGTCGTCCGTCCGCACTTGGCGAACGCGAGTGCGAAAATCTGTCAAGTAATTAACTGTTTACCTCGAGACGCGGGAATAAAACTCACCTTAATTGACGGGGCGAGCGCTGGATTTCTTCTTGTTGTTGCTGGAACCGATGTCGCTGTCGATGGCGATGGCGATGGCGAGGACGAGGGCGTTGTTGTTTTTGGGGAAATCCATTAATACGTGATCAGGAGCCAATTACGAGCCGTGGACGGCGCGGCGGCCGGCAAAAGGTCACGTGACGACGGCGCCAGGGCCGCCAGGTAATTAATCCACAATCCGCAGGCGGCGGCGAATCCTTTGGAGGCGGCCGAGGATCCGCCGGATGCCGGACGAAGGCCGTGGACTCCGGCCGCGGGTGTGCGTGTGTTTGCGTGCGCGTGTGCGTGTGCGTGTGCGTCGGCCGATTTAATCCTTAATGAGGACCACAGCCGGCGGCCAGGGCGGAGCCAATTTAATTAATTAACACTCCACCTCGGACAAATATGAGTTCTCTTTTCACCGTTCGCACTTTTTCTCTCTCTGCCTGCACTTTTTGTTTTTGCACTGCCGGGTTTTCACTTTTTGCTTTCACACCTCCTTCCGTTCACCTTTCGATTCCGTAATTCTTCCTTGTTCACTCTTGTCTTCGGAATTTCGCCTCACTTGTTCACTCCTTTTTCACCTCTTTTCACTCCTTTTCACTTTTTGCCTTCTTCCCCTCGCACCCTTGGCTTTTGGCGTTTTCTCGTCTCGTCCTCCGGGTTTTTCGCACTCCTCGTTGCCTCTTCTTATTTTGCCCTTCCCACCTCCTTCTTCACCTCGTCTCTCCACTACTCCGATTGGATTTTCGTGGTTTTTTTTTCTTCACTCGTGTTTTCCGGGTTTTGCACTCCCGCTATTTGGCAGAATCTCGCTGGCTTCCGAATCGCTTTCAGGCCATTTCCCGACTCCGCGCTTCTTTTTAAGTGTTGCTTTTTTCTCATTTACGTCTCGTTTTGAATTTTTCTTGCTAATTCCGACATTCAACCGATCTCAGTTCATCAATTTTTTCCATTCGTCACCGTATTTTTGTTCTTTCAGTTACTATTTTTGAGTTTAGTATTTTTGAATTTTTTCACATTTCTCAAATTGCCATTTTTTCAAATGATCCTCGCACATTATCTTTTTCAAATTACGTTTTTCACACTTTTCCAAATCTACACTCTTTGGCGAACTTCGTTTCCTTTGTGCTGGGTCAACTGCAAGAAAATACGTTAACAAATTAGTTTCTTGCTCTAACGCCGACATCTTCCATCGAGTATCTGTGGATCGGTGTATCTGGGCGGCGATCGCGCTGATTGTATCCCGTGGATGCGCGCTGCTGCAACCGCGACGACCGAACCGACAACAACAATGCGGTTGGTCGTTAATTTTCGCAAATTGGAAAGAGCAACAAAGGCGCGCGAGGGAGGGAGAAGGGGGGAGCGAGAAAGGGAGAGAGGGAGAGGCAAAGAGCCGAGAGATGGGAGAGTGAAATGTATCTAAGTATCTGCGTGGCTGGATATCGGTATCTGTTGTGGCGGCGCGAAATCCGTTCGACAATGGACGGAACGACAACAGAAGCGGCTACAAAAACGATGACAACAACAACGACTACAACAACAAGTACCCACAGGCCATCAGCAACAAGCTATGAAGTGTTTATTAAATTAAGTGGCAGCATTTGAGCGCCATTCGTCATGCGAAAACAAACAAACGAACGACTAACGAGCACCGAGTGAGCGAGTCAGCGTCTGTCTCTCTCTCTCTCTCCCTCTCCTCACTCCCTCGCAGTCGGCCGCCTGTGCCGTGGACCGAGATACAGGCACAGGCACAGATACAGATTCGGATTCGGATTCGGTTCGGATTCACGCAGCGGCCCCAAGTGAAGACAAACAGAGGCGACAAACAAAAAGCGACAACAACAACAACAACAATGACAGCACGGCAGCTCACAAAAGATACGAAAATAAAACATCAACAGCGAGCACGACAGCCAGATAGAGTATCTCTCGGATGCAATTAGCACGCTGAACTGAAAACTAAATTGACACCCAGGGCGCGTTGACAGCGACCGCGGCGGAGAGAGCGAGGAGCGCGTGGGAGCGCGAGAGAGAGAGGGAGAGCGAGTGAGTGAGATGGAAAGAGAGCGGCTCAACGGTGCAGATGTATCTGTTGCTGAGCTGTATCTGGCGATTATGTTGACGGTGGAGCTGCCGATTATGAGCTGGTTGGATGTTGGTGGCGTTGATGATGATGATGTTAATGATGATGAGTATGATGATGGGGATGATGATGATGAAGATGGGGATGATGATGATGAAGATGGGGATGATGATGGTGTTGTTACTGACGACGTTGTTGATGATTCGTTTATGAATTCTCGGCGCCTTGGCTGGACGCTGGATCCGCCAACGACCAAAACAAACGACGAAACCACGGCAAGAACAACAGAAGGCACAACAACAGCAATCACAACAACAACAATCACAACAACCACACCCCGCTCTCCACCATCAATCGTCCAAAGTAGATTAAAAACATTTGCTGACGACGACCCCGATGACGAAGAAGAAGCAGCGCGGTAGAGGCGGGAATCCAAGAAATTGAACAAAAAACGAATCTAAAAACTTATGTAAATTTGCGAGAAAGCAGGGAGAAGAAGAAGAAGAAGCAGAAGAAGAAGAAGAAGAGCAACACAACAACAACAGCAATTGCTAATGAGCTGGTGTCCGGCTGCCAAACGCTCCGGGTGACTAACAGTCCACGAACGTATCCGCTAGATACGACCGATGGACGGACGGACGGACGGACGGACGGATGGGGCGAGCGATTAATTGGGGAGAATTATACCAACAACAACAAGGCGAAGACGCAGATGACGAAGAGGACGTCGTTGGAGCGCCGTTGGAAAATCCGAGCGCGACTGCTTTCGATTCGACAGGCGTCAGCGACAGGCGACTGACGACAAGCGACTGACGACGCGAGGTCTGACGAACGAACGAACGACGACCGACCGAAGCTCACGACGGTGCTGGCGATGGCGATGGCTCCGCGGGCGAACTGCGTCGTGCAACTATTTAACGACGACTGAATGTGGCAATTATGTATCTAGATACATTTCCCCACAGTGTCGGTGTCGGTGTCGCCGTCGCCGTCGCCGTCGCGCTGGCTCAGTCCGAGCCGGCGTCGGCAGAGACGCGACGACCACGTCTCACCCTGCCCGGCCTCCCGTCGTCGTCGTCGTCGTCGTGGTCTTGGCGTCGGCATCGGCATCGCGCCCTCTCGCTCGCTCCCACGGCGGCCCATTTAAATATGATCCATTATAATTATTACAATAACGTTCGCTCTTCTTCCACCCCGCTCCCCCCCCCCCCCTCTCGCTCTCGCGCGATTTGATTTGGTGCTCGCTCTCGCTCTCGTTGTTCGTTGTTTGTTGTTTGTTGTTGCCTCCTCCTCCCCGGCCCTCGAGCCCGGGGCGCGAATCGACCGCGATTGCCGTCCATTCATCGATTCATCCATCCGTCAGATAAACAATCTGTCGGATCGCTCGCTCCACCGCTCGTTCGTTCGCCGTTCGCCCGCGGCTGTCGCTGCATTTCGATTCCGGCTCCGGCTCCGACTCCGACTCCGATTCACTCCGGTAATCGTTCTCTATCTCCTCATCACGTCGGTGTTGTTGTTATGGATTCTGTTATTGTTGTTGTTGCTGCTGCTGCTCCCCGTAACAGTAACTCAATCTGTATCTGCGGCTGCAAATGTATCTAATAAATGCTTCAACGCCAACAGTAGCCGAAGCCGATCACAGCGTTGTAGTCGCCTCTCTCTCTCTCTCTCTCTCTCCCTCTCAGTGAGTGTGTGTGTGTGTCTGTGAGTGCACTGCAGTCGGCTGTGTGCTTGTGTTGTTGCTGCTGCTGCTGCTGCTGCTGCTCAGCATAGAAATGTTTCCGAATACGCTCGAGAGCCGCGTGTGTTGCCGGCGACATGTGTCGCAACATCAGGGCGGCCGAGCGACATGAGTCCGACGGCGGCGAGGCAGCCGATGGACGTGACCAGAAGAATAAGAAGAAGAAGACGAGGAAGAGGAATGTCTTGCAACAACAACAAGGTGCGGGGAACGAGGGAGAAAGAGAGGGAGAAAGAGAAACAAAGCAGCACAATTGGCAATAATATCAATATGGGAAGAATGACAGCAACAACAAGAGAAGAGGAGAACAACAAGAAGAAGAAAAACAGCAACTGGAGAGGAAACTACAACAAGACAGGGAACAACAACAACAAGAAGAAGAATCATAACAACCATAACGATGACAATAACAATCCATTCGCTGCATAGATTTCCGACCCTCTGTCGACGGGCGAGCGAACGGACGGACGGACAGGCGGACGGACAGCTGGACGGACGTCGGCCGCTCGTTCGCTGGTGAATTACGAGCTCCGACGGCTGCGAGAGCGACCAGCCCGAGCCCGAGCCCGAGCCAATGGGAGCGACCGAGAGAGGGAGAGAGAGCCACAGCGAGAGCGAAGAGCGGGCGAGCAACAGCAACAGCGAGAGCGAGAGAGCGAGGGGCGACGGCGAACGAGTCTATTTTGACTGAATTAAGCTTAATGAGGTTCCTGCAGCAAGTTCTTCCTCGCATTCCTCCACCGCTCCCCCCATCCCGCTCCCCCTCCGCCCACCCGCTCTCCTCCCTTCCCTCTAATGCCACGTGGTTGTTGTTGCTTTATTGGGCGAGTTGAATGAAATGAATTTGTAAATTGCGTCTGCTGGGCCGTTGCGCGGCTCGACCGGGTTCGGCTCGGCCCGGTTCGGCTCGGCTCGGATCGGCTCGGTCGGGCTTCCCGGTTCCTCATAATTGCGTTTGTTCTGTTTTCGATTTGTTGTCTGTTAATTTGCTGTTCTTGCTGTTGTTGCTGTTGTTGTTGCTGTTCTTGTGTTTGTTGCTTCGATTTTCCCCGCCCTGCCGCCGGCTCGTTCTTGGGAGTTGGTTTTGCGTCTTGTTTTGTTTCTCATGCTCGTCGTGCTGTGGTGCTGTTTCGTATGTTGTTGTTGTTGTTGTCGTTGTTGATTTTTGTTGTTGTTGTTGTTGTTCTGCCCCTTCTTCGGACTCGTTCGCTCGCTCGCTCGCTCTTCCCCTCTCTCTCTCTCGCTTGTCTCTCATTTAATTGATGAGTTTCGATGAGTGGATGAATTGCTCGTGTTGTTGTTGTTGTTGTTGTTGTTTTCGCTTCGTCTTCTACGAATTTGTGGAATTGATGCGTTTTGTGGCAATTAATTTGTTGCCATTGCTGATGTTGTTGCCATTGCTGATGTTGTTGTTTTTGTTGTTGTTGTTTGCTTTTACACATTTGTGTTTTATTTTGTTTTTTAATTTGTTTCCTCTGTTCGATCGCTTGCTCTACTTGTTGTTTGTTGTTTGTGCAGCCATCGATTATCGGATCGAAATGTGTTTTTCCTCCGGGGCTCTTGTTCTTGTTCTTCTTCTCCTTCTTCGTTTTGTGGTGTGATTTTTGAATTTCTCAACCAGAGGCCTTTTGAAAATCCGCCCGATTTTGACCGAGGATCGAGTGTCCGTGAGGGCGCCGAGTCGCGGACTCCGTCGCTGGCGGACCTCGGGCCGATCGCGAGGGCTGCGGAGGCTCCGAAGGCGGCCGCTCGAAGGACGAGGGCGAGGGCGAGGACGAGGACGAGGGCGAGGACGAGTCGCTCTAGGTGGAAGGAATTCCGTCCTTTCCTCCTTCCCTGGGTTTCCTTCTTCCCTCCTCGCTCCTCTTCCGCCGGCTCCTGACAAATTTTTCGCCCTCCTCCGAACCACGTGAATCAGTGTCGAGTATCGGCGGGTCGACGTGGGTCCCACGCTCGCAGCCGCGGTGAATGGGCTCGAATGGGTCGAGCTGCGAGTCCACGCCAGAAGCGACAACAACCACCCTAAGACCTCACCATCGCCATCGTCATCAGTGTTGTTGTCGTTGCCGTTGCCGTTGCCGTGGTCGTCATCGTCAATAAAGAGCACTTAACGTCAGCAGCAGCAAAGCAACGAAGGCAGAGAACGAGACCGGAGGAGCAAATAACAAGAACTCCAAAACAACAACAGCAACAACAACAACAACAATAACAAGAACATCAGCAACAATTTACAAATGCCAACTGTCGCTACAACAATTGCTCATTTAAACGCAACCGACGTCGTGGTCGGCGTCGGCGTCGGCGTCGTCGTCGTCGTGATTGCTTGTGTGATGTTGTTGTTGTGATTCCTCTTGTTCTTGTTGTGAGTACGGCAGTAATGAAAAAATAAAAAGTTGAGAAAGACAAAAAGCAAAAACTAGAACAGCCAAAGCGCACCAGAAACGACTCGAGAAGCGACGGCGACGCGAGAAGAACAACAACAACATTGACAGCAATAACGCCAGAAACAACGGCCCCAACAACAACAACGCAGAAACAGGAGAGGCAGAAGTAGAGGGAGACCAAAATGAAAGGAAACGAGCAAATGCAACGCAGCAATTTGGACACAATGCGTCCAGTGTATTCCGAGATACCAACGGCGATTGACCAACTGGCTGGGCACACGAATGGCAGGCGGACGGACGGACGGACGGACGGACGGAGGGACCAACAAGAACAAGAACAAGAGCAGCAGCCACAGACGGTGATCGAGAAGTCCACTCGCCATTCGTGACAACGATGATGAGGGTCAGGACGACGATGACGACGTTGATGACGATGGAGGCACCAGCGAAAACGCGACTCGCACTCACTCATAACTGGTGCAAATGTAGTCGAAGGTTCTTCGCCCTCTCTCTCTCTCACTCTCCACAAACAAACGCACCGTTCGTCGACGCGACTCGACTCGACTCGACTTGGCGAAGGAAATTCCGGAGCAGCGACAAATCGACGGCTTTGAAATGTTTCTCGCGAACGCGCGCCCGAGACACGTTGACTCGACCGACGATTTGCAACTGTGAATTACGAACGCTTAGCGCGGCCGCCCGACCGAGCCGAGCCGAGCAGAGCCGAGCGACGGCCGAGCGACAACCGAGCGAACGAACGAGCGAGCAACGGTCGAGCGACGACCGACGAGCGAAGGCTGGACGGACGCGAGCACGAGGCGGGCGACTCGACTCCCTGGCGTTGTTGTTGTTGCTCTGGTTACTGTTGTTGCTGTTGTTGCCGCCTCCTGTGCAACATTCTGCCGAACGAGCCGAACAATCGGCGTCCATTCAAATCAAATCGAATCGAATCGAATCGAGCTGAGGCGCATATCGAAATTCTCGCAATCGCTTCGGCCCCTCTTCCCTTCCTTTCTAGTCTCCCTCTCCCCTTTTCCTCTTCTTCGTCTTCGCCCCCCTGCCCCTGCCCCTGCCCCTTGCCCTCCACCGACTTCCTCTTCCTGCCCGGGCGCCCCTCGATCTGCTGGATTGGATTCCGAAATCGTCCTTCGTCGTCTCGACATCGTCTTCGTTGTTGTTGTTGTTCTTCTTGTTATCGTTATCGTTCTCGCTCACGTTGCTGTTGTTCTCATACTCGTTGTTGTTGTTGCTCTCCCCAGCTCCTGCCAGTCTCGGCATCTCGTTATGAGCTGCAAAGGCAAATAAACATATTACGAATATCTTTGCTTCCCACACGGCTCTTCCTCGCCCTCCTTCCCCGCCCTCCCTGTCTCACTGTCTCTCTCTCTCTCTCTTTCCTCCCTTCACCAAGCGCTCTCTGCCCCCTCCCTCCCTCTACGCTCGTCCTTGTCGTGGCTTCTCGTGAACTGCTACTACGTCATCTTCATCCACTTAAGACGCTCAGCTGGGAGTGCCCGAAGTGCCGGGGAGTGGGAAGGAGAGCGAGCGACGAGCGACGAGCGACGAGGGAGGAGGGAGCGAGGCGGGAAGTGGTTCGGTCTCTTTCTAACGACCTCTCTCATCATCCTGCCCCTGCCTCCTGCCCCCCTCGCAGCTCGTCCTCAGCCTCGCTTCGCCTGCCTCGTTCGCATTTCGTCTCATCGCATTCCCATCGTCCTGGCTTTGCTTTGCTTTGCTTTGCATTGTAAAGTCTGCAATAACACTCGCAGCAACAACAACGACGACGGCAAGAACAACAACGACGACTTCCCCAACAACGACTGCCGCAGCAACAATTTCCTCGACAACATCGGCGGCAGTAAGAATGATGACATTAGCAACATGCGCCGAACGAAATTAACTTCAAATGCAGCCCCACACAAAGTCACTCCGACCCACACAAGCACAGCGTCGTCTCCCCCTCTCCCGCCCTGCCCTGTGCGCTCACAGAGGCGCTCTCTGTCTCTGTCTCTGCCTCTCGCCCCCTCCCGGCACACCAGTAAATGGGGCTCTTACAAATTATTATGGAAATCATTTATTTTTATGGGTTCAGCCACATGTTGCCGCCTCATGTTGTCGCCGCATGTTGTCGCCGCTGTCTGCCTTCCCCAGGGTCTTGTTGTTGTTCTCCCTCTCCCTTCCTTTCTCTTGCGCTGCTGCTTCCTGGTCGCCGTTGCACGTCGCGCCAGAGCCAGTGACAGAGAGACAAGTGCTTTGTCAACATGTTGCTGGGTCCATTCAGGGGCGGCCGCTCACGATGTTGCAGGTGGTGATGTTGTTGCTGCGGGTCGAGTGCTGACTGTTGTTGTTGTTGTTTGTGGCCGCGGGCAACATGTGGCTCATGCGATAAATTCTGTAATTGCTTTCAATCCCAGCACGTTCAGCGACTTCAATAATGCATGGATCCGAGTGACTACATGCCCGCGTTTGAATGTGTGTGTACCTGTCGCTCTCGCTCTTTCTCTCCCACTCTCTTGCTCGCTCCCTCTCTCACGTGTGCCAGTAGAAGCGAAGAGTATTCTATTTGGATGAGTGGTGTGTGTATGTGTGTGTGTGTGCGGGAATTGTAGCAATTGGAGTTTGCGGCGACACAGGGTGAGTCGTCGATTTTATTGCCTCCAGGGATAGGATTTAGAAGAGCCGAGGGAAGCCAAAAAAAAAGAAAACCAAAAATCGTAACCAAGTTTAGAGAAATTTTCTGTTCACGAATATATATTTTTATTTATTTTTGTCTCACTTAAAACTCTTTGAGAAAGTTATAGAAAGCAATTTTAATAATTCTCTTTCTTCCTCTTACAGAGCAACCAATCACAGGACCGGGTAAGTTCAATTTCGCTTCTTAAACAAAATTTTCCCTGCCACGAGAAACCCCGAAAATCGACTGCTTTCGAATTTTGCGCTCCGCCAAATTTCGAATTCGCCACTCGCCGGAGTCGACGCCACGTGCTGGTCGCCTCACCTGCGAGCCACCCTGCTCGGGGTCATGCGGGAGGGGCGGACGAGGGCGAGAGGGCGGCAAACAATTATGAAGCAATATAGAGAATTGAGAATTGAATTTTTATGATGTGTTTGCAGAATGGGTTCATGTCCTATGCAAGTGACTCGCTCGCTCCCGTTCTTTCGCTCCCTCTTTCTCTCTCTCTCTCTCTCTCTCTCTCTCTCACCGTTTTGTACGTGTGAGTGTGCGTCGCGCTCTATTTTCATACCGTTTGGCGTTCGGTGCGGCGTCGTCGACGGGAAGGAGGGAGGGAGGGCGCGGAAAATGCGGGCTTATTGAAAATTGCAATAAAATGTTGCAAAGAGGATTACGTGCGGCACAAACACACCGACACCCACACACACAGGGAGACTCGACGCGACGCCCTCTGGGGGCCGGCGCCGGAATGCGTCGCAATTGAGGAAGAATGGAATTCTTGTAGTTGTTGTTGCCGCGAACTGTAAACTGTGACTGGGACTTCAAAAGACCGACTGCAAAAAAGAACGCGTCTCTGGAAAGGGACAGGGAGCGCGGGAGAGAGTGGGAGGGAGAGAGTGAAAGTGGGGAGAAGAGGAGCAAACATCGCATATTTATAGATTAATATGGCGTCGACGGGGTCGGAGGGGATTTCGGCCTGTGTGGGCGCCGCGGTGGGAGCGCGAGGGACGGGGTCGCGGCGAAGGCGGCTGGGTTGGAAAACGAGGGGCTCGGGGTGGGTCGGAAGCGCAAATAAACGTCGCCATGGAAGTGACAGCGGGTTCGTGAAACGGAGCTGTCAAACGCAAATGACAGCTATGATGACATTTGTTGCCGTCGAAGATAAATGACTGCTCGCCCTGTTGTTGCCTTTGTTTGCTCCACGCTCCACTCCTCGTACACCCCCCCCCCCCACTTCTCTTTGCCTTTCTCTCTTCCTACTTCGTCTTTTCCGCCTCCTCAGCCCTTTCAGGGCTCACCCGGTCTCGGTCTCGGTCTCGCTCGCCAACTCCCTCCGATGGATTTCGCTTCGTGCCCAATGTGAAAAGCCATTCGATGAAAATTCGGTAATTCATCTTTCCGCCCCGAAGTCTGCAGCTGTCTGTAACGAGAAGTTATCGCATGTATTTGCAGTATCTGATTTATTTTATTTAATACGCTTTACTTATGTACAGTTTTTACCACTTCTGTTTCACATTTGACATATATTTTTTATGTTTTTATGCTTTAGTATTTCGAAATATTTTTTCCACGAAATATTTCGAAATGTTATTCTTAAATATTTCAAAATATTTGTCGTATTCGAAGATTTGCAAAGAAAGGATTACAAATTTTGTTTTCTTAATATTAAAGTTGGGCTTAGAAATATTGTAATCTGCATAATGAAATATTTTTATTGATTTAACGATATAATTTTATTCATTTTCATTTTGGTTATTTGCATCTTACGAGAAACAACAACGAAAAATTCTTCGAAACTCCACCGTTTCGGCCTCTGGTGCACCCTGTGCGCAGTCGTCGTGTTAAACGTTCGTAATTGCTGAGCATGCAGACTCCCAGTCAAATGAATAAAATTAAGTGGAAACTTATTGTCGATGCCCGACGGACGGACGGCCGACGGACAGCTGGGGGGACGGACGGAAATGTGGAACAATTGAACAACAACAACGAGCACGACCCACTCCAATCCCATGCAACCGGAGCCGACCCTGGCGACGAGAGTGGGAGAGGGAGAGGGACGGGAGTTCGGGCTCGGGGTCGGGGTCGGGTCGGAGCAGGGGCTGGAGCCGGAGCCGGATCCGGAGCCTGGGCGGGAGCAGGACATGCGGTCGCATTAATTGAATGTGGCACGGATGGAGCTTAAATGGAAGCGACCGATGGATGCAACGGACGGCTGCAAATGATATTCTCCTCGTTGTTGTTGTTGTTGTTGTTGTTGCTGTTGTTGCTGTCATTGTTGCTGCTACTTCTTCGATTGTTCTGGATCCTCGGTGTTTGTTGTTCCGACCTGCCTCTGGTAGCTGCCGTTGCTGCTCCTCGGTCCCCTGCACTTGTTGTTGCTGCATCTCCTCTGATGCTGATAATGAGGACGATGATGCGTGCTCCACACACACGCACGCACGCACACACTCACTCGCACTCACACAGTAACGATCTCGTTTACCAGCTCCCTTACACACAGACCCTCACGCACACACACAGGCCGGCCAACACGAACACGCCGACAGATTGCGTGGCGCACGTTAAATTGCCTGCAAATTGTCGCTGCTACTGCTGCCGGTTGTTGTTGGTATTTTCCGTTGTTGTTCTTGTGTTCGGGACGACATTGTTGTTGTTGATGCTGTTGCTTTCCTTCCACAGCTGCCGGACGGACTGAGCCCGAGACCGAGCTCGAGCCACCGAGCTACGACAGAGCCTGCATTTAAATGCAATCTCGTCAGTTATTTACGAGCACCACGAGGAGGAGGACGGAGAGGACGCCGAGAAGAGGGAATGGCCGGGGGGGGGGGGGGGATGTGTTTGAGCCCGCATCCTGGCTGTTGGGGTCGTTGTTGTTGGGCACCAGGGCCGGTTCAGCGAGTCGTCGCCAACACGCCTCGCTTCACTGCCTGGCTCAGGGAGGCCCTCGTTGCGGCCCTGCTGCTGCCGGAGCCCACACGCAGCGCGGCGGCAACAGTTGCCGTGAAATGCGGTCGACCAGATTAAAATGTGCTAATGCGCGGCATCCGATTTCGCTCGCCGAGCCATTGGCAGCAGCATCATTAGCAGGGCGCAGCAGCAACAGAAGGAGGAAGCACAGAGACTTCACCAATCACAGCAACCACGTCGTCAGCGATCCCCAGATGGAAAGCTACAGAATCGTGTGCAGCAGCAGCAGCAGCAGCAACAGCAAGAGCGTCGGCATCGGCAACAATGGCCGCCAGCAACAGAGGGTCGAGGCGGACGGCATGACAACAGCCGACAGCAACATCGAGAATCGACAACGACGGTTGGGAAAGATCGTCGGCGAAGGCAACACGTCGTTGGCAACACTTGGACGATGGACGATGGACTTGGGCCGATCCTCAGCTGCAGCCCCTTCCTTGGTTGGCTGGTTTTCCAAGCAGTATTTTCCAAAATGTTTACCATTTTCGCTCTGATCTAGTTCCGACGACTGCCAGACGAAATATCGATGAATGCTCGAAGAATTCCTGATGAATTCCCGATAGACACCGGTCCGATTATTGCCGAAGGGCCAACAACTAAGCGTTCTCGTTCGCACCCATCGGTCGGTCGACCCAATTGAATTGTCGATGTCGTTCCTGCCCCGAAGTCTTCTGAAAAATTCAACGAAACCTCCACCACCAATGAATGTCGTTGGATCGCAAACGCAACCACAGGCTGTCCGTCCGTCTGCCCGTCCGCCTGTCCTGCTTCCTCTGGCCGCAGTTTCGTCCCCAGGTCCCTTCAATTCCGTTTGTCCTCCTCCCTGTCTCCGTGAAAAAGCTTTTAATACATTTGCATTATTGAGAGCCAACATTTTGGTCGATTTCCGAACCCCGCCGACCTTTCGATTGCCCCGCCCCGCCCCGACATCGATTACCCGATTGGCGACAGTCGATCCTCGTCCATCGTCCATCGTCCGACGTCGTTTAAATGGACGGGGCCCACCACAGATTGGGCCCCGACCGCCCTCGCCGGTGCCCGTGGCCAGGCTGTGTTAAATATTGAAAACGCTGGCGAGCTCTGGTGTCTTTGTGTTTTTGTTGTTCCCACTCGGCCGTCTGCGGGCCCAGTTAGCGACGGACTCGCCTTAATTTCATGCCAACGACTCTGCTGACTGCGACTCAACTCGACTCAACTCGACTCGACTCGTTTCGACTTGGCCTCCGACTCCTGATTCGGTGATTCACATAAGCTTCGACAACTACAAGAACAATCCGGCGTAAAGAAGTTCGCAGAAGAGTAGTCGATGGCTGTGTGTGTGCGCTTGTGGGGGTGGGGGTGGGAGGGTTGATGCTTGTGTGTGCGTCGGAGGAAGCCAACGATGGATTTCGCAATATGAGATTCAGTCACATTCACATGTCATAACGTGAATAAGTTAAATAAACAGAAGTGTTTTTCGGATTATACTCCAAGAAGACCGTCGACACAACAACAGCAACAACAGCAGTAACAGTAACAACACAACAATAAAAACAACATCGTCGTCATCAGCATACTTAGCAATAACAATACAAGTAACAAAAATAACAACAACAACAACAACAACCACCACCGCCACTCGAGCATCCAGGAGCTGCAGGAATGCGAGGCATGGGTTTAAGTGGAAACTCGGCTCGGATCCCCAAGGGCCCGAGAGAATGAAAGAGGACGAAGCCCAGAGAGTGGGAGGAAGATGCCGAGAGAGGGGGAGGGAGCGGGGGAGATGGAGGAAACGCGACAGAGAGATGTGAGGGCGACGGGCAGAGGGACTGGGACGGGCCATGGGCAGCGCCAGGCAGGACGAGCCAAGCGAGAGAAGGCCAGAAATAGACAGACAGGCAGCCAGGCTGGAGAGCTCTATATTAGGAGACGGAGGATGTGGAGGGAGAGAGATAGGAAACACGTCAGAGAGAGGGAGACGGCGAAAATAGCACACACATGACAGGCACACGAGTTTATTTATTGCAACTCGCCGACAACTGCCATCCAGGCATCCAGGAATCTCCTTCACAGGGTCGGGATTCGTTCGGATTCGCCTGGCAGGACAGTGGAATTGGCCAGTAGTGGAGAGGGGAGGGGGGGGGGGTGGTAGTCGGACAGAAGGCAGAAGGTTCGGTTTGGGTTGGTTGGCATAGCGAGGACCCGAGGCCCGAGGACCTCCCACGCCTGCAGGAAAACAATTTCTGTTGCTTACAATGTTGTAAATTGCTCTTGTTGTAGTTGTAGCTGTCGTTATTGATGTTGTTGCAATCGCTGAGCTGTTGCTGTGAACTGCAGCCACATCAGCAACTACACCTCGGTGCCACTGGCGCTGGAGGCGGGCGGCCGGGGCGGGCTGCGGTCGGCGGTACTGGGAATCGAGTGAGCGTGGCTGATGGAGATGTGGCTGCTGATGAAGTTGGTGATTGTGGAGATGTGGCGGCCGAAGACGATGGCTGTGGAGACGATGATCAAAGGCGCATAATCGCCTGACAGGTGGCTGACGACGACAGCCGCTTGGCGCTGGCGTCTGGTGGATGCCGACGACTGGTGGATGATGACGAAAGGTCGTCGATGATGACGGATTGATGATGACCTGAGAGTGGCGATGATGACGAGAAGAGGCTGAGGATGTTAGCCAAAGACATACGTGGAAGCCGTTGGAAATCTTGAAGATGTCGGCGATGTGGATTGATACGCCAAAGGCAGAGGATGACGAAAAGGTTGACAATAATTACGCAGCGATGTTGTTGCTAGTGCTGACGATAATTCGGCCGCCAGACGGCAGTTGCAAACGAGTTATTAGACTTGACAACGACGTGCGAGCTGGGCCAAACTCGACGACGGGGGGTTCGGGTTCTCAGCAAACAGCAACGGCTGCAAAGCACCAAAGTCAACAACAGCAACTTCTGCTTGCTGTCGAGCCATACACTCCCTGGGCACTATCCATACATATTCCGCGGTGGCCTCATCTTCAGCTGCGGCGTGTCGTCGCCTTGTGACGAGTTGTTGGCGCTCGCAGATCGGATCAGCGGCTTCTCGGTGGATCTCGATGGATCGGATCCATCCGCATCGGCATCGGCATCGGCATTCGGCGTGGCTGGTGACTTTTCGAGAGGAATTTCTGATCGATTTCCCCGAATTCGCCGCATTCAATTGATGTATTCTCGCCGTTCCACGAAGTCGCTAATGATTGCCTTCGGTCTGTGGGCGCCGCGGAACGGCTGGGCTTCGAAAATCCCCCGTGGAGTGGAAATCCTCCTGATTAGCACTTGGTCTGAATCCATTAATTAGTGCGGAACGGAATGCCGGCGAGAGTAGCTCGGAGAACGTTAACAAACCGCACAATGAACTTCCGACAGCAAAAGCCTTTTAAATGACTGCGCATGGATGTGATCGAAACAGTGGGAAGGCAGAGAGAGAGCGAGAGAGAGAGAGGGCCAGAGTGAGGGAGAGCAGCGTAAGGGGGCGCCCGATATCGAAATAAAATTGATGCCGATGCGAAGCAATGCGAGCGATTTTCAGCCGACACGAGCCCTGCCGGCTCATCATTGCCGCGCTCCTTGCCCCGTTCTCTCTCTCTCTCGGTCTCTCTCTCTTTCTGTTTCTGCCTCTATCTCTGTCGCAACTGTCCAATTCGGAAAACATAAACTGCAAATGACAATTAATAAAGCGCTTTGGGAACGAGGCTGAACGAGGCGAATGCAATGAAATTAAACTGCAAATGCGGCAACACGTTGGCTTGCGAATCGTAACTAATGGCAACGTCCACAACAACTACAACAATGACAAGAATAACAACAACAACTACAACAACAACAACAACAACAACGACGACGACGACACACAGCCTAATAGCAGAGGTTCGAGGCAGCGGCCAACACAGAGCGAGGACTTCGGAACAACAACACGCGAACACATTGCCAATGCAGGAGATAATTGCTTCTTGTGCCGAAAGTTGCCGTTGCCGTTGCCGTTACCTTTACCGTTGCCGCTGCCGTTGCCGTCTCGCCACGGCGGACCGAGTCGTGGAGGGCCCCGGGGTGGGTCTCGGCCGGGTCTGGCCTGGCCTGGGTCGGCATCGCCTGCTGTCCGCATTTAATTTTGTAAATTAAACGGATGAAAGCGACAGGCAACAGGGCGGCGAGGAAGAAAGGGAGGGCAGGAAGGGACGGGACGGGACGGAAGGAAGGGGTTGATCGCCTGCTGCTCTCCTGTGTATCCGGGCGACCGGCCCGACCTCGTCCCGCACCCGCCGCTCACCTGCGTTGCCTCGCGACCCGGCTGACCCTCCTCCGCCGAGCTCGTTTTCATCCTCCCCACTTCTCCGTTCTCTCCGCGGCCTGTTCTCTTTCTCCCTCTCTCCTTCTCCCCTGTCTCTTCGCATTTCACGAGTTTATGAACTCGTTGATTGCGATTACGAGGATTCGCACAAATGTTGCTGCTCCTGCTCCTGCTCCTGTTCCTGCTACTGTTGCTGCCTTTGCTGCGGCAGAAGTGGTGGTGGGTCGTGCTGTTGCTGCAAATTGGGCAGCAGCAGCAACAACAGCAAGTACAATATCCGGCACTCCGACACAGGGAAGTCGCTCGGAGCCAACTCGATGTTAAGCGGCGGCGAGGGCGGAACGAGGAGCCCGGGACGGCACGGGGCAGGGGCGTGGCGGTCGGCGGCCGGCGGCCGGTGGAGCCCGCTCCAAAGGATGCCCTGGATGGCGCTGGCGCAACTGCTTCCATCTGCAGCCCAGGTGCCTGGGTCGACGGATGTACAAGTGTTGGCACATAATCGCCGTTTTATATTTATTGAATCGATGCAATTCATACGGAGACCAGATACCAACACGGTAGGGCGAATCGCAGCCCTCACTGGCTATTTACAGTGGGCATGGCAGGAAACAGTAGACCACAACGATGACTGTCGAACCTCGTAGCTCAACCTAAGACCTTCGAAAACCCACTCACGAAGGAAACGCATTTCCACTCCTCGTTTCCATAGACCTCCTGGGTGCTGTATTAAAACGTAATCGAGATGCCGTCCGAAACCCTCCACCCCTGCCCTCTGAATCTCGCCAGATATCAATGGATTACCGCAATTGCGTCGCACCCTCGATCGCTCCCTTCATCGCTACACGTGCGCACCCCGGCGTCCCGGCGTCCCGTTGTCTCGTTGCACCCTCGCCAGAAAGGTGGATGTCAGAGATCTGCCATCAATGGAATGGAAATTATGACCGGAACATCGAAACGTTTCGAACGGGTGACGGATAATTTGATGGACATACGGACGACATGCTGTCCCACTCTCCCCAGAAGCGGGCGCAGACGCCGGAGGGAAATTCAAAGACAAATCCTTCGGCCTGGTGCCTGTGTGTCGGCCGTCCGTCCGGTCATAAATGCCTGAGAGTTGCCATTAAATTGAACAGCCCGGAATCGAGTGGATCCGCCCGCTCCGCACCGAGCCATGGTCCATGGCCCGAGGGTGGTTGAACCCTCGACAAACACAAACAGACCCGGCGCACACGCACGTCCGCAGATACGCAGGACGAGGACCACGCTCTACCCTCGTCCTCCGTCCTGCGTCCGCCCGCCGCTCCATCGAGCAGCCCAGCCGGCGATGCATGCTTTTGATGGATCGCCGAGCGTGGTGGGGCGAGCGGTTGGGGGTGAGCACCAGCGAGTTTCTATTTCGGAATCCATTATTTGATGTGCACCACGTCCGTCCGTCCGTCCGTCCGTCCGTCCGTCCGTTGACATTCAAACTCCCGCCCACTGCGCCAACCCTCTTTCTCTCTCTCTGTCTATCTCACGCGCTCTCGTGCCCCTGACTGCGATGGCACGGCTGATTTGCTTGGGCAATGGATCAACTCGCCCCACTGTGCCGGGCCTCGTTATGAGTTATGGAGTGTTTCGACTTCTTCGTTGCGCTCACCTCCTGCGCCCTTCCCTGCCTCGGCCGCCCCTCGCCCTCCTCGTCGTTGTGATTTCTAGTTTATCGGACGATTTTCCCTACCTTTCGCTGTTGTTCTTGTTCTTGTTCTTGTTCTTGTCGACGCTGTCACTGCAACTGATGCATGTTGTCGATGAATGCTGCTGCGGCTCGGGTCGGCTCGGCTCCGGCTCCTGGCGCTGTCTCCGGTGCTGCTCCCGACGCTGACGAGCCGGAATCCGTCGATGCTCGCTGTGTGCCTCGAAGGGCCCGATTTAGTCCATGTGACTTGGTCCGCCTCCTGCTCCACCCCGTTCCCACCCCGATCTTTGCGCTCCGGCTCTTCGAACGACAAACAAGAAACTCGATCCGGCAGCCCTGCTCGTCAACTCCGCTCTGCCCCCGCCGCACCCCCCGCCTCCCGCCTGCCTGTGGCCGATAATTAATCCATTGCCACTCACAACCTGCGGCGTAGCTCTAATGTAATACTTCCCTCTCCATCGCCCTCCACCCCCGACGAGTCTTTTGGAGACTGACGAACCCGGCCCGGCCCGGCCCGGCCCATCCCTGGCACTCGGGGCTGGCAATCGATTGTGATTTGCTGTTGTGATTTGTCATATTCTAATACAGTGCGCAATTCAGAGTGCGTTACGTTCGCCGAGCAAGAGGGGAGGGGCGAGGCGAGGCGAGGACGAGGAGTGAGAGGAGGGCTTTGGGGAGGACTGGGTGGGGGGGGGGTGGTGTCGACGACACGGGTGGCTCTGCCTATTTATCACTGACATCGACAGGACATTGTGTATAATTGCTAGAGGTTTTCCTGGAACTTTGGCCCAAGTCAATCACATGGGTAACCAAGGCTCACGTCGTCGCCCGGTGATGATTAAGTTGTCCGCGCTAATTGAATGCCTTTGTCCGGGCCGTGACCGCAATGTGCCCGATTGGTGGTGTTGCGTTATCGCGTCCCAGCGCCCGAAGTACTTAATTACAATATCATATCGAGGCTCCTCGATAACGCCAGCCACCGACCCTCGCCTCGAGCCTCGCCCGACCTGGTTCGGCAACATGGTCGTGACGGCCCCGTGAGGCGGCGGGACCGTGGCGTTTCGTAATTGCTGCGACACGTTGCCGATGATCCGAAAGCCATCGCGCCGCGACTCGTAACGTCGTCACGTGCCGTCGTTGTGGTTGTGGGGCCGGCGTAAGGCCTCGCCCCAGGAGCGACGTAACAGACGCCGACTTCCGCGAGGTCCTGAGCAAGCCCGGGAAGGTCGTGATCGCATCACTCCCAAAGCCAACATCACCGAATCGTTACCGAATGCTGTGCGACGCCATAGTGCGGCACCCGGACGGCCGACCTGGTCATCGGAGTAGATAGTAGAGCACCAGTGTAGGATGAAGGGACCATGACCTGCTGGGTGCCCACTGCGAAGGCCTCAGACCGAACCAGTTAATGGGTTTTCTAATTGGACCGGTAGTAATTTTAAAAGTAATTACAAGCCCAACTCAGTTGACTCCACCTCGTCACGAGGGCGATCCCATTAAGTCCCGGATGACTGGACCATTAGTGATTGAACCCCTAATCGGCGATCGGCCGGGCCCTGAAGCAGATCTCGTCCATATGCGTCAATCACCGGCGACGCACCCCGAGACGTGGACGCGACCCCTTCCTCGAGCCGCAATTAGCAGTACATCTGGCAGCGAGGATGCGCCGGCAACAATCGGTCGGCTTCCAGAGCAAGCAGGAAATCAGCGTAAGAGCTTTTGCCCTCGACGCTGGCCGGCGGTCCAGGCGATTAGGGGTGGCTCGGTAATGGATGGCGACTCATCATCGAGAGGTCAACCAGAGGAAACGGCAGTGAAATCGACGCAGACACAGGACGACAAAGGAACGATTAGAGAACTTGGTCAAACAAGAAACACGCCGGGCGTCATGCGTTGCCAAGACGAGGAACAGGACGAGGTCGAGGTCGAGGCAGCGGGGGCGAACATAAAGAATTGGGAAAACAATCGATAAATTCGGTCATTTAATCCACTATAACTAATACCGTATTCGGGTCGCTCATGACGAGGAGGGGCTGGGGCGGTGGGCGGTCGGCGATAAGAGCAAAACAACTGCGACTCCGAAGTGACTCCCATTAGCGGGAGGCGACGAGGGCGGCTTCCGGCGGAGCTCCCGAAAGCAATTGATTCCGCAACTGTTGCGAAAAGAAATAAACCACGGCGAGCGGTGGGCGTGGGGGAGCGAGAGGCGGAGGGCGGAGGGCGGAGGGAGACGGCGGGGCAGATCGGGAAAATCGCAATCAATCGAATTGCTATCTGGGACTTCCCACCGAGGGCGCGCCGGTGCCAGGGGCTGGGGGCTGGGGGCTGGGGGTGGAGCCAGTTGGCCTCGGGCCCGAAATAACAGCGACGCCGACGACGACGTCTGCACAAGACACACACACACCCAGAGCTCACCCGACTCATACACTCCGGCACATCGACATCCACAACGACATCATCATCCTCTTCCACATCGCCCTCGACATCGCCATCGCCATCGCCATCGCCATCGCCATCGCCATCCACACAAACAACTCCATTACAAGCAATTGAACTTTAGCGTCGTGTTTGCCTTGCGACCAGTGGCAGCGGAGCGGCGGCCGGGGTGGCGGCGCTGCTGCTGCTGGTGCCGGCGCAGGCTGAGGGTGAGGCCGGGCCGGGGCCGGAGCAGGAGTCGGCGGTGGTCGCCGCCGCTTGCATTATGAACTGTAAATGAGTCCATTACGGCTCCATTATGTCAGCCGCTGGTCCGCTCGTGTGTGTCTCGCAGGCGAGGCGGGGTGGTCCGGGGCGGTGGGGGGAGGGGGTTGGCTGAGCCTCGACGCGCTGTGGGCGGCTGGGGGACGCATGTCAATTGGAGCCAATAAGCGATTATAATTAATAACTTCAGCTTAATGTGTCGGTTCGGGCTGTTGTTGGGACGACTGTTGTTGCGACTGTTGTTGTTGCGACTGTTGTTGTTGTCGTTGGGCCGACTGTTGTTGCAGCAGTGCTTGTGGCAGTTATCGAGATGGTGAAGCGCGCACAGGGGCGGAAAAGCGCTTCAGTCGCGCTGGCCTCTAATGGGACGGCGGCGTTTCGAGATAATGAAAATATTTATAACTGCAGGGAGTTATTGAACACTAATCGGAAAACTATTGATTTATTGATTCAACGGCATCAACGAAATTGATTGATAGGGACTAAATTAGAGCTCGAATCCGGAACCCCAGAGGTCATGATCCGAAAAGTCCACAATTCTGGTTGTCCTTTATTTGAATTGAACTCCTCCCGAGAACGCAAATGTCCTCTTCAAAGTCTAGCGAGTTTCTCGAAAAGCACACAACACTGTTCGCCACTCGTCCGAAAAGCAGCAACACTGGTCGCCGCGCATCCCCTGTTCGTGAGCACAGGGGGCGGCGCGGGTCGCACCCAACAACGAGCAGTCGTATCGAGCACGTCAAACACACACACGGTCGGCGAGAGCAACAGCCAGAACAGCAACAACTACAACGACAACAACGACAACAACAACGACAACAACACAATAATAACAACATCAGCACAGCAGTAATTCTCCCAATTGCCACTTGAATCAATTTCAGATTAAGTCGTTATCGCTCCGCATCGCACAGCTCCGCATCGAATCGGGTGGCAACGCCACGGCACGCATGTTGTTTCGCTCAATGTGCGCACAAACAAACGTCGCCCTCGCTCCGTCTCTCGCTCTGGCTCTCGCTCTGCCTCCGCTGGCTCGACGGCCGCCTCCCCGAGGACTTGTCTGTTGCCTTCTGCGTCGTCGTCGACGTCTGCGTCAATGCGACGATGTGCAAGGACGCTCGATCCAACAAGTACTTCGGCAACATGTTGCCGAGCCGTGGGTCGTGGGCAGCGGCGCTCGGGGCGCGAGCAGGACGCCCGGCGAGGACGCGAGAGCGCATGAGTCTCTCGTGAGCGGCGGCTGCCGAGCGCTCTCTGCAGATCTGCAGCCTCGACCCCGCAGCGCTTGCTCGCTCTCTCACTCTCGGCTCCCCTCGCTCGCGCTCGTGCTCTCTGTTGCATTGCGAGGCTCTGCTCAACGGCTCCTAGTTTTCCTCGCGCCCTCTCCCTCTCCACCGCTGTGCCCTCCTCTCTCCCTCACTCTCTGCGTCCCCCTCTCTCCCTCCCGAGTGCCAGACGTGGCCACTAATTAGATTTACATTGTTTCAATTCTCTCAGCATCGCCGTCGTCGTCGCTGTTGGTGTTGTGTTTGCTGTTCTTGCCGTTGTTGTTGTTGTTCTTGCAGCAATTGTCGCTGTTGTTGTTGCTGTTGTTGTTGTCGCGGCAGCTTGTGTCCTTCGCTTGGCGCCTCGCCCCGCCCCGCCCCGCCTCGCCTCCCCGCCCTCACGTTCCCGGCCACGCGACCCGCTTCGCTGCGCAACGGGGCCAGCGCTCGGACACTCGCACTCGGAAGGACACCCGAGTGAGTGTGCGAGAGAGAGAGGGAGAGAGAGAAAGCGCGAGTGAATGAAACGCAATGAGCGCCTGTGTGTGAGTGCGAGTGTGTGTGGGTGTCAGGTCTGCCGAGTTCCACTGCTGCAGACAGTAATTATCATCCGATGTCAGTGATAATTGATTCAATAAAATTTATGCGCATCGCAGAGACGACGACGGCGACGGCGGCTCCTCGCAGAGTGGCCAGATGTTGGCAGAATTAAGTGATTGACTTTCGAACACGGGCTCCTGGCAGGGTGCGGCCCGGCGTCGGCAGCTGGGTGTCGAGTGAAAGACTTTAATTTCCATTTTTAATTCCTCAAAGGAATTCTAAAAACTAAAACCGACTCCAGTTTTCCCCAACTCGGGGATGGCCGTGGACTTGTAAATGTAAATGCGGATTTCCAAAAATATTTCCAAGCGGAATTCGATCGTTTAATTGTGGAGCAGATCCATCATAAAACCCTGAGCGGAGACCCAACATTAAATTGATGCCGGCAGCCGGCGACGAGGGGGGGGGGGGGGTTTGGCGGTCGGAACGGGACGGCGAGGGGTCTGAAGTGAAGCAATTTAATTGCTTTTTTACAACTCGGCTGATTCGTGCGCTTCATCCAATTTAATTTTCTCTATTTTTATCGTGTCATCCTCAACCTCATCCACATCGTCGTCGTCGTCGTCGTTGACGTCGTCTTCATTTTCATTTTCAATTTCATGTCGAAAAACGTTGCTTGTCAAATGTTGCTGATGCTGCTCTGTTGGTTGTTGTTGCCGCTGCTGCCGCCGCTCTCCGAATGCATTCGAATCGAGACGAGCCGAGCCGAGCCGAGTCGAGCCGGGTCGTTGAAACGTTCAAATTATATTAATTGCAGGCAAGTGAGCGCCGACGACTGCGACGACGACAGGAGGGCGATAGACGAGGGGTCCACGAGAGGGGGCCTCGATGGAGCGAGAGACGACGACGCCGGATGGACCCGCGAGAGCCAAATGGGCACGAAGTGGAGCTGGAGGCGGAGGGCGCGCCGATCACCGCGATAAAGAATGGAAATTAAAAATAAATTAACACATTGTAATGTAATGCAATGAAGCGACACGACATGGCGACCAACTGCCAAGGGACGGGGACAGTGAGAGAGAGAGGGAGAGGGAGAGCGAGGGCAGCAACGAAGACGACGTCGAAAGTTTCGGAGTCGGGACTCGAAGAACAATAAAAAGAAAAGTTTCCAAACTCGGATCATCAGAGATTTGTGGGTGGAGGAGGCGGCGCGGTCGAGGGCAGGGAACGAGGTCGAGAAGAGGACGAGCAGCTCTGTTTCGACCGGACAACAACAACAACAATTAGTTCAGTTCTTCTCGACCCCTTCCGACACTGGTGATGGCCGATGCTGATGTTGCTGCTGATGGCATATGTTGCTGCTAAAGTCGATTGCGCTGGCGACATCGCCCTCGCCGTCAGGAATGGCGTGGGCGAGGCAACAACAACAACTATCCCAGATATGTCCAGCGACAGACTAAGAATATATGTGCATTAATAACTAAGAGGATTTCAGCAAGAAACAGCTTCCCAAGGGTTTTCCTTATGCATGCACAGGAACACAGTAGTAGTAGTAGTAGCAGTAGCAGATACAACAACAACAGCAACTTCATCGCACTGCATGAACACAGAAAAAGAACAAAAGCAACAACAACTATAACGCATGTCATTTGCAATTAAACGAACGACATCTCCATCTAATTACATTGTTTGTATAATTCTTATTATTTTTCCCTCCTTTCATTAACGCTAGTTATTTTTACGAGCATCGGGATTTCGTTTCGTTTCCCCCTCGTCGTCGTCGCCATCGTCATCGTTGTTGTTGTTGTTGTTGTTGTCATCGCGGGTCTCGTTGTTGCTGCCGCCGTTGCTGGGGGAGCAACAGTAGTCGATCATCTCGAAGTCCCCGGCAGAGTCTCGTAACGAGTCGCAGAGTTAGTGCTGTTGTTGTTCTTATTGGTGTTGGTGTTGGTGTTGTTGTTGTTGTTGCTGCTGCTTCTAATGTCACGGAATGTGTGCCACACACTTAGCCCTGATGCCGCCCTTCCCCCGAGGAGCGCTTGTGTGGTGCCATCGAAGACACCCTCGTTGTCCTCTTTCCCATCTTCTGGCCTGGGGTTCCTTTCTATATCGATCTATTTTGGTCTTCGTTTTATGAGTTTCGGGGTCTCCAGTTCTGAGTTATTCAACGTTGACTTCATCAGTCTCGTACTTCTTCTTCTCCTAATATCGGCTGTCGATCTGGTCGTTGTTGCTGCGGCAGCGGCTGCGGCTGCTGCTGCTGCGGAGGGAACCAATTAATAGTCGCTTGTTGTGCTTCAATATTTTGATGTTCCCGGTTCTCCAGTTTTCCCCAAATATGACGAATGAGGGGGCCACCGGGACCCCATTTGGGACAGCTTCCTCGGGGGAGCATTTGGGGGAATTCATCTGTCGACTCGCGATCTCTGAGAAGATTGAGTGGAAATCGTGATCGTCGGTGAATTTACGATCGTCTCACAAAGTTTAGGTGTTTGATCTACAACTTCTTGTTGATTTTCTTGTAGTGTGTGATTGGTCTATTTTCCTTGTCAATATATCGCCAGTGAACATATTGTTATGTCTGTTTCTGGAGAAAACTGGTTAACATCATTTGGAAAAAGAGGATTGAGCAGAAACAAGTGATTATTGTGATTAAGTGATTAAATGAAGAGAATGCGATGCTTGCTCTCAGACTTAGATTGCTCCAGATTTAGATTGATTAGATCACCCTCCTCATCGTTGTCATAACCATAAAAATCATCTTTATGGCCCACTCCAACGTCCCCAATTAGCCTTTACATGAATCAAGATTCAAACCGGAGTCCTCGGTGATTTTCAGGGAAATTAAAATACGAATCCACTTCATTTGAAAGGCGAGCGTCGAATTCGGAGTCTCCGGGGCACCTCGGCGCAGCTCCCCGCGCCCCGAGTGTCGCGAACCCCTTCGGCGGCGCGCGGTCGGTCGATCGCGGAGCCACTTGAAACGAATTCCCCGCGTGCCGGGCTAATTGTGCGCAAATGAGGCCCGCGACCGTAAAATCCTAAACAATTAAGAGCCTCAAACGGAGTCGTAAAAGTCTCCCGCCCCCACCTCACACGCCCCCACACACGACGCGCGGTATTTTCGACGTGTTCCGGCCCCGTTCGATTTGCCGATCTCGCCCTCCCTCTCTCTCTCTGTGCATGTGGAGCTGGATTTTTGGCGAGCGACGACGCGGAATCGCGGTCGAAATTCGCGCGAGTGGCCAATCAAGCAGCTGCCCTTCCTCTTGTTGTTGTTGTTGTTGGATGTTGGTCCCCTCGACTGGTGGATCGTGGAGGCGCGACAGGCGATCGTGGCGTCGGCGCGAGGGGCGTGGCAGGGCACAAGCGTCCGATCCGCGTCCCCGTTTAATTTACGACCGCTGCAGGTGGACGCCAGGCGATGGCCGTCGAACGGGAGCGAGAGATGTGGAGTTGCGGTGTGCGAAAGTGAGGGAGAATTCCGCGCTGGGCGCCGGACGAAAATAACTGCTTGGCGGCAGGAGGCGGGATGGGTGGGCGGTGCGGTTGGGAGGTAGGGAGGGAGGTGTTTAAGAGGGCGGCAGACGGCACTTAAAAATTCAAAAGTGGAAAACGATGTTGCGAGGGAGAGCGAGAGGGCGAGAGGTTGGGCAGATGAAAAGCATAAGCACGGCCGGCGACTGCCAGAAAGGGCAGACAGACGGACGGACGGACGGAGGACCGACGGAGCCGCGGAGCTGCGCAGAAATAGATGTCGAAGAATCAATTTTCCACGCAATCGGCGCGAACTCGAGCGACCACGGAGCATCCGAGAGGGCGGAGGACGACGACAGCGACAGCGACATCGACGAAGATGTCGACGATGGCGATGGTTGGCTGTTGGCTGTTGGGAAAATGTCATCGCGCTCTCCTTAAATGCGCGCGCCCCACACCTATAAACCGAGCGAGGCGATCCAAAAAGCCAGCCGCGGGAGCGCGGCTGAACTCGAACACGACGATGAATGCAGGCGAATGACGGCGGCCTCGGTTAGAAGCGATTTGCCGTGTACGACACAACGAAACAGAAACAGACGGACGGACGACTGACTCGAAGAAGAGACGGACTATCGAGGAGAAGAAGCCGAGGTGGGAGACACGGGAGGCATTTGAAGCTCAGGAGACGGCAGAGGGCTCCAGGAGGGCCCGGGCTGGCGACGAGGGCAAAGTGGAGCATAGACGAGGAGCAGAAAGTGGAGGAAGAGAGCTTGGAGCAAGGAGCGGATGCGAGTCGGAATTGAGAATTGGAATCGGAATCGGAATCGAGGCTTGAAATCAGCCAAACGAGAAAACTTCGGGACTACGGGAGGATATCGGGGCTACGAGCGAAGAGAACTGAAGGAGAAGTTCTTACCACGAGAAGTCCAGAGTCCAACGAGCAACAAATTGTGCACGCACAGACGGACAGAGGGATCGACATGAGTAGGCACAGGTGGATCGTCCGAAACCGGAGAGGGCCAAACGAGGGACGGACAAACGAGTTAGAGGCAGACAAATGAGCTGTCTCAGGCGGAGCAAGGGCCACGAGGAGGAAGGACAAACGGACGGACAGGATGCCGGGTCGGGCCGGGCCGGGCCGGGCCGATGGCCGCTCTTAGAGGCGTCCGACGCGGCTGTCGCCGGCGGCACCTGGCAACAATGTTGGCCACGATCCGCACGCCACCGACTGTTGCTGGCACGACGCGGCGATCGAGGGGCGGCGGGCGTGCGATTTAAGTGCGTCCCGCGTGACATTTAATTAGCGGTTTCTCGGTACCCCCAGACACCACCCCACCTCACGCCGGCCACGCCCGCGCCCGCGCCCCTGCCGCTAAGTGTGTTAATGCTCGTCGCTTAATCTTCTATTTCTGATGGGCGACTAAATGAAATGAAATTAAACGAAATGAAAAGGAAAATTCAAAGTGATTTCTGAACGATGGCTGCGCTGCGATGCCGAGTGCAGGATGTCGAGTGCTGGCGCTGTCGTTGTCGTTGTCGTTATCGTCGGAAGGCGGTGGGGCTGAGCGACTGTGGGCGGGAGGAGGAGGTCGGGGCTGAGGCTGAGGCTGCGGTAGTCGGCTGAGGAGAATTATGGGCCTTGGCTCGAGAGGCTGGGAGAGAAAATGAGCACATCAGCAGTTGTTCGAGTGGCGGTTGCTGCTGCGAACTTGTTGAGGGCTTCTGTTGCTGCAATGCTTCCCTGGCATTTGCTGTTGCTGCTGTTGCGTTATTTACGCGTGTCTGCGAGGAGTGCAGTAGGGGAGAACTATTCCGTTAATTCGAGGCATTTGGCCCGTGGGGCGAGCGCGACAAGACCCAGTCGCCGAAGGCAGCCGACTTTGCTGACACGGCGGCAATTAGAATTCAATTGAAATTCATTTGAGGCGGCCGCGACCAGCAGCACCAACGACAACATCGAGACATTTAAAAAAAACAACATCAACAACAACAGCTAGAAATACCATTAACCGAAACTCGAACATCAACAGCTCGCAAAGTGCACGACACAACATCGGCGACAAAGAATGCCAGGGCGAACAATGAAGCCAACAGCGACAACAACAACAACAGCACGAACAAAAAGGAATCGCTTCACACCGAACGATTATGCGAGCAGTGGCAACAACACAACAGATACAGACATAGGCACCGACACCGAACAGACACAGATACTGAGCCGTTGCATCCGCTGGATGTGCGGGCCGCGAGTGCAGCCACTCGGGGCGCGGCGCTGCAAGGGTCGGATCAGTTGTCGTTCAAAGTCCCATTGTCGTTACAACAATAACAACAACAGCAACAGCAACTTGTGCTTGTTGTTGTCCTCGTCGTGGGCCCCCTCGGCCACACCGCCGCCCTGGGCCCCAAGCGACATTCCTTGGCGCGCTGACAAATCGCTCGCTCGAGTTTCGCATCGGAATTTTTATTTCTTGTGAAACACATTTCCCGAATCCCGTTTAATTTGTGAATCAAGTGGCAACTCCCGCAGCCAGGCGGAAGTCCGTCCGTCCGTCGGTCCGTCCGTCTGTCGTGGGCTTGTGCGCGGGACCCCGGACCGGCGGATCCCGCTAATTTATGGGGCTTCTGGGCCGATGGAAGGGACGGCGGGCGGGATTGCGTTTAGTGTATTTCGATTATCGGAAATTCCCCCATTAATCCCACAAATCTCTCTCGGGACGCTTGTGTTTTCCCTGTAGATCCGTGTGTTTGATGGACGCGCACACCGAGAATTTTTCCGGAGAAAAATTGCGCGACTTCGGCAGGCGGGGACGTCGGGAATCGCTGGCATATTTGCAGTTGTTGCTTTTCGCTATTGATACTTTGAATTGAGTTATTTTTATTGCATTTTCATCATTTCAACGCTTGCTTAATTGCCTGCTGCTCTGATCTGATCGACTCCGTGCGAATCGTTGGAGTCGTGTTTATTTGGCTTTTAATTTCTGCATAATTTCGGAACGGTCCACTGGATGATCTCGGTGGAAATGGTGACAGTGACATGGACATCGCGCATTGATTCGGACAGTGGACATGGATTCGCCGTGGGACAAACGAATTTCTGGTGCTTCCACCAAACGACGAACTAGTTTTTTTCACATGATTGGACCTATTTTTGGCTCCTCTCTCCCACCGGCCGCTCGTGGGCCGTCGTCCGTCGCGTTCGAGCCGCCAAATCGAGGGGAACGATTGGATTTTTGCGCCCGATGACAGTTTGATTGCCTTTGAAGTGGACGCCGTGGCCGTTGCCGTTGCCGTTGCCGTGGCGCTCGTCGCCTGGCCGCCTTTGCCACTTTGCCGTGCTGTCGGCGGTAATATTTTAAGAGAACTTAATCCCGTTTTAATGCCGCCTCGGGCCGCGTCGCCTCCGCCGAAAAGTTGCGCCACCTCCGCGGCCAGGAGGGAATGGCGACAGTAACAAAAACAACACCAACGACAACCACTCCCATGATGTGATGAGCCGAGCAAACAGGGAAATAAAGTCCGCCGACCGCATTGATCCGGCCCACGGTGCGATTGGTCGGTTCTGCGAGGATGATGAATTGGAAAACGGACCGCATTTTGTCGCAAAATTAGCGGCATTAATTATCGGACACACATCGACACACACACACACAACCGTCCTCTCAGACCCACACACTCGCCGCCTCTCCCGCCCCCACTCACGTGCTCTCACACACGCGCATTGCGACAGTGGGGACGTCACGTGCCTTGATTGAATTTCGTTGCAGCCTAATTGAGCACCGAAGCCTGGTGGGCGTGGCGGGGGCGAGAGGAGAGGTCGGGTGGACCGTAAAAAACGAAATTAATCGAAGTTTAATTGAAACGTGTTGTTTATTCATGTTTTTGTTGCTGCATTTTCGGTATGAACATATTTATTTGATTACTCTTTATTATTATTTTTTCCTTAATTTTTGTTGGATTTTTTTATTGATTTAATTGTTATAAGTTTATATATTATGGATTTATTTTGTATTTTGTAATGTCACATATAATTTTTTATTATTTATAATAACTAACTCTTTTTATTTCCGTTTTTTTAATTGATTAATTTTTAATCTACTTTTTTTCTCTTATTATTTTTTCTCTCTTAATTTTTCATCTATTTATTTATTATTTAGGTATTAGCTTTATTGCTGAATGATTCGCATCCCGGTCATGGTCTCGGCGGTTAAATACTGATGGATTCCGTGAGAGGGCGGAGCGGTGCGGCTGGAGGAGGCGGAAACGGAAGCTCATCAGTCGCAGATTCCGCAGGTAATGAGTTTTTGTGTTTTATGCTGTTGTAATTGTAATTGTAATTGTTGCAATAAACATTTCTGTGGTTCTTCATAGCTTTAAATGCCATTTTCGTATTCATTAAAAATCTTCCTCCAGTCTCGGATTTCCTCTCGCACTCGTGCAAAGGCTATTTAATATATTTTTTCTGCTTCTGTTGTTGCTTTTTATCGTAATTCGATTGTTGTTGCTGGCGGCGTACAGCATTAAAATTGATAATAATTAATTAATTAGCGAAATTAAGCATCACAATTAATGAAATATGATATTCCACATGGGAGCCATTCATCGCGAGTTTCTCACCCTCACCCCCCACCTTCCTCATCGCCCTGTCACGCTCCTGCCCATGTTGTCTGTTAATTAAAATGCAGCCTTCATCCGAAGCACATGGAAATTTCATGAATTTTTAATTGAATATTTATCGCTTTTTCATGCTTTTCGCGAAAAAGTCACTCACTCGCACGGGCGTTGGTGTGTGTGCATGTGTTTTCCTCAAATTTCCCTTAATTGACATTTTGTTCCCGCGCCCTCGTCGCCGCCACCACCACCGACGACGCTGCAGTGCTGTGGCGACGCTCGGCTCTTTTTAATTGTTGCGTCGTCTTCGATTCCCCGTAATTGACAGCTCCGAGGCGCAGTGTTGCAAAGCGGTCGAGCGAGGGAATTCACCGCTGCACATGGGAGCAAAATGCTTCAGGCGCTTCTCCATTCAGTCTCCCAACCTCAGTTGCAAGGGGCGAAAAACTCTCCAACACTAGTTCTGCCATTTTTCGCTTCGTTTTCGGTGTCGGGTTCGATTTTCACGGTCACCTCGCGAATTCAAGTCGACTGCCTTTGATGCCGTTGCTGTGGTTCACGTTGTTGTTGTGATTATCATTCATGTGTTGTTGTGGTTACCGTTGTTGTCCTCCCTGTTGTTTCCATTGTGTTCGTGGCGCGTTGTTGCTGCGGTGTTGTTTTCACCAGCGCCTTAAACGATGTGATTGTTGTTGTGGTCAGCGTTTTCAATTGCACTGTGAGAAAGTTTTGACGTCCAGCTTTGCGCGGAACGGGGAATTTTCTGCGGTTGTCTGCAGATTGTGAAAACGTCGTCAAGGTGAATATCTCTCAACTATTGTGTTCGGCGCAGAATTGAATCGCATTCAATTAAAATTACTCTTGCAGATTAATTGTTGTCGGGCGCAAAATCGCCGGGTCACGATCATCGGCAAAGTTCCCATGCCGCCAGAAAGTCCTCCACCACCCCCCCCCCCAAACACCTCCCCGCTTATCCCCGGCGACATTCTGTGAACCCTCCGCCTGCCTTCCATTCCCCCGCCCACAAGCGACCTCCCCGCCCCAGCCGACCCCGCTTCATTAACCCGACAAGCTATTCATTGAGGTGGCCGCCCTTTTAATTAAAAGCCACTTCGGCCGCAAACATGTCGTCCGACGGGTCCCCGGGGACTCAGTCCTCCGCCGCCCGGCCCCGCCCGGCCCCGCATGCCCCGTCGGTCACGGTGATCCTTCCGTTCGGGCCTCCAGCGGGGACCGTGGCCGTGCGCGCTTCAGTTGTTCGGCAACGGCCATCGATTGCCGCCGGATGCCATCGGTGGCCGCCGGCACCTGGATCGATGCCAAGAGGTAGCCCCCGATTCCCTACAGCTCCCCACCGCGTGCCGGTGCCTACGGTGTCTGCGCCCTGATGCGCAGTGGGAGCGAGAGGACGAGAGTCGTCCGTCGGTGCGGGAGGCAGGAGGACGTTCTTCCATCTGTAAAACACGCGCCGGTCGAGCAGCGTTTTAATGGATTTCCAATGTTTTCGCCGGCCTGGATCGGTTTTGGTGCGACAACATTGTTCTTGCTGCTGTTGTAGTTGTTGTTGTTGTAGCTGCTGCTGCGATTATAATTATCTTTGTCGTTGTCGCTTAGCCAAATATTCATCGAACATTGCGGTAGGCGGATCGGAATTCGATGACATCGCAAGCAGCGACTGATCGGGAAGAAATGCAAGGAAGGGAATCCATTCGACTGTGGTTGGAACGAAAGGGAACAATCAACAGAAGAGGAATGAAACATGGGAGAATCAAGAACATCATCCAGTTTTCGATTACATTACGCCAAAAATACAAAGAATTGCTAAAATTCCACATTGTTTAAATTTATTTTCGCCTGGTCACCGTTCAAATTCATGAAAAATGTGCAGCCTGTAGGTATGCAATGCGTCATTTTTCGTAGTAACCCTGTGTATAACAGTTTTAAGAAACCAGATGCCTAAAAGCTCACAACACTATTTTGAACTTAGTCGAGAACATCGATTCAAACATGAATCGAGAATTTTCAAATTTCCTGCACGGTGTAAATCTCCAGAAGGCTGAATGCTAGCAATGACTTCACTGTTTAATGAACACTTTTTCCGTAATAGCATGGACATCAACCACAAGGACATGAGAGGACAAGAACCATTTGGAGTACTATGCATACATACATACATACGTTCGCAAGTGTCCACATGAAGTGAACGGTAATCGGACTTTGAAAAAAGCAAAGACACATCGGACAAAGCAAAACGGAAAATAATATCTTAAATTATAAGAAAAATGATTACTTTTTTGGTGCCGTTTGGCGTAGACTTTTGCAATAAAATCAGGGTTTTACATTGTTTTTCATATTTAGTTGCTTTTATTGTATATTGCAGCTACAATCAATAGACATTGCGTTCAATAAGAGTACAATTTCCTTACGATCTCAATATATTATGTTACTGTACGTTATTTTATTTAATTAATTAATTATAAACCATCACTGCCGCTTGTTTAATGTTTGTGTTCTTTTTCTGGTTTTTGATTTTAGTTCCCCAAACTATGCTAACACGTAGATAACATCCTTTAAGCTCATAAGTTTTACATTAATATTTTACAACAACATTTGTATGTTTTTTGCTCTCCTGTTATTTTCACTGTTAGTTTCACACCTCCACTTAGCTTAGTGTTAGTGCACCGTTAAGATACTAGCTCCACCGCTATCCACCGAGTGAATCAACCGCCCTCCCCACCCATCCACTGCACACGCCCACCCACGCACTCGCTCCATAGGCTTCCTGAACGCTCCCCATGGGCTCCATTAACTTAAGTATTTGACTAGTTTCCTTCCTTCCGCCTTCGTGTCCTCCTCCATGTCGCCGTTCTTGTAAGTTCCTCCTCAACAATCGCGCCTCTGGCGTCCACCATCCTCTCCTGTCCTGACATTCGGCCTGCCCTCGGTATCGGTATCAACGGACTTAAGGGTTCTTTGTGATATTTCAATTTTGAGTATTCTCGGTTAAACGTACTTTAAGGTTAGTCCAAGTAAAAACGTAAAGTAATATTAGCAGTAGTAGAACTAATAAGAATTGTGGTCGTACAAATAATAAGAATCAGAGTAATAATAATAATAATAAAAATAATAATAATAATACAAATAATAATAATAATAGTAATAATAATAAAAATAATAATAATAGTAATAATAAGAAGATAGCACTAATCGTAGTAATAATAATAACAGTTATTGTAATAGAGTAGAGCTTAAGTTAGCGGTATGTACGATTATAATACATTAATATAAATAGTGGAAAGTACACCTATTTACAAATGTCCCCAAACAAATAGAAAACTTAAACTTAATTCACTTCGACATTCGCGACTTCGGGGATCGCCCCGGGAATAATTCAATATAATAATTCAATATTTTACAAAAATATCCCCCCTCTCCTAGCTTTGTTTGGTCCATGGATCGCAATTCATTTTAAACTTTACAAATACACGTCTAGTAGTTTGTGGTTATTGATTTTGTGGTAAATGCTCAAAAATTCACGACTTCAAAAATCAGTCAGGTTTTCAGGCCAAATGGTTGCAACTAGTGATGCTGTCTCCTTCCGTCCTACTTTGCTTCCTGCCCTCAGGCGGTCTCGTGCTGGCGCCATCGCTCGCGCGCCCCCGCTCCTCAGACCTTGCTCTCGGGGCCGTCGGCGACGTTCTTGAAGGCGGCCCGGATGCGCGACAGGTGGTGGGAGCAGATGTGGCCGTAGCTCTTGTTGTACCACTCGGGCGTCTTGCCCCTGGAAGTAGTGGGGAAGAGAGGGAGGGGCTTAGAAGGGACTCTTGGAAGGCGGGGTGGGTGGGGCGAACTCACTTGATGTCGACGCGCGCCAGGTGCATCACCCGCGAGCGGCCGCTGCCGCAGGGCTCGATCAGGTAGCGCGAGGCCAGCACCACGCCGCGCACGCTGCCGTAGATCGGTTTCGCCTTGGAGTGCTCGATGGAGGTCTCGACGATGACGCAGGCGCCGCGCGGCAGGTCCGTCTGCCAGGATCTACAGCGAAGGACAAGAGGACGAAATTAGGGATTGCTGAACGAGGGCCGTCGAAGTCGCCCGCTCGACCCACCTCAACACGCAGAAGTCGGTCGTGATCTGGCCGTCCACCGCGTACTGGAAGATGTCGGTCCGCTCGTCCAGCTTCTTCACCGTCTGGCTCTGCAGCAGGCTGGCGTCCCAGGAGGCGCGCTGCCGGATGATATACTCGAGGACGTCCTTGGGCGGCCCCTCGACCTCGGTGATGCAGCGCCACAGCCGCAGGGGGTGGCCGTCGCCGACCTTCTTGTAGGCGATGTCCACGTTGGTGTCCGACAGCGAGGTGATCGTGAACCAGCCGCGGGTCCTGGCAAGGCGGAAACTCATTATTAGTGGAATCTCCGAGGGAAAACAGGAGTCGACCTACTTCTCGCGGCCCTCCTTGATGGTGGCGCTGGTGCACTCGTAGAGGTAGCCGCGCCAGTTGTGGAACTGCATGCCCTCACCGAGGGCCTCCAGCGGCACCGGCTTCGACTCCTCCATGTAGCCGAAGTTGCACTTGTTGATCTTCTCCTTGGTGGCCGTGTAGATCTTCTTGTAGTTCTCGATCATGAAGGCCAGGCACTCGTGCGAGGCCTTCGCCTCGGACAGCTCCTTGACGTCCGGCACGCCGGCGCCCTTGCGGCGTCGCGGCGACGCCGAGACCGAGGACGAGCCCGTCGAGATGCTGTTGTGGAAGAGCGACGGCGCCAGGCACACGGCCAGGTTGTTGGCCGTCATCTGGTTGTACTGCGCGTTGTCCGAGACCAGCGTGAGGAACTCGAGCAGCGCGTAGAGGATCTCGCGGTTCTCGTCGGGCAGCAGGAGGACGGCGCACTGCACGGCGTCCAGGCGCACGTCCGGCGGCAGATCTGCAAGGGGGACAGGACACAAAACAGCGTTAGGGCGGGACCGATACCGGGGGTCGGCGGTCGACTCACGCAGGAAGATGGCCGCGAAGGTCTCGGACATCTTGGTGGTCAGCAGGGACTCGGGCAGGTCGCGGAAGTACTGCTTGAGCATGTCGGCCACGTCGTAGGCCTGTTGGGTATCGAACACCTCCATGCACTCGGCCGAGGTCTCCGAGTACTCGATCAGCTCCTTCAGCTTGATGATGCGCGACTTGACGCCGCTCTTCCGGAACAGCCCGATCTGGTCGAGGGCGTTCAGCTGCAGCCAGCGGAAGGCCGAGCGCACGGCCACGGGCAGCGTCTGCCCGGTGCGCTGCAGCACCAGCAGCAGCGGCACGCCGAACACCTTCTTGTCCTTGTAGTCGGGCATCTTGATCTTCTTGATGAACTTGGGCAGCTCCCAGTTCCAGCCCGACCGGTGCGTCGGGCAGTAGCGCTCCATGTAGCCGGTGAGGATGACCAGGGCCAGCTTGCGGATGATCTGCAGCTGCCCGGCCGACATGGCCGCGAACGGGAAGCCGTGGTCGCTCGCGTTCGGGTCGATCTTCTGCGAGAAGCACTTGCGGAAGATCATGTGCGGCCGCTCCTCCATCTGGAAGCTGTGCCACCGCACCACGGGCGTCCTGCACCGAGAGAGAGAGAAGAGAGAGATGGAGACAAGATGGTGAGGTCGATCGGGGGATCGGGCCAGGTCGCTCGACTCACCTCTTCACGCTGTCGGCGTCGTCGGTGGTCTTGACGTCCTTGCGCGTGGTGGAGCGCGAGCGGAAGCTCGAGGAGCGGAAGCCGTCGCGCTTCTTGGGGTCCTTGCCCAGGTTGAGCGATCCGCCGCGCGTCAGCTTCTTGATCTTCACCTATAAGAGAGAGAGAGAGAGAGAGAGTGAGAGGGGTCCGTCGACTAGGAGGTTGTCTGTGGTCGACCTACCTCCGTGGTGTTCGAGTTGGCGTCCTTGATCAGCAACTTGCGGCCCTGGTGGCACTCGGAGTCCGAGTGGGCGCCGATGTCGTCGACCTTGCCGGTGCGCTGCAGGAAGCGGCGCGTCTTCGAGGGCGTCTTGCGCAGCGAGAAGCTCAGCTTGCCGCCCGCCGAGGACTCCTGGCTGTCGCTGAAGTAGGACGAGGAGTCGTCCGACTTGCCCTCGCGCAGATGGGGCATTGGGTTCGAGAAGAAGTGCAGCGGGCTGGTGCGCATCGAGCGCGGCGTCGTCGGGGTCCGCTTCGGGCTGGCGCGGTTCGGGCTGAGGAAGTTCTCGCTGTGCGACGGCACCTTCAGCTCGTTGCCGAAGAAGGGGCTCTTGGGGAACGCGTGCATGGGGCTGACGGCCGACGGCGACGGCGGCGTCGAGTAGACGGCGTCGGGCTTGCGCAGGCTGTTGCGCTGGCCCAGCTGCGACAGGTCGAGCGCCTGCGGGCCGCTGATCACGATGCCCTCGCGGTTCTGGCGCTTCCGGCGGCGCGACTTGATCGACTCGACGCGCCGCAGCAGCGCCTTCGCGCCGTCCTTCAGCCGCTCGCTGCCGGTGCGGCGCAGGCGCACGCCCGACGCGTCCGCCGAGTCGTTCAGGGTGGTGTCCGTGGAGTCGCCACCGCCGCCGCCGCCCGGCAGGGTCAGGGTGAGGCCGGCGCCCGAGACGTCGTAGGCGTCGTCCTCGAAGCGGTCCGGACTCGACTCCTTCGAGGAGCTCTCGGTCTTCTCGGCGCCGAGCAGGCCGCCCGGCGGGAGCTCGAGGCCCATCTCGCCGATGCGGGACCAGCGGCGGATGTGCGGTTGGAATGTCCAGTTCTCGCTGAGCGCGAAGTTCTCATCGTCCGACTCCTCCTTCTGCAAGGCAAGCAGGCAATCGCCATCGGCGGTTAGTGGGCTGTGTGGTTGGGCGAGGGGTCGGGGGTCGAGGCTCACCTGGGGCGTCTGGGCCTTGTGGGACTGGTCGAGGCGCATGTTGGCGCAGCGGTTCAGGATGCAGAGGCGGCGGTAGAGCGACTGCAGTTGGTCATTCTCTAGGTTGGTGTGGTCTTTGGCAACGTTGGTCAGGTCAATCGGGAACTGATGATCTGGAACGAGAGGGAGCAGGGCGGTGGGTCGTGGTTAGACGGGATCCAGACGACTCGGCGGCAGTGGGCGTCGTCTCGGCAGGTGAGAACGGTCGACGCGATCGGTGGCTGTCGGGGACACGAACGAGGTTCACCTTCTGCGCATCAACATCCTGCGCGAGGAGGACGGCCGCAGATCGAGTCGGGCCCGAGCGCAGGTGGGCGCAGGAACAGGTTCAGCCAACCGATCGGCGCCAAGCAATCGCGCGACGAACTCTCAACCTCCGAGACGACTTCGTTCGAAACTAGTTCGATCGCCGACACGCACTTCAAATGAAACGAATCACGAAGTTCGGTCCTTGCATCGAATCCTGGGAGAACGTTTTGTTTTCGTATTTTATATAATTTTTTGCTTTTTGTAAAATCGCGAAACTGCACCGAGGCAAGGAAAACGATGTCCACTCGAGACGACGCTGCGGAAATTTCTAACAAGCGAGATTCGAAAAGTTCCCCCTGAGACCCACGGATGGACGGACGGACGGACGGACGGATGGACGAGTGAATCGACTGCAACACAAGACATTGTAAGGCGAACAAGACGAAGAAATCGGCGCGAAATAAGGCGAAAAGGCACACACGAAAAGAGCAGAAAATGAGCAGGAAAAATGAGGAGTCGAACCAGGAGAAGGCGAAGGCTGGTGGGGAGGGAACGGCGGAATAATATTATTTCGCAAACACGGATGCAAATGCTCGGATTTTCATGTAGGAATTCGGGTTCTCGACTGACTGCGACCGCGGATCGCGCCATCGAATGGCGTGAATCTGATTTATAGCACCTCGCTGTGAGTCCAACCTTTTTCGGTGACGGTGACTGACCGCACATGGAGGACCGGCTTCAGCGCAGACACCCAGTGAGGACCAGGAGGGAGGACCGCAGAAGGTCGACGAGGGCCATGCTTGGTCCTATATCATGGAATCCCGAGTTCCCAATGCGATCCCATGATCCAATGAGAGGGACTCGGTTGGCTGCGAAAGGTTCGATTGAATTTCGCACTGCTCCGGGAGGACTTCGCAGAGGCAGCGCCTGCCTCCGATCTGGGTAACGATTGACGCGGCGCGTGAGTGAGCGAGTGAGTGTGTCTGTGTCTGTCTCTTTCCTCCCTCCCTTCCCCCTCACACTCGGCGGAAAATCCCACGATTGGCGTCAGCGATTCGAGTAAATGGGTGGCGAGAGCGAGAGGAATGAACTTTTGTTGTGGTTCGTCGTGTTTTCCTCCAGCGACTGTTGTTGGTTGGTCATTGTTTTGTTGCTGGTTTTTTCCGTGGTCCGAAATTAGCCGCAAGTGTTGCCTTAATTAGCCCAAATCAATGTCGCGACTCTGAACTCGATTTTCAATGTCAAGCTAGCGGTGACGACGACGTCAACTCTACCACATCGCGAGCGGAAACGGATGCAGCACGAGCATCGATTGGATGACGAACGGTTGGAGTGATGGATGGAGGGATGGGCGACATGTCAGGGGTGCGGGTGATCGCGGAATGAGAAAATTTCAACTGCTTCTTTTCCATAAACTACGAAATGTCCATTTCTCGCAATTGCCTCGCAAGAAGGTCTGTCCGTCTCTTCAAGATTAGTACTAATCATTTGTGCGAAGTGTTGTCGGCGAATTTCTATTTCCCAGCACCCGAGCTATCGCTCGCAGCCACAGCAGCAGCAGCAGCTCCAGTGGCTGCTGCTCAAATATTTGCCGTTGCGTGGCTGCGAAGGGCGGGCCGGTTGGCGATGGACTTGTTGGCCATTAAAATGCTGTTTGCGTGAATGACATGAGTTGATCTCAGTGCAGAACAACAACAGCCACGACAACAGACCACTCTCAGCCAACAAACTAATGTCAACAACAACAATCCGAACAGCTCACTCGCCGCTCTCGGCTCCAGGCAGTGCGGCGGAATGAAGGCGATGGCGCTTTTCCCAGAGGCGACTCCGGTGCTTGGAGTACGAATTCTTGTCTCCTGAAGCCACGGTCCGCAACCCGGAATCGGCTGCCTCCACGGTACGAGCGCGTATTGGCGTCCATTCGCGGCGCGGTCGACAATGGCCGTGATGAATAATCCTTTCTAAACCGCGGGCTCCACGAACTCCAAGAACTCGAGTGCGGCTCAGCCCGGGCCACTCTTGGCCAGCGAGCAGCGGCCAGTGGCCAAAGCGAAGCCCAACAAAGGAAGTCTTCGGCAGCCGGATAATCAGTGGAGATTTGTTCGGGACTTGGAGACTCGGCGCGTTTCCCTTTCAACGCTCCGAGGTCCTGCGAGGTCCGGAGATAAATGCTTCTCCATTAGCTGCCCGATTGGACTCATTAAACCATTCGCCATGGTCACGGTCCACGGGAAGCGACGGCCAACGAAATGAAAAGTTTTCGCGCCCCGGCCCCTGCGCCCCGTGCAAAACAAACACACGCGGAAGAAGACGAATCGGACGAAGGCGGAGGCTGCTGCTTAGCTCGCGAGAAGCTCTTCTTTAAGACTCTCCCGAAAGGAAGGGAGATGGCTGAGACGCGGCCGGCTGGAGGCGCGAGACCCGAAATTACGGCCGCGAACGGAATGTTTACAAGAATCTCATTAAACTGCGCATTAATCATTCGGGGTAGAGAGGCAGAGAAAAACCACTCCCAAGAACCGCGCCGGGGCCGGAGACGAGCCCGGAGACGAGCCGGTCCAGGTGGCGGAGGGGAGGCCGCGTGGTCAGCCGTGGGACGGTCCAAAGCCAGACTTCGCTGGGACGAGTGCATAAAAACCCAAATCCGGGGGTGAAGCAGGGGAGAAGGAACCGGCGAACGCGGAAGAAGAGGAGGAGGAGGAGAAGAAGGACCGGGCAATTTATGATGAAATGCAAACATTTTTCAAGGTCGGTCAGCCGGGCCGAGACCAGTCCAAAACTTCGTTAGGAAGACGACTTTTAATTTCGAAAACTTCGCGGAGCCCAACCAGGCACTTGAACCGGGCAACGATCGCGTGCGTTCCCCTTCCCGGAAAGGCAAGGGAAGGCAAGGAACCGAGATGATCCTCGCGATTGCAGGTCGTGGAACCTGCGCCGCCAGTTTCACTTTTAGAACCTTTGGCCGTTTCGCGTTGAGCTCGAGCGCGGCGCCCGCTGCCCCGTGGCTTTCGAGGCGATTGCCAAAATTTGCAGTGGACTTGGTCGTTGGCTGGATGTTGTTGTTGTTGTTCTTTTGGTGTGTGTCGGCCGGTCGCAATCGATCTGTCCGCCCCTGAGGCGTAAAATCCGAGCCGACACGCAGAATCCGCGTCCAATGGGATTCAAAGAGTTTTCGTTCAGTTCGAGTCGTTGTGGGATTTCTTACTTGTTGTTGTGGTATTCATTACATGTTGTTGTTGTTGTTAACTTTAATCGACATCTTCGGGCCGCTCCCCACGGCATCGGAATTCAACGAATTTCAATTTATTTCCCTTCGACCATCGGCCGCCGACACTTTGTACGAAGCGATCGCCGGACCGCCTGCCAGCCGTCCCGACCTCGCCAGATCAACGGGGCCAAGAGGAGGGGACTCTGAAACCCTCTTCGAAACCCCCGAAAAGGGTTCGGCTCGTTGGCAGACGTCGCCGATCGGCCCTCTCGAGCTTCGTTAGGCGACGATGCCCCTCGATAAATCAATTTAAGGCATAATTCAGCCTTTTTGTGGACCGCGGATTAATTACGATATTGTTTTCGCTCTCTGATTTCGTTATTTCTGGCAATTTGTTTGGGTTTTCACATATATTTTGTTCTCGTTGTGTAAATCTGTCTCGAAGTTCACTTTGTACGAATTAACTTTTATTTGGTTTCATATAGAGTGCTTTTTTGCAGCTCCAATCGGCTTCAATTAACTCTCTGCCTACAAGGGTTAAGCTCCAAAGCCAGACACTCGCACTCAGAGCCCTCCGCGGTGGTCTGCAGATCACGGCAACGCACGACATCAACAAAACCAACAGCAACGCAGCCCGACAACCAGCAATTATCAACATTTGAATACCGCATTCCATTCTAATCCCTTGGTGTCCTGGGCTCGCGGACAGAACAAGCGGCAAAAAGAACAAAAACACCTGCAGCACAGGGCTGGAGCCTCCAAAACACAAAGAGGCATCGAGTGAACAGCGCGTGCCCTCGAGCCCGCGGGTCGCGTCTCGTTTGGAGGGGTTCGCATTTTGGTCTCTTTGCAGTCCTTGCGGAGGAATTTCGTTTCTCGGACCGATTTCAGTTCAGTTCGAATTCCGTGAAAGGATCTCGTTTGCGGCTGACCCTCCTCCGCCTGGGAGGATCGTGTTTGGGGTCTCGGCGAGCGTCGAAGGTGTGTTCGGCGCATTCAATCTTGTCCACATTACTTTATGTTGTGGTCGTCTGTGCGATCGCGGCGAACCCTTCTCAAGGATTTTTAAGACGATCTTCTGGCGCGTCGGGTTCTGAGTTGCGGGTTCACTGAACTCCTTCCCCTGCCCTGGGAGTGGAACGTTTGTGAAATTTCATTGTGGCTGCGTGCTGAATTCGAGGAAAGTCCGACCGCGTCGGTGCCTGCGACGCGTGACTGCCGAACATTTATTTTTGGAGAGCTTACATGAATCATTTTCGGAATTGAACTATTTAGCTGGCGATTAATAGTTCAATTGCCGGCGAGAACTCGCCGAGATGCGAGGGGCGGAGGGGACTCCGGACCAACCGGAGCCGCTTTCGGGCGGATGCGAGTCGAACTGCGTGGTGAGAATTCGGAACCACCGACTACCGAAAATCTCTCCCACCGCGCTGGCCACGCCGCAGCCCGGGTGCATGCGGCGGCGGCGGTGGTCAGTGAAACAGAAAGTTTCTGCTCGAGTTGTGCGGAAGAATGCGCCCGAGCGAGGGGAGGGGGGAGGGGGGTCCGAGCCGACCGGTGGAAGGGAGGTCGGCGTCGTCGCTGGCGGAGGAAAGTGAAAGTCGCTCGGACGAAGGCGAAGCCACAGGAAATGCTTCCAAACGAATATGAAGCAATTACAATCCCGACCGTAGGAGCAGCAGCAACAACAGCAACAGCAGCAGCAGCAGCAACAACAAGTCGCCGTCACTCAAGTGTCGACCTCTGCGCGCTCGGCGTCACCGAAATTGGGGTCTCGGCCCAGCCCAGCCCAGCACGGACTCCACTCCATCCATCACGTGATCCACACTCGGGCAGCTGGACAGATTCGGGATCCGTCAAGAGCGCGGGTCACCCAGGGCGACGGGGGCAGACAGTTGGCAACTCTGGCATAATTGGCAACACTTACCTTCGTACATCTGCGCGTACTGCGGGAATCCGGCGGCGCGGAGCCATTTGCACGCTTCGACGGCTTCGATCTCTGCAAGAAACAAGCAAAGGAGGAGAAGATGAAGACGGTGTGGTAGAGAGAAAAGGAAATGCAAGAAGCTGGGCTGGAAGAGGAAGAGGCAAAGGCACAAACAAATATTTGTATTAACAACGACAAGGGACAAGAGGGGACGAAGGGGCGGAAGAGAACGAAGGGGAGCATGTCCATATTTTGCGGCTTAAACGAAAATTAAAACGAATTAAAAATTAATCGAATCGAAATTCCGCAAAAGACACGCCGACGCAGGCGACGACGCCCTCGGCGGCAGCGCTGTCGCCGCGCAGTCGACGCCACGCAGCGCTTCAGGGAGCGACAGGCGGATGAAATGCAATTTTCGGCTGAATTTATTATTCGCCGCTCGTTCGTTCGTTCGCTTCGTTCACGCAATCCGCGCGATCCACCGAGGAGCCTCGTCTTCGTGCTGGTGACAGGGCTCGGTACGGGTCGGGTAATCGGGTTTGCTTGGACGCATTAATCGTTGCTTTTCAATGAATTGCCCCGAGTTTCCAGCGTTAATTATGCTTATGGTATTTTCCATACGATCGTGGTTCTATCGAGACAAGCAATCAATATAAATATATTGTTACGCGAATACTAACACGATTTGATAAGTAACGAAATTGATATAATGATTATTTTGTAAATTTAATTAATGTGGTCGAGTCGAGACTTCCATCGTCTAGTGGAAAAACAATTTTTTCTTTTTTTGTGTGAAAAGAAGATCCCCAGACTCATTAAGGCAAATCGAATACCTTGGGTTCTGGATTAAGGGCTTCCCAGAAAACACCGGCCGCCGACGCGAAGACGACAATTAAAAGTACCGCAAGCAGCACCGGCACCGACAACAAGGGCAGCAGCAGCAGCAACAGCATCAGCTTCTCGATGGATGGGAAACCGCAATAATAAGCCAAAAGCCCGATGATTGATTGGACGCAGGCTTCGCTCGCCTGGGAGCTGCCGATGGCACTGACGGTGCAAGGGGTCCACCGAGAACAACAAGAGCGACAGCAACAACAACAACTCCATTTAACTCGGTTGACATGCTCCCTGGACATGTAAATTTCACGCGAACAGAAAACGAAAGTTGGCCAACGACCACAACAACAACTACGGTAGCAACAGCAGCAAGGTAGGGTAGGGAGGCGGGGCCGAAGAACACATTTTGCGAATGCAAGCGAAATGGAAATGAACATCAAAGCGAGGGAATTTCCAATCCTTGAGCGAGCGAAAGCACCTCCTTCCGCCCATTTGGACAGCTGCTCACGTTGTTGCTGCGGTGTCTGACGAACGGTTGGCAGTGTTTAAAAACAGCAGACTCTTCCTTCAAGCCAAATGTTTTCAGCAGCGGCAAAAAGAACGAGATTCGTAGACGGAAAACATCAATTCGCAGAAAATCCCTCGAAACCTCTGGGGGAGGTTTAACTCAGGGAGGGGGAGACTGAAGGCGGAAATCGAGGCAAGTACAAATCCAACTCATTTATACCCGATCTAAACCGAGCCCTAAACTTTGTGATTTCATTCCGTTCGCTGCTTTTGCTGCTGCGTTTGGTTCCGGAATCGAATCATCCGCGAGACAAGTCGGATTGATTCAAGCTCCCAGCTCCGCCGCGCCACGCGTTCGCATTGGCAAGACGCTAATTCAATGGAGCGAGGTTCGCCCTCTCTCTCTCTCCCTGTCTCTCTCTGGAGGTTGGGAGACGAGCCTCCCTTCAAAGAGCAGGCCTTGTGACTGTGTGAGTTCGCGATAATCACCAATTGATTCATGGGCGAGAAGGAGCGTCCCAATCCATCCATTCAGCGACTCGTTTTGGTGAAAAACCAATCTTGTGTCTATTTTTAATACCTATATTATCTGTCTCTCCCAACTCATCGCACCAGCCGCCCCAACCCCTGCTGGTATAGCTCTATTCAGTGTTTATCGATTTTCAATCACGATCCTCTATCAGTCTAAACTCCGAATCTGTCGCAATGGCTGCTCAGGAACGGCAGCTCTATTCAATTTTTCAGCTGATTAACTCCGACCCACAATCGCCTCCTGCCCCACACCCCATGGCCAGGCAGGCAGGCAGCCCTCTGCAAATGCCAACACGCTCACACTCCCACTTCCACGGCCCCTCACACTGACACACACATCAATATCCGTGATATAATATGGTTCGGGCTGGTTATTTTTAAACCATCGCCCTGTGCGTGTGTGTGACAGAAGAGAACTGTCGTGAATGATTTGCTTAAATTTGCATTTGAAACAGGATCCCATCCTCCGGACCCGTCGCTGTTGCTAATCGTCCCCACTTAACCCACCCCAGGGGAGGAAAAGGACTTGCCGAAAACCTATGAAAGCGAAACGATTTCTCCGGTATTCAAAAGTAACACCAAAGAATCTATACTTGAGTATTGAAAATGGGTATGCGGTGTTCAGAACTTCAGTCCCGATGGATCGGATTTTCTCTAAGTGTACTGTTCAAGAGGATTTCCTGGGAGCCCAGTTCGTGGCGTTGTGGACTTCCCATATTGATTCAACTGACATCGTTTATTGTGGTTCGATGATGTTCGTGTTGCTATTCCTATTGCCGATACCTCCAACATGGTGGCAAGGGATTAACCAGGAGAATCGCAAATAGCAATAGTTCTCGTCGTCGACAATGACGACGATGATGGTGGGAACGACGAGGATGAAGCGAGAGACGTGGATCCAAGGAGTGGGGAGGGTGAAAAGTGGAAGTAGGCAGTAGTAGTGAATGTAAAGATGGATGATGTATTCTAGGACATTTATTTGCAGACACAGCCCGGGAGTGGGCGGAGTTCGAGTTGCAGAGACAATAAGATAAATTGAAAGGTAGAACGTATTTAGATCGGAGCTAAACATATCGGAGGGCGGGCGTACCAGCTGGTGGTGGGTCTGGTAAGTATTAGTGTTGGTTTTATTTCTTGATATTTGTGATTTTCTCCAAACAGCATTTCATACAAAAGGTCAAGTTAGTGAATTTGAGCATTATCTAGTTGGATGCATGGGGTGGAAATTATACGTTTGGAAAATACACAACTTCGTGCAATTAGACGAATTATTGCATAACAGAATATTTGAGTTTGGAAACTGTGCACAAAGGTAGCTCGACATGACACTGCAAGTGCAGTGGAAACTTCATTTCCCTATCAACCTGATGGCCACGGCACTCTGATGGATTTCAAATTAAAACTTCCAATAATAAAGTTACAACTTTCGCCTTCCCTGCATTTTTATCACCTGCCGACGTCGACGACCACACGTTGGGTGCCGAGTTGTTGCCAACAAAATAAGTTCCGGTTGGTTAAGGAGAGTATAATGAAAAGGAAAAACATATGTGTGTGAGTTTCTAGATAAGAGGGTGTTTGTGAGTCTATCAAAATGCCCTTCACATGCTCGCATTTCAGTGGAAAATTTTGAACGAGAATAATTATTCTGAACTTTCTCGGAGAGATTTTTCCTCGTGGCTGCTTTTGTCATTTAGCTCTCGTTTGTGTTTTCTCACTGTGCTTCTTCTTCTTCGCCGCACTGAACGAAAATCTGAGGTCGACGTGAAGCGGTTCTAATTAAATCCCAGACTGAGTTTTCAGAAATCCAATTACTTTCGTACTGCGATTGTCTTCAGAATTCTATGAGCACAATTAGAGCTGGAAGAGGGAGTCTTGTTGCTGCTGACGAGTTCGTGTTGCTGCCTTGGCTGGTGCCTCTGGCGCCAGCAGTGAAGGGTTGACGTGCGTGTGTTGTCGACGCTCGTACAAGGCAGTTATGCAAATCCCGGCCACGCCCCTGCCGCCCCGCGGGATGCTGGGCGAGGTCGGGGGAGGGACCCGTGAGGCTGATTAAGTGTAACGCGATGTATTGGATTTTTACGGCCGTACACTGGCGAAAAAGGGAGGTCGCCACGAGAAGCTGCCCGGAGTTGGGCGGTCAAAATTCGGGCCCAAAAGCGAGTGCACTCGGGGGCGACTCGTGTTCGTCCCTATTTGCTCTGCTGCTCTCGACTGCAGTGGCTCCTGACGAACTGGGACCCCGGTCAGTGTGATTTTTTCAGTGTGATTGGAATTTAATGAGAATCCGCGCGCGAGACTCGAAGCGAAAAGCAAACACCTCTCGCTTGTTGAGCAGCCCTCGGCACTCGAGCAACAACAGCAAACAATTAGGCAGGAGGTGGACGGCGGCAACAACGACGAGGACGAGACGAGGACGACAACAGAACAACGGGAACAATGCCGTCAGGATATTAATTGAAAACGAAATTCAGCTTCCGATGCTGCGAACTTTTAGCCGGGTGGACGAGCGCCTCCCCCGACACGACAACAACAACAACAACAACAACAGCAGCAACGGCAACGGCAGCGACTAAATAAATGGCTTTTAACAGATAAGATTCGAGTTGGTTTCGTGACGTCACTGCTGTGGTCGTGTAGTGACTGCTGTTCTTGTTACTGTTGTTGTGGTTGTTGTTCATGTCGTTGTTGTTGTTATTGTGGTTACTGTAGTTGCTCTCCCTGCTGCGATTCACAATTGAATTTCCACTTTATTTCAATTATGATATTTTTTCGATGCCCGATCCTCAGCCACCGACCATTGGCCATTTGCGCATGGTGTCCTGGCAGTGGTTTTTGTTCCCGTCGTGTCGCCGCTCTCATGGTCGTGTCGAGCTCAGCGCTTTAATTGAATATTTCAAAATATAAATTAACAGCAATTGAATCAGCGACAGCGCCATCAAGAACTGCTGCCAACTGCAACTGGAGCAGCAGGACCAACAAGCGCAACATCAAGTGGGATGGACGAGCGGGCTGCGGGGAACGAAGTGCGACAAAGTGATGTGGGTGGTGGGCGATGGGTGGTGGGTGGTCGGAGAGGGAGGCACGAGGCCGGCAAGGGCTGCCCACTGATGGTGCCTGTGTGGGGCGACAGAGAGTCGATTTCAACCGTATCGAAAGTGACTTCGACAGCGAGCGACTGCCGCTGACAAAGGAGGGAAGCACCAGCAGCAGCAACAACAAGTGGCCGGAAGCTCTTCGGTATTCGCGCAAAGGAAAACAAAACAGTTCTCTAATTCCCACTCTCGATCTCATTGCGGAAACCGCCTTCACTTCACCCGTTCGCCTTCGGGCGTCAATCAAACGTGTCTCCTCCTCCTACACCGCCACCGCCACCGCCTCCTCCGGCACCATCGCCAACGTCACCTTGTTTCAATCGGAATTAAGTGGTAGTGCTCGGTGCATGCAAATGCTCTTTTAATTAATCGGTGCAATAATCGTTGATTCACTTCTCGTTTGTTGCTCCTGTTGATTCTAATGCCAATCGCCGTGTCGTTGTCGTTGTTGTCGTAGTCGTAGTGGCAGTGTTGATTCTGTCGCATGGCTTCCGCCTGGTGTATCATTAATTACACGTTGTAGGTGATTCAGTGCCCACCACGTAGTCGTGGCCGTGGCGTCCCCTGGGCTGTCAGCGGGCGCATTAATCTTTGGGTTAAGTCGACGTCGTCGCTCCGTCTCAACTTGTTGATCATCCCAATCGACATCGCCATCGCCATTGCCCACGCCGTCGTTGCTGCTCCCCGTTCCGGCCGATGTCGTCACTCGCCATCATCGATGTCCTTCGCCTTGGCGTCAGAAGCGAGACGCAGTTCACACGCTGCCACTTCGACACGTTCCCGGAAACTCCGGCGCCAAAGTCGAGGAACCACAACTTGTCGGAGGTCAAGAGTTTCGACCGAAGGCTGTGATAATCGCATGAATCCCATTAAAGCGGCGTCCAGAGGGCGATAGGACTATGGGATTACTGGACAGGAGCTCCGTGGAGGTGTGGACTTCGGCAAGCAAGTGTCCTTTGACTATTGACGGGCTCTGCAAGGCAAGTCAAACTCGATTACTACGCCGGACCGAGCGGAAGCGAACGACACCATGGGAGTCATGGGAGTCCTTCTAAATTCAACGAAACTTTTCGGCGTATTCGGCTCCGAGGTAGATGGGCTGCTCTCGAATTACATCGATCTATTAATAGCACCTGGAACGGGTGGGTCGGGCGGTCGGGGGTGGCGGCGTGGAGGCAATCGGTGTGGAAAGTTTTGTCCAAAGTTCAGAGGAGGCATTTCATATAAACAAATTAAATTTAATTAAAACTCACACTATCCACTTCACGGTGGAAATAGCGCAGCAGAGGGCGGGAAGGATCTAATAATAGGACACCGCAGGGTAAGAGGGGCGAAGCAACGACGACCACAGGCCAGCAGAGGGACACACAGACAGACAGACAGATGGGATGGACATCGGAGGGAATTATGAGTGGCGCTGGGAGCAGGTTCCGGAGAGACATGGAATGTGTTGGCTTAATTAGAGGGGATTAGGAGAGGGAGTTTGCGAAAACTTCGCTGCCAACAAGTGGTTGTGGCGACGAGGGGTGGGGGCCGAGAGGGTGGGCCACGCCCGCAACCTACACTGAGAGAAACCAGCTCGAACAAAGCACGAAACCAGGGCACGCGGTTTCGCGCCGTGTACTTATTTTTAGCCCGCGAATGTCTTAAAAATAAAAAATCTTTTTCTGCTTTGCAATGAAATGGGGTTTGTGAAATGTGCGAAAAAAACAAACGAAACAAAATAAAATAAAATAAAACAAAGCAATACAACAACGAGTTGTAAAAGCAACAACCTCAATCTGAACAACAAAAACGGCAATAATTAAACAGAAAGAAAACAACAGCAACAATCAGAAGAACAAAAACAAAAACATGGCATTCCAAGATCATTTTTCGCCTTTTCGCTGCGAACACACATTCGATCTCTGTTTTCGCCCCCGACCCGACAGCGGCGCCTGGGGCAGCGGGAGAGGGGCTGGAATTATTATTTAATATGCGAGCGGGAGCATCGCGAACAATCAATTGCTAATTGATGCAATTAATAAACAGTTGGCGGCGGCGCAACCGAGGCCCACGGCACGAACTCAAAGGAGAAGAAATTCAATTTTATGCGGTCCGAATCGCGATCAAACGGCGCGTGTAGGGGTGGGGCTGGGGCCGGATGGAGCTGATTGCGATGATGGTCGAGCGGACTCGTGGCGGCGGCTCCGCTCGGGCGGGTGGGTCAAAGTCAAAGTGGCTCAGGGAGAGAGCAACAGAAAGCAGCGGCCATCGGCCATCGGTCGGTCGACCTACAGGCGCCAGGGCACGTCGAGAGGTTTTGGGGGAGGGAATCGGGCGACCTGCACAAGAACAAGCATGGGATGCACGGCGACGGGATCGAGACCCACCTGCGATTTTCCGCTCCCGCATCTTCCGCCAGAGGGCCTCCGCCTTGCGCTTGGGCCAGTTCTCGAACTTCTGCGAGAAGCTGCGGAAGAACTTGTACTCGCGTATCGTGATCGACATGCGGCGCTGCATCGTGACAGCTGGAGCGCGGGCAGCAGCAGGAAACACGGCCTCCTCCCCTCCTCACTCAGGCACGCACTCACTCTCACTTGCCCGCTCTCGTTCTCCCCTCACTGCTCGGCAACCACTTCTTCGGCACGTCTTCGCACGCGAGCCCGCCCCTCTGCTCCGCAGCACCCGTGCTCGACCTTGGGAGCGTTTTCGACACGTCACGGCCAAGGTCGGCCAAGCCTTTAAAAGGCTGAAATCTGAATTCAAAAATGGCGCGCACGCGACTCGAAATTTCCGCTTCCGCTGGCACTCGCTCGCTCGCGCTGTTGTCGTTGCTGTGGCTCTCGCTCTCCCGATCCGGTCCGGGGCGCCTCCGACGAACAAGTGGCGAGTTGCCGCAGCCTCGGCGCGCCACACGACCTGGCCGATGAACGAACGAACGAACGACGACCGACCGACCGACACGACTTCGAGAGGCCGACTCGGGCGGCGAGATTCGCTTTCGAATTTCGCGCGGTTGTTCGAAACGTCCGTAATGAACGGCGCCTGCAACAACACTAACAAAGTCGCCGTCGACGATGGCATCTGGCGTGGCAATATGGCGTGCAAATATGGCGCTAGCTGCCGTTATATTCGTTCTCCCAGGTCTCTCTCCGACAGCCGACGGCCGACAGCCGACGGCCGACAGCGGCCCAATTCGATTGTAAACAACGCCGCCGAGAGCGTCGAGAGAGGCGCTCGTGTCTACGACTCTAGGCGAGTGGGGCTGAGCAACGCCGTCGCCACACACACTCGCAAAGACAAAGCACGAAACACCCACCCACCCGACGTCGTCGTCCTTCGGCTCCATCGTCGCCATCGCCACCGCCACCGCCACAAGGAAGCTCGAGGAAGTAATGCGCACACGACTCCTCCCGAGGACGCGTCGGCCGAGAGAGCGACCGACCGAACAGCGAGAGAGCGGGCGACGCAGGACTGCGAGCGGAAGGATGCGGCGGGAACTCATTAGGAGCCACTGATTGGGGCCAGCCACGAACCTGTTGCCGGCGGCGAATGCTCGAGTACGAGCTCGAGGGAGCCCAGCCGGAGCCGGGTCCTGGGGGAGCGATCGACTGGGCATCGGGAGCCGGTGTTGGGCCAGTGGGTCTTCTGGCGATCGCCAGTGGGAGCCCGATCGGGGTCAGGCCCAAGTGGTCGCCGGAAGTGCAGACCACTGGACAGAGAAGTGGGTGAGTTGGAACGATGCTTTCAGCCTACTCTGTGCGAGGCCGGCGCTGGCAGGCGGGATCTCAGTCGGTTTGTTTTACGCGCCGTTGATGAGTCGTTCGCCGGCACCTGCCTGGAAGTTTTCAATTAACCAGCCGCACAGGTGGGGGTGGCAGCGGGCCCAGGGATTGTTCGAGACACAACGAGTACGACGACGACCCGACGATGGCGATGGCGATGACTATGATGACGTTTGCTACGATGACGAAGACATTATGGCGATAGGTTGCCGAGGAAGAGGAGACAAACGGTGGGAGTCGGTCGGTCGCTCGGTGGGTCGATGGAGGGCGTTGGTGAGCTCGAGTGCCCTGTTGTTCATCACAATTTAAATGCTGCACGAGTCTCCTTCGGCCGATTCGATCGATTGCTCCCAGGCCAGCGAGGTGTTGCACGCCAGCCTTCCAGCCTTCAGCCTTCGGAGCGAGCGAGAACGGGCAAGAACGAGCGAGCGAGCGAGCGCGAAGGAACGAGATGTAGGAAAGTAGATGAATGTCGGTCAACAAGAGTGAAAGTGGGCGCAAGTGCGAGCGATGAATTGTAAATTCAAAACAAACGGATCGAAAGCAGCGGGCGAGAGGAAATGGGAGCAATGTGGGATGAAAGAGCAAGCCGAAGGAGCAACCGGGCGCGTGGGTGGAACCCGCCCAGGGAGCAAGGAACGAGTTGCGGCGAAACTTTGCTGTCACCCTTCTCGGCGAACGACAGTTGAAAGGACAACGAGCAGGTTCTGGAACGCCATGGGCAACCCTCGAGCCGGGGTGGGTGAGGGAGGGCGCATGGACGAGCACTCGACGAGGCGTAGAAACATGGTAATTAATACAAAGGATAACAATAACAGAGATGTCGTTGGCGGGAACTGCGAGAACTTCCAGCGGGACGAGGATCGATGGCAAGCGGAGGTCGGTCAAGAGGGCGGCGCCGCCCACAGGTGGAGTGGGCGGCCGCACAGAGAGCGGCGAGGAGAGAGTGGCGAAGGGTTGGTCGTCCCTTTCACCGCCTCCGTTTGAGCACAACGAAACCGACAACGGACAACGCAGCAGAGATGACAACATCTTGAGCGAACCTTCGGGGGATGGGGGGATCGGCGGACCGGAGCTGGGGTTCGTAGTTTCCAACGCTCCAATGCGTGTGGAATTAAATGTTCATTCCCAGAGCCACAACAATGACCACAACAACTACTTCTACTGCTACAACAACTACAGCAACAACAATAAATTTCAGCGACACCAATTTGGACAGTGAGTCTATAAATATTTCTCGCAGTGCATAAATCATTCGTGCGCAAATAATTTTGCGTGTTCTGTTTGCCAGCGCTGAATGTTGTTGTTCTTGTTGTTGTTTTAGTTATTGTAGCTTTCTTGGTCGCCTTGTTGCAGTGTTGTTGCTGTGGTGTTTGTTGTATTTGTAATTGTCGTCGTTCTTGTTGCTCTCGTTCTATTTGCGAGGTAAACAACGATTTTTCACTCCGTGTTGCTTCCGTTTTACGCATGTTTTTATTATGTACCCACCAAACCCCCTCCCCCCCTTGGGACCGACCTGACCGAGAGATGTCGCTGCTGTAATTATTTTTTATTGTTTCGCTCTCCTCTTGTTTGCCAAGTCATCCACAGCCCGCCGAGCACTGCGGACGGGCCGAGCGCGCGTCTGACCGGCCGATGAGGGCGAGCGGCTGGACGTCACAGCAACAACAACTACGAACACCCTTCTCCCACTAGCCTGGAGCCTGGAATAGGATGTTCAATGAATCCGGGACGCACAGATGGACGGGTGGACGGAACGACGGACGGACGGACGGACGGTGGGGGCA